>CM060561.1:86379443-87681109 GCA_030625065.1 Alectoris magna
ATCCTATAACTCGCTCGACATTAACATATTGATGCATTCCTTGCATTCCTAATATTTTAATTTGGTCAGTTTTAAATATGCCAGCAGCATTTATAAAAATGTTGTATCTTAACTGTTCTTATTAAATTGTATATAATCACCACACAAAGCTTTAAACTTCATGTTAACAGCAAAAGAAATAACATCCAGGCACAAATTCTAGGACAAATTTTTAAACTGGTACACATCAGGATACATCTGTAACTTTGATAGAATTAAGATGATCTGCATTACTTTGTACGTATACGCATATTCCTTCTGCACATCAGATTTCCCTAGCAAAACCAATTGCAGGCTGTATTAACCATAGTCAGCTTTGAATTGCTATATTCTGTAAAACACAACACTTCCTTCACAATGGGGGGGGGGGGGGGAAGGGAAGTATTCCTCTTCTTCCAGACCTACACAATACACATTGTGAGATTTTATTGCCATTATTTGGCTTCCTTACACTCTATAGTTAGCACCAAATACTGTTTTTCAGAGACACAGCATTGTATGTTCTTCTGCACTTCACCCACTCAATCAGAGATGAATATTTTAAGTTTTGATGCAGCATGCTTGTGACTCCTATTTACAAAGAACTTTGAGAGAAACGATGCCCTTGTCCCTTAATGTGATTAGGCTTTGAAAAGGTGTTTTCAGTGAGGTCATATTTTTAGAATGAAAGCAACACCTGATTTTCTACAGCATGGTGAAATCCTTCCAGGGTTATTTCTTGAAGTAACTAAATAATGGAGCAGTTTGGTGGCCTTTGTGTAATCAACACATGTTCTTGTCGCTTTGTGCTTCAGAGGAAATTAAATAAGTTCTCCTTTCATATCTATCTCCACCTGATTCTTCCATCCTTCTTGTTTACATATGGACACCTCTAAGTACTGTAAATTGCATCCTTTTATTGTTTTCCTTTATTTTAGATTTCCTTCCCCAGCACCCCCCCCTCATACTTTGTCTTCTTATCAGACAATAGGCACAAAATTACCCAGTGGCATTCTATATTCATTTTATCATTAGTCACTACTCGTTAACTTACATATTTATGCAAATTCATGTCTAAAGTGATTGCCCTTTAATCATTTCACATATCTACAAAACTTAGATTTCCAACAGCAAACAGAAGAAAGCCCTCTCAGTGACAACTTGCAGGCAACATCTAGTTGTGTGACCATACCCAGAAGAATACACATGTATGCATTTCTGTCCATAAATCACCTTCTAGCTGCAGAACGTGGTCCAAAGATGAGTTCAAAGTCGTGCCTTTTATTTGTTTTATTAAAAATGTGTATTAGTTTTTTTAACTTGTGTATCATGCATTGTGACAAAGGCAAGGGGATATGGAAGTAGCTGAGCACAACACAGAGTAATCAGCATGTAATTCAAAGCGACCTAAACCTTTACATGCCTTTTTGCAGTCACCACCGCCTGCACCGTTGGCATTAAGGCGTGCGGTCTGCTTAACGACACCAATTTAAACAAAGGAAAAACAGGAGTATCCGAAACTGGGGAGCCCAGGTCTGTGCAAGAGTAGCGAGCACCGCAACAGCAGCAGCAGCAAGGGGGGAGGGGGGGGGAAGAAAAAAAAAAAACAACCCTCATTTATAACCAGTGACAACTAAAACCTATGAAGTTTTTAAAAGAATGTGATTGTTGTCAAAAGGAATTGGGTACAACAATGCTGCGTTCAGCTCTGGTTCCACTCAAAGCCGTGGCTGAGGGGCTCTGGGAAAGCTGCTGGAAGGCTGGTGGGCACAGACCAGCAAGAAAGTGAATTTTGCATACTGTACGGATCATCGCTCAGTTCAGGGCAGTCATATTGAATCTGTGATCAACCAATTGTGCTTCATGAAACCGTCAGCCCTCATTTACGTCTAGCTGTTTTCTTCTGTCCTGCTGTAAACAAGCTCTGCTCTGAGCTGTCTCCCTACCCTTATCTGCTTACGAAGATCACACAGACAGACCTCATCAGCAGCCTTAGAGTTAAAGTTAAAGTTACTGCTTCCAGACAGCAGTCCCTATGCAAGCTGGAAGTCAAAAAGAAGAGCAACTTTGGAATGACAGAGTTTTAGTTCCTTTTAGGAAATGCATACCTTAGATTCATACACATACTGGCATGTTATGTCTCTTTCATGAAATTAAATTAGGTGTTCTTAATATGAACAACTGTTTCTAACATCAGCAAACTAGCTCAGCAGATTCATCCATGGTTTTGTTCTTGTTGTTTTTTGTTGTGGGTTGTTGTTTTTTTTCCTTTGGGGCCTTGTTTGAACACAGCCAACAGAGAAGTAGCTGGAAATATTGTCAATCTGGTAGGGCTCCAGGAACCTAATAATGCCTGAAATGCTCTAAGGAGCGTAATGACAGTAAGCAGGAACAGGTATGTTGGCTTCTGTTCTTATTCACTTCCGTGAGAACATTAGCCTTTAAACATAACACAGAGCAGTTTTCAAAGAACAGTGTGCATGCATAAAAAGGGATGGAGCCTTCCTAAAAACATATTCCTCTGCAAGCAGCACACAAACCTGTGAGTTGGTATTTACAGAATTTAATTCTTGAAACCAGCTGGTAAGTCCCTGTTAAGGCTTTCCCTTATGCAGCTGGAGCTGGAACCTTCTCCCTCCTCCCAGCCCATTACTTTTGTCTATTTAAGGGATGGCAGCCAAAGAGAAACAGCTTGTAATTTGCACCTGTCTGCTTTAAGCGCTCCACATTAGATTTTGCAGAGAGCAAACTCTTCATTGCTAATGAGGATGACACTTGGTAGGGTCAAACATATTTTTTAGCTGACTCTGCAGCAATTAAAAAACGAAATAAATAAACGCCCGCTTCATTTCAGCCCATGCTAGCTGAAAACGAGACTAGAGGGAAAAACCTGCTGAAGAAAAGCAGCTCGGTGTGGAGGTTGAAGACATAACCTTACGTGTCTGGTCTAATATAATGCTGAGCACAGCTAGGCACGACAGGTCCTGAGTTTGTACATCCTGGGCTGCCTTTTGAGGACCCACAGGATGGCTCAAGTACCCAAGGGTTCAGCTCTATGAGGAAAGTGTTCTCAAAGAATTGCAACACTGAAGCCTGTACTTCACTACCGTTCCAGAGGTGTGCAAGCACTGCTGTGCAGAGATGCATTAGCAGGAGTGTGAAGGTGGGAAGGTATAAATCAAGCAAATACCCTATGTGTGATCTTACAGTCTTACATAAACTACCTTTGCACACTTGTTTCTTGCTAGAAAACCAAGCGCTGTGTTTCCAGTCAGCTGTGGTATTAGTTACCACTATGCTGGAAGAAATAACAATTACATTGGCATGTGAGTTTAGCTATTAAGAAGCAGTATTTTCCCTGGTTAGTCTTAAAATAGAAAACCCCTCCAAAACTCAGTCTACAGAGCTGATGACAAGAACAAAAATGCCAAGAAAAAAAAAAAAATGGATGGAAATAAAACAAAGTAAAACGTACAATTTATTAAAGAAAACACTGGTGGTGCATTTTGATTTCATAAATTGTCCCCACTTGTACTTCCTGTTTAAACAATAACTAACATGATGATGGGTTAAATGAAGTTGAGATTGTCACAAACATTGCCTCACTAGTAATTAATGTAGTTTAATATGGTTGTTGGCACACATCTCACATGACAGATAATGTTCCAACATGTCACTGATAGGACCTTTCAGCACAGCTTTAGGAGATCTACCAGGCATTGCCGAGGTTGGTTAGGTCAAAGGGTTGAACCATGTGTAATTCAGAACAGAGGAGGTCCCACGGTCACTCCACAAAAACAATTACACTACTTATTTCACTCCATCCCTGGCCCGAAATTCACAAGCCTCACAGTTTCAGCGCAGTCAATCTCGCTCTGCCCCGGGGCTACGAGCCACATGAAAATATGTGGTGCTGTGTTTATAAATCTAATCAAAAATAGAAACAGTAGACAAGCACAATGAGGTCCTACTATGGATCATGGGAATTCTCTAAATTCTGAAGGCACTTTTGTTTAACTTCTGTGGGCCTTCTCCTACCATTACATTGTCTGGTACTCTCGTTAATCATCCCCTTGACTTGTCAATGATATAAAGGAGCCTACGTGTCTGCTGACTTCCCTCCCATCACACTACAAATAATATTATGAAATAGCAATACTAGGAGCAGCCCTTTCCATTTTCCTTTTTTTTTTAAGTGGGTTTTTTCTTCACTTACCTCTTTCTCCATACCAGCCTGTCCTTTCTTAGATCTGCACTAAAAGCACTTCCTCCTGGAACAAAATAGAGGGAAATCCTCAGAATTTCAGTCCGCTCACTTGGGTTTAAACACACAGAATTGCAGAGCATCAGCCTAGAAGTCTGCTGGGATGGGGACTTCTGCCACTGCAGCCCCTCTCCTGCCTAGCAAAAGAAACAGTGAGGAAGTAATGCTTCACCTTTTCAAAAACTCTACATCAGATCACGTTAAAAAATGAGGGCTGATCTGAAAATAATGCCTCCTATTTTATTACGTAGGCACCCGCTAACATTCATTGATGCTTGCCCAAACAGTGGGTGCAAGCTCAGTGAGGTGGTGGATGGTGTATTTCAGCAGCAGCAACAGTGCTGCCAGTGCAAATCTTTATGAGAATGGCATGCAGGCTCTTGTTCAGCACTAGTGAAAATGCATAGCTCATGGTGACGACTATGTTGAAAAAGAGCATCTTGTAGCAGAGAATCTGCTCTATCAAATAGTGTTACTGTGCTCTTTATATCTGTTCTAGTTTCCAAGGAAATAAATAGGAGACATTACTTTCAGAGCAACTTACACATATATGCCCTTCCACCCCAAAGAAGTAATTTAAACTCAGACACAACAGTACGAAGGTTTTTTTTCCGAGTAGAATTAACCCACCAGAAGTGGGTAATTCCTACCCATGGACAGTAAGCACTAAGCAACATGAAGTTTGTTGTGGACTATACCTAATGTGAAAACTGCAGTGTCAAACCTACCAGACTAAGGACGCTTCTGTGATCCTGGATCTATGTGGGTCTCACCTGTGCCTCCCTCCTTGTGATGGGACTTCGATTAGAAGCATGGAAATTATTCTCCACACAGAGGTTAAAAGCACTATGCAAGCCCACCGTAATTTTACAAGTTATATATCACATCAACAAAAAAAGAAGTCTCGATTTTACATCAGCTGCTTTTGTCCCTATGTGGGAAAAAAATTATTCCTTCCGAAGGGCCAAATGAGTTGCCCCTGTGCTCACTGCAATCAATGGCAAAACTCTGTCTGACACCCCGGTCACAGGATCTGAACCGCAATGAATAGCAAGCTTCTTTCTCTGCCAGCTTTTCCCTTATGCTTTTATACAAACACATATTCAGATTATTTTGCAGAGCCTGAAAACAAAACAAGACTTTGAACAATTAAAAATATCCCTTCAGAGTCCCTGAGAAGATTCAACTGACCTTCTGGGTCAGGGGATGCCCTGTACAAAGTACATGTTTGGCCCCACTTGAGGAAACTCTCTCTCCTGAGGGCACCACGCAAAGAAGTGTCTAATTCTAAGCATTCGCTTAGGTTTCATTGAAATCAACACAATGGACAGTGAACAGGGACACCAATTCTCCATGGAAAAAGGCTGCATTGTCACTTCGGTTACCCAGTAATGAATGAAGGGCTGAGCTCTGCCCAGGACTTGCTAATGCTGAGAGTCTGCTGACCTTTGCCACCGCCCCTAGATTTTGGTGCCCTGTTCAGGTTGCCAAGGCCATGCATGGGGTTGAGATGCCAGTGCTGTGATGCTGAAATAACCCCCCACCACCACCACAGTAATCATACAAGGTAGGCTACAGTCACATTTACCCAACCCAATCACACACCCTCTGGGTGCCACAGATAACTTTCTTTTTAGTCCAATGATATGGCACAGTGCTCATTCAGGTTGGATATTAGAAAACATTTCTTCTCATAAAGAGCAGTGAGGCAGTGGCATAAGCTGCCCAGGGGGGTGGTGGAGTCACCCTCCCTGGAGGTGCTCAAGAACTGTGTAGATGTGGGGTTGGTAGTCGTAGATGAGTTGGCAGTTGGACAAGGTGATCTTAGTGCTCTTTTCCAACCTTAAAGATTCTCTAATTATATATTATGGTTCAATTAGGAGAAGGGGAAAAAAAAAAAAAAAAAACCCAAAGGCAATAAAATCTTGAAATGATTCTTCTCCTTTAAAGGGTAGAATCAAAAGAAGGGACCAGTAGAAAGAACTGAAAGATATAAGCTGTAAATTCAATATTTTCATCTGTGGTCAACATCTGCTCTTCGAAGAGGAGCCAAAGGTACAGCAATTAGGACTCTTTCAAAGCCACAAGAGACTACAAAATCCCCCTGGATGCAGTGTCACGGCACCAGGAACCTCAGCACTGCCATTGTCCTGTCCATATCACAGTCCATACCCAGCAAAAGAGGTTTGTTTGTTTTTTCCACTACAAAAGGCTTTTTATATTTTTTTTTGTCTAGTGATTTTTAAATACCACGGCCTCCAAATTAAAGCAGCATGTCAGTTAAAAGTATTGAGCTGTACATCAGATCTTAAAAAACGTGCTATATTTTGTGCATAATTTTGACTGCACACCTCCCCCCCCAAAAAAAACCCACAACTATTTAGGGCAATACTATGCAAGAGCTGCTCCGAAAATAGCTCCTCCTGTTTTATTTTGTTGGATCACGACATAAGAGGAGGATGTTGGTGGCAGCACAAGTTGAAACTTCCCACCAAATACTCCATTACATTTTGTAGCAGTGTGGCAGATGGCAGCAGACAGGCAGTCTGAAAAAATGGTGTCTGACACAGAAGTGTGGATGAAGAAACAGTGTGTCACTGAATTCCTTCCATGTGGAAAAAAACAGCACCCACTGACATTCATCAACACTTGCCAAATGTTCATGGAGACCAAACAGTGGATGTAAGCAGAGAGAGGTGGTAGGTGGCATGTTTCGGCATTGACAACAGCAGGTCACCTCCTCTGGTTCATATTCTTACTAGTGCGGCATGCAGGCTCTTGCTCATCAGTGGCAAAAACGCATAGCTTACGGTAGTGTCTACATTGAAAAATAGTGCTTTGTAGTTGAGAATTTGCTCCATCTAACAGCATTATTGTGCTTTTTCTCTCTCTTATAATTTCCATGAAAAAAAAAATAGGAGGAATTAATTTTGGAGTGACCTACGTAAATAAACATGTAGAGAGCTAGAAATATTTACCACTATTAAACATGCTTCAAGCATAATATATTTAGACTAGGCACAATTTTAGCACGAACAGCTCCATTTCTTTTGAAAAGGGCTTCAGAGTTTCCATCATTACTTATTTTCAGGGAATAATTAGTTTGTTTTTATTTATTTGTTTTTAATATCTATCTTATCCACAGATTTTAACACTTTGTTGTGAAGTGCCAGTATCCATCCTCTGGTTTCCATAACTACTACAAAGAAAAGTCAAACACTCAAATTATTTTTATACACACTTCTTTTCAGAGTATGGAACTATGATTATTGGGCATTGTTTTCCAGGAAAGTTTCCCTGCAAACAGCACATATGGTCCACACTAGGATAAAGGCCTTTATTGCTGTTTACCAGTTAAAGATTAAAATTTGAAATAGACATATACCTATGCAATGCTGAAGAGTTTCTTGATGTGCACCTTGCCTCTGAATTAAGCAAGAATACCATCATGGATACACTGGAAAATACATCTTGTAAAAGTGACATATACCACCTCAGATATGAATATTGTTGTTAATAGATCAGTAGAGTTTGATTGAAAGCAAAGAGACAGAAATTGCACTGTATGAGCAATCCCAGAAGAAATGCCTCTAGTGGTTCAAAACATATTTCACTTGCCTCTGGCATGAGTTTCTGGATTAGTGTCATATACGTGTCAACATGAAACAACACAGGCTATTTGTTTATACATTCTTACTACTCCTCCTTTTGTTGTTCTGTATGCTATTTTACATTGACAAAACATACGTAACAATATATTCAACCTGGTGAGTGCATTCCTCTGTCACGTACCTGTTAACAAATCATAACCACTGAGTACAAACAAAGGGAAACCGAGGTAATGATGTAGAGAAGGCAACAAAATGGGCAAGGACATAACAGTGCAGTTTGCATGCTACTAACTAGAAATAGCATTGCGTAAAGACATTTTGATAAATAAGTGAGCAAAACTGCAGCTTGGTTTTTAAGATTTAGCTGATAAAAATGTAGATACATGCAACCAAAGGTCTGTAGCTGATTCCGTCAGTATTCAACAAGAGAAGAAGAAAAATGCAGATCATGTCTGGTATTTTTTAAATTGAATGTACTTTGTCAGCATAACTCAGTGCTACATTTCTTTTTTTTTCCCCATCCAGAAAACTAGCAATCAGAATTCTGACTCTGAGATTTGAAGTTTTAAACCAAAACTCCATTGGAAATAGCTGCTAGTGATGTTTCATTTATTACATGTAAAAAAGAACATTGAATAGGCAAAGTGTGGTCAAACACGACTTCAGCTGAATTCCCCTTCTGGGGAAGACACTGAGTCTAATAGGGCTGAAGCTGGCTTCCAACCAGAATGGTAGCTGAAAAAATGGAACACTCCCTGCACAGCTTCCATATCATTTGATCAAACAGAAAAGTCAGCAGCAATCCCATGACACATTTTACTTGGTGACAAAGCAACTTAATAAGCTTCTGCTCTCTGCTCCCATCTTCTCAAGCCATTCATTCCTGCCCCTGGGCTGCAGTCCAGTACACTCTCATTGGCCTGACATAACCATAGATCTAAGCTTTTAAGGTGAATAAAAAATACCTATGCCCCCTACCACCCCCACTCCCTCCCCCCCCAAAAAAAAGTCATTTTTGTAGTTAAATTTTATTGCTCATCTGGACTTCTACAAGACTGTACAACCACAATCAGGGCAAAAGGAACTCCAGCAAGAAAAAAAGTGATCATTAAGTATGTTTTCTCTGATGGAAAAGCTTATCTTGAAACTAGAGCCCACAATGGCAAAGTTTAGCATCAGGTATGTAAACCAAGAATCTGAAAATGTTTATGTTCTTCCACCGTCAGAACAAAGCAGAAAATTATACTGACTCACAATGGGAGAGTTAGACAGAATCTACTAACTCTTTGCCGTTGTAATAGACATTGCTAATTTAAAAGAAGAGGAGAGGGAGGACTTCACCAAGGTGGCATGCAGCAGTGACCAGAACAAGAGAGCGTGGCTGCAGCTTAATGGAGACATGCTACTATGTCCAAAAGTCCATGGATCAATCACTCCCTGAGTGGGATGTCTATGGACAGCACATCCTCTCCTAACCTGCCTTCTGCACAGGGAGGGGCAGGGCAGCCCTTCTTCCTTCTCACTCTCTTGGGTACTATTTGCTGTCTCATAGTTAACCACTTAGTTCAGGACTGGAGGCAATCTGAAAGTAAAAAGGCAGCAAACTTGCTGTAAAGAGCAAGCAAAATCTTGAAATACTTCACGGATGCCTAAGCATTTTAACTAGCATACTGGCAGTGTGATAGCCTCACTGGAAAAGGCCAGTTTCACTCAAGAAGGAGTTTAGCTGAGCCAGAAGCAGCTATTTTCCCACCATCAGTTGCTTTGGAGTATTAGTGTGTTTGGGCTTTTTAGCTTTTACTAGCTTGTGTTACACCCATAGTTCAATCTAAAAATAGCTTTTAAAACTACATTTTTCATCAGTACAATAAAGGGTTTTTAAAAAGATCTCTGCAAGCGTATCGTTACTCATTTTAGATACTGCAGTCTACCAGCTGATTGTCTATTTAGGATCTGGTTTGGATGATTATACAATTATTCATTATTTTGAAAAACATATTGCATAACAAGTGGGAAAGAATAACTGAAGAGGAAGCAGTCTAGTCTACTCTTTAATTTATAGGTCCCAAATCTGCAAAACACTTCTGTATACATTTCTCTGAATTTGCATGAATTACTTCATTGAAAACAATAGATTAATATATAAACTCCCAACTGAGAGTGTTTACAGTAATTGAGCACGTGAAAATTTCTGCTGAATTAAAACTGCATGATTGCACTTTATTTCTTCTGATTCCCTATCCTTCCTCTCTCTCGCTAAATAACAAATTAAGGATTGAAGGATCACATTCTAACATCATCTAATAATGTTTTTCACCACAGGGTGGTCAGGCATGGAACAGGCTGCCCAGAGCAATGGGCACGGTCCCAAGTGCTGGAGTTCAAGGAGTGTTTGGACAACATTGTCAGATACAGGGTATGAATTCTGGCTGGTCCTGCATGGGACCAGGCGTTGGGCTCAGTGATCCTGGTGGGTCCCTTTTCAGCTCAGGATATTCTATGACTCCATGCAGTTTCAGATAGGTGTAATTCTACTGGCTTGAAAGAATTATTTCTCCTTTACTATGGCAAGGATGAGAGAAGTTTCAGATAATTTTGGCTGATCAGTTCACTCTTCAAAAACTAACAGCACTGAAGTGAACACAGGACATCTCAAATAGTGAGAATTTTCATCTGAAGTTTCAACACTTTATATCCTAAAACACAGTTTATCTCATGCAGATGTTAGCAGCAACACAATTTTAAATAGGGTGTTGCTACAAAACAAAATCATATATACTTTCTTGTTACCATAACTCATTTGTGTTATTAACAGCTATGAAACTAAATTCATAAGTTATAATTGGTAAGAATTTTTAATCTGTCAATGGCCTTTTGATACTGGTATTCCCTAACCAAGCTAGCCTGGCTTACTACATAATTTGAGCCCTGTTAGTCCTGTTACTATGCAGAAAAGCAGTAACTTCCTACTGCTAATGAGCAATAACTTTTTATATCAGATCAACTTCACCACTGCAGGACATCCTCCTGCAGAAGTTAATGAGAAGACCACCCTTGGTTTTGAAACATCTTCGAGCACCTTGTCAACACTGCAAAAGTCCTCTGCAAAAACGTAGAGACAACTGGAAACTTTGGGAAATCCAGACCAAACTATAGAAACGGCATAAAAAGCCTTCATAAAGTGCTAAAACTCACACAGAGGTGTTTCTTAAACTGGACGGGTGGTTGACAAACATCCTTTATACTGTATGCTTATTTTTGTTGGCATTTTCCTCATGATAGCTAAAAATATGAAAACACAATCTTCTGTTTTATTTAATTCTCTGTAAAGACAGTTTATCTCCTAAACTAACATCACACTACTAATAAGAATGTGTATCAAGTCCCATCTTCCCCTCCATCATCTCCAGCATAATGAAGGCAGGGACCAGAATAATTACCTCAACTCTCCACGCAGAAATAGATTGATCTTCTATGGACTTGGAAGCAACCTTCAGAGAATCTTAAGCTCCATCTGCTCACTCACATTTTTTCCTCCATGCTTGACCCCTCACAGAGGAGAAACAGCAGTAAAAGACAAAATACAGAACATATAGCTCACTAATGTGCCCTTTCTTAGTGTACTTAGTGTACTACTGCAAGCGGCTGTGTATCCAAACAGTGGATTAATTCTCCATTTTTCACTTCAATCTCCTGAAATAAAAAAGTATAAGATTTCGCAGGGTAGGGAGGAACCTGATGAGGATTAACAAGAGCAAGTGTACAGTCTTGTACCTGGGGATGAATAACTGCATGCATCAGTACAGGCTACCTGCTAAAGAGAAGCTTTGCAGAGAAGGACCTGGTGGTCCTGGAGAACGACAGGTTGGCCATGAGCCAGCAGTGTGCCCTTTTGGCCAAGAAGGTCAATGGTATCCTGGGGTGCAATAAAAATAGCATGGCCAGCAGGCCAAGGGAGGTGATTCTCCCTCTCTATTCTGCCCTGGTGAGGCTACTTGTATACTACTGTGTACAGTTCTGCGCTCAACAGTTTAGAAAAGACAGGGATCCCCCAGAGGGCATCCAGCAGAGGGCCACAAATGTGATAAAGGGCCTGGAGCATCTCTTGTATGAGGAAAGGCTGAGTGACCTGAGTCTGTTGAGCCTGGGGAAAAGAACACTAAGAGGGGATCTGATAAATGTTTATAAATACCTAAAGGGATGCAGGAGGCAAATGCTCTTCTTGGGGATGTATAGAGATAGGACAAGGAGGAATGGCCTAAAATTTGAACATAGGAAGATCCATATTAACACATACAGAAGAACTTCCTTATGGTAAGGGTAATGGTGCACTAGCACAGGTTGCCCAGAGAAGCTGTGGAGTCTCCTCCAGTGGAGATATTCAAGATGCATTCAGACCCCTACATGTGTGACCTATTGTAGGGTAACCTGCTTGAGCAGGGGGGTTGGACCCAATGACCTCTTGAGGTCCTTTTCAATCCCTGCAGTTCTAAATTACCAATATGCCTATAGATTACATTACATTTAAGCCTTTAGTTAGTTACTTTAAACAATGCCTTCCTAAGGTCATAAAAAAAGGGAGTTTGTCATGTTCTGCTTCCATAAGATGCATACATGATGCTTAAAATACTTCCTTTTAAAAAAAAAAATCTTATTTTTATATCCAAATTAAGAATGCCAAGTCTGGTCTTTCAAGAGTTTTTGGAGGTGTTCCCAGAGCACTAGAGAGCTGGATTAGGAAATATCTTCCCTCTGCTGAACCAGCGAAGCTAATGAATCTTTCATATGTTTTCTTGTAACTGTCTGGTCCTTGAGTTAATTAAAAAAGCAAAGAAAGACAAACATAACATGACCCCTTGCAGGAATTGATGCTGTAGTGAGTTGTGTGTGGGCAGGACACTCCACAGACAAAATCCAGCAGGTCTCTATGGCATCCGTAAGATCCTCTGTCATCACATGACTGCAGGGCTATGGTCTGAGACTAATACAGTCCATCCTCTACCTGCCCCATTAAAACCAGTTCATTCAGTTAATTACTTGCATCAGATGAATGGATTTGGGATGTCCAGCTTGCATGAATTAGAAAGATTGGTCATTACGCCTTTAATTCGGGAGGACTTTTTTCTTCACTTTATACTGCAACATGCCAATGTATCCAAGACAGAAATAAATATCACGGGAGTGCTAGCCCTCAGTAACACGCTATAAACTTCCTAGTACCTTATTCCTGCTTTACATAAATAATGCCAATAAACCAACACTGTCTACATATCAAGTTAGAGATTCTGAAACCTGTACTGCTGGATGGAAAGGAAATTTGCTGAGTCTTTAAGGTGGTGGTTTTGTGATGCTAACAACAAAGCTTCCTCTTTTGATTCCTTTTTTTCATTAGCTGTTCACAGTAACAGTATATAATAACAACAGGACAGATCAGAGCCACGAGTCCTCTGAATTATGCCATCTGCACAAAAAATAAACATAATATTTTTCAAGAGTTATTCTGTCATCCTAAGAGAGTTACAACCACTTGGTACTCTTTAATATTGTATTCAAAGATGAGTTCACCTTAAAAGATGGATGCGGATTCACTATACCACATATTCCACAACAAAGAAAAAGCAGATTAAATTTTCTTTTTTATTCCCCCCAAAAGAAAAATAGGAAGTATAATGGCTTCAAAATAGAACTATTCTACTTGGACTAAAAAATTTAGATTCAGTTCTGCCTAAGGTTAATTTTGTAATCCTGGCCAAGACTCCAAGCCAGACTGAAGAAAAAAAATCCAGAGCCTCCCTTCTCACTCTGAAAAAATACAGGGAATATAATTAAAACACAAGACCTCATTCTAAGAATAATACCATGTTTTTGGGCACTGAACAGAGCAAGAACATAAGAACAGTTTCATCACACCAACTGAAATTCAAATTGTCCAAAAACGTAGGGAGTTGGTTGACAGTATGGGTTCTTGCACCAGAGCTGTTCATTAGATGGGTCAATGCTAACATAGAATCATAATCATTTAAGTTGGAAGAGACCCTCAAAGGCCATCTAGTCCAACTCCCCTACAGTGATCAGGGGCACCTATAGCTTCATCAGATTGCAAAGAGCCCCATCCAGACTGACCTTGAGCATCCCCAAGGGCAGGGCACCCACCACCTCTCTGGGCAATCTGTTCCAGTGCCAGCCTTACAGTAAAACACTTATTTTGTTATACACTATGAGAAAAAATGGTTTGGCAGAGCTAAAAACAACAGTGCTCTGCCTGACAAAAAATTAGACAGGTATGGAAGCTAAGCTGTCCCATGCAAGAGCTTCACCAGCTACGCGCTGCTACCAGGGTCACTGATTTCACATAAGGTATGGCTAACTCCCAGTGGATCTAATAAATATAAGAAATGGGGCTTGGCACTCATATCCAGATTTTCATTGCAAATATTCTAGTGGAAAACTAGGGTCTCAACTCCCAGTTGGAGAATTTCAAGGGGCTTTTTTGTTTGTTTTCATTATTTGTTTTAAATCATCTTAGAAATTAAAACCGGGGTGAGGAGGGAAACAATCTGAAGAGCTTCAGCAAGACAATACTTGCTTCAGTTTCAACCGAGAGCTAGTCCACGTGGCATTCTTCAAAAAGAAATTTCAATCCATGTGCTGACATCTGGATGCAAGCTGATGAGGAATACACTATCCTCTTTTTCCTGAAAACATGCAAGGTAATTGCAGAGTCTCAATGCAAAGTTTACACTTCATACCTTATTCATCAACTATAGAAATAGCTTCCTTTAGCACACAGGCAACAGGAACAGGCTGATTTTATATCAGGGCGTCAAATAATTTACTTCAGTTCAGACTATAAACGTTCAGCCTGGATGCTGACAAGATGCCTTGAGATCAGCTTCCTTCACACTGTCTGCAGTTGGTGCTACTGAGTACTTCCTGGCACTCAGCCCAGGGGCACAGTTTGTATCTCAACATGCCAGAATGAGGAAAATCTACTGTAAAGTCCTAAAGCAATAGAATTACATGTGCAGAAATTTACTGAACACTAGCAGATGCTTCATGTAGCACAAGGAGACCTGAAAGATGGAGTGGAGGAAATTGAGAAATCAGGTGTGGGTGTGAAACCTGCTTCCACAACCTCTGATACAGAAGAAGGAGGGTGCATGAAATGCAATCAGAGAGAGCTTTATATCAGCAGTAAGCCTGCCTGTCCTTACACGAAGCAGTGGTAGGTGACGGTAGGAAAACAGGGGGTGTTATCAGGGATCTTTTGCCAGATCTCCAACCTCTGTAAGCTACTATCCATACTTTTGAGCAGAGCTACAACTTGTGCACATCTTATATCTCTGATCTATATGGGAAATTTGTACCACCATTACTGAAAGCGTTCTTCACACACTATATATACATCATAGGGTGCTGACAGCGAAAGCCTCATGTTCCAGCCCTCCATCCAAGGAGGAACACTGTGCTCAGCCAAGTCTTTGCTAGCATTCCTAGACATTGTGGAACTGAAGTTCTTCACTCCTACTTGTACTTGCTCAAATGTTACAGTACCTTAACTCAGATACCAAGAACAGAGCACAATATGCAAAGTTATATTTATGTATTCTTTGTATTTAAACAGTTAAATAAAACAAAAGTAAAAATCACCAATTGTATTGCTGCCACTAACACTGTATATTGCCTCTTAAATACTAGACAAATAATTTAGACTTATTTGAGAACAAGTCAAACTTGTGCTCCTGGCTTTGCAGTAAAAATTGCCACAAGACTCAAATCTGCTCAGCTCCTCCTGCCATCTCTTGTCCATTATGCTAGATTAATTCCTGGCCCTCCTTTGTTCTGCCAGCCTTTGCTGACAGTTCCGCAAAAAAGTATTTTGCTGTGCCACATGCTGAGAAATGCATGCCAGCAAATGTCCTTCTCATTTCAATTATCATAGGAGTGACTTCACACCGTTTTCTCTGAATCATGTGTGCAGTGTCAGGTAAGGCAGGATGTGACTCAAGCATGACTAGATTCATAAGTAGGGCTCTGTGAAGTCTCCTGGTTTCAGTTCACAGAGATTCAGGTTTTGTACTTTTCTCCCAGACCTGCACAGCTCCCAGTCATGTCAGGCATTCTTGGGACTGTTGGCTGAAGTGAACCAAGAGATGTTTCATAATAGCTGCTCTGAAATTTTTATTTTTTTTTGGTCTTCTACCATGTCTAGTCCTCTGGTAGAAAAAAAAGTGAATAGAGGAATTGATTTACACTCTGCTTCTATTCCCTTCTTTCCCCATCTCTGCTGGAGAAATCTTTCTTTCCACCAGCTTCAGACTTTATAGCATTAGGAAGCAATTCGTCTGTCAGCAGCAGCCAGAGCAGCTTGTCCTAGCTGGGAGATCATGTCTCCTCCTCCTGTTGAGGATGTTACAGAAAACCCTTACTTCAAGAGCAGTGCCTTAGCTTTCACCTTTGTTTTGAGACAAAGTTCGATTACTCTTTGCCTAAGGAAACTCATGATCTCATGTGCTCTGAAAGATGGCTTGAAGCTTTACATTTGCACAAAAGAACTGAGAAACAACAGGGAAACTTTCTTAGAGTTCCTAATCTCAGAGATACACACACATCCCAGTCTAGGCCCTCCAAGCCTACAACTCTGATATGTCAGAAAATTTAATATAAAACCAAAAAATAAATGTGTTCACATAATTCTAGATCGGAACATTATTTTTTCTTTGTAATTGAATGAAATCACAGGCTTTTACACCATGTGGGGAAAGTGAATAGATTTCATAGTTCTGTATTTCATATAATTGAATTGATAGCAGTTTGAATTGTATAAACTGGATTTAAAAAAAAAGGCTGCTTTTGAAAATTCTGCTACTCGTGGAAAAGCATACATCTTTATTAATTGCACTAATCCAAATTAAACTTAGAATGGAATACTTGGCATCAAGCTACAATAAATTTATCCAAAATAAACAACCAGATCCATTTCTATTTGACACATTATTTCAACTAGTTTTCCTTAGGCTGACATGATTCACTACTGGTTCTGTATATATAGTTCTCCCACATAGGCCTACATGCACAATAGGATCCATTTGAAGATCCAAAGACAGAACAGAATGATCAGAGAGAATAGTAATATTTGAGGAGATGGAAGGAGACAACTGTGACAATTCTTACAGCTTTGGCAGGTAAATGTTTCTGATACGAGTGCTTCAGTCATACCCAGATAGATGACACATTTGTGCGTAGGCAGAGGATGAAGTTGGGTGTGGACTGCGTGCCTCTGCAACAGGTACAGTGATAGGTCTAACTCAGCACCAGCAGCACTGAGTCATCTTCTCAGAGCTTAAAGTTCCTCATCATTCCCTTTACGATGCAGAAAAACCCTGGCTGGACTACTCGCAAATTTTGGCTCAGGGATGTGGGGCCCAATCTGAGAGAAAGGTCAACAGCACCACAGGGTTTCCACGCTCTCTGAAACCCACCCCAGAATCCACTGATTCATGCAAAAAGGCATCGTATACCTTTACCGCAACACTAGGCACCCAAAATAGTCCGCTGGGTTTTTGGGGTTTTTTTTTGTCCTGTACAGTGAATACAGGTGAAAATAAACTCTGGATATCTTGAGGGTCTCTTGAAAGACAAAAAATTGAATCCAGAGAATTGGAAAAAAATCTAAGCACGTACTCTAGCTAATGGAAGAGTATAGAAATAAAAGAGGTATCTACCTTTGGGCAACAAAGATATCTATAGAGAACAACAGCTCTATATTCTGACTAGCTTCACAATTCTGAGATGATGTCCAACATCATTCTCACATTGTGATTTCCCCATCTTTTCTACATAAGTTGTAAATTATCAACACACCAACAACCACTACAGCATGACTTCAGACAGGTTCTCCCTTATCCTTAAATTAAGGCAAAAACAACTATGGCCTACCTTAACAGCCTGAGTCAAAGAAAACCCCAGGAAATCTTAAAAAGGATATATAAAAGTGCAACTACAGAAAAAATGCTGGTTGCTCTACTTCTTGTACCATCTGGTAAACTATGGCATACATTTGGTGCAAATAAATATTCTTGCTGCACCGAGGAAGACAAATCTTGCCACAGTGTAATTTCCAGACAGAATAGGTGTGGATTCCCATCTTCCCCACAGCAGACCAAGCACCAATATTATGTGGCTAGAGCAGACAGTAAGTGTGAGCAACAAGAGCAGAAGGTAATAAAGAATTAAAACTGAATGTACCAGAAGGACCAGGGCCCTAGGCTGGACATTGAGCACAGCCTTCTTTCTGCTGAGTCTGTCCCTCAGAAGTGGCCTCTGCATCAGTAAATTCTTTCAAAACAGACCCTTAGTACCCAAATCTTCCTGAAACAACAAGCAAGCATGCAAAATGCTTGACAGCTCAAGACTGCACATCAGTTAGATCTGTCTGCTTATCTCACCATACAAGAGGCAGTTAGATCTAACAAATCCAAAGGTATAAGGGAGATGAGTGTTAATAAAATGATTTCTTAAAAATAAATACTGAAACAATGATTCTATTAGAGCTTAGAAAGAATGACAGGTATCTACTTAATTTCTACTTAGCGTAGGATTTCCTTTCCTCTGGATTGGCTGGAAATCACAACAGGAGACAGATTTGAACTGGAAGAACTCTAGGTCTAACATAATTACAGGTTCTAGTCTCCCTAAAAGAGCATGATGAAAAGATTAATGAAGACTGTGCCATAACTGAGACATTGTCTGATCTCAGAAAGTGAGTCAAACCTGAAAATTCACCAGCACTGACTTTGACATCAATAAAGAAAGATCAATTTGGTCAGAAAGTTCTTGAAACAGAAGTCAAGGCGAGTGACTAAAATGTGGGTAGGCAAGATACTGCAGAAGTCATCAGATAAAATCAGTTATAAATGCAGTTTGTTACAGAAGTCAGACAGCTAGCTGCATGTCCCAACAATGGCACCCCCCCCAAAAATGCAAAGCCCAGCTACATGTAAATAGAGAATTCATTTCTTCACCAACCCAGTTGTCTCTTTCGTTAGCATAAAGATACACATATTACAGTAATTTGTAGAACCCTGACTTTGGCAGTCCAGCCAGTGTTATCTCAGGGTTTCCTTGGGCCCCCCAGGCTCTCTCTGCGCCCTCTGCTCCCTTCACACAGCAGTGGGGCCATAAGCTTACTGCAAAGGGAGCTAGCTGCCTTTTGTTCTGTGCTTGCAGACGTGTGAGTGACGACAGCAGCAGGAATTATAAATACAAGTGGTATTACATACACATGCAAACACCCCCACAGAAAATTCAGCCATTGGGTAAATCCTGAAGCTTTATTTGTCATTTAGTTATTCATTAAATCAAAGACCTAGAAATAGAGTATAAAAAAAAAAAACCATACATCTTGCCAAAACCCTCTGCTGGAGTGGACAGCCCCAGGGGCCGAGTTCTGATCCCTGCTCCCAACAGCAGCGGTGCTTCCCCGGCAGGGAATTCCCAAAGCAAGTAAGATACCCTGGAGCTGACATGAAGCCAATAGATTCGGCTCCCATGCCAGACTTCCTCCAGCTGTCAAGGCATGGAGTGCATCATGATAGAAAACACACTGTGCCCTGACTACTACCCTCTGGATCTGCAGCAGACTGGGCAAAGAGAAGAGCTCAAGGGCTCTACTGATCATCCCTGGCCTGAGATCAGAGATGCACACAGCCGCTGCTGCCCTACAGCACTGAGCACCTCAAACAAGGCCTTGTATCAGTCTCTGGAAGCCTTCTAACACCTTCCTGCAGTAATGCTTGTATATCGTGGCTCATTAATAATTCATCTGTTACTCAGCAATGAGCTCCTCCCTGCCTCTTCCCCCTTCCCTCAGAGCCATACCTATGTAGTTATCTTTGGCTGTCACGGTACGAAAGACATCCATTTGGCATCAGCACCTTGCTGGGGTCTATAAAAGCACAAACCGAACATTTAAACAAGACCACGCATCACTGAAAATGAGTTACATCTGTAAGGAACATGGTAAGTCATCAAGAAGAGCAGCATTCCCCACTGATATAAAAACGGGCAGAGAGGGATTATCTGTAAGCTGTTGTGGACCAGCGTATACCAAGGCTTTAAAATCCTGTGTGGTTAAGCAATGACTCATAGCTGATCCTTATCTTGCCTGTCAACACTCACCATTGCTTTACATGCATATCATCGCTAAAGTACAGCAGAGGATCAGGAAAAGGGGCAGAAGTGAACAATGTTAATTTACAACGCATGCAGCTCATTCAGCTTCTGTGCAAAACAGATAAAATCTTTAAGCAGTGAGTATTTTATGACTTCTTAAAACTAAATTTAAATAGAACTCAAGTCTTGCTTTACACCATCTGCAAACAAAAAATTGGAGGATTGCTAACAGAACACCACAAAGTTCCTTAAAAATACTTCATTTGGCTCTTCTACATACGCATCTATTAAACACATAATATGCATGTCAAAACAGTTCACATAAATATGCACATAGGTATATTTACCTGCGCATACATACACATGAGCACAAATATATAACAGAGCACCCCTTACTATGGCATCCTTTCAAACCATTTAAAAAACCCTTAGAATCATTTTTAAACCCCTCACAAGAGTTAAAAGACAGACCCAGCCTTACCTTTCTAATTCCCAGCTTCTCTTCACCTTTTGAAACCAAATCCTCACTGCTGTCTCTATGGTGACAGTGACGTCCCAGTAACAAGCCAGCTGCTGGCATAGCGGCAGGTGCCAGAGCAAGATTGCACCAGACACCTCTCCAGTCTCCAGCTCCTCCACGGGGTGCAGTGTTCTTTTCAGAACTGGGTCTGATGTGCTACTCTGTATAGAAGACAGTGTTCAACAAGACTCCCCTCTGAGGAGAGGGGGAACAGGTATAGATAAGTGGTCCAAAAGTTTTTTTGATTGTTATTATTTTTCTCTTCAATAATTACTGCTACTCAGGAATTAAACGCAATAGCACTACTTTCAGAGTGTATCTAGATAACCTACACAGAACAAACTAATTACAGGTAATTTCTCCTAGAGGGTTTAACAGCAAGAAGATACTTGTGTTATGAAGTCTCCGATAAGCAACAAGATGAAAACCTCCTGCAATACCCATCCATTGGCATGAGAGACCAGCAGTGAGAGAAGGATGCTTCTTGGCTCCTGGCTAGCAGAGAGAGGAGAGGGTAGATCTTACCAAATGCTAAGTGAGGAGCAGCAGGTAGGACCTGCAAAGGTGTGCCTTTCAGGCAGCACAGGAGGTGGCTCCAGTGGCTTTCTCTCCTTAGAGAAAGAAAGGGTGAGTCACTGGGGTTACAAAACACCAGCCATTATATATAGCCCTATCAAATCAATTCTGTGATTCTGTGATATGTTATTATGATGCACATATCTAGCTGCTGTATAATCCCAAAGCATACTTCCACCGCAACACCTTCTTGTAACAGCTTATAGGCAAAGAAGGATGTTCAGACCCAGGTTGCACTTCCCTAATAGGCTCTCAAATCAGGGGAGATGTGCCAAGGAAACAGCTTCCTCTTTCTGCTACAGTCCACTGTCAGCACCTGCTGATACAGAACACTCCATAGGTGCTCCAGACAGTCATTCTTACAGTGACCTTTCATAGGCTTGCAGCTGAAGATGTCTGGCACAACACTGCATCACTATAACCCTACACTCCATCACAAGAGAGGAAATGAAGTCCATCAGTGTTTGTAGCAGCAGGTCACACCCAGAGGATTTATTGTGATATCTTGCTGCAAGCAGCTCACTTGTAAATCCTCTCTGATAAACTGATCTGCTCAAGATCTAGAGGTCCTATTTGATCCAGATATTTGGAAAATGAAACTGAAGAGACAGAGTAATCCTGTGATTTCCTCTCTAGTTGTCCATGTTCTCTTCAACCAAAGAGACAAAAAACATATACCACATCATGCTGGAGATGAACTAGCCAAGTATATTAAGTACGACCCAGAGAAGAGATGCAAGAGAAAGAGTGTATTACTAAAGCTTACATTGCCGTAATGCATATTAAAAATCTAGTCCCAGACTGTTATTGATGTGCCATGCCTATTGCAATAAAAATTGTTCTCCTTTTATTGCTTCTTGAAGAACAGAATATCCCATATCCCAAGTTAGAAGAGACCCACAAGAATCACTGAGTCTAACTCTGACTCCACATTTATTCACATTTCACCTCCTTTCCATTATTCAGACTGCAAATGCTTGTGTAATACCATAACATGGTGTAAAATACAGCAATAATCACAGAGAGGCAAAATCCTAGACAGCAGCAAATGAGAACACACCCAAATACAGCAGACATAGGTGCAGAAACAAAGGAGAAAGCTACTTACCCCTGCAAGGCCCCAAGCATACAAGAATCTTCAAGAAAATATCCTCACCCCCACTGCCAATCCTTAAACGAGGACTGGGAAGGGGTGGATCCTGGCTCCACCCCTTCTGGTCACTCAGGTGCATTGCTTGCACCTGAGCTCCCCTGGGTTGGCCATGCCTTCCCACCAGGTGCTCAATCACGGGTCCAAGCCTTGACTTAGCATTTCCATTACAACTTAGTAGTTGTTTTGTGTGTTGCCTTTATCATGTTGAGTTACTCACCCATGCCTGAGGCTTTAGATGCTATAATAATTATTATTTTTTTAAGTAGTTTGAGAGGAAACAATCCAGAAGGAGCCAGAAGGAGCACAGGACTTAGTCATGTATCTACCTCCTAAAAAGTGATTGTTGCACCCAAGCGATGCAGTGTCAGTTCACATGCTTGGTAAGCACAGAGATCATCATCTGAAAAAAACTTTGTCTCTTTGAATGAAAAGAATCTTCATCCAATGCTCAGTCCCTTCCAGATCATATATAATTAGTTCCTATTTCGAAGCAAACAGATACAGAAAGTACTTCACTCTTAGAGGAACCAGAGATCAGGAGGCTAAGAAGGGCTGTATGTCCTGTTGTCAGCAGAGCTGCACAGGTGCAAGACTCCTTTCACCAGAAGTTATAGCCAGCTCATATTGATTAGCGCACCAGCAAAGAAGTGTTGGGAACATCCAGGTTGTGGTTTAAAGCATTCCTCAGGTCTCCACAAATGTCTAATAGCAAAGGTGACTGCAGGATGCAACATAGCAACACACAGAGTAACCCCACAGGAAGCGTGGATTACACCAGAGGCGTTACACAGCACTTGGGAGCAGAGATGAATCTCCATGGCCCACCCCTGTAGCCCACATGGGAGAAGCACCACAGGATTACAAGGCTTTAAAGTAACTACCATGAAAGATAAGTTTTCCTCAGAGCATCTAGAATGAAACCTTTCAGTACAGTCACATCCAGTGTGAAAGCAACAGCTGACACCTGTGCATGAGTACCATAATGAGAAAAAAATGTCAATGACTCTTGTACTAAAGAGCAATCTTTCAGTCTTTTTCTCATCCCCTATCCCTGCCCCTGTCTAGAATCCCATCAACTCCACAAGAATTGGGATATGTCTTCTTTCAATCTATAATAGTCTGTTATATTTCACAAGTACTTTGCATTGTTAGTGAGATTCATATGACCAAGGAATACACTTCTCATAATACCAGTCATGTTCATGGCTGGACACCAGACATTTCATACTGCAACTAAGTGCAGTTTCAAAAGTCACCTTTTCATTGTGACCATAACTGTTTGGACAAAGGTGGTGGCGTTTAGGATTTTCCTCATTGCACAAAGTAAGAAAAAAGAACTCTCTTGCCCACTACCCCCAGCTTCCCCCCAAAATGGGAGGAATTCCTGCTGATCTGTTGCTACTGAGCCAAATCAGGACTAATTTTTAAAGAACAAGTTCTCTGGCGTTTTGCTGTTTTCATGCTTCTAAACTTTTAATGGCAACTGTTTAACACACTTCTAATTGGAAATGCACAATAATAATTAAAATAGGGTTTTTTTTATATATAAAAAGTCTATAATTATGTCTTTTGCTTTGTTTGACAAAACTATGATTTCTACCAAAACACATGACCAGCCCTCGGGTGGTCTATTCACAGCAAACAATGTATTGTCCTGGGCACAGAAGAACAAAGACAAGATGTGGTTTAACTGAGCCTCAGACTTCATTTACTCAACTTTTATGGAAACTACCAGTAATAACTCGTAGAGGGCACACCATTATTTCTTCTTTCATCAACTCTCCATGATCGAATTCTGCCATTATCAGCTTCTTCTTTCTCACGCATTCAGTTACATTCTACTGCTGGGACACCACCATCCTCTTTGTATGTGGGTTAAAAAGTCAGAGTAGGGGAATTTGTTTCCTCACTACATTGGACACACAAGAATGCTCAAAACCTATAATCTAGCTTTCCATTCGTTTTTGGGTTGTTTGGTTTTTTTTGTTTGTTTCTTGGTCTAAGTTTAGTTCTAGAGTCATACACAGCTTGGTTGCTCTGAACCCAAATGAATCAGCATCAGATTAAAACTTCATTCCTTAGATAAGATAAAATAAAAACGCCATCTCCTCATTTCTAGATAGCTTTGATATAAGACACAATGTTGTAAAAGTAATGAAAAATTTTTCCCCGCTCCCAGATTATCAGAAATCTTTGGAAGTGACTCTGCAAATCTGTTCAAACCTACATCGTACAAAGTCACATCAAACTAGTTAATTCAGAAAACAATGTTTTTATTAACTGTAGTGCCTGAGAACATCTGCTGTTGATTGTTGTGTGTTTGAAGAAATCCTGTTCATTTATGTATTACACCTACTGCACACAAGTGAGTTCATCCTACCAGTGATGGGATCCTTCTCACTGGAAATTAATTCTTTCTGTTCTAAGGTAACAGCATGGATGCAGGACACATGGGAAGGAAGGAACTGATCAAGAAAGATGAACTTGAGCACTCTGGGCTGGGGGCTTTTAAGTAAATAATCCATTTCCATGGAGCTTAAGAGCCAAAGGAGGTAGGGTGACTGGTGAGGAGCTGAATTACGATACCAAGAGATGGCCAGGAAAGGACTCTCGGGAGTCTGCCAGCTCTTAGGATCATCCCACAGACTCTTCCCACACCCTCCAGCCACCTCCCATCATTACATTTGCAAACACTGTTCTGTGACTGCTGCATACCTGGACAGAACATGTAGGTCCTCTAACCCCCTTGAGCAGAAGATGAGTTGATTGTGCCCAGCCTGTCCAACAGCTCTCTGCAGACTTCATTTCAAGCCTACAGAGCTAGGAGGCCTAAGACAACATATGTGCATCCTACCTGCAATGGCACAGGCCCGCTTCAGATCGATCTAGAAATACTTCCTGCCTGCAAAGTAAGAAGCTATATGGAAGCCATCATGAAAACCAGTATAGAACCAGAAGACATTCAGACTTCAGGCTTGAGTCCAATTCTGAGTCAATATGACAGTGTGGGTGGTCCACAACTTGCGGAGTCAAGACCACCATAGTTGCTCATCAGTGGTTTGATACCTGCTAAGTGTGCCTTTATTTCACAAAACAAACTCAGAACAAGCACATGCAGTGACACAATTGTGCCTGCCCCAAAAGGATTCAGATACAACACATTTTCCCACTTACATTTTCCCATTCTGCTAGCACTATTGAAGAAACATTTCATTTTCAGCTGTGTTTTCAGAAGGCTAACAAGGCTCTTATGAATACATCAAAGCAAAGTCATCTTATTCATTTACACAAATGTTTCCGATTACTTTTCCTCTGACCACTCAGACAGTGCTTTATTAAAAAGTCAGATGAAAAATTAAGTGTTTTTCAGGACCATCTCTCATAACTCAAGGTCTTGATCTCTCTCTGCATTTATAGAACATCTGTATGGTGCAAAAAAAAAATAAATAAATAAACGTACCAACTCTCTGCAGACTCGGCATCTACCAGGAGTTCTTTCAGCTAAGAGCGAGACATCTCCAGCAAACATAATCAGCAATGAAAGCAGTGGGAAATACACTGATCTACATGCACTGAAAATCTGTTCCCTTAAGGGTCTTGCACAAACTGCACCTTTAGTTGACTTTGAATGGAGTCCCCAGGTGATTAAAGTGCTGATATTGCATTATTTATGGTGATTGAAATGCATCTAAGTAGTACTTAACAATAGAATTTACACGAAGTTACTTGATGGAAAAAATAGAGGTGGGGGGGGAGGGAGGTTGTTTACAAAACAAGTTACAGTAATAAAGCTGCTAGACTGAGCCAAGAGACCTCTTAGTAAATCATTTATTCCACAGTTTGACAATATTTACAAAGGTTTTTACATGAATTATTTACTCAGGCTTTTATAACTTGTAACGTACTGTACACAAAACAGCAAAAACACATTAGAGTTACAAACCTGGGAACATACAGTTATGCAATGACAGATGGTGGAAAGGGCTCTGACAAAGGGAAGTTTACAGCTAACACAAGCAACAGCCTTTTCTATCTGTCATCAATAAAGGGATGAGGACTAGCAGGAAAATGTGATTCAAGGAAACAAGACGATTTTTCAAAAGCAACATTCTTTATGATCGCTGCATTTGGTTATTTAAAAACAAGTCTTTTGTTTTGAACGTCTGATTCTAACAACTGACATTTCAGTGAGTTACCACCCACCAATGAAAGGCTGTGTGGCACAAAAGCCAGAGTTTACATGAAGGAAGCCCCAAAATTCTGCTGCCCACCACATTAGCTTTTGGTCAACTCAATTGTTATTTTATATGTGTCTAACAATCCTGCCCATGTGTATTAACACCAATGCCAGGAATTTTTGTGCACAATGCTCTGAAAGACAGATTCATTGCTTGAAATATTTCTAATTGAAATAAAGGAAGAGGAAAAAAAAAAGAAAGATCTTCCCTGGCATTATATTACAGATGGAGAATAGAAACTAACACAATACCTGAGGCACAGCAGAGACCATTCTGTATAGGTTTATGCATCAAACTGGATCTTACATCCACATTTCTTACTGCCCAGTGTTACTGAATTCAGTAATGGCTATCAATCAGATACTCTGCATCCTGTGTAAAGGTATCACTCGTGGCTTCAGCTTGACTGCTCTCTTTGAGCCCAAAGAAAAAAAGCAAGAGCACCTCACACCAAGTGAGTCAAAGTACTTGTTGATACCACCATCACAGCACATTCAGTTTTTCTCACATAAACTTCAACCCCACAACCTTCTTACTACTCCACGATGGAAGGCAATGGGTATCCCACACTCAGTCTTCATGCACAGGAAAACATAGAGCTATAATGGAGAACTGTCACTAGTGAAGATTTTGAAGACTGCATTACACATCCCCCTTTCATCTGTCAATCAGGTTCAGATATGACATGCAAGGGATCGTTTCTTCCTTGTTGACCTGAGAGCTAACGAGTATTTAAGAACACAGGCCACGAGCATGGGACTGCTGAGACCCTGGCATAAAGCCTAAAACCTGGAGCTTGGTCAAGACCTTCCCCAATGCAGACTGTATAACTGAATCTCCAGCTTCCAGTTAAGTGCCTGGACATATCACTGCAGGGGCTGAGCTCATCAGCAATGTGACAGCTCTAGTTCCTCTTACAGAAGCTCTGAGCACCCTACTTTTAAATGAAGAATAGAAAAATAATATAATTACATACTTTTTGCTGGCTGAGGAAGCTTCTTTTTTTTTTTTTTCTTGAAGCTGTTTGATTTTTCATCTCAGAACAACTAACTCCAAAAATCACTCTGGAGAAAGAAAGGGGCAAAGATTATTTACTTTAGTTCACATTTAGAAAAGCCTTTTCATAAAACAACAACAGCTTTGTTTAGGGAGATTTTTTCTTGTGTGTCTGAGTGTAACCAGATTATTACCCTCACAATTTTGGTCTAAACTATTGAGATAGGACCTCAAACAAGAATATTCACCAATACTGCCCACTTTCGAAGCAAAACCAACAGATCCATGTGGAAATTTCAAGATAAAAGAAAGCATCAAACCAAAGTTATAACTAATAGAAGACCTAAGGACTCCGTATGGGTTGATTACAAAACCTGGCTGGACATCACATAGGTGAGTTTCTATGCCACAGATTGTATAGCAGAGGTTGTGATTAAGCAGGCTAGTAGCTTATAGCCAGTGAGCCACTTAGGTAGTTAGTGTCACAACCTGTTGTGGATTTTACAAATATTTATGTGCTAAGAAATGGGCAAAACGCTTCCTGGAAGAGAAGCCCATCCAAGCCTTTGTACACAAAGACATCACCACTTCCTCAAGGAGCCCGTAAGACAGACAGAATGAGGAAAGGTTCAAGAGGTCAGAGTCACTCAGTGCATTTGCAGGATAAGAAAGTAAGGAGCAGTGGCTGAGCAAGGGGGTAATCTGTTCTTCTTGCATAGAATCATAGAATCACAGAATCACAGAATGGCCTGGGTTGAAATGGACCACAATGATCATCCAGTTTCAACCCCCCTGCTATGTGCAGGGTTGCCAACCACGAAACCAGGCTGCCCAGAGCCACATCTAGCCTGGCCTTCAATGCCTCCAGGGATGGGGCATCCACAACTTCCTTGGGCAGACCGTTCCAGTGCATGTCTTTAACTCTTTTATTTTTAAATATGAAAATTGAGTACGTAGGAGGAGCTTGATGGTCCACATGAGTCCAGATCCAAGAAGAGGAGGAAATGCACTTGTTCAAGGTAGCTACCTAGATCAAAACTAAGAAGATCGCTAGAAAATGAAAAGCCTCTCAACTGCACTGCTATCAGAGCAGATAAGAGAAAGTAGGATTTGCACAAGAAGATACCTGCTAGTACCCCCTTTTTGTTATGAGTTTTGCTGAGAAACTGTCAGTTAAATGACAAAAAGCTCTCATCACGAACTAAAATTCACAAGCTTTAGTTAGTTTTCCTTCAGATCTTAGCATGCTGGAGGTTTAACAGATTTTCTTCCCACCCCCCCTCCCCCCCCCCCCTTTTTTTTTTTTTTTCTTTTTTGACACTTACTTTCAATTAGGTTTTCTTCCTGCCGGTTTCTGAGGATCATTCCCTGAAGGCAGACGTGCATCTCTGCCCTTGCTAACTGCTTTTGAAATATTACTACAGTCTTCAGTAGCTCTCCTATTGACTGAACTGCTCCAAAGTCCACTCATGATATCTGGTGGACATGTTCCCCTTGGAGAAGTTACTGCTCCCAAGTATTCCCCGCCTACGTGAAGGATGGAGATGATAGTACTGTGATTTGTAACTGGTCAAAACAGAGGGGCCTGACTGTTTAAGTGACTTCAGCAGAAGCTTCAGATGCTCTTCATTGCCTTCTCCTGAGCTGAGACAGGTGCTTTCATACAATCCTAGATCACATAGTAATGAGTTTCAGCATAATGGAGCCCTCAGCCTAAAGGTGTCGAGACAAACCTCACCAACACTTCAGAAATTTAAAAGCATTTGTGGAAAGAGGTTATTTCAGGGTTAAGTTTAAAAACAGTGGGTGTACAAGAGACGTGATACAAGTTCATTGTACACCCTGATGTTAAAAAATCTCCCCATACGAAACTTCACTTACGTCAAATGAAATTCTTACCCACTGACTGTGCCAGCGGCTGTGAACACAGCCGGAGACCCAATAAGAAACTCATTTATTTTTTCCTATAAGTAAACATCTACCTATTCAAATACTTCAGATAATGAATTTCATGCTTATGATAGTATAATCCAACACTCCTACAACACTGGCTACAAGGATGTCCTTCTTAATGGGGACAATCTTTTACTATTTTATGTTCCTTGTTTTGGTGGGAGTATCTGGGTGTTTGATATTCAAATAATTACTTATTACAAAGACAAGCCCTAAGACAACGCAGAATCAAACTAATAATAATTGCTTCTAGTAATAAGCTATCCTAAATTGAGCTCAAGTAGGAATTTAATAAGCTGTAATTTTGATTGTTGATGTTTTATAGGAATAATATTTTTAAAGAAAGCAGAGGTAAGTCATATAAAGCCCTTTTTCATCCCAGGTTGGACTGTAAGTCTGTGTTAATTTCTGTGCAGTCGGAAGGAAAGGAATTTGCCAAGAGATTTTAATCCTGTAAATAATGGTTTCATTAAGAACCATACACGACTCCACAGGGAACTCTAAATATTAAGATTGGTAATAAAATCATTAGTTGTTCCAAGTTATTCAGCATATCATGGAGCCCTAAAAAGTTAATGACAGTTAGTTAAGAGCCAAGTACAGATGGACCAAACGTTAGCTGGTTCATTTAAAATGGGGTTGGAAATAGTTCTTCACGGTGGGGAACAATCCTCAACAACAAGGCAATGAGCCTAAATGCTTAAAGAGCCTTTTTGATCGCTAATTTCTAGCCACAGTCATAAAACCTTTTTGTGAGGTCCAAGAGTTAAGGTTTTGAATGCATAACAATGAATAGTAAAAGCCTCATAAGAACATTAAATAGTTATTTTAAAAATAAAAAATTGGCCTCTAGATCTCAAACCCTCCAAGTTTCCTAAACACGGACCTTGAAAATTTACAGGAGCCACTTTCTCTCCTGGAGAGCCTGAGACAAAATTTTACATATGGATCTGTGTGTAATGCATACACATATGCACACACATACAAGCAGGTAAACAAAAATCATCTGGCTCCCAGAACCTCCAGTACCTCAATTGCCATACAGAGTGTTCTCAGCACACGTTCAGATGCACGGAGGTGTCCAAACCCAGCAAAACCATCGCCACAGGCGCAGGTCCCAACTTGGTTCCCTCCAGAGGATCCCCACACTCTCAGCCTGACCCTGCTTTCCATGGGGAAAAGGCACCGTGCCAGCATCTCCAGAGCGGAGCGGGATGGGCAGGCAGCCAGCACAGCTGCCTCCCTGCACCACGGGTCCCCCTCACACCTGCTGCCCACCACTGCCTGCGGGGACAGCCCCCACCAGCAGCCCCCTTGGGATGGGAGGAGGGGTGTGGTGGGTTGTTCCAAGCAGAGCAGCTGGAGGTGACTGGGATGGTATGCCTCGCTGTGCTACTCAGGGAGCAGATGTCATGTGTGGGTGTAGAGGGAGGGAGGGTGGTCACCTCATAGGCTTTCCTCAGTATTAAAACCCACACGCTACTCCCATCAGGAGGAGGAGCTGCAGCTTGAAGAAAAGAGCATCCCCTTCTGCAGAGGTGTGAGAGCGGCTTGTTCCCCATTTCTGTGCCAGGTAAAACCATGCCCAGGCCCTGAAGGCTGGCAGCAGCTCCTCTGCCCCTTGCTACAGCATTAAGGCAGTCCATGTGAGATGCAGCTGTGGTAGCAATATGTTCTTTCAACCATAAGAAACCAACAAGGTAGTACTACTTGCACAGCAAAAAGACACCATCAGTGCTTTATGCTGCTGGTGTTTTCAATTATTCTGAGTGCCCCTGGCAGATCAATGATACCAGTAAATAGCACACATCTTGTCCCCAGCTACATTTCCAAATTTTTCTACAGAGAACTTCTGTAGGAGCAAGCAGGGTGTGTCAATGCATAGGAAAGAAAACAAAACTCCTTTAATTCCCCGCCCGCTTCCTTTTCTGACTTTTCTGAATATTCCTCCTCAAAGACCACGTATTTTTTTAATCTGGCCTTCATGAGGCAAAGTAATGATATTATCCCCAGTTAAACAATCGGGAAAAAAATTCCAGTGACAGAATTTGTATTCTGGTCTCTTACATACTACTCTTAGACATCAATATTTTGTCATATTTAACCAAAAAAAAAAAAAAAAGAGCACCATTAAAACTCCAGTTCCAACATTAAGTAACATATTTTCCTCACTTCTGGAAAAACACATTCATCTAAGGACCCCGATCCCAACAGATAACATCTACATTTCTAGCTCTGTGCATATCCCCATATTAACATTTCCACTCTACAATTCAGCCTACAAAAATATCTTTCAGAACGATTGCATTAGCAGGCTTCATAAGTGCAATGACAGTGCTGCTAAATTAAGTATACTTTGGGCTAATTTTATGTTTTTATCACAATACTGGAGGAATATTAGGAAGGCATTATTTTGTCAGCTTTCTCATTTAGCAAAGCAGCTTCAATTTATTAACAGTGTGGAGGGTGAATGAATCAATATGTTTCATTGGGCAATGTGTCATTTGTTAATCGGATATTGATGAGATTATTGACGCACAGCTAATTAATCTCAAACCCTGCGCTAGCCTTCATATGTTTCCTTAATTATGTTCTTCATCTTAGTCTTCCAACTTTGGCATGCAGACGCTGGCTCGTAGGCAGTGAGTGAAGTAAGCTGTCAGAGGGTCTTTCCACACATTTACAATCCCTTGGCAGCAAAATTATTTTCCTACTTGTAAATAGGTATCAAACAAATATTTAATAATATTTGCCAGAAGACTGATATTGATTTGGCAGGGAGTCGCTCCAAATTAGCTTAGCAAGAGATCTTGCATCAGAAGCGGCATACTTAAAAAGATAAATCTAACGAGCATTAAATAATTATGGAACTATAAACCTGTAATCATTGGGAAGTACTAAAATTGCTTCTCTGCAGTCGTTATCATTGCACTCCCGGCAGAAGAGACCTAATGTAACGGGATTTAGTTTTTCCCCCCCTGCTGCACAAAGACAAATGTTTTCTCAGAGCTCTTATTTTCTTTTGCCAGTTGGCCAAATTTAGCAAAAAGGGAAAAAAGCCTTTCTAATGAGATATTAAAAGACAGGACTAATTTCATGGGGTGTGACAAGGGACACACACCCTAATTTCGCAGGGTGCCCACAGAGGTCTGGGTGAGGAGGGGGCAGGGAGGGTTGGTTCCTTTTCGAGCATCCCCTTCTGGCTGAGGGCACAGCCCTGTGGTGGGATCCAAAGTCCTGCCAAGAGCTGTTTTGCCAATTTTAGCTGGAGTCAGCTGAGGACACTGGCATCCCTGGCGCCACGGACAAAGGGAGCTGCAGCGACTCAGCTCCATGGGGTGGCAGCCGCCTGGAAACCCTTTGTGCTACCTACTCAGACACAATAGCTTCAGAAGATGCATCATTTGCATCAGGCTTATTATTTTCCTATTTTTTAACTCACGGAAACACTACCAATAATAAAGTAAATCCTGGTAGGGCGGTAGGGCTTCTGCAAAGTAAAATAGAACAGACCAGCTCCAGCTGGATGAGGGTTCTCTTTCTGAAGGCTGGGAACAGGGATGCTGAATACATATTGACTCATGAAAAAGATAAATTCAATGTATCTACCCCACTTCTCCAGTATCTGCCTTAAGCCTTATAAAAATTATTTTTCTAAAAATAATAAACTATCAGCTGTCAGCTCTTAACAAGAGGACAAAGAGTTTGCATCCCCCTCTTATCTTCCATGCCCAAATCCATTTCTGAGGAGAAGTGAGGAAAGAGATTTCACAGATGGAGACAAGGTGGACTGGTGCTCCTATTGCTATTGATATCCCCAAGGAGGCCCCCTAGTATATGCTGCTCACACAAAACTAACCTGAACTACGTTTAGAGTCAGGTAAGAGGTCCCCTGGGGTCTCTTTGGTAAAGACTGATGGAGTACTTTTTGTCCCTGCCTACAACCACCAGGAGAACATACCTTAGAAAATCCTCTGCTGATACAGAAGGCTATGGCACTAATTAGAAGTCCACTGTAATAGTGTGTATCAGCAGATTTACAGCTTTCAAGACAGGCATTGCAGTGCCCCAGGACTGTATTTACAAGCACTTGGAAAAGGCATTTTCCTCTGGATTAGGCATTTGTTGCCTCTGATCAGCAAGGTATCATGCTGGTAATTCAAACAGCCCTTTCCAGACCCCTTTCAGATATCCCTGAGCCTTAGGCTTCTTCCTGGCTATCTGCACAACAGCCATGAGGAGGTGAGGAGAGGGTGGTGCATCTGATACCCTGAGCCACGAGGTCCCCTAAATACATGAATTAAAAGTTAAGGGTAAAGGAACTAGAAACAGTCCTTAGCATTAAAAACCAAATTGTTCCAATAGCGTGTTGTGCAGCTGTGGGAATCCACGTTACCTGTGCTTATATTGTGTGAGAACAGGACTATCATGTTTCAGCAAGCAATGTTGCACCTTATTTAAAAATAAATGAATAAGTCGGGCTTTAAAAATGCTGTCGCAGGACTCTTATTTTGTACACACTGAAAGCAAGCCAAGAAAAAAGACACAAGAACTGCACAGCTCGCAGTTTCTCGCAAGCCAACCAAATATATTTCAATGTGTCTTATCTTAGAGTCAGTGACTTCTCCCCTAAAAATGAAATCAATGCCAATTTTATTCCATGTTTATATAAAACCTTTTAAAGGGAATCAATGCGCTTCTAAATCTTAGATAAACACTGACTTTGTCTGTAACCTTCAGCATCGTACCAATATTTACAGCTGTTCAGTTCTTTTTTTTTTTTTTCAGAAATGTTGACCAACAGGTTTATGCTGTGATTTAGTCCAGTGCTGAGAGAAAGAATGATAAAAATTTCATTTGATATGACACCACAGCAGTAATCGTCCTAATTGGCCTTTGTTTTTGTTTGTCATCTATAATTATTCTTTGCATAAATTATCACATGTCTGACTGCAGCGCTTATGATCAGAGAATTCTTTAATATGCCATTACAAAGATCTTTGCTGCAATATATTTACTCAGTAAATTCAAAATCCAATCTGAAAGTAATACAAAGATATTTTTAAAAAAAGCTTCTGAAAATTATGAAAATTTAAAAAAAAAAAAATGTTCCTGAGCTTCGTATCTCAGCTAACTGTGCTCTGCACAAAATTCTGCTCACAACAGAAATCACAGCATCCCCAAACAATTAACCATCACATGCCAAATTAACCAGCCCACGCCAAATGCAGCAAAACGTTCAATCCCGCTATGAAATGGGAAAGGGAAAAGAAATCACAATGTGAAAATAATAATAATAATAATAATATATATATATACATATAAAGAAAAAATTACTTTGATTTCTTCAAAACCAGTTTCTGCTCTTGACATTTGCTTTTCAACACAAAGCACGGTATTTTTTGCATTGCTTTCTCAAAGCCGAGGTAAAATTGGCAGTAGTATTTCCTGTGGACATACCAGCCCTGGGAGACAGACACCCCACCCAGGTGCCCTTCCCAGCTAATTGAGCTGCCTCAGAAATAACATGGTGTTTTCACTCTACCATCTATTTTGTTCCCTCAAAACTCTAACACAGGGCTGTATTCAAACTATAAGCCTTAAGATGTTACTACTGCCTCTGAATACCGTTAAGCTTCCAAAAAGCTGCTTGCAATTTCACACAAATATCCCATACAGTTTCTGTTTTAGGGCTCCATTCTCTGTTTCTTACATACCTCCCCCTCCCAGATACTGGTGCTTGCCTGACTCTGACTGTATCTGCAGAGTGTTTCAAGATAGCTGAAAGCCATTACTCTATTAACAATATATATATGATGTATACATGTATATCATAATTCTGTATCATTGTCTATAGAGTCATTCCATTCTTAATCCCCCATTCATGCCAAACTTATTTCAGGTTTGCACCAAGGAGAAAACCGCAGGTCTGCATACGGATGTTGTGCTTGAACACTTCATCGGGAAGCCAAGTATACACACAAGGCCTTCTAAATAAATTTCATTTTACATTTGATCAGAGGATTTAAAAATCAGAATCAGAACTGGAGGGCAGGTCATCTTCAGTTTTACACCTGTGTCAGTGCTTTGTGTGTTCTGCAACAGAGCTGCTCCGAAAGCAGGGGTGATGGCAGAATCACACTCTATCCGTGCCGCTTTTCTACAAACAAAGCTCTTTAATACTCACCCTCTAAATTTCCCTACATGCTGCAGATTCTACCCACTAAACCCTACATTTTCAAAGTCTATTCTACATTTTCTTAATTCTAATTAAACAAATCTTAATCTTGACTTTAATGGCTGCAATTATGATACTTCATTATGTTAAATGTTAGTTGCAACATAAGAATAAATTGTATAAACAGTTTAGCTGCAATTGCATGGAGTCTAACTGTACATTACTCATTAACAAGATGTGGGTAGCAGCAATTATAACATTTCCTCCTAATGTCCCTATTTATTGAGTCTCAGCAGCAAGCCCCCTTTTCACAACACACACTGATTGACGATAGCAGCTTTTGTACTTGTGAAGAACAGGCACAGTAACCTGCTGTGTGCCTGTAACTCAGATCGATGGAAGTACACATTAGCTCTTAGCCTCACAGGCCGGAGTTCCTGAAGGTCAAAATAGCCATCAGCATCACTGTAGGGTACAGAAATCATTTCACAAATTGTGAACAAAAACAACACAACTTGCTTTGCAGTTTGATTATTGTTTATAGATACAGCAAGCCAAGAATTAAAGCATAGCCTTGAGGCAGCGTAATTATTTACAGCTGAAGACTCATATCATTATTAGCGTGCTCCTAATTGCTTGAAGTTATATCAATGTTAGCTGATTTAACACATTTTTGATAAGAGGCATGGAAATTGTTTTCTCTGCATATGGAATGCTAGATGGCTTCTTTATTTTTAAGGTCTTCTCTCCTCCTGTTTCTTCCAAACTGTCCCTTGTTTACCATTGGAAAAAGCCCCACACCCATAAATTCTCTTTTATTCTGGATGTCTATAACCATCACTGCAGTGTTTTGTTGGGTTTCTGTGGAACCATATATTTGAATTTAGCTCGACTAAAACAATGCCAGGTTTGGCCTTTTACCAACCATGGACCTGACAGTTCCACGGCAATACCAACTAACTAGAGAATAAATCACATTTTGCTTTGGGTGGCATACCCCAATCTTTCACTTTTCCCCACAGTATCTCAGCTGAGAGACAGATGAAGGAAAGCTGTGCTAATCTATTGCAAAAGGCAATAGAGAAAATCTCATGGACTCAAATGGCATCTGCCTTGGGCCTCACATAGACCCTTCTGAAAACAGACAAGAGTTTTCTAGTGGAACATTGCTGTAAGAGAAAAAACAAATTAGGATTGCAATTAATAAACCAGAGCAACAAATGATTTGGGAACGTCTCATTTCACCTGGCCTGTAATTTACTGCTTAATTTTCTCTTTTCATTCAAAGCTGAGGAGTAGCCAAGGGCTGACATGGGCAAAACCTTAAACTACTTCTGGCTGTGCTCCGGGAGAGGTGAGTTTTTGCTGGTGAGGAAAGGAGACAGGGTCTCTTTGGGAGGCCATATGCTAAGACGTTCCTGCACCAGCACCGCATGAAAGTTGCTCTGGTATCTAAATATGGCATTTCTGAAGTTGAGAGCACTCAACTTCTGCAACCTTTAAGACAGTCCTGCTCAATCATTTTAATGCACTACTCATTCTTCAAGGTAAAACAAATTCAAATAAGGTTTTCTTTTCCTTCTATAACTTCCTTCCCTTTCTCTAATTAGAGCACTTAAATTTTAATCTACTTAACAGATATTTCTGCCTCTTGAGTTGTGCTGCAGGCAGTAGGAAAGAAGGTGTTATTTTCCAATTAAAGTCGGGGAAAGGCAGTGGGTATTGTCCATGCACCCACCTTGGTCTTCAGGATACCCTACACAGCAGTGTGGAAACCTTAAAAACATTGCTTGCTTCACTTAGCGAGGTGAGGGCTGAAAAGGACAGGATTGTCATTGGAGGTGAAACAGAGGGTAGAAAGTAAAGTCACTGTCCATATTACATTCAGACCTTTGTCAGCTTACAGAAACAGTTCTGTGACAGGACTGGCAGGGATGCTGGCAGTCCCAGGAGTTTTTGCACTTCTTCCCTAAACACAGGCTTAATTTTATGTGCCAAATGCAAAATAGTTCAGCACATCCTTTACTGAACAGCAGCTCAACTACCTGAAGAATCATTTAATTGAACTAATTCACTTGTAGAAATGCAACAAAGACCATGCCAAATAATTACAGACTGGGCTATTTTAAAATAACGATCCAACTGCTGGAAGTTACAGCATCTGGCTACTGACAGGGGTGATGCTAGCAGAATTATATATTACAGTTTCCAGCGAGCAAAATCTTCCATTTTTGTCTGTGAATGGGGAAATAAAAAACTGCAACAGCGTGTGAAACTGTCATAACAGCTTTTCACAGTTGAGACACATTAAATTACCAGCAATCAATATCCTGAGAAAAAACTTAAAAGAAATAGATTTGCTAGGAAGGAATAAAGAAGTACATCCAGTTCTAACTTAGAGCTTTAGTTTGCCCTGTGCTAGAGAACTCATAACATATGAAGCTGAGAGAAACAGGAAAAAAAAACACAAACCTACAGACTGCACAAGAGGCTTTGCCTGGGAACAAAAGAACATAACTTTTAGGAATTAGCTCTTATGAATGCCATGATGTGTGCACAAATAGAAACACGAACTAAGGGAGAAGTTTATGCAGGCCAAGTAAGAGCACGTCTTGAGGCTGCAAAAGACTGACTCCTTGCTATTCCTCTCCCATAAGATTAAAAGCTAAATGACTGTCTTTTATTCCTCACTAGATGCTTTGTAGTCTTGGCACCTTATAAATGGATCTTCTGCCACCTGGCCTCATTTTCTGAGACAAGAAATAATGGATTCTGTGATGACACGTGGGTTTTCTGCTGTGTGACTCATGCACTTCATACTTTTTAACAGTTTTTGTTTTCTGATTGTAGCTGGAGTTGCATGGCACTCAAAGTCAAGGAGGGCTAATACAGTAAATGGAAACTGCTGTCAGTATGAACCAGATTAGTCAATCCCTATAGCACAAGTGAATTTCAGATAGCAGCTCAAGCATGACCACTATGATCACAGCCTAGTGTTTATGTATACACAGAAATAATGAAGTGGCCTGGCAATTACTGGAAATACATTCCTCAAGCTTCCAGGCTATGCCAGGCTTAAAATTGTGGTCAGTTCATGTGGGAGAAACTAGATCAACTTGGATTGCATTGCAGCAGTTGTAATTGAATTGTATATCTTGCCTTTCTATAAAACTTCCAGTGCTAAGTGTACAGCAGTCTAAATGGCTGTGACATATAGCACTTTCCATGCCTTCCAATTTGCAAGTCTACACTGCAGACTCACGCACATCATGCCAGCACAGCAAACCACCATGCAGCATCTTGCCTCACAGAGGCCACAAGACTGCCAAGCTCAAAGCTCACAGCAGCCAAGGGAGGAGCCACTGCAATTTGCTGATGAGCAGAACACACAGGTTTGGAGCAGAATCTAGTCCTGCCTGAGTCAACAGGAGTTCTGCTGCTTCCTTCAGATGGGCTATGGTCATGCCTTGCAAGTTTGCACACACCACTGAGAGTTTGGTGTTTGTAACATTGAACCACTACACTGGAGTTCACCAAATAAGGCAATAAATCCCAGCTCTCACCACTCCTTCAACCACACTGACTACACTTTCTCTTACCTATTATTGGAAGATCTCCCCATTACAGCACTCTTTCTCTATGCAGTAGAATTGTTAGAATCATAGAACAGCTTGAGTTGGAAGAGATCCAACAAGGATCAGTGAATACAACACCAGCTTCCACACAGGAAAACCTGTATGGAAATTAAAAACCTAAGACTGAGAGTGTTGTCCAAACACTCCTTGTACTCCAGCAGCCTGGGGACACCACAGCCCTGGGGAGCCTGTTCCATGACCACCTCACTCTGGTGAAGAAAATCTGCTATGAAGACAGGCTGAAGGAACTGGACTTGTTCAGCCTGGAGAACAGAAGGTTGTCAGGACACCTCACTGGGGCGTTTCTGAATTCAAAGGGAGATTGAAAACAGAAGAGAAATCAACTTTTCACAAGGGTAGATAGTGATAGGACAAGGAGGGCTGGATTTAAACTAAAGGAGAGAAGATGTACATTAGATGTTGGGGGAAGTTCTTTACTGAGGGAGTGGTGAGGTGCTTGGATGGGCTGAAAAGAGAGGCCCAGTTGAATGCGGCCCTGGGCAATCTGATCTAGTACTTGATCTAGCAGCTGCCAGCCCTGCCTGTGGCAGAGAGTTGGAACTTGGTGATCCTTGAGGTCCCTTCCACCCCAGGCTGTTCTCTGTGGTTCTCTGATGATGAACAGCACTCCCAGTGCATGAGGTTTGCCGACATTCCCCAGTCTTTTGCTCTCTACAGCAAAGAATCTAGAGCGTAACTCAGAGAAAAGCATTCCATCCTTGTTAGAAGCACTGCTTCCACTTCCAGATAGGAGATGAAATACAAACTCAGGCTGAGATTTTACCATGAAGTGAATGAATGACTTTATAAAAAAAAATGTAACAAAGGAAAACGTTTATTATTGAAACATATTCTATCCAGAAGAATTAAATAAATAAGTAGATAAATAAAAGAACAAAGGGGCATGAGAACTGAGAAGGTGACTCAATTAAACATTGCTGTTTCCTAAAGTATACACCTATGAGCTACAAACAGAACGAGTAAGAAGAGGCAGCTGTCCCCACTACCTGCAGTGGGTCCCACACTACCAGGCCATCCCATGGCCAGCATCTGCCCAGTGCTGGCTGCAGGTGCATGTTGCAGGTGCAGGTGGGCCAGGTGTCAAAGTGGGCACCACAAAGGGCATAGCACAGTGTGCCAAAGGATCACAAGTGGCACCCAGCATCTTGCTTCTGCTCGGTGGCAGCATGGAGAAGGGCAGAGCCAGGCACTACTCTGGTGCTGGTGCTGCAGCAGGGCCTGGAAGGCTGTGAGCAGGGCCTGCTTGCGCTTGGGGGGTGCCTTCCTTGGGGCACTTGGCTGGCAGGTGCCCCACGAGTGCCCGCTGGCTGTGTGCCTTCTGGCTCTGCTCCCTGCAGGCTCCTCTATGGCCTGGCAGCCGCTCCCCACGTGGGATGGGCACCTGGGCTGCTCCTCTGAGGACTCTCATTCCAAGCCTCCTGCAGGGGCAGGCCAGGGCCAAGAGCAGCCACAGCACTACTCTTCTGGGCTGCTCTTCACTTGCAGTGTTGCAGCAGGTGCGGGTAATGTCTCCTGAAGAATGGGCTGGAGTACAGGAGTAACTGGAAAAGCAGAAGAGTTTGCTGTCAGTGCAGGGCTAAAGGGCAGCAAGATATGGGAACTAGGACTTGTCATGGCTGAGGACAAATGTGGGGATTAACAAGGCTTATTGGTGGCTTAGTTTCAACTGGGAGGAATTGTATTCTTCAGAGTGCTGGTATGATGCTGTGGTTTGCTTCCAGGAAAAACCAGTGTTGATAGCACACCGATGTTTGTAGTTGCTGAAAAGTAGTGCTGTACAGAGCCAAGGCTATCCTCAGCAAAGGGCCCAAGGAGCTGGGAGGGATCAGGATTAGGACAGCTGACTTAAAACGGTCAATGGGACAGTCCATGCCATATGACATCATATGGAAGGAGCCTTGAAGAGGGTGGGAGTTCATCTGGCTCTCTCACGCTGCTCAGGAGCTACCTGGGCTTGGTTCCAGGGTTGGTGAGCAGTTGCTTGTGCAACTCTTGTTATACTCATTCAAATATATAGAGATACACATATATACAGGTGTAACTATTATCCTTTTTCTTGTCTCTTTCTTAGTAAATAGTTTCATCTCAACCCATAAGTTCTCATATTTTTCCCCAGTTCTCTCCCCCATCCCACCGGGAAGGTGGGAAGTGAGTGAAGAACTGTGTGGAGCTGAGCCAAATGCTGGGTAAGACCTCACCTACAGGTCACTTGAATCCTACCACATAGCCTGACTACATCAAGACACTTTGTGAATGTACTGTGAGAGCCAGTTCACGTGGGGAACAATTGATGTACTTACTTTCCTATTGCTAGCAAACACTTCTGCCTCAGCAAGAAACTCAGGAAGCAAAGGAGATCTTTCCAAGGCCTGTTAAACTTTGGTGAAGCCATAGTAGTTGAGCTGGCAAACAGAGCTCTTCATGCTTGTACAGAGAAACGCTTTCACAGGTCCTTCCCTGGCCAGGACTTCCACCAGAAACAGTTCTTCCTCGACCACCAGGCAGTTTCCTCCAAGACCCCACCAAACGTTCTTTACGTTCTCACTTTCTGCTGCTACCCAGAGTTTTTGCAGGAAGCTGAGCAAGACACTGGCTTGGCCAGCGCTTTCCTCAGAGGAAGTCAGATATAAACCTTCAGTTTCCTCCTCAACCAGAACCATTTCTGAGTCCTGATCTTCCATTACTGCTGTTCCAGCAGCACTGCCAGCCACTGCTGGGTCCTGTCCTTGCGGATGACTGAAGGTAGAAGCTGAGGTCTCAGGCAGCCCCTCCAGCTCAGAAACAGAAGCTGTTTCTGCTACTGATGCCTCCATTTCCATTTCTCCTCTCTGGTTTGAACCAAAGATTGAGCCTGCAGCCACTTGTGCACCAAGACAGTCTTCTCCTTGCCTGCTGGCGAGGGAAATCCACTGACACTGCCTGGGCATTTTGCTGGAAGATGCTCAGGTCCTCACCATGAGGACTTGTGTGGGCACTGTGACATCACCGTGTGGCACCTAAGGCTGGGATGGCTGGAGACACCCGAGCTGATGTCACTGAGCAGCACTTGTTGCTGGTCATGCCCAGTGCCACAGCTGTTTGAACTTGAGGTCAGAGGCAGATAAAGCTGTGTTGCAAGATCACCCTTCACCTAGGCCTTGCTTCCTCTTCCCTGTGGGGTCCCCCAGGTAGCTCCCTGCTGGCCTCCTGGGTGTCCCTCTGGCTCTCCACATGGCCTGGAAAGCTTTTTCCCAAGCACTGGGAAAAGAAGACAATAGCCACCTCTTCCCAGTGTGTGCCCACCTCTTGCAAATGCTCTGTGATTTCCATTGCAGATCTGATGCAAGGGAGTGGCCGTGTGTCCAGGTGATGCTCTACAACATCAGCAGTGGAGCAGAGGCTGCTCTGTAGGTCCAACTAGAGTAAAGACACTAAACACACTTTGCTGATGGTGTAAACAGGAGGTGTGCAGCCCCTCTTTGCTTACTTTGCTGTCATTTTGGTCTTTCGGAAGTAGAGAAAGCAAGCCAAGGAAATCAGGAATGTTCTGTAAGCCATTTAAATTGCACCTTGTATACATTTCTTGGACACCTCCAGGGGCGAGTGACTCCATCACCTCCCTGAATAGCCTGTCACAGTGCATCACCACTCTTTCTGACAAGAAATGTTTTCTTATATCTAGCCTGAACATCCCCTGGCACAACTTGAGGCCATTCCACCTCATCCTATCACTTTTAGCTCAGAATAGAGGCCAACCCCTACCTTGCCACAACTTTCTTTCAGGTAGTTATAGAGAGTGACAAGGTCTCCCCTATGCAAACATTACACACATTGGTGTTTTGGGGGACACTTGCAACACTGGAATGAACAATCACCCTCCATTTTACATAGAATTTCCCAACTCTGTACTTAGTTCTGTGATAGATGAAAATATCTCCTGCCTCTTCCAACCTTGTTTTCCAATATTTTTAAGCTGTAGAATCTGTTATGGTTAACAATATATCCAATTTGGCCTATCAAAGCAATCTTCCTAATTTTTCTTATTCAGAATTCAGTTTTTCTTCCCAGTAACCAGACAGTGTCACAAGACTGTAATAACCAGGCTAGAAAGAAACAAAGGGGAGCCTGTAATTTGATCAAAAACTTGCATTATTTTCAATCTTCTACTGTATAAAACTACTGTTCCACTTAATACTCTGCTAGGCTTCTTAAATACTGAAATTAATATTGCAGAAAAGAAGGGGAATAATATACATATTAAATATTTAACAGACAGTATTTTATTTGATCAAGAGAAAAGGGCAACCCAGATGTTTTTGGACACTCTAGTTTAATTTAGCTGGAGTAAAGTTTTCAGTTAAATAGCTGTCTTCTCTGATGGTACACAAACATCTCTAATTACAAAGCTATCCAGAGAAGAACATCCCCCTTATTTACCAGACTTGAGGTGACTTTCACTGGGCGAAGGGAAGTGATATTTCAGAAGTTGACTTTTCCTGCACTCTGCCGTCTTCCCCCAGGATCAAAACAAATAAAACATTTTCAACTAAAGCAGCTTCCTCCGGCCACATTTTCTTGCAGAAATTTGTTCTAAGGCGTTTCCTGTCAGTGCTTCCCATCGCTTGCCGAAGTTTGCATTTTTTTAATGTATATAAATTTTAGTGTCTGTGGCAATAAATATCATATCTGTCATCCACAGCTATCAATATGTCGCAGAGACTGCTTTTCCATCTCATATAGTTGTGACGAGCTTTCAGATTTGGCTCCCAGCATTCATCCCTTCTTGGCTCAAGAGTAAAGTAAATCTGCAGTTGCTATTAACTATTACTTCAGCCAGACTCAAGGTTCGGAGTACCATACTGCAACATCTCAGCTCACTGCTGCTCACGGAACTGCAAATGCCAAAGAGATGATAGCATCAAATAAAAATGATACTTGCTAAAGGTCCAGGTATAATTGTCAAAATCCTTTCCACGGCACTGAACATTAATCTCACAGGTAGAATGATGCTGAAGTTACAGAAAGCAACATAGAAATGTAGTCACATATATTGCTATAACCTACATCCAGCAGTAGCCAGACGTGTTTCCCAGCTGTCTGTTGCAGGAACAGGGCCAGCTGCAGCCAGATCCCATGTCAAGTTGGAACTGTGGGTAGCCAAAAGACAGGTGGACAACTACAGACAACTAGAAACTTATAAAGGTAGAGCAGAAATGCAGGCATAGTAGAGCAAACATCTTGACTTGGGCATCGAGGCGAGGTGGCACGTGATTTCTATAAAATTCTTACCTCCAAATAGTGATAAAGCATTGCAATGTAGATACAGTTACTTTAAGAGAAATTTTGGGTTTGTATGATTAAACAATTAAAATCAGAGGAAAAATACTCCACTATTTTAACAATCTCCACTTGCATGTATACAATAATGCTTTATCTCTGTATGATATAAAGCTCTTGCATTATTCAGATCATAGTCTGTAATTAAAGATAAAGGTTTCCCACAGCTTGAGATGCACACAGGCACAGTATTCAGTGCCCTGCAGAGCCCAAAAAATCTCAATTTCTCAAGTATATTGCAACAGAAAAAGAGCACACGTTTGCTAGAAAGACACTGTTACCTGCCAAAAGATTCTGGGTAGATTCAGTGTGTCCAAAGTAAAATCAGCTTTTTTTCTGCTCTTTTTTTTTTTGTTTTCATCTATGACATACCTTCGCTCCAGTTTCACTCTGAGTTCTGGTAAAGAAGCCTGCTACTCAAAAGCACATGCCCATGTGGTGATGTCTGCAGCTTTTAAAACAGCTAGCTTGAAAGAGAACCAATAATTCCCTTTCTTCCTTACCAAATTTTTTAATTCCCCCATATTTTCAATACTTGGCTTCACTTTGAAAAAGTGTATAACTACTGTTATTTTTATAATAGGACAGCTTTCTTGTTTCCAGAGCAAAACTTGTGGGAGAACACTTTGACAGTGCTGGATAGCAAAGAGGTTAGCCTGCCTAGTTGTGCTGCTGTAGCAACTGCTCTACATAAAAGCTGAAAGGTGCATTTTCATTCAAATTCGTGCACTTTTTAAGAAATTTTATCATGGCTACTAGCAACAGGTTCCTGGGAAGTCTGTACAATGGCTGAGAAATGAATGTGGAAAAGTAAGCAATAATGTAAAATACACATCTCTGGCTACCATCTGTCCTTGTGGACATGGACATGGCTTAAAGAGAGCTGCGCAGTATGCTATTAGAAAGCATTACTGTGCCCCAGGCTTCATCAACAAGATCAAGGTATCTTCTCCCTCATGGAACTTATTCCAAACAGAGGCTCAAGTGGAAAGCATGTGCTTAGGTAGACACCAGTGTCAGCCCCCCTGAAGCAATGCCCCAGATGTGTTTATTCACACTGCAGACATCTCACCACTGCAGCACTGCGCCTGTCCCTAGCTCTTCAAAAAGAGCCTCAGAAGCCAGCCAGCTCTGTATTGTGTGGTGGAGGCAGCATTGTTCCTATTACTGCCCACAGAACTTGTATTCAGCTGTTAAATTATATAGCTTTCATCTGTTTTTCTAAGGAGACAAGGCTAATGCAATCATGCTGAGTGTGTGTATGTCCATCCATCCATCCATCTCACAGCAACTCATGAGCTTCTTGCCTGGCTTTGATCAAAGCTGGCAGAAGGTCAGAGACCTCCACAACATCAAGTTCTGCAAGTCATTGGGAAGCAAAGCACCTGGTCTGAGGAGAGAGTGACCTAATGGCTTGCCCCAGAAAGAAAAAAGCAGGCAGTCCTGGCTCACCCCTAGACTCCAAAGGATCCAGCATGAGTCACAAAACCAGACGAAACCAGAAGCTTTGCCACTCCTGCAGCTTGCAAGAGTAACTGAGCTGTGACCTCCTACAAAGCAGTTTCCTAAAAGAACAATTGTTCTAGATAGAGCAGAACAGCACACCATTTCTCTCCTGCGTTATCTCAGTTGGGAGGGACTCCTGCCAACCTCGACAGTGGGGACATAGCATTGAGGATTCACGTCATACCACTCATGGGCCACAAGGAAACCCTGATCTAGAAGTCGCTAGGAGCTGCTGTTTCAGTTATGATCAAGCTGTCAGAGATGCATGTGTTAGGAAAGAACTAATACCAAAAATGACTAAAAAAACTGCAAACGGGCACCTTCTTGCAGGCATTACTTTAAAAAATAAGAAGAAAGGAAAAGGATTGGTTTTCTTCAGTCACAATCAATTAGTGAGGCGCTGGCACAGGTTGCCCAGAGAGGTTATGGAAGTTCCATCCCCGGAGACATTCAAGGTCAGGCTGGACAGGGCTCTGGGCAACCTGGTGTACTGTAGGTGTCCCTATTCATTGCAGGGACTACGTGACACTTAAATGTCCCTTCGAGCTCCAATGATTCTCTGATTCTATTCCATGAACGACAAAGATAATATGAAAAAAACAGCACGGCAGCTTCTCTGAATTCAAACTTCTAAATTGACACTGTGAACAGATTTAAGGTTTCTTTTTTTTCCTGTTTCCTGACTAAACGCTTTGCTGACCTGGGATCTAATTCTGCACACATGCCAGGATCACACAAATACTGCAGAAGACCAGCAGGTATGAAATTTGCATTCCCTTTAATAGTATTTTTCCTTTATTCACCTTCTGAGGAGCCATGCATCAGTATTTACTTTAGTGAATAAAATCCCTGAAAATACATTCTTTTTCAACATAAATAGATGTACATGGATACACATGTGCGTATATACAGACACTACAGTCCCAATGCAATACAAATGGGCAGAAATACAAGAAGTCAGAGACAGTTGTTAGAACTTTGTACAGCACGCATCGTGGCATTCACAGTGTTGCCAGAAAAGGAGCCTTTTTATCTACAAATAACAGGAGGTAAACTTCAGCTACTTTTAATAAAACACAGAGAATGCTGCTTCTGGCAAATGCACTACAAAGGCTAATATTTAAACTACAATGAAACAACATTGGCAATAAAAGGTACTAGGTCTATGCTGCGGATAAGATTTACATTAAGATAAATAAAGGGTTTTTTGTTTTGTTTTGTTTTGTTTTGTTTTTTTAACAGTTTTTGTTGCTTTTTCTTTCCCGGGCAGAGTTGTGGTTTAAGGCAAGCAGTCACTGAGTGGCTACATAGTATGGTGAGTTCTAGCGCTGCTACTTAGGTGTATAAACCTGAAAATCCTACTACCAATTTGAAGACTTTAATCCCGCCAAGCAGCCCTAGCTCTTGTCATTTTCTTTTAATCTTAATAAGGCATCGGAAGTGAAGTATCATAGCACACTGTCCCTCCATCATTTCAGTTATAGACTTTCATTTGCGTGTTGAACTTGAAACTTTCTTGGCCAGGTTAAAAGCTAGTTTTAAGATCTTTAACTTTTCTTTTGTTAAATTTTCACACAAAATATCTTTATTTTGTGCTGTGAAATATGAGAAGTTAATTGTCTCTTTCTTTACTCGCACTCTATGCAAATCCTCATAAAACTCAGTGCTTCCAAGAAAGTTAAAGGATGCATAAATCACAGTAAGATCCACCCACATCACCTCTTGGCAAGTCATGGCATCCTGGAGAAAAATTCCCATTGAGTCCCTAAATCCAGATGTTCCATACTCCCTGCTAGCATAGTTTGCAGTGCTGGTTATTCCCACATGCCACTTGTGCATCCTATATAATTTTAACATCTCAAGGTCTAATCCAAGAGATTTCAAGTCAGTGGTGTTCCCAAAAAGAGCTGTTCGAATCTCTAGCACAACTCAACACGTATATCTTAAATATCACACATACATCAAAGAACAGCACTTGTGAAAGGACCTCCATTACTTAGCCCAGATATATCAGCAAAGCTAAGTCCTTCAGTTTAAGGTTATTTGTGAATAACATTTTAAATGCTTTGCAAAGGAATAGGATTGAATTGTAATTTCCATTGCTTGGTTTCCTCTGATTATCAGGTTATGACAATTTCTGTTTTATTCAGATTAAATGCTCTTCTACCTCAAAAAATGAGAGAACCAGCATAAAAATGTGGACTTCTTTGGTGCTGATCAAACAAGGGAATAAGCAGAGTGAAATGGTCCATCTGGATTAATACTGAGATGAAATATAAAGGTGTCGGGTGAAAACTTTGTTCTGTTTCAGAGCCATTTGAAGACAACTCTATTCAACACCATGCAGGCAAAAGTAGTGCTGCTTTAGGACTTTTGTTTTGTTTTTATCTGTAAGTAAGTTGCTAAGCAAGTAGGAAGTAACCAAACGTGTGTATGTGTTTTTATTCATCAGTGTAATGTGCCATAAACTGCAGAAAACAAAATCTTCCCTTCTCCTCTACTGTAGCAAAACTGTGGTATACAAGTTGTAGTTAATGTACCTGATCTCCCAGGTAAAATTACATTGACTGAAGGAGGACTGAAATTCCCATGTTGCACTGTTGTATCTCTCTATCTAAGTTCATATGAAGCCCTGTAATTAAGAACAGATTTTTAATTCCTGGAAAAAGGGGGAAAAAAGGTTTTAGATTTTCTGGAAGAAGTAAAATAAACAAAACAAAACAAAATAGCAGTTGGGAGATAGATGTGAAGATTCATGTGTTCTTTTTTTTTTAAAAAAAAAAAAAGAGAGAAAAGGGTGGCAAATTTTGCCAAGACAAACCAGGTGGACTGCTGCTACCATCGGAAGGCTGCCAGTGATTTGGGCTCCAGAGCATGGGAGGCAGACTGAGACAAGCATGACAGTTTGGAGAGAAACCAGAATTCCACTTCACAGAATAGTCCCTTAAGAGATTTGACGTTACTAGCTGGCTTTTGGGGGAGAGAACAGGAAAACTGCCCAGTCTGCCTGCCACACATCTGGACCCACATCACTCAGGACTGCATGGGCTCCCTGTTCATGGCTGAGTATACAAACCTTTCACACTGCAAGTTCCCAAAGAGCCTAACTCCTGCCCAGCAGGGGTGAACAGCGAGAATAAATTTATTTGCTGCATCCCGCTTTATTATCATATGCCACTGTGCCCAAGCAAATGCAATAAACCCATGCTCACACATTAAATGCCCTCCCATTCTTTTAAATCCAGGGGGCTGCTGCCACAGCTCTATTTGCCATGGGTCAAGATAAAACGGTGTATTCTACTTCTGCTGAATATTTCCAGTTCAACATTAATGAGAACTCTGGCTGAAACCAAGAGACGCATCCCTACAAGCTGATGCTGTAAACTCTCGAACCTTTTTCTTTGTAGCTTTGAATTGCATAGCACCAGAGGGCTGGAGAAGAAGCTCTCTCCTACAGAGCCCTCTCCTCTCCCACAGCCCTGTCCTGTCTCGCTGCAGGGGAATTGCAGGGCTCTGATTTCTGCTGCAGACACAGCTTCAAGCTCTGGGGTGGTACCAGGGCAAAGTCTCCTGGTGCAATTTAGTCAGAACATCTTCTGTTTGAGACAGAAGTAAAGCCATGAATGCTCCCTGTTGCACGCATCTTTGCCGAATGGTTTGGTATTGCCTTATTCCCACTGACAGTGGAGTTAAGGGAATGAAATATGCTGTTTTGAAACAGCAAAAAGCTGTCAGCAGTAACCGCTGTTAATACTCTTGCTGGGCTAAGCTTGATACTTCTGCTTGTCATTTATTTACTTATAAAAAAAACGTGCTTGATAAAACACTTTTGTATGCAAGAAACAGTGCCAAACTAATAAGCCAGTGGTTAATTTTGTTCTTGTCCTAGATTTGGTTTTCTTCTTAATAAGCTACATAAATGTATTAGAAAGCATTCCTTTGCCCAGACTTCATGTGGTATGAAGTAAACCCAGAAGCATTTTGCCAAGGCAGCTAGTTGTGAAGAACTGGGTGAGTGAGTGGAAAGGAAAGAGGAAAATATATTTAGAGAGCTGCATGCAAGCCATAGGAAAGCACAACAGACATTACATTAAAAAAGGAGGTTGTGGGTGCTCCATCCCTGAAGGCACTCAAGGCCAGGCTGGATGTGGCTCTGGGCAGCCAGGTCTGCTGGTTGGTGACCCTGCACATAGCAGGGGGATTGAAACTAGATGATCTTTGTGGTCCTTTTCAACACAGGCCATTCCATGACTCTATGATTTTAAAGTCTCCACCAACCTGAGAAACGGTCTGATAGACTTCAGTCAGTTACCACAAATGGACGGAAATAGCCAGATAGGGAAAGGTAAACAGAAAACCCAATAATAATTATTTTGAAGACAGGAGTAAATGAAAAGATTGCCATGGAAATTTTCACTGGTCACTCTGTGTAGGCGCTAGTATTTAAGTTTTTAATGCATTGTTAACAGTCAGCAAAAGGCCTAACTCATACTGAGAAATCTGATACTCGTCACAGAGACTGTTTTTATTTCCATGTCTGGGCTGCAGCAGAACAGCACTGGTAGCAAATTTTTTGGTGCCACCAACTGCCTCATTCTGAAACTGAGGGAGAGCAGGCTGTGCCCCATAATCACCATGGAAGGCAATTCACACAGTAACGGGGAGATTTCCTCATTAATGCCATCTGAGCAACATTGCTCCAGCCCTCAGGATGCTCCACATCATTCTCATGATAACTATTTTACAGACAGAGAGGAGAACTCACTTTACCAAAATACCCCCCCCCCCCCCCCCCAGCCCGGTAAAAACCCTTCAAACTACACATCCATACTTCAGGAAATGCCACGTTCCACCATTCTTTTGGTCAGCAGCTACAGAGGACCCACTCCTGCTTTCTATGTATGTCCTCAGTAACTGTTGGCTCCAGTGGCAACTTGCACATTTGGGGAATACAGAAATCAAAAGAGGAAATGGTCATGGCCCTCAGCAGCCTGGTCTAGTATTAGATATGGACGTTGGTGGCCCTGCATGCATGCAGCAGGGGGGCTGGAGCTTGATGATCCCTGAGGTCCCTTCCAACCCAAGCCGTTCTGTGATTCTATGTTCTCCATACTGGATGGCGTGGGATAAACTGTCCCCTAGCAAAACCTGGGAGAGACAGCATTGTTTGCGAGAGGCAAAACCTTATTGCATTAGAACGTTAGGGTGTGGGGGGATTTGGGGGGTTTTTTTGTTGGTTTTTTTCTTTTTTTTTTTTTAAAGCATGTAAAACATTCATATTCTGTTTGTGTGTATTCCACTGTACAATAGAAAAAATATTGTGTGTTTCACTTCTTGCCACATAGTATTGAAAAACTATTTTAAAAATGCTTTGAAGAACACTCCAAAATGTTGCTGGTATTGTTTTCGTAATTCCAACTTAGCAGGCTACAGAAAATAAAATGTTAATGAATAAATTAGAGGAACTTCTAAAAAATGTCCTACAACTGATTTTTCTGAAAATGATATAAATAATGTCATCCCATCCACCCAGTTACTTATATGGCTTCACTACAGGGAAAAAAAATAAAAAAAAAAAAATAAAATAAAATAAAAAAACCCTTACTGGTTAAGAAAGTAGATACATGCAAGCAAGGTACGTTAAATCTTTCTCGCCTTTTCTACTCTATTTTATGCTGTGCTTCTGAATTAGCATATGAGATGCTGGCAAGAAAGAGAGCTAAATTCAAAGCCATGACCTTTGCAGTAGCACAGTGCTGTCCTGTCCTTTAATAAAGAAGGTTTAATAGCCCAGCACCATCTCCTGCCCTAGGATCCTCTTTACTGCTTCACAACTTCTGCTTCCAGTGAAGCGTACCCAGCACTGGTAGGAAGTCATTGCCAAGGTTATCTCTGGTTACTAAATCTAGCCTTTATGTGGTTTAACAGAAATTTGGAGATGGAGACAGACGATTTCTTCAATGGAGTGCCAAAAACTTCCAGGGTGATGTAATCCTGGAGGGTCAGTGCAAAGTAAATACATAACTAACATAGTCTTTACTTGTTACTTTTTTTCTTTTCCCAGAACAATGAACTCCCAGAACACTGAAGAAGTTGAAGTCTTGAAGAACACAGAAACAAAAGCAAAACCTGACTTCTCCAGGAATACTGACGAACAACTTTCCTTAGTTCTAAGAACCTTCCAGCTCTCAGTCCTGAATCATAGTCCAAAGAGTATAATTTGAACAGAAGCATTCCAAATGTAGGAGAAAGGATCCATTTCTTCTTGGTTTTGGTCTGTGAGTTTTACCAAGGGTTTTCATTTCTTTTTTGTTTGTTTGTTTCCTTTTGTTTTGTTTTAATTCTTTAAAAAGCCCTTAAAACAGCCCTCATGAAAGTGGATTGAGTTTGGGTGAATTCGTCCAATGCAGATGTAAAATGCAAACTACTGGGGTGAATAAAGTATGTGCATATCCTCTGTGCATATCTTCCTTTTGGATGACTGATGTTTCCAGCTTCTCTAAAGCTTTGAGCACATATATTATCAGGAACTAAAGGATCAAATCTTCTCCCAGAAAACCCTTAAAGAAGTAGTATTGCTCATTAAATTTGAATGAAGCATTCCTAATAGCTGTCCTCTCTCTTTACTCTCAGTAAAAGGTCCTTTCCCTATCTAGAAACCCCAGGCTGCAAAAATGCAGAATCAGACTGCTGAGCAGCTGCAGCTTCAAGTTTGCAGCAACAGTACCAAATGTAGCAGAAAAGAGCAAGGATCTCAACCTAAGCCACCAGTACAGTGGTTGTCCTGGTTTACTTGGGTGAGCTAGACAAGTGAAGAGCCTTCCTTGGGGCTCAGCAGTGGGTGTAGACAGCCAGAGATAGTGCTTTGGGGCTTAACTGCACATGCCGCCTGCATCCACATATGTTATTTTATCCCTTTCCAAGCATGGAGCAGCAGTGGAAAAGAGAGTGGTGGGGGAGGTCTTAGAATAGTTTGGGTGGGAAGGAGCCCTTAAATACTTTCTACTCCCAACCTTCTGCCGTTGGCAGGGACATCTCCTGCTAGATCAGACTGCCCAAAGCCGCATTCAAACTGGATTTGAATACAGTCAGTGATGGGGCAATCACAACATCTCATGGCAGCATACTCTAGAGACTCACCTCACTCATGGTAGAAAACTTTTCCCTTATACCCAATCTAAGACATGCTATAGAATCACAAAATCATAGAATGGCCTGGGTTGAAACGGACCTCAAAGACCATTTCGTTTCAACCACTTGCTTTGAGCTGGGTCGCCAACCACTAGACCAGGCTGCCCAGAGCCACATGCAGCCTGGCCTTGAATGCCTCCAGGGATGGGGCATCCACAATCACTCTGGGCAACCTGTTCCAGTGTGTCACCACCCTCTGTGTGAAAAACTTCCTCCCAATATCTAACCTAAACCTCCCCTGTCTCAGTTTAAAACCATTCCCCCTTGTCCTATCACTATCTACCTATGCAAACAGCCGTTCCCCCTCCTGTTCATATGCTCCTTTCAAGTACTGGAAGGCCACAATAAGGTCTCCCCCGAGCCTTCTCTTCTCCAAGCTAAACAAGTCCAGTTCTCTCAACCTTTCTTCATAGGAGAAGTGCTCCAGCCCTCTGATCATCTTAGTGGCCCTCCTCTGGACTCATTCAAAGAGCTCTGCCTCCTTCCTGTACTGGGGGCCCCCGGCCTGGACACAGTACTCCAGACGGGACCTCACAAGAGCTGAGTAGAGGGGGACAATCACCTCCCTCTCCCTGCTGGTCACTCCTCTTTTAATGCAGCCCAGAACACAGTTGGCCTTCCGGGCTGCAGATGCACATTGCTGGCTCATGTCCAGCTTCTCATTCACCAGGACCCCCAAGGATGTAGTGAGGGACCATGTCAAAGGCTTTATGCGGCACTAATCAGAGTGTTTGGAGATTCCCTTAGACACGTACAACAGAGCATGAAAAGCTGTTCTACTAAAACATGTATGAAGTGGGGGATCAAGCCAGAATGGCAAGCTGGCTTCCAATGCCAGCTCTTTCCCTGGGTTTGTACCAAGGGCATTACACCTGTAATTCGTGTGAACAAACAAACCCAACATACACAGTAGCAATTAAGGAAGTTCTGTGAATTAACATGACATGAATTTTCACCAATTCCCATGAAACCTTCAAGAACCCTTAAAAAAGTTTAAATTTTTCCTTGTTCCACCTTCCCCTCCCCCCTCTGTTTTAACTTATGATCTTTACAGTCTGTACTAAATAATATTAGGTAAAATTTTCAATTCTCTCTAGAGGACAGTGCCCTCCAGGTCTTATAATAAAGTATCATGATGTTCACCAGTCTTATATATCATATATATGGTAAAATAAACATCTGAGGGAAGCCATCATTGAATCTCAACTCCACGGAGTCAAAATTTTTCTAGTGCCTTTTAGAATGCAGAGCTTTATTCCCTCCTAAAGCTTGTGCCGTGTGAATAACATTCATTTCACACGTTTCCCTGGATTACACTGCATTCTTTGCTAGCCCTCCATGCTTCCTTATCTCAGTTTGCATGAAATGCAATCTTTCAAAATAGCAAACTTAACTTAATTGCCATAGACAAGTGTTAATAGATTTTAATAATGCTTTATTAGAATTTATGCAAATTGGACTGCACTGGAAATCTGAATAAAATCCTAGCATGAGCAGCCATTTTTCGCCTGTGTTGTCTCCAAACACAGAGCAGGAAGAGGAAGCTTTAATTAGTACTTTCTGATGGAATCTACTGATGAAAACGTTCTTCTTATGAATAGATATAAGTGTCAAAGATTATCTTTAAAACTGAGCTTCATAATTCATTAATTAGCAGTGAGGGTTTTTCTCGAGGGATGATTTAATAGTAATATCAACCCACAGATTTTATACATAAGGATTTTTATCTTGATAAAAGCGTGGATGATGTTGCAGAACAATATTATATTGATTCCACTTTGCACAGTTCTCAGTTGACCCACATTTTAGTATGTAAACAGCTAAATTTACACAATTAAAGAGAAAAACAATAATGTATGAGTGGAGATTTGAATAACTAATACAGAAATCATCCAAAATAATCTGTTCTAGTAAGTAAATTAACGTGTTAGTGTAATTAAGGATCAGCTAATGTTTTATTCCTCATTTACTTCTGTTGCTGCTTTTCCACCAAATAAAACCATATACCATAGAAGTCCACAAAACCACTTGTTGATATTAGTGGGAGATGCACACAAACCAAAAACTGCAAATCACCCATGCATATAGTTTTCTATTTGCAGTCGTATATATGTAAACACTCAAAAGAATATTTACTATAAACATGTAATAAAAAGAAGCACAATGAGGAAACTACTTTTAGCTCTTCTTTTTCACATCTTTCTTCACAGCTGCTGCATTTCACACAGCTGGGAGTGCAGAAGTACAGCAGAGCTAAGGAATCCTCAGCAGGTAGAGCTCCCTCAGAAACACTGCTTCTTCACATCACCGGTAAAACTTTCCTGTCCATTTCCTTCTAAATCTATAGGAAACACAAGAAATCTTTAATGCCCTAATGAGCCAAAGTGATATTGTATTACTTCAGGTCTTAGAAACGGCCAACCAAAATATTTTCTGTTGACAAGCTCCAGTGAACAGCGCGGGAGCCAAACATTACATCATTTACGCTAGAAAACACTTCCTCTTGTACCAAACAGGGTTAGGATGATCTGCTAGCAGAGAATTAATAGTTGTTCCGTTTAAAGATAAGGAGATTAAACTGCCAAAACCTTGCAGTGATTTAGTCAAAAGGAGCAACAGCCTGGCTATAGTTAAATCGGTGGCAGAACTTCAACAGGAGCAGGACCCTACCCACGTATTTAGTAAACCAGGACAAATCCTTTCAGTCCTCATTGCTTGACATAAAGCAATTATCAGCTATAAAACCAACCTTTCCTTACTAATGCAATACAAATCAATAAAACTCTAAAATTCACACACTGGATAAACAAAGATAATCTGTAGCGGATACACTCAGTGCTGTGGCATGAAGCTGCTGTAATTCAGAATGCAAAATAGAATTTAAGGTTAAAAAAAAAAAAAAAACAGAAACACTTCCTAGCACAATCGAAGCTGAGCAAATCTGGAGTCTGATTCTAATCAAAATCAGAGCAAATCAAAAAATCAAAATGGGGTGAGCACTTTATTGAGAGAACAAATCATTTTCAAGTCAGCATAAAAATGCACAAAGGCACATAAGTTTTTTAGTTCAAATGATGCAGATACCTAGCATTTCTCTCTGCTATTGAAAGTCTCAGCCCACATACCTCAACTAAGATTTACAGCCTCTTTCAGAGGCCACCTGAAGCAGTACTGCTGCTGCAGCCAGGTAGTCTGGAGGGCATAAAGCAAGGTGCTCAGCTGGGAAGGAGAGCTGGTCTCCTCCATCAGTGCTAACTGAGCAGCTGCCACTCTACTTAATTCCCATTGAGTCAGGGACACGGAGGGCCTGAGACAAATGGAGGCTGCTGGCTCAGGGTCTGTAAAGTTGTGCCAGTGATACATGCAATTCGGTTGCTTTGAGGGTTCTTTAATTGCATGTAAGCTGACAACACATAAAGCTAAAAATAAAAAATATAGGTTTTTCAAATGGAAATGATGACTAACCCTTAATGATAATTAATACCAGACATTCTCAAAGACCTTTTTTCACCTACAAATGAAACTAATTACTAGGATTTCTTGCTCATAGTTTGCTGTGTTGCAGAACAGCAGCAGCTGGGCTGTCTTTTTTTATTTACTCTTGAAGGGCTTTCCATAAATCTGTTTCAAATTTTGTTAACCCTACTCAACCTCCACACCCTCCCCTTTCCACTCCCCCCTTCCCCATACTCATTCATGAGTTACAGCTGAGAAGAGTGATTTATAATAGTGCAATGAAGTGCAAAACATGCTCTGGCAAAGGAGCAAATTCCTCTGCCTTTCCCCAGATACGATCAGGTGTAACTGCAAATCCTGCCATCCCCTTAGCACTGAGTGAGGAGATAAGAAAGACAGTGACTCTTCCTCCACAAACTTGTCTGCTGGAATAGGACACAGTGGAATTACAGCCCCCTTCCCCCAGTACTAGCCCTGTCATGCCCAGCCCTAATGCATAAAGGGAGGAGGTCAGTTAATCCCTGGGATTCTTTGAAATCCTCTCAGACACGTGCAAAAGGATAGGGAGAAAGCTTCTTATCCTAGGTTTTATTTTGCAAGCAAGAAATGCTGAGTTGAAAACGGTCCATGGGGTCCCCCAAGACTAAGTGTGTATATGGAGCAGAAATGGCAAGTTGTTGCATCTGCATTGCTTAGATACATCTGATTTACTGTCTAAAGATTTTTCTTTCTCCTCTTCTTTCTAGTGTTATCATGTGGCAACGGTCTGGACTGCAATAAAGTCATCACGCGAGACTACAAACAGCTCTGCAGGGTGTGTGATTTTATTGCACAGCTGATATTTTATGTCTTGACTCGTGAAGCAGAGGCAGATTCTCAGCTTTCCACAAACAGAAGTAAGATTTGAATTCAGCTAGTTTTGAATAACATTTGCAAAATGCAAACCGCAAACACAAAGAACCGACAACTAGGTAATTGCTGTCAACCACTGCCACAGCAATACTGAAAGATACAGCTGTTCCTACAATGCATGGCACAGTTTGAATATTTTATCCTCGCAGTCTTGTAGGAAACATTAAATTGTAAAGGAAATTGGTCAGCCTTTCTGGTTGGGAATAAATATGTCAGAAAAGGTTGGTATCGTTAGTGTTATGTTACACAAGAGTGGGGTGTGTTATGATGTATGGGTTTACTATTGGAAATAATTTGTTGGGGGTTCTTGTTTGCCTTTATTTATGGGGCCACATGTCTTATTTCTACTAGGTCTACATGGGGTGATGAGGGGTAGTTTTGAAGAGCGGTTTGAAGGTGTCAGCAGCAATTTGAAAATTCTCCTGGAGACAGATCCACAGTTTTCAGAATGCTTCACGCCACATAGATGGGTTGCACCAGACCTAAAGATGTCAACCTTAGCTTTTATCGACATTAAAAAAAAAAAAAAAAGCAGAGTTTGCCTACTGTTGGCAATAAAGGAAGATGCAGAAACTGCTTCCATCAGCATATCTGAACACAAATTGTCATGTTCACTTGAAATGAAGCTGAACACATTTTTCTTTTAGCTGTGTGGTCAGCCATTTGTGTATTTTATTTATCATTAACTTGTTAAACAAAAGAGAGTAAAAAAAAAACCTTGCCTTGGTTCTTGATGAAGCTCAGAGCAATAACTCAGAGCAAAATAAAGTTTTCCAGGAATGGTCAATAAAAACTCAGGGTATTCACAGAATCACAGAATGGCCTGGGTTGGAAGGGACCTCAAGGGTCATGAAGCTCCACAGGCAGGGCCACCAACCTCCCCATTTAATACTAGACCACGTTGCCCAGGGCCCCATCCAACCTGGCTTTGAACACCTACAGGAATGGGGCATCCACAACCTCTCTGGGCATCCTGTTCCAGCACCTCACCACTCCCTCTTGTGAAGAACTTCCCCCTGACATCCAACCTAAATCTTCCCTCCCTCAACTTAAAACCATTTCCCATTGTCCTGCTATTATCTACCCTTTCAAAGACTTCCAGTGAAGTAAGTGGAAAACAGGAAAATTGACACAGTAAAATAAAAGGGTATTGTCATCTTGCAGATTTTAAAACCTTTTTGACCAGCTCTTCTAAAAGTATTTGTTGTTCAAAGCCACTTTTTAGTCACTGTCTCCTCTGTGGTATCTTCAATCAAAATCAAGAAAAATACATGATCAGGACACTTTGGCAGAGCAGCTTGGACCATCCTCAGAAGTTTGTCAGGGCACCTGCTGGTACAACTTATTTGCCCTGTGAGGATTAAAATCCCAGTGTTACTGCATGCACACATTCTTCCCAACCAAACCTTAGGCCTTGCTTACTTAAGGTTATACTATGCCTTGATCAGCACAGTAGAACATACAGCAGGAAAAAGTAATTGTAAAGTAGATTCTTTCTGAAGTGTTCCTGAGATACCACTTGTGTTTTCACAATTAGGATGGGATTTTTTAACACATTCTCTTCAGTTGAGATGATCCTATAGCCTTTTATAACCTCAAGCCCTGACTTAAACTGCTCCAAAGAACTGTGACGCTCTCTGTCTGGGGACAGAGACACATAGGGCTCCATGTGTGCAAAAAAAGCCTGCATCTACATGCAGGACTCCCATGCAGTTGAAAACCTACACCAGTTAACAGCATTACAAAGAGATATCTCCACAGCACCCTAACACACCAACAGTGCAGTTCAGCATCTTGGTAAAACCCAAGTAACATGTTGGAATTGAGCTAAAATAAAAGTGCAGTTTTTCCTCTAGGAAATCTGCTAAGAAATAAAATAAAGTACCCCAAAAGCCTACTTTGTGGTTCAGGTATTACAACTTTTTGCTTCCTTAAGCACTGTAGGGCCACCACAATGAAAAGGGGAGGAGCTGGAGTGCACCCCATCCATACATTGTCCACATGAGCTTTCTCTGGCTCCCAGTCCCTTACCCCCATGGCAATTAAGGATCGTGTCACAGCAGCGCTACCAGGAAAAAGCAGTGGGCTTATGAAAAGCAAAGCAGTGAAAGATGGTATTAAACTTGCCTGGCAATTGGAAGTACAGCTGTGTTTCTATAGTAGGAAACAACAGCTTAGCTTCTCTGCCCACTTACTGGAGGTTCACAAGAAATAGTTTATTAATTTGATTAATTAAATAATTTCTGTTCCTCACAGTTTTCACTAGCTTAGATGAGAGGAACATGGATCCAAAGACTCTTTATTAAAGAACATAAGCACGCATGAGCACAAGCTGCAAATGAGGCACCTATAGCAACCAGGAGTGTTTAACATTCCTATCTCAAGCCTTACAGAAATGCCTGGAAGACAGCAGTCACTCAGTATTGTGTGGCTGGTCAGAAATAAGAGTTTGGGTTTTCTTCCTCCCTTTGCAGGTGAGCCAAGTGCTGGTGTACTGACACGTGACCAGCATGTACACCCCTGTAAGACAAACTATAATATGCTCTGTGATCCATAACGAGTACTGAGGCTCTTGCCCCTTTTCCCTATCTGCAAAGTATATCCACACCAACTGAAACAATAAGATCCCAAGAGATAAAGCAAAGCTTCTCTGCTGTGCAAAACAAGCCAGAAAAAAGTTTGCTGCCAGACTCAGAGCTTCTTGCAGCCACCAGCCTGAAACATTTTCCTGCTTGTTTATGAAGCAATATTTCACTCATCTGAGATGCAGAACTCCTTACAAAAAGTAATTCAAACACCACACTCTGATATGTAATTTGAGTATTTTATCCTATGCATGAGCAAAGTAGAAACTGCAAAACACTTATTTTCTTTCCAACAAGCATGTCTACCTTGTTGTCAAACAGCAGCCCCCAGCTGACAACCTCAGGACCAAATATGTTTCCTGTACTAGCACTTTGATCTCCAATTGCAACTAACCTAGAAGGGTAATAGTTACATTTGAGGTCACTAGGAGGTCCCGACCTCAGTTATATCACCCCTCTCCAAAGAAACTTCCACTTTAATCATCAACTTCCGGGTAATCTATTAGCAACTGGCATAAATCATGCATTAAAACGGGCTGAGGCATTGTCACAAGAGCTAGAAAATGATCCATTAAACTCTTCCGCCTCTCTCTAAACATACAAACACTGGTTTCTAGCTTCACAAATAAATTAAAATAACCAAAAGATATATTCAAGGATACATCTTTGACTTTCAAGGTAGGCATAATTACTGCTGCATATTTTTTCCTCATGAAATTAGCTGGAGAGAGGAAGGAGGGAAGAATAATCAAAGACGGTGCTATCCTGTGATACTATGAATGCTGTTCATTGTAATGAGTCAACGTGTCAAAAAAGACATTTGGGCCCTCCTCCCCTCAGACTTTCTCCCCACCGCTATCCCGAAGATGTGCAAACTGAAGACTGAAGTGGTTCAGAAAAAAAAAATGGTGAGACTTGGCACATGTAAATTTTGCTGCCTGACTTCACCATCACTGATTACAGCTGACGGAGAGTTAATAAAAGAGCAAAGCTGGCTGTCAGAGCAGATTAGTGTGTGCAAAGGACAAGACAAAAGAATAATGCCGTCATTATTATTTATGGTCATTAACTGGGCTGAGTTCACTCCTACAGTACCCTACCTGAGCAGTAAAAATGATCTAAACATGAAATATTACGTTTAGAGCTAAAACACTGTAATTTATTCTGCTTGTTGGCTTGATCGTTTTTATAACAGGTACTTGATCCTGGAATTAGTCAGAGTGGGTAACAGATTTAGCTAAAGAAAGCGAGAAGACCATCATCAGAATTCAGACCTTACAAATAACATTGCTTTTCTAATGAGGGGCAGATAAAAGCTCACTGCCTCCTTGTCGAGACCTTTTGAAAGAGAGGCACTGTGGGAGGGATGAGGGAAACAACAGCAGAGTGCAAAGGAGAGAGAAATATCAATGCTTGATTGAGAAGAGCCAGTATGATTCTAGGTGGGAGTATCCAGCATCAAGGACCTGAGAAAGGATGACACAATGGAGTTAACACAAACAACCGCTTTGAGCAACAGATGAAGCTGAAGCGCAGAATCAAGATGGTGGACATGAAGGTTTGGTTGGAGAGCAGGATGAGGAAGAGTGGACATTAGAGAAGCAGAAGAGTAAGGCCAGCAGGAGAAAAGAGAAGCACCTCCCACAGAAAGTGCCATGGAGGGGCATAACAAGAAAACATGTATTTCTGGAATAAACTGAGACAGTGCTGAATGTTCCTTGCTTAGCAGCTGTTCTGTGTAGATGTGGTCAGAGAAATTGTGGGAAGTCCTAATTGCAGGTCAGGAAGCACAGCCTTCCTGACCTGGCAGTCCAGGAACACATACAATTGCTCAGGATGCCAAAAACCACCCTTACTATCTGTGATGTTACCCCTCCTTATCAAGTGTATTCCTTTTTCTTTCCAACAAGTTCCCAGGGCTTTTCCTCTATAACACCTGAGCTGAAAACATCAACAAAAAGTTTTGTTGGTTTGTTGTTCGGTTTTTTGTTTGTTTGTTTGTTTGTTACACTTTTCTGGTAGGGTGATTCATTTGTCCATGGCTTGCTGTCAGCAGAAGATCCATCAGACACATGCAGAGTACAGGCCATGAGCTGGGACATCCTCTACAAGCACCCTGAAACCTTTTCTTATCTCAGGGGAGACTCACTCCAGTCACTGCCACCTGACTTTAGTCATCCAGGACATAATTCATGTGAAAGGGACAGATCAGGGCACAACTCTTCCACTGGCAACCTGTAATTTTAGTCTATGTTTAATTATAGTTATTAAATAAGTGCCCAGAATAATGGTTTGGGGGGAGAAAGTTTCTTTAGAAGGTGCTGATTTGTATTCTACTCTTATTATACATATCACTACACCATAATTCAGCAAATGCCTACTTTCTGCTTATCCTTGAAGTCAAGAATACAATTTTTTTCTCTTTTTTTAAATAAAGTGTTTTGACACTCATTGAATTGCTGCAATTTGTCATACCCAAAGTACATGTTTAAACACAGAAACCGAAGTTGCTGGTAAATGCAGTCTCATCTTGACAGGAGTTCTCTGTGCCAGAATTCCCTACTTGATTATTCATTTTCAAACAGAATGAAGTGTTAGTTTAAACCTATAAAGACTACACAGCTCTGCCTGTGTGAATTTGTCTTTAACCAGTGCAGCTGCTGTTGCTGTGAGAGGGCAGTCAGGTTCAAACTAGGCTCTCCTAGGTGTCAGAGAGGGAGATGCCACCTTATTGTCTTTAGTGGTAGACTCAGAAGGAAGCAATCTCAAAATACAAAGTGGATTCTGAATAGAAGAATGAAGAAAGCTTCGCTTTTTCACATAAGCAGACTCTGTTACCCCACTTTTCTTAAATTCTTGACATGTAGGATAAAGAAACCACAAAGAAACCAAGTTTGGTAGATTTCGACTGTATGGCATTTCTGTGTTACAAAGCAGGTAACAATCATAATATACGGAGTCAATCACGTTCAAATCAACAAGCATTATATATAAGGAGTAAAGAACCCAGAGCCACCATGTTTTATTTCAGTATACTTCTAAACAAAGACAGTACGAACCAACATCCCTCATACTGTAGTCTGAAACATGATGGAGTTACAGAAGCTTAGCTAGTGGCAGGCAGAGCTTAATGGTGGCATTCTTCCCCCAACCAGAAGAGGATACCAAGACACTCCAAAATGTCAGTACCTACAATATGCATTCTCAGAGACCATCTTCTTACTGAGTAGCTGAGTGGACAACACAGCCATGGAGCATCATCTGTGCTTTATAAAGGATGGGACAATTTCATGTCTTGTGGGAAAAACACCACATAACACAGTGTGACTCTGAATAGTGCAGGTATTTGAAGGATATGGTTTAGTGGGCACGGTGGTGATGGCTTAACAGTTGGACTAGATATCTTAGTGGTCGTTTCCAACTTTAATGATTCTATAGGTAGTTTAATGGAGGAAGCTCAAACAGAAACCTGGGTTCTGTTTAGAGAGGGTAGGGTCTATGATAGGGTCGTCATTGGCAGTGCAGAGTCCAGTTGGAGACCTGTAACTAGCGGTGCTCTCCAGGGGTTGATGCTGGGTCCAGTCTTGTTCAACATGTTCATCAGTGACCTTGACAAGGGGATAGTGGCCACCCTCAGCAAGTTTGCTGCTGATACGAAGTTGGGAGGATTGGCTGACACACCTGAAGTCTGTGCTGCCATTCAGCGAGATCTGGACAGTCTTGAGAGCTGGGCGGTAAGAGACCGGATGAGGTTTAACAAAAGCAAGTGTAGAGTCTTGCACCTAGGGAGGAATAATTGTATGCACCAGTACAGGTTGGGGGATGACCTGCTGGAGAGGAGCTCTGCAGAGAGGGACCTCAGTGTCCTGGTGGACGACAGGTTGGCCATGAGCCAGCAGTGTGCCCTCGTGGCCAAAAAGGCCAATGGCATTCTGGGGTGCATTAAAAAGAGCGTGGCCAGCAGGTAGAGGGAGGTGATCCTCTCCCTCTACTCTGCCCTGGTAAGGCCTCATCTGGAGTACTGTGTCCAGTTCTGGGCTCCCCAGTACAAAAAAGACAGGGATCTCTTGGAAAGAGTCCAGCGGAGGGCCACAGAGATGGTGAAGGGCCTGGAGCATCTCCCCTATGAAGAAAGGCTAAGTGAACTGGGTCTGTTTAGCCTTGAGAAAAGAAGACTGAGAGGGGACCTGATCCAGGTCTATAAATATCTAAGGTGTGGGGGGCAAAGTGGTGAGGCCAGACTCTTTTCAGCAGTGTGTGGAGACAGGACAAGGGGAAACGGCCAGAAACAAGCATAGGAAGTTCCACACGAATGTGCGCAAGAACTTCTTTACGGTGAGGGTGACGGAGCACTGGAACAGGCTGCCCAGGGGGGTTGTGGAGTCTCCTTCTCTGGAGATATTCAAGACCCGCCTGGACGCCTACCTGTGCGACCTGCTATAGGGAACCTGCTTTGGCAGGGGGGTTGGACTCGATGATTTCTGGAGGTCCCTTCCAACACCTACGATTCTGTGTGATTCTGTGATTCTTGCATTTTTCCTACCTCTTTTCACAAAATTAGGATAGTTGTAAGCATTTTTAGCTACTTTAAAGTTCAGATTCACAATAATATCTAAAACATTAAAAGCAACCCATTGTACCAAAAATTTAGCTTTTCAGGTTCAAGTACCAAATCTGTTTCCATCCTGTATTTCTATACAGCTTTGGCCATATTTTCTGCACTGAGCCCAAATGGTCACTGCAAGATTTCTTCAAGTCAGCCATGATCTAAGGATGATGCCAGTGGGGAAATTGTTCACATCTTTTCAGTTATACTGTTTAGTCAGGTTTCACAAATTGTTCCTGTCTCTGGAAACTGAGGGAAGGTGGTTTGTTATTTCACATACCAAAATAGCTTTACAGATCTGACAACAGATGATGTCGACACAAATCAGAGCAGGAATTGCACCTTTTCTTAATGTCTTGCAAGAATAATTTAGTAAGCCAAACAAAAGATTCAAGTTTTTCCATAATCTTTTTGCAAATTCTGCTGATTTTTTTCTGGAGGGATTTGCCCGTTTCCAACGCATGTTTGCTGCCATAGAAACAAACTCAAAGGGCCAAGACAAAATACTTTTTAGATATGAAAACATGTCCTTATAAAGTGTGACTACACCTTATTAAAAAAAAAAAAAAAAAAAAGCTATGTAACACATTATTCAAAGGCAGTTATGGCCATTGAACACAATTTAGGCAGACTGGTGATGGCATTCTAAGATCTTTCTGGAAGAAGTCATATGTCCAGGAGACTTAAACATGTGTACGCCTAAGCACACGTTATAAGACACCTCTGCAGAAACATTATGCTACAAAGTGTGAATGCAGTGCTTGTATTATATAGATGCAGTTTAATACATACAGGCACTAAACCTTCATAGATCCTATAAGTAAAGGCAAATCCAGCATTCTTCCGTCCTACGGTCATAACACATTGCTGTCTTTTCAAAGGAAAACTCCCATAACTGAGCAGCTACCAGACTGAATGGACATCAGCTGAGTCACGGTGGCATTCCTCTCTTGGTCGCCTGCATTCTTGAGCCACATTTTGCAAAGTAGTTCACATGGCTAATTTAAAACTATGACAGAGGGAAATTTAATCAGTCCCTAGTTTTAAACAGTTCTCAAGGCTTTTCAGTAAAATTTGGCTTCTGTGCAAGCTTGCAGAACAATGAATAGATGGAGTTCTTCTTTTGAAGTTTTGTTTAAAAAAAAAAATTCTCCCAGGCGAAGACCCGGTGAGTTACAGTTTAGCCTAGAGCAAATTTTTACAACCAAGTTATAAACCCCTGAAATAGGAGTTCATAATGGAAACAGCTGCTCAACCCTAACTATAGCGGGTGCAAGTATAATAAAAGCTGCAGGAGCTCACATTAACAATGGCGTCCCCTTACACTCTTTCCTGTTACCCATCCATTAAATGTGCAACACTACTTAATAGAAGCAAAGGCAACAGGCTTTTCTCTCTTCTCTACACCTCTGCTTTTTCCCCTCAATAACAAGCTATGCAATTTATAGGTGGTAAAGAGTACACTGCCCGAGATTGAGATGTTTCTCAGCAGTGTGCACTCATGATAGGCTTTTCAGCCCTGGTGTTATACATGACTTGCTACAGCTTATTCCAGGCAACTACCTCATATTGTCTGATGTACACGTGGTGCTCATCTGATGACCTGTTACATGGGCTAAAGAATTCCCACTGAATCTTACCACCAACACAGCTCTTCATTTTTTTTCCCTCTCTGGGTGAGGTTTGCAACATTTTTGTACGCAATTTTGCAAGTTAAAGATGCCAAATAAGTCCAGTCTACTGGTACATAATGTGAGCTCCGCACTATCATCAGGTTCCTTCCTTTCCCTAAAGCAGGCTTTGCATATGCTTCTTTTTCTACCCCAGCAATCCCCTTGCCTCTAATTTTCAGCAAGTATTGAAAGGACTTACTTCATAGAATCATAGAATCATTTGAGTTGGAAGGAACCCTTAAAACTCACCTAGTCCAACTCACTTGCAGTGAACAGGGCCACCTACAGCTACATCAGGGTGCTCAGAGCAGCATCCATCCTGACCTTGAATGTCTACAGGGACAGGGCATCCACCGCCTCTCTGGGCAACCTGTGCCAGTGCCTCACCACCCTTATCATAAAAAGCCTTTTCCTTATATCCAATTTAAATTTCACCTCTTTTAGTTTAAAACCATTTTCCCTTGTCCTATCACAACAGACCCTGCTTAAGAGTCTGTCTTTCTTACAGCCCCTCTTTAGATACTGAAAAGCCACTCTCAGGTCTCCCCAGAGCCTTCTCTTCTCCAGGCTGAACAGTCCCAGCTCTCTCTCAGCCTGTGCTCATAGGGTGTTCCATCCTTTGCATCATTTTTGTGGCCCTTGTCTGGATGCGCTCCAGCGGATCCACCTCTCTCTTTACTGAGGACTCCACATGTGGACACAGTACTTCATTGACGTCTTATCAGTGCAAAGTAGAGGGGCAGGATCACCTCCCTTCTTCTCAAATATCTGTACTCTTAATGGACACGGGTTACCCAAGCTGCAAGTTCTGGGCATGAAACTATGGCAATGATTAAGAGGCAGGCGTTGTGGTATCTAACTCAAATGACATGAGGCTTATGGCTACACAGCTAATCATAACTAGTGCCAGGAATTCACAGTGACAACAGCATCCCTCTAGACACTTTTTTCCTTTCCATTTGCTGAGTTACAGGATGTTTTTGCATAATAGTTGCAAATAAGCAGTATATTGAACACAGACTTATGGGTCACTATGACACAGTGGGGATGTCCCTCACTCATCGCAGCAATTCACTCCAAGTTCAGAGCATCTGTGAGGCCAGGAATGGGAATCTTTAAAGGACACAAAACCAATGACTTCTGTATAAGCTTACTCTTTAAGGTAGCTAGGCTCAGGAGTGAGTTAATAATATAGATTGAATAAAGATTTGAAGCAGAAAAGCCATTAGAAAGTGAAGAAATCAAAAGAAAGGATAGGGACTCTCTCCCCAAGAAAGTAAAAGGAAGGGATCAAAGCCTGAGATACTAGAGAAGACTTGGAAATCACATAACGTGTTTACTCTCCTTTATTTCTATGGATTTACACTGGGAATGCCACAGAAAGGAACATAAATCTAGTCTTAACAGTGCACCTGCAATTATGTTATACAGCCCATTTATCAGCATGAACAGAGCAGTTTTAGATTCGTTTAATTTTACTTTTTTCCCTCTCCTCCCCCAAAAAAAACCCTCACTTTGTGACTCACAAGCGAGTACCCTTCCAGACTCACATTTGCTACCCACAAAAGGAGTTAAATGTGGGATCTGCTTGAACAGTTTTCTATGAAAAGTAAATAATCTTTTTCTATCTCAACACTGGCGAGGTTTCTTGTTTACATACCACATCACCGCAGCTAGAGGATTCTCCTCTCTACACATGCTCAAGCAAGAAAGAACATCTAGTTCTTAACAATATTGGCTACTTAGTTAAGAAACAAGACCAGTTTAGGAGTCAGCTGAAAGTAGGAAAGTAATAATGTGGAAAGTGTGTTTCAGTAGCACATATTTGAACAAGGGTCTGCAACATCTCTTTAGACAACCAGATGGAGTTCTCTTCGGAAGATACTCAGATTTATACAGCAAAATATTTCACCCTGCTAAATGGTAGAAACCCATACTTTTACATGCATCTAAGCTACAGCAGAGCCAGAAGTCTTCTACAGGGACAGAACAGCTCTTTCCCTAATGGGTTAATAACCCCTGGCAGTGATGCACCTTTCCATTGCATAATACAACAGTCTCATTTCACGTATTAAACATCAGTACTCCCACCAACGTAATATAAAATCTAATAATGCATCAGATGCCAGAAGATAATACAGTTATTACATGCTGAGCATTAACACTGCTGGTTTCGGTAACTGCAATACAACTGCTTGTTTCCTCCTAATGAACCTGAGCACCCATATCTGGGTGTCATCTTCAAAATTAAGGTGAAACAAAAGCCACATTGCCCATAGGGAATTGGGCCTGTCCTCTCCAGCAGAAGGATGACGTCAGGCATTCCTTCTCTCACTGCAGGGCATACGAGATGGGTCTGAGGTCCTGGTGCCCTTCCTCAGAGGACAGGTCATGAGAGCACTGAGGGCTTGTCCTAGTGTGTGCCCACTGCAGGGGCACGACTGGTAGGAGTTTTGAAAACTGAGGTCACGTATCCAATTTCTTCATTTTGATTGGCCTGGCTTTCTCCTTGCCATCAACAGAACAACCTACCTGTGCTGTGGGTAGAAGCCATGCACCACTGGCCCCTTTCCATCCTACACCCAGAAAGCAAACACAGTCTCTCACAGCTCTCCAGTCAAATCCATCACTCAACAAGGAAAATGCCTTTTCCAAGCCAGTGTAGAAAACGCTGGCTTTACATAGATGGTTGATGAGTCTCTGGCTAAATTACACTGAAATTACTAGAGCACATTATTGACTGTCATCATTAACAGTAAAGCGTTCATCAACAAGACTGTTTCACCTTGGATTTATGCTATGAGTCAATATTTCTAAATGTAGTATATTTCATACATAGATGTGATCATTTTCCCTAGATAGATATCTATGATGGAGGTGCTTTGATCCTTCTACAGCTAAAAGGAGGCTCCGTTATTAAACCTGACATAAGTCCTATTTTTGAGCCTGCATCTACTTAGGAAGTCTCGTAGGAACCTCATTTTGATAGAAATGATGGTTTCTAGGCAAGAGCCCATGGGGCCCAGAAAGACAGAATTCTCTCAAGCTGAGATTTTACAAGATGAACAAGCAGGTTGGTCACATTAGCTCTCTGTAAATTTGCCACTAGATATTCCTGCCTTGGGGGAAAAAAAAAGGAGAAAAAAATAAGAGTAACTTTTTTCCTACTAATTTCAGTGGCAATAAAAATAAAATTAAAAAGAAAACACACTTACTCTTCTAATTTGACACATCATTTGTAAGAAACAAAGGCTCTTGAATTTTCAACTGATGAAGGAAAAAAAAAAATCTAAGGAAAGGAAATAATTGATAATTTCTGAAGCTAAGTGGCAAATTAAGCTTCAAATGCCCCCACATCCTGCACAACAAGTGACGTCTGCAACTACTCAGAAAGAGCATAAGACTCCCGTTAGTGTCCATCCCTCCTCACTGAGACCCTCCAAGACCTAACAATGCCATTAGCCATCCCACAGGTTAGTAACAGTTGATTTCTGCCAGGTAGGAGAAGTGCTGTGCAATTCATCTGATCGGTCCCCTTGCAGCCACACAATCTGACTGAATACTTCCACTAAGACACTGGTAATTAACTCAGAGTAATGAAAGAATTAAACCACTGTGAGTTCCAACAATATGAATGAAAGAGAAAATCATAACTTCACCATGGATGTTCTATTAGCCAGTAAAGACTCCGCATTTGCCCAAGTGTGCTGTTCAGGCTGCTGTTTTAAATAATAATGAGCTATTTTCTATTTTATTATAATAAATCTCAGAGAACTTGATATGGAGTGATGCTGAGGACTTGGTTCCTAACTCTCTTGGTTCCTACTCTCAGTGAAGGATGAATTAACACAGTTTCACTGGATTTGGCCAATAACATGGACCATCAGAAATATGCAGCATTAATCAAGATGAGCAATTGATTAGTCTTCTAAAGCGCATAAAGTAAGGGGAGGGTGAGAAGAATGGAAAAGGATTTATTAATTTTATTTTTGATGATTTGACAGCTATTAGTGCTCTATTTGGACTGATTCCTTAAATGATACCATTGGTGTTTTGGTGCACCATGCGGAGTGTACAACAGTACTTCAAGCCTTACATTAACGTCTTGTCTTATTTGAAATGTGAATGAATACAAGCATAAATGTACACTTTCTCTGAACAAATACATACTGCAGAATCTTCACGTCTACAAGAACAAATCTGAAGACTCATTCCAGCAGCTAGAAGTTTAAGTTTCAATTTTTAAAATGAAATGCAACTTAATTTGCAACAAGAACGTGAGTTTTCTTATACGCAACTCAGAGATTGCCTGGACAGGATCAGGTATAGAACTAATCTTCTGGGATTTAAGGAAAATCTTCAGAGAAAGTCTTCCATTTGTTTGACAGTTTGGCAAACTCTAACCAAGCTTTACGCAAATTGTTTTGAAAACCTGAACTTACAGCTTACCTATTACCAAATCTGGATAATTTAAAACAACATCCAGCAGTTTACAATATTCCCCACAACACTTTACAAGATAATGACTGTATCAAGATGATTTTCTGCATGACTTCTGTTCTCAAATGGAAGATGCTTTACTGAACAATGGAAAGACAAAAACCTCCAGGAAGACTATCTAAGTCAGAATATCTATAGATAGCCTAGATCTGTGAAATCATAGCACTTCCCTGTAGCTCAGAAATGGAAACATACACATTTCAAGATATCTTTTTTCCAAAGTGTGATTCCAACAACCTGCTGTCCGCAAGCCATCGTCGATGGTGTTTTAGTGGCTCACATCTCACCAAAACCACAGCATTTAAGCTCTGCACTCAACCGAACACATACTTAAAAATAAGGTACCTGAAATTTTCAGTTATCTGAAAATTCTTTGGCATTGCATTCCATGCTTTTTCCACTCAGGTTCTGTTTCTTAGGCATTTTATTCTGCTGAAAAGTACGGCTTGCTGTCTGATATTAGTGGGTTTCTGCCGTAGGTAAAGTAAGAACATGGAACCCTTAGCACCAATTTTGTTGGTGTGTAAGAACTATAAGTATGTGCAAATTAAATATTATGGGCACTCAGCTTAAAGCATTAATTAAGAACACTCACAATGCTATTTCTTAAGAGCCTGTTCTTCGGGGCTAAACCCTCTGAATTTCTCCTTACCAACCACATCATTATCATAATGAGTTTGTGTTCTAAAGACATTAAGGTAGAAGCTCTCACTGAATTTCAGATTTTACACAATGCTAATCCACTCATAGGACTCAGCGTTTTGTTCAAAATATTTGTTTTAAATGAAGCCTTGGGGAGAAATGTTATCCCTGGGTTCAAACCACTCCTGCTCCCATTTCTTACCTCTCCTCTGGAGATCCCCTGGGATGTCACAGAATACACTGAGTTGGAAGGAACCCATAATGACCATCAAGTCCAGGTGCATTTGCACACCTAAATCTCTTCAATTACTAGCTATCCTTCATGGTCTGAAATCATGTCTGACATACACCTATGAAATGCTTGAAAGCGGGAGTGTTTCAAAAAGCAGGGCACCATCCTTTCCCTCCAGCTGCCTGAACAACACCAGCATCGCTCACTACCCAGGCACTCAAGTAGCAGTTAGCCACAGGGATTTACATTGGCTGAGTGGAAAGATTGCCCAAAACAACCTGCTCACTCTGAGATTTATACACTAATGAACACAAAAATCCATAGGGAGAAATTCCAGACACTCTCCCCCTCACCCACCCGTGTGAGCTGATATGCTCTTTCATATCTTTCACTGGGCAACTGCACATCCTTGTATTTTCCTACTGGGTTCACTTCCATCCACCTCTTTGGTTCAACAGCTGCTGCAGGGCATCTCTGAAACAGCAAGTGCTGCCATCAGTGCACCAATGACACCCGGCGCACTCCTTCCTTCCTTCCTGACCCAGACGTGGCTGCTGCCAACCTCAAACAATGCCTGGCAGAAACTGGTTTCTGAAGAAGGCCAGCTGGCTGCTGCTCAACCTGGACAAGGCAGAAATGATGCTAATCAGCAGGGGAAAACGCTCTGAGGACCTGGTGAAATGTGTAGCTGTTCCATCTGCTGAGGGTACAAGGCTGGCCACAGTAAGAGCTGATTGATGCAAACTCTGGTTCAGGATTCAGCCTTCTCCCAAACTCACAACAATCAAGTTCTCCAGATAAAGCTCACTTTTTCTAGGTGTCTGCTTCCTTTGGAAAGCCCACATCACCTTTGAACGTGCTAAAATTGCACCAGAAGCCTAGATGACCAAAAGTGACACTTCTGGCCCACTTTAGGACAATCTTTTATCTACCGAGAATTTGAGACTTGTCTGCTCTATCCTTAAAGAACAAATAACAGATACACTCTCATTAAAACTCACAGCCCTTTGCAAAGAGTGATAACTCAGTGACATCAGGCATTCAGATATTTGGATACCTCCATGGCCTTCAGTTACACCAGGGGAGGTTCAGGTTGGATATTAGGAAAAATTTCTTCTCATAAGAGTGGTGAGGCAGTGGCACAGGCTGCCCAGGGAGGTGGTGAAGTCACTGTCCCTGGAGGTGTTCAGGAACCGCGTGGATGTGGCACTGAGGGACATAGTTAGTGGGCATGGTGGGGATGGGTTGGTGGTTGGACTACATGAGCTTAGTGGTCTTCTCCAACTTTAATTAAGATCAGAACTGATATCACTGTTTTTTCTCTTGGAACTGCGTTTATGAATCAGGCTTTTAAGTTGTCTTCCAGACAAGGATCAGTGTCAATAAGATGATAAGAATGTATAAAACAAGTAATATTTTGGTCAGTGCAATGGAATAGAGCACAGTTTTATGAGCATCATTTGTTTTGCTTCTGTATGTGTCTCCCGTTTAAACAAAAAAGCAGACTAATCAGTTTCGCTTGTTTATCACCATTTTCAAATAGATATTTGACAGTGCAATAGCTGATGTGAAAGTAGAAATTTATATTTAGGCCTGCATTTGTTAAAAATATCTATTTGAAATGACTTGCATTAGTTGCGGTTTCAGATTTATTTACTTAAAACCCAATTTAGTAGAAAACTCCTGGATTTCACAGAAACTTGGGGGCTGGTTTTTGGTCCAAATTTGATCTGACTGCATCCTTTAACATAAAGCAGAGGAGATACTGGTAAAACCAGGGAGATTATTCAGGGCTGAGCAGATATCTTCAGCACAGTGTGTACAGGACAGCAGTTTTCCAGGGTAACAGACAATAGATTCCTTTTGAAAATATACAAAGGAGAAAAGCTGTGGAAACAAATTAATTTGGAATACGTAAAGAGGATTATAAAAGAAAGCACAAACTTTCCTCCTCTGCCAAAAGAAGCGATTTACTGTCTGTACATCTTTGCCTTGTTACAGTTTATTATGCAGCTGGGTGGTGAAGAGAGAAAGAATTGAAATAAGGAGAGGCTAAAAAAAGGCTGGCTCATACTGTGAACACAGGGGTGAGGAGAACATGGAATAATACATGAAAAAAGCAGCTCATTTCAGCAAAGTGACTTGTTAAGCCTTCAAAGTCTGTCACCAGTACTCCTCTATGCAGTGTAATCGATTGTATATCACATAGTAGGGGTTCAACGGCCCATATTTCTGACCTCCCTTTTCTAAAAAGAAACTCCATACAGCCAAAATACAATGACCTTCCACATGCACCTACACGCTGTGAACACCAAAAAGCAAATCAAATTGCTGAGTGTGGTACATGGCAGTGTAACAAGAGGTCATGGGATGAAAGCGAGTAAGAACATTTTAGGCTGAACATCAGGAAAAAAAGACTTTTGTTCAACTGTGAAAACACTCCAGGTCCACGTTAAAAATTAGCTAGACAAAGCACTAGGAATTACTTTGCATACTACAGCTCTGCACTGGCAGAGAGATGGAGCAGAACTAATTGGCCTCTGCAAACCCTAACTTCTTATGATCCTTCATAAAATCAGTCTACGACAGTTCCTAGATTTAACAAAGGCTTTGGCTTAGAAGAGAAAATGACACTGGGAAAGCAGACTATCTCCTGCACACCCACTTCCACTCAGAGCAGCACAGCGTGGGAGGTGCAGTCGTTCAAGCGCATTAAAGTCTGACTTAAGTCAAGAGAATCATTTACAGTGAATGAGCAGGAGTGATAACTTTTTACCATTCTTATCATCATGACCTTCTTATCACAGCATGGCTTTGAGGGGGGAAAAAAAAAAAAAACAAAAAAACCAACCAACAATCAGCCCACTTTCTTAGAGAAAAATGGGGAATCTTTGCTGGTCTGCTAAATATTTTCTTATTCCCCAACCTATATTTTAACGTAGTTTCACCATATCTGAAAGAGGAGCTGACATCTCAGGGATCATTGCATTCCTACACGCTTCATGTAACGCAACAACATGGCAGGAGGGAAAGGCTCAGATTAATGTTCCCATTGAGTCTAAATTTAGCCGTACTGCACTCTTTCCATCAAACTAGTAATCTGGCATGTCCTGGCCAGAAGGTCAGTTGTTATATACATCTGGGCTAGCGCCTGCACCTCTCATACAGGACTGACTTGGAGGTACTGCTGGAACCACACAGGAAGGGCTTTGGAAATACCTTCTTACATCCAGAACTCCCAGAACACTGTGTTTCATAGAGCAAGGATGTATGCTATCCATATTACCAGTATTTACATCACAGATGTTGCTGCTAACAATCAGAACACATTCCTGAATTCTACTGATTGCAGTTTGTCACAAGTATGGTGGGCGTTATTGGTCTGACTGAAGACATATATTGCATTAGGAAAAAGGGTCTGAATGTCTGTAATAGAGGTCGTAAATAAGAATTAGAACATGTAAGATGAAATACTTTTCAGCGTTTTCTGTATACACATATGATTTGCGTTAGGAAAAGGATCCTTGTAAAATTTACTGCAGAGGAGTTGATTTTCCCTTGGTAGCCTTCTTCCCTATCGATTTTTAGCAGTTGTTTGCATTTTGTTTTATGCTTTCACAAAAATAAATAAATAAATAAATAAATAAATAAATAAATATAAAAAAATAAAACCAGCACAAAAAGTTTGAGTGGCTTGTGAGGAGCTTACTCTTAGGCCATTGCTCCTTGTCCTATTGCTACACAACACCAAGAAAAGCCTGGCCTCATCCATTAGCCTCCCACCTCCCTTTAGATATGATAAACATTAATCAGATCTCCCCTCAGTTTTCTTTTCCCCAGGCTGAACAGACTCAGGCTCATCAGCCTTTCCTCACATAGGAGATGCTCCAGGCCCTTTATCAGCTTTGTCACCCTTTGCTGGACTCCTTTCAGGAAATCCCCATCTGTTTTGAGCTGAGGAGCCCAGAACTGGACACAGTAGTCTAAACGCGGCCTCACCAGGGCAGAGTGGAGCAGGAGGGTCTTCTCCCTCAACCTGCTGACCACTCTCTTTTTAATGCCCCCCAGAAAACTATTGGCCTTGTTGGTCACAAGCCCACACTGCTGGCTTATGGCCAATCCACTGTCCATCAGGCCCCGCAGGTCTTTCTCCTCAGAGCTCCTCTCCAGCAGGTCATCCCCTAAGCTGTACCGATGCATGCAGCTATTCCTCCCCAGGTGTAAGACTCTACTTGGAGTCTGCTTGGAGGAAAAGCTGTTCTTCAAGTACCTCAGTGCTCACATTAAATTTAAGAATCAGTTCAAGTACGTTCCCTACACCAAGGCCTTGAGCAAGTGAAATATGATTTCCTATTTAAAATATTTAAATGATACAGGCAGCCTAAGTGTTTTACATTTCTTTTTCTTTCTTGGCTTCTAATTCATTTCTGACATACAGTTTCCTTTCAGTCTCTTCTCTGTATCATGAATCTATCAGCAATAATTTGGCCCAAGTTGCACAATTTGCATGGAAATGGATCTTCCACCTTCCCAATTAGATGCTGTGGAGGACAACTTCCATAGTAAGGTATGTTCAAAGTCCATTTTCAGTAACTCAAATCTCTCATTCAGGCCTTGTGATTTTGCATCCTATGGCACATTCCTATGCATCACATAAGCAGCTGGCATCAATTCTGCTGCTATTTGTTCCAAAGTAAATCAGCAAGTTCTACAAAGTGTAAGCAGCCTAACATCAGGAGTAGATGAGATCAAAATTAGACCATGATCTATGAACCTTGCCATATAAAAACATGAGATGCAGGTCGCATTATTATCACTAGGACACCCCAAATTGCAGCCTCACATAGGTATAATACAAGAAAGCATTCCGATTTCAGTTTCAGGGGGAAAAAAAAAATTAACTTCCTGCTTTTCTTTAAAAGCTTGTGCAGAAGCTGGCCTCTTGAGTGAATAGGGCCCAATATCAGCTGGGGAAAATGGGAAGCTGCAACTAGGCACTGGATCAGGCACTGGATCAGCCCTTCAGTTGACACAGTTTCAGAGCACTACCTGGTTCTGCCTGATTGCACGTCACATCTCTTACCAGGCACCCTGACAAGCAAGGGTAAACATCTTTATTAAATCATTCAATAGTCACATCTCCAGGAGAAAGGACAGACATCTTTCAAGACTTTTCAGGTGTGGAAAATGTTTACTGAGTTACACCCATGATGAAGCCAGTCCCGTATCTTCCGTAATGAAGATAAGAAATGAAAACTGGAACAGTAGTTTACTGTATCCATCCTCCAGCTGTTGGCCTCAAGACCCTTGGGGTATATATGCGTGTTCACTATATGCAGCTGTACAGGGCCCTTCATATTTTGTCAAGTGCAATATCAGGCTCTGACAATTCAGAACGCACTGATGAGAAGATATCTTAACCTGTCAAAAATCAGTTTCACATATCTAAGATCACAATCCTTTCTTCACATCATTAGGAACTTCTGGGGAACATTAAAGGCCCGAATTTCTGACAACGCCTTCTTTTTCCTGACCCATTTATTATGTTTTCAATAATGCCATTTTTTTTTTCATGTTTACTGCTTTGCTATTAAATCAGCACAAAGTTGAACTCATTGGGAAAAAAAAAAAAAAAAAAAAAAAGCAGAGAAGCAAATCCTTATTGATAGCACAAGTATGTCTCATGGAAACACTCATTGTACAGTGTTACCGCTGAAGTTACTGTGCTGGCCACAGACCCTGCCATGTTGTACCACTGACCTTAATAGCGGGCAGATGAAGAGCAAAGTTGACATGCCAAGCATAAAGCTACAGTAATTTGCACTCTTCAGACCAGCTCCTGAGCTGGCACACAGTGACCATAGCTTTCCCAAGATCAACAGCACAAGGTTAATTTTTTCTAGCTCAACCAACAATTTTTAATCTGAGCGCCGCCAGGAAATCCGAGAGAACATTCGGAGTTTGTTAAACCACTGAATTCAAACTCCCAAGTCGGTTTCTTTTATCTCAACACCCATGTTTATATACACATTTCATATTACTAGTACTGCAAGAATTCCTGAATATAAATTCAGCAGGACCTGAACATCTGAAACTTCCCTGTGGAGTTTGTGCACAGGGTTCAAATAAGTCCGTATGTTCAGAGTACTTTTTAGTGATAGCAGAATAATAAATCTTCTTCTGAGCAAAAAGGTGGTGTAAATCAATTCCCTTTCCTCCTGGACTTTTTGGAAGATGAACCAGGATGCGCTGTACCTTCAGTCTTCACAGAAGAGACTGTGCTACAAAAAAACAAGGTGAGGCCTAATTGGTTTAAAGCCAGCTGAATCAGTAGCATCACATCAACAATATGTTTGCTCCATATAAAAAGCACACACTGCCTTGTCTTCACCTTGAGGCAGGTACCGTATTGACCAACACTGAATCAACAACACAGCAGATAAGAGTACTTTTCCATTTATCTAAAAGTCCCCTCCATCACTGAGTTATTTCATACTTTCCCAACATTTCTACGTCCATCCCAGTCTGTCTGCCAGCACCTCTTTGTAGCTCATTGCTAGACCGCTGGATTTTGGTCCCTCAGCAGTTCTCCAGCATTCTGCTCTGCTCACCTCCTCCATGTTCACAGTGCTGTAGGTGATCTCATCCACTCAAAAGGATTCAGTTATCATCACACAGCCAGTGACTCTCAAATCTGACTCTTCAGTGGTAACCTGTCACTCATGTTCCATTTATCAGCACTTGTTAACTATTCTAGTGATGTTTATATGTAGTAGATGCAAGCAAAACGTCAACAAAATAACATAAGCAGGGAAGAGAAACTTCTCGTTTCTTTCTCTAAGAATCATATTAAAAACCTAATTTCTTTGAATTAAATCTATGGAGAATAGGAAACCCAAGGGAATCAGAAGTCCAGTAACAAAAGACAGCTGATATCCGGAGAAACAAAACCTATAGGCAGAAAAATTGCAGGATGAAATTCAACTCAGAAGAAACCGTAGTTTACAACAAAATAAAAAACACACTCCAAAGCAAACCCAGAAAGCAGCAGTGGGCAGGAGACTGAGGGTCAGTAGCAGATAGTAAATTAGACAGGAGCCCACAATGCAGTCTGACAGCAAAAAAGGTCACTACAATTTTAGGCTGCATATGCAGAGACAGCAAGTAACAAGGAAGTAATGGTTTTTATCTGTACTGATTGGGTGCATTCTACTACAGAAAGAAAAGAAAAAAGAAAAAAAAAAGCTCAATTCTGTGCTTTGTGTAAACAAAAACTAGCAGCAGTTTGGAGGGAGTTCATACAAAACAGCCACAGAATAACTGGGAGAGTTAGCAGATCTAACCAGGGAAGATGAAAAGCTGACAAAAGTCAAGAAACAGAAATTCTCTTGTAAAGCAGACAGAACAATTTAAAAAGGTGAGACAAAATAATTGATTATTGAAGGTAGGCTAGGCAAACCTGCCTGCTTATGCACTAAAAGCAACCTGGACCCTAAGCACTACAGAGTCTGAACTGGGGTTAACACTGATGGGGCAATTATTTCCAGAACTGCTGTCACACGCCCAGCTGTACCCTAGAAGCTCTGTCTGGCTAGCACTACGGCTGAGAAAAGTATAACAATGCAGATGCCTCTAACAAGATGCACTGAAGTAGGAGAAAACTTATTTAGCATGGCAAAGAGGGGTACAGCTTGTGGTATAAGAATTCAGAGGTAGACCTGGGCTAGACTCTTGGAAAACATTTCCCAAGGCTGAGATCAGTGAGTCAACAGGATGATCTCATACGGTCCTACCAGAGAAACAACCTGACACAGTGGGGTTTAAAGGCTTGAAGCTATGTGAGAATGCTTATTAGGGAGTTAAATTGGACACCTAAGACAACTGTATTTTGACTGGCATGAGTTACTTCTCATGCTGTTCTCACAGGTGGGATAGGCCAAAGCTTAAAGCCCACAGAAAAGAGAAGGCTTCTTACAGTATTGAGTGACAGCGTTATATCCTTGCATTTTGAGGGTAGATTGATGCAATCCAGCTCCCAACAAAGTTGTAAGGAAATCACTGAGGGTCCATGCCACAAAGCATAACAGGGAAGATGGAAGGAATGACAGCAAGACAACACAGCAAGAAGGCACTGGCATCTCAATCCGCCATTTGCATAGAAACCCATCTTGACCTAGAAAGAGACAGCTAATAGGAGAAAAGGACCACTCTTTCTCAATATCCTATACCATTTAGGGTTTGTTTAGGTAGTCTCTGTATTTCTACACTCCTTTTAAATCTAAAGCTGGAAGCGCTTAGTATTGAACTAACAAAAGATTTAAGAAAGGGCAAAAGGCATCACAATAGCAAGAGGAATTCCAATTCCTCTTTTCACTCAGTGCAAAATTAACAAGGCAAGGAGAAGAAAAAACAGCTTTGGACAGCTGGTTAAAAGAAGTCATTAATTTAAAATAACCTGTTTGTTAATTGCTTTCAACCCTGGTCAGTTGGTTTCTGCACTCTGAACCCTAAAGGTAACTTGAAGTGAGTGCATCTAGGGAGCGAGGAGTAATTAATGCAAGCAGGCAGCCATGGCTGGAAGACAGAGGTTACAAAGAAGGTAGAAAAGGTCTGAAGCAGTGCATGTGCTTCTAGGAATTGGTTCTGATGCTCCATCCCCTTCTCCCCTCCTCCACTCTCTTGCTGCAGAGCTGCAGCTACAGTTGGAGCTCTCTGCCAGAGCAGAGAATGGGAAGTGTTCCCCCTGCTCCCCAAAACACAGCCAGAACACAGGCAGACACCATTACTTTCTGCTTATTTTCTCAGCATTCCTAGTTGCCACGGGAAGCCTGCCCTGTGAGCATCTCCAAGGAGAGCAGCAGCAGCAGCAGCAGGAAGAGAGGAGTGGAAAAAAAATGGGAAATTAGTCACATGCTTTACAAGCTGTCTCAGCATGGTTTGCTGCATGCTCAAAATAGAAGAACAACTGACCTGTGAGTTATCTAAACATGAGTGTAACATTTAGAGACACAAGGCAGGGCACACAGCTTTCATCCAATTGATGTCTCTCTGACCCTCACAAGTCCTCAGGTGACCCAGGCACTGGTAGTGCTGCTTCCTCCAGCAGTTTCCACCACTGGTTCCAGGTGAGGGTTTGATACCACTATGCTCTGAGACACCCAGGGAAAATCTCACCTAGAAAGGCATGCAGGGATAACAGGAGCCAGGCTTGTTTGTTTATAACAAGCATGGCATCAAACCCTCAATAAATTTTATGCTAGCAGTCTCCTGTTGGGTTCTCTTGCAATAGCAAAGCTCTTGTTCAGCGCTTTGCATTGCTGAAAGAGCCCTTCCAGCAAGCTGTGCACACTGGGACCTGTGATGCTTCCAGTTTGAAAGGGATGGGAAAGGAAGCTGTGTTCAAGGAGGAGCTGGCAACACAAGCTTTCCCTTTCTCAGATCCATCCCTTCGATTGTTACTGACTGATTCTATCTACTCCAACTTTTAAATTCTCATGCTGTTGCATGGGTCTTGCTGTGGACCTGGGACCACCAAGATGGACACAATCCTGACCAAAGATTGTATGAGGCTGCCTAATTAGCGCCTACTTGAACACTTCATTAAAGTCTTATCATATCAGCTTTGGTTTTAAATATCGTAATGGTTCACAAACAGACTTAGTAACATGAAGGCTCGGAAGGCAAGCTTTCAGAGAGCAGGGAAGATCACGATTATTGGTCTACTGGGACCAAATTCTCTGAAAGATGATTGCTTTGTGAAATTATCACTTGGCAGTTGTAGCAATACAGCAAAACACCTATAGAAAGATGCTTTAATGCACATATACACATACATTTTCAGATTAAATCATACCCATTTCCTCAGCAGAAATATAAGCTTGTTGCCATTTTTTCCCCTTCTCCAAGCTCAACATAGCTCCAGGGTTATCATTTCTCCAGGGAGAAGCACATTCCCTTTCTCCCTGCATAGCTAAATCCAGTAGTGCCTTAAGAGGCTTTGTCTGAATAATTTTTATTACCACTATTGATAGTTGTATTGATACAGGATTGCAATGACTCTTTGAACTCATGACTTATGTATGAGCAGCTGCTAATCTGCATCACGTGGATACTTCTGATTAGGCAACGGACACCATTGTGTAACCTTCATGTCATATAAATGGTAGCTTAAGCTTTAGATGTCAAAACATCTTCACTCTAAGATCTAAATAAAAGCCTTAACTCCCTTCCCAAAAGGAGCTTACAACACATATATTGCCTACAGTAAAATCCCAACCATACCACAATAGAGCACGATCACAAGCCAATGCTTCCTGTTTTTCCCTTCACTGCCAGCACCCAGGAGCACCCTGTGTGAGGCTTTATCCAGGCAGTTTGGGTCTCAATAGCACCATATGGAAGAAATGGGCAGGGAGCATATATTTTTAATACCAAGAATGTTTTCTGAGAGTAAATGTGTTTCTGGAGAACTTAAATGTAAGCCTGCAAGAGGCTTCCTGAGTCTTGATATCCACATTTTCAGAGAGCAGCTATCTCAGCTACTCCTTTTTGTTAGTTTCAAGGTAGCAAATAAGGGCTTCCATTTTAGAGGTATGAGGGAGCAAGCTCCAGTCACTGCTTCCAATGTCTATAACAATTGCAAATGCCCAGCACATCTTCACAATCGGTTGTTGGTGTTTCTGTTTCTCGAGCTAACGCCAGGCAAACTCTAGCAGCAAAATCATCGTGTAGAGGCATGTGGGCCATTAAAAATACGAGTCACATAGAGCTGTAGGGTGATGTCACATCAGCTGCCCCTGATGATAACTACCAAAAGTTAGTACAAGCTTCCAAATCACAAATGCTTTGGCTCTGATCCCATTTTAATGAAGCAGCTTTTACAATTAAACTATCACTGTAATTGGTGCTGGAAGAGCATTGGCAGTCTGCTGTGGTTGCCTTCCCTGCAAAGCATGTTTGCAGTGCTCATCTCTCAGTGATGTGGAGTGTCTGCCGCTGCCTGTTAAAAAAATGGTGTGAGCAGAGGCTGGCAGGCAGGCTGGTCAGCAGTGATTCATTCCCTGGCAGTCACCATGAGCAGCACGGGCTAAATTCAGCCTGAACAGAGGTGGGTATTTCTCTGTTTCCTCTCCCAGCATTGCTGCCACATCAGGTACAAAGTTTGGTCTTGGATATCCAAATAAGCATAGTAGCCACCTTTGACTCTCCGCCAGCTTTTTGCTAGCGTCATGCTCTGGTTTGGGGAACAGCTTGCTAGGGCAGCTGGAACTGCACAGTGCTCTGTGGGAGGATGGCAAGGAGCAGGAAGGGAAGGGTGGAAAGGGAGCAATGTGTCTCGTGTGCTCAAATAGCCAGGCTGTCAGAGAATAAACATGCAATGGTGAAAATGCACTAGTGGCTAGGAGCTGGGGAAGGGAACGTACACTCTTTACGTTTTCTAGTCTCCCTGTGGGTAAGAATCTAGCCTTTTAGGCTGTGTTTGTGAAGGCACTACAATGCATCTGTCTGTATGACAAAACCTGTCTTTTTCCTGAACACAAAAGGTAGATAACAGTAAAAAGAAAATCAAGTTAGCATTGAGTATTGCAGCAAACAGGGTGCTAAACATTTGGGAATTCAGTGAATTTCTCAAGGGAATCAGAAGTTATCATGAGGCAATGAAAGTAACATTTTCTCCCCCTATTAGATAAAGAGCAGAAATGAGAGGAAGGGGAAGTTTAGTGGTTTCTCCTCCCTTTTTGTGGTCCCTCTTTCCCCTTCCCGATATTGATATTGCTCAGTTTTTTGATCTCTGCACTTCTTTGTTTTGGCTTCACAGGTACCAAGGGAAAATGGCTAGCAGTGAGTTCTGTAGCTTTTCCTGCTCTGCAGGCCCTCTGGCTTAGCCAGCTGGATCACACTGAATTAGTCAAGTACTTCATTATCTCCCTTCTCTGCACATTTTGCTCCAGGTAATAAAATGCCCAAACAAGAGAGCCAAAGCCTTCTGCTGCGCTGTCTGTGAAGTTTCGTTGTTTTGGCCAATTCTGCATTATCAGCCTTGTGCTATGGGAGGGCATCACTTTTCATCCCTCGCCTGCAGTGCTTCCCAATCTCCATTTAGTCACAGCAGTTAGCTAACCATGTAGCTGTTGATAACATAGCACGGTTTCGGAGCCCCTCAGCCCTCGGGAGGTCTGGGATTTCTCTGCGCAGCGTGGGCCTGCAGGAGGAACGGATCCCGGCTGGGAGAGCCAGACCAATTACATTGTTGGGATGGATGCAGTGCTACGTGAGAATTGCTCTTATTAGCAGCCAGTGGGATAGAAGTTTTGCAGGAGGGCATTTTCTGCAGCGGTGAGCTGCTAGCCAGATATCTAGGTCAGGCACCGAAAGCCATAGACCGAAATCAAGGCAACCGCTCTGGACACCTTTCCTTCGTGAGGTATCGTGCTGTGGGAAGGGAGGGAGGGAGAGCATTTATTGTTATTGGTGGCTTTCTTTCCTCTAAGTGATTCACTCACATATAAAGTCAGCTTCACTTTTACATTTGTATCATCAGAATGAATGATTAATAGCTTTTGCTTTTAATGTATATGTATTTTTAAAATACATTTGTCCCCTCCCCCTACTCTATGGGATTTCCTCCCCCCCATAAGATGACCTTTAGTTAAAGCCATAAACTACCTTGAGGCAATCTCTGGCAGCTCTGTCATGTGACGGCAAAATGGGCCATATTTAAATCACATGGAAGGGAATAGGAAGAAAATCTAGTTCACTTCTTCAATGCTTAACCTTATTCACAGCGGCCAGTGCTGAAAATCTGTCAAATGTTATCTACTGGGGAGTAGGGATGTGAAAAATACATGCTGGGGAAAATAAAATAAAAATAAAAATAAAATAATAATAAAAAAAAGCCTGCCTTACATTGAAACCTAGGTTGCAAGAAATCAGTTTCACTTGTATAAATCAGAAACAAAAGTGTCCAAAATATGAGATCAGATTTTTCTTTCTTTCATCAGTCAGATTCCCCCATCCTTGTTCCGTTAAGTTCTCCAAATTTTGTGCCAGGGACACTCAACCTGCAGGCACATGGGGAGGGAGGAAACTGATGAACCAGCTTCCATCCCATGGAACAACACTAAAGAAATTCAAAATCAAAAATCTATGTAAGCAGGCAGAAAAAGAAGAGCTAGATATGCATAATATTATAGATTTGATTCACAGCCTGATGAAGCCAACAGCTGACTCCTATTGATTTCAGTGATCTGTGGATCGGTCCTTAGTGACAAAAAGAAGGATCTCCTGATGACGAAGGTCCAGACTGCAGCATTTAGATAAAAATATTAACTGCAAAATACCGCTAAATTAATCCAACTTCTTTTGATTATTGATGTCCCACTGTTTTCTGCCTGAAACAACACACACGATGCATTAGTCATTTATAAATTATTCATTCACAGTTATTTTGGCACCAGCTTCCTTCCATTTATCAACTGATAAACATACAGGAGATAAGAAGGGTAATTTTATAGCCCCTTGACATTTACCTTTGACATGATCTCCATATTTAATAGGGTAAAAATACAAATGACATTTTGGAAATTCCAAAGTCCATATTATAAAGCCTTCCAATGACCTCCACATCCACATAGCACAAGCTGCTTACTTGGAGAACATACACAGTTCATGGACACACAGGTTCCCCTGAGCTCCCTTCCCAAGCCTTGTTTCATCAGTCTGAAACACTCCTGTTGTGTCACCAAACTACAGATGCTTTTTGTGGCAGCACTGGAAAAGATTACCAATGACTTCAGAGACTTGGATGAAGTCCAGAGATCCACAGCTCTGGGGACTGCTGAAACCATGAGACAGAGCCAGGTCAAGAATTTACTGTTGCCTGGACTCATTTTGAAAGATCTCATCCATATCCCCATGTGTGCAGCTCTGAGTTTTGAGCTATTTGCCCAGTATGATGGCAACAAGCATTTCACTGGGTTTATGGAATTACAGCATATGCACACTGGGGTTAAAGGTGGGGAAAATCAGGTGCCAGATAGTCAAAGGCCTCATCAATATTCTGTGCATAACCGTACCTTCACTCGGTCTGCAGCCCATTGGGCTATGGTACCATCGCACCCGGCCTAAGATCAATACACAGACAGAAGCATGAATCACTCCAATCAGACAAGAAACAACTGAAAAGAATTCCATTCTGTCAAAGAATAATAGAGCTTCCAGACAGCATCTGTACTATTTTTTTCCTCTTGACTATGAGACAACAAAAAAAATTTGTTTGAAAGAGTAAACAAAGAGGGAAGGGGGGGAAAAAAAAAAAACAACCCAGTTTTAAAAACGGCAGATCAGGAATAAATTATAACAATGTCATTACTCCCCAGAGTTACAGAGACTACCAAAATCCTCCGCACCTGAAAAAAGTACCAAGAAATCACTGTGAAGTGCGTATGTCACTTTGACAAGTCCTGTAAGTGTAGCACATCACGCATGTAGAAGTAATTACAGAACAGCCAATTAACTGTTGATTTGCTCCTGCCCTGTAATTGTAGACAATATATTTTGTGTATTTGTATTTTCAGGAGTGATATTGTACAAGAGACACTAGCCAGCATTACCTACCCTCTTACTCTTTAAAAAGTCCCACTACCATTCATTTTATGACATTAAGCACTGCATAACATCTGCAAGAAGTGCTCCATGCTGTGAACTCCACTGATACATTAACACAGCATTTTGCTGATTCTTTGCAATCCCTTCCTGGAGGGAAAACCTGATTTCTCCAGTTTTACAAGACAAGGAAACAAACAGATTAACTAGGATATATCCGAGGGGAATCAGAGGAAACGAATAAAATCTGCATAGTGTGTCCACTCTGCCCATACTCTTATTAAGCACTGTGTCAAGGAGATGAAGCCAGGCTGGTCATCAGCAGCACCCAAGAACCGCACTGAGAGGTGGCCACTAAGCAGTCATGCATCCACAGCCTACTTCCACCCCACCAGGTGGTTTGCTCCATGCTTGCCCTTGAGAAGCCAAGCTAAACAGTCTCATGTTACTTGATGGATGTCACAGTATGAAAGGTCAACTTTTTCCCTGAGTTATGGTATATTTTTTTTTAGTAAGTGCCAACAGATTATGTATTCTGTGTTTAAGAAAACAGTTCAAAACGTAGGCCCCGCTCCCAAGTCCCAGAGACATGTTCAGCGTTCGTATTCCCACCTAGGATGGAGGAAGGATAGCATAGGTGGTGAGCTATATTTTGTCATCAAGCTGTTATACACATAATTAATTCTTCTGTCGTTACTATTATTTATTCTGAACAAAAACTAACATGAAGCAGAACGCTGGAGATTTTGGGGTTAAGTGTAAAGGTCTATCCAAATTCTCTCTCAAAGCTTTTCATCTGGGGAGTATTTCTCAGCGCTATTTGTGCATCAGTAACAGCTGCTGGATGAACAACTCCATAGGCAAAGGTCTCCCTGTTCCCTGAGGGCAAGGGGAAGTACATAAAGGGGCAATAAGCATTTCCTGCATTGCAATTGTGAGAAACTCAAGCACATACATACAAATCTCTTTGCATGACTGGAAGCATGACTGGATTTGGAAGATACCCTCCCTAGTTTGTTGGGCACAGAACTGCAGAGATTTGAAGGATACCCTCTAAGAACCACAACTGCCCATGCACACCACACACAACAGAACGCCCGCTATGCCTCTCCCTCATCATCTGATAATAAGTTTTAGAGATCCACCACAAAAGACCAGATGCTCCAAACAAAGCCACATTTTCTTCTTTTCAAGATTCCAACTTCAGCCAGGACACTGCCTGCAGAAAGGTGATTTTCAGTCTTCACGCGCAGTGGCTGCTCCTTTTGGATATGGTTGGTGCTTCCATATTTGTTGGTTTCTTAAGTAAGACTTAAGTTTTATTCCAATTATATGGCAAGCCCCAGGGCTCAATTCAGATAAGCATGCTTCTGTTCCGGTGCCAGAAAAAACATCCTTTTTTTTTTTCTTTTTTTTTTTCTTGCAGCCATCATAAACCAGTCACCCTAGAAAAACCAGCTCTTTGTTCTTGGAGAAACAACTATTGTCAGAATATTTTACATGTAAATGAAACATGGGAGCTCATCTTCCTTTTATTTGTCACTGCAAGCTTTACCCATTTACCATCCCTCTCCGATTTTCCCATTTAGCAGCGCATGGAGTCTGCAGTAGAGCATATTGTAATATGCAAATTGTATATAGCATTTTGGTGTCAGACACACTGAAATTAAATCAAATGGAAAAAAAAAAAAAGAAAAAAAAAAAGGAAAGAGTGTAATAAAGGTACCTTTATGGCCTCAAGCTGTAGATAAATTGTGGTCTGTGGTAGTTAAACAACAGCTGTTCAGATTTAAAACAAAATTATGATAAGGATCCCCAGAAGATAACACCTCTTGAGGTAACAGCATTTACCTAAATGCATCTGTTAGCGGCAAGCACCGTGACTTAAGACTGTTTATGTGATAGTTTATTCCTATTTGTTCCCTTCCTCCTCCCCCCACTCGTGTTCGCTACTGACAATTCTCCTACTGCAGTTTGAACCCAGGGATCCCCAGACCACCTCTGCCCAGGCAGGACAGCCACCCGCTCCCACCGCCCGTAGGTGAGGCCCAGCTGCCGCCCCCCGCGCTCATGAGGATTAACGAACAGCAAGAAAGCAAATTGCTACAGTTAAAGGAAGAAAACAGCAGGACTAACACGTTTCAGTCGGGGTACTACGCTGAGACTCAGCAATCTTTATACTCTTTGTGAGCAGCAGTTCTTTAAGAGCTTTACACCCAATAAAATTTAAACTTTTATATATTTTTTTTCTTCGTTTATTGCACCGGGGGTTTTTATTGCAGACACATAGCAAGCCACCCATATGGAATTTCACAAAGTGGCAACCACATTCCAACCTGCCCAAACAGAGCACCTGGTCAGTGGCTTCGGATAAGGATATTTTGTTTTATTTTAAAATGTTTTTTCGTTTTGTTTTGGTCCTTCCACTCCTTCCTGCTCTCACAACAAGGCCACGAGCCGTTGACAAAGCCAGGAATCCCTTCGGCGCGCCACTAGCAACTGCCTGGTGCCCAGGGAGCATCCTCCGCCCTGCCCACCACCACACGCATGGGAACACCTGCCTGCCCTTCTGCCTCCTCCCACAGCACGAGTTTAGCAACACCGATTCATCACTGGGAGAAACATTAATATTTTACCTTAGTTACCAAGTGCACCCGTTCAAACTTTTATCTAAAACATTCTTTATCATCTTTTCATTAAGTTCTCAAGAGCTAATGGTTTCTGAGTTCCCGGGGTAAGGATGATGTTCTGAATAATGAAAGCTCATTATTTCTCCACAGAATGCTTGTTAATTCAAATGATGATATTAAAACTATAGTAGCCTTTAGCGCTGGGGTGATTTCTAGCATACTTTATCATGTATCAATATATACTCTGTTTGTCAAAACTGCCCAGGGCTGGGGCTGACATTCTCTCTGGAGGAGTCTAGTGCTTCAAGAGGCACTGAATACACCAAGGTGACAACTTGCAGAGTTTGCGCCTCTAGGAAATGGAAAGATGAAACTTGAAGTGCCATTGTCCCCCTTGATTTCCTTATTAGTATTCATAAAGAGACAGTATCCTCTTCTTTTCCTAGTCTTCACAGGCCTTTCTTTTGAATGAAATAAAAGGCATACGCATACCAAAAACGCATGCACAAGTTTTGCATGTAAAACATGCCCCTTTGTTGTAATTTCAGCAATTCAAAACGTGTTTCTGTAGTTACAGGTAGGTACGCCTACTGCTTAGGCACAATACTTTTTTTTTTTAAAGGGTTGAAAACACATTCAAAGGTGAGGTAAAGACATCTTTGCACCCTATTGTTCCTTCGACACCCCTACATCTCCTCCACTGCTGCCACCCTTCTGCATGCAGCCAGGCTGCACTGCCCAGCAGCTTTGCCATGAGCCCCTGATGCCCACACCATTGCCCTCCCTTCAGCTTTGATCATCATGGTGCTGCCAGGGCTGTGCCCTCTGCAGCTCTCCCACCATTCTGCCCTCTCCGAGGGGGAAAAAGTAAAAATTAAAATTTAAAAAAAAAAAAAAAAAGAAGAGGAAAAAAGTCTCCGTCCATACGAAATCCCTTGGTGAAATCCAGAAATAGAGCTGCAATGAAAAGGCCAATTAAAGTGGCCAAGAAGCCTGTTTCTCCACATAACATAATGTTTCCTGCACAAGGCCTCCCTCCTCCCTCCTCCCTCTCCTGCAGCCTGCATAAATATGCATATCCTTATCTGACTGCAAATTATATCATTTCCCATCAGGTGTTCTGCCAGAGCAGGCTTTGGTGAGAGGGGAGAGAAGATGCTCAGAGACTCAGACCAGTCACCCACTGCCCCAGTCCTTCATCAGTATCCATTATTTCTCCAAGATGCTTAATGATGTAGAACTTGAGGGTCTGCAATTGGGCCTGCCCCTCCTACATCCACCCCATTCCCCCAGTCCTTCCTCCTCCAGCTTCCCAGAAGGAAACATGACTCTGAGCATCGCACCAGCCCCACCACCACTGCCGGGAGCTGCCAGGTCAGCATCCACATGTGCTACCACATGCGTTTCTGCACTGTCATATCATAATTATCTCTCTCGTGAAAGATCTGCTGGACTTTTGCCCACAGGCAAAATAAGTGTGTGGTTAACTTTTTCCATCCTCCCTTACCAGTCTATCCTTAGAGTGACAATTAAATATTTATGCTTTAGAACACAACACCTTGCTGGTTGATATTTCTTCAGTTTCACACAGATATGGAACTGAAACGCAAATTTATTTATGCTGTCTCATTTTCTTATTTTATGCTTAAGAATGTATGATTTTCCTGTTACACAGGCTTACAAGAATAGGAGAACAGTTACACAATTTGCACACCCTGTTCAGCCAAGGGGTACGTGGGCATCTTAGACATACCCCAGCAGCACCAGTCTCCTTTGGAAATCCCTGCAGCTGGCACAGCACTCAGGATCCAGCCCTGGACTTATCACCACATTGATGTTCCAGCAGCCACCAAGAAGCACAGCCACAGTATTTTCAAACACAGCACGTGGATCATGGCATTATCCCACCCCGCAGGCTGCACACATACTTACAGCTAAAGCAAGTAGAGCAGCCTGGAGGCTCTGGGGATGGGTTGTAAACCGTTGTGAAATTTGTTTGTCTGGAGGAAACAAATTGCGATAGGGAAAAACTGTTTGGGGCATGCTGATATTTTCAAACAACCCATCAGTACAGGGCAAGATTTGTTCTGGACTTCTAGTACAGACACTGATGTCTCTTCAGTGCAGCATTTACATGGCAAAAATACATAAATAAATAAACAACTCGGTTTTCATTGATTTTACTTTTCTCTCCCATCCCTACCTTGGAAATTCCAATTGATGGGTAGAAAAACATCTGACAAGAATGAAGGTAGCAAGAGGGAATAGACCTATACATGCTTCTCAAGCTGTTCCTATTGTATTTTCCAGTTTCATATACAGAGCTGCATGAGAGCAGCAAGACAAGAAAGCTAAACTATCTTAAGAATTAAGCATCTTAAGGTGCTAAAGTTTTCGAGCCAAGAGAGGTCGAATATAAAGTGGAATACAGCATTCTAGCTTTTGGCCCAAAGCTGGACTGCTTCCAATTGCTCCAAACATACCTCTATTTATTTTCTTAACAAGTAAACACTGCTCAAAAGTTTTTGCACATTTTTTAATCGTCCCCAGAATTCTAAGTAATTTCTTAGTAATAGAATGTTGACAGAGCAGAGCACTGAAAACACAGTACTTATGAATCAAATTGAAGGTGGTTCCCAACACCCCTTCAGTTTCAGGGTTGAGCCCATACCCATTAATTCCTCTTGGCAAGCCTGGCATGTTAGCAATACTAGAAGGGAGTGGAAAAGAGGACATGGATCATAGCAGGATGAAGAAACTTCTTCTCCTTTAAGTTGTACAGCCTTGTTTTATCATGGCATGCCTGTGATCTAGACCAGCTTTACTTGACTACACTGCAGTTATGGGCTTTCAAAATTTTTTTTAGGAATAGCTCAGTAAAAAATCATTTGCAAGCAAAATTCTGGCAAGTCAGAAGCCCTAAATATTCTAGTCCTCAACTGTAAAAGCAACTTTATGTTGAAACTTAATGTACAGGACTGCAAGTTTTGCAAGAATCTTGCCAAAAAGAAGATTCAGGTTTTCTCTGTGCCCTCAAAGACACAGAACACTCACAAAGGAAATACCTTCATAAGCAGAGCCCAGAGAAGTTGTCACTGCCCACACAGTGTCACAGTGAGAAGGGGATAGCCCGGCTTGTCCAATTCTCAATCTAACCACTTAAGAGAGCTGTTTGCAGTGGCTACTGCAGCACTGCTGATGGCAAGGGTTTACAATGATTAAGAGTCACTCTTCTGCACAAAATATTTAGGAAATGACAGGGTGGAAACAGATCTGTTTATAAATTTGTTTTTCTCCAGCAAGTTCAATTTTATTTTTTTTTTTATCACCAGAATTAGAACCATATTTTGTGCAATCCAAGATTCCCGCATTCAGAAGATGCAAAGAGCTTGCAGTTTAAGGAAAAACACCAAATGCCACAGGACGTGATAAAAATCAGGAAAGCCAGCATTACCACACGGAGAAATATGCTAGGGAAGCAGAGGCATTAGAGGTCCCACTTATGACAATAACTGAGAAAAAAGAGCAATGAAACAAAAAAACCTTCCTTCTGGAAGTCATAGTTGAGTAGCAGTTCCGTAACAGTGCTTTAAACCGTGCTCAGTTAATGGCTGGCATCCCATAATTCTGTATGGGGACAGCCCTCGGAGAAAAATAGGTGGCTGCAGATGGCTAAAACATTACCTAAAGGCTCCGAGCTTGTAGTGCACACCCTTCCCGCAAATCAAGAGCACCATACACAGGTACGTCACAGCCCCTTTCATGATAGGCCTTGGCTCAGCAGCATGCTGGACCAGTGAAACTGGTTCCACACGCCCTGGGAAAAAATGACAGCTTCTCCTCACAAGCTGTTGCGATCATAAAAGGTGGAAGAGGTTTCCATGCAGGCCCCAACCTGCCTCTTTCAAAATGCCTGCACGCCCAGCGCAGCAAGGAGCAGGCTGCAAGGAGCACTCCTGGTGGCTTCCTGGCTGTGCTTGGCCTCAGCTCATGCACAGAGGGACACTGCCACTCTGGTGCCAGCATTAGTGTTTTGCTCACCCAGCAGATCCCTGCTTCCTCCTTCAGCCTCCTCCTCCCATAGCACTGGCCTCGCTCTGCAGAGAGTAGCGAGGTGTCCAAAACAGGGCAACAGGCCAGTTTGTTTTGCCTTGAGGGAGAAGGAGCCAACTGTTTTTCCTGGAACACACTCCAAATTTCACACCCTCTTCTCCCCCCACAACGCAGTGAGCACATGTACAAAACGGTGTTCACACACACATGCAGATGAGGCAAACGAATGCATACTTCACTGCTCAGCATGTCCTCCCCAAACCTGAATATTAATCTCTTTAGAGCTTAATTGTAAGAAAACCCAAGCCTTAAATTGCTGAAAGCTCCATTCCAGCACACCCTGTCCTACATAAAGGCTGCACAACCTCCTGAAACTACTCCTCAGCGTCCGCAAGCCAGAGTGGCCAGTTAGACACGCATCAGGCCCAGCACACTGGTGGTGAGGACACAGGAGCCCAATAGGCCACCAGCTCTTTAGCAGCATAGCCATGTACTGCAGCACACAGTGGTACACAAGGATCGAAATATCTGAGCCCCATCCTCATCTGCATCAGCTGTCACACCTGACCTCCTTCCTCTACAAGCAGCACTGAAGTCTTCTGCAAGCATGTGAAACTAAAAGACTGGGCATCACAGAAAAAAAAAGGGGGAAAAAAAATGTTCATGTACACAGCGAGGAGTGTTTGACTAGGAAGATACGTCATGCACCAAAAAAAAAAGCAGGCTAGCAAGCTGCACTGATCTGAACAAACAAACCTCGTGGCTGAGTTAACCTTACCAGAAGTACTCATCTCAAGTAGGAACTTTACTTGAAAGCCTTTCTTAAAAAGAAAACAAAGACAAACAAACAGTGTAAGACAGAATGAAACAAACCTTGAAAGCCACAAGGTTTGGGGCCTTAGGCTATTCCTCAATATCCCTCAAAAGTTCCAGGCATTTTGCCAGCACAAGAATCTACCTTCTGGTGTATCTTAGTTTAACTTTGCTTACATTCAACCCTGCATTTTTACAGTCCTCTGAGTGCTGCAGTGATTCATTTAAACATCAGACTGAGCCTCCTCCCTAGCTTTTTCATAGCCACATTTACTGTGATATTCTATATCCAATTATGATCAATATTAACATGGAGAAAAGAAAAAAAAAAAACACAACTAACTTCTACACTTAGAAAATTTCTTATTTACATTAAACTCCTAAACACAGAATAAGCAGGAATGGAGATAGCAGCTCCTTACAGGGAGGTTCAGGGGTCTCTGAGATTTTTAAACAAAAGTGTTAAACTACTACAAGAACAATTGGACACACATACGTGGATTCCCCCCTACCATGTGAAACACAGCACTTATCTGTATAACCCACTGCTGCAAAACATCAGCAAAGCAGGCTGCTGAAAGATTCATATAGTTGTGCTTGAAGTATAAAGGAGAATGAGAATACACAGACTTAATAAATAGCAGAGAGAAAAGACAGCAAGGAGTGAAGAATCTAGAGCACTTCTCTCAGCAAGCTCAACACACAGAGAAAGGGCCAAGTGGCTATCTTTCAAGGTCTACCTAGGAAATGCAAGTACTACCCTTTATCAAGAAGAAAAAGAGAGCAAGCAAATTCAGCCCCTGTCCAATCGTGTCTGTAGCCACGTCACTGCCAGATGACACCTTCCCTTCTCCTGAGCCCAAAAGTTCCCTCCTAGTGTCTGAGGACACACTGTGTAATATTTCCACAGAAATTCACAACCACCATTTGATAGTCATCATCCCCATCTGCTCTTCCCTCTCCCACAATTGAGGTCTTGACTTTTGGCCATATCTTCATATCATTTTTAAAAACTATTGAAACAGTTCAGCCCTAGAATATACAGAAGCGGTGTCTTTGAAGGAAGAGCAAGCATGGAGTGAATTTTAAAGGAATATCGTGTGGTTTAAACAAATGTCAAAAATCCATCTTATTTCAGAAAGATTATGTCCAAGACTCAAATGGGTTAAAATCAAGAGGACACCAGGAAACTAAACATGATCAAACAAATGGTTGAAGATGACCTGGCTAAGAAAATTCTTGAAGTGGTAATGGAAGCAGAAGACCAAAAATAAACAAGTGAAGTGAGAAGAGCAGGAGGAAGCTGGACTTCAATTTTGGTAAGAACTAAGAAGCAAAAGCAGCTGCTCCCGGGGCTGATATCTGCATTTCACAATCTAAAATCAGATGGGACAAAGGTGATTTCATTAATTTACAATAATGTGTTTTCATCAGTTCATGGAAGAGATTGGAAATGCAGAAGGTATCTAGGAATCTTAAATGCATTTGTTGTGCTTACGGCTTACAATCAAGAGTGATAGCACAGTCTCGAACATGAACATATGTATGTATAACCATCACAAGGAAAGTTACTGTTTGTTTCACAGAGCTGGAATATATTCAGAATGATTAGACTTGCCAGACTGTGGAAGCAGTTGGAAGCTAAAGATCAGAAGAGGAAGATCAGGATTTTCAAAGCTGTTTAGACATTCAGAAATGTTAGATGTCCCTTTCAAAGCACCTAAGTAGGTAAGGTATCTAAATATTCACCGAAGTCAACACAGCAAGGTGACTGATTCCAAGTCAGATTTGCAATTGTTCTCAAGCATGCATATAGACTGGAGGAAGCTCAGCCACTTGGTAGATACGGCCTTGGGTACTGCCATCAGGAATCAGAAGGCACTCTTTTCTCTTCCAGGCAAAAAAAACAAAAAAAAAAACCAAAAAAAACCAACCAACCAAAAACAGACCTGGTAATAGGAGGCTATAAGCAACACTTACTTGTTTGGTTTAAATGCAGAAAAAAAAAAAAAAAAAATTAAACCCAGGAGACCCCCAGGGAGTGACCTAATGTCTTCCTTCCTAGAGTTCCACCAGCCCCTTTCCACCACAGGCACAGAAGGTCTTGCCACAGAAGGAGGGAGCCATGCAGCATCCCTGATGCAGGCACTGCCCTCACCTGCTGCCTCGCCTCACTGCTGCTAATGCAAGCACCCTGGAAGAGGTGCCAGCTTGCAGATAATAGCTCCCTTGAATTTAGGTGGCATACGTGCACTCCCACGAGCCAAGTTTCTCTGGAGCTGTCAGGGCCTGATTTTTTGGGAAGGTTATGCAAGTACACACTCAAGGAGCACCTACGCAGCACACGAGCTGGCCAATCCCCCCATCCTCCCTCTGCCTGCCGCAAACGCATCAGGTTGCCTTTGGCCAGGAGAGCACACTGCCAGCCTTACGCAAAGCCTGGCTTGCTTTCCACAGTGCTTTAAGCCTCACACGGAACTAAAAAAAAAAAAAAAAGCAGAAAGTGCTTTTGGAAAAATGCTGTACAGAATGGAACTGTCAATTTTCCTCATGTGTAACATTTAAAGCACATTAATTCACCTAGGACACTCTTTATATTACATATGTACAGTATATTAATATATTCCTTTATATGAAACTAGCATCACTCTTAATTTTAAGTTGCTTCCTGTCTTCTCTACATTAGACTGAGTCCAACCTGCAAGTTAAAACATCTGACTAGCTGCAGAATCCATTTTTTCCCCAGTATTTATTGTATTTAGTGTAGCTGTTTCTGTGCCGCTCCAAATGCAGTAATTCAGAAGTCCCACTGCTGAAGTAGAATCAGGGTTCATTAGATAAGGTCTGAGAAAACTGCAATATAATACATAACCAAACTAGATGAAGCACTCATATCCTCCATGTTTTTCATATGCTATGATGCAGCTTGGATCATAGCCTGATTCAAAGGCAGAGAGAAACAGATCCAATATGACTGACTGGAAAGATGTCAAGCATATGGTGTATATCAAGATTAATTTTCAACATTAATTTTTAAACATTAATTTCAGCTACTTTGGAAGGAATAAGGAAGCATTTGCATCTGCCAAGTTTGGTTAATTTTTTGTTTTTAATGACTACAATTTTTTTTCTTAAATTATTTTTCCTGCAGTAAGTACACCACTTCAGAGTCTCAATTAAAATAAAAATGTATTCTCATCTAAAATTGTTAGAAACTACACAATTCAAAAAGCCCCCAAGTAAAGGACTTAAACTGAAGTGGAACCAATACCTAAACAATAAATGACAGCACTACAGAAGTAGTAAAGAAAGTCGAAATTCTGAGTACGTATCTAATCAGTTGTAGTTTCTAAGCCCCAAACATAATTCCTCACAGCAAGAGGGAAAAAGGCAAGTTGAAAAATAGCAAAATGCAGCTTGTCAAATGCAAAAAACAAACAAACAAACAACAACCAAAAAAAAAAAAAAAAAAAAAAAAAAAAAAAACCTTCCCTTAGCTGCTGTTCCTGTATGCTGGGAACATAAAACTAATATATGAGCAGGGAATGTGACAACCAAGGATGGCCTTAACAACTGTTAGAGCTAAGAAAACATTCACTTTTGCGTTTTGTTTTGAAGTGCTGCTGAGTTTACAGTGTGTGTTGGTGCAACCTTAGCCAAAACGTTTTCTTAAAGAATCCAATTAATTTGTTTTTTTTTTCAAGCCAGTCTATTCACATGAGGGCCAATGCAATAGCACTTTTCTCACACTAGTTGTCTAAAGCACAAAAATTACATGAAAAACCATTAAATGTTTTTAAAAGCTCATTCAACATCAGGTCAAATCAGATTTTTTATAAATCCACTTTAAGTCCAGAATGACAGTTTTAGTTAGGCTCTACCTGTTACAAAATGGGAAAGAAGTAGCCCCTTAAAGGAGATGGCAGATCTGTATATGATGTTTAGTGACACACAAGGAAGTAATCTGCATACATATTTTTTTCTTAAAAAAAAAAAAAAAAAAAAAAAACAGAAACAAACATAGTATTTAAGTTTAGCAGTATTTTTCTTCACTGTCCTTCCTTAACCATCCCTTGTTATAGCATCTAATTCCCACTTCCAATGCTCTTGGCTTCCCACCCAAATTTCATGCATTCTTCCTTCACCTCTACTGCGTATATTCCCTCATAGTCCTTCATTAATCCTGCCATTATTCTCTTAACGTTGAAACAAATGTTCAGTTCAGCCTCAGACCTCCTCAGACAGCAGAAGATGCTCAAAGATCCAAAGACCTCTGACTCTCAGCCCTGGCCAATCAGCCTCATTCAACCCATGCCCCTCTTTCATCATCACCTTACCCAAGATGCACAACACCACGAGATGGGAGTCTGAAAACAAAACTGCCAGCAGTTCATCAAACACCTCCCCATCACTGGCTCCCAACAAGGGAAAACCTACCATGAGGAACAAACTTGAATGTTGCCTCAGCTGAAGAATAGCAAACTGCAAGTGATGAGAAACACCAAGGCAACTGGTTTCAAGAAAGACTTCTTCCAGGATTGTCCAGCAGTTTCCTGTCCTTTCTTACTATCCTTAACCAAGTCAGAAATCTACACTAGTGCTGCATTTCCAGCACCTTTTAACCTCATGATTCGCTGCTCCAGCCTAGCACCTCATGCTGGCAGTGGTAACCCCGTAACGTAGATTGCTGGTTTAAAACTAAGGGAAATTTACCTGTGAGGGTAAATGGACTAGCCAGCCACAGGTAGGTAACAAAACAGTACAGCATTACTTTTCATACACCTCAGGTTTCATATCTCTACACAGTAGCAAAGTTCAGGATTTACTTTGAAAGCCTTTTCATCTACTATCTTGTTTTTACTGTTTAGAGTTAATCGGGAGTGAAATTGGCCTTGATCTAATCAGGAACAACTTGAAGTCCTATAACTGGATCCACTCACACAATTGAAGTTGTGCAAATTTATAGTCAATTTACTAGATTTGGATCAGAGTGCATCTTGAAGTACTGACTAATTAATATAGGATGAAACCAACAACCTGCCAAGTGGTATTGATGCAGCAGTACATGAAGGGTTATGTAAAAAACTTACATAGAAAAGAAATGCCATACAACAATACAGAACTTTTCAAATTTGGCTGGCAACAATCTGGTGAAAACAGCAGTATGGATTTTCCTCCCACGTAACCAACACTGAGACAGTGCTTCCAATGCATTCCCTGTACCCACGTATTTCCTCTTCAAGAGGGATTCTATTCACCGTCATTTCAAGCAAAAGACCATTTTGACTACATTTCCACTAGAAATTAGTTTTCTGGATTGGCTACAAATTACTTAATGCAACACAATCTCCTGTTGCTACCATTGGAATCCAGAATATAGTACATGAGCAAGGAATTCATGACCAATCATACCTCGGAACAAAAACTGATTTAGTGCAAGTCATTTTTAAACATGTACGAAAGAATGCATCCTCGGTTTTCCAACACAAAAGGCTTGGAGGAAACAGGTCTTCATGGATTAGCTACAAAGTCTGATTTTTCAGACCTCAAACATACTTGCAAATTAGCCAAAAAAAAAAAAAAAAAAAAGAGAGAGACAAGCTCATGGTATCACTTCCTGAAGCTGCCTTTTAATTGGAAACCACAAGGTTCCTAAACACACCATCAATATATGAATTCCCATGCACTACATTCAGATTGTATTATTCTTTACATTTACACATTTTCACCCCATGCTTGGGAGATGGAAGCAAGGGCAGACAGTGAGTGTCAGGGTCACCTACTTCAGCCCAGGCAGCTCAAAGCTTATCCCTGTCCCGAGCCCATGCGTACTGCAAAGGCCCAAGGAATCAGCTTTCTCCAGATCAGTTTAAAAGCCGATTCTGAGGTCTTGATTTTTCAAGGTCAAAGGGAGGCTCACAGACAAGACCAGCCCCGGTTCTTTCTCTTCCAGTACCAGAACTACTCACATGCCTCCAGCAGTCAGACATGCACCTCTGTGCTCAGGAGAAGAGAAACCCATAGCAGTTTGATTCACCAGTGAGGCCATACATGATCTCTGCTTTCAAGATACTATCAGACATGACAAAAGGGCATCAGAATATCAAAACCTTGCCGGAGGAGACAGGCAAGTGAGTGAAATTCCAGTGGCCCACTATCTACTAAATCTCCAGCTCTCTGGCTGTAACAAATTACATTCACTGTCTCGTTCACCACTGCTCTGCTGCTGGTGAACTACTTTTTTTCAGTACTTTTAGCTGACCACCATTCAGCATTCATTAAATAATTACAGCTAATAGCCAATCACCATGGGACTACAAATAGTATCACATATCTCAGAGAATCTCAGTGTTCATGAAAAGACATAAGCCCTATATCTCTAATCATTCAGTGAAGAGCTGCAGCAGCTTAATAAGGTAAAAAAAGCCTTAACCAGTGGATGTCATCAAATTACAGGTAGACCTCACAGTTGGCACCACAGGGAAAGCCCAACCAGTATCACTGCTGATCAAGACTTCAGTTTCACATCTCCAGAGAGATGAATCTCCTCCAGGAAAATGGACTGTGTTACACATGAGAAGTTTACTGCTTTTAACCATACTTTTCCAAACTACATATAATCACAGAATGGTTTGGATTGGAAGGGACCTTTAAGATCATCTAGTTCCAACCCCCTCCTATAGGCATGAGCACCTTCCTCTAGACCAGGTTGCTCAAAGCCCCATTCAGTCTCTCCTTGAACACCTCTATGGTGGGGGCATCCACCACCTCATCTGGGCAACCTCTACCAGTGTTTCACCACCCACACAGTAAATAATTTCTTCCTAATTTCTTCCTAATATCTAGTCTAAATCTACCCACTTCCAGTTTAAAGCCATTTCCCCTCATCCTGTCCCTACATGCTCTCATTAAAAGTCCCTCCCCAGCTTTCCTGTGGGGCCCCCTACCACTATAAGGTGCCCCTCGAGCCTTCTCTTCTCTAGGCTGAAGAGCCCCAACTCTCTCATCCTGTCCTTGTACAGGAGGCGCTCTGGCCCTCTGATCATCTTTATGGTCAGAGTGCCACGAGTGACCTATCGATACACGTATTCAAGCTATGCTGACATTCTGTATTCAATCTATGGCTTTCTAAAGACTATGAAGTCAGTAGAATAATTTGATACAGAATAATTTGATTGACTTGCTGCCTGTTAATTCAGAAGAATGTGCATTATTTCAGAGTACTCAAATACATGAACACATTTATCTAATTCTCAGTTCACTCCCATTACACTGATAAGTTTCCTCTATGTATTATTTTAGCTTTCTGTTGCCTCTAAGAGATGCTTCCAGAGGAGCCACACTGTTTTGATTTCACAGGAAACTGAGGCCATAAGGCAGGGCTGGCGGGCTTATTCTTCCTTACCTTAAAGCTCAATAAATGCTGAGCACACATTTAGTTCAATTATTGTTGTATGTGTCCAAGTTCCTCCTTTGTGAATTTGCCTTTCTCCTACGCAAAGCAGTAAAAGTCCATTAGAGAGTCCCCCTGTTGAATGCTTTGTGAGTGCTCTTCAAATAGAACTATAAAACAACTGTACCTTGGCATAGCCAGGAAAAAAAAAAAAATCTAAAGAAGTGTTGACACCTTTATATTATTCATGCTTTACTAAGACATAAATAGAGTTTCAAGTTCTGGCAGGTAGCTGCCTGACAGGGAGCCTTACGGCTGGAGCACAGCTCCCGCTGCACAGCTGTCCCAGCCACAGCACAAGCACACGCAGAGCACAGGAGCACTTGAGCACAAGAAACCCCACGTCACATTTAACAGAAAGGACTGGGTTTTTTCAGGGCAGGATTTTAAGACAGACTTGGGGGGGGGGGGGGAGGGGAGTGGGGGGAGGAAGGGGGGTAAGCTGCTGTAAAAGGAAGAAGGAAAAAAAGAAAGAGCAAGTGCAAAAAACTCAGCACTCAGCCAAGTCCAGACCAGTACCCCTGGCACAATTACCTTGAGATCTGGAGGGTAATATTTTCAAAACTTCCAAGTTTCTCCCAAAACAATTCTCAGAAATGACGCAGACACAGGATAAGATCAATTTACACACTAAACACCCCAAAACGTTATTCAAATTATCTTAAGCCCTGCTGTGAGTTACTTGGGGCTGTTCATTGTTTGGAGAGCTCTGTTTTTTTCAGCCTACTTCCAGACAGATTCAATCCCACGATCTGTATTGCTGCAGCATCTAGAGGGAATTTCAATCCAGAAGAGATATTTAACTGAAGTCTCTGTGCCCTGTGGTCAATAGGCTGCTCCAATGTACTATTAAATTCTTTTCTCTGGGCTTGAGCATCAAAATCAGCTTCACCTAATCAACTCACTGATATCCAATCAAGTAAGTGATAACCACCAGCTCCTCTGCCCAGAAAGGTGAGTGATTAGTTTGCACACAATAAGAAACTGATTTAAAAGAAAAAAGAAAAAATAAACAAACTCTAACACGAGTGATCTTCCCCTCTTAAGAAATTTCAAACATGTAAAGCTAGTGACAGGGGATAACCACAGAATGAGACATGCCGCGGGACAGCAGGACCTGCAGCAAACGTGTCAAAAAATGCACATGGTATTTTGAACCGCTGCTGTACTAAATTGAATGTTGTTAGGCTTGAGTGGCTGAGCTGGGCCTAAATAAGGTATTCTACATGCATGCTCCTTATCACAAATGACTTTACGTAGGATAATAGGTGCAGCTTTCTAAAGCTTGGGAAAGTTTGTATCCATTTTAATTAAACAGAAAGGGGATTAAAAAAAAAAGAAGAAAAAAAAAACCAACACATCAAGCTGATATGAATTACTGAACAGTTGCCCATGAAGAGTCAGACAGTTCAGTCTGAACAATCCCAGTTCCCTCAGCTGCTCCCCTAAGACTTGTGCTCCAGACCACTTACATCTTCGTTGCCCTTCTCTGGACGCACTCCAGGGCCTCAATGCCTTTCTTGTAGTGAGGGGCCCAACACTGAACACAGTACTCAAGGCGCGGCCTCACCAGGGCTAAGTACAGAGGTACTAGGGAAAACCATCAATGAGGCATAGCCAGGGAGGAAGGAGACACTGAACACCGGGAACATAACTGTTTGCTGCAGACCTGGAAGAAGAACTGCCCAGCGTCAACATCCCAGAACTCAGTCACATGCTTAATCTGCTCAGACCTGAAGCAGGCAGCAGGTCAGATGATAGCAGCCAAAACATCAGCCTCTCAAAGCATCTCATACTCTGTGCTGAGTGCATGATTTGTGTTATCTGAACTACAAAAACGCTATAAATAAGCATGCTCTAAAGTTATTGCTTTTCATAACCTAATTCATATTACCTGCTAGGTTTATCTAGCAGCTTTCAGGTAATATTATATCAAGAAGTAGGTTTAATTCTACTACCAAGATAACACAGTTTGGATTGTGCTACTAGAAATGAAACAAGCATGATTAGAAAAATGATGTTAAATAAATCCAAACATATATTTTTGAAGTGTTTAAGAAGTAGTCACACATGTCCGAGATGGCCTCTTTTAACGGATGCACCTACATTTTCCTGTTTAAAGATACAGATTTATGGCTACAAAAGCATGTCAAGAGTGGTGGATGGCACAGGAGAAAAAGTTATGGAGACCCAGGTGCCTCTTCCATCCCCTAAATCACTCCTTCCAAAATAATCCCCTCAGCCCTTTTGGCACCTCCGCTGGGCAAGACACAGCCTGTGGGGCAGCTTGTCTGGAGCATGGAACAAAAGCAGGCTGTGGGTGCTGGAGGAGCAGTCCTGACACAGTTCACCAGGGGAATGGGATAACTTCAGCTTGCAGACATCCCTGCAGCCTCCCACCCAGCACTGACTGTGTCACATCCTTGTGCACACCTGTTAGCACCAAGTCCCTCTCACCACAACAGTGGGAAAGGGGACAGAAGAGAAATCAGAGGTCTCTCAGCCATCTGCATTTTTTCTGTCCCTGGTGTTACACTGGCTTTGCACAAGTACTGCTTCCAATTAGATTAGATTATTTCCCTTCCCCCATTCTTTCTTTGGTTTGGCCATGAGATTAAAAATCCATTATTAACACAGCTTTGCTCATTAATCAAGGTAACCTTTTTTTGCTTTCCAAAGTTTCTCATGTTCTTATCTTTGCATAATTGAGCATTTACACTTCAGAAGAACATCACCTGAGGGAGTGGGGGCAGGTTTGGAAAGGGTTCCCCCTCCCCCCTGAAGTTTCAAGCTTAAAAAAAAAAAAAAAAACCTTTGAAAGGGGAAGAAGTTAAATTCCCAAAGCCTTAGGGCAGAGCAGCTTAGTGATAACTTGCAAGGGTTTCTTTCACCACAGTTTCACATGACAGGAAATCAACAAGAAATAGAATTATAACATTTTGTCCTTATATAGTAGCATCTTATCAAAAGAGGCTCAACAGCCTCCCAGAAACTTAGTTTTTGCTGTTCTCCCTTTGAGGCGGAAACAACAGTGGATTTTTCAAACATTGGCGTCAGGAAACTTCATCTCAACAAATGGGACCATTTCCATGTGATGTGACAGACATGGGTAAGCTCTGCCCTGACACAGACATGGTTCTAGACGTGACACTGGGCAGGGTGCTCCATGGCCTGGGTGCTGCCAGAGGCTCAGGCAACCTCAGGAAGGCTTTACTTTAACGAGGGCTTATTTTACAACCCCAAGGCTCTAAAAGCCTGCAGAGGACCCTGGAAATCCTGCTGCAACTGAATACCTGAGCATCTAGGCTGAAAGGTCCAAGCAAAATAACCACAAAACCCAACCACACAGAGCATGGCCCTTTGGGACTCCTAACTTTGCTGTGGAAACCAAGACAGGTGTTTGTTAATTCCTAGAGTTTAAGAGTGAAAGCCTACTGCCAACAGCGCAGAAGTGTGCAAACAAAACACCTAAATGACTTCTGGGCCCACACCACCTCCTTTGGAACTGCCCTTAGCCACAAGCTCACCACCTCAGGTCTCTATTTCCTCATCTTCACAGGCAATCCATGGCACAGCACAGAGGTGAATTAGGGGAAGTCAGTTCTGAAAGCAGAGAAAAGTAGCTGTAACAGCTGTCTTACGTCTGTTTTATCACAGTCCTGGACCAAAAACAAACAAACAACAACAACAACAACAAAAGTAAAAAATAGAGCTTAGCAAATCTGTTGAGGGATATTTGTTGTTTTAGGCTCCATTTTTATGGAGGAGAGCTATTTATTTCCTACCATTGCTACCGGGGGTGTGAACAAAATTCACTGTAAATACCAGGAGGATCTAGGAAACAATTCACCTGTAAAAAAGCTGATGGCTGTGATCAAGAAAATATCAGAGGCATTGAAGAAAAATCAAAAATTGTAAAATAAAAAGCCTTGTTTTTCCCCAATCAGTTATGAAATATTTGAACAGTGTAAGAGCTACAATTTCATAGAACCCTTTGAATTGCAAGAGACCCCTAAAGGTCATCTAGTCCAACTCCCCTGCAATGAACAGACACACCTAAAGTACATCGGGTTGCTCAGAGCTCCGTTCAGCTTGACCATGAATGTCTCCAGGGATGGGGCATCCACCACCTTCTGGGCAACCTGTGCCTGACCACCCTAAAACTGGTAGCTTTCTCCAGGTACAGAAGGGGTTGTTCCCCAGCCCCAAAATCAGAGAGCTGGGACATTGCTTCCAGGGACTGGGGATAACCCAGTTCTGAATACCACTCCTGCTCCCAGGTAAATGCACCTAGATCCAAGTACCAATACTTAGAAGCAAGCAATAAGAAGTGTGATAACACTGACTTGGTTATGTATTGGCTGTATCAAAAATATTTCTGACTCCAAATTCCAGCGTTGCCCATGCTAGCAACTTCCTAAGAAAGAGACCACGGAGAGATTTATTTTTTGTGTCACACAAATTTATTCACTACTTCCTTGCTGCGTTTCACAGCTTTTATAGGACTACTTGCTGGGATTTTGTTTCTTAGCACATTTTGCTTCAGAAAGTTTAGAAAATGGGAAAAATCAGAAGCTATAACACTAAGTCTGGACAGCTTTTCCTTTGTTTTGGAGTTAAAAAAAAAAAATAAGGCAGAAGAGTCTCAGAATACATCAAGCACTGCCCCAGCCACTATTTCCTCTAATGCTGGAAAGCTGGCTAAATTTAGTTCTTGTTCTATGTCTTGCAACACTCACGCTATGCTTTTATTCAAAGATAAAATTTACTGAGCATTGGAAGATTAAAAAAAAACAAGACTTGCTTAACACTCAATGCACTTTATTGAAAGTTTGGAACAAACAAAGCTTAACTTAGCTCTAAAGCTAATAAATACTTTAGTTGTTTTGTGTTATGGTTAGCGTTCAGTGGCTTGCATGACTAATTAAACAATCTTGAGTTTGCTTTGAAGGCTAAGCCATCCTAAATGGCTTTAAATTACGTTCTATCAAGCCAAGCTTACAATTAAAATCCTAATTTGTAATAAGGAATTTTACTGTGTATAAATGCCATTAGAGGGTCTGCACTAGAAAGTTTAGTGAGCTGGATGGCTTCTAGCCCTAGCAGCAAACACACAGACACACATCCTTGCTTTCTCAAAGCTGACGTCCATGGTAGGAGATGCAAAAATACCACACTTCTGGGGGAGGTTTGCATACGCCAGGAAATCAAGGAGTAAAGGTGGGTTGAAGCTATGCTGGGGACAAGCAGGAAGCAGTGAGAAGGGGCACACATGGGGAGCTGTCCTGATATTCTATCTGCTTCACATGGCCCTCAGTCAGCACTGGGAAGACTCACCTGTGATCTGTGACTTCTAGCACTGTAGAAGTAAGCTACCTACATCCTACATCCCCTACGTGGGTTTTATAGGGCCACAGACAAATTATCTGAGTTCACAACGTGCAACAGCAGACTGCCTGCAAGTGCTCTACAAGACATGTTGGTAACCATTGCCCAGGTCGCAGAGCTAGGCACATGCACAGCACTCGGAGCAAGGACAACACTTTCCTGGGAAGGATTTGCACCTCTCTCTTACCAACAATGCTCTTTGCGTGAGGGAGAACTATCTGCATGCAGTAAAATTGCCTCCCACAACTCTGTATGGTCCACATTCAGTGCAAGACCAACCCTATGTATCAGGCTGCCTCCCATGCCACCACTCCAGATTAAACAAGAAGCTGACCCCTGCTGCAATGAGCACGGCAAGGACTTTTTCTGAGCACAGCAGTTTGCATCCCAAACTTCCTGAAGGCGGTGGAGGCATTACAAACAAAACAAAACCACCAAATCTTTTGAAGGTTGCTGCTCCCCCAAACACACCTTCATCAAATAATGATCTTCCCGTCATCCAGCAGGACCCAGGCTAAGGTTGAAGACAGAGAAGCTAACCAGAGCATTCGTCCTTTTAGCAGCATCACACACTGTGTTCAGGCAGTTTGAGAATCTGCCCACTGAGCAATAGTTTCTTTTTCTTTAGATAAGACCACCCTCAAATTTTTTCCTGGTCTCTCTGCTGTTAAGTGGATTTTTCTGTGCATAATGCGTGTGGATGCACGGAGAAGTGGGGAACCTTTTCTACTCTTAGTTTAAGCAGTGACCTGGAGTTTGAGAAATAACATGCACTGTCACTGTTTGTCTTTGCTTCTAGCTCTCCCACAAACCAAAATGTGAAGTGATCCGTGCTCTCACTGGCACATCTCTGCCTTGTTTTCTTTCTCCCCTTAATGGACACATTCATGTGTAGAAGGCTTTTGATCCCAGGTTTAGGGATTCATCCCTATTTTACATAACTATGAGCAGTGGCAGGTACTTATGTAAACTACAGTCTTGTGTCCCTGTACATTAAGCAGAAGCATTTACAATTTGAAGTAGAAGCCATCAACTGCTCCCCTTTGATTCAAGCTGTCCATTTGCAAGATAAGGCACAAAGAACAGTGGCAGACCAAGAGAAATAAAGCATGGGTGAAACACGACAGTAAGTGAAGGCAGGAGTCTGTCTGGGTTCTCCCATCCCTCCAGCTTGCTTTTTGTGTCCCTGAGGTATCCAACACTGAAACGAAGACTCAGGCCAAACGTCACTATTCACATCACCACCACTGCCATCCACAAGTTATCCCATGAGGAGGGAGGAACAGGCCTCGAGAGGGGAGTCCTGTAAGGGACAGCCTTGCTGGGCCACAGAAATACCTCTAAAGTAGCTCGAATTTTCCTCTTCAGAAGGGAACAGTTCAGTTGCAGGTGAATGGAGGCTATCACAAAAACAAGTGTTTGACAGTGAATATGCTAAGCAAGTGACTTATTTCAGTTACCTCCACCCAATGAACACGCTTTTATTACTTGGCAAGTTCTCAGGAAAGTCTTGGGGAAGGCAGGAGTTTGCCTGCACACATATTTTATATTTCCATCAGTTCATAGGATGGCTTGGGTTGGAGGGGACCCTAAAGCCCATCCAGTTCCAACCCCTGCTATGGGCAAGAACACCACCCACCAGCTCAGGCTGCCCAGGGCCCCATCCAACCTGGCCTTGAACACCTCCAGGGATGGGGCACCATTGCTTTTCTGGGCAGCCTGTACCAGTGCCTCACCGCCCTCTGAGAGAAAAATCTCCCCCTAACATCTAACCTAAATCTCCTCTCTTTTTGTTTAAAGCCATTTCCCCTTGTCCTGTCACTATCAGACCACACAAAAAGGTGTTCCCCCTCCTGCTATAAGCTTCCTTCAAGTACTGGAAGGGTGAAATGAGGTCTCCCCAGTACCTTCTCCAAGATAAAAAAGCCCAAGTTCATTTCTAAAGAAGGAACATTCAAATGATTGAAGTACAAGAAACTGAAGTTACTCACCACAGATCTTCAAAGCTCCAAGAAGCCCATGATTTAAGGACACCACCTGCTCGACCAAACACTCCCCTGGAGTATAGCTGTGTTCAGGAAGGAGTCCCTGAGATTTTAGGGGCTCTGAGCAGTTTGTGGGCTCACTCCAAGAATAATTAAACTTCATCCAGGCTAATAAGATCACAGACTATATTCACTTCCATAAGTGATGCATTCAGGATGAGGACACATGCTGAAGTTACCACAGTCATGTCTTGCAGAGATGCTACAAGGCAGGGAAAGACAGCAGAGCATTTTACACTGGGGAGCATAATGCACAGTAAATCAAAGCATGTCACAGCAAAGCATCTTCTCTGCAGTACTCAGCCAAAGAAACCACCTCTCGGGTCTTGTTTCTGCTGCAGGCCACCATAGGAAAGGACACCCAGGCACGTAAAGGCAACAGTGGAAAAAATGGTCCTGCACCAATCTGCAAACCATCCAACACACAGAGCTTGAGCACAGGTGAGAAGGGAGCTAAGTTCTGCTTTAGCTAGAGCAGCTGGTGTAATGAGATGGAAGGCAGTTGTGCAGGAGAAGCATTGTCACCTGGGGAGCAGCCTCCACACACTCATCTGGGGAGGATTTCAGTTCAAAAGCCACTGACCCCCAACGCATTCCATCTATTCTTTAATGGTAAATTCACAGTTCATCCCTTTAGCACCACAGCACAAAGCTAAAGCTTTTGTATTCCCTGAGCAGCACTGCACCTTAGCCTCTTATTTTGTGGTGTATCACCTTTAATATCTGTTGATAGCATCTCTGAGCACCTGTAAAGCCAGTATGAAGTCTAAGAGAAAACAGTGCTTCACCCTTCACTGCAGAGCAAGAAACAGAGAATATAACCATTGCTGTTAGATACGGATTTACTTAAGGAAAACATGCTTGGAATCTAAACAAGCCTTTACAATTCTGTATGGTGGATGGCGCAACTATGAAAAATATTATTGGATACAGTGGAAAGTTATGACATTATAACATAACACTGGCAAGTGGAAAGTCTTACCAGTCATTATCTGCAATACAGTGGACCCCTGTGGTTTCATTTTCCATTACTAATTTGATGTACTTACAATGCTATGTGATAAAAAGTGAAAAAGAACAGTAAGAAGTGAGCATCATGAGAACAAAACAGGAGTGGTAGAATTCAGAGATTTAGATAAGTTAGTGAAAAATGTCCAATATCCCTTGTGAGCTTAACAACATCCGTTAGCATTCAATAAAAGATCTAACAACAAAAGCATAAAAGCAATGTGAGAAGAAAATTTTAATAAATGCAAATGATGAGTATATTCCTTTACATATTACTGTTTTGCTATAGACAGTGATTCCAGAGGCAGAAAAAAAAAAATCTGTTTTGCTCAGAAAGGATGTTTTGCAAACATGTGCTCAAAAGTCACACTCCTGTGACTCAACATAAGTAATTTATTTCACATTCTCTCATGAACCCTTAACTCTTAGTGTCTTGCGGTATGTTTTCTTGTAGAGCTGTAAATTACAAAACATCCATGCAAGTAAACAGACTTATGCCATAGTAAACCTTGTTTAAGAGGATGATCATACTTTATATTGTTTGTTAGGACAGTGCTTACAAACATGCACTGCATGTCTTCTGAAACAGGTTCATAAGACAGCAAATTCAATCCAGTGCCATTTCTGTCTTGGTCCTGAGCTCAGGTCAGACAGGTTTCCAAGACTAACTAGAATGAACTGGTGTAAGAGCCCCATCCAGCCATAAGTCAGGTCCCAGCAGTACTTAAAAACGGTATCAGGAACAAATCAGAACTTCTTGACCAAGGCCAACTCTTGGTATTTCCTCTGTCTCAAGGGAGAGTCAGTGAGTCTCCCTGATTTTCCAGAAGTCAAAGTTAAGATTTGTGAACTATTTTGGTGAAAGTTTTGCCCTGTATCCCATAGACCGTATAATCACTGATTTGCGTGACCCCGTGGAGATTTTTCATGTGATAACTGGATTCCTCTATGATCTTCAAAGTCTCAGCAGTAGACATCCACTTTCGAACATTGGCTCATGAATCTGAAAACACAGAAAGCCACAGCAGAAATGAGTATGTCTAGGAGGAAATGCTGCACATTTGTACACACAGAAACTGGCTGAGTGAAAACAGAAGCTGCTGTGTTAATGCAGATGAAGGAAAACTCCATTTAGCTACAAAATTATCTTCTCTAGTAAGACTTCCTTCAAAGCAGAAACTTTGCCATAGCTGTTTTGATCAGCTTGTGCTGCATTGCTGTGTCTGTAAAATGTAATTAAGGACTGCCTGCTTGGGGGAGATGAAGGATCTGATTAAAAGTTATAGAAAGGAATGGCAGGGGGGGAGGAAGGACACTTTGAGGGGTGGGGCATTAGGAGGCTCACGATTCAGCAATACTGAAAATTAATAGTAAAAATATGATCAGAAGTGTAGTGTTCTGTAATGCAAGCAGCTTATCTTTGTACTCCCCATAATCAGCAAATAGATTTTTCTCAAAAAAGTAAGCCTAGTGCTGGTGAGGCACAGATTCTATTCATGATCTCCAAAAATACACCCAAGATTTTCCCAAATTACCTGCAGCAATGACAAAAGCCATTTGTTTTCTTGGGTACTTTCGGACACATTTGCCACTAATTTCTAATGTTGCTTTTCACAGCATTTTGAGACACCTGAAGCTTGCAATATTCATACGGGTAGATGCAAACCATCTGTCCCCTTTTCAAAGAGTCAAGTTTTCATTCACAAACTCTCCCCCTCCTCGCTTTCTCACACACTAAGAATTTGCACCACCTGAATTTTGCTGGGTTTTTGTTTTTTTTTTTTGGTTTTATGAACGGTGTCATCTGCAAGTGAATGCCATCAAGTACCCCTTAAGTTTATTTCCACAGTAAGGAAATATTGGAAATAACAGCTCAAGAAGTACTCTCTGATCCCCTCAGCAATTTAGAGCTTGATTTACAGCTGTAGTGAACAAGCAAAAATCTAGCTGGAGTAAGTAGGAGTTACGTTAGCTTGGCATCCTTTAAAAATCATACTTTGGGTATCTTGAATTGTAATCCGGAAGGGGAGGTACCAGCATGTGCTTTAGAAAACCTAGCTCTATTTGTATCTGAGACTAAAAATTTTCACACTGGTCCCTCCCTAAAAGAAAAGTCTCTCCAGAGGGTTTCACAGTGTCCTGGTAGCCATTTGGTACTGAGGAAGTTTTTTTAAAAAATCTACTGATTATAACAGAATATTGGGTCTCTACGTAAATAAATTTATTATTTCTTGAGAAATAGTATTTCTCTTGGAAAAGCGTGTTGAAAAGATAACATTAAGTGAATCACAATGGGCAGTACATGTGTTGGGTAAAATCTATTTTAAGGATGGATTTAATTGACAAGTCTGTCAGTATTTGGAAAAGAATGAAAAACACATGAAGCCAGACATCTTTGTTAAACTATTAACTGTGAATTCATAGCTGGACACAGTGCCTGTGCATGCACAGTTCATTAACTGCACAGCTATTTGGTCCCAGGCATTTACAAGCTCTTCTGTAGAAACTTGGGAAAACGAACCTACAAAAAAAGTGAACAGAGCTTTTAAATACAGCCAACTGCTCAGCTTTGAACTAAACTCCATAAACTATGTTTGTAAATCCACATCCCCACTAGGTATGGAGAGAAACAGCTGAGGTTTCCTGAAGAAGTGTATGGATCTTTCCAACTTGCTCAAGCCTTCCAATCCTGGGCCAAGGGCTTAGCAGCTAGCTGGCAGTGGGCAGTAAGAAGAGGATCCTCTTTGCCACCCTGAAAAGCATAAATACAAGTACAGAAATGACACTGGTGAAATTCAAAGGCTACCAAAAAAAATCCCATGCTCTGCTCCTGAAGCAAAATGCTATGCCTTGCTCACTGTTTGGAGGCCATTCCCCCATAGGGCTGCATGAAGATGTTCACAGAATCTCAGAATCATAAAATCATAGAATTCTTAGAATCACAGAATATTCCAAGCTGGAAGGGACCCATAAAGATCATCAAGTCATTTCCTGGCTCCAAGACTAAAAATTAGACCCCAAGTATGACAGCATTGTCCAAACACTCCTTGAACTCCAGCACTTTAGGCCATGCCCACTGCCCTGGGCAGCCCGTTCCATGCCCTCCGCCTTCTGGTGCAGACCCTTTCCTAACCCCCAGCTGCCCCTCCCCTGACGCAGCCCCATGCCGTTCCCTCGGGCCCTGTTGCTGTCACAGAGAGCAGAGCTCAGCGCTGCCCCTCCACTCCCTGTGAGGAGCTGCAGCTGCCATGAGGCCCCTCCTCAGCTCCTCTGCTCTGGGCTGAAACCAAGGGACCTCAGCTGCCCCTCATACACCTTGCCCTCTGGACATCTATGTACTCCCCATCTATGTAACCCTCCTTCGGACACTCTCTAATAGGTTTATGTCCTTTTTGTACTGTTGCTCAGGTATCACCAAGGGCAGCAACAGGTTTGTCTCAGGCAATGTGAGGGCACCTTTCCTTACAACACCTGGCACTGGGCAATCTGTACTCAGTACTCAAGCAAAACTTGATTAGGGATGGCAAAGGCAGGAAAGTCAGTCCAGCCTCCAAGCTCTGCTGCATGCAGATGGCTTCATTTTGTTTTTGAGGCAAGGTGTCCTAAGATCAGATGCTAAAAATGTGAAACTGCATCTGAACTGCATGGAAAGTGTAGACTTTTCATCTTTAAGGCATGCAGCTGATCCCTGCTTTTGAACATCTTCCCATTGACGTGGCTGGAGATTACTAAAAGCCCTCCTCTGACTTTGGAGCAACCAGGGCTTACATATTCTCCATCCCAACTCTAAACCCACCAAACACAGGCCCTGTCCAGGCGTGCCATCAGAAGTCCCACTTGTGGTCCTCCTTAGATAAAATATTTAGCGTCCTTCTAACTCAGCCCTTGACAACATGTTTGCTTGTTTACTACATCCATTGTTTTACTTCATGGACAAATCACATTTGTTTATACTTTTTCAGAAACACTACATTCATTTGGAGCTGAAACAGCTTTCACAAAGATTGCAACTATACCACACATTTACACACAGAAACCAGATTTGTACTTGGTGTGTATTGTCTGCATGTTTACTGCCATGCTCATTTTTATCTTAGAATAAAAGTGCAATTTTTTGCTCCATTATCTGCCAGCACTATTAACTAGTCACATTCTTCTTTTTGGTTGTACATGTCCTTCTCTGATCCTCCCTAAAGCAAACAAGATGGCTACGCCCACACCACTGTACCCATATGGACTTGACTGTCATCCCAGGACAGCACTGAAGGAGTTATGGCAGGTGATCCCATGATGGTCATTCCTTTTTTGGCAACCCGGGTAAAAGAAGGGGCTGTCCTCCCCCGGGAAAGGACCCCAGGGCTGGGGAAGGAGCTTGCTGGTGCTCGGAAAGGTGGAAAGCACCCAGTGGGTACTGCCTTGGGCGCACACATCAGCCAAGCCAGCGTGGAAGCTTTGCAGGGGAAAGCACAAGCTGGTTTTAATGGACTTTGTGGAGCCTGAGAGCCGGCTGGGCTGCCTGTGTAAACATAGCCAGTAATACCAGCGATGTAAAACTCCTGTTGTGAGACATGAATCAGTCTCTTTTTATTCCCCTTGCACCTTGTCCAAGGCTTTATCAGGCAGATGAATCAGATCTTGGTCTCCTAATATCACAAGCACAAATTTTCCTTGAATTGGCTACTGTTCCCCAGTGAGAGCCAAGCAAGAGGGCAGTGTAACAAATCCTTGCCAACCCTCTTAATACTTTTATTATGGCTGGGGGATCTGCCCTAGTCCAACTGATTCCCCTGCAGCCCCCGTGTGAGTGGCTCTGGTTTGGAAAAGGAGACCCACCCAGGGGAAGACTATGCAGCCTTTTGGAGCTGATTCAGGAAGTGCTGACTGTTTTCACTCTGCATCTGCATCACTGACCGGATATTGGAGTCATACTGATCAGGTGTGGAGTGACACCTTGCCTCATTGGTAGTCCTCAGATTCCTGAAACCTAAGAAATTTGGGAATTCTCCAGGGGTTGAATCTCGTACCAGAACCTCAAGGACACTTCCAGACATCCACCCACAAGAATAGGTCTGTGACAGAGCTGCTTACAAATGGTTGTGGGTCCAACCTGTAGGTCAGATGAACAGAACACCTTCCCAGCTGATTCCTGAGACATCCAGGCAAAGATTTCTTTCTTCCTTTTAGCCTTTTGAAAATGGTACAAAAGAAGAACCTTCCCTTGTCCCAAAGAGTGACAGCAACTCACCTCCCACCAGACACATCTCCCACCGAAACTACATCCCAGGAGAGCTTGAACACCCCCACAAGGTACACAAGGGCATATTTTTGGAAGAAACATTTAGTTCTTAGTTCTGAGGTATCAAGTACAACAGCAAAATTGTTCACCTTTGACACAGCTTTTGTGAAGGTTTAAAGACATGGCTTGGTATTACTACTTCAAGTGAGGTATCCTAGTACCAAACCTTGTAGACATGCAGCCATGATCAGGGTTTATAGCTTATGGCTTAATTCATTTCAAGTTGATTACAATTATTTATGTTAATAAGATTTGAAAAAGAAAACTAGGGAACAGATGTTGGTATGGGTGTTTTTTGAGTACAGGAATGAAAAACAAAATAAAATTAAATAGTGTTGTACAGGTGAGTCTTTAAATAAAAGGCACAATTTCCATTAGTAAAATATTCCATTTCCACTGATACTCCATTTCCACTCTGAAGATTGATACTACAATTTAAGTAGCTTAAAATCACTTGCACTTTTCTCACTCTTTAGACAGACAGATAAAATTCCAGTTCACTTCAGTTGAAGGGTTTCTATTTAAGTCGCGTTGGTATAATCAGTCTATTAAAATGGGAGGTGTTAATTTTCCAGTAATCACTACACTTTCTTTCTCTTCCTATCTCCCAACTGAAAGGACAGCCTCATCCTACATGGTTAAAATGTAGTAATGCATTTAATGCTAGGCCGTGATTTTAGACCTCCAGCTGTTTTACTGGTTGTGTAAGTAAAAATAAGATAATGTTATGCTTGGTAACCATGGTTTTTGTAGGCATTCACATTTTACAAATCACTGCACAGTATGCAAACCATTATATATATTTAAAATGTTTAAAATCAAGCCTACCAGGAGTCTACCACTTCCATTATTTAAGGAGGAGGACTGCTAGACTGTGAAGAGTGATATATTCTATCAAGCTACTCAGTGGAGTTATATTATCAGTGCAAATCATGTGAAAATATGTGCTTCAGCAAGACAGGAAGGGAGTATTCTCTCCTATAAAAAGTGTGCTACGGGAAGCTAGACAGAGTCATTGGTTTGGTAAAATATATGAGTAAAATCTTGTATGTTCAAATAATAAAAAGGGAGAAACAGCAGCACGGAGGGAAGGCAACCATGAAGCACTTGTTTATTCTCTCCCTGTCTAGAAGCCTGCTTCTATTTCAAACAAAGGCATCGATTCTCATCTCCTGCGATTTTAGTGAGGTGTAACTACGCATGTGACTGGAGATTCCCCTGATTTATACAGGCAGGAGCAAGAGCAAAGCCAGGGTCACAAGGAAGAAGCTTATTGATTCGTTCCGTGCACACGGGCAAAAAAAATATTATACCTCACCAGTGTGATCACAAGCATTTAGTTAAATACAAGTAAACCTTAACTGGATCATTTTTGTAAGAAAATGTTGGTAATGGAGCTACTGACAGCTTCATTTTCAAGAGCATCTGCTTTCAGAAACAGCAGCCATTCAGAACAAACGTTTTTGGAGGCAGATTGTGCTCCTCTGATTAGGAGTACAGCAAAGGTAACAGATAGTATTCGGCGGAACCTGAAATTGCCTTTAAAGTTCAGTATGAAATTTGTAGCGGGATTAGAAAAACACATGGCCCCTGCTTGCGCTGTAATTGTTCAGAGAGCAGACGTGTCACACTCTGGACAGTTAGAGCTCTCAGTTTTAATTAAAAAATTGTAAGTATTATGTGGTACAGTCAGACTTGATTAATTGGGGTGGAGCTGGTTTATGTGTATGTCTGGGAGTACAAATGCTTCAGGTATTAATCGGTGTTACTGTATTTATTTACTTTATATATTTGTTTAGATTAACCCCTGTTTGTCAACCTCCAGTATTCAACATAATTAATGAGGGCAAAATCACTTCACTGGCTTTATATATATAGATAGATAGATATGTATATAAGGAAACAAGAAGACAAGGGAAGGGAAGGGAAGGGAAGGGAAGGGAAGGGAAGGGAAGGGAAGGGAAGGGAAGGGAAGGGAAGGGAAGGGAAGGGAAGGGAAGGGAAGGGAAGGGAAGGGAAGGGAAGGGAAGGGAAGGGAAGGGAAGGGAAGGGAAGGGAAGGGAAGGGGAGGGGAGGGGAGGGGAGGGGAGGGGAGGGGAGGGGAGGGGAGGGGAGGGGAGGGGAGGGAGAAAGAAAAAGAAAAATGAAAAATGAAAAATGAAAAATGAAAAGAAAAAATAATGAAAAAAAATTTTTTTCAAATTGTGTTCCTTTGTGTCCATTGTTCTTTCCATCATTAGGATGCATTTGGGTCAGCTTCAGAGCTCTTTCTTTACCGCAGAAAAGAAAACAAAACTATGTGTCTCCCTCCACCTTCCAGTTAAGAAACAGCACTCTGAAGTTTAAGCCTATCTTTGTGACTAGGAGTTACAATTAAAATTTTAAATACTACAAGAAAGCATATGAGAATGGTGGCAACATGGAGTGTCTCAGGCATCTCTTGATCTATGCCCAGAAGGTCCCCCAAAGGTTGTTTGAACCCAAGAGCTCAAAGCATGTGTTCTGCCAACCATGCTCCACATTACCTTTTTGAAGGTAGATTTCAGCAATGTAAAGAGCCCATTTGCTTAGCTTTAAGTCAGGAAAATCCACAACTGCTGCTCTTCATCAAGAGAGGAGTTTCTGCCCAGCACTGAGTTCATCTTCCAGTTTCCTTGTGAATGAAAGATTGGAAAGCACTCCTGAACTGCTCCTGCTGCTGATGTAGGCATAGCCTGTCTCCTTCTCCCAGGCAAAAGTGTATGACATCAGAAAGAAGTGTTTCAGTAGCCTGAGACAAATGGGAGAAGGAATGTGTTTAGCCTGACACAGCAAAGAGGCAACATCTCCCCAGACTGGGAAGAACAAATTTCCATTGGGAATGACAACATTAGTTCAGTTTCCTTGGGGTACTTTGGTATTTACATTCCCTGGATTAGTACGTTCAACTACCACAGGAATCTGGAGATATTTTTTCTTCATGGTGGACAATTTAGATGTCTCATACCACTTGCCTAAGAAGGAAAACGATATAAATGATATTCTGATTTTTGGTGTTTTGACCACAAAATAATAATTCTATACATCACTCACACTCTATACACTCTATTGGAGATGTCTTGGAAATGTTTTAATAATAATTTTAATATGCTACATCTGTGAGAACCTGCTATACAAGTGTTATTTCCTTTTAACAGACATCTGACAGCTTTGCTCAACAAATGCATCCACACAATGTGAGATGTTTATCTACAAGTTTTGCATTCATTCATTCCCTAGAATACTAGGAAATAGCTTCTTACATAAACAGATTCCCAATATCAGCCCACCACACATATGTTTCTGTGGGTATATCTGTCTGCTAAGTAAAAAACAATTCGTCTTTATAGAGTATTTTCAACTAGAAAACAATTTGCTGCTCGCAGTGCAGTAGCCATGTCTTTCCATTCATTCAGTGTCTTGCATATGTAAAAACATAAAAGTACTGTCATTACAGTAAGCTCAGCCTCCCTGAGAAATAACATCTGCTAACAAGATGCCCCTGTGCTGCAGATGGGCACCCGCTTCTAAACACAACTAGCGTTGTAAAATATGTGTATATTCACAAGCTAATGTGAATGTGGTCTTCTGTGTCTGTTCTAGCTTCAATGGAGACCACTTGAAATTGCACAGGTTTCCAGCTGATGAAACAATGTGGTCTCACCACGTTGTATTTGCTGTTTTTCAGAGCGAAATGTTCTTATATGCTTGAAGAAAGTGGGAAATAAAAATGCACACGCTGTCTCTGAGACCAGAAAGATAGGCCTGAGCTATAAATGACTCCAATCTGAATCCAATCTTTTATTGGCCCACAACTCATCACTGGTAATCAGAATAGCTTATGTCATCAACCTCTTTAATTAAAAAAATAAGATTAAAAGGCCAGCTTATCTTCCTGAGTTCTCATCCTGGGAAATCTAGGCAACCTTCAGAGCCCCCAGAGGATCTCCAAGGGCTCCTCCAGGGCTGCTGCAGATGAAGAACTTCTGTAGCTCGTCTGCCTCCTGCACTGGGAGGAGTACCCTGCGGACAGCTCACAAAATGGATTTGTCCTCTGAAGTAGGCTTGCCCCTCCTGTTGGCTTCAAGAAACAAAGAAAATCTACCTCTTTTTTCCTCTGCTGAAGCGTGATGTGAATTCGTTACAGAAAGGTAGTCTGCACAGGGTCCTGCAGACAATAGAGCAGCCAGACTGAGCTCTGCAGGTAATACCTACATCGTAACACTTGGTCAGACCTCGGTGGGGGGAAATATTGCCTGACATCCCTGAAAAACTGAACTGTCTCCGAGTAAGCTTCCTCACTGAAGGCTTGTATAAACAACCCAGAATTGCTGGCTGCATGCATTCCCTTATCCTACAAAGACAGGTTCACTTTTCCTGTGGCAGTGAGGTGGGAGCACATTATTCCTCACCACTGTGCAGCGTATGTCTGAGCTGACCACAGCATAGTACAGGAATTATAAGATCTGGTAAGGGTGTCCCCTTGGCCCCACCAGCGGAACCACAGGTCTGATTTCTTAGGGACATGTGGAGGCACGTTTTGGTTAGACCTCTCTGTCCCCACATTTCTCCCAGTCTTTGCCTGGCTTCAGCCAAACATGACAGAGAGTTAGAATAAATTGCTCTTATAATCGTTATGAAAATAATCAGACAGGAAGATCTAAGTACTTAGCAGGTTAGGGGAGACAGGGAAAAGCTCATGAGATGTCTCTCAGCCAACAGAAGATCCATGCAGGAAGGAACCATTGGCTTCAGTATTCCTGGTGCCCATTCATAAACAATTCCTATGCTAAAGGCTAGTACCAAAGCAGCCCTTCTTTTGCAACATTCCTATCTCTGTGAAATCCTTACAGTGGCCGACTGTATTGTTTAATGCACATTCATCAATTTTGAATCCTATATGTAGTATCTTCTCATCAGTCTGGTTACTTCCAACGTGTTAACTCTGGCCATCAGCTCTCTGAAGCAAGGGGAAACAGAGGTCATCTTTAATCCTGTGTTTCCTTTTTTTTTTCTTTTGATTACCAAAACCATGGAGGAATATTCAACACCACCAAATCTATGTTAAGCATAAAGCACGGGTCCCACCCTTTGGCCACAACAACCCCATGCAGTGCTACAGGCTTGAGGAAGAGTGACTGCGAAACTGCTTGGAGGAAAAGTACCTGGGGATGTTGGTTGGCCGGCAGTATGCCCCGGTGACCAAGAAGGCCAATGGCATCCTGGCTTATGTCAAAAATAATATTGCCAGCAGGAGCAGGAAGGTGATAGCCCCTCTGTACTCAGCTCTGGTAAGGCCACACCTCAAATGCTATGTTCAATTTTGGGCCCCTCGCCATAAGGAAGACACTGAGGCACTGAAGAGTGTCCAGAGAAGGGCAATGAAGTTGGTGAGGGGTCTGGAGCACAAGTCTTATGAGGAGTGGCTAAGGGAACTGGGATGGTTCAGTCTGGAGAAGAGGTGGCTCAGGGGAGAGCTTACAGCTTTCTACAACTGCCTAAAAAGAGGTTGTGGCAAGGTGGGAATCAGCCTCTTCTCCCAGGTAACAGTGATAGGACTAGAGGGCATGGCCTCAAGTTGCACCAAGGGAGATTCAGGCTGGATATTAGGAAAAATTTCTTCTCAGAAAGAGTGGTGAGACACTGGAACAGGCTGCCCAGGGAGGTGGTGGAGTCACCATCCCTAGAGGTGTTTAGGGAAAGGGTAGGCATGGCACTGAGGGACATGGTTAGTGGGCAGTATTGGTGGTAGGTGGATGGCTGGACTAGATGATCTTAGAGGACTTTTCCAACCTTTATGATTCTACAATTCTATGATTCTATGGGAAGTGAGCATATCACAAAATCCTTAGACCCTTATAACCTAGGGTCTTACAACCTTATATCCTAGAGTCCCTTGCCTGTGTGGTACATCACTCCACAGGAATGAGAAACATAAGGAAAAAGACAGCAGAGTGTTCTTCCCCACCTATGAGATTCTGGTGTCCCTCGTAGTTCTCCTGGTGTTCAAGAACCCAATGCTTGAAAGGATTTATCTGGGTAGCAGGGAGAAGCTGATACTGTTCTATATGAGAAGATTCCAAGGCAATTTGGAAATATCCTTACTCAAAGTATGTAGTAAAATCTGCATGGACAGAACCTGATCAATTTATTTTTTTTTTACCCTACAGTAATTATGTGTTCTTTTTATACAAAAGCTGGGGAAGAGGTAGAATTGTGTTCAGAATCAGTTGTAGTATGGTTCTTGAAACATAAAATACAAGAAGCTCCAAGATCTTCCCTGTTACACGCAGTTTCTTCCCACAGCTCCCCATCCACACACAAGCAGTCAGCCTCAGCCCTCTGGCAGTACCCACCCCATGTGCTCAGCAGAACGCTATGCGGGCCCTGGGGCACAGGGAGTCCCCCGGGGTAAGGTAATTTTTACCAGGAACTCTCAGCAAAAGCATTCAAATAGCACAAGCCTGCCCGGTGAAACACTTCACTCCATGCCTGGAAGGCTCTTGGAAGACATGGCTAACTGGATGAGTGAGAGTTGCCTCATTCCTGATATGGGAAAGATTTGCTGGTAAGTGGGAACCAATGCAAGGAATGTGATGGCAGCAAGGAGATCTCTCTGGAGGCGTGAGCGTCTTTCTGGGGACCTCACTTTTGTGTGCTGCAGTGCCAGGGCTGCCTGCCCGGGAGTTGCTTCTGTGGGTTTCTCACCCAATAAGTGGATTATTTTCCAGCAGGCAGCTGCTTCATAGAAATAGGTCAGCCTAGGGAACACGCTTTGCCTTCCCCTATTTGGCCTCAGAACCATTCAAGAGGAAAAGGGTCTGCTTGCAGGGTACTCATCCAGGGAACGTTCATTTCCTGAGTGTGCCTGCTTCAGCCTTCTCCCTTTGCTCCTTACCCATTGCTTATCTGAAGCCAGAACATGGCTTTAGTCCTGATTTCAAAATGAGGGTGCACACCAAATAGGGGGGAGCAATAGGGCAGCACCAGCAGTGCAAATCCACATCTCATGAAAGCCATCCCCATTGTCAGGGGGAAAAATAACCTGTAGCACAGGCAAGAGTAACAGAAAAAAGCACTGAAATAAAAGTAGGTAATGTAGCTGTGCTCTTAAGATTTCTCAGTCCCTCACACCCTTTCCATACTGTTATACCTCAGTGGATCATTTTGAAGCACAGAAAGCTTTCCAAGTGTTCATAATTGACTAGTTTTTCTCATTCCTCCATTTAACCTCTGATAAAGGCCTTATCCGACCAAATCTGGCATGACTGGAGAAAGGCATAGGGAAAGCTTTATATGAAATGACTGAGAAATAAGGGTAATTTCCAAGTTTTCTAGCATCTCTGCAAACAAACCCTTTTTGCACATGTAGGCATCTCTGCAGCGAGGGGCTGATCCACAGTTGGTGCGAACTGACCCAGCCCTGGAAATTTTTAAGGAGTGAACACAGTTCTTCTGCCCCTCAGACCCTCACCCCACAGCTGTTCTGGAGCAGGACAGCAGATTTGGAGCCCTCATTTCCATGTTCCCAGCACCACATGCTGTGGAGCCTGGGAGAGCCACAGGTGCCTGACCCTGTAGCACAGAAAATCACCCCGAAAAGCTGGCTGCAAGTGGAGCCCAACCCAGCTGCAGAGAGCCCCAGCTGAGGGAGGACGTGCTGCCGCAGCCCCAGATCCACCCCCGAAAAAGCTGCTTCAGCATCGGATGGAAGTGGTGGAGGAATTAATTGTGCCATTTCCATGACATTCTGCTGTAGCTTAAACGCATTAATAACCGCTCATCCCCAAAACAGCTTTTTCCTCCCACATAAGGGGGAAAAATATCCATCTGAATTTTTTAGATTATGTGACAGGCTTGCAAACTGTTGTTAACTTTATCATTTGGGATATGGATTAGACTGCAGCACATTAATTTATCGGGAAATAAGAGCTGCCTGTTCATCTCTTCTCCGTTATGACATCTGCAGTGAAAATGCGGTGGGGGCCAGACAGGCAGTGAGTAATAGACTGGAATATGAAGTTTGGTGGGGGGAAAATGGCAAGGTTTGCCACAGATATAATTGAACCCATTAAGCAAAAAATAAAAAAAGCAGTCAGTGGTCCTTGAGCAGATACTGTTCTTAATGAAATTGCAGATAATGAAACCTGCCAGTTAAAAGTGATACCAATTCACATCCATTACGGTCGGCACAGAAAAGTCAAGGGACAGCTGATGGTGCAGTTGAGGGCTTTTGCTGGAGCTCTGCAGCCACCTCCTTCTCCTCGTCTCCTCTGGCTTCTGAGGGCTACAGCTGATGGGGCCGTGCCCTGTGCTAGAAATCCCCTGAGACTGCCAAAGGGGCTGTGGAACAGACAGCACCTCATGGCCAGGCACTTGGGGCTGCAGGGCTTGGGTCTGTGAGCTTTCCTTCTGTTTCAGGGATCTGCCACAGGAGTGGGAAAGGGGAAGAACTGTGTATCAAAAATAGTGTAGTCAGCAGGACTAGGCGCTGTTGAGGCCACACAAGTATTGTGAGGGGTGACTGAGGGAACAGGGATTGTTTAGTGTGGGGAAGAGGAGGCTCTGGGGGAGACCTCTACAGCTCTCTGAAAGGAGGCTGTGGCGTGGTGGGGGTCAGCCTCTTCTCTCAGGTGACAGTGATAGGATGAGAGGGAATGGCCTCCAGGGAGGTTCAGGTTGAATATTAGGGAAAATTTCTTCTTAGAAAGAGTGGTGAGGTATTTGAACAGGCTGCCCAGGGAAGGTGGTGGAGTCACCGTTCTTGGAGGTTCTCAAGAAACATGACACTGAGGGAACATGGTTAGTGGGCATGGTAGTGATGGGTGGATGGTTGGACTAGATGATCTTAGAGGTCTTTTCCAACCTTAAAGATTCCATGACTCTACGTATGAGTTGAGAGAATGCTAACAGTGAAGTGTTTGTGAACTTCAAGTCTGAGCTCGCCAAGTGACAGCAACACAGTAGTGCTGCCACCTCACAGCAATTTACAGGCTCCCATTTTGACGCTTGGTGCTGGTAACAAATCAGCCACAGGGCACAGGGCTCTTTGCAGCTCTCGCCCGTACTTCACAGCTCTCCAGACTCCAAGCACACCATCCCAAATCCTTTGGGATTTCTCTCAACAAGGAGGCACAGGCAAGTTCTACACATGCTGCTAACAGCAGCTCCCAAACCTTTCCTCAAAGCAAACCCTGCTAACTTATGCTGAAGGTGTTCCCAGGCCCTTCTTAATTCGTATTATGTGAACAATCCTACCAACCACTTTTTTTCTTTTGTTCCTGTTAATTCACTGGGATGAGGGCATGTGCGTGCAAGGTAAAGATTTATGTCAGAAGCATTTGCACGGCTTCCTTGTCATCCCTTTGATTTCCCTCTTTTTATTTGTGGAAAGTGTCCCTCGCAGAACAATACCGTGTGGGAACAAAGGGATGCCGGTGCCGAATCAGGCCATTGTTCTGCCACGCTCCGCACCCGTCTCCATCAGCAGCCAAACCCAGCTGCCGCAGAGGGAAGCGCACAAAACCCCATAATGAATGATTATGGAATGATCTGCCCATAGGGGAAGGTATTTTCCTAATTTTCCTCAGTGAGCTGCTTCCTAGTGCCGTGTAGCATGAGAGTTTGTATCCCTCATATTTTGTTAATCTAGTCTGATGTAGTTCTCATTGCCCATACAAATGCCTGGCCTGTTTTGAATCCTGCTCATCTCTTGGGCTCAGTGGTGTTTTATGGCACTGAGTTCCCAGGGTTAATTAAGTGTTGTCTAAAAATATTTCCTTATCAGTTTCAAATCTTCCTTTGTTTTTCCCTTTATGCTTCCTTATTGAGTAACTTGCTCATGAATTTGGAAGAGCAGTCAAATGAGGTCACCTTTCCTCATCTTTTTTGTATTTGTCATTGTCTTCCCAGTTTCCCTCTTTTTATTTATTTCATCCCGAAGTAGAAACAGTAGGTCTGTTTCTTCTAAGGAACACTTTCCAGGTGTAGATCACATGCCTTTTTGATGTATAATGGCAATAAGCATCCATCCCATTCATACAGCCTGACCCAGAGCACCTCAAAAGGCTCCCATCGCCAGAACAGATAGATGAGACCATCTCCAAAAGCAAAGTTCCACAGCACTCTGGACAGCATCCTCCAAGGACAGACCACTGTTCCTTTAGACATGCTGGGATCAACAAGTTTGCAGCAGGCTTGCAAACAACAACCGAATGAAATTCATCTATGGCTGTGGATGAGTGGAGCTGACCAGCCCAGCTTCCCTTTGGTCATGCAGCCTCCCATAATTGCTGCCGTGCTGCAGAGCCGCACGCCTGCCCGCCGAACAGATGCAACTTTCCCGTGCTCCAGTTCAGCTGGGAGCCCGCTCAGCAGAGCAGAAATAAATCACGGGGAACTTGCTGTCACGCCGCTGCCTTCCCGCACACCCTTCGCTGCCGCCGCCTGGCTGGCTGGCTGGAGCTGGCGTGGGTTGTGAATGAGATCTGGGAGACTGGCATTGGCAGGGTTGCCTCGCTTTGAGCTAATACCTCCGTGGGTTCTGTGCTCGCATCTGGCCGGTGCTGCCACGCTGAGCCTGATGATGACAGGCTGCTGCTCCTTGCATGCGGGAAGCCGGGCCCAGCCGTGTTTCAAGCACAACAGCCAGCGAAGGGTCTGCAGCGTGGGACTTCTCCCAAGGCATAAAAAAAAGGAGAGAGAGAGAGAGAGAGAGAGAGAAATGTGTTAACTGTGCTAACAGTGCCAAGTAATATGCTTCGTTAAAAATTTAATCACCTGCAAGTGCAAAACAAGTGCAAAGCAATCATGTTGTAATTAGCACAGCAATTAACACCTCCCTTTTCGATAGCACATGCATCCTAGGAAGTGCATGATTGCAAGTGTTTATGCTGCTGACAGACTAAGTTCCTATAGAGAAGAAAAAATTGCTTAAATAGATTTTTTTCCCCTTGTCTTTTTGGCATTCGGGCTGCTCTGTGTCCACAAAACCCCAGCACCAGCTGCCGTGTTGGTCTTGTGGGCGTGTTGCTCTGTTGCATAGCACAACCAACAGCTAAAATAAACCTGGGTCCGTGGTACCAGTCTCTCCAATATGTCCCACCATCCAACAGCCCCCTTTTCCCCAAGGACTGTGCTGGAAGCAATGAGACAACATGGACTGGACTGTGGAAAATGTCCTTACACCACAGCTGCTCCTTTCTCTGCCGCTCTGAGAATACCTGCGGTGCAACCATCCCAGCTCTGCTGCTGGCATTGTCGAGCACTGGAAAGCAAAAGCCATCTTTGAAAACGGAGACCATGCAGCCAGTCCTGGTGATCCTGCCTTCACTGACACTGTGATTGTTGGATGGTGTTTCCACCACAGGTTTTAATACTAGGATCCCTACTTGCGATGTACTTTGCAGAGTCTAAAGCCACAGCAATGTTATTATTGGGTCTGAACCAAAACAGCAAATAAGCCTGCAATAACTGCCACTCCTGCAGTTACTTCCTATGTAACTTTGCTGCTGATTCTCAGAAATTCACATTTTCTGCACCATTAATTCCGCGAATGCAGACAAATCTGGAACACAAATTCAGTAGTAAGCACAGAGCCAAGTAGAAGACAGGTAAAAAACAAGCTGAGAAAGAGCAGATGTACTCTTGCAGTTGTCCCAGTATATTTTCTCATTTCCTGACCGCTTCTAAGCTGGAGCAGAAGCCACATCTGAAGTACTATCAATCAGTTTGACAATAATTTCAGTAGTTTCTGACAGCACTGGGGCCCACCTTTCATTCACATACCTCCAGCCAAGGGACTTGTGTTTAATTACAGACTGTTGGGCATCCCCATCGTATTTTAGTCGTGGTTTTCTTCCCAGCTCTCACTGGCACCATTTTCTTCCTCCATTGAGCACGGAAGTGTAGCCAAAAGTCTTTGAGATGGTGTCACTCTCCTGTCTGGCAGGACATCAGCACATGCTCATGTTTCCTGGAATTGCCTCCTCATTGCCTTCTTGTCCTTCATGCTATATCTGAGCCACCTTTTCCTCAAAACATCCAGTGTTTGATACCTTCAAACTGGCAGCAGGCACTTACCTCTAGCCCATAATATATTTTTTATTACTTTTGCAAGTCTCCAATATGATGCAGGCTTTAGAGCTCTGATATGCATCCACTGGGGCTGTGCTACAGAGGGGCAAGAAGAGGCTCTCAGTGTCTGTGTTAGAAAGTTCAATATCCCTGCCTCTGCTGGAGTTCACCTTCTCAAAGGCACACTGCTAAATCATCCCTGCCAGGGATGACTTACCCTCGAGGCTCATAAAAGTACTTCTGAAGAACAGTCATGTTTGTACTTGAAACACACTGAAATAAGTTGTGTGTGAGGGTTGGGGTGGTCCCAAGGAGAATACCCCTGAAATGCTGACCTGGATCCTCATTTTGGCTGACAGCAAGTTTCCATTGACTCAAATGCAACACCTCGCCGGGCTACACATGGCATTTTTTTTTTTTTTTCTGAAGAAGTTTTGCAACACCTAGCTAAGAAGGCATGATTAGACTCCCCAGTGCCAAGCCCTGCTCTGAACGCTAACACTGTGTGCATCAAGTAAGGGAAAAACTTTGTGTGAGTTCCTTATTAAAATTTTTGCAGTACCACAGAAAGTTTAAATCACAGGAGCCCCTGTTCACTTCCAACCTTGAAGAGCTGATAGCTATCACAAACACAAGGTCAGAAAAACCATTGTGGGTAATGGGAGCCTCGCATGCATGGAAAACCATGGCTTACTGTACCAGTACAAAAGCTCATGGTTCAAAGTATATGCAAAATTCATCACAAACCTCTCATCCTGGGAAAAAGCAAAACAGTTTGTGCCCATGGGAGGCAAGCACGAGGTGCAAGAACTTCTCGGGATCAGGGGCCACAGCACAGAAAAATCTCAGAGGAAGGTTAGTGGATACTTGCTAGTAGCAGTCAGTAGGGATTTGTTACAGGGTCATATGGGAGCCACTTTTATGTGGCTCTGAGAGTGTGGTGGGGCACCTAGCAGCACAGATTAGGACCTGTGATCTGCTCGTGGACACAGTCAGCAGGAGTTTGGTCCAGGAGTGGTTCCATGGAGCCATCACACAAGTCTCTCAATGGTTTCAGCTGAGTCTAAAAACAAAAACCCAAAAGAGAAATGTAGTTTCATCAGTGTGCAACACAACTTGCAGTGTTGGACTAGCCTCCTACGACCCTCACAAGATGGGGACTTTCTCAGACAACTTTGAGGAGTCCTCGAACAAATCCTCACAGACAGAACACCACCACAGCGTAGCTTCACCAGCAGGATTCTGCAGCTTCCCATGCCCTTCTTCCCTAAACTGCCTGGTCAAGTCAAGAGCACCGCTATGTCTCTTGAGAATTTTGGGGGTATTCAGCATTATAGATGTTGAACTCCTGACATTCAAAAGGATAAAAATGAGTGGTGAAAGATTATGGGAGGTTATATGGCTCTTTCACTTAATAGGACGGACATCTTAGAAGTAAGAGATGAGACTGGAAAGGGAGAGATGAAAGGAAATGGAAGACCCAAGAGTACCTGAACTGTGGGTACGCATGGCTTGGGAGGTATTTAAGAAAGCTAATCTCACTCCAGTGACATATAGAGCAAACTTTACAGATTTTGTTAAGTGCTAGGACAGTGAACAGATCTTAGCAGCTGCAGCTTGGCTCCCTCTTAGTGGGAACCATAGAGTCTGGGAGAGTGAGACCCCCACACCCTCACTAATAACTCATGAACCTGATAGGCACTGCTCTCCCACAGCTAGGGAAAATAACCCTTTTCAATGACATTTCTGAGGCTGGAAATAAGTAAAATTAAAAAAAAAAAAAAATTAAAAAAATTGAAAAACTCTGAATTCCCACTCATTTTGCATATCCAAGTTCCCAGGCACCCATCCCTTTTTTTCACTAAAGGGGGGGAAGAAATACATTTAATAAAGATCTGGCAGGAGTATGATGAAATAATGAGTAGGATGAGACCATGTTACATAAATTGGCAAGGCTCCAGCTTGTAAATGATTAAAACAAAAGAAAAAGGGAGTTTCCATGAAGACTAACGTAAAAAGCATTTTATAATCAAAAGGCCTGAAACTATGGGGGCTGATGGGAACGTCTAGCAAAACAAGCCTGTTCCGAAGGTTCCAGATGATACATGGAAACTTAATCAGCTCATCTCAGTCAACCTTATATCAAAGAAAAGACTGATTGGAGGTTCAAAGGGAAGAGTGGTTTTGTGGCTCAAGCACAAGAGCGGGATGCTTTCCCGATTCTGCCACAGATTTCCTTTGAGATCTTGGGCAAGTCACTTGTGTGATATTAATTTCACAGCTATTGAGCACAATACCTTGCCTTATACGCATATTTCAAATGGTCCCTGGAAGTGGACAATTACATTTATGCCTGGCTCTTTACACCCACGCGTAACATTCATATAGCGCAGTTGCTAACAAGCGGGCCTTCAAACTTCCTTCTATAAAAATTTTTGTTTCTAAAATGCAGAGAAGTCCCGTATACTTTTATAGCAGTTCTGTCTTACCGAATTAGTGCATAATATTCCTTAAGATCTTTGAGCAGATAACATTACAGGAGTGTGAGAATTCTCTGTAATTTACTGCTATGAGATTAAAAGTGAGTGCTCTCCTCTCAGGTAGACACCAAAAAAAGAAAACAACTTAAAAGGTTACGGTCTCTCTGCTGTTAGGAAAAACATCTCTTAGGAGTTCACCAGCAGCTTTTGCTTCTTCTTTACCCAAAGCCAAACTCCTGTGACATTAAAACTAAGAACTGTAACATCAAGAGAGACACAGATCCAATTTCTGTTGCAACAGAAAATTTGTTACTCAAAATCAAATGCTAATTGGCCCCAGCCTTTTCAACTAAGCAAGCTGAGAGGCCATGGAGAACGTACAGATCTTCAAGGGAAGTTTGCTAAACATATGTACTTAGAGCCCAACCTTAATGTCTTTTTATCTTCCAGGTTTATAAATGTGTGTGCACATTTCTGAAAGTCTGTTCCTCTGTACACTGGAAATTCAGATGAAAGTCAAGAAGAGGAAGGTTAGATCAGGGAATCAGGACTCCTTTATACTGCTTCCAAGCTCTACCCTAATGCATTGTGTAACCTTGGGCAAGTCATTTAACTTGTCTTGCTCATCCATCAGATAGAAAGATGATGCTTATCTATTGCATGAAAATGAGTTAATTGCTGTTTGCCAACTGCTTTCATCTCTTTGGATGAATCAGATTGACTCCATATATGTGAGTGTATATAATTTTGCATGTATATTTTTATTTGGAGCCTGCTCATGTCTTGGAGCATAGATTCTTCAGGTCAACGCTGGTTATCTACTTGGCAGGGAGCCCCTATTGTACATTTCTGATGTAATGCAAATCAGAGCAATGAGAAACACATAAGTGAAAGGTATTGCTCTTATCACCTTCATTAGTTGTTGTTGTTGTTATTATTATTATTATTACAGTTTCATACTTGAATGCTTAGATAGGACCACTTTAAAAAAACATGGCCCCAAGAAAGAAGTCTGCTGTTCTTGGGAATAAATCTCTAAAAATAAAAGGAATGGGAGAGGCATAGGCCTGGAAATATCACTACACAGATGTGTTAATTTAAAGCTTCCCAGAGGCATCACCAATTCTCTAAACAAATTTATTTATAGGCTTTGCCACTCACTAACTGACCTATGCAAGTACTTGGCCAGTGGGTGGTTCTCGCCAAAACAATAAATCTCCTCCCTCAGGGAGGAGTCACTGCATTCAGGACTTGTTTGAGACAGACAGATATTGGAATGAGAGACTCCGAGAGAAATATTAAGGAGAAAGTCTCTGAACCATGACCACTGCTCTGGAAAGACATATTAGGTCTGTAAAGCCCTTCGGTGCAAACCTTTTTCTCAACCATCAGTGGATGCACAATGGACAGTGCCTTATATATGCGCATGAAGCTGCTGAAGGATGTGGAGATGCCTGCAGAGGCCAAAGGGGTCACCACCACTTTGGGAAGCGAGAACAAAGAGAGCAGCAGAAAACAGCAGTCTGGTGCATTGGAGAGGTATGATCTTTAAACATACATTCACGTTAACTACGAACTCTCATCATTCTTTCATGCAAAATGTTCCACCATCTGTGAGTTTCTACAAAGAAGGCCAAGGTCTCCAGTCCCATTGGACTTGTGTTCTTACTACAGATATTGTCAACAAACCAAGAGAGCCAATGCCAGCTCCTGGCTCTGCTTGCCTCTTCAGAGCAGCAAAACCACCACAAGCGCTAGCTCTGCAGCTACATTTAGGCTCTAGAAGAAGAAGCATCTTAGCAATATTTCTCACTAGGAAGAGTCTCTTTGTGTAAAAGGAGCAAAACTCCTATTTGCAAATGTCTCACTGTGTGCCCAGACCAACAGGTTATCCTTTCTCTTGGGCGAAATCTCCCAGTTTGTTTCTGTGTTTGAAAACTCTTCAGAGATGTTTCCCCACATAGGCAGATTGAGAAGCTTTGGAACAGCTGCTCTTCCAGTTTCATGGACCACAACAGCAACTCAGCACCCTCCATATCAAGGTGTTGACACACTGGGTCTGGACTCATTCCCAGGCCTCATGACTCTGCCATTGCTTTTTGCCTTGGAGAAACACACATTTTCTACCCAGTGGCTCTTCCCGTTTCACCTTCCATAGGACTGAAAGAATAGGGAAGATTTTATCCAGTGTTTCCCTGAGTGGTTGAATTCTGCCCGTAAGGACTTGTTTTTACTCTTCCCACACTTTCGTCACACCAAGTATGAGGAACTTAATAGACCGGTGTGCGTTGCATATTTATTGGATGAAAAGGCAAACACTGTTTAAGCGTTAACTTGTGATTTTTCATTATAGATTGCAATGCTTGTTGTTGTTTAAGTTAGATAGGTTAGTTCGTTTTGTTTCACTCTGCTTCCTCTACTTGCTGTTTATTGGGTGACTTATATAATGAGTATGACTAAATTAATAGATTTTAGAAAGTAAATTAGTTTCCACTAGTGTTTATTAGATACATCTACAGATAGGGTTTAAATGAAAACAGAGCCAGAAATCAGAATTACAACGCATTCTAACCTTAATGAATGACACGAACCTAACTTGCTCTTCGCAATACCTGAATACCTGAACAACTCTATTCCACCTTGACTTCAAACCTCTAAGGGCAGACATTGGCACAGAGTAATTTTTTTTTCTTTTTGTTGCAGGTGGCTGACTGCTCAGACACACACAGCTCTCTGTGAAGTAATCATCTTTTGCAGGCTGATTAGGACTTACTCACTGATATAATGGCTCCAACAGAAACCAGCTTCCAAGAGGGGTAGTAAAGCCCAAAGGACAGCAGCAGTAGAAGGTACTGGTTACAAAGACATACAATGACATAAATAATTGAAAAGGTGTCCTTTCCCATGCATCCTGTGCTTTCCAGTGCCTTTTATGCATCACATACATTTTGCTCCTGCTATTTTTCTATTTTTTTTTTTTTTAAGAGATCACTATTAACTGACTCTTCCACACACCCATTTCAGCCTAAATTTTACAAAAATTCAGCAATATTGGAAGGTATGGATGCCACAGACAAGGGCACCTGAACATGTCCATCTTGTTTACGTGCCTCCATCCATGATCGGTAGTAGCAATGTCTTCAACTCCACGGAGCTCTAGAGAGCCATCTGGCCTTTCATGCTAGAGACAGTTGGTGAGAAGCAAATTTCCTAGTGCATCTTTGCAGTGACTCTCAATTACCTGTTTGATAATGGGTCTGTTGGGATGTCCAAGAGAGTCACCCTGGCTTTCAAACCCTGTTGATCCCATCCTTCTGAGAACTATCTCCAAGTTCATGGTGTAACCACCAGCAAAAAACCTCAAGCCATGAGGTCTCCCTGTAGAGGTGACCATGCTTCTGGCTTCCCCTGCCCCTTTCCCTTGTTTTCCCTCACTGCAGAAAACATGCTCCTTGAAAAACAATTACCCAGGGAATGTCAGTGATGTAAACTTGTTTAAACCTGAGCACACAGTTAAGTCAACTTAATAATTAATTGCCTCATCATTTCAGTCATCCTTCAGGAATGTTGCACTGCTTGTTTGTCATAAAGTGAAAAAGGTCCAGATCCCCAGCAAAGATTCCCCAAAGCAAATGAAAGCACACAGATCTGCAGCAAATCTAGTTCCAACCCTGAGTGAAGACAAAGGAGGAGAAATATCATCAGACCCTGTTCCAATCCCACCATATTCCACTGGCTGCAACCCAGGGAAAGGATGCGCATCCCCAAGGCATGGCCACAGCAAACAAAACCAGGGTGCTACATTGTGGTGTGACCACTCTCCACCAGCAATGCAGAGCCCCCCAAGGCTCCCACTCCTCCCTGCCACAGGAAGGACACACAGTAATAGCAAACCCACTAGCAGTACATGGGAGCTACTGGGAAGAGCGTGGGACTGAAAAACATGTTACAGGTGGCTTGTCTGAAGACAAGGAAGAAGGACAGGGAGGGACAATAGCAGTACCCAGCAACACCTTCTGCCTCACCTACCTGTGGTGAGAACTGATGAGGGTGAAGCCAGCTGAAGCTATAAAACTCCAATTATCATTATCTTCCTTCCACTCACATCTAAATGCACCACAGGTGTGTGTGCATGCAGAAGGTGGTTTTGCCCACATGCTCTCTTATTGAAGCTAGTCTCACCTACACAGAAAAGAAAAGGGGGAACCAGCTTTCCTAAGAATGACAAGAAAGCAAAGGGAGAAGAACAAAAACAGTAAAGTGAAGTGAGAAAACTAAGGAGAAAGCAAGCTAAGCCTACAAGAAGAGTGCAGACTGTGGTGAGAAGAGTACCAAAGCAAGAAGCACTTAGTGTCTGGATCTGTTCGTGGTCAGTCTGTCCTTTTTACCTCTTAGAAGACTGATGGCCATTATGAAAGAAAAATGGCTGAATGGGGGATAGTTATTTCAAAGAAGAGCTGCTGTTAATATCTATGGCTACTTTATAGTTGCTGTTTACACCCCAATTAAATAACTAAATAGAAGAAAACACTAGGGTCTCAATTAAATATGAGCTGAGTGATGTGGCCAGCACAAACCTCAGCACACCTCCTAAAATAGCCTTCATCACCATGTCTGCCAGTGACCAATGTGGCCTCCAAGTTACAGCTCTGTGGTGAAGAGAAGATGCCTTTAGATGGATTTCTGGATAGAACTTCCATCACTGGGGGAAACAAGTGTGTTCTGGCCACCTCTCTTGCATAGATTCCAGCCCACAAAGAGACATCGCTTCCCAGTCCTGCTCCCATAGCAGCACACAGCTCTTCTGCAAGGATCTGAGGGAATTCTAGCACAAGGAGACAGGAAGGGCAATCAATGCCTGTGATAAGATACACTCCAGCTAACTGCTGTAATTTTTCTCACTGGGTTGCAGATGACCTAATAGGCTCTTTCCCCATCTCTAATTTCTATGAATCTGCAATCCTATTATTTATATTATATCTTGAGGGTTTCTTCAAGAGTAAATGATGTAATTACACCCTGCACCATAGCACTTCAGGATTTAGTGTAATAGAACTAAATATGCAATTATGTGGTTAGTAAATGTAACAGTACAAAACTCAAAATCTATATCCACGTACTGTGGCTTCATAAGAAGAATTAGTTTCCTGTTATGTACACAGCAGATGTAATGTAATTATTGCTAACTGCAAAGTATCACCAGACATTCATATCATACCAATGAAAAATGCCACTCCAGCCAATTCTTCAGTCAAACGTATGAAAATGAGAGGATTCCCACAATTCTGTCTTATCAGTGAAGTGTAGGCACATACATTTGATCCTCTACATATCAAATCAATCCTTCCCAGGGCTTACATACACGCAGAACTCACAAATAACATACACGCAAGTACAAAGTGATGGATTGGATTCACCTCTGATTTTATTCCAGCAACTTCAGCTGAATTACAGGATGGTGGAAGATAATCCATTGTGCAACCCGTGTTGATTACAGTTGAGAGAAATAAAACCGGGCCCCGACGTTTATAAAACACTATGAGACTAAAGGAAAACAGCATGAAAGGAGCCACAACCCTGTGGTTAAGAAGCTGATCTTGGACTTGAGAAATACAGTTTCTACTCAGAGGTTCGCCACTAGTTTCACACGCGAGAAAAAGGAAAGAACAAAGAGAGAAGAGGAATAGACCTTAATCCTAGGCCTTGTTTGCAAGAGGATGCTGAAAAGTATGAATTTGCACTGGTTGCATGCAGCCAGTGCAAATGCCTCTTAATTTCCACTTGAACCCCAACACAAAATGGGCCAAACTGTATCAAAGGAAAGCATGCTCACCAAATGGTTAATTACTTTAATTAAAAAATAAAATAAAATTTAAAGGGCTGTGACAGCTCCAGCTTTAGAAATCACACCTGGCTTGGGATTCCCCTTCCCTTAAGGAAGACAGCTGCTGATTGAGTGGGTACAGTGGGAGCTGCCTCTCTCAGGGCTTAGCTGCACAAGAAGCCAGTGAGGAAGGAGGGCACGTCCCCTTTTGCCAGCTCCACTGCTCTGTGGTGGAGGTGAGATGATCCACACCCCTAGAACAAGGTTCACTGGGACCAATACACCAGAAACTAAAGAAATGTGTGTGTTGTTTCCATATAGAAACTGCACTTCAATTATCCATGTGTAAAAACAGACACAGTGCTTCAAAGGAGTGTTTTATTGCTAAGCAAACACTAGTCAGGTTTTCAGCTGCTACTGACACCAGGCCAAACACATCCCTCAGCAAATATATGCTTACATCCCCACGTGTATGTTAGACCTATACTTAACAGGGAGGAAAAGCCTGATAACTGTTCCCTGCCACACGCTATGCACACTGTCATGGCAAGCCACATTGCAGTACTGCAGTCCATGTTTAAAGAAGTGTCATAACATTTAGCCATAAGCATGTGGGAAGACAGTCACAGCAGAAGCGTCAGTCTTGCTGGATACACCAGAGGACATTAAACCTGCATTAATTTTGCATGTTACTTGCAAATACTGAACAGTCCTTTTACAAACTTTGGCCCTGGCAGCTGAATCTATCATGAACATTTTAAATAACCTCCCATTTGATGCTCTCAGGGACATGGGACTCCATCATTTCTCATTCATATAATGGGCACTGAAGAGATGTGCTTATATTAAGAGGTGTTCAGAAGCCTCAGCATTGCTTAAGAATACTATTTTGCTCCTAAGAAGTAACATGAACCAGCCATAACAGGTGGCCAGGTACTGTACTCACCAGGCCTGAAGACCACAACAGAACCCTGAATTTGTTGCATCCTACTTTCCTTTACATTCCTTTGTGAACTTCCCATTTGCCACAGACCAACAGTTCAGTGCCTGGATGCTTTAAAGAACTGTAATGTTCCTTCTTGCCTTCCCTTCAGTCACCCCCAGCTTCTACTTCATGTAGTTGGACCACTAAGATAAAGGCTAACACACTGAGCTGTAACAGTGTGTAGGTGCTCCTCTTTGAGCTGAAATAGTCATACTCCCCCCACTCCGTATTCCTGTCATGTTATTGGCACTGGAAGCATTAGCTTTGTAGTCACAATTACATGAGAACTAAGTAAACTGCAGAAATTTGTAAACTGTTGCATTGCTAAATTAAATGCTGTTTTAACTAACAGTTAATAGTGTTTACTGCTGTGTAATAGTAATTTTCATTTTTTACTGTATCTAATGACTTTCTGATGATTCAAATTCTCTGTAGGGATACCAAATCATTACATTAAGGATGAGTGATTTTAGTATGCTATGACTGATCAGTACAATAATATGTAGACTCATGCTTCAGCTAGTAAATTAAATCATTTACACCAGAGCGTTTGTCAACAAGAAGAGTTCTATTACACTGCTGAATTATAATGTAGAGTCTGCTCAAAATAAAGCACATGCTGTATTAAATCTGTGCCACATTGCATGCAAAATCCTTAAGGAGCAAGGGTTTGTCATGTAGTAAGGCCACAGAGAAGGACTGTTCTTGATGAAGAGTGGATAAATCTAGAAATTTTTATGAATTTGGAAAAGTGTCACGGGCAATACACAGGCCCATAGGCCCACTCAATTATGCCAGGCATCCAGATGTCACTTGAACACTTCACCTGGTATTTAGACCTGTGCGAGTGAAACTGATCACAGCCAGAATTTATGACCTGGCAGATGAAGTCTAAGGATAAGCCAGTGTACAGTCGTTATGTAATCATCCCATCATCCCCAGCCACAAAGAATACAAGGGCAGTTTACTTTGGGATACAAACACATGACAAGTCTGGTGAAGCTACATGTTCAAATGTGTCCTTAGGGAATAGCTCATCATGATCATACTTTAAATGACTAGGTTAGTTCTTTACTTGAACTAGAGCTAAAATATAACCTTCACTGGTGTTTAGCACAGTTACCTGGAGCAGGGTTTGCTTGGGCCCAAAAATTGTTGGGAAGAACTGAAGAGATGTTTTAGTGCTTTAGAGCTGTGGAGGCTTTATGTTTCAGTGTTTGCATGAAATACCAAAGGGCCTAACTTCCATCAACAAAAAAGCGTCAAACATCTCATTTACTGTAATTTGAACAGAGAGTTCTACACCATTTGGGAAAAGTAAGACATCAACACCTCAAGGTTATGTCCCAAAATCAGATGCCATGCGCCACTGTTAAACTACTGATTGTTGACCTTTTCCCAGTTTTGCTCATGTAAACATATGCAATGGATCAGAACCCCAGTTTCCATAATATGCATGCAATAATGTTAGGCAGAAATTACCAGTAAGGACATAAAGATTGCTTGCATGAATTGTCCCTGTAGTCTTATGACACACTCTGGAGAAATCCTTGGAGGACAGCAGGATGTGCTGCATCACATTTGCTGAGTTCATGTCCCAGATGTGGCAGCTCTACTGTCAGAGGACTTTGAGTTTCTCATAATGTGAATCGTAACAGGGAAAGGCTTGCTTTGTGAATATATTTAAATCCACATGAATATATTGCTTTTCAGGAACTTAATGAGTCGTTTGGTTTTTACCCTTGGGATATCCAGAGTCACGAAAACAACAATATATTGACTTCTAAAGTCTTCACAGTGAAAATGTTTTCTGTGCTACTGACTACACTTTAGGTTTAAGCAAAAAAAAGTCAAGTTACCATGTCTAGTTAACTACATGGTGTGCTTCACCTAAAGGCACTCAATGGATGAGATTGGTGGCAAGTAAACAGTCAGTGATGGCTGAACACCTACCCCAGAGAGCATTTCCTGCTCAGAATACAAGTCCAAACCATAGCTCTATATGACACATCTAACATGCCCTTCCTTCTCAGCAGGATCCTCCCCATGAGCCAGCTCCAGCAAGACCAGCCCCTTAGATTTTTTTGCTATTCCTCAAAGCATCCTTTAATAAAAGGCACAGCAAATGTTTTTAAGCCTTTTGTTTAAATCATAGGAGTGTTAAAATAGCCTAATAATCTGGAGAATTGCCAGCTTATAGGCAGGCACTAAGTAAGTTTTAATTTTTGTGTAGAAATCAAATATTAGCAAGGGCAACATGAACACATACAAAGAGACTGCTCATCTGGCCAACATCTGGTTTGATGGGGCCATTATTTCAACAAGTGCTTACAGGCACTTTTTTGTTGTTGTTTCTTCCTCCCAGAGCAGCAACAAACTGGTTGTAGAGATTAAAATTTCCGAATCATTCCCACATACACAGCAAGCCATAGAATTTGCCCAGAACTCCTAATACTTCCCATTTCTTTTTGTTGCCACTGTTTAAAGAACAGCGCTGTATTTAAATAGGTGGGAGGGAAAAGTGAGAAAAGCAGTTAAAATTGTTACTTTCCAGTACATTCCTGTATTACAAGTTACAACAGTGTTTATTGTGTGTTTAAGGAAAGAGCCAGAATGCAAACCTGAAAACACTTCCTCCAGGTGGAGGCTGATATGAAATCAGCCATCTTAAGACACAGGGGAACTCAGTTTCATAAATGCACACATATTTGGAAGTTCAGGCCATCCCATTGCTTGCTCTGGGCTTACTGACCTTCATTTGTAAAGATACATCTTTTTTTCTCTCCCACAGCAGAGTAATTCCTAGAATAATTTATTATGACGGGTTTGTGCTATATGGGTAGCAATGTGTACATGTGCAGTCAACAAAATACAGTTGGAAACCAAGTATTGTAGTGAGACAACAAAGGAACAAACAGAAAAGGAATGCTCACCCTTAGTCAAAGGCTTCAGCTCACAAAAGCTCCATAAGGGAAGGATCCCCAGAAAGAGATCTTTCCCTTATTGTTAGTCAGCCCTTAAGTGGGGTCTAGAATTGCCTTCACCTGTGCTCCCACAACTGATTCAGTCTTTGCCCCAGGTGATCAATCAGAGGTTCAGGCAGTGATTCAACAGTTCCCATACAGTATGTTTGCTTCCAGAACTTCTCTCTCTTGAGGTGACAGTGAATGTGTATCATCTTTTTAAGTAGAGTGGGGATTATTGACCCTGTGACTAAACTGTGATATCTACATGTGTCCTGCTGGAGGACCCATAGTTATCATTTTTTCCAGTGCTGCCAAACATTCAACAACTTTGAACAGCCATGTTTCCAAAGCAAGGGAAGAAAAATCATGAAAACACATCAAAAGAACTCAAGCCAAGCCTTGGCAATAGTCTGTACAACAGTGACAGAATGAAGAGCAATACTGGAGCATATCCATATGCAAAAATGGAAATAAGAGATGCATCTCCACCAATTCCCTCATTAATTTGTTTTTCCTGGTAACGCCATTTGTTCTGCTTGTAGCACCACCTTCTCTTCATGCTGTGTTTTTCCTCTCTGGTGTTGCTGCAGTCATTTCTGGTGTTGCCACAGTCATTTCTGGTGTTGCCACAGTGTGACCCATAGCATGAGAACCTTTCATCACTGAACAGGTCGTAAGTCAGATTTAGGGTTTGATTGCCTCAGAAGCAACTTATGGACACAAACAGTGATGAAGACTGGTCTGTCTTGCCATGAAATCTCAGGAATCTTGTTTAGATTTGTAATGAAGGTTTCACTTTCTGTCTCAAACTTTCACCCAAAGCAAACCCATCAGCTCACCACTGAGTGATGCAGTAGGTGAGGCCTTGCAATCAGACTTCCGAGGCAGAGGATGTCCCAGCCTCCAGGCTCCACTCTGGCAGTTACATGCAGACAGCCTTCTGAGAAACTGGCAGGATTGTGGTTCCAGCACTTTTTTGGGTGGGAAGAAAGAAGACAGAATGCAACTTTGAAGAGATTTGTATTTGTTGGTTTGGGTCTGCTCAAAGCTGAAGGTGTAGCTACATTTCTAACCAGGCTCTATCCTCAGGTTTGGGGGAGAGTTGGGAAGAGTGCATCTGCGTGGAGAGGCTTTCATGGGGCAGGACATGGCAAGAAAATGATATTCTGCCAGAAGACATGAGAAAACAGGCACTGTGTTCTTTCCAAACCAACCAGAGCAGACACTGAGCCAATAAAAAGACTGGGAAATACCTTTGCTTTCAGTCAACCTGCAACTCTGTCCACAGCAGTTTGGGCAGCTCCACCAGCAGTAGGCACTGCATTCTGTACTTTCCAGGTGACAGTTAGTTATTTCTTATCCTTGATTAACTTAATTCTCATGCTTTCATCACTTTCAGATTTTCTCAATGGACTTTTAGTGGGCAACATGACTCAAGGCAAGGTAAATCACAGTAACATAAATGTGATGGCAGGATGGAGTCCCTGCTCCGTCATTGCAGTCTGGCTCCTTAGACGCCCTGCTGAGATGAACCTCATCACATGTTAGACCAGAGTTGCATATGGAGAAAATGCAATGGAAGAGCATTCACTTCTATTGTTAGAGAGCAGTTGTCCTACACAGCTGTATTTATTTTCTGCAAACAATTAGAGAAAAGGTAGAAGTACATGCACCAAGGGAAACAAAGTTGGGGTTTCCATGGAAACTCAGAATTTTCTGACTTATAATTAAATAAATTGTGGTGGTATTTTGTTTGCTTGTTTGATTGATTGTTTGTTTTTGAATAATCTGGATGCTTCCATTTATCTTTCTTTTCATCTCTCATGTGGTCTTGCTCATGCTTGGTTTTATGCGTTATATGTATTTCATATGTAATGTGTGCTAAATATATTTCCTAACTCCTGGTAATATTAGCAAGAGTTACTCATGTAACTCCCGTTCATTTTTGAGACAAGAAACCCTAGAGAGTGTGAAAGCACTGAATTCATTCTCCCCCATTCTCATTTTTCTCGGAAGTGATGTGAACACAGGGTACTAACATCCAGATGAAATGGCACACATAAACCTGTGGACCCACTACTGCTAGATATCATGCATCATGCACTTATCTTTCTGTCATATGCAACACTGAGGGAGAGTGTTCTTAAACAAATACATGTGTATTTCCCAGGGCAACATCTCCTGCGAGGGAGAGGGAAGTAGCACCGGTACTTAAAAGCTTTCCACACTAAAACACCCAGTGAATGTCTGTAGCTTACAGCCTTTAGCTCTGATAGTGCTATATATCACACGCTAAGTAGAAGTGGGACTGATCAGAGCTTGGATAGAGGACCTCTGAGGAAAGTCTGAATATAGCAGGACATGGCATTGGTGGCTTGCTACACCATGTATATCCCTGAGATTTCATCTGTACTCCAGCTGTGATCCACTGGTGCTGAAGGAAGTGTTAGTTTATAAGAGAAATATAAAGTCAGTGCTTTAAGCCTTTTTGAGGAGAAATACATCATAAATGACCAACAAGTAAAACATTAGAATTAAGAGTGGGAGGCTTTAGGTGCACTGAAGTTGGGAAGGAAACAGGCCTTCCTGATAAAGTTATGGACAAGGTTGTATTATTAAAATAAAGCAGGAGGATAACCTTATTCCAGCCCTAAACGTTCTATTTCAGCAGTGGGCATAAAGCAGGCCCTCTAAACCAGGCCCCCATGGTACCATCTGCCAAGCACCTTGGGGATCCGACAGCATGGAAGGAGCATTAAAAATGTACGAAGTTGCTGTTTACATTAATAAAAACACATATTCGAAAATGAGGTTGGAAAAAGAACAACATTGTAAACATGACTTTAAACCAAACGCCATTTCGTTTATTTTCATCTGTTAGGATGTGACTACACAAAATCCAGTTTCTGCTGCCTCACCACACTGCTCTCTAATGAAATTTGCACTCGCCTAAATAAAGTGTACATTGTACATGGGACTGTCTCTGCTCTTTTACCTGGCCAGAATTAAAATAAAACTCTCCTGTGGCTGCATTTCAGCTCCCAGACCATTACTTCCAGCATTCTTATAATGAGGGTTCAGTAAAATCGAAGCATATAATAAGAGCATACTATTCCTTTTCTAAAGGCTGACCTGCAGTTCTGGTTTACAAACCAAATGACTGTAGTCAAGCATATTAGTGCTTTAACCTTTTTTATTACATTACATACATGAAAACAATTAAGGCTGGGATTCTTTCCAGTGTATTATCATTTTCTGTTCCCTCTGGCCTTTTTCCATCCATTTCAAAGAATGTACATAGCATCAACCGAACACTCTCTTGTGTTTTTTTTTGTTTTGTTTCTTTTCTTCTTAACAACTGTCATGCTTTCAAGATCCGCCAGCTATAGAACATCGTGCAACAGCAGCAGCCGACAAGACAGGCAGCAAAACAACAACAACAACAAGTTTGGGGTTTAAAACTCCTCATAAAATTAAATCTGAGATTTAAATTCTCCTCATATTTTATTGTCTTTTCTTTTCTTTTTCCTGTGGTAAATGGTAATTAGAGTCAATAATCTTTTGCTGAGAGAGCACCTTGTCCTCACAGTGTTTATATCATCATCATCAAAGATCTGCCTTAAGGCCCTGGCGTGTTAATAATTTAAGGTGTGCACAGCCTAGTTATAGCAGGAAGCCTAGTTATTGAGTTTGTAAACCAGCTGATGATTTATGGGAACACCTTGCATGAGTCATGCTCATTAAATAAAATAGTTGAGTTTAATAAGGAACATGGGGTAAACAGTTCTTCCCGTTACAGGGTGACTGTGCAATTGGAAATTGCTGACTTTTGTCACCAGCTTTGCCACTGCTGTTTTGTCTTAATTGTAACATCAGGGTTAGCTTGCTTGCCTGCCCGTGCACGCACGTGTGTTCACATTTCCCCTTGAAGTACAGATAGAAGGTCTTTCACTGATGCTCTTTTTTCCCTCCCACCCTCTCTGCCTCTCCCCCTCTCTCCATACAGCTGTTTCATAAGTTACCCTCTGATAATGAAAATGTTAAATCTCTCTTTAAAAGGCTACTAATTAAGAAAACAGAAATGTTCACGGAAATAAAATTACAAGGGGAAAAAATCAATATATGGTTGTTAAATGTAGCTTGCATTTGAGAGCCATAACCATATTTTACTTTTAAACACTGGAGTTAACTCTGACTCATTAGAAATTCCTCGGGATATTGAGGCTGTAAAAGCCCTACACATTGGCCTCTTCTGTTCTACCAGGAGCAAGCACACATTACCCACTTCTTTCGAAATCTACTGTAGCTGAAAGAGATTTCAGTGGGATAAGGCACAGCACAAGCACCTACCCTCAGATGGTGAACATCTAAACAACAACATCCTCTGCATCATCTGCTTCTCATTGTCTGCATTTTTTTTTTTTTTTTGGCCTTCCAGGAGCAGAGGCCTGATTCCTTAGGGTACCAGAATGGTCCTTTCCCACTGAAGCCAATGGCATTTGAGCACCCAGGAGTGGGAGGAATTGGTGCAGTCATGGGCCAGAGGCTGCTCTGAAACAAAACCACCAACACTGAGGGGGACGTGGAACTCATGGAGCTGCAGTATTCCTGGGGAATAAGGGGAGAACGAAATGCAGAAAGAATAAAAAAAACACTAGGTAGACTTCTCTTGGTGGCTTTCACTGGTATCATCCAAAATGGAGAGGCTATTTGATTTAGTTAAGCTGATAACAAAAATAATAAGAATTAGATTCAATAAAATAGCCAGCTTCTCCCAGCAACAGATTAATAGCAAGCATCACATTACCCCTACAATACTGATCTCTGTGTACTTTCTGGTTTCTTTCAGATGTACTCTTCTGTATTCTTTTCATAGGGGTGACAGAGCTGTAAGTTTATTTCAGGATGAATAACTGAACAACCTAAAATACAGGCAACCTGTCAGACAGCATTAAAAAATTAGTTAAAGAATACTGGGCCAGACCCACTTGTAGCATAACTTCTACATTCAACAGCACTACACAAAACACGTAGTCCAACAGCCAGCTCATAAACAGTGGCTCAAGTCCTCCATTTTTTTCCAGGGAAAACAAAGCATACACATTACTTGGTCATCCCTTGAAGGTACTTAAACACTTTCCATAGCTCTCATACTTGCATTTTGCAATAATTTGTTTGTTTTCACAACGCTCGTGCCAGCCCAGGGAAGTACCGGGAGCTCATTTTGCAGAGCGCAAAGCGTGGAGAACTGATGATGAGACCCACAGACAAGATCAGGTACCACAGCAGTGAGAAGTGTCAGGACTTTCCGCAGATGCAGGATAAGTTCTGAGTCCCTCAGGTCCAGCCTGGCCCTTCCACCCCATCTGCACATGCTGTAGTGTACTGTGCTGTGGCATCCAAACTAAATGCAACCTTGAGCACTTTCAGGTTTCAGAAGTCTCCAAGTCAGGTGGCAGATCAGTGAGGTGTTTTGAGAACGTAAATTTTGCAAGTAGTGAGAGCTAGGCATGTCTTCCTCGCCAAGAATGTCAAAGGCGCTGACTCAGAGGCACACAAGGAGCCTGGGGCAGAGCAGAGAGAAAAATCAGCCTCTTCAAGGCCCAGAATAAGTGCCCTAATTCATAAACTTGTCTTCTAAACGGGAGAAATCTTTACAATCTCTCAACCATGACACTCCTTACTCCTGGAGGCTACAGCAAAGGTGATGTGGGAAGAAAAGACACTGAGCCAGAGGAGGAGCATCTTTTTTTTTCCAATTCAACCATAGTACGACTGCATTTTTTTTTTTTTTCTCTTCAACAGAATATTAAGTGGTTATTTCTTAGGAACACAGGAGATAGGAAATAAAAATATTGGTTTCCTTCTTACCTTCATGCTCTTTTTTGCGGACAGAACAATTGCAGCGGATTCACCTTCCGTGGAGTAGCCACCTCCCTCCCCAGCAATCTCCTAAAGACTGTGTTCAAGCAAAAAACTCACATTCCTGATGCCACCTGAGAGTGCTGTAGGAACAACTACTAAGTTCAGAAAGGCAGTTTTCTAGTTGTTTCTACTAGCGCACTGGTCTGAAGGCATGAGGTAACCAAGGCCAGGCAACACTGCAGCTTCCAGCACGCTGCTCCTTACTTCACCTCACATTATCTTCCCTAATGCTGATGCTCAACACTACACCTTGACCATTAGTATTTTAAACACTGCTGGGTACAACTGAAGTACTGATGTTTCCCATCGCAAATGTCCAAGTTCCATTTCCTTCTTTGGCTGCAGTCAATGGCAAGAAGTCTGAATGGCATAATTACTAATGTTATCCAGAAAAAGTAAAGAGCATCAGAGGAAACTGTGGCCAAGCTGTACTAAAGAGTATTTCCACTACTGAATGCAAGCAAATCCTTTTAGCCAATCTGATTTGCTGTAGGAAAAACATAACATTATTTCTTCCTTTCCCTTACTGGTAAATATGGTACATGGGCAAGAGGCTTCCTTCGGAGATGGACAAACTTTTCATTATGATTCTTTCACTACAGTAATACCTAGAGACTCAATAACTTGACTTTTCTATCCTGTATAGCAAACACTCTATATAGGCATCACCAAGAATTCTCCATGATGTTTCAGGTCTTGGAGATTTCAGATGAGCTGAAATTATTTTGTATGATCCTTTGACTCAAGGTCAGGAATAGTCAGTGTGTAGAAATGTGTACAGAACTCAAAATGTAAGAGGAGTAGAAACTAAATTAGGCCATAAACTTACGGAGCACATACTGAGTGGAAAAGGCATTTGGCAGGATACAAGTAAATCATAGATTATATAATGGAAAGATACCAAAACAAGACAGTTTCACATACATTCACAGGCAAGTTAGCATACCTAAGCAAATTCATCCTCTAATTGGCTTCAGTTAAGTGCTCTATTCAGAGCATCTTTTGGATAATTCAGGGTACCACTTGTATGACTGGCAAGAGAAAAGCTCCTGGGAATTAAGCAAAAGAGTCACTGTAACTTCCCTAATGAAAGATCTTGAGAATAACAAAGAACCTGGTACAATCTCACCTGGCCTGAAGGCTGTTTTTCAGCAAGATGTAACCTGAAACACAATAGGACGGCGCTCCAACTGAAAGTTGGGGAAAAAAAGAAAAATGAACATGGGAAGAAATAAACGACAGTAAACATGAGTAATTCCATAAAACACTGAAAATCACATTAAGGACACCATTTATCAAATTCTGCCCAAACTGCAAAAATCTGTCCAGAAAATTGCAAAATGATCTCATGCTCAGTTTAAAGGGAGCAAAGAATTTCAAAAGGCTAATGTGAAGCAAATGTTAGCGCTGCACTTCCTCATGTCCTGTTTGAAACAAAATCATCTTGCCTCTGTGCTGGGGCAAAACCGGAACTTGACCCAACCTGACAGGAATTTGAAAGTGTGGCTCCAGATGAGCAGCCAATAGACAAGGCCTAGATGTCTCTAGATAAAAATCTTCCCTTGGCTAACAGAAGATGAAGGCACTGGGTATCCTGTCATTCTAAGCAGTCAGAAATCTTAGTCACAGCCTTCAGTGTTCAGCTGGAGACGCTCCTTTGTAGATAACAGAGCACTCACCAGAGATAAGATAACAAACTGAATGATGCTGTAATAAATGGAGGAGGCAACACACAGTAGAATCGGTGAAACAACATGAAATTCCTGAAAATTCTCAGTATATGACTGATGGATGCCTGTTTGAGTTAAACCAGAAATATCACCGAGTGATCTGCCTCTTATTTGCTGTCTTCTCACTCAAGGTTGGGCGTTTTGATTAGGTGTTGCACAGCACAGCACATAGCAGTGGGTTAGCAAATTATAAAATCCTAGTTTGCGTCATATGCATTTCCAGTTAAGTCAGAAACAGCTAGCATAGAATGAGAGCAGTTTCTATGACCAATTCTCTTTAATACATCAGTGAGGTCTACCCTGCCAAGTGTATGCTGTGTAATGCCAAACAGCCTGGCAGATGGTGGATGATAAAGAACTTGATAACTGAAAGTCTTGGAAGATGAAAAATGTTGATATTTGTCATTGTTACAATATCATAACACACCTCACAACGCTTTATTAGGCTCTCCAGTTTGGGGCAAGTAGGTAGAAGACAAAACACAGCCCCGCCAACTTCTTGAGCAAATGCAATTAATCCTGAGGTGTAGCTACAGAAGGTCATGCCAGGACAAGAGCAACATCCAAAGCTGCCAGATAGCTACTATCTAAACAGGAGATTTCAGTGTGTTTTGGGGAATCTGACACACACTTATAACAGTTGTGACTGCACCAAACTCAAATATGAGATGCTTGAATGACAGGAAGGCCTGCAGGAGGACTGAGAGCTGATGGCTGCACCTTGAGGACACGCAAGTGTAGTTGGCATGGCTCCTGTGCGGACAGAAGGGGAACATGCCCACCCTGCTACTAATAACAAAAGTGAAGGCAACACAGTTGCCAGGGGCTGCTGAATGAAGCCTGGGACGAGGAAGTCCTGGAGATGCTCAGGAAGTGGTCACTTACCCAAGCCCTGTGATGTCAAACAGCTTCTCAGCATTGATGAGTCCTGGCACCCCCCCACGTGCACAACACGTGCAAGTGTTTTGGGGGCAGCAGGAAGAGGAGCCTATTTTTTTTGTTTTGTTTTGTTTTCTCTTTTCAGCAGTGGCTGGAGTGAACAGACACCGACTCCTGCCTTGTGACCAGGACATAATCCTCCTCTCCTTGGCCAAAAGCAGGAGCACAGGGCACAAAACTAATAGACCTCACTCCTAACAGAGCTGACCCCTGCAGAGTGGGGCATCCTCCAAAAGCACACCGTGTGCATTGTAAATCACTTTATAAATAAATTAGCCTGCCTGGAGGTCTCTGAAGGACTGACTCACCCAGGGAACAAAGGGCAAAGAGGGACACGGTGATGCTGATGTCCTGCAGAGCATCTCAGGGGCCTGGGGGAAGGTTAAGGAACATTCAGACTGCGGACCACACCACAAAGCTAACAAAACATGGCAGAGCAAACTGCACGGGGCACCCCATAACGCAATCAGAACACAGTGTGAAAAGAGGAATAAAATACCTCATGTGCTTCATGTGGGCCTTTGAAACCCAGTGGGTATAACTAGCATGTAGTGGTTGTGCTGAGGTCAGGCTCTTGGTTGCGTTGCAGGTATACTCTGACTCGGACTGGGGAAATTATTGACATGGGAGCAATAATGAGAAAATCAATTGCTGAGTCAGATAGCATCGACTGCAATGAAAATTTTGTGCATGAAGGATCTGCAAGATAAAGACCCAGGTTTTCTTTTAGGGTAGATGAGTTGGTAGAGATGCAAGAAGAGATCATGCGGTTAATATTGCTGCCCTTGTTCTCCTGCATTTCCAGCTGGACTCGGATGGAGTATGGCCTAATGGCTTCGGCCGAAGTTTGTGATTCTGCAGATTTTTGAAGGTGCGCGTGACTGCGAAACGGGAATGTTGCACTAGTGGTCTGGGCCACTGCAGTTTCATTAAATTTAACATTACAGCTGACCTATCGGCAAAATAATACAGTCCGCAAGTGTAACCCTGTGTATCTCTCTACTTAACGTGGGACACTTGACTGCAAATGCCTTCAATTGCAGTGCCATTGTTTTCGGTAGTTTGCAGTCGTACTCAAAGCCTTTAATCAGTGCTCCATTCATCCAGGCAGGGGATGAAGTGTAAAAAACCCCACCCCTTCCCCAAAACGACCTGAGAACACTTAATGCCATCGTGAGCCATTCACTCCGCTTTGCGTGATGTTATCTTCGTCTTCTGTCAACAATATCTGCTGGAAGATCATTAGTAGTCCCGAAGAAATGTTTATTATTGCCTTATCTCTCACACCTGCCCAATCATCTGTTTGCTCTTTGTCTCAAAGGCAGTAAAAGTGCAGCAAACTGCAGAAGAGATATGCCTTCGTGTTACAGGGTTGTTGGAGAATTACAGAGGTAATTAAAGACCGCGTGTACACTATTTCTTGACTTGGAAGTCTTTCTGCTCCAGGAGTCCTCATCACCCATTGGGACCCACATGTGCTTAGCAGAGGCGTACCTCAAAATGCCATACGCTGCCTTATTTTGGATGCATTGCAAGTAGAAAATGCTGGGGTTAAGCTCTTCCCTGTTTTCACAGCGCCCAGTCCAACGGGGGGAACAAGAAGAAGGGGTGGAGTGCCCCCAAATCACACACATGGATTTCCCACACCTATTGCTGCTCGCCCAGAACCGAAGGCGAACGCGAGGAGTAACGACAATCTCACAGCCGAAATATTTTTTTAATTAGGCAGCAGCCAAATGAAGAGTGACGTAGGACATAACGAGTGTAATTAGCCATTGTGCGTCTGACAGAGCTGCGTAAGGATTTCTTGTTTTCTTTCGGAAAGTAGGGGGAACTTGGGGAATTCAAGCGATCCTCAGCTCCTTGTGCCAGAGCCGCTGACAAGCGCAAAGGAGCAACAACAGCTACGTACCACCTGCAGCACCGCTGGACTCATTCATTCATTGTAACGTAATAATTTCCTATGGTCGCTGAAGAGAAGCATATGTTCCAGGCAGGCATCAGATGAACAACCGGGCATTTAGATAAAGACAACGAAAACTCGGTTTTAAAGTTCTAAATCGAATCCTGGGTAAAGAACGAACAAAGGGCCAGGGAGGAGAAATTACGTTATTTAGGCTGACACAACCTAAATCAGATCTCACACAAACACAGAGCGTTCGTCACGGCGAGTCAGCTTCATGACTATTTATACCGTCGCGCGCTGGCTGCACACAGTCCATTCATAATTGTCTACTTTTTCTAATTAATCACCAAAGACTTTTGCTTTGCCTACAGCTAGCTCAGGGGGACTCAGGACAGCTAGCCAAGGCCCATGCATCAGCTGGGGCTGGGGGAGGCTGCCCTGCTCCCCACACACCATGGGGCTCAGTGCTTTCATCCCCAACCTTGTTTTCCCAGCACAGAACCAGTGGGGGATTTGGGCAGGGTTTTGCAATTCAGAGGGTTTGATTTCCCTCTCTGCCATCCATGCGTGTGCTTGTTCCCCTCTCCTTGCTAAAGCAAGCAGTGTGGGATCTGTAAGGCTTCAAAGAGAGCGAGAGAGCTGGGTCAAATATTGCATGAACTTCTGCATTACCAATGTTTTCTTAATGAGCTCAGCATAATCAGCATATGCTAGCGGAAAGACCAAGTCAGCTACTAGGTCCCTCCAGCTCCAAGGACATGTGCAGTAGGGCTGGTTGCTCACACCTCCTCTGCACACACCAAGAATAGCAGCTACACGTGTGAGCAGGACATCTGGGCTGCAAATAAACTACTTTGTAAGTATGGGTTTGCCAGCCCAAGCTAGAGGACAGCAATCTGACCTCTGATTCCAAGGCTAACAGAGGTTTAGGCACGTAGAAGCTATTCCACAAACCAAGAAATGGGGCAGTTTGGCTGGTAACAGAACAAGAGCATGCTCATTCTCCACACATTAGAAGAAAACATAATTCTTCTTAAAAAAAAAAATAATAATAAATTAACCACTTTTTCCTTTGTTAGCACTGATGATGTTGGTAATACCAAAAGTCAACCTAAGATCATACTGATCTACATCAAGATCAGAAAACAATAGAGCCATACTATCTCTCAGGTACATTCCAACTTAAGGCTACAAACTGTAACACTAAACGTGTGGATGAAGGCTTTCTGGTGAGATGTGTCTCTTGACGTGATCTTGATCACACTGTGCCCACTTCTGGGTCTGCAAAGAGTTAGCGCCATGGCAGGAGAGGAGCACTCTGCACAGCACCCATAGGTCCAGAATAAGGTTTATACTGATACAGATGAGAAAATGTCTCGAAGATCAGAACGAAAGGATAGCTCACGTGAAATATTCCAAGGACTCAAGCTAAACTGTTCTATTCATAGGGCCAGATGCTGCTTTTCCCCTGAGACGCTGGCTGCTTGGTGTGCACACGCACACATGCACACTGGAGCTATTGCCACCTTGCTGTACAGGCTGTGATTTCACTGGGACACACTGCCTATTACCCAGTTGCATGCTTAATAATGACTCTGGGCTTTGATTCCTCCTAAGGAAGAGAGGAGCTGAATTAAATATTATTAATGTCAACAGTATTGCATTAACACAGGAGAAATAGCGGTATTCAAAATAACGTTATCTAAATGGCAGTGTAAATGTAAGGTAAGCCGAGTACCTGGCTTCTGAGGAGTGTGAAGCCAAACGGTGATTTCCTCTCGGGGCAGCGATAAACAAGTCAGTCATACTGAGTTTACAGTTTTAGTAATAATTGGCTTGAAGGAAAAAAAATACCAAGCGCAGTAGCAGATTAACTACATTATAATTATAGGGTGTAATTTCAGCCCCTGCTCCCAGAGTGGAAGGCACAGTTTTTATCTGATCAACCTCTGTGAGTAATTCTCTATTAGGTTTGGGGCTGAGCATTGCTCTGCTGACTTTAAAGGTGCCTAAGAGCATATACAGAGAGACTGCAACACAGAAACCTGGGTCACAGCACAGGAACAGGACCTATGGCCGCAGGCATGTGGTCACTGGAGTAAAAAGCAGTGATGGCAGTGACACAGCTGACAGCAAACAGGGATTGCCACATAACCTAAGCAAACTTTTGGAGCTTATCCTGGTGATTTTGGAAAAGATTTTTCACCAGAAGGTGGTCGGGCCCTGGAACAAGCTCCCCAGGGCACTAGTCATGGCCCCAAGCTGCTGGAGTCTGAGGAACATTTGGACAGTGCTCTCAGACGTAGGGTTTGAATTTTGGGTGGTTCTGTGTGGAGCTGGGTGTTGGACTCAGTGGTCCTCATGAATCTTTTCTAAATTGGGATGTTCTACGATTCTGTGATTATATTTTGTCTGGCAGCATCTGGGTTCTGGTCCTCTGTGGGTGCCATGACCAGCAGAATGGTGTGATTCACCTACTGGAGCTAGGAGAGAGTGTCTCCACACAGCTTAGGAAATCCTGAGGCTCGGTCACCTCCCCAGACCACTCAGCTTGGCTTCTCCCATAACCTACCATTAACTGGACACACCACACCTTCAAAAAAGGAGCCCCCAGAGAGACCTTCTTCAAGAGCAGCTGCCACAGGCAACAGAGATCTAAGGCAGAATTAGGGACCAGTCCTGATGGGAGTGGTATCCTCCAGGGAAAAAAAAAGTAGAAATTCACCTTCTGTTGTTGTTATTCCTTGAATTTTGGCTCCCACACTTTTCTGTTTTCACTGGAAAGCTGATTGTGAAACAGAACTTCAGAAGGAGGAGGGTTGGGTGCTGTTTGCATTTTCTGGCTCCCCAGCTCCTCCCCAGCAGAACTTTGTTCATCTTTTGGGTCTGCCTACAGCAGCAGTGTGTGCTAGCTTTCCCCCCTTTTTTTTGCCTGCCTCTGCTCATGTATTTACTTATGACAGGTGAGCCCCTGTAGCACTGGGTGCCTTTTCCTACCATGCTCTCCATGAAGCCTGGGCCTACTTACCCAGTCCCCATGCTCTGATGCATGCAACAATAGGCACTGAGCCCTGGCGACGGAAATATCTGATCATGCTCCCACTTCATTAGCTTGTCCTGCAAGAAATTGAGCAAGGAAACTGAATGTTTTCTCATTTCACAATTATAGTTTCTGTTCGTCCTTGGGGAAAACAGAAAAGTAACTCAGAAAGGCGGAGGGTACCATTCCCCTCCCATCAAACACAAAACCTTCATGTCAAAAAAGACCCCCCCACCCCTCAACGCTGGTGCCTCGTTTTGTAAAAGGACTTCCAAGACTGACATAAAAACAGTCTTATTTTGAACAAGGATGAGAAAGTTCGCTCAAAATACTGGTGTTTACTCCCAAAAGACATTCAGTCATGGGTAAGACAGCCACAACCCTGCCAGAACAACGTGTTTCCTACTATTTCAGTGAAAAGCTCTCAGAGGAACTAGGTAGCACGAGCAGCAGGGGAGGTAGTGACCTTCTTCTGCCTGCTGAGTGTGATGGGAATTGCCCTGCACACGCGTTGGAAGGGAAAAATGCCATGCATAGAGCTGATTTCTGCCCTAGACATACCCTATGGTTAGTGGGATACAGACCTAGCTGACCCTAATACAGCTTGTAGCACGCAGGAGACTCCTGGCTATGCTCTGTGTCCTTCCCTACACTGTGATTTCTTTTTTTTTTATCAGGCTAAAAAGGGTATATTTTATCATAATGGTTTCAAATCCAATGTGTACCGGCCAACACAAATACGGTATTACAAGTTGAAGAACTGTACCTCAGGCACCATTTTATTAGAACTAGTGTTTACATCAAACAATACATCCTAAGTACTTCATATTAAGCTTGGACAAATCATTTGCCTGAGGATTAGGGTGTTGTGCCATTGAAATGTAATCCTTCTGTTGATTTTTTTTTTAACTGCCAAACCAAACGTGGTAAAATCAGTAACTGTTAAAAACCAGGAGAGTGAAAACCTTAGCCTCAATTTGACATGTTAAATAAAGCAAAAGAAAAATTACCAGGGTGAGTGTGCAGGCACAGCATCTGAGCAGCAGGCCAGATTTTCTCCCATGTATATCAGAAAAAAACTCAGCCAGGTTGGGCTGCATCCCAGGATGCTTCCCCATGTCCCAGAGTAGTCCCAGCAGGATGCAGTGTCCCGGGGGAAAGGATGGGTGGGCAACTTTGCTAACCAGAGCCTTTGCAAAAGGAAAATGCACCCCACGCACCTCTCTCAATGCCTGACATACCCATAATATTGGCTTTTATATGCATGCACTGCTTAGGCCCCTTTTAACAAAAAATGCCCCCAAAGGGTGTGTCTCTGGGCACACCTGATGTCTCTGCTGGGATTTGCCATTGTGTGTTAGAGGGCAGAGCTAGACATCAAGGTATGCAAAATTCTTGCCCCATGATCGTAAGACACCTTCCTTCTGCTCACAGGGATTTAAAGGTCAAACAGGAGGCAATGACTCTGTTGTAGGAATGCTTTCTCTGAGTGAAGAACGATAGCAATGCCATGGAAACTACTCTTGGTAGAAGCCATATAGCAGTGGGCAGGGAATATGCGTTTCCAACCTAGGTAGGAAAATCTGAAGTACAGTTAAGAGTATTGCATGGTGATCAGACATAACGACATGGATTGAACAGAATATGCCCTAGGACACACTTGGTATGGTGCTTGGTATCTGGACATACTTTGATTCCTCTAAGGCTTTTTGTTGCCAGGATTCCCCAGCAAATTACATCTGCACACTTTGGTTTTATATATGTGCATGTGTATTTATTCATTTATCTATTTGTGTATGATACTGCATCTTTGGGAATAACTCACTGAATAGATCTAGATTCTGATATAGATCTGTATCCAGATATAGATTCACTAACTTGCTACCACAAACACACAAAAATCTTACTGCTTGTTTTGTTCACAGTAAGGAAAAAGCTATGTTCTAGCAGCCGTCAGCAAAAGCCATCATGGGCAGCTCCTGCATTGCCTCAGGTGGGTCAAATGCTCACAGCCCCACCAGGTCACACTGGGCACCAACAGTGCCCATCACCTTGTACTATGTTCCTACACATCTGCCTGAGGTTCAGGATGCATCAGATTTTGTCTCAAGGCATGGAGTTGCCAGTTTCATGGGAAATCCTGCCCAGACAGCATTGGGCAGCACCAAGATGTCTGAGCAATTGGAAGTTCTGTGATTCAGGTGATGCTTATAGGGCCACCACCAATGCATCTGGTCTAAGGGGAATCTAGGAGATGCCACATTGATGCTGCCCCTATATTAAAAAAACTCGTTGGTAAGCACAGAACAGCTGATGCTCTCAAAAACAAATCTTGGACCCAAACCACACTCTCAGACTTGGAGCATTTCCCTGTCAAGCTGGAGCTGCTGCACACAGCTCAGTGCTTTGTTAAACCAAGCTAAATACTGAGATGTGCCTTGATACTTCCTCCCCTTATGGGCCTGTTCTGGAAAGCTGTGGCTCCCGAAACAGCAGAGGAGAGTTGCTGACACGGAGCTGGTACTAATTGCAGCTCCCAGTAGGTCCCATCCTGTCTGCAGCCTCAGCGTGGTGCCTGTGAACAAGGCACTGCTTTACTGAGACTGAAGAAATGTCACAGAGATCACAGGTGGGTGAGAAGGCTCAAAAGAAAACTAAATAATTTTAGGGAAAAAAAGGGATGTAGGATGTGAAAAATTAGGAAATTATAAGCAAATAGGGAACACAGGCAGAAGTATTTTGCACAAAGGGCAATAAACATATGGAATAAATTACCGGAGTAGGCAGTCAAAGCAAAGCATGTAAATGAGTTGCACAGACACCTCCATTTGTTGCTGGAGAATGGGGGAGGAGGATAAAAAAGCAGGAAGGTGGAATTAAAAGGGCCTTTTCCTGTTCCCATGGCCTTTTCTTGTGGTTCTTATGTTCTCTGTATGCTAAGGTATTTCTGGGATCCTAGGTTGAGAAGCACATGATATTTTGTAGGTACCATATGTGCGATCCTACCTAGGCATGCTGCTGCTGCTGCTGCTGGCTTACAGCAAACAACCAGCCTGCCCTTGAGGAGCGGCATGAGGGTCTCTCTCACCAGCTAAAATAGGAGGCTCTTCATTGCCCTGAGTCCTTGAGGATTCAGTATTACTACCCTCCAAAGGGAGAGTGTTGAGACACCCGAAAAAGAGAAAGCAGGAGAGAAAGATATTCACAGAGGCACGTTGTGACTTGAAAGAGCAAAATACAGTGTGCCTATTCATGGGAAGGGAGTAACAGATTTTATAATATTAAAAATAGCTCAGTCACAAGCTGGAGCTGCCAGAGGTAATCTTAGAACTCTGGTTTTACTGGCACTTTGATGTTTTACCAGAATTTAACACTACATTATTCACTAAGAGGCTTGTTCCCACTGTGGGATGGACAAGCCTAGCTGCTATTAGCACTAAGCGGTGAGCACATAAACGCAGCCTGGAGAACAGCCCCTTGTGCACCTATGGTTTTTATGATAATGCTGCAGAGTTAACTTGCAGCCCAGGTTGGGATTCTTCTGTTCCCACTAGCAGTGACAGTGGCTGCAGCAGACAGCCCTGAGGGGCTGCAGGAAGAGCAGAGCTATTGAGGAGATGCTCAATACAGATGGTCCTTTCGCACGGCCTGTGCAGGCATTTTTATTTATCCAGGTGTATATATAGCATTTATGATATCCCCAGCACCAGATAAGGGAAGGTGTCCCTTGAACCTTCCCTCTGAAGAGGCCAGCTGGAGGGCTGTGGGGTGAGAGATTGTCACAGCTGCTCCCCAGGGTGTTCTCACTTTTTTGGCTACTAGGTGGATTTGGAATAATCACTGGTCTCATTTTCATTACATCCTTAATATGCAAGCAACACAAAAGAAACACCCACCCACTACCATTTCGGCACTGCAAATTCACATACCAAGCAGAAGTTAAAGTTGAATGGAAAAAAAAAAAAACACTCTATTCTTCTCTTCTGTTATTGCAATATCCTTAGATTTATCTTCTGCTTTTCATGAACAGTGAGCTCATAACTGTAGTCTAGCTCCTGACAGCAGCAGTAAAAGCACACAGGGATGGCAGTTGCTGGGATTTCATTAAAACAAGTTTTACTTCTGATCCCGTGCATGGATACAGGCCAAACCTTTCTTTGCACCCAATAATCTAAAAAGTAATTACAAGGTGCTTGAAATTTGCTTCCTGAAAATCCAGCATCTCGTGCAAACTCTTTAACATTTTCCCTTTATCCTATATGTCCATGCGCTGAAAATCCTATACGGCCCTGCGGGAAGGCAGGGTGGTTTACACCAGGGTTTGAAAGGTGAGAGGCTTGCATTTCTTCCCAGCTCTGTGTAGGGAATGATGTTTGGCCTTGAACTGCTTCCCTCCAGCAGAGGACAACAGCACTGCCCCACGTGCTAGAGCAGGAGGTGCTGTGCTGCTGACATCACCCTGCTGCAGGGCAAACCAGCGAACGCTTGCGCTTCCTCTGCCCAGGGCTGCTCCTAGCCCTAGATCCCAGATGGCCTGATCCCAAGGCCTTTTCCTGGTAAAGAGAATTGCCCAAAATAAAGGCTTATTTAAGGATGAGCTGGCTGAGTGATGTCTATTGGGCACTGTGGAAGGCACTTGCTTCTGTCTTTGCTCACTGCCCATGTCTAGTTTGTACTGCTGTAGCAGGAGAAGGAGGAGGACTGGTACCATAGACCATGACCAGACTTAATCAAGTGGCTACTTACCACCTAAGAATGAGGTAGAGGATCCTTTGTTAAGGAGAGGATAGGATGAGCATGCTTTCTGCTACCTCAAAAGTAATTAGAGATAACCTCTTCCTTTTTCCCTTGCTCTCTGTTGCTACCGTTTCCTGTCCTGTATTTTGTAGCAGATGAAATAAAGCCTGGATCTGAATTGGATTTCCCTTGGAAACTGAGTGGATTGACTGAAACATCAAGCAGCAATGGAAAGAGGTATCTTTTTTTTTTCTTTCTTTTTTTGCCACTAAAATAAAGTCTGCTGCCTACCTTAGTGGCTATTTTGTAGCAATTAACAGAAGAATCACTTCTAGATTTTGTCATTCTGTTGTTAATGCATGGCAGTGTCTCCAGATATCTGTACTGTTCCAGAAGGTAGAGCTGGATGTAAAGACACTTCTGCCTGTATAGACAAGGGACAGAAAATCCCTGAATTCAGAGCCCTTCAGTCTCTTAACATCTAACATTAATCTCTTAACCTATAATATTCAAAGCCTTAGGGTCAGGGACAAGAGAATACGTACCCAGACCAACACAAAGAGAGGCAGGTAGACCCGTTTACAAGAGGGCAAATATTCATGCCACCTACTCTACCATGAGTTTTAGGCAAAGCCAAGAGGTGGCCAAGTCTTCTGGCAGTGACAGAACATGGTGGCCTTGTGCCCTGGGTGTTGCGTGCAGGGTGCTGGCAGCAGACCCTCCTGAAGCCTAGCGTTGCTGCGGTTCCAGGAGCCATCTTCTCTCTGCAAACAGGGCTGTGAGGGACGCACAGGCACCCACTGGACTCACAAAGCCTCTCCATGCTGAGCTGACATATCTGACTCATTCGCAACAAAATTTGGAGAAGGAGGACCGATCATGCCCTCGATTGCCTGGGAGGCATTGCTGAACCATCATCACGAATGGCCTTATTGCTGTGAACAAGGGAAAGCACATTCAGAAGAGGCCTGGGCAGGGATGCCAAGACGTATCACGCTGCTCGGCTGTGCTCAGAGCCCTTCTGTGGGAGTTCACGGGAGGCACTCAGGGACAGGATGAAGGGTGATGGCCGAGGAGCCACAGGTCTGTCTGTTGTGCAGGGGACCCCACAGAAAAGGCCACCAGAAAGGCTGCTACCAGTGAGATTCATCTCAGATCTCAGAGGCTGGATCTGATTCCGGATCTGGACTCTGGCTACTGAGTTTAGGGACAAATAACCCACTTGATGAGTAGCCAAAGAAAAGCCACACTGACACTGAAAAAATGCAGCAGAAAATGTGTGTGACCATTCCCACCCTGGACACTGCCTGTGCCACAGCAAGCAGGGATCTGAAGTGACAGTGCTGCTTCCTCACTCAGCAGGGTGAATCTGGGACGCGGGCCCAGCTCAAAATGTGAGCTCCCTGTCACTTTGGGTCTAAACCTCGGCGTTATTTATAAGCAAGGGTGAGAGCTTTGCTTTGTCTCCTTGAGAATTCTCCTCCTCATGCGTTTTGTCAGCAAAACTGGAGCAGCAGGATCAGTCACAGAGGTGCAAGGGATGGCACGGTGCCGGGGCTGCCTCACCTCTGTGTCCCGGTCTCCACATGCTGAGGTGTGGGAACAGCTTTCGCAGTGTGAGCAGACCCCCAAGCCCCACGGGCACAGATGATCTCGTGCATCGCTATCTGCAGGGCCCAGCTCTCCATCTGGCACTGTTTGATGCTATCCTGGCACGTGTAGCATGGACTCACAGTGTCCTTTTTTTGTCAGTATCTTCTAAGTTGAGCTTAGAAACAGGCCAGTGAGTGTTTGTGGTAATACTTCAAACTGTTTCCAAGGCAGTCAGGCCTATTTTAAGACAAGGACACAGACACACAGGGATCAGATTTTTAAAGCACTGAAGCACCTGAAAGTGCAGAGAGACACCTAGCTGTTTCCCATTGCTCTTAGTGCAAAATTACCAGGCACAGCCTCAATGAATTTAATCCCAGAACCTCTGTACTTGAAAAATAGGAAGATCAAACTTGTCAACTACAGAAGGGATATAGTGCCTTTCATTTCTCTGATGTGCCGACAGCTTGTAGTTGTGCTGTAGGCCTCAAACCAGCCACTAAAAGCACGGTGTGTACTGAGCTGCTATCTCACCCATCCCCTCTTACAGAAGGAAGCAAAGAGGATGCAGGGGTAGCAGGTCCCTTCCATTGCCATTCCAGCACACCCACACAGCTGCAAAAGAAGCACACGAGGAAACGTGCCCATATAGAATACGTTCTATATTCTATATAGAGCATTTCACCCTTTTGGGGTGAAATGCTGATGCATTCTGGCCCTAGATCCATCAGCGTTTATTTTTATGGCATAACCAATCATTTTGTATAATTTTGGTTAAGAAAATTGGCACTTTCTGGTGAAGAATACATAAACCAAGACTCGCATGAAGGCAAATTTTTGCAGACAACCAGTAAAGTGCTTGAAAATTACACAGGCAACGGAACTGCAGCCGTTATGGCAATTAGACGCTATCAGATATGAGCAAGACAAACCAGCAGATCATTTTATTAGCCTGGGAGAAATGGTCAAGCTCCTCTGGCTTTCATTACCATTTCCTTTGGTGATTATAATGATAATTTTACTATTAGATTCAAATTCCTCCTGACGTTTTTATCTCAAGAGTCCAACTGGCTTTACAATAAGATAGCTTTTTAAGTCCTCTCTCCAGGAATGAGTTGTACACAAAGCTGTTGCCGCTTAGAATCGTTTTTACTTTCAAAACTGTCTGTCCATTGCTATTTGGATGTACTTGTCCTGATGGGGACTCCAGCCACATCGATGCTCGCTGGGTCTCTTACAAAGGGAACCAAGGAACAAGCATCAGCTTCAATATTGCGAGCCGCACGTAAGAGCCCACCCTTAGGAGACGGGCAAGGTGCTGTGGACATCCTCAGAGCATCCCACTCAGCTCACAAGGGAACCCTACCACAAAGAAAGCATGGAGTCGGAGTTGCCATTCAGCACAAAGGATCAGTGAAGCTCTGTCCAAGCAGAGCTGCTCCCCTCGCAGACCTGGCAGTATTATCTTCAATAGCCCAGTACGGGATGCCGCATGCCCAGGAAAGATGCAGAGCGGCATCCCTGAAATGCCAGATATTGGGGTGCACACCCTCTGGGTTCCCTAGCCAAAGAGGACCCCGGGATGAAGCAATGTGCTTTCTCATTCCTCCCTCCAGTCCTGCGAGCGTCCCTAAAAGGGGAGCAGGATTTCTCTGCAGGCGTTTGCTGAAAACAGCACGGAGATATTCCAAATGCTGATGCATAGGTGTCATTCCAAAGCCATAAGCAAAGTGGAAGGCAGAGAGCTCCAGCTCAAGTCTTCAGACACCAGCTGTGCTTCTCTCCCCTGTATGATTTTACAGGCTGAGGAGCGATGCTGGCTGAAATCACAATCCGACAGCTTATACTTGAACAGCTCGGGATGAAGTTGGTCTCAGAAATGTTAGCGATGCTGTCTGGAGAAGACCTCCTGGATTTCTAGGCAGTAATTAATACTTAACTTTCTGCTCTATCACGGCAGCTGTGCCACGGGGTCAGCAGGAGTCACCGTGTTGGTAAAAGATAATTGCACTGCACGTGCAGCCCCAAGCTGAGCACCCTACAATAACAGGGGAAGCTTTCCCGGCCTCCTGCAAGGGTGAGGGAGGCCTTGCCTGGGAGGTGGGAGAGCCCTATCCCCGCCACAGCACCAGGAGATGAGGAGTGAGGAAGACTTCCAGCCCGACATTGCTGTACCTGTGGAGAGCAGAGGGGCTGGAGGCTTTCCCGAAGCAGCCCTGCCGAAATACAACTGCCCTCCACGGCTTAATCAAACGGTCAATCGCCTGCATGAGCCTTATCTCGCATTTGAATGCGTCTGGCTCCAGTTTTGGGGAAGGTCCCTTCTGTGCTGGGGTTTTCTCCCCGGGGAGGCATTGTCATGCGGGGCTCTGCTGCCCACCCCGCGGGGCAGGAGCGGAGTCACCACCCGACACAGGTAAACACCCCGGCTCCATCTGAATGGCAGGGCTGTCAAAGTGGCCTCCGAAAACATAACCAAAACAAAATAAAAAGAAGAAAACAACGGGGGGGGGGGGTGGGAGAGGGGGAAGGCTCTGCCGGGTTAATTTTAGTCCCCCCTATTGCTGTCCTCCGTTGCCCAGGACAGAACGGGGACGACGCTCCCTGTCCCCAGCCCTGGCTCCAGCCAGAGCCCGCCTCCGGCCCCTAAGCTGATAATTGCGGCCCCTCCACTGGCACAGGGCGGCTCTCATGCCATTTTGACCCAAACTATGTCTTCTTTCTGTATATTTTTAATTAGCCTCAAGAATGCAGCAAAGCCAGCGTGAGATCCTTTCATTCCCCTTTGTTTAATATCTGTTATTATGACATTAAGTGTGGTTTTTTGTTGTGGTGGAGAGTTAAACATCCCCCTCGGTCCCGCCGCTGTAGCCACGGGTTTGCAACGGTTTTGTGTACATTAAAGTGGTCATTTTCGGATTAGCTCTTTCTTTCCCTTTGATGCATATGAAACGCTTCGCCAGTTACTCGGAGAATGCATTTTGCCTCTTTTGTTGCCCTCCTCGCAACCAATGGCAGCGAGAGGACGAAAGCCCCCTGGCTCTCTCTTTAAATCATAAAGGAATTTCCAAATGGTTTAAAGCTTTACTCGCCACTTCTGTCTGGAGTTTCTTGACCAAAAATAGACCGCGGTTGTTTTCAAGGAGCGGGCAGGGCAGCACCGCGCTGTTACCGCCCGGGAGCGGGACTGGGGCAGCCGCACCGCTCGCTGCTTCTCCCCGTGCTGCTCCTGCTGCGCGGGTAGGGGGGGGTTGTTGGTGTTCTTTTTTATTTTTTCCTCCTACTTCTTCCTTCTTTTTCCCCCCCCCCCCCCTTTTTTTTTTTTTTTTCTTTTTCTCCCCCGTTTTTTCCCCCCTTTTTTTCTTTTTTTTTGTCTTTTTTCTCCCTTTTTGTTTTATCGCTTCACGGGAAGCGGAACGAAGGTCTGACCAAACTGCCACATTGCACATAACCCACACGGCACACAACACACGGTGATCCCTCTCCATCCATGCACCGGTTCCGTGGGACTCCCCGCTGCTGCCCTCAGAGCTCCCCCAGCTTCCAGCCCTCCCCATCGCTACCGTTCGTATCATTGCAACCAATCCTGGGGGGCTCCCGATTAAAATAAAACGAGCCCATCGGAAAATAAATAAACCCACCCGCACCGCTCCCCTTTCATCCTGGGGAGCATCCCAAATACGGGTGGGGTCCGAGGAGGGGTTCTGGTGCCAGCACCGCCCCGTGATGGCACAGCGTGCCCTAACAGAGGTGGGGGGGGGGGGGGGGTTGAAGCCCCTCCAAGCGACAGCGCTGCAGATTCAGGGCACAGGGAACAGGGCAGGGGCAGAGCTCGCCCGTATTTCTCACCCACCGGGATTGTTTCACCTAGGGAAACGGCTTCTTTTTTTCTTTTTTCTTTTTTCTTTTTTTTTCCTTCCCTCTTTCCTTTCTTTCTTTCTTAATTATTATTATTTTTAGGGCTCTAACACGTGCCTCGTCAGCGAGAGACGCTCTAATTTAACAGCCAACAGCCTGCAGCCGAACGGCGGTACGGAAACCCGATGTGAGGATCATTCGGAGGTTCCGAAGCGCTGAGTCAGCGGCGGAGCCCCATCTCCGAGGCTCGGATGCGTTTGTAATTCCCGCTGCTATGTTTCGCTTACTGTTACACCGATTGGATCGCGTAATTATTGTTTGTTTTCCAAAAATGTAATTACTTTCTTTTTTTTTTTTTCCCCTCTCTCTCTCTCTCTCTTTGTTTCCTTTGCAGCGTTCAGTCTGCCTGAATAAAGCAGCGTTTGGAGGGAGGGTGGAGGGGAAAAAGGGAGTTAAAAAAAAAAAAACAACCACCTAACGGAAGAGGAGGAGGTCTCAGTCTTTGGCCGAAGATGTTCTCTCTCGGGCACTTCTTGCACCGATGGTTTGATACCGGCACGTGCGAAACAAAGCCTTGAGAGTAAGACCTAACTGGGGGCTCCTGGGCAGCCCCTGGTTTGGGGGATCCTTTTCCTCTCCCTGTAGACCCGAAAGCGAATTAATAATAATAATTATAATTCCAATGCTAACGCTGCTGGAGGGTTAAGGGGAGGCTGCCCCCAGGACCCCCACGAAGCCGTACTGCCCGCGGCCCCCAGGCGTGATGCGGCGGAGACGGGCGGAGCCTCCTCCGACCCCCGGGGGCTGCGTCTCCGCACCCACCAAGGCTGCCAGGGAGTTGGGGGGTGGGGGAAAGGGATGATGCCTTCCTCCCCTGGGAGAGCCCCATTTACCTCTCGGCTAATGGAGGGTCCTGAAAAGGAGAAGTGCAGCTCCCCCCAGCCCCCCTCGTAAATTACACCTGCTTGAGGCGGAGAGGATAAAGCACAGCTCTCACCGGCCCGGCAGCAGCGGAGGGGCTTCGCTATGCAAAGAGGGGGGGATTCCCCCCCCCCCGGGGGGTCCCGGCCCGGCCTCAGCCCCGGTGCGTTGCAAACAATGCTCGGCAGCCAGCGCGTGTGCGAGAGGAGTAATTGTGCTCCGGCGCTTAAATAAATCATTGATGGGTGAAATTACACATGCTCACTTAAAACGTAATGTGATTAAGAGATTAGGGGATCGCGGTTAATACGGTGCCTCGCAGCTTCTGGACCCGCTTCCCCACACCGGGAATCCCGCAGCCCCATCCGGCTCCATGAGCCGGGGCGGCCCCGGAGAGAGGACCCCCGCCCCCCTCCGGGTCCACCGTCCGTGGGAGGACGCACCTTGAAATAAATAACTTCGGGGTCGTTTTGTTTGAGGGAAATGCAAAAACAAAAAGTTAAATGGAGACGGGGTCAACGGGGATGCTGCACCCGCTGCTTGCCCCAGCTCTGTTAGCGGCCCCGTTACCTCGCACATGGTTAAGTCCTTTATCGAGAGGAGGCACGAGCGCTGCCGGGGGCGATGGGTAGCCCCGAGGAAGGAGTCGGGATGGCGAGCGGGACCCTATCGCCCGGCTGCATAATAACCCCGGGCGCGCACAGCTGCGCTGTGACCCTTTGTGATGGAGTCGATAGAGCTCCCGTGAAATAATGTCCTCCTTTTGGGTGTGAAATTACCATGTTTATTAATTGAGCCAGACAGGAGGTTTACCTTTTTCTTTCCGAGCCGTGGAAATCTGTGATTCAGGGCGAATGGTTCCCTCTCCCCCATCTCCCCTCAAGCTGTGATGCCCGGGGCTGAGCGCAGGACCAGCTGCGGGTTCTGGAGGGGCGTGCGGTGAGTTCGGGGCAGTTCACATTCTCCTTTTCCCCCCCACCCGTCACTTTTTTTTTTTTTTTTTTTTTTGCGTTGCAATTAGGCTTGTCACGAGCTTGGCGCAGCATGTGTTTCTGGGCCAATAATGCTTGTATTTAACCTAATTAAAGCCGACCTTTTAGAAGATCTGAAATATAAACACGCCTCCCCCCCCCCCCCTCAACACCTCCCTTTTCTACTCCGTTGTAGCAGTTTAACATTTGAATCTCTGGGCTGGAACACGCAACCTTTCACCGAAGCACGAAGGGAGGGAGGCGGGGGGGGGAGAGGGGAAGTCGCAAAAACCTGCGGACGAAGCTGAGGGACCGACTTTGCCCGAGCGCCCGCGACAAGCGGCCAGGTAGGCAGCACCCGCACCCCCTTCCTCAACCTCCTCCTTCTTTCCCGGAGGTGGGCAGGGTCGGCCCTACTCCCGAGGGGCAGCGCGGCTCCGTGCGCGCTGTGTTGCGTCGCGATTTTCAGCGCGGCTCGGCAGGGCGCAGCCTACCGGGGGCGGGTTTGGGACTGCCTCTGAACGCCGGGCGCAGCCGGACGGGCCCGGAGAGTGCCTCCTCCGCTTCCCAGCCTGGGGGGGTGGGCCGGGGCCAAACCCCTCGAGTGAATCCTCAACGTGTGTACGTGGTACGGCGTTTTACGCCCATCACGTGCGAGCTGAGCAAGCCTATTTTCAGCGAAAACCCATCCTCGCAAAATTGTAGCTTTTTTTCTTTCCTTCTTTCTTTCTTTCTTTTTTTTTCTATTATTGGGCAACTTATACACTTTTTTTTTTTTTAACTGGGTAATCAAAATTGTCCTGGGATTTTTTTTTTCTCTCTTTTTTTTTTTTTTTTTCCCCCGCTGAATGACATTACAAAGAATTTTGTTAAAGAAAGCCAGACTAATTGCTGCCAGAAGAGTCTTTTCATAGAAAAGTCTGGTTTTCATAAGGCAGTTTCTGTGGGTGTTGCGGTTAAATCTAAACCTAGCGGAGAGAGGATTTTTTTTTTTTTTCCCTTTTAATTTATTCTTTTTAAGGCGATTTTTCTCAGCAGCGAGAAAGACTCGAGCTGTAACGAAACCACTCCGAGACGCACGGGGCAGCCCCAGCCGCCAGCACAGCGCGCATCTCCCCGCAGAAGTAGCAGACCTCTTGGAAACAGCCGTGCTCACCTGCGCGGCTCCGCGGAGCGGGCGTTTCGTTGGTGGGGCAGGGACGGCACCCCCGAGCATCCCGCCCGCTTTACGGAAAACCAGACCGGCCCCGTAACACATCACAGGATGCTGCGCGAAATCAAGAGGCGAAAAAGAGCTGGATGGTCCCACAAAGATTTAAAAATCGCGCCGATTTTTCTCTCGTTTTTGTTTTCTTTTTTTTTTTTTTCTTTTTTTTTCCTTCTGCAGTTGTTTGGGTTTTTTTTTTCTTTTCTTTTTTTTTTTTTTTTCCACTTTTTAATTTTCCTTTCTTTTTTTTTTCTTTTTTTTTCTCTCACTCAAGGCTCCTAGGAGGAATTTTCAGTCCTCTTCATAACACCCACGGCCCCCTTGCCTGAAGGCGAAGGCATGAAAATAAAGAAATAAACGACCGGGCTGGTGCCACCAAAGCCTGGGGGAGGTCACCGTTACCCTGGTCCCCTCCCTCCCCGACCCATGAAGGCCAGACCAGGCTGGGGCATCCCTCCCTTCCCTCCGTCCAGTCTCGTCCGGGTTTTCTCTGCCAGAGAAAAGGGGAAAGCCCAGGTGAGGGAAACAACATGCCATGAAGGTGGCAGAAGGTACCCACCAGCAGCAGCATGGAGACCCTAGGGGAGTGGGGTTTACACACAGCCCCCTGCTGCAGGGGAGCTTTCTGAACGGCACCAGGGGGACAAGATTAACCACACTGCCCGTTTTTTGTTTTTGTTTTGTTTTGTTTTAATTTCTTTCTCTCTTTTTTTCTTCTCCTCTATTTTTGTTTCTCTTTTTTTTTCTCTTTTTTTTTTCTTCTCTTTTTTTCTCCTTCTCTTCCCGCCCTCCTCCCCCCCCCCTTTTTTTTTTTCTTTCTTCCTTTTCATTATTCTTTTTTCCTTCTTCTTTTTTTTTTTTTTTTTTAATTTATCCTTCATTTTTCCCCTTGAACAACAACAACAAAACACCCAAAAGCCCGTTGCAGGCGGAGAACACTCAGTCCGATGCTGCTCGGTGGCCTCTTTGTTCCCGGCGGGGGGACAGGCGAGGGGTGAACCCCCCCAGCCTGCTGCCCACACGCCGTAGGACGGGCCCCTTCCCGGCGGGGCCGCTTGGCAGGGCCTGACCCTCCTCTCCTCTCGGCAGAGCGGGGATATGATAAAAGGAGACAGGGCTCTGAAAGGATTTGATTGAGATGGCGTGTGCCAAGCTGATGGGAGCCAGCGAGGGACAAAGCGCCGAGGAGCCATGGACACTCGAGCAATTATTCCTCCACGCTGAAGGTGGATTAGCGCAATGGAAAGAAGCATATGTTCGGCCTGGGGCGACACTCCCCCTGGCTGGGTTTAGAGAATGAGAGCGGAGAAAGAGGCTGAACCTGGAATATCAACTATCCGGGAGACAGCCCACCCGCCCCCCCCCCCCCCGCCCCTGCTCCCAGCCTCTCCAAAAGTGCCGGGGATGGATGGTGAGATAAATATGCATGGCCCTGTAGATCCACGGGCACCCACATGTATACCTGCAGAGAGCTGAAAGCACCTTTGTGCACAGCCACTGAATCCCTTGGCATGGGCACACAGAGAGGCAGAAAGACATAAAGGTGGGAAAACCCCCTCGGGTGTGACAAAGAGAGCACAAATAGCCTGACTACGAGGGGCCTTACAGCACCTGCTCTGCTAGAGGCCCAACCCCTTCCCTGAAACTTTCTGAAGGTGGCTGTGGTGAGGGATGGGGTCATCTCCATCCCCTTGCACCAGGCCCAGCCTGGAAGATGCATGGCAGACCTCTCAGCTCCCCCTTTCCTCCTGCTCCTGCAGTGCATCCTGCGGGCACCAAGCCGGGTGAGAAGGACGCGCTCTGCTAGGAAAGAGGGAGAAAGAAGAAGGCCACTCTCCTCATCCTCCTGGGAGCTCCAAAACTGTGCCCCAAATATTTCACTTCCACTTCTTTATCCTCAGGCAAACCTAACATAGGGTCTGGCAGCACGAGGGCAGAAAGCTCTGCAGGATGGACAAGCCAGTAGGAACATAACTAAAACCACTGCATGGAAGAAATATACATCCCCAAGACTGCAGTGGCACAGAGTGCAACGGCTCCCGCCAGAAAAAAGCTCCGCTCACAGCCCCTGCATCTGCTTTCAATAGTTGGTTACAAAAGGAATTATCCACACCACAGGCAACAACAGCAGTGGGGCTCAAGAGTATCTCTGGATGGGAAAGATCACCATGCTGTCCATGTCCTGTGGAAGCTGGGATTTCAGTGCACGCACTTCACACTCGGCTGTCCTTCACCTTCCTGCTCTGAAACAAGGCTATTCCTTCTGCCCCAGGATGTGCTTCCCCATTTTCTCTTCCTTCATCTAGTCCAAAGGTGTCTGTGCAAACGAGCTGTGCGGCTAGGCACAGATCAGGGATCAAGGAGCTTGCTGGAACCTTGGAGCCCTGGTTCAGAGAGAAATCCCACGTTTTCCATACAGGGCAGTGAAGGTTTTGGATGCTGGTTCCTGCCCTGCAGGAACTAGAGTGGAAAGGAAAGCCAGTCTGGAGACCAGTGGGTCCTTCCCACTCCATCAGAAAGCTGTCGATCGCCTCAGCCTGATTCCCACTTTGGTTTGCTCAGTGAATGTGCTCTAACCACTCTACTGGAGAGATGAGGAATGTTGGCCCTTTAGGTTTGAGCCATCAGAGCTGACCTCTGCATCATGGAGACACAACTACACAAATGGTATCAGGGAATAAAGGCCACAGGTCTGTCACCTTCATGCCTACAGCACCAGGCACCAAAACGGAGGGGTAACAGTGCAAAGACACAAATCTTTCTTTCCACTACAAACTATACTTCTGTTCACCCTTCCCAAAGCCTCACCTCCTTCACCTACTCAAGAAAGTCTAGAAACTTCAATCAGAAAAAGAGAAACAAAGCTGATTTGCTCATCTCTACTAGTAAACCATCATGAAAGACTTTCACATTTCCTGTGTTTCCTATTGCTTATTTTAAAATACCTATTTTGGGGAGTTTCAGGTTATTCAGCTAAATATCGCAAATGGGGAGGCTGCAGTCCATGGAGAATTAAATGACCTAAGAACCAGGCTTGGCTGTTTTCTTTTTTCCTCCATCCCAGAGATAAAAAGAAGGAACACATTTTAGTAATCCCCGCTCATTTTCGCGGCCATTCGTGCACCTGTAACTCAAATAATGAAGCCATTTGTTATTTATATTGCACTTTCCCCTCCATTCTAGATTTCTAATGATCTGACCCTGTTTTATGGCCCCGACAAAGCCTGAAACTGGTGTGGACTTCCAATAATTGAACGATATAGGGAAAAATCTTTAATTGGAATGAAGCAGATGTTAGCTTCACGCAGTCCTCTAACTTGATTATTCTTTGGACACGTTAGACAAGCATTAGTGATTGATAATGACGCTAATTAACCCCTTTCCTTTCCAAAACAGCTAACCAACGCCAGCGGGATTCTGCAAACAACACACCCAACGTACTGCATATATCACTATCTGTTTAGAATGGATTAGAGTCACAACCACACCGCCCAAAATCTTCTCCTGCTGACACCGAGCAGGCTCCAAATACTCCCTAAGAGTTCCCAGCGCTGGCAGAGGAGCAGCACAGCCACTTAGGAAAGGCATGTGGGACAGAACCAGACGCACAGTGCGTTTTGCCAACTCCTAACCTTTCATATTCGGCTGTGGAGCTGTTTCCATTGGATTGCCTACGCTGGCTGGGATGGGCTCGACGCTGCTCCCCGTCAGAGAGACGTTTGTTATTTCAGCCACACTCCTGGAACGCGAGGGCTGGCGCACTGGGAACCCGGGCTGGGCTGAGACACGCACGTGGTGAGGAGGGAAAGGGAAGCGCGCACGCCGGAATTTCAGTGCAAGGCAGGAGATGAGCAACCAAACAAGGAGCTGATCTGATTACGCAGTTAGATTTATCAAGGGCAATAAAGGAATCGCCTTCAAATGTAAGGGTTTGGAGAAATGAATACTCCTAGCAAGTGAATAAAATGTATTCAATTAACTAAAAACCTCGTGCACTTCTGAACTGAAGTGGAATCGACTGTAATTGATTTATTTGAAACCAGAGGTTAAGGACTGAATTAGCTAAGTACAACTGGGTATTTCAAGCCACTGACTTCTCAAATGTCAAATCCCTTCTATTTTAAATATTATTTCAGCTGCGGGGCATTGCTGTCCTGATGGCTGTTCCACCAGTTAAATCTCAAATTATATTAATATTCGATTTTTGGAGGGTGGGGTAAATTACGGTACAAAGAGGAGGGCTGTCCTTATTCACGGCGAACGTGCGCCGAGCCGTCGTTAGGCTCACGTGCAGAAATCAGCCCTGGTCTAGCGTTCAGCCACTCACCCTAATTCCAGCCAATCTGGAGGAGAAAACAACAGCAGATTTTTGTTGGTGTCTGAAAGCCTGACCTAGAATTGGACTGCTGTGCGTTGAGCGCAACGGTACGGACGCATCCAAAGAACGGCGGAGTAATTAGCACGTTTTCGTAACCTCGCCTCGGTCTCAGCAGAAGAGGCTGAGCTGAAGCCAGCCTGATTTCCATCCTCGCCTGCAAAGTCCTTCCTCAGAAATAACAGCCATAAAGATATCTACACGAGGTCATTTCATTTCTGTTTCCCGGTGGCTTGCAAATGCAGCAGGACGATGCTTGAAATGTGCTCTCCTAGCATAGAGTAGCTAATTATATCTTTAAAACATTATTTATTACGACCTTATAATGTTCTAGCATAAGACCGCTTTATACATCGCCCAGTATAAAACGATTATATTGGGTACAGGTTTCAAAAAGTAACAAGCATCTGTAAATCCAGATCCGAATGAATGGTATATAATAAGATTGTTTTCGTTTAAAAATGAGTATTTATGTGTTGCTGTGGAAAGAGCAGCAATGTATTGCTGTTTATGAATGCTATTGTGCCTGAGGTTAGGATCCCACACACAATCTGAGATGCAGCCAAGAAAAACAGCCCTGATAGACAATGCTTCACTTCACCTGCTACAATACTGTGCATTTCATTTATGTCAAGAATATGTACAGTTAGGGTTCATTCACCTCATTATTTTGTTACATCTACTTTACAGTTAACCAGTCTCTCTCGGAAACAATAAATAACTGTTTTTTAAAACAATTGCGGCTTTGCATTCAAAAGATGCACTTTCAATTTATAAGAAAAAAATATTCAGCGCTTTTATAAACTGGCTGGCTCTCGAAAATAGAATTTAGACGCCACCAACTCTCTTTCTGCTTGGCAAGATTGATTTTACACTGCCTCCCGTAAGTAGATTACCAAAGCAAAATGAAACATCTTGGGCTTTATCTAATGCTTTGCTTCACCAGCCCTACCAAACGTCAGAATATATGAGCAAATGTTAATTCTCTTTGCAGCTTCATTGTAAACACCTCCCTCTTAACCTCCACCATTTCTGCCTGAGCAAAAAGGAAAAAGAAAGAAAGAAAGAAAGAAGAAAAGAAAAAAAAAAGAGAGAGCAGGAGGGGGGGAGAGAGAGAGGCAGAGGCAGGGAAGGGAAAGAGAGAAAAATCAGCCACCAGCACCAAAATATCATCATCACTTCAAGGAGACCATCTCTTTAAAAAGCCTTTACAATCTTAACTGCATTAGTCCCTTCTCCTGTGATATAACATAATCCAGCCCGATGCTGACTTCACCTGCCCCCCTGGGCCAAAGAAAATAGATTCAAAGTCGGAATTCTCACACGTTTTTACAACCCATCTACAAGACGCACGCTCCGTTCTTTTCATTATCATTTTTAAAGCAAACTTCCCTATCTTACAACCACAAGAAGAAACTTCAGCTAAAAACCCTCAGCTCCTCGCGAACGGAGCCAGCCATCTCAAAATGCCAACCTGCGCCTCCCACCCAAACGCAAACCATCCATCAGAACCAATCTGTCTCCCGCAGGATTGCACTAAAGTTCACAGCCGTGAGGTGACGTAGGCACAAACTACGGAGCTTTTCGTTTCCAGCACCCAGTTCTGATCCACCAGTACGTCCCTTTTTCCTTCACAACGCCTAATTTTCAGTATTTGATTAGCAGTAATTCCTTTTAATAACGTCCTTCCTGAGACAGATACCACTTTCTTTTCTCTCTGCTCTCCTGCAGGACAGCTACACGTACAAAACGGTACAGGCTTTATAATTCTGTACGCTGCGGATAAACATAAATAAAAACCTAGAGGTCAACATAAATAAAATAAAACTTTATTATTATTATTATTTTTTCTTTAAATAAAATTATGTTTTGGTTAAAGAAAAGATAGCGTGTCATTTTGTTAGTAGTACAGACAATTTTTTATCCAAAAGAATACATTGTGCTTTATTGTGTCGTTTGTCTGAATACAGACTCGGTGGAATATCTAAATGATACCCTGCTCTGAACTCCAAGTTGAAAGTAAGTTTTTATTATACTTGAGGGAAACAATGGGTTCAGCTGCTTATTGCAAGGAGCAATTGTCAAGGGAGAGTTAAACTCAATTACTGTAACCATACTGAATAAAAAATACTGCCAAGAACAAAAATACGCCTGGGTAAAGACAGCCACTGAATAAAAAAATCGACATAAAGCGTATCAAATATTTATTTATCTGGGCAACAAAGGACTATGATACATTGACAGGCATGGAAACTACTGCCGGCACAACTCAATACAATACAACTATAACTGCTTCCAATATGGCCAGTGGAAATACAGGATACCAGGTGGTCCCGGATGTGTGAAGTTCTTTGGAAAAAAAAGAAAAAAAGAAGGGAAAAAAAAAAAAGAAGAAAAGGGAAGGAAGGAAAAAAAGAGAGAGAGAGAGTGAAGAAGGAAAAAAAAAGAAAGAAAAGCTAAATCTTGTTTTAAAAGACAGCATTAATTTATTGCTCTGATGGTGCTTTGGGGAGAGGGACAGCAGATGAAAATAACTTCTTCTTTCATTTCTCACAACATAGAAGGGTTGTAAAACCACTAACGTGTTTAAAAATCTTGCCAGGGTCCAACATCACTTTATTTTTTCTTCAATGAGAAACTAAATGTCATACTAATTATATATAAAAACCCATGTTTTTTTCTTTTTTTATTTGTTCAGCTGCTTCATTGTCGCCTTTAACATGCTACAACAGGGCTAAAAATGATGAATCCCAGAGAAAAACCCCCAAAAAACCTCTGATATCTAAATAAGTACCATGAACCACATGATGAACTAAGAGGGGAAGATTTAAAACCCACTAAACAAGAGGTAAACGAGATCACCAGATAAATAAAAAAAGGCTTAAAACAGACTCACCATATTTACAATTCCCATTAAATTACACATAAATAAATATATACATACATGAACACTGATTCCCTTATATAATAACCGTGAATCATGTTGCAATAGAAAGTTCAAGTTGGTCGCTTTACCTTTGCCAGGAAAAGGTTCTACAACTGAAGATATGACATGGAACTGCTTGTGTTTTGTGTTCAAGTTTATTCACAATACTGATAAAACGTCATCAGTCCTTTTTGCCTTTCGTTCTCTTGCTGCTGCTGCTGCTGCTGTCGCACTTCTCTCGCTTTTTTCTCTCTTAATATGGCTACAATCTTAACTGAAGTTTATGTAAGGGAAGGTGGTGATTCAGTCCAGTGAAGCTCATAGAATTTTTTTTTAAGTATTATTCCTTTTTTTTTTTAGCGTTTTTTTTTTTTTAGTTTTTTTTAATATATTTTTAGAAAAAAAAAAGTCCTTTTGTTTTGTTTTGTTTTGTTTTTTCCTCCTTTTGTTTTATTAAAAAAAAAAAAAAAAGTTCACAAGCTCAAGACAGAACTTTTACTTTTTGCTGGCTCCGTCCCCCTGTTTTCTGTTCTCTTAGGCTCCAAACTGGGGTAGCAAAACGATGGTGGCAGCGGGGAGAGGGGGAACGAGTTAAAAGGGAGCAAATGGAGATGCGGATGCCGGGAAGGGGTGCGGGGAGAGGGCAGAGCAGTCCCGCAGAGTCAGAGAACAGGATTGGCAGAAGGATGATCATTCTGTTGCCGTAGCCTGGGGTGCTGGGTGCAGGGCAGAGGGAGGAGGGAGATGAATGGACTGATGGGCTGCGAGAGGGGGAAGGGAGAGGAGTTGGGGGGAATCCTCACTTTCGGTGCTTCTCCTCTTTGTCGCTGCTTTTGGTGCTGTTGTCTGTGTGGCTGTTGGGGTTGTTGCTGAGGTACATTTTGTCCATGGCCTTGAGCGCCTCGGTGAGATAGTTCTGCAGGGCGGTGACGGCAGCGCATACCGCCGGGCTCCCGAAGCCGTGTGAGATGAGGTTGAAGTGGGTCAGGCAGCTCTGGATGCCCGGCTCCAAAATGGGGTTGGGCCGCGAGTTCCCCAGGGGAGATCGGTCCTGAGCCAGCAGGTCGGTGAACTCTTTACAGATCTGTCTATAGCACAAATGGAGCAGAGACACAGAGAGGGAGGGCAGGAGGGGAAGAGAGAGGGAGAGAAATGAACCATGGCCGTCAGCAGCAAAGCCAGTGCATGCTCCCTCCTAGGTTACACAAGCCCGCGGGTGGAGGCGGCCGCTGCCCCTGAGTGCGCACACACACACACTCACTCCCCACCGCTTCCTCTCTTCTACGCAACATTCCCCCATTCTCACACTTGTGGGCAACGCACACACCTCTTCCCTTCACCCTGCACACGTGCACAATTGCGCGCACGCATCGTGCCCCGGCCTGCACAGACAAAAAGCGAGCACGCACACCGCAGCAGCTCCCGCCCACCCCACCGATCCCCATTTTGCACCCCTCACCTACTGCCTGCAAACATACATCCCTTCCCAGATAGATTTTGGAACTGAATCAATGTGCAGCTTAAAGCTCCCCAGCAATGTGGAATGGAGGAGACGGGCTGCAATATCCAGAGAGGATTTGGGGGATTTATTCAAGTTTTGGAAGACCCTTATTTGGAGAGAGCCTCGGGCCTCTTCCTTCACAAGGCTAAAACACGCCCATGTGTGTGGGGAGGAAAGGGTGAAGACGGAGAGGGGAATCGAGGCTTTAAATTAGGGTGTTCTGAAACACTTTCTATACGTACACTTCTATCTCCAAATCCAAAGGGACCTTTACACAGAGGGGAAGGCTGACGCTAACCGGGCTCTGGAAATTTCCTTCCAGGGAGGTGAGAAGGGAGGATACAAGGGCAGGGTGCAGAAGTTAGGTGACACCATCTGCCCACCGCACAAAAGGCTGGGGAAATAACACACCTTACAGCGAGGGCTTAGAGGCACGTTGAAACAGTTTGGATTCTGAAACCCGCCTTAATGTCTTCCAGCCATAAACTGGCTCCCATCTTCTGCCTGCGCCCTCTGGCACCGTGCCCTTTCGTGACACCTCCACTGGTAATTAAGGGCCACTAAACAACCCTTTTAATTTCCAGCAAACATATCAAAACAATCATTTTCCTTTCACGCGCCACCTGGAAGTCTAGCCAGCCCCACCAATGATAAACTCCGCTAGCATTTTAACTGTGTACAGATTGGCATTTACAATATACTTTAAATATCCCTACTAATATCACTAAGTAGCTGAGATCCTTAGGAAAAAAGAACCGCTGCAGATTTTAAGGATCTGAAATCAGTTTAATGTGCCAGTTTTATTCTGCCATCAATGAGAAGCCTTTCCCCTCCCACCTCAATTGATAAGCTAAGTGAAAGGAGCCGGAATATTTTTTGCTTTGAACAACTACTGCTTTTTTTCTTTAACCAACCATCCATCTACAATTTCCACAGCTCACTCTCAAGCGAATCCATGCAGATGGACTGGATGGAAACCAAGCTGAGTTATGCAGAGCTCCCAGAGCAGGAGGGGACATATAAACCCCCACAAAACGCAACACCAGGAGCCACCGGCTATGTGGAAAACATTTGCAAATAAAAGCTCCAAACCCGGGTCTGTCGCCCTCCCCTCATAACTGAACCACATGCTAGGAAGGTAAATGTCTTACTTCGTAGCTAGAAGCATGTTTTTTCTTGTGACTTGCTCGTTTGGATCGGAATGTTGTCGGTTGAGAAATTCAGCTACTGCTTTGGCAGGAAATTCTGTCTCACAAACGTACCCAAAATCTCTAGCTAGATGCACTGCTTCCCCTGCAAAGGGAGAGGCGGGAGGGGATGGGGAGGGAAACACAAAGCTCATCAGTACACAGAGCACAGAGGCAAAAATCTGTCAGAAAAACAACAACAAAAAAGCATGACTTTCTACTTGGGTTTTTCTTCTAAAAGACGGGGACTGGTATCTTTCTATCTCTACAGAAAGGTACAGTAAGAAATGCTAATCCCATTCTATCTTGTAGGAGCTGCCTTTTGCTTCAGTCTAGGGCAATGCAAATGTGTATTTTCATGACAATCGTTACGAGTGAAATCTCACATTCAATTTTTTTTTTTTTCAAGTTTCCATTGACTAACAGATCTTAGACGGACAGGCTCCCTGCACCTCCAACGTGTGCTCACATTTACATAGCCACGTGTATACGCAGCCATTTATACACAGTTCATTCAAAGCTATTTACTCCGGAAATATTTGTTTGCCTCAGCCACGTCTCTATATTCTTTCGCAATGCATCAATGATTAATATTGATCATAATTACTCCTGGAGCTCTTCTAAATAAAACGCATTAAACAGCTAAGTGTTTAAAATTTAACTTGATCGCATATAATTATATGTTTCCCCCCCCCAAACGATTAACCATGAGAATTTTAGGGTCATTCCACCGAGTCTGTCTGTTTTGTTGATTTTCAAATCTTTGGTTTTAATTTCCTGAACCAGTTGGTTTTTACTGCAGGGCTTCCTGCCATTAGCTCTAGCTCCGGAAGAACGCATGCGCCAATTAGAGCTTCAAAGCCTCAGTCCAGTGAGCTTGTTTCCATAAAATGGAGCGGATCATAAACAATAACAGTACTCCAGAAAATGCTACAGGACTCAAAGCCTGAGCAGTGTTTACACTATCATCCCCCCAAAACCAGACACTGCTCCTAAGCTAAATGGAGGGGGATCGGGCCTCTGTTTTCCTTTCTGTTTTCATAAAAATCACTCTTTTAAAGCAGTTATATGCCAATGCCAAACAGAACAATAAATTACAATCAAACATTCCCCGTATTCATGAACACCCCCCAAAATATTAGGCATCTACCAAAGCTACACTTTTTAGAAGTTTTCCCCTTGCAATTTGTTACTATGGTGTGCTGATGCAATGGGCACAGCCTTTTCAAAAACATTAAGACGCAGTTCATTTCCACACAGCATAAATACTGTGCAGCTACCTAACCTGAATGTTTAAAAAACTTAAGTCCGGCATTGCACAGCGCTTCTTTCCTCATCCCTTTCAACATGAAACATCTCCAGCAGAATGCAAAGTGACAACAAAACAAAGCTACCAATTCCCTCCTGCACAACCAAACTTAACGCAAACCTGCGCAGCTCGGGCTGAGGTTAAAAGTACTCTGCTGAGCAAGCTGGCCCAAAACGTTGTGAAACCCACGAGCGGAGAGAAAGGGGAAGGATTTATATTCTGGGCATGGGTTTACTTTGTGCCAGTCAATGTGACAAAGCAACTGATTCAAAATTAAACAACAGCAAAGGCTCAGGCTTCCCATCCCCGAGTTCTGAAAGTACAGGGCACCTAAAGGTGCTAAAAGTAAGTTGTGTGTTCTCTGGACAGACCGAAGCGGAGCGGAATGATATAATGAAGGGAACACATGTCCTGAAAATGAGAACCAAAAGGGAGGGGGGTGCAACTCGGAGGCTTTCAGGACACCATTAATTCATGGCTTAGGTCAAGGATTCCCAAATTAATTCAGGAAGTAATGGTCACGCATTTCTCCAATGCAGATGTCAGAAAACTTAAACGATTTACTGTTATGTGGCTGGGGGCAGGGGGAGATGAATCCCAAAGCAGCTGCAGTTTTTTGACATTTCAGTTGCCCACTGATGGAAGGGCAGCAGCAGCCCTGCTCCCTGCAACTTTCAGCCCAGTGCTGGTGGGACCGAGCCTAACGCTGAGCCTGCAGGATTCATTTTAAGTTAGATCAAAAGGCAGAGCTGCACAACCAACCGTCCTTTCCTGACGGACCACAAGAACACCCTTCCAATTTCAAACAGGCAGCACCAACTTGGAAACAAAAAAAAGAAACGAGCCAAGACACCGAGCCTTGTCCCACTGTGCAACACCACGGGCAGGGCTGAGGCACTTACCCTCCACCAGCGAGGTAAGCAAGGTGACATTAGCAGCTTTGCGCCTCCCAGCCGGCAGGTTCAACCCTATCTTGTCCAGCTTCTCTCGGAGGGACCGCCCGCCATTTTTGGACTTTGCCCTGTGCCACAACAGAAGGCGGTTAGAGGAAGGGCAGTAGGGACTGTGTAGCACCCCAAAATGCCTTACTGTCACCAGAGGGACACTGAAGGCAGATTTCTGGGGAAAAGTTGAGTCTACAGATGGAGCAGTGCAGTGACTGAGGTGACAGCCTGCACTGAGCCGGCAGCCGCCACAGCCCAGAGGGGACATGTCTCAGGGCGGCTGCATTATTCCATTGATAAGGCAAGCGGGGATGGCCTCAAGACACACCAGGGAAGGTTCAGGTCAGATATTAGGAAAAATTTCTTCCCATAAAGAACAGTGAGGCAGTGGCACAGGCTGCCTAGGGGGGTGGTGGAGTCACCGTCCCTGGAGGTGCTCAGGAACCGTGTGGATGTGTCACATAGTTAGTGGGCATGGTGGGGATGGTGGACTAGATTATCTTAGCGTCTTTCCAAGCTTAATGGTTCTCTTCTATGATTATATCATTACTGAGCAAGCTGATGTGAAAGTTTGGGAGCCCACGCTGCCGTTATCACACAGAGACTGATCCCTGCGTGGCAGAGACACTGCTGGCCTGCAGAGACGGCACGTTAGGATGGAAGTTTGGCTAATTAATTTTATTCCCTGCCCGAGCGCTCTTGAATTGTCTGGATTAGATCACAGCCCAACGCCGCCCACAGGGCACGGTGACGCCAACCTCCGCACCCGGGGCTACCACCGCCACGAGGGCAGAGCGGCCGGGGTCCGCCACCCTTCACACACCGGGTCGCGTTGCCATGGTTACAGCGCCTCCCCCCCCCCCCCCCCCCGCCGCCGCCCGCCGGCTCAGCGGCAGCGCGCCGCGCCCCCTAGCGGCCGGGCGGGCGCGGGGCTCCGTTGGGGCGACTGGTCGCCGGGCGGCCGGTCGCGCGCCTCGGTGCCCCCTCGGCCGCCGCCGTCCGCCGTCCGCCCGCCTCCCGCCTTCCCCCGCCCCTCACCTCCGCAGCACTCCGCCCAGCAGGGAGGCGTTGAGGCACTCGGGCGGCGAGAGGCGTCGCTGCACTTCCGCCACCGTGACCTTGTACTTGGAGGTGGAGCTGAGCAGCGAGAGGCGGCCCGGCACCGAGCAGAAGACCTCGTTGGGGTTCACCACCCCGCCGAAGAGCGCGTCCTTGTTGATGGGGATGGAGGAGACGGCGTTGTTGTTAGACTTGGAGAGGGACACGGGGCCTGCAGGGAGGGAGGAGCGGGAGGTGAGGGTGGGGAGGGGAGAGTGGGCAGAGCGGCCAGCCCGGCCCGGAGCGAAAATAAAAAAAAAACAACGGAGGGAAAAAAGAAAAAAAAAAAAAGAAAGAAAGAAAGAAAGAAAGAAAAAAAGACACCGAAACACACCGGCCGGCCCCGGCACAGGAGTTGGGAGCGCAAGGCGGAGGGCCCGGGGTTGGGGATGGATGGCTTGTGACATTAATAGCTCGGGGAGGGCTAATGGATACACCGGGAGTTAAACGAACTCTGGAGATTACTAATAAAAGAGCCAATTATCATGTCGGCTCGGAAAGAGCATCTCTTCAGATTTATCCCTCGCGCGTCTAATTTGACGTGACAAAGGCTTGGCGGGCGGGGAGGGGGACGAGGCGATGGGCCGCCCGCTGTCCGTGCCCGTCCGCCCGGCAGCGCTGCACAAAGCCGACGAGATCCCGCCGCCCCGCCGGCGCTTCGCCCCCCGCTCCCCAGCAGCCCGGCCGATCGCCGCCGCGATTTAACCACGGAACCGCGAGAGGAGGAGCGCGGCGTTTTCTCCTCCAGTTTACCGACAACGATTTCACGTCGCCGCGCAGCCCCGAGCTTCGGGCAAAGCGCGAAACCGAGTCCTTTCCCAACGCGCCGCAGCACCGGAGCGGATTTTGCGGCCCCGCAGCTCCCGGGCAAGCGATACGAGCGGTGCCCTCCGCCCGTTGCCCTCCCGACCCCGGCCCGCCGCGCCCGCGCTCGCCGCTCACCTTTCTTAATGACTGTCTGGTCCGGGATGTTGATGCCGGGGTCTTCTACGTGCTGCAACACAACGAGAGGCGGCGGTCAGCGAGCACGGCGGGCACCGAGAGCCGTCCCACAGCCCCGGGCCCCGCATCCATCCCTGCCTCCCTCCCTCCCTCCCTCCCTTCCGCCTCTCCCCGCCGCGGGCGAGGCACAAAGGAGCGGCCGCAGCCGGGCGCACGGGGCCGCTCCGACGGGGCGAGCTGTGCACCCCCGGGCGGGCTCCCCCCATTGTCTGCCCGCAGATGGGGTTCGCTCGCAACGTGCCGAGGAAGCCAAACGGAATAGCGTTGGGTTTTGGGGTTTTTTTTTTTTTCTTTTCTAAATCCGAAAGAAATGACAGGCGATGTAATGCCTGGCTGTGTTTACAAATTAACACCAGCGCTGCTGAGATAGACGGTTTCGCAATCGTTACAAAACGCAGGCATTACCATTTAAAAAACTATTACTTCCTCCTCTAGTCTTTGTCCAACAATAATACTGATCCTAACATTTTCCATTCTGCCTTGGATTTATGCTCCCGTTAATTGTGCCTGATCTCAATGATTCCGGGTGGATGGTACTAAGTTGCTTTATTACAGGTTTTATTATACTCCGTGCTCTCATTTGTAACTTGCCTAAAGTGCTTCTGGATTTAAGTATAATTAAATTGAGAAATGTTCAGAAATGACTACTGCCGCAGTTCTCGTGTTTTAACTATATGGGGAAATATGATCCCTTTATGCATGCACCCTAAACCCATAAAGTCAATGTAGTGTGGCATAATACTTTTATTTGTGTTATTTCTGCGCGTATTCCGTACGGGGAGGGCTGTTAAGTTTAAAATCCCACCGAGATATTTATGATTAAATAATTTTCACCGTCTCCTCGATTTACCTAAATCTCCACCGGTCCCTTTTGTTAAAGCCGAACCGTGGCAGCAACGGAAAAATCCACAACCGACCCAAAGCTCCGTATTTTTTTTCCCCTCGCACAACGAGATGGATACTCCTAGCAGATACATTCCCCCATTTCTGTGCCTTCCAGCACGCACCCTGCCCATTCCGTTTCACAGAGAGGGAAAAAAAAGAAACAAAAACCCAAAACAAAACAAAAAACAAGAAACCAAGGGCCGGGCTGGGTAAGGATTTAAAACAGATGGCACTCAGCTCTCACAAACTACGGCAGCGCCGTTAATTCGTGGGTCTTTCAGAGGCAAACGGAGCGATTTGTACTGCAATCTCTGCAGGGCACAGCGCGACAGAGCGCGGTCGGGAGCGGAGGGGGAATGGAGGAGTACGCTTTGGTCACGTTCCTGCAGCAGTCAGGGGCTCACCGGCAACAAATTGGTTTGTTCCTGCTGCTGCCTCCGCGTTATTTTGCATCGGGTTAAAAGAACAGACTCGTTCCTAACGGATCCCAATGGCTCACTAAAGCCTCCGCTCTGGAAAGCGTTCGTATTTATTGCAAAAGTGCGGAACACGAGCGGCAATTTTCTGCGGCTCAATTCAGCCGGGGGGAGGGCTGCCATTAATTCACCATTTTCCACGAGCGTAATTTTTAGAAGGTTTCCAAACGCCCCCCAAAAAGAGCTACGTTCGTCTGAGCATCATCCTTGCAACGCGAAACTGTACTCATTAAGCTGTCAGCGAATATATTGTTGTAAGATCTGATCCCGTAATTTGGGATGGCATTTCGGCAGAAATCACATCCAGACACCACAGCTCCCTCCTCTCCCTCGCAGCCTCAGCCCCTCCGCACGGGCTCTGCAAGCTTTCATACATCTATTGCCACGTTCTCGTTCTGTTTGCAGGGAGAACCCCGGCGGAGGAACTTTGCTCACGTTCCCATTGCGTTGTATAAGGCATTCTCCTGCGGAACAATGGCCCGACTGCTCCGTCACAGCCGTGTGTAATGCCATGCTTCATTAGAAACCATTTTTTTTTTTTTTAAATCCGGGCTTACTGATAACAGAATTGGATTCCCCGAATAAAGCGCTGCCCAATGGGCTCCGCACATTTAATTTAATAGAAGTGCGGCAGGTCTGGCTGGGATTTGATAACCCACAGGTATAGCCAATGGTCTGTGGGGTCATCCATCCCTCTGTACTGCTGCTGGAAGAACATGGCAGCAGCTCCACACACCCCTCCTCCGATATTTGTCCATCAATTCCTTTGGAGAAGGGATCTCCCTGCGTCCCCTCACAACTTGAGATGCCACCATCCTGTACTCGTGGGGAACCGTCTTCTCTTTCTTCGGCCACTTTCCCCGACTTTTTTTACCCCTTCCCCTTTACGTTTCCCATGGAGAACGCTCGCTGAGACCCCACACCAACGAGAGATCCCCAGACGCACGGCCCTGTGGCTATAGTAAACATTCTCCCAATCGCAACATCTCATTGTCACCGAGAAGGAAAGATATTGTTAACGCTGACACTCATTTGATTTATCCCCATTTCAGCGGGCGCACCACACGAGCCCATTGTTCTGGGCAGGGGGGTTCGGCCTTCCTCCCTTCCTCCCTCCCCTTCTATTACATTTCGGGGGCCCCTCCCTCGCCCCTTGTCCCCCCCCCCCCCCCGGGGCCGCGGCCCGGCGCTGCTTACCGGCACGTCCTCGATGGCGTGAGGGATGGAGTGCAGCGGCAGGTCGGCCAGCCCCGCGCCCAGCCCGTGCGGGCCGTGCAGCAGGTCGTCGTGCCGCCGGTAGTCGCGGCGGGGGTCCAACCCCCCCAGCTGGTGGGGCAGCCCCCGGTGCGCGTGCAGCAAGCCCGGCTCCTGGCTCTGCCTCTGGCCCGGCCACGCCGGGTGCTGGGGCTGCGGCTGGGTGTGCAGGGAGTTGAGGCTGTAGGGGTCGTTGACGTGGGAGTAGGGGTCCTGAGACTGGGGGTAGATGGGCTGGTACGGGGGGGGGAAGTAGGGCGGCTGGAAGTCGGCGTTGGGGGTGTGCGAGAGCGGCGGGGCGCTGCTATACGGGGACTGCCCCACGGCCCCCAGCTGGGGCAGCCGCGCCGTCCCGTTGCTGGCACTGTCGTGGCGCTCCTGGGGGGCGGAGGGGGGGCACGGGGAGGGGGTACGGGGGAGGAGAGGAGGGGAGAGAGGGGGAGAAAAGAAAAACAAAAGATGAAATCAAAACCGGTGCTCCTCAAAATCGCCCTCCAGTCATTTCCCCCTCCGGGCAGCTCCTCGCTCGGAGGGAGAGACGGGGGTCCGTCTGCCGCCCTAGGCAGCATTAACGGGGCTCGGACCATCGCCCCAGCGTTGCCGGTGTAATAGCAGCGATAATCACAATAACGGGACCGTTCCGAACAATTCACAAAACGCTGCGGCGGCGCTCCGTACGCTCCCGGCCGGCCGTGCCCCGGCAGCGGCCACTGAGAGAACCCTTACACGGGGCCCTACGGAACCATAATCCGAAACAGTAACCCAAAGCGCTGCCCCGGCCCCGGCGCACCTCTGCCGGGGGCCGCCGCCGCCACATCCCGGGGATAACGCGGGGGAGCCGAGCGAACTGCCATCTTGCTGCGGGGGCACCGCTGCCCCTACCCGCAACTTTGCACAACGATTCAGGGCGAAGGCGCGGCCCCAGAGTCTCCTCCGGGCCCCGCTCCGACGGGGGAGAGGAGGAAAAGGAAGGGATCGGAAGGAGAGAGACAGAGCCCTCAGAAAGGCGCCGGGGGAAGGAGGAAAACCTCGCGGGCAGGTGCGGGGCGACGGGAACGGGGTGGCGGCTCCGGAGATCGACAGAGCAAAAATAAAAGGAAAAATGAAAAAAAAAAAAAAAAATATATATATATATATATGTATATAAAGGGGGGGGGGGGTGGAAAGGGCGTGTGGGGGAGGGTAAGGGGGAAAAGAAAGAAAATAAAAGAGAAATAAAAAGGAAAATAAAAAGGAAAAAAGAGAGGAAAAAAGAAACAAACCCCAACATAACCAAACAAATCTCCCCCCGCCCCCAACAAATAAGCAAAGGAAAATAAAACCAAACGAGAGCGAGGAGGGCGAAGCCGAGGCGAAGCACCAGAACGCAGGGCAGAGCCGCCGCAAGCCCGGCCGCCGCCGCCAACAATAGCAGCGCCCCGCGCCCCGACCCCCGGCGGAGAGAAAGGCGAAGCCACTCACCATAGCCGAAAAACTGTGCACTAACATCTGCGAGGCGTCGGGGGCTGCGCGGCGGGGAGAGAGGCGCGGGGCGGCCGCGGAGGGGCGCGGAGCTGCGCGGAGGGACGCGGCCGGAGCCCGGCGCTACGCTCGGGGGGCAGCAGCGGGGCGCCGGGGCTGCTCCTGCTCCGCGCCCGCGCCGCCGGAATCCATCAGAACGCGCAGCGCCCGCCGCTGCCCTTCATCGGGTGCTGCAGAGGCTCTGCTATCCTGGCGCGGGGCGAGAGGTAAAGTTGGTCGATTTTTTTGTTTGTTTGTTTGTTTGTTTGCGCTTTTTTTCTCTTTTTTTTTCTTCCCCCCCCCCCTTTCTTTTTTTTCTTTTTTTTTTTCTTTCTTTCTTTTTTTTTTTTTTTTTTTTTAATGTGTGTTCGTTTCTCAATCCTTTTTCTCGCTCTGTCTCTGTCTCGTTCTCCTCTCCCCGAGCTCCGCCGCTCCGCTCGGGCTCCTCACGCCCGCTCCGCCGCCGCCTTCCCGGAGCCTCCTAGCAGCGGATATTCATGACTATTAATATTACACGAATACTTAATAAGGGAAGAATGGCCGCAAATCGAGCGTGAAGCGCGAAGGCAACTCAAGGCAGAGCCCGTTCTAAATGACGTCCATTGAATGAGGAATCGGTGTATCTAATCAGCGCCGGGGAGAGAGGGAGAGAGAGGGAGAGAGAGACAAAAAGGAAGGAGGGAGGGAGCGCGGCGCGCAGGGGGGACATGCCGCCGCGTCTGGCGAATCACAGGGAAGGGGCCACATTTTAAAAGGTTGCGGGGCATGCAAAAGTGAAAGAGAAAGAGAGCGGAGAGAGGCAGAGGGTGGGAGCCGGGAGGGGTGCGGCGGAGGTGGGAGAACCGTGCGGCGGGGGGAGGGGGGGGGGGCAAATGGGGGGGGGGGGGCAAGGGATCCCCTTTCCTTCTCTCCTTCCCTCCCTCCTCTTCCTCCCTCCCTCCTCGCCCCCAGCCCCGGGCGCACCTCGGGCTGCGGCTGCTGAGCGAAGCCGGGCTCGAAGGCGGCGGCGGAGGAGAAGAGCGGCCGCTCCCGGCTCCCGCCGCCCTCCGCCCCGCCGCCCTCGCGCGGGGGGGGCTCCGCCGCCGCCGCCCCGTCCATGCCCCGCCGAGGGGTCCCCGCTCCGCTGTCGCCGCCGCGTCCTGGAAAGTTCTCCTCCTCCTCCTCTTCCTCCCGCACCTCGAGCCCCGCCAGCATCCGCCGCCCCCCACTCGGAGGAGCCGGGAAAAGAGGAGGGAAGGAAGGGACGAAGGGAGGAAGGAGGGCGGGCGGGACGCGGGGGGAGAAGGAGAAAGCCGGGCACGGAGGGAGGGAGGCACGGCGAGCGCTTCTCCGTCCGGCCCAGACACGCCGGGCCCCGCGCAACCCGTCCGACTGGCTGCGCGACTCCGGCACCGCCCTCCGCGCCGCTCCTCTGCCCCTATCCCGGCCCCGGCTCCGCACTGCGCCGGGCCTTGACGGGACGAAATCGGCGCCCGCGGGGGCCGGGGCCGAAGACCCGACGGCAGCGGCACGCAGGCGGCGCTGACCCACAATGGCGGCCTGGGGCGGAGAGGAGGTGAAGCTCTCTCCGTGCCTTCGGCCGAGGGATGAAATAATAATTATAATAGTCATAATAAAATAAAAAATCTCCCTGACGCCCCATTGCCAGACATCGCATATCCGACAGCTCAGCCACGCTCCGAGCAGCGGCTGCGTCCCAGCGCTCGGGGCAGGACTGAAGCACCACATCCTTCGGTCCTCGGCGGTTCCTCGGACCCTGCCCTATGCCGCGGCATCGCCCGGCGCCGACTCGGCCCCGAATTAGCACATTCGTTCGCACAGTGCAGTCTTTTTATTGATCCGTGCCGCAAGGAGAACTTTTGTGGAAGGTGTGAGCGTGGCTTTTGTTGGGGATTGGCGTGGGCTGCCCTCTTCGTTTTGTTCTTCTTCTCCATTTTTTTTTTCTCTCTTTTTTTTTTTTTTTCGTCAGACCAAAAGACACTCAGAGCACGGACGCACACGCACGGGTCTGTCCTCCGACCCTAATTGCTGGGATTTAATTTTCCGAGCGGTCCGTACACGACTGCTCAAAGGCCCTGAGAACGGGGAGGTCGCCCCCAGAGCCGCATTTGGGGCACGGCCGCACCGGGGGAGATTTCAGCGGCGGTCCTGAGCCGCTCTGCTCCCTTTGTCTCCTCGCCCTTCCATCCGTCCATTTATCCGTCCGTCCATCCACCCATCCATCCGTCCATCCATCCTCGCGGATGCGCGCAGCATCCCACAGAGCCGCACGCACAGACCTCTCTCCCTACGGCTGGGACCACTCCGGCTCTCGTTCCGCCGTCGTTCCCCGGGGGCTCCCATCGTCCCAGGCCCCTCTCGGTCGCGCCCGGAGCGGGGGCACAACTCCTCAACGAAATCCGCGGATCGGTGGATGCTGCGCGGCCCCGCTCGCGGCGAAGGGCCCCGGGGCAGTGCCCGGCCCGGGCAGGCGCTTACCTCGCACTCCTCATACTTGATGTTATCCGTCAGCTTCCAGAGCATTTTCATGGGTCGGCGGGAGAGGGTCCGATCCCCCCGGCTCGGTGCTGAGGAGCGCGGCGGAGCTGTGCAGAGCCGCTCTGCACTGAGCGCTCGGAGATCTCCCTCTAATGGCAGAAACTTTTCCCTTTTGCAGCGCTTTACCCGCAGCCGGAGCGCCTCATTAGCATAGCGACCGCGGCCCAATTGCTCGCCGGCTCCGACCCGCGCCCGCCGCAGGTACGGGGCCGTGGGGACGGCGCTGCGCCCGTGTGCGCCCACCGCGGGGGGGAAAAGGGGCCGTACTCCCGTCCGCCCCCCGGGCGCGGGGCGTCCTCGGCGTTTTTTCCCCTTTTCCCCCCGAAACCAAGGAGAGGGGAAGCGAGGTGCGGCCGTTTGCCGCGTGCGGACGTAGCTCCTGCCCTCGGGGTTCGATGTCACCTTTTATTTTTTGATGGATTATTGAAAAGCCGCGTTCTTTCGCGAACTGCTCTCTTCCCCTCCGGTCCCGGCGGCTGTTGCTCTCCAAAATCCAGCCCCAAACCCTACACGCCACACCCGGACAGAACGGCGAGGCAAAAGCACGGGCAGCCAAAAACACTTCAGCGAGCGCTGTAGCGCAGGGACGGAGCAGTGACACCACCGAACTTTGGCCGTTCACTACGCGGAGCGCTCCGTCGGTCCCGCACCGCTCTCCCTCCTCCGGGGTCCCTCTTCTCTCCTCCCCGATCCTATTCATTTCGCTCCCCGAGGCGCCATCCGCTCAGACGCTGCGTTCTGCCTCGCGGAGCCCCGGGGTACCCCCAGCGCCCAACCCCGCACCCCGGGGCTCCCCCCGCTATGTGCCGCCCGGGGCAGCGAGCAGCGGCGTGCGGTGGGGGCACATCTGGGGCAGAGAGCGCCTAAGTGGGGGTACGTACGAGCTGGGTTAGTACAAAAGTAATACAGATGTGTACACACACACGTATCTATGCTATTTAGATCGCTTCTACTCGCCGACCCGATAAAGGACGCCAATTTCCAACTGTAAAAGTGATTAAGAATATATTTGTGCTCACTTTGTTTTCCTTTTTTTTCTTTTTTTTTTCTTTTTTCTTTTTTCTTTTTGGTCTTTTTTTTTTTCTGCAGTAAAGAATAAAGCAGCTCGGGGAGAGATTGGAAAAGTCGGGAGCAGCGCAGGCACCGAATCCACCCAACCCCCCTGTGCACCCCACGCGGGGTCAGATCACGCGTGGGAGCGCCCCGGTCCGTCCCGTCCCTCGATACCCACTCCCGTCCCACACAGCAACCCCCCAACAAAAGGGGGCAGCCCCCCGTTACCTGCCAGTCCCCCATCTTGGCGAGGACGGACATGGCGCTGCGGGCTGCGGCTCCCGCCGCTCACGGGCTGCGGGGAGCGGCGCCGCCGGGTGAGTCCTCCCTCCCCTCACCTGCACCGCGCTCACCTGGGCCAGGAGGGGCCGGCAGCTCCTGCCCGCGCCTGCGCGCTGCAGCCCTCTGCTCCCCCCCGCACCCCCCACCTCCCGGCTCCCACCCGTGGATTTTTTTCCCTTTCCCCGCGAGGATTCAGGTCTGATTTCACGCCCCGAGGGAGAGGGCAAGGAGAGGGGGGAGATTTCCGCCTTCTTACACGTAGTTAATATGTGACTTTTTTTTTTTTTTTTTTTTCTCTCTCTCACTATTTTCCGCGCACCGCCAAAGTGTATCCGTGGGTGGGGACACCCGTCGGACCCATCCCTCCGCTTCTTTAGCACCAGCCCTGCGGTGCGGTGTCCTCCTCGGCTGCCCCGCAGCAGCGCCGGTGAGCTGAGCTCCCCGGGACGGAGCAGAGGCCGGGCGGGCAGCGGGGCCGCAGGGAGCGCACCGCCTCTTTCTGAAGACACGTGCGGCTCTTCCTTTTCTTTTTTTTCCATTTCTTTTTTTATCCTTTTTCTTTTTTTCCCCTTCCCCTCACCCCCCCCCCCCCTTTTTTTTTTTCTTTTTCTTTTTCCTTTTTTTTTTTTTTTTTTTTCCGGTGCTTCCCATGGGGATCCCTCTCGGATGCTCACCGCCCGCCCCTTATTTTCCTCCCCCACCCCATCCAGCTCCATCCCATTCCCAGCTCGGCTTCGGTCCGAAACTCCGTCTCGGGGGCCGCATCCTTCCTCCGAAATGGGATGCCCAGTGCTGTGCTCTGGGGCTGTCCCGGCTCGGAGCGGAGCTGTAGGCTGCGGTTAGCTAGAGCAGAGAGAGGAGCAGAAGGAAGGAGGAAAAACTGGCCGGGTATTAAAATATAATAACAAAAAAAGGGATAAAGAGGGATAATTAAGGGAAAGGGGAAAAACAACAACAAAAAAACAACCAACCACCAAACCCGAGAGCCTCTGTGTGCGAAGGAAAGGGCAGAAAGGATGCTGAGAAGAGCCCTGCCGCCTCCACCTGCGGCCGTTCCCAGCTGTCAGCTCCGCCGGAGCTTCTTCCCAAAGCGGCCGCTCCGCTGCGCGCAGCGCCGGCAGTGCGGGACCCACGGGTGGGGGAGCAGCGGGACGGGGCGAGAGGAGAAAGACGAAGAGGAGGAAGATGAAGATGTGCTGCCGGGGGTTAGCGGGTGGGAAATCTGCGTACATTTCTTTGATTTCAGTGTCAAATGAAGAGCTTTGAGTTGTCAGTGGAATGAAACTTTTTGAAAGTGAGATGAAAACTCTTTGGGAGAAAAGAACAATTCTTGTTTGTTTGCTTGTTTGTTCTGCACGTGGGTCCCGTCTGCCCTTTGATATTTATTTGCCGAACCAACTAACCCAAAACAACCAAGCAAGTGAAACCGGGACTCAAAACAGGGTGAAAATCGAGCGCAGGGTTAAAGCCGGACGCATGCTGGGGTCCGCCGCAGTCGCGCTGCTGAGGACGGCCGGGCGTCCGCAAGAGATGTACCGCACCGCGGCGCGGACACCCCGGCCCCGCACCACCGTTTCAGCCCGGGCCACCCAGGGGGCGAGCTCCTGAATAAAGCGTCCCGGTGCGCGATAAATCCATCCTAAAGATCCACCCAGAAGAAATCCGGCTATTATTTACTGGGTCCCGGTCGCTTTTTGAGGTTTTGCTGTTGTGCGTTTCATTTGCTAAACAAGAGGAAACCCCACAGAGCTCTAAGAGAGGTGCTGCACTTGCAGTTCGGGCATAGAAACTGCAGTATGGGTCATTCCGACTCCTCACACGTCCTCCAAAATGGCTTTTGCACTTGAACTGCAGGCAGCTGGTTGGCCATCGACCCCACGGCTGCAGTTGTACCGACCGTGCCACTGAAAAATAACATCCAAATAAATAAACAAATAAGTAAGAAGTTTTAATTTTTAAAATTCAGCTTTAATTTTTCATCAGCAAAATGGTTTGGTGAAATAATCAGAAGGCGGTATGGGGCGCAGTCACACTCTAGCATTAGGTCTCTATGCAGTGTTGTGCTTGGACTGAGATTTCAAAGCCCGCGCTAAGATATGCCATAAAACCTCAGACAGCCCTCCTCCCCCAGGGATATTTATCTTACACATTTAATCGCTCAGTAAAACAAATTCCGAATGTGTGTGCTCGTATGGAGAGGGTTTGGATCGGTTAATATCAGTACATCCGTTGTTCTGCAGCAGCTCAGGGGGACTCTGCACCAACATCCCTGGGACTTGGGATTTTTGGTTGGTCCTGTGTGGAGGCAGGAGTCAGACTCAGTGATCCTTGTGGGTCTCTTCCAATTCAGGATATTCTGTGACTGTGGGGAAGCAGGGGCTGTGCCCGGCTGCGGGCTCCCATCCGTCTGCCGAGCAGTGACACATGGGCAGGAGCAGCCCTCCTTGTAACGCTGTCTCCTGGCTACATATGAGCATTCAAGAAGAAAAACAAAAGAAAGTTGTTTAAGGATAGGCCAAATCCCTGCTCTGCTGAAGCAAGTAACAGCACTCAACAAACCTGCATGGAGCAGAACAGGGCTCCTTCGTCTTACTCTGATATCACACCGACATGGTCATTTTTCTAACGACTTTCCTCTCAATAACAATCTGCAACAAACCTTCAAGAGATGCAATGCTGTTAGTTTATCTGCCTTACAGATAAGTGAAGGGGAAGATAAGTAACTTCCCCCAGATCTGGCAGCTGGTTTGGTTCAGATCTAGGAAAGGAAACCATAGATCCAGCCCGAATGGACCATTTTGCTCCCATTGCCAGAAAAGCAATGCCCCATGAGGAGCAGCAGGTGGTCAGCACCCCTGCAAGAGGTCCCTTCAGTTAATTGCCTGACAGTGCTCCCCCATATCCAGCCCTGTGCTCCCCCACCTGAAGCTTCCAGCTTCCCCCTCCAATGACACACTGATGCTGCATCCACCCCAGTGTGGCACAGTGCATTGGAAGTGGAATTTCATTCTTTAGCACGTTGAATAAATCACCCTAACAATTCCAAGACGTATTTATGAAACAAAGCCTGACATTCAGCATGGCACATTTTAAATAAAATCTACTTTGATATATCTAAGCTAACATGAGAACTGCTGTCTGCAAGGCATATATTTTAATGCGTTCAAATAATTACAAAAGGGCCTATTACTGGAAAATGGCTGTTGGAGGCTCTGATGTCCATAACAATATTAATCTGCAGAAAATACTCTGAGTGACTTTTTCAACAAGGAGCTTCCAAGGCTGGAGCCTTTAATCCAGACCAGCTTGCGTGCAGCTGCAGAGCATTCAGCCTTTACCATCAGGTCTCGCCATTGTCCCAGCACATGCCTACACCCCACGACACTCCATGGCATTAAAGCACCGCTGAGTGGCTGGAGCGACTTGTCACTAAGATGTATCACTTGGCAGAGAGCAAAACAAAACAAAACAGAGAACAGAGTGCAGTCTATACCATGGCTTTGGTTTGCTCGGCTCCGTTAAGCTTTGTGGTGTTTGACACCAGCTCACTGCCGAGCCCCCACGCCGAGTTCTCCTTTCCTGAGGCTCTGGCGCCCCGGTGTGTCTCAGTTTTGGAGGATTCAGCAGCACAACTCAGCTCAGCGCTGGGAACACAACACTCGGGCATGCGAGATCTCTACGAAGACAGCCTGGACGTGGTGGGCAACAGTCTGACTGCACACACTATCCACCCTCCTTCAGATCCAGCATTGTCCTCTTGCAGCTTCACCCAGAGTCTGGTGACAAAGAGACTCATGTTTTAAAGCAACACTTAGAATAATAGAATCGTTTGAGTTGGAAGGGACACTTAAAGACCATCTAGTCCAACTCCCCTGCAATGAACAGGGACACTACAGCTACATCAGGTTGCTCAGAACCCCATTCAGCCTGACCCCAAGTGTCTGCAGGGACAGGACATCCACCACCTCTCTGGACAGCCTGTGCCAGTGCTTCGCCAACCTTTTGGTAAAAAACTTCTTCCTTATTTCCAGCTTAAATTTCCCCTCTTTTAGTGCGAAACCATTTTCCCTTACCCTACCACAGACGCTGCTAAGGAGTCTGCCCCCTTCTTCCTTATAGCCCCCCTTTAGATACTTATAGGCCACTCTCAGGTCTCCCCGGAGCATTCTGTTCTCCAGGCTGAACAGCCCCAGCACTCTGAGCCTGTCCATGTAGGGGGGTTTCCCATCCCTTGCATCATTTTTTCAGTCCTCTTCTGGACATGCTCCAGCAGGTTCATGTCTCTCCTGTACTGAGGACTCCACATCTGGACACAGTGCTCAAGGTGAGGCTTCACCAGCAATGCAGCAGAGGGGCAGGATCACCTCCCTCAACTTGATGGCCACACTTCTTTTAATGCAGCCCAGGATATGGCTGGCTTTCTTAGTTCATGAGGGTTATCGTAATCTTTTCTACATCCTCCCTTGTACCTCCCAGTATATATGAAGTACAAATAAAGTATTACAACTATCTTACACTCTTGAGGGGCCAGATTCACATAGTGGATGGGCGCTACTGCACCTGTGGGAGATGCCTATCTGTATCTTTCTATCAGTGACTGCACCATAAATCCCAGTGTTCTTCAAGTGTAAAGGCAGAGGTGGAAGAAAATCAGCTAAAAAATATTTTAAAAAATCCTGTCAATATTTCCTGTCATGTCCCACATAATTATTGGTGGTGAGGCGCTGGCGCAGCTGCCCAGAGTAGCTGTGGGTGCCCAATCCCTGGAGGTGCTCAAGGCCAGGTTGGGTGGGGCCCTGGGCAGCCTGAGCTGGTGGGGGGCAGCCCTGCCCACAGCAGGGGATTGGAACTGGGTGGGCTTTAATATTCCTTCCAAGCCAAACCATTCTATGATTATTTATCCCTTATCTTGAAGATAAGTTGGACACAAAGGAATGAAGACAATGGCCTCAGGACACAGATGGGCCAGCTGGACACAGAGGAAGGAGACCAAGACAGCCTGAGCTCTACTGAGATTTACTCTACCAGAGGTCCTGATATCAGTGGGCTCTGCTGAATGGAGTCCGCTAAGGTTTTGCTTTCCTGCCTTCCAGCTGCTGGCACTTACTTCGAAACATGCAGGGGATGCGCGTGTCAGAGGGGCACAGTGTTTGTTTGGGACTATTCAGAAAACACATAGGCTTTGCAAAGTGTCACTGGAAAAACACAGCATGCAAACACAGGCAGGTTATCGCTTGCCCTACAGTCAGCATCGCCTGCTTTGCACTTAACCTCGCTAACCTGGAACAGCCCTCCCTGACACCTGCCTTGCCCTTCCCAGCCATTAGGCAGATGGCCCAGCTGTAGGACACATAGCCCTGCCCTGCCTGTACGTATGGGTGGGTGGTGGTGATGCCTTTGTTTCCCACCTACGGTGCTTAGTGCTCTTTTCACCAGCCCTTCTATGGCAGCCTCCCTTGTCACCTTACATCTGGACCCTAAGGCCGAGGGGGAGCCATCCCAAAACGTACTGCTCATCCACCCCTGGCTTTTTCTGCTCTCATAGTTTGCATAATATCAAGTTGCCCCACTTTGCCTCCCTCTGTGAGGCACCCTACTGAAGTCAACCAGATTACAAACAACCCTGGAGAGGTAAGGAAGAGGGTTGCCTAGCTCAGGGGCCTTGCTTAACTCCATGCTCCCAGGGTAGGGACTTAATGCACTTGCCCCACTGCCCGCTTCATCACTGGGTATGGATATGGGCAGGTCTTAACCCCTGCCTCTTGCAGTGTGCTGTGAGATACGTTTCAAAATAAGCTGCTACTTGCTTAATCCTCCTCCAGACCTGTGGAGGAACCTGAGCTTGGCTAACAGTCCTGTGCTCATGTGCAGCCTCCCCAGGAGAACGTTTCCCCATGAGCAAGGGAGCCGCGCTCCCAGCTAGTCCTGCTGGCACAGCTGATGTGAGTAGGTCACCCATCTGAGCACACTAAAGCTGTTCCGCTTGCCTCTGTTTGGTGCTCTTCATTGGCAGTGGGAAAATAACTTTAGTACTACTATGATTTCATTTCAGAAGGCAAGAGTTGATTGCAAAAGCTGGTGGTTTATTCTGTGGGCAAGTGCCGGCCAAACTCAAAGCTGAGATTTTAAGCCCCAGCTTCCTATGGTAACAAGCAATGTATTGGCTTGACCCAGTTTACAGGCAGTCGATTGGGCACAAGAACTTAGAACAGGAATGAAAAATCATCCCATAAATAGCCTGTCTGCCTTTTAAACAAAATTAGCCCCACAGTGAATGGCCTCCTCTGCTGAATTACAGCATGACTGAGCCCACACTGGGGACTGAAACCGCGTCCTGTGGCTGGATAAGAGCAGCATTATTAGGATTGTTATCAGGGGCTGGATCAGGCCCAATATGCATGCAATTATTCAATACCTTTAAGGTACAATTAGGTGTGACAGCAGCAGCCTAAGTGGCTGATGGCAGAGAGCGCTTGGCCTTTCTGGCCATGCAGCTCCCTACATGCAGGCAGGACTCAGGGCACGGACGGATGGCCAAGGTGCAGCTCGCTGTGCTGGTCGGAGGGATTTCTATCTCAAGCCGCTCACTCCAACAAGGAGCTGGCAGAAGAGGTTTGGTTCCCAAGCTTCAGACGCCCTGGGATGAAGCTCAGCACCTCGGGCTGTGGTTTTGCACCAGAGTGTTCAACGGCAATAGCAGCCTTAGGGGATTCACACCCTACTCTCCAGCCTCATGCCTTCTTTTTTCTTCTTTTTGTGAAGACCTGCTGGATGGATTTGCTTTGGGGAGAAATAAAGGGAAAAAAGAATGCAGCCCTTTGCCTTAAGCAGATACATCCCTGAGTGTGTTTCCAATCTGGCCCACCAACCATGCAGCTGAAGGACATGGGGACAGCCAGTGCTGCAGAGAGCCAGCCAGTGGTTGGGAAACCTTGGCCTTACCTTAAACTGATAAGGAGTAAATAAAAAGTATGCCTCCTTCCATTCCTGCACCTGAAAAGCACTGCTGCTTCTCTGGGAGAGGCTGTCCTGGCCTCCTGCAGATGAGGTGGGCTCTGCTGGATGCTGGGCTGCCCCACAGGGAAGGAAACAGAACTCATGTATGGAAAAACATGTGTGTACACATGGCATTGTACTACACATGCCTTCAGCTCCACGTTTGTCCACGCCAGGTTTACATACAGCAGAAAACACTGCCTCTGCACAGTGGGCGCCGACCCACCATGTACTAGGAGTGAGCTGCTGCAACACACGCAGTTGTAGCAATGCGTTAACACGTTGTAAAATGCCGTTTGATCGCCATGGGATCATCTACAGATGAGCTCAGGACAGAAAACAAGCGGTGATTCACAAATGACTCATTTCAGCCCTTCTTTCCGGTGCAGCAGTTGCAGCAGGCCCTGTCTGCACTCATTGAAACGAGCCCGGAGCAGTCCCTGAGCCCGCAGCGCGAACCCCGCGGGCCCCAGCCCTGCCTGCCTCACCCCGCCGGGCTCACGTTTCGTCCCGCAGCAGCGAAGCGCGCCGATGCTCGAGCCAACATTGCCATCCAGTGGCACAGTGGACAAATGACATGGGAGAGGCTCGGCAGCGGCTGGCGGGTGTCCTGAGTCGGATCAGTCGCTGCGGGCAGAGATAACACAGTATGCCCCGCATCACCCAGACCAAACTAGTGCAGCTGCATCCAATACGCTCCTTGCCAACAGCTCGCAGCTATACAATATATATTGTATTGGAAATAGCGTAGCCAGCAGGAGCACCGATGAGGTTGCACCTCAGGTACTGTGTTCAGTTTTGGGCCCCTCATTACAAGAAAGACATTGAGGCCCTGGAATGTGTCCAGTGAAGGGCAATGAAGCTGTGAGGGGTCTGGAGCCATTAGGGGCTGGTGTCTTCTCCCAGGTATCTGGTGATAAGACAAGAGGGAATGGCCTCAAGTTGTACCAGGGGAGGTTCAGGCTGGATATTAGGAAAAATTTCTTCCCAGAAAGAGTGGTGGGGCACTGGAATAGCCTGACCAGGGAGGTGGTGGAGTTACCATCCCTGGAGGTGTTTAAGGAAAGAGTAGATGTGGCACTGAGGGACATGGTTAGTGGGTATGGTCAGGATGGATTGGTAATTGGACTGGATGGTCTTAGTAGTCTTTCCAAACGTAACGATTCTGTGATTCTATGAAAAACATGTAGGCTTTCTTTTCTAGAAAACTTACTATGATTTGGTCTGGGCTATGGGACATATCCATCATCTGCTAGATCTTTGTGCCTTGGCCGTGCTGCCACTTCTTGTCTGCTCCTCAAATTCAGCTGGGTTACTCTTCCAGCCCAAAGGGGCCAATAACAGTCAGTCTGCACGGTTGTAACTTGGGGGAGAAGTCTGCTCAGTTTTAAGTGGTTGCATAAGAAGACTCAAAAGGACTGATTTCTTCCTGCCAAAGCTGGGAGTACAGCAGTGAGGTTACTCCACTTCCTCTGAAAGGCATCTGTATGGCAACAGCAGGCCTGATTGGAGGAAGAGACCAAAAACCTACCCACCTTTCTGTAGGAACGGGGACATGAACAGAGATGGTGCACCTTTAGGCCCAATGGCATGTAGAACACCACAGATTTAATGCTTACACACAGCAGCATCACTAGAGCTCAGTCCCCAAGCAGGCTGGATATTAAATTGATCAAAGTGGTAATGAAAGTGGGAATTACTCCATCTCAGCTGACACAAGGCAGGTGACCTTATTAAAAAATATGCCAGTGTATTTAATGGGGTAGGGCAGTTTCTTGGGGAATTAATCATTAATGTGGCTATAACTTCGGAGATCTCACAGCTAATGCCCCTGGAAAAAGTCTCTCTCCCACTATAAGAAATGGCTGAAATTCTTGGGCTGGGACAGTCTGAACGCAGGTGCATGGATTCAGCTGAGAGGTGTCCCATGCAGGTATTGGAAGCTGAGGACTGTGGAAAAGCAAGGGAGCAGGGCAAGCAAAACCAGCACATCTCCTCGCAATCTTCCAAACTCCAATCACTTGCAGTCCAGGGTCTTCCTGTGATGGACGTGTTTGCTGTGTATTCAGGAACAGTCCTCTCTATTATCAATATGCCCAGCTACTTCTTCAGTGCACCTGTGAGTAGAGGTAGCTTCCTGAGATTTATAGAATCATTAAGGTTGGAAAGACCGCTGAGCTCATCTAGTCCCACCACCAACCCATCCCTGCCATGCCCACTAACCATGTCCCTCTATGCCACACATACCCTTTTCTTAAACACCTCCAGGGACGGTGACTCCACCACCTCCCTGGGCAGCCTGTGCCACTGCCTTACAACTCTTCACGAGAAGAAATTGTTCCTAATATCCAATGTGAGCGTTGTCATCCCAAATCCGGGAAGAATATTCTCTAAATCCAACGCTGTATCAGAAAGCAGCATTCCTTTATTCCTCACAATATGTACCAGCCAACTTGATAAACATGCACACTCTCAGAGTTCAGGTTCTACATTTAAACAGTTAAGACCTACATATGCAGTACGTTGGCATTCATGTTCATTCTTTTCCATTGATATATGCTAATGTCCCTCTGGGCCTGGATGGTAGCATATTGGGTGGCCATATCCCCACTTACTTTATCCCCATTTTTATCCACCATCAGCTTAATCACTGAGGCTTTTGGCTGGCATTGGGCTGTTTTCCCCCAGCCTGGCAAATTCCTACTGCTTGTTAGGCAATAATTAGCAACTTCCAAAACAATATATGTGAAAATCCAAAGGAAACGTTTTTGCACCTGGTGAAATGTGGAGATAAGTAGTTTATTATGACTCCAGTGCTTCTTGGGAAGCAGAATTAGGCTGTTCACACACCAAGCAAAGTTGAAACTGAAAGTTTTAGAATTAGCACTCATTGTTTCCTCTCACTAAACTAATATATCGGTCCTTAAACTAATATACTGATCCCTATTGCTAAACAAATCAGCCTGTATCAACTTCCCCTGGCACAACTTGAGGCCATTACCACTCATTCTGTTAGGAGTAAAACATCTTTGCTGCTGCTGCTGCTTGCTGCAGGCTTGGGAAAAACAGGCCTTTCCACACATTCTTTGCAAATAAAAAGGAGTATAGCAAAAAACATCCCAAACATAAGCTAAGGGTTCAGGCCAAGGAGCATTAGGAATGTGAGCAACAGGCAGGAAGCTGTGAGCAAGAGAATTTGTGCTGAAGTAGAACAGGAGAAAGATACTAGGATAGTTGTGAGGGAGTTACATGTTAAATGGGATCCCGGCATGCTGCAAAAAGAAGATCCAGGAAATTGCTATTAAATAACTCATGACAAGACTGAAAAGCCATGTTGGGGTCCCAGCTGCCAGGTGTGTATGGTAAAAGGCAAACCGAACAAGAAATCCTGGTCTGGGAAAGAAAGTTTTGCTGGAAGGGACCAGACAAGAGGAGTCTGGCCGCAGAAGCTGAGAATCATAAAATCATAGAATGGTTTGGGTTGGAAGGGATCTTTAAGAAGCTAAGGAATGAGATGTTGTGCAAAACAGGAGGTTTCCAGTAGTCTTCTAACCTTCTGATAACCTCCAGTGACCCAATACAGGGAGACCAGATTGTCTCAACTTCAGTAATACCATCAGGGGCTGCTTTGGACCTCATGGGGCCTGGCAATTGCAGTCACTGCCCTTCCCATAAGAGGGCCATAAAACGATTGTGTAAGCTGCAGAACAAGGGACAAAGTGAGCACCAGCCTCCACCCAAAGCAAGGTCAAACAGAAAAGTGCTTGGGAATGTGGAGCATCTGGGAGCTGGTGGCTTTAGTTCAGTGCTGTTTGGGGTGTAAGACAGCAGATCTGGCAGAGAATTGGGAAAAAGGCATAGGAATGGATGTGATAAAGAGCCTGAAGTAGACTGGTTCTGAAGAGGGTGATACTGGTCAGTTGGTGTAGATGGCAAAGACAGTAGGGGGAAAAAAAGGCAGACTGTCTTCAGGTCAGAAGCAAAATGAAGCACAAATCTGCAGCTTACAGTGTGAGCTTACCAGCAGATCACTAGCACAGTTTGCTTTTTCCAGACTCCTGGTTATATAAAGAGGAGACCTCGGCATACAGTAAGGCCTCTGAAGGGAAAATGAGGCAAGGGAAGCTTATAAACCCAGAACAAGACTTAAGAAAGTGGTACTTAGGTGCAAAGAAAGGGGCTGTTTTCACTCCTGGGGAGAAAACAGCAGCTGTGTGACACAGGCCGACTTCCTCCACAGTTTGACAGCCAGCCTTTGTCACTGGCCACAGGAACATTTGCCATTTGCAGGTGGCTCATCGTGACTCATCAAGAAGCTGACAGGCTCTAGCAGCTGTGTCTGTCTCCTGTGCAAAAATGGAGTGGAAATATCTGAGCTACAGAGAAACCCAAGAAACACTCCCAAAAATTCTGCTCCTCAATGCTCATCCTTTGGCTATAGAAAAGTTGCAGCTTCTGAAACAGACTCATAAGTAAGGGCTTGTGCAGGAACTTTATCAAGTTTAAAGTTCTTTTTCAAGGCTTAATAACAGGTCTGACCTGCTAAGTAAGACTCTTTAAGGGCAACAGATGCCTACCAGGAACCTCTGAAAGATAAGTCACTGGACAAGTAATAAGATGGAAAAGGCATCAAACTGTTTTGTGTGAGAAGATATGAGAGGTGGAACACATGTCAAAAACTAAACTGCCACAGATTTAGAATTTAAGTGATTTTCCTTCGTATCCACAAAATATTTGCACAAGCACTTTTTCCTTCCTGAGTGCTCCTGGACTATTTTGAGCTTACCAAAGTTGCAATGTAATGGTAACTAGAAGAGATGACAAGCATATTTCTAAATGATGACAGAGTTCTTTTGTTAGTGTGTTCATACATTTCCTGGGCATGATAGGATCTCCAGGCCAGCTACAGCCAAGCTAGGTGATACAGTAATAGAGACAATCAGAGGAAATAGAGAAGGAAAGGAGCTAGAAAATCACTGGGTCTGGACCAGTATGACCTGTAAAGCAGCTGAAAAAGCCATGCCTGACCTGCTCCTCAAAACCATCAAAAGAAAATTCCAGCCTCTTCAGACCATCTAATCTACATTCACCTGTTTAGCACTACAAAGCTTCTTTAATGTCTGATCTTCACCTCTACTGATGCTATCTATGCTGATTAGTTCTTCTTCTATCCACAGAGAATGCAGAGAATCATAAAATCATTTGAGTTGGAAGGGACCCTTAAAGACTTTCTAGTCCAACTCCCCTGCAATGAACAGGGACACTACAGCTACATCAGGTTGCTCAGAGCCCTGTCCAGCCTGACCTTGAATGTCTACAGGGGCAGGGCATCCACCACCTCTCTGGGCAACCTGTGCCAGTGCCTCACCACCCTTATCATAAAAAGCTTTTTCCTTATATCCAATCTAAATTTTCCCTCTTTTAGTTTGAAACCATTTTCCCTTTCCCTATCATAACAGACTCTACTAAAGAGTCCATCCCCTTCTTCTTTATAGCTCCACTTTAGATAATGAAAGGATGCTCTCAGGTCTCCCCAGAGCCTTCTCTTCTCCAGGCTGAACAGCCCCAGCTCTCTCAGCTGGTCAGAATCAGCTACTCCATTTCATATTTGCATCAGGCTTTGCTTCTATTTTATATATATATATACATATATATATTTACATGTATAACGTTCAAAGACTTTCTAATTTTTCTGATTTTATTTTTTTTTCACTAGATAACCATATATTATTTCAGTCATTCCTCATGGATATTTTCCAGATCTTCATGGACTTTCTGCTCATTTCGCACCCTGCATCAAGTTGCAGAGCCGGAACTATGAGTGAGGCAGGCAGCAGGCTGTGGGTGGCTGCGCTTTGCGGAGCAGCTTGCTCAAAGCCTGCAGGTGGAGTCGTGTTCCTCCCGTGACTGCTGAGGCGCCTATAACAGACTCCCAGCTTGTGCAGACAGCTGAGGCTTGACACTGTACATCGGGGAATTAATTTTGACCCAGTAACCCAGGCCTGTGACTGGCTCCAAATCACATCCGTAAGTGGTAGTGCTCAGAAGAAGACAAAATCTGAAAGCCCCAGTGGCCAGGCTTGATAATCCCAGAGGTTTATATTTGTAAAGTTAGCAAACACCCAAACATTTGCAAAATCCATTGTAAGCCATCTTTGGGCACTCCTCTAGCACAAATAATAGCTGCATGAGTACATCTGTCCTCTGCTATGCACTGTTATGTACATCAATCTGCATTAAGAAACAGCTTTATCTCCATGCCCTGTCACTGCCAGTATCATCTATAAAATGCAGTTGTATTTAACAAAAGAATACCAATTTCTCCATCACAGCTAGCCTGTCCTCCATTGGGACATGTTTAATTACAACTTGCTTTTCCTGCACAAGAGGATAGATGAAGGAGGAGGACGCAGCGCTGCTGCTCCTGAGCAGCTGGTGAGGGGTGGTTTTTCACACAGGTAAGTACAGGTCCCCACTGGAAATTAATTGGAAAAGGGAGCGGAAAAGCACTCCATGTTGGAGCAATCGTGTGTTTAAGTTGAGAATTGTGCTCTGCTGGAGACCAGAGAGCTTTACATGCTTCTGCCTTCCTTATATTGAAAGGCCTGCTGCAAATTCAGGCCAAAAATGAAGTTCCTGCAATGTCAGAGGCTCTGTGTTTGAAGCCTGGGAGCTCTGCAAGATGATATCAGATGTGACTGTGTGCTGTCTGGCCTTTGCTGTTTGTGCAGACAGATGTGCTCATGTGCTACGTGTGATTAGATTATTCGATAGTTTTAGTGAACCATGTGAGCTGAGCTAGCATTCCCCTTGATGTGTCACTTCATCTCTCCTCCCACTCACTGCAAACACTGCTGCAAAGTGACTGCCCGGTGTCAGCCCTGTGCCTGCCTGGGAGCTCCTTTTCAGGTAGGTTTGTGCTTTCTTCTCTTTGGACAGCCACATTATTTCTGGCTGGCACACACGGGAATGCCAGGGACTGCTCTTAAACAGCAGAGAAGGGAGGGTAGAAGAGGACAGATAGAAACTCCAGCTGCTCCTGTGCTGGACTCTACTTTCTCCTTTCCTGTGTCACACTGTGGATACAAACCCTCTAGCTCAGTCAGGGCATATAAGGCATGGGATAGAAAAAACACTGCCAGGCTGAGCTGTTCCAAGAGCTTTGTGGAGACTGTGCACATTGCATGGTGCTTAAGAGCAGTACAAGAGGCAGTTTCATTCTGATGCAAGGAGCAAAGGATGGGGAGCACATTTATATGCAGAAGATGTGGTTACCTGCACTTCTGAACCAAAAAAAACCCACAGTGAGGAGAAACTGCTTGCTTGCAGTAGCCTCTCTTGATTTTTAACAGTGGTGCTGATTCAGTCTGGCAGCTTTGTGTATGAGGGATGTGAAGATGAATGTCATGATACAGACATTCCTGTCCTAACAACAGAATAGAAAACGCCAAGTAACCCCAAACAGATAAATAATATGTAATGTTTGTCACTACTAACCTGGGCCAAGTAGGAATTTGCAACCACGATGTGCAAAGCCCATGCACCTTGCTTTTTAATTTGCTGGCAAATTAGCTGAAACCAATTACCTATATTGATTAAGCCAGAAGCAGTTTACTAAGTGCTAACTATATTCCTAGGATAAAAACCCTTGCTGACTGGAAAGGTCTGTTCCCATTCATCCCCAGGGAAGTCATTTCAATAGCTAATCTTACTGTTGAGTGTATTTCCACTGTGTGAACTGTACTAAAATCTTCTCTAATGCTGCAATGAGAATTACCATAATGAAGGTCCAGGGGACAATAAAAAGAAGCTGAACTGCAGATCTAATTCAGCAACAGATTTAGTTCTACCAGCACAGGCTCCTCCTACATAGTCTCTGTTGAAATGCATAGTAAAGTTTATCTCTTCTGCCTAGTAACTGGTTGTTTTTTTTTTGCATTCAAAATATGCCAAGGTCGAATACAATGCATGCCAAGAGAAACTATAGATATCATGAGGTCTCTGGCCACTGCGTTGCTGTCTCTCTGGTATTTGCACTAATGTCGACAAATTTACATTTTTTTGGCTGCTCCTTGCATATGAACTTTGCATGAACACAGTAGTTTTTTCCATTGTGGTTGCTCATGTGGCTTGAATGCTTTACTTCTTCATTTCCTTCCTCTTTTTTTGTGTATAAAAGTGTGTGATTTTTGCCTATAACCCAAGGCATGGCTATTATTTCAGAGGAATCATCACAAGGTGGAACTAGATAGAAGCAAAAATGAAACAAACAAAGCAAAAACAAGACAAAGCAAATACTTTTGATAGTTTGGATTTCCAAAGCAATTATTTGCATGTGTGTTTTCAGATTTTTAAATAATAACCAAGCCGAAACATCAAGGCACCAGGATTAAGTAGCATCAAACATGGTACCAGAGCTGGCTAGTACCAAAGGATCGTGGTTATTCTTCTCTGTTAAAAGGCAAGGAAAAGATTAGTCTTGCATTTCAACCCTATGACAAGCAGATCTATCTCTTCTTTTCTCAGTGTAGCTTATTTGTTTGCTGTGGACCATAGCAGTAGCATGAACTTCAACTTCTTACTTCACGTAAACATGTCTATATTCTTGAACACATACACACATACATATATACTTATACACACATATACATGTATACATAAATATACATAGTTCTTAAGTCTTCTTTTAGAAGCACCTGGGCTGAGTTTCAACAAAATCCAAATACTCTGGAGGATCTCAACCTTTGGAAAAGTTTGGAACTTTGGAAAAGTTGCCTGAGCTCTCTGCCCTAAACTGGGACATCCCCATGGAAATCCTGACTCCTGCAGGACAACTGATACCTTCTCCCAGTTTGTGTTATGGAGGTGTTCGTCTGTGTTCACTCCTATAACAAATTATTAGGAAGTAGCAGTGTTTTGAGGCATTCTGGGCAGGTCTGTGCACCCTGGGACAGCATTCGCTAACCACTGAGACATGATTTTCCTCCATGGTGATATTTGCTGTATATTTCTTTGTTAGAGCTAATTGGACATTGATGTCAGCTCAGTACTCACCTCTCTGAATCCTCCCTTAACAAGCCATACTGTTGTGCTGTGATGGTATTTTCCAGTTGACTTCTTGGCAGTGACTGGCAGTTCTTCGTTATTGCCTGGGACTTCACACACCTCCATTCCAGCCCCTTTGCTCCCTCGGAGCAGTCCTCCTTCCTACAGCAAAAGATGCTGGTGTTGGTGAAGATGTCTACACTGGAAGAAGCCCAGCATGACCATGGCTGCTCCTACTCATTCTTGCTGACTCCCCATGAGATGTTCCTGAAGAATCTGCTGCCTGCCATATCTGGGCAAGCTTGACTTCCAGTTCTGTCCAGTGTTCCGCATTGGTGAACCTTCTGAGGGACATTCTGGGCATAAGTCCTCACAAAGTATCTTCTGTTCTCCTCCCATTACAGCTTATGACTGCACCTGATGGGGCTGAAGCCACTGCAGTTTTCAGTAGCTTTGAACTGAGTGTTTGGGGTCAGGATGGGAGGAAAGAGCCCCAAAGGGCACCAAGAAGAATCTACCAGTGCCTGAGATAGCCTGTCTGCAGGAGTTGGATGATATTTCCACTTTTGCACTGTATCACATTGGACTGCCCAATCAATGCATTCATTGGTGCAATCTGAGATAATCAGTCATTGTCGCAGTGTTATTTGATGTTGGAAAAAGCTTAAATCCCCTAGATGTGCTGTTTAATGTCAGGAGATCCACATTAACAGACTCACAGTTGGAAGGGAGAGTTACCAATCATTTCACCTCAGGCAGAGTCACGCCACAATCACTCACTGCAGGAGCACGGCATTGTACCTGATGCATGCATGGCTCTTAGAAACAAGAATGTCTTGTTAGGAGAACAAAGGTTAGCTTAAATAGTTTCAATAGTAGGACCCAAGCCTGGTTCCTTGTAATGTGTGTAAGCCAGGAGCTCAACACAATTAACACATGACACAGAAAAAAATTTTGCAGGTTTCAAACTTACAAATGAAGAAATATATTGCTTCAGTATTGTTTTGATATAATTCTACACAGAGGCAAAAAACATTCTTAGGCTTTATGCAAACAAGTGTTGGTAGCCTTACATGGTGGCATGGTGTGCTGCACAAACCTTTCATAATTCTTAAGCAGCAATGATTGATGAAACTTGGATAGGACAGAAAAAAGTTCCAATAAATGAAAAAGAAATCAGTTATAGAAGAGGTAAATTTGAGTGTTTTTTTTTTTTTTTTTTCTGTCATATTGCACACATAGGTGTTTCATGGCTGTCTAATTCGTCAAAGGAGAGGGAAGATGGAGCAATTAGGAGCAAAGCCACAAACTGTATTCAGAGATGACAAAGTATGTGGTGGTGGATGTTCTTTGCCAAGTCAGTAATTACGTGATGCGTCTGTTTAATCTTTAGGGTGCTGTGGAGGAGCTTCTGTCAACAACACGTTCTCTACTTAAGGTGCTCCCACATCAACGATGACTACAAATCTGTATTAAAATCAATACATCAGCTGGATACTATGCATTGACCTGATGCATGCATTCTCCAGCAAGAACCAAGAACAGACAGTGAAATGAGCTGTTTGGAGTGTCTGATCTGACCTCCTTGTAGGGTTTCAAGTGAGACTTTTTTTCCAAGCAGCAATGAGTGTACGCAGATATTGCTTCTTTGCTATCTTGATTCTCAATATTTCCCTTCCATTTGTTTTCTATGCCATTAATATACATGCACAGAAGTCTCTCAGGAGGCTCAGGTTCGCAGTGAGTTCAAGTGTAGTAGAGGACTGTAAAGCACTCATTGAAGATAAAGTGTCCTTTCTGAAGGAAAATGCTTTAAAAACATCCTTCGGAAAACACAATTGCACTGAGTACATCACACAGAATCACTATATCACCCGGGTGCTGTCAGCCGAGGAGGCAGCCTTCCCCCTGGCCTACATCATCACCCTGCACAAGGAGTTTGAGAACTTTGAGCGGCTCTTTAGGGCAGTCTACATGCCCCAAAATGTCTACTGCATTCACGTGGATGGCAAGGCGCCGGCTGCCTTGCAGCAAGCGGTGCGGCGCCTGGTGGGCTGCTTCCCCAACACCTTCCTCGCCTCCCGCACGGAGCGGGTGGTCTACGGTGGTGTGTCCCGCCTGCGGGCCGACCTGCACTGCATGCGGGACCTGCTGGACTCAGCCGTGCCGTGGCACTACCTGCTCAATGCCTGTGGGCAGGACTTCCCCCTGAAGACCAATTGGGAGATCATCCAACATCTGAAAGCCTACAGAGGAAAGAACATCACCCCTGGAGTGCTGCCACCAGCGCACGTGACTTCACGCACCAAATACGTGCACCGGGAGCAATTATATTCTTTCTTTTCCTTCATGCTGCCAACGTTTGTGCGCAAGGCTCCTCCACCTCATAACCTGACCATCTACTTCGGTTCCGCTTACATTGCGGTCACCCGGCCCTTTGTAGAGTTTGTGCTGCAGGACCCGCGTGCCACCGACTTGCTGGAGTGGTCTGAGGACACCTACAGCCCTGATGAGCACTTCTGGGTGACGCTCAACAGGATCCCAGGTGAGCACACCTTTTGTTTCGTTTTCTGAAGATACATGCCTAAAGTACTGGGTGTACCCCACAACATACACATGGACTTCAGACTGAGTTTAATTAAGACTGTGTCACTGAATAGAATCATGGAATCATCCTTTCAGTTGCCAGGAACAGTACTGAGAGGAACAGGCAGACCCAGCTGATCCCCACATGGCTCTGAGGCTGGTATCACTGACATAATTTTGGGTTTCTCTATCATGAGATGATCTACACAACATCAGGGCTGCTGGCACCTGGTGGGATGCATCCTTCTCAGAGGGGGAAAAGGATTTCTGCACAGGAATTAACAGGGCTGATTGATAGAGCTTTGAACTAGATTTGAAGGGGGAAAGGGATAAAATCAGACTTGCCAGTGATAAGCTATGGGATGGCATGCCAAAATTTGAGGGACTGCATGCCAGTGAGATCCTTCATTCTGCTCTTGAAGTGCTGGGCATAAGAAAGAAAATCTGAGATGTTTTCACACCAATGTACACAGCATGAGGAACAAGGAAGAGAAGCCAAAGCCTTGTCTTAGTCCCAGAGCAATGATATCATTGACATAAGCAAAACCTGGCGGGCAGAGCCCTGGAACTGGTATGTCACGATGGACAGCACTGAGCCCTTCAGCGAGGACAGGCAGGGCAAGTGATGCTGGGAGTGGTTGTGTGTGAGGGAGGGGCTGGGCTTTACTGAGCTTGTAGATGGAAACTGCATTGTTGGGAGCCTCTGAGCAAATAAAGTGGATATCACTGTCCCCCTGCTATAGGCCACCCAGCCAAGATGATGACACTGATGAATTATTCATTAAGGAACTAAGATATAGCTCTAGATCAACAACCCTTAACCTTGTGAGTGACTTCAACTTCCCAGATGCAAGTGGGAATTCCACACTGCTAATACATAGAGGTCCAAGAGATTCCTAAAACACCTTAAGAATAGCATCTTAATGTGCTGTTTCTTTATTAAGGGTGAGCTCTAAATGTTCATCACCCTCAAAAGAGGAAATTTCCTCTGCTCTTTCACCTCTCTTCAGCTTTATATGAGAAAACGTACACACAAAACATGAATTTAAAGACCTGTCACTCTTGAAATAAAAGTGCCTGATATGAAAGCCTTTGCTTCTAGATCTTCACTTGAAACAGGCAGACTGACATCTGACCTGGAATGCCCAAGGTTGGGACCTCCCTTGGTCATGTACATCCCCCCACAGAGTTGGTGAATGGTCACCTGTAATAAGGGAAGTTGGGGGGTTTGCAGGGAAAACGCCAGGGCAGAATTGCTTTTATTCCTCATTTCTGCAAGAAGCTTGCAGTTGTGAGTATGTGTCCCAGAGAGGGGAAGGAAAAAAAGAAAGGCTCCCTACGTCATTTTTGCTTGTATGTCAATACTTGAGATATAATGAAAAGGATGGATAGTTTTATTAGCAACTAGTGTCTTAAATCACCCTCAGATTTCAAACGTATATTTGCACCATCCTGACGGCAATATTTCAGTTGGGAACTGAATAGCAGACAGAAAAATAAGGACAGCTGGCATATGGTATACCTCAGGTAATGACAGACGTGGCAGTTAGTTAATGCTGTGAGTCAAGCTAAGGGCACAGCCAAGGCAGACAGGAGTTCTCTTTGTGCAAGAAAACAGCCATATAAAAATTTAAAAACCAGAAACTGCTTAATGTGGTTGATTAATGTGTTAGCATTGTTACCCAGCATTTTCTGGTATTCTTCTCTCATACCTACAACCAAAGGATGTGAATGAGATGTTCCTTGAGAGCCACCAGCTCTCACTTGGCTCCGGAATTACTGCTGCAGATAAACAGAAGTTTCAATAAATAGACCTACTTTGCTGTTGTGGTTTGTTTGTTGTTGTTCCCATCCCTCTCCCCATATATAATTAATCCCACACCAAGCTTCTCACTACAGCAACTTAATCACTCAAAACAACTTTGGTAATTCTCAATTCCTCCATTGTTTCTACAGAGACTCTTGCCGTGACCTTCTTAGCAGTGCATGCATCATACTAACATGCCACTGTGGTTGAGTTTTGCCTCCCAGAATTGCTTCTTTTCTTTACATTAATGCCCACCCTTCAAAAGACAGATGTAGACAGAAAGGCAGAAGCTTTTTGTATGATTCCAGTCAGTGACACTAGTTGAATAAGTGATGTTCTCTAGAAGGAAATATATCGTATCTATGTCTGCAGCATTACTCATATAACTAACACTTGTTCTTCTGTTTGTATTTTCCATTCTTTTAATGAGGTTTCCTGTTTGAGAAAACACTTCTTGTAGAAATAAGATATAAAAAAAGGGATTTTCCTGTAACTGTTATTGAGTCTTATGTCCACAAAGCTGTTGCAATCTCATAATCAAAACCTTTGTCTGTTGCAATATCTACTTAAGGAAGATGTTGCAACGCAATGGCAGCAAATACACCTGCCTTAAGGCAGAATTTCCAGAAAAATTATTCTTATCCTGTATCCTCCATTCAGGCATTACAGTTTATCACAAAATATATGATTAAAATATGGTTAAATCCAGACATTGTCTTTAGCCAATGGAATTTGTTTCTTTAAACTTGTGCAAATTTTCTCCTATTGAGGCCAAACTGCTTTACAACCAATCTTTTGCTTTGCACTACCTTGTGATGACAGAATAAGGAAGGACATGGCCAAGAAGGCTTTCTGAAAAGCCACAGCTAATAAATGGACTTGCACTCCTCTGCCTGTTTCCGCAGTACCTTTGGATCTATCACACACTGGTGCAACAGGGTTCAATAGGCTGCTCCTTGAAAAGCAGAAGCAGATTACGGCACTTCAAGGAAGTGTTTCCATCTAAATGCAAACTCATCTGACCACAATGAAAGCTGTGTTGCATGTGTTGAGAGACAAACCCTGCAGCCAGCTGCATGCCTGGGCAGTGGCACTGGAAGACACTACAGCCATGCCCTCATGGGTGCTGGAAAAGAGGGCATGTCCTGAGCAGCCCTCAGGCTGAGAGCTCAGCTTCTACAAGTCAAGGCCATGACCCTGACAAATTGCCAAAATTAGTTTACGAGTGAGTAAAAGCTCAGAAAAAAACCTCCATCAAAACATACTGTCAAATGAAGATACAGTTATTAGAAGGGAGGATGATCCTTATTATTCATCAGATGAATTTAAGTAAGAGGTGAAGCTTAGCTGTTTTATGATAGCCAGCAGCCCAACTGTTCAAGCAGACAGCACACAGTGCCTTAATTCAGACCGCTGCCTTGAATGAAGCGGGTCTCAATATCCTTCTGTTCCCGAGTTTAATTTCTTTCTCAAAGAGTTTCGAGGTCTGCTTTTAAGCTTAACAATCTTGAGTTTTAAATCCCACCCTTGCCTACCAAGTTTGCAGTTCTAGAACCTAGATTGGCACTACAAGGACAGATCCCCTCCAGCGTCAGTTAGCTGTTAACGGCATTACTGGCCCAGCCCTTCGGGCCCTGCGCCTGCCGCCCGGCAGCACTTCCACCCCGCAGGTCCCGGCACTGCGCTCCCCGTGGCAGCGCGGTGCTGTGCCGAGCAGCCATGCGAAGACGTCGGGTAGCCGTGACTCTGACGGTGGCCGTGGTTCTCCTGGGTGCCGCCGTAATGCTGAGGCGCCGTGGAGGGAGTGGGGCGAGGGGCGGTGGCTCTGCTGAGGGCATGGCTCTGGAGCGAGCGTGTGGTATGCTGCTCGCCGGGCGGGCTCCCATGCTGCAGGATGGGGGGCTGCGGCCTGCGCCCAGGGACTCCTCCTGCAGCAAGTACGTGTCCCACAGCCGGTACATCACCCGAGTGCTGTCAGCCGAGGAGGCGGCCTTCCCCCTGGCCTACATCATCACCCTGCACAAGGAGTTTGAGACCTTTGAGCGGCTCTTTAGGGCAGTCTACATGCCCCAAAATGTCTACTGCATTCACGTGGATGGCAAGGCGCCGGCTGCCTTGCAGCAAGCGGTGCGGCGCCTGGTGGGCTGCTTCCCCAACGCCTTCCTCGCCTCCCGCACGGAGCGGGTGGTCTACGGCGGTGTGTCCCGCCTGCGGGCCGACCTGCACTGCATGCGGGACCTGCTGGACTCGGCTGTGCCGTGGCACTACCTGCTCAATGCCTGTGGGCAGGATTTCCCCCTGAAGACCAATTGGGAGATCATCCAGCATCTGAAAGCCTACAGGGGGAAGAACATCACCCCTGGAGTGCTGCCACCAGCACACGTCACCATGCGCACCCGCTTCATGCACCTGGAGCAGGGTGGGAGTAATGTCTCAGGGCTGGTCACCCCCAAGGTGCACAAGGCTCCTCCACCTCATAACCTGACCCTCTACTTTGGTTCTGCTTACATTGCGGTCACCCGGCCCTTTGTAGAGTTTGTGCTGCAGGACCCGCGTGCCACCGACTTGCTGGAGTGGTCTGAGGACACCTACAGCCCCGATGAGCACTTCTGGGTGACGCTCAACAGGATCCCAGGTAGGCTGTGGGGTCCTGTCTACGCATCCAGAACCCTGAGATGGTTTTGGTACTAATCTCACTAAAATAGACCGATGGCACTAACTTTCCATTGCAGAGTGCCAGCTGACTGTGGTGATGGTCACCACAGCTCTCTTCACCATGGAGGTTCTTCTCAGTGATGTTCACCACCAGGTTGTTATCACTCCTGCAGTTTTATATAGAAGATCACCCTGATGGGTGACAGCCTATGTTAGGAACAGTAGTGACAAACCAAGGGTGATATACTGAGCAGTACTTGAATTTATCTTCCTGGAGATTCCTCCACCTGGCCATGCTGTCTTCTGGTGGGAACAGCATCTATAAGCGGGCAGTGTGGTGAGTCCAGTGAAGTAATATGCTTTTCTGCTCAGCAGCAGTAGCTCTGTCCTGCAAAGGCACAGGATTGAAATACGCTTCGGTTATAGCAGGCTTCGTTGATGTTTGAGCTGTCTATATAAAAGTCTTCCTGGTGTCCTTGAAGAGTGGAAATGGATAGTCCCTGCCTTGAGTCATGACTCTGTTTTGCCATATTGGCTCTTTAGTCCCATGTGTATTCGCAGGTAATATCTTTGTGCTGCAAAAGCCCTTGTAGGGATTTGTGAATTTTCAGATCCAACTTACGGTACAGGGACTGCACACCTTTGCTTATGGAAGAGAAGGTGTGCATATCTTGCACCAAGCCTGGAGTGTTTCCCAAACATAAATATGCATATCTTGCTCTAAGCCTAGAGTGTTTTCCAAACATAAATACCTGGCCTCAAAGTCCAGCAGAAGTTACTGTTGTTTTCAAAATGTTTTACGGAATCACCCAAGGTGATTTGTATACTGTTTCACTGTTTTGAGTGGATTTATGAAATGTGTCTTAATCAGCCTGATGTGCTGGGTGAGGGTACAGAAGGATTTTCTGTGCATCAGCCTATAAAGCACTATAAAGCACTCCCTGCAGAAAAGCTTGGTTCAGTTGATGGTGCAGAAGTGTAAGCTCATCTCCTTCCATAAAGAGAGCTGCAAATGAGGAAGCACAAATTGCTATTGAAGACTGACTACCAGCTTGACTTTGACACATTGGTTAGATCCTGGAACTAGAGGTAGAGGACTTGGAAGTTCAGAGTAAATCAGGCAGCCTTTTATCCCGTGGCATTTCCATCTTAATATGAGTTTATGTATGTGTGCACTGCAGAAATGCAAAAGCAGTGGCTCATTTTGTGTAAGATATGGATGCCTTTCTTGATAATACCTGGTAGTGATGCAAGAAGGGTAGGGAGCAGACTCTTTCTTAGAGCCAGTGCATGCAAATCAACTCTTATTGGGATTTGAATGGCAAAAAGAAAAAAAAAAAAAAGAGGGAAAAGGAGAATCTTATCTGAGAAGCATATTTTGTTGTGTCCTGTGGTTGAGGTAGGTGTTCAAAACCGGATCATGTTTTCCCTGACTCCAGACCTGCGTCTGTGAGAGAAGTGTGCTCAGCACAGTGCTGTGAGATGCTGCTCAGGGGGGAGGAGTGGGCTTTGCTTCCGAAGTGGTGTTTTGCAGCCACCAGGACTGCACTGGTGGGTTGTGAATTCAGCCACAACTGAGTGGAAAAATGAGTCAGCCCCTCCAGCACATTTACTTTCATTTCTTCCCTTGGTGCATACTTGAAATTCACTTATTCTGCTTCAGGTGCTTTCAAATTGCTGTCACATATATGGGTGATCCAAGCCGCGTGAGGTGAGAGCTGAATAAAAGTAGAGTGAGGAGCTCACACGTGAGTTTATATTAATGATTACCACCAGCACAACTCTTCAGACAAACTGTTTTATAAAAAAGGTCCCAAAAACAACTTCTGAATATGAAATCAATTGGTAAAGATTTGACAATGATATAAAGGAAAATGCGATAAACCCATTTGTTTATAAGTGCTGAGCTATGTTATTCCTTACTCTTTAATTAACTTACAAAAATGCCTAGTTTACTTAATTTGAGAGCTGGTGAATAATGTGAAGTCAGTAATTTTGTATTCCTAGAAGGCAGTGCCTCCCATTGTTTTTGTGGATGTCCCGAGGTTGTTCCTGTTTTGTCAGTCAACTTTCTGCTTTCCCACAGCATCAGCATTTTCCAAGGTTTATCATCACACCACGCTTACTGCCAGCTCTTGTGAACAGGGTTCTAATTTGGAATGACAACGCAATGTCCCAGGCCATTTGAAGAGCGTATCCCCTGCCGTCGCTGCCTCTTTTTTATGAAGTGTTGTCTCTATGTGAATGAGAATAACATCTTCTGAAATTTCCCCGGGACAAAAATCTCACTTCGGCATGTTATTTTATTTTGTTTCATTTGATAATAGCCCAGTACGCAATGGAGGAGAAACGAGATGATTGTGACGTTCCGGTTACTACTGGCAAGTATCTCTGTTTATAGAAAACTGCTGCGGTGGTTCTGCTGTTGGATCGAGCGATCTTTTTGCATTTGATAAAGAAGTCACGATAGTATTTGAAAGCATCTATCCTTAGGTATGAGGAACACGTTATCCTTAAAAACCCAAAACAGAGCAAGGAAACAGAAATAAAAACCAAAAACTGATGCTTAACTTTTCTCCCATCAAATCTCTCAAAAATGGAACAATAACCAACAAAAGAACAACCCTTGACAGTACACAGTGCCTTTGGGTTCACTTTTGCCCTTCGCTGTGCTCTCTGCAAGCTCACAGGCAAAACAGATGTTAGGTTGCAGTAACTGTGAAGATACTGTGCTTATTGCCATTGGGGAAGGAAAGAAAAGAACCAGAAACTTCCTGTACTTTCGTCTTTCATTTTCACAGAACAGCAGCACTGGGGTAATGAGCATTTCAGTTACCATTTCAGCACTGATCGTTGCTTCTTATTTGTTCTCCCATTGCTATTGGAGATTGTGCTTTACAGAGCTGCTAGCAAATCACCTGTGTTAGGCTTGCAGCTAACTAGCAAAAAGAATTGTCTGGATTAATACACTACTTCCAATGACACTACCAAAATCAGAAAGAAGGCTAATTGCTCTTAAAGAAAGAGGTCAGAAGCAGGGATTAAAATGTCTGTTTTATTCTTCTTAAAACTGTATTTGATGGACATGGGTCCTGCAATTCCAAGTCAAGGTGTTTTGTTCAAACTTTAAAAGGCTTGCTGTAAATTGAGTAAAATTGCTGTGTTTTCAGTATACAGTCAGTATAAATGATGGCTAATAATGCAAAAATCATATAGATTATTCCATAAAAAGCTTCATGGTTCCCTCCATGCCATTCAGATAATTGCTTCCTTAAGAAGGAAAACAGGAAGACATAAGAGTAAAAGTCTTTGAATGTCCCTATTAAAAAACTGGAAGAAAAGCACTTCAAACAGTTCAGCTGTTAAAGCAGTTTAACTGTTGCTTTAGTTACCATTAGATTAATTGCAGTTAATAGATAACCAGAGACTATTAATCTGTACGAATGATAATAATATTGCTGCTACCCAAGAGGCTCCCAGGGGAGGGAACTGCGGGTTGCAGCTGCTTCATGGTGCATGGGGAGCAGCCAGGGTGATGTAAATCCTCTCCTCCCGGACCAGTGCTACCAGTCAGTGCTGTTACTGCTACTTGTTAAAGCTCTTGAGTTGCAGATACTCCTCAGTGGTAACACTAAACTCTTTGCATTTAAGCAAGTTACTCTTTTCCTCTTGTAGCAGACATGCTAAGTCAGGGCTTGAAGCAGTGATTGAGCACCTGGTAGGAAGGCTGGGCCAACCCAGGGGAGCTCAGGTGCAAGCAGTGCAAGCAATGCACCTGAGTAACTGGAAGAGGTGGAGCCAGGATCCATCCTTTCCCAGACCTCATTTACGGATTGGCAGTGGAAGCAGGGGTATGTTGTTGGAGATCCCTACCTACCTGAGGCCTTTTGGAAGTATGCTGTTTCTTTCCTTTGTTTCTGTGGCTGCTGCATTTGAACAAGCTCTCTCTTACTGTAGGGACCTTGTTGTCATTGTTGTGCTTTCCACTGTGTTACACCTCTGTTTTCAGCTTCACTGGGAGAATGCAAAAGCAGCATCTGTGTTTTTGTACCTGCTGACGTACTTCTGGCTCCCCAGATGTTGCTTCTTTTGCCATTTGATAATTCAGATGTGATGCTATGGTAACTGCTTGCTGGGCAGGAAAGAATAAAATATGTTGAGCTTTTTTTCTAACCAGGTAAATAAACTATGGGCAAGCATTCTTATTACAGTGGGAAGTTGGTGCATTTCTAGCTTTTCTTAGTGAAGTGGTTTGTACATTGGGGATCTTCTATTACTGACCTGAATACAGTATTGCAGTGAAGATCAGGTGCAGAGGTCTTCCTAGCTATGACTATCCAACCACCTCTTGTGTTTGAAGACCAGTGTTTCATCTCATGGCAGTGATCGGTTTGTTACATCCTGGAGTTGAAGGTGCTGAAATTTCCTTGACTTATAACAAACTTAGAAGCCAGGTGTTGGCTGATGCATACAGCTATGCATTTTATCCCAGTTGCATGGAGAAAGGTCCTAGGGAGGGGACATAAAACCAAACACACAGATGTTCATAAGAGTGACAGTGTTATTTTCTGTTACCTAATTGCAGGTGTCCCTGGGTCCATGCCTAGTGCGTCATGGGAAGGTGACCTGAAAGCAGTGAAGTGGATTGATAAGGAAGACATCCATGGAGGTTGTCATGGTAATGTGTATATTCTTCCTCAGTCCTTCTTGTTCATCTAGTGAAAAACTTGACTTCTTCCAGTAGCCCTACATAATGCAAGTCAGTCCTTAAGCAGCAGTTTATCAGAGATAAGGCATTGAAAGGATCTTCCTTTGTCCTTAGGTAGTGAATAACAGTAGCCACATGAAATAAGCAGTTAAAAAGCTGGAACAGTTACTTGTTCATCAGGAACTTTTATAGAATACATCCTCCTCAGAAAGGAGAATCTTTGACAATGCTTAAAGTTTACAAGAATTAGCTGACTGTTTTCTCGTAGGCATGGGGGAATCATCTTGTGGGTGATGGGGAATAGCCCATGCGTAATTGTAACTCACAAGTATGGGGGCATGGAACCACTGATGCAGATACTGATGCCTGCTGGAGCCACAGTGGGTAAGGAACCTCAGGAACTGCAAGGTGACAATGTTTGAATATTGAGATTTTCCTATTTTGCATTGCTTCCTGACATAACGTTAGTGAGTTTTAATTTCTATGGCACACTCAATTTTTTGGTCACTGATTTGAATTTTGTACGATGCTACTACTTCTGATATATCAAAGTGAGAGGGAAATGGAATCCATATTTCATGAACTTTTAATTCATTGTTTGTGTTGAGGAGAAAGAAATTTGATAGTTTCAGTGAGCTTCAATTACAGCAGTTTAGCATTATCATGACTACACCAAAATAAGTGACATTGCACCAGTATCAACCCCAGTTATTTAGTGGAGAGTTTTGCATAAGTAAAAGGATCAGTTCCTCTTCACCACCAGAAGGAAGTTTCCCTCTTTGCTGTATCTCAGCCTTGACTTAGAGTCTCAAGTAATAGAACTTCTTTTCTGGTTTATCTCCTTACTCAGAAATTATGCTTTCTATTTACTCATAAGTAACTTCCTTCACGTCTTTCTGTTGTTCATACTTATTCATACCGTATGTCTAGTAAGCCTTTTAGGCTGTGGTGTAGATTTATAGTGGCTTTGCAGATAAAACTTGTCCAAAGAAAGTTTTGTGTCCTTAAGCACGCCTGCAGAAAGAAAACTGGGTTCTGACATTTCTTTTTTATTTCTTTTTAATTTGGCAGGCCATTATGTTAGAGGCATTTGTGTATATGGAACAGGTGACCTCAAGTGGCTTTTTAACTCCACCTGTATGTTTGCAAATAAGTTTGAGCTCAGAACATACCCGCTGACTGTGGAGTGCCTGGAGCTGAGACATCGAAAGAGGACCTTGGCACAGAGTGAAGTTCAGGTGGAACCAAACTGGTATTTCTAGCTAGCAAAAACCCAGGATACATCAACAGAAGCGGTCAAAATTACAGCAAAAATCTATTTTCTGCTTTGCTGGAAGCACACATTCATCCAGCAGGTTTCTTTAGGATGTGCGATAGATGCAGCTCAGGTCAGCTGGTCTCACTCTGCGAATTTATCTTTTCACTTGACATTTGGAGGCTAAAATGTGGGAGATCCAGAAAGAAGCAAGAGGACACAGCTCCTTTTGTAGCTGCTGTGTTTGTACTTATGCTGTTTAGTGGCCTGTTGTCCAGCCCTAACGTTTTTCTTGCTACACTGACATTGCTGCCTGTTTCTATAAAAATGTATATAGAATCAGGCATCCCTGAGGCTTCTCATACCTCAAAGATAAGCAGTGCATGTTGGTAAGCAGAAAGGTAACAAGTCACAGTGAGCAAGACCTTAAAAACAGGAACACAATTGGTGGCCATGCATGCAGCTGCTGTTTAGTCAAAGATACAGGAATTTAGTACACCAGGGAATTACTGGAAATGGAGGAAAGATGTTACACTGCCTGGGTCTTACCTGTTCTTTAAACATCTGTTGGTTTGAGGTTTGTGGGAGAATACAGCACCTTTTGCTATGTGAATGGTTGTGGATAGAAAGATCTGATAGGCTTTCAGACACAAGAGCTTTTTATGAAAAACAAAGGCTTACTTATTTGTTTTACTTGGCCAACTAATAAGAGCTGGAAACTGACTTGCACACAGAGTTTTGGCCTGCCGGTGTCCTCAGATCATCATATGCAAGGACACAAGGTGGAGAAGGCAGTGGAAAGAGATGTCAGAGGAGTGACGGATCAGTAATTGAGCTTTGGCAGTAAGTCTGTAATTTTGTGTCGTGTTTTGGTATGGATTGGGCCTTCTTCCCAAGTTTACTTCTTTTGAGTGGTTAATACATACACTTAACTTTGAGCTTCACGGCTTCACAGCCCTATTTTTGTTTCCCGATTACAGCCACTAGAGGGACTAGAGCCACTAGAGTCAAATAGCTGAGCTGATATTCCTTTCGAAGTCTACCTAACCCTTCAGTATGCAGTCCAGACTAGGAAAGTTGCAGAGAAAAATCAGCACTCGGGACTATTTTAGCATGGCCAGCAGAAGGTAATGGTTACAGTTGTCAGTCATTGTGTCCTAAAAAACCGAAGCAAAATTGAACGGTTCTTTCTGTAGTGATCACAGGCTATGTTTCTGGGGTATTTTAGCACTGTTGAATGACTCAGCCAGCAGCACTGGGAGAGCACCTTGGCTCAAGCAGTAGGTCTTGAACAGCATCAAGTTAACTACCGACTTCATTAAACCACTGCTAACTTCAGTATCCTTTAACCAGCTGTACTGTGAACTGCAGCAGTTAAGGAATGACAGCACATCGTATTCAGATGTGTGCAGCCACATAGAGGGGCATTGTAGCCTGAGCAAATACAGGTATTCTAAGGCTGGGTTTTATTCCTTGTTATAATAAGAAAAAGGCCACAGGTGTTATTCTGCAGAAAGACCCGTGTTCCTGACTCGCTGCCGTTTACACTGTTGCTTCCTTTCTTTAATGAATGTTACGCTTTTCTGAAAATAAACCCTTTAGTTTTCATTCTGTGACTGATACCTTTTTTTGAGGAGGGGGGGGGAAGGGGGACAAGACGTCTGCACTACCAGCTTCCTCGCTTAAAGTAAACAACAGGAGGTGAGGAGAAAAGAAGGAAAAAGAATGACTTGCGGCAGCCAAGCTCAAGAATACACCCAGATCAGCGCCGTCCGCGGCCTCGCCGGGCCCAGCAGCGGCGGCCGGTGGCGGCGGTGCTGAGCTGCCCCAGCGCGGCCGGAACTCCGTGAGGCGCCGCTCCGCCCCGCGGCACGCCGGGAAGCCCGGCGCCAAGGTCAGAGCGGGCCGCTGGCCAACGGCCCCCGCACCCTGCAGCGGCCGGCGGAGGGGCACCGCAGATGGAGTACGACTGGGTCGGGTTCGGGTACGCGGCGCTGGTGGCCTCCGGGGGCATCATCGGCTACGCCAGGGCAGGTAGGGCCGCTGTTAGCGCTGGGGGAGGGTCGGATCGGGTCGGAGTGTGGGGTTCTGCCCTTTAAAGAGGCTGGCTGCCGGCCTGTGCGGCGACAGGGCTGCAAAATATCTTACTAATTGAAGAAGAAATACAAGCTATGATGTTTATTGCTTTCTTTCTTGAAGGCAGCGTCCCGTCCCTCGCTGCCGGCCTTCTTTTTGGTGGCCTGGCAGGGCTGGGTGCCTACCAGCAGTCCAAAGACCCGAAGAATGTATGGCTTTCTCTTGGTAAGTGCTTGGCACCTGAGTATTAAACCTGACTGCAGGCAGTGCGAGCAGTCCTGGTTTGTCTAGCACGTTCCAGCCAGCTTGTGTCCCTTTATTTATACAAGTGCTGTGAGCAGTGGCAGGGCTGCCTGCCCACAGCTGGGAAGCATTTGTGCCAGAGCTCCAGCTCCTTGCTGCGTTGTCTCTGGGGGTCACGCTGGGTGACAGCGGGATATCCCCACTGCCAGGTGAGGTACTGTGTTAAATTAATTCAGGCACAGAGGACTCGTGTGGAAAACCAGCTGTGAAGGAGCAATGTGAGCATAAAAATATGCACTGTGAAAGGAAGTCTGAAATCTACAAAAGAAAGGAGGGAATGAACTGTTCTCTATTGCTTGTCCCATTTTTGTTGCTTACGATAGATGGGACAAGAAGCTGTGGGTTTAGCTTGCAGTAGACCTTTCTAGGGAAGCAAAAAAAGATAAAATGATAGTGGAAGGTGTTGGGAAGCACTGGAAGAGATCAGACCAGTGAACCTAAGGGAACTCCCATTGCTGCAGGGCTTCAGTAACTGGTCAGGCCAGTGCCTGCGGGGAGTTGGTTATGCCTGTGTGCACTAGGTTGACCTCTTACAGCTCTGCAACCACATCAAAGTGTTGTTAGCATTCAGATATTACAGATATTAATTAAGTCTATTTACAAACAACGGGTCTTGGTCATGCAATGTACTGAAGGGCTTTATGGGATTCCTGGCGAATACTAAAGAGGACTGCGTGGTGAGTAGAAAATGAGGTGCAACGCACGGCTCGACGTGAAGCACAGCTTCTGTTTGCGCGCTCTCTCTTCCAGTGTGATGTGCAGTAGGAATGACCATGCATCTCCTGCACTAGTTTTTAGTCAGTGTAGTGAGAGAAAGAGAAGTTGCTTCTGTACTTCCCGACTTTTTGGACACAGACATAGTGGGCCTTCTTGAAGACAGCATGGTGTCCTGGCGTAGTATAATTCATCTATTATGTTTTATAAGGGCAGGTAGAGACAGAATGAGGGGAAATAGTTTTAAGCTGGAGGAGGGTAGAGTTGGACTAGATATCAGAAAGAAATTTTTTCCTGTGAGGGTGGTGAGACACTGAAACAGGTTGCCCAGAGAGGTTGTGAGTGCTCCTTCCCTGCAAGCATTCAAGGCCAGGCTGGATGGGGCTTTGAACAACCTGGTCTGGTGGGAAGTGTCCCTGTCTATAGCAGGGGCTGGAACTGAATGTTCTTAGAGGTCCCTTCCAACCCAGACCATTCTATGATCATTCCGTGATTCTGTTCTCTGCAACCTCCTGTGATTTGTAGCTGTGGCTCCAGCTGAGCTTTAGATTGCTCAGACTACATCAAATGGGAAATGTAGTCATATTTGACTCCCACACAGTGATCTTTATCATCACCGTAGCTTTCTGGCAGTTTTTAGGCTGTCTGTATTCAAGGAAATAATCCATATTCTTGTGCTAATAAATGGAAATTGAGGGAGGGTTAGTGAGTTGCACAGAGAAGTGGAGGTTATGTGCGATTAGGCAGCGTTAGTAGCTGATTTGATCTACTTGTTAGTAATGGACAGCAGAGCAGGCTTACCAGAGCTGCCATAAAGCTTACAACTGCACTGCTGTTTAACAAAAATAGGTAAAATATTTGCTTTTGAGGGGAGGTGAGACATATAGGCCTGTTGGCACTGGGAAGTGTGTAATGGCATTGTAGTGCTGCACTGGCTCTTCAGACCCACTTCCCAGAAACCATTCTGACTGGGCTTCTCTTTTATCAGTGGCATCTGGAACCTTGTCTGCTGTCATGGGGATGAGATTTTACAACTCCAGAAAAGCAATGCCTGGGCTCATTGCTGGTGCCAGGTACTCATATCTTCTGTTTTTGTCTATATTTTGAATAAGTGTTTTATTTAACTTATACATTGATTATATTGCGTTCAAGAAACATTTAAATGTTGTACTGAGGGACATGGTTTAGTGGGAAGTATGGGTGGTAGGTGAACAGTTGGACTGGATCATCGTGGAGGTTTTTTCCAACCTTGGTCATTCTGTGATAAAGTTTTTTAAATATGACATGGTAAGTTGTGTGTAAAATGGAATCTTCTGTCTATCAGAATGAATCGTAATGTTTTCTTCTGTGGTGCTCTTTGAGAATTTTCCCCCATCCCTCTCTTTTGGTTTTTGTTTTTGTTTCTTCCTTTCTTTTCATAAATATTCTGTTCAACAGTTTACTGATGGTTGGACGACTCGGCTTGCAGATGATGGAAAAGCCACTTGAGCCATAAGTGAACATCACACCACTTGAAGATACATGATTCAAGCCTGAAACTGCCACTGCCTGAATGCACTATATAAAAAATGTAACAGACGCTGCTGTCTGCGCACTGTTCTTCATATCCTTATGCGTATGGGTTATGTCTTTAAACGAGAGAAATTGAGAGCCCTTGTTATGTCTTCCAAAGCGGTATTTGTCTCAACAGCTGCACTGTGAAGCAGGAAAATGAGCGTAGGATTAGTTCAGCTTCTGGTCCTGCTGTTTACTGTTTGCAAAAGCCTCTTGGCCCTTGTGGGCAGACAGTTGCAGGAATGAAGCTTAAATACGTATCTGGACTTGTCCTTCTAAAACCCATTAGACTGCTGAAACAATGGGACACAGGTTGGACTAGATGATCTTGGAGGTCTTTTCTGACGTAGGTGATTCTAAATTGCCAACTTAACTTATCATTAGTATTTCCTATAACATATGAGCTTTTTGTCACCTTCTTCTCCCACTTCCCTGCCACCATATCTGGTCATCGTGTTGTCAGTCAGGGACTTTGTTTTGCTAGCACTGTGTTAGAACCCTGGCCTATAAACACAGTCATGGAGCAGGGGAGTTGAGTTTCTACTGTGATGCAATGAAAGTAAACCCGTTACTTGAAATTATTTATAAGGAAAAGTGCCCAACTAAATATAATTAATTTGACTTATAGATACTATTCTTTGTAAGAGAAATAAAAAATACGCTTCATTAGGTAATGCTGAATTGCAGTCGTAGCACTTGCATTTAACGGGAATTAAAATGTTACTTTAAATAAACCAGCCAACATATTATTATTACAAACTTGCCTTCTGTACAACTATTTTTTTTATTTAATCATTCATCTGGACTGATACACTTAATGCCTCTTCTGTAGGGCATCTGGATGTATCTGTGAACATGAATTGACTAAGTTAGCTCTGTTCCATTCCCTGGACACAGGGACTCATAAATATTACGTGAACCGAGGGGAGGGGAGCCAGAAAAAGCAGCATGTCTATATATAAAGACGGGTATTACGTTAAAATCTAATTTTTATTTTCCTGAGAGAAATGTTCTATTTCAGATTTGAAAGACTCTGTAAGTTTGTTTAAAGACTAAAGGGCTCAAATGTTTCCCTGAGAAGTGCTCTGTTGCCTGAACTCGTTCTAAATATAAACTTAGGATGCAGAAATAATCCTGGGAGCTACACATGGATGGTAATGTATCCCTTTTCTGGTCTGGTTACCTCATGCCCGTTTTTGCACAGGACCCGAGCTTCGATTTCTTCAGCCTTGTTTTGGTGGCTGATACTGTGAGAGATTGAAGCAGGGGGGTTGATCTGTTGGAATAGTAAGGCTCAGGAGCCACATTTGCTCAGTTCTCTAAACATTTGGCCAGTACCTCAGCAGGAGCATGACATCTTGTGGTTTGTTTCCTTTTTACTTTCCCTCCCTCGTTTCCTTCCTTTCTTATTAGATAATTTTAGTCTCTGGACATGGATGGGGAAAAGCATCTGTCAGGGAGCAGCTGGTTTCCTCACAGGAGAAAGTGATCTGGGAGTCAGCAGTTTCAGCAAAACAGGCAGGATGCTGACCTCACCGAGAACCACATTGTTTCACGCTACCTGAAGAGGAAATGCAGGTCAAGTCCAGTGGCAGTAGCTGAGGGCTGCTGATGCTGCAATCTGTCAGGCACATCGCAGTGATGAGGCAGCATCGGAGGTGAGCCACAACATCAGCAGGTTGGGTTCCAGGCGGCAGGGATGTGGCTGGCCACAAGCAGAGCTGCACTAAGGACCAAGAGCAATGGTCCTGGCTGCGCTGCAGCTATGGAACCAAGCTGCCAATAGCCAGCCTAGTCCCATGCCACACAACTTGGGTTAATGCTGGCCTCGAGCATATGTAGTGAGAGCTTAGGGGGAAGCTGCATTCATCGTCCTGGCAGCGTCTTTGTAGAGCTCTTTCATGCTCAGTCTGGAGCATCTATCTCTGAGTGCACATCTGTATTTACTTTTGCCTCCCTCTGTTGGAAACTGCGGGGGGAATGGGACATGCAGGACAGCAGATGGTTTCTTTGTAAGTCATCCTTGTAAGTGTCTAATTCCAGGCCCTTGACCCAGCACTGGTGATCAGGTTGTCTGAATGCATTTGCTATAGCTTGAGAAGGCTAGTAAGCTATGTATTATCATTTAAGACACATCTCTTTAAAACTACTGTACGGGTTATATGCATCTTCATGTGGCTTTTGAGCCAGTTGTCTTCTGTGGAAGGAAGATGCAAATATACATGTGTCTTCCACAGTAAATTGAGGATGATGGAATCCAGCAGTTTTCTAATTGTATGATACTGGTTTCAAGTTAGGTAACTTGTAAGTTTGTGCTGCAGTTGTATTTCAGTAAAGGCAGTGGAAAGCAGGGATTTAGACAGGTAAGCTTTTTAACTTGTAGACCAAAGTGTTATGCCTTGTTGCTGTTTTGTGAGCTTTGAAAAGTAGTGGCTTGAATTGAGAACTGCTGCTAGAACTCTTTATTACCACTTTTCACATTCAGCAGAAACAGCAGTCTTCCAAACAAAGGGAGGAGAGAAAAGCTAGAGCCTTGTCTGCTTTTCATCCACTTGGAACTTCATAAGCATTAGGAGCCATTTCAGCACTGACCGTGCGTATCAGTGAATCAGAGTTAAAATGACTGTACAACACATACTAGTGTTTTACTGCTGTTTTGTTGCTTGCAAGAAGAATTTCTTAACTCTAGTCATGCTTTGATTATGGATAGGTCAAGCCTGTTGCAGTTATGTCAGAACAGTTTCTATGTTCACTAGCATTGTAAGGACAGCATGTTTCTTCTAGCTCTATTTAATACTGCCTATTCCTTTTTCTGCTCTAGGTGACGTAGTGAGCTATGAACATGTTATTGGCTAATTGCTTGATCAGTGTGATCTTACCTAAGTTACTGGCATCCTCTACCAGAGATGAGTAATTCCTCCTGGATGTTATTAATAAAACCACTGCGTTTATGAATCAGAACTGTTTTAGAAAGCGTGAGGGTGGTCTTCATTGCCATATCCAGTTACAGATATATTCTACAGCTACGTTAAGATATGCCTAAGTAGCATGTGAGTATCTGTTACTACTAATGGAGTGACAGGTACCTGAAACAAAAACAACAGTAATTGAATTGAAGTTTCTAGTGTGTTACTAACCAGATATCCAGATCTCTATAAATCACTTCCAGTATTAAAGTAATGCTACTGCTTCTGTTAAACTGACTTCTAGTAGGCTATATAGCCCAAGTGTTACGGCACATTAGGTCAACAACAGGAACTGAAAATTTTATATGCAGTTAAAATAATCATACAACTACTTTTCTTTTTACAGTACCTAAAGTAATCATTACTAGCTTCACATCTCTAAGAACATACTCATTTTGTATTTTAAAATGGCAGGTTTAATACTGCTAAGTCCGAAACATCTATTCTAAACACAGCTGTGAACAGAAGTAGCCTAGATCAACATTAAAAAAATATATTTATTGTACATTGGAAGGTCCTTTGCAAGACGTTACTGTAAAACTTAGCATAGGTGCCAAGGAAAGTGTGAAATGAGCATATAAACATTGAGGTATTACATTATTAAAGCTTGTATGTGTTGTTGGGGACTTAAGCTGGCCTTTAAGATCTAAAACAGAAAGTAACCTCTTTGAAAAGCAGCTTTATTTCCTCCCTTACATAATTCATGTGACCTCTTTAAGTTACAGAGAAGTCTGTAGCTTAGTGTCATCACCCAGTAAGATGCTTACCTACCGCTTATGCCTTTTTTGGCTAATTCACCATTAGAACAGCTGATGAGACTGCAGTTATTTGGATTCCTTAAATCATTGCTGTGATACACCTCTGACAAGGGAGATGTAAGTCTCTGCAGGTCTTCAACTGAAAACGGTCATAAGATTATTTTAATAGTAGAATCTAGTTTTAAGCTTCACTACAGCTTGGTGAGGTAACTGCAGCATCCAGTACTTGCTTAGCTGTTTTCCAGTGTTGCTACTGGCACACATTTTCATATCTATCTTCCATGTGCAGTTCGTTAGCATAGCGCTGATATCCAGCTACAAGGAATTCTCATTGCATTTATACACTGCAGACCCTGAGCAACTCTTTAGGTACGAGTGAGTTCTGAAATCCTTGTAGGACGCTGGTGTTCTTTACAAAGCCCGGTCTGTACTTTCACGTTTCCGGGAAGGAACCAGTATATCAGCTGGGAGCCTGGTGCTGCTCTGCTTTAGCCCCAATTCAAGCTGCTTGCAAACACGAAAGCAGCTTATGTCAATGGTGGACTTTGCGTAGGGCAAAGAACTATAGCAGTTGTTTTTAAGAGTATGCTGATAGCAAGTCCTCTGTAGAAAAACGTCAGATGAAATCTACTTCTCATTACTTTTAAATACATGGTAGATTTGGCAAGATGTGTTGTACAGTACTTTATGAAATCCTACTTTATAGCCAGTATTTTAAATATTATGTGACTTCTTTTTTTGTGCATAGGTAATAGAACACAAGGTTGTTTGTTTGTTCTTGCCTTTACTATTGCATAGTCTTAGGAAAGAGTAGAGCAAAGAGGCATTTCAGGCTTCTCGTGCAGGAGAACCGAACAAAGCTCACACAATACCTCTACAGGATGGCATTTTCTTTCTATCTATCTGTGTCCTCCATATTTAGCCATCCAGTCTGTTCTTCCATGTACTGGCTGAATTGTTGGTGCATGAGCTAAAATATTCAGGTTTTTTGCTGAATTGTAAGTAGGACCTGCTAACTGAGCACGAGCAGCTTTGGTTTTCCAGGAATAATCTGAAAGGAACAAGAACTTGGAATTAATGATGACTAATGTAGTATTTTACTACTGCACAGATGTGAATAAGAGTTGAAAGATGACTTGGGATGCTCAGGGATATTAACACATCTGATACCAAACAACCTGCTGTCGTGTATATCCTTGTTTTACAGATAAAGCTAATGTTTCCTAGAGTTTGCATATCTTACTAGTAATTCTCACCTATCGGATATGTTTTGCCAGAATTCCTGTAGAAAACACCGAGGCAGTTGGAGATTTGTACTGAATTTCAATCTCTTATCACAAAACTGCTAGAGAAAGGAAGTATTCTTTCTTCTTTATCTCCAACACTTGAATAAGCATCCAGTAACATTAATAAACTCATGTTGTTTGGCTTTTATCTTCTATAATGTAGCAATGTCTACATTTTCACTCCAGAAAGCACTCCTTTTATATTTCCTGACTACAAGAGTACTGTCAACTACTGAGATGACACTCAGGCTGACACAGCTAACATAGGCTTTCACTGTCTTCATCCCAGTGTCTTAAATCACCTGTCTTAAATTATAATTGCTGCAGAGCAACTCAAGAGGGCTAATAAAGAACAGAGCAATTCATTTTAATACAGTGCATGTGCTATATCTGTAACATTGCTTGTGAATTTACTGAGTCACCCAAGGGAGGTATTTACCTCTTTTGAAGTTGTTTAGACCACCGTAGGCATGGTTCAGCATTATTCAATTGCATTAAATAGCATTATACTTAAAGACTCAGACAGGACTGCCACATGCTACAAGAAAGTCTCTGTCAAGAAAATGCCTCTAAACCCATTTAATTTTTTTTTTTGTTTGTTTAAACCTGAATGTATCTACTTTCCATCCTAGTGTTAAGAAAAACTTACATGTGTATGCTAAGATGGTTCTTACCAGATACAGATGGACCAATAGGAGCTAGCTGTATCCGCTGTCCAGCTGATCCAACTTCTTTCTTACGAAAGGAAGGGATGTATCCTCCTGATGGGTTGTAAGCAGCACCTCCCACAAAGTCAGAATTTCCTGTTGATATTAAAACCTCCTGTAATATTTTTAGTTGCATTCATAAAATCTGCATTTTTGTAGTCACTTCAAAACATATTTGCATAATCACATGAATAAGGAGTGTTGTTCTTCCCCAGTGCTTGTCTGGGGGGAAGAAGTAGATATCTTTTTATTTGCATCTTAGTTGGACCTTTTCAAATGCCTAACAAACTCTACAAGTATGTATACTCCAGCACATCTACAGCACAGCAGGAGTGAAGATAGCAGAGTGGTATGACCAGTTCATTAATACTTTCATTAAACTTATATTGCGTAGCAAGAGCTTACATTGAGTTTTAGAAGAAGACAGGATCTTACCTTTTATTTATTGGAAGCAGGTTTAAGCACTTAGGTATTTGAAAGTCAACACGCAACAGTACTCTTGTGCTCAACATATTTGACTTAAATCTATCTAAAATGGAACCAAAACTCCTCTTGTAAGTGGTGCACTGCTTGAAGTTGACTTAGCCAGTTCCCTAGTTAAAGGCCTGCTACAAAAGTAAGACCTAGTTCCCCTCTCTTTTGAAGCCTGATATTTTATTGTGCTTGGCTTTTACCCCAACTTCCTTTAAGGCAATATTGCCTGGAGAAGACTGACATAATTGTCCTTTCCATTCTGTCATTAGGAAGCTGAGAAACATGGTGTATTCATACACAAAACTATTACTGAAATTACTGTACAGTGGTGTGGAGTAAATTATGATATTTAGACTGCTCCAGGCGCATTTCTTATCTATCTTTTCCATGTTTGTCATCACACAGACAGTCTTAAAAACCTGTGTGATGGCACATTTGAAGAGAAGTGCCTTCTCTATTTTGCTTCAGTATCAAGTAACATTAAATTTTTGTGAACTACAGCCATACATGGTAGTTTGACCTTTACCACATATGAACACTTGAATCATCTTAGCCTTCAGGATGGTTCCAACAGTAGTTAGTTAGTAAAATACACAGTATGTGATTTGATTCCTCCTAAATCACTGGCCCCAGTGCAATCCCAAAATGCTCCTCACACTAACACCCTCAGTCTTCTGTGCTAACATCAGAACTAGTGCAGTGGATCTATAAGATGCGGAACTGCTCATCTACAAACCACAAGCGTATCCTCAACTAGTTACATCTATGTTGGGTCATCATATACCTCCTCTTTGGGAGCTAAGAGAAAGCATTCAGCTGACTCAGTTTCACCCACATCCCCACAGTCCTGTCAACAGCTGAGTCTCCAGGTGGCTTCCCTTTCTACAGCTGATGCCAGTCTCCAGTGGAGTAAAGGATGACACACAAGTCCTGATGAAAAATAAAACTTTAATATTAAAGTACTCAAATAATAACATCCTTAGAGTTGCAAGTTCTTCTTTTTTACAGTTTTGCCTGAAAAACAAAAAGCAACAGTTTTAGTGTTACGTTCCCTTGCCTGCGCACAAATACATGCACCACCTACTTCCCCCTACTTCCTAATCTTTTCACTGGGAATGCTTCACAAGGTACAATACTGATCTATCAGAGGATATCTTAAAATTCTGAGGTCTAAAACTAAGAACATGGCAGGCCTAAATGTAACCTCAAACTGACTGACTCTGCATGTTTCTTATCTACAGCTCTGCAAAACTGCTTGTCAAAAATTTCTCAACCTTTTTTTTTTTTTTAATTCCTCTTACCTCTTCATATCTGATATTCTTCACGAGCTTTTCTGCAGAAAATGGATAAGCGCAGCCAGAGGAACAGTCTGGGTGAAACTGAGAGGTCTAAAGGAATTGTCTTTTCCTTGGGTAGAAGAAAAAGAAGATCAGTGCAAAATTATGACTGGTAATATTTATAAAACACGCATTGAGAAGTACGCAGTAGGTCATTCCTTACCTCTGGCAACTGCTATGCAAAACAGAAGTTCTTGCTGTAGGAAGTTCATCAGGCATCAAGGAGGTCCGGCAGCAGATGTGTAAGCAAACACAGCTACAGTGCCAGCAAGTGTAAGCATGGCCTGGGCAGCATACCTCAGTGCATACCTGATTCTTCTGAAGGGATGAAGCCATTGAAGCATTCAAGCTGGGCAATAAGTTGAAAAAAAAACTACAAGTAGTTGCAAAGGGGTATAGTACGCACCTCAGGTGCCAGAAATGGAGGGAGAGGTGAAGCATTCCAGCTTTACAGTGCTTGCAGTGAGGAGTGTGTTTAGATATGAACATGACTGCCTGGAAACCTGAGTTTTCGCCTATTTACAGTGAGGTTAATCACTCAAATCTGTGCAATCACAGTACTGTAAAATCAGTGTAATTAGCAAAGAATTAGAATGCAGTCAGTAGTGCAAGTGGCAGGCAATACTATGAATGAGCAATCCTTCAGAGATGCATGTGTTCCTCCTTTAGGATCGGTTCTTCTCCAGAAGAAAAGTTATGAAGTCACTTAACATTCAGACGTCATTTAAAGGAATTTAAAAGTATACATGTAGTCACTTTATTCTCTTCAATTTCAAAGAGTGTACGGACACAATTCAGGTTAGCCTGAATGAGTTAATCTACATGTAATGGAAAATGACTTGCCCTCCTTCAGTATAACACCGTTTAGATGCAGGTTCAGAAGTGAAACAAGCAAACAGACCTTACTTATATGGGCAGTTTTCACTGGAGTTCATCTAGCTGACTGCTTCAAAGGATAAAACTCAAGGTGGAAGCTGTTTTTCACACCGTGGTAACTAAGACAGACCTCTGCTGTTTCCCCGCTGCTGTCACTAGAGGAGTTGCTACAGCTTAATTCATAGGTGAGTGGACCCTGCTTAGACTAAAAACAGACAACGAAGAATGCAAAGTTTGACAAAACACATTACAACTGAAAATGAAGAATGTCTTCTTTTGGAATCTGCACTATGGGTGTATTTTCGGGGAGAAAATGCAAAACAAATATGAGATGTGTGAAGAGCCAGGTTATAATTGCTATAAATTACCTTTTGGATCCTCTAATTTTTCATTCAATCTTTCTTTGCATGATAGTTTTTCAATGGGTATAATTAAGTTCTCTTCTGTAGATAAGGAGAATGAGAGAGAAAAAGATGGAGAGACAGAATTTTATATAGAGAAAGTACATGAAGAATCTGGTTAGGTGATACCAAAGAATGAGGAAAAGCAGACCAAGAAAGAACAGCTGATACTGATGTAATTATAATCTCATATTCCTTCATTATTACAAGCAGGAAATGTTACTTAAACTACATTTTCATTCATTAGAAAGTAGCTCAAAAAGTAACTAGTTCACCAACAACACAGTCACATTACAGTCATACAAATGCATAAATCACAAGTTTAAGCATCCAGGCATATTTCCAAAGTCGACTGATGGCAGCTTTACCATTCTTTACACATAAAGCGTTTGCAACTATTTGTTCTTATCTTATTTCACCCTAGAGCAGCATTGCAGGTATGGAAAAAAATAAAAGCACCTGAAGAAACTAAACGTAGTTATTTAAACACCAAGCAGCACAGCATCAGCTTTTAATCCTATCAATATGAAAAAGGACTACATACATCATACATGTACTATATTTGTCTGATCTATGGTCCAACTACCACAGTTTCCTATATGTCTGCCTTAAGTATTGTTGCCTGCCTGGTACATGAAATATTAGCATATATAATTTAAGATACCAACAGAAATAATGCTAAGTGTTTTCAAATGCAAATTTTTTAGATTATTTTTCTTTAAATTTTTAGATTTTAGATAGCCAAAGTAAGACAGTAGTGAGATTTTATTACTGGCATTTACCTGATTTTGTTTATAGCCCAATTCAGTACATAGCTGCCTAACTTACTATTATATACTTATGGAATCAGCTCTGCCTTTTCGTGCCTCTCCCCATGCAAGAGTATTTGATGAAAATTGATTCATTCTAAGGCACACAGCCATCACATTACTGAAAACTAGAAAATACATATGATGATTTCTTTTAAAAAATGTCTGTCCTATTCTGTCACTCCAGCAGATGCTGTTACCTTTCCATTTCTTAAGTCCTCTCCATAATTTCAGATGAACAACTTACACTTCACCTGACTTCCAAAAGGAAAATAATATTTTGATAACACTACTGGATGGCTACTAAAGTTTTGGTAATAAGGCATACAACAGCTGCATATAAACAAGCCTTCTGAAGTTCTTGTACAAACACGTTAGGTCAGGCAGTGTAACACTGTAATGCTATAATGCGATGGAAAGTACAGCAATAGTAGCAGGATGGCACAATCCTACCCCGCAGCAAACAAGGATGAGACCAAATGCAGCAGCCATGAATGCAGAAACAAAGGAAAAAAAGCTGCTTACCCCTGCAAGGACTCTGCCTACCTGAGATCTCCAACAATATACATTCACCTCCACTACCAACCCTTAAATGAGGTTTGGGAAGGGGTGCATCCTGGCTCCACTCCTTCTGGTCACTCAGGTGCATTGCTTGCACCTGAGCTCCCCTAGGTTGGCCCTGCCTTCCCACTAGGTGCTCAATCACTGCTTCAGGCCCTGACTTAGCATTTCTGCTATAGGTAGTCATTGGCATCAATGCTGGGAGTGACTCATGCTGGCTATCAAGTTGTTAGGATGATCTCCAGTCACAGGGTGATGGGACTATCTAGTGGTCAGAAGGTAGATTTTAGTATCAAGTCCTATGCTGTCCTTAGTGAAATCTTAGATAAGCCATTTAACTTGTTTAAGCCTTAGTCTTCACTCTATAAAATGCTGATAACAGCATTTTCCACAAAAGGTAGTATAAAAAGCACCTTACTGCAAGTCCCTTGCAGAAAGTAAGGGGACTTCTCATCAGCCAAGCTGGTATTGCTAAATGACATTAGGCAGTATTTTGATCATATGGGCTTAGCACCCACCATCGTGTTTGTTTTCATATATGAGACTGCTGTTTTACAGTGTTGCATATCACGCTGACCAGGCAGTAGTGAGATCGAGCTATTTGCTTAAATAATCGTAGTAAGATAATTAGTTTAAGAGGACTGCAGACAAAATTCGTCTTGACAGATCTTTATTCTAAGAGCTAATCTGTACTTCTTTTATGCTCTGAAGGCAAAATACATAGCTTAGGTAAGAAAATATTATTCTGAGTCTGTGTTTAAATGAAGAAAAATAAAGTTTGCCTATAAGCTAAGGCTGACAATAAAAGTTAAACTAGAAGGTCTTAATTAAAGTATGATGAAAAAACAAGGTGACAGCTTTTATTATACTTCTACCTGTATTATTTCTGTTGAAAGGCAATCCTTCCCCAACATGTGCCAATGGCTTGGAAAACAGCTGGTTGTTCCAGTTTCCATGAGATCCTTCTTTATTGACTGCTACTAGAGAGACAGTCTTAGGATTTACACCTTAGAAAACAAATCATGGCAAATATTATTAATTTCCAAATATAATTCAACCAATGAAAAATTAGACATTTCTCGAACAATAAACCAAAACTAAATTATTTCTCACATAATGTAAACATTATTAATGTAAGTCAAAGAACGATATCCATTGATTAGGTTATGTTTCTCAAATCAATGTATCTAATTTTCAGTTGAGAACTGTTTTTATGCATTCAAGAGAACTTCTCAAGTAGTTTCACTGCAGTTACTTGGTGTCTATAAAATCATAACCTGATATAACTCTCAAACAATTAGCAGAAATGAAAGAAACCAATTGAAAATAAAGGTTTCTCAAGGCTAAAAATAAACAACTTCTTCAGAGGGTAGGTTTAAAAGGAGGACAAAAGTTCTTGTTACTTCAGCATGTTACGAGCATTAGTGAGTTAATGGGATTACACAGCATGAGAGCAGCTTACATATCTAGTGGTAACAGAGCTATATTAATATGGATAAATAACAAATATGCTGTTTGGAACTATTATTCTCTTAAGTGTTGAAATATTTTTTAAACTACTATGCCATTCTCATTGAAACCTAATAAAAACAGAAGTATTATAAGCATGCATAAAAATGTAAGAAGTGTAGGTTATCTTCCTATTTGTTATCTTTAGATAGGAAAGCTTTTGTCCCCTCTTTTAGGCAAACTATTGAGTCTTAAGGCATCCTATTAAGCGCTGAAGAAGTGATTTCATACTCAGAAGTTATCACTGCGCTACATATGGGCATCTTCTCCACGCCTCAGTGACACTTGGATGTATTTTCAGGTGTCCAATAAATTCATATTACTGAGGGTTTTATATGCTACTGGTCATAAGAGGTTCTGTGAACTTTTATGCTGTACAAGCTGTGTTGATCACTATTCCACTTACGCGTAGTCAGGACTTTCTGCATTAATTGTGGAAAGATTTCACAGAATCACCAAGGTTGGAAAAGACCTACAAGATCATCCAGTCCAACCATCCAACTACCACCAATAGTTCTCACTAAACCATGTCCCTCAACACAGCGTCCAAACATTCCTTGAACACCTCCAGGGTCGGTGACTCCACCACCTCCCTGGGCAGCCCATTCCACTGCCTGACCAGACTTTCAGAGAAGTAATACTTCCTAACGTCCAGCCTGAACCTCCCCAGCGCAGCTTGAAGCCATTCCCTCTAGTCCTATCACCAGTTTCACTAAGGAAGAGGCCGACCCCCATCTCACTACAACCTCCCTTCAGGTAGTTATAGAGAGCAATAAGGTCTCCCCTGAGCCTCCTCTTCTCCAGACTGAACAATCCCAGCTCCCTCAGCTGCTCCTCATAAAGCCTGTGCTCCGGACCCCTCAACAGCTTTGCTGCCTTCTTTGAACACCTTCCAGGGCCTCAATGTCTTTCCTGCAGTGAGGGGCCCAAAACTGGACACAGTACTTGAGGTGCGGCCTCACCAGAGCTGAGTACAGGGGGACAATCACTTCCCTGTTCCTGCTGGCAACACTGTTTCTGATGCAAGCCAGGATGCCATTGGCCTTCTTGGCCACCTGGACGCACTGCTGGCTCATGTTCAGCCAAGCATCAACGAATACTCCCAGATCCATTTCCTCTACACAGTCTTCCAGCCACTCTGCCCCTAGCCTGTAGCGCTGCCTGGGGTTGCGGCCGAAGTGCAGGACCAGACATTTGGTCTTGTTGAACCTCATCCCATTGACTTCAACCCAGCTCTCCAGCCTGTCCAGATCCCTCTGTAGGGCCTCGCTACCCCCAGGAAGATCGACACTTCCAGTCAACTTGGCATCATCTGCAAACTTACTGAGGGTGCACTCAATGCCCTCATCCAGGTCATCAGTAAAGATACTGAAGGGGACAGGCCCCAGCACCAACCCCTGGGGAACACCACTAATGACTGGTCACCAGTTGGATTTAGCTCCATTCACCACCACTCTCTGGGCCCAGCCCTCCAGCCAGTTCCTTACCCAGCCAAGAGTGAACCTGTCCAAACCACGGGCTGCCAGCTTCTGCAGGAAAATACTGTGGAAGACAGTGTCAAAGGCTTTGCTGAAGTCTAGGTAGACTACATCAACAGCCTTTCCCTCATCCACCAGATGGGTCACTAGATCATAGAAGGAGATCAGGTTGGTCAAGCAGGACCTGCCCTTTGTGAACCCATGCTGACTAGGCCTGATCCCCTAGCTGTCCTGTACATACCACGTGATCCCCCTCAAGACAATCTTCTTGGTTCCGAGGTCAGGCTAACAGGGCTGTAGTTCCCCGGGTCCTCCTTACAACCCTTCTTGTAGATAGTAGTCCCATTGGCAAGCGTCCAGTCTTCTGGGACCTCACCAGTCAACAAGGAGCACTGATAGATAATAGAAAGTAGTTTGGCTATCACCTCCGCCAGTTCCCTCAGCACTGTCAGGTGAATCTCATCTGGCCCCATGGACTTGTGGCAGTCCAGTTGGAGTAGTAGGTCTCTAACTATGTCCTCCTGAATTGTGGGGGGTTTAGTCTGCTCCCCAGCTGAGACTACCAGGTCAGAGAGTGGAGTACCCTGAAGATAACTGGTCTGACCTTTAAAGACAGATGTAAAGAAAACATTCAGAACCTCTGCCTTTTCCTTATCCTCAGTGGTCACATTCCCAGCCTCATCCAGTGCGGACTCTCCTTAGTCCTCCTCTTACTGCTGATGTATTTGTAAAAGTTTCTTGTTCCATTTTACCCCAGCGGCCAGCTTGAGTTCAAGCTGGGCTTTTGCCTTTCTGATTTTCTGTCTACACGTCTTAACAACTTCTCTGTACTCTTTCTGAGTCGCCTGTCCCTTCTTCCACAGGAGGTAGATTCTCTTTTTCTCCCAGGGCCTCAAGAATAGCTCCCTATTCATCCATGCCAGTCTTCTTCCCCACCAGCTCATTTTGCAGCTCAGGAGGACAGCCTGCTCCTGCACCTTTAAGACTTCCTTCTTGAAGACCAACCAGCCTTCTTGGACCCCTTTACTCTCTAAGACTGAATAAATAAATAAAGATACGTTCTTGGAAAGAAATTTAGTCCAAAATTTTAAAAATTAAGCTTCCGTAGGAAAAGAATTATCCAGTGTGAGATCAGAAGTTTAAATGTATTGTATATAGATTGTTCACTGTTTGCATTTTCCATGACGTGTTCACATATCCCCTTACCTGGCAGATATCTTGATTGTTTTAGATAGTACTGTTTTGCTGATGCATTGGATCTTCCAGAATCATTTCTCATCAGAACTTTATTTTCCACTCCTGGCTGGATACAATGTGAAGCTTTTGGTTCTGGCACACTGAAAAAAAATCAAAATGTTCAAGCTGTGTAACCAACATGTCCACCTTAGAATGCCATGAGCTGAGGCTGACTTAAGAATGCAGTGCTCTTCTCTTATCCTACTTTCATCAGTAGACTTTAATTCCACAGAAAGTAACAGCTAAACCTCATACCTCATGAGAATTTTACACGGGAATATGAAAAGGATGAAAGGGGGGTGGCAGGGGGGGAAGTGTATACAATATGTAGAATTAAAAGCAACTAAGTAACTGTTGCAGAACTTTCCCTAGACTCACTGACATGGGAAATCAAGTACTACTTCACTAAAACACTGTTTCTTAAAAACCAGATAGACACCTGTGTTATGGATAGAATTACAGATATTACTACTACAGATACTACTACATCAACACCGCACTCAAAGCTGGCCTGTTCACAAAGCCCTTTGCACTACTGCAGAGTTTCAGCGAGTTAAATTTTAGCAGATCTGTTTTAACCAATCTATAAATCTACTGGTCATTGTGTACTAAAAAACATTTTTTATAAAAGCAATTTTGTAATTATAGGACTTACCTAAAAAGACATTCCTTGTTTTTCTTTTCTTTTAACAGTGCAATGCTAGGCTTCTTTGAACACGACATTCCAAATTCAGCATCATCCAATTCATCCCAGCTGTCCACAGCCTTCATCCAAGTCTGACCCCATCGTCTCCTGCAGCTTTTAGGACCTACTGCACCATTCTGAGGGCCACTAGCTGCTTGTTTCTATTTCAAATTTAAAAAGAAAAAAGAAAGAAAGAAAAATACAACTTCTAATTAAAAGTTTAAATTCCAAAAAAGATTAAATTCTAAAACTAGGTATTTTACATATAGTTCACTACTACCACTTGAGAACATTGAAGGATATATAGATATATATATATATTTTAAACCATTGCATTGTGCCTATTTTTGTCATAACCTTAATGATTTTAAGTACAAAATATATAACAAAATTGGCAGGTATTTTGAGCTCAGCCCTTTTGGACTGCCAACTTCAAATGGCTCAAATCTAGCTGACGTACTTAATTAACATTCTGTTTAAAGGCCCAGTTCAGCACTCAGCCTCTGCTTCTGGTATCTTGCTGAAGTCACATTCTTGCCAGTGGTACAGCAATTGTCAGAAGCTAAAAATCTTACTTTTAAGATTCTTACGAGCTTAGAAATTGCAAGGTCTGTGTGATTAAAAGCATTGCTCAGTTTGCATCTATTCATTGGTAGTCAACAGACAATAATCAAGGAAACTAATGACAAAAGGCAGCTTTGCTCAGGTATTTTCCTGCTTAAGGCAATGAAAGGTTTTTTTTTGTTTGTTTGTTTGTTTTTTTTGGTATACTAACAAATGTTTTTGCAAATTGTTTCTCAAAGCTTAGTAAATGATTGTTGTTATAACTACATTACTGCAACAATATGTCAGTAAAGGTTATTATAAAAGAACATAGATTGTTGTTACAAGGAACCCAGGTATGTCCAACCCATGGCCCAGCACAGCTCACAATGCATCTGCCCCCAACTCCATGCCATCATGGTGGTAGCTCTTCCCTGCTGAGCAGCCTGGTCAAGCCCCAAGCATTCGCCCATCACTCAGCAGCCACCACAGTGTGCTGTTAATGCTCTTTCAGATGAAACCAGAGCAAGGAAAGGGTACAGGGCAGTGCTAACTCAAGTTAAGACAAATAATTCCTAAGTGTTTTGATACATTGGCTAAACTCAGTCCTGTGAACAGATGAAAAATATCCAGCCTTGCTTTCCATTTTGATAAAGGAAATAGAGAATTTGTTTCAAAATTGCTTTAAAATCAGTAATTCGTATTTGTGACTTCATGTTCAGCCATCATAAACACATTACCTGCAAATTTTCTAGTGGAATGCATTGAATGGCAATCAGATATTCAACTCAAAAATTTGATCATGTCTCTCTCTCCTAGACTTTTAAAAGATCTCTCTGCCCAGAGACAGACATTCCTATCTTCACAATCATGCCTTATTCATGTCATTGCTTTTGGGTAGTATGCACATTTACGAACAATTATTGTCAAGAACAAAGTACAGGAAGAATAAGATTTCATCAAAAATCTCTGATGAACACCTTGAGATCTAAGAATCACAAGCACTGCCATGAAATCAGCCTGATACATAAGCTTCACAAAACCAGGGTAAACTATCCCAATAGATAACTTACAGTGGATGAGTCTTTACTGATAGCTGGAAAAAATGGCTGTGCCTGCGGCTGCTGTTTTGATACTTGCTGGTTAGCTGTATTCTGAGGCAACTGAATTTGCTGGAGAGGTTGGTGATTAGCCTTTGACAGGGACTGTGGCTGTGTTTTGTCAGGTTCATCAGGTGAAGACAAAGGTTCTGGCTTGGATACAGCTTCCAGTTTGGGTAAAGTTGGCTTTGGTTCTGTTGGCTGCAATGGTTTAATAGGAGTCTGCTTCTCCAAATATTGTGGAGGAGGTCCTAAAACTTGGCCAACTTGAAAGTATGGGTACTTCAGTGCCTAGAGAAGAAATAACATACTAACTGTACTTCACAAAGATGACTTCGGCAACTTCTTTGAGGATATGAGCATGTTTCTGAAGCATGAGTAATCTCTATCACAGTAAAGAAAGACAGATGCATAAGGAGCTCATGTGTAAATGTTGTATTTAGCCACCTGTCAGTTCTGCATTTTCAGCTCTCTCCACCATACAATTTAGTAAGATGGATCCACCCGTATATGTTATAGAAGCCTTTTTCTTCCCTTCTATGTTTGGTGAAGTCTGTGTTTTTAAGTACATTTTACATTTAACTCTGTTCCATGTTCACACAGTAACAAATTACAACTTAAAAACAGGTTGTTTCTACTATAGTAAAAAATTCTTGGTTCTTTATTGCATGCTTCCCTGCTAACTATCTTACGTATCTGACAAACACACCAGTTCCTTCTATTCCTGTGCAACAAGTTCTTGCTGCTACTCCTGGGTCAATTCCTACTCTCTTAGTTCTCAAAGAAATTTTTTGCCTCGGCTGTTCTTGAAAATCACTGCCTTTGTACCTTCTTCTATGAGCATGCATTAAACTTTCCCTTTTGGTTATGGATTGCACAACTGCTGCAGCTGCTTCTTTGCCAACTCACTCAGGCAGAACCTGGTTATTTGCTGTCATGAAGTACCATGCAGTATTCTGCACAGAGATGTATAGCACCGCACTACAGTTTGATCTCAGTGACTGTAACAATGCTTTATAAAGGAGACAGACATGGTTGCTCTCCTTTGCACCACCTGCTTAACCACTTCTGAATCACTTTCATTATGTCCACCTATGATAAACCCATTACCTTCCTTTTGTTTCCCAACCGCACTCTCCTCTCATACCTTCTAAGCAGAATTTTATTAGGTGTACATTCTCAGAAAAAAGTTGAATGTATGTATCTTTGAAATACCTGGTTCACTAAAATTAACCTAGGAAAAAAACCGTGACCTTGGTGACCTATTGATATGTTCTTCTCAAAGTTCTTCCCTTATCACTCAGTACATTGTACAGCCCATTTCCTAGTAAAAAAAATAAAATAAAAATTATCTTGCACTCTCCCTACTGCATTCCATCTGCAACTTTACAGAAACAAAGCTTTGTTTTCAGTACCTCCCACCAAATCGTTCAAAAGTGTACTCTGGCCTTCAGAATTATGACAATCAAATTCTATTTCTGTAGCTACCAATTTTTGCCAACACAAGATGATGCAGTCTTATCCTTAATAATCCAGGTGTTCAGACCTGACTTGCCGTAGGTCTCTTCTTTGGATTCCAGTTCAACATATCACTCATAAGCTGTATGGCTTCACTGCTTGCATTTGGGATGAGAGTTTTTAAACTTATAGGGACACACTGCGGGAAACGGAAATTCATGGCAGAAGAGAGGTGGTATCCTTCTGGCCAGTCACTCTGTTTAAAAGAAAAACAAGTTTAAGAAAAGACTGTGTGTGTGTGAGGTATTAGATCAAGTTATATTTTCTGTAGCTTGAGTCATGCTTGGTCTGCGTAGTTCCCTCTCATACAGTGAAAAACAAGCATTTCATTGCAATCGCTACGGCACCAGTCAATTCAGCATCAGTCTCAAGTGGCCGTACTTCTTGAGCTCTCCTGTAGGGTAAGGGGGAACTGTCTTTGTGCATACAACACTTGGATGTACTCCCTGAAGGAGAAGAGACTGCAGTAGGTATCAGGAGCACATCCCATCTATGCCAGAAATAAGCTTAAACAGTTGATTTCTATGTCCTTCCTACACAGGAATACTAGAGTTGAGGCCTTTCTACTCCGCTGCATGGAAAAATACATATCACAGCCTGAACAGGTAACTTGTTCATGAGAAAGGGCTTATGTTTGCTTGGGAACACAAGTTAACAGCCTACAGTTTCTGCATGTAGCTAGAAGAAACCTGCTTGTGAGAAACTGCTTGGCAGCTGTGATCAAGTATCTTTGCTTTCTACAAAGGATCTTACTTATCCTGATACGCAATGCTTTATTGTCTCCTGCTGTTATATATATGGCCACAGTACTAAGAGGGGGTTAGGCTGGCTCTCACCATTATCGGCTGGGGGGTAATCCCAGGGTGGACATGCTACAAGCCTGCTACTCTCAGTAATGAGGACTCAGCAGAGGCTGACTGGCTTGCTAACAGCCCTATTAACACAAATGCCTCCCTATTAAACTGATGGGTATTAACTTGCATTTGTGTATTGTCTTTGGGATCAGTAAAGCTTACGCAGAAGCACTGGCTCTTTTTCATTACACCACCCTATCATGTTTGTGCAACCATGATGTGAACAGATGTGCAACCATTCAATCTACCACTGATTCCACCATTAAGACACTCAGTGATTTAATTACAACCACACATTACTGCAAGAAGAAAATCATGACCATAAGATGAAAACTTAGTGGGTTTTCCTGTGAGAATGTTTAACTTAGAAGAAGTAAAACCTGAAATCCTTAGTTGCTTGATAACTGCATTGTTTGAATACAGAATCCTAGGACTGGAAAAGATCTCAAGAGATCATCTAGTCCATGCTCTTGTCCCTTCTTCGCAGGTATTATTGTCATGAAGTTTCCAGTTCCACAGCCACAACTGCTACAGACAGTCTATTGCATAGACTAACTCCCCTCTAGATTAGAAAAATACATGTTTCTCTTGTAGCAATACAAGACCATTGCTGAATATGCTATCATCCCTGGATACCAAGAACAACTACTGCTTTTGTCTCTGAAAAACCCTGTTTATAAGTTGGGTGTATTTCTTGCTCTTTCAACCTTCCTTTGCAGAGGCTAGAGAAGACCAAACAAATGAATTCTTGGTTCTTGAATTTTCAAGTTTTTCTTCTCTGGACTCTGAAACATAGAGCTCTTCCTTGAAGTGCAAAACTGATAAATGGACAGCAAGTGGAACAGAAAGATTAGTTCGTATGTCAGTGGACTGTACTTCTTTCTCTATGCACTGATAAGGTATTTGCCTTTGTTCCAACACAACATTGATGTACAATGCACTATATAGCTCCTACCTCCTCTTCTATGGAACTATTAGCTGGGTGGTTATCCTCAACTATTCAGTCAAGAATAATTAGAACTGCATAAGTACAGCACTCAAAAAAACAACCACCAAACTTCAGTAATATGTAAACTGCAACTAATCTTATAGGAAATTCTGAATTCTAATCTTGCCTTCTAATATACTCAGTCCTTCCTAGCCTGTTATCTGCCAGTTTACAAAGGAAAATCTATTCCATCAGTAGGCCTTCTGTACATTTTTTTTTTTAAATCAGATACTGAAGCACACAGTTCTGTTCCATTTGTCATTTGAGTACGAACCTTTAAAGGTTACACTCTGAGTAAAGTTTTCCAAGCAGGTATGCACTTACCATGCAGTTTGTTTATACAAGTATGCTGATGAGAATGTCAAGAGCAGCGTCAGTAGCCTTACTGAAGGCAATATATGATATTGTTGCTTCTCCTCCATTCACAGATCTTTTTACACTGCTAAAGCAATAAACTGGATTGATTTGATACAATTCAGTCTTAAGATACCATGTTAGCTATTGCTCATCTTGTATACATCAAGAAGTTTTTACCATAGACGGTTAAAACAACTAATCAAAGAATTAAAATATAATTATAAACCAAATCTAGTTAAAATACATCAAGATTTCAAGTGACTTCTTATTCTATCAAAGAATAATTTGTCTGTTCAAATCAACCAAGGTAGACTTTCCTTCTCAACTGCATCTCCTTTGCTTATTGGAGCTAGTGACATTCCACCAATAAGGGAGCAATTTAGAACTGAATAGCAAGGACTGAGTGTTGAACTGGTGAAGTACTAGGCTAAGGCAAAAATAATACCACAGAATAATCCATTTCAATTTCTCAAAATACTATTAGAATTAAAATGCCATTGCTAGATTTCATGTAATGAAAATGCATGGAATCATAGAATCACTCGGTTAAAAAAGACATTCAAGATCATCAAGTCCAACTACAACCTAACCATACTACCCTAACTCTAACAATCCTCTGCTAAATCATGGCTCTGAGCACCACATCCAAACAGTTTTTAAACATATCCAGGGATGGTGACTCAACCACCTCCCTGGGGAGCCAGTGCATAACCCTTTCAGTAAAGAAGCTTTTCCTGATATCCAACCTAAACGTACCCTGGTGCAACTTGAGGCCATTTCCCCTCATCCTGTCACCAGTGAGAAGAGACCAGCCCTGCTATCACTGTAAGCACCTTTCAGATATTGGAAGAGAGCAATAAGGTCTCCCCTCAGCCTTCTTTTCCTCAGACTATAACAGCCCCAATTCCCTCAGTCTCTCCTCGTAGGGCATATTCTTCAAGCCCTTCCCCAGCCTTGTTGCCCTTCTCTGGACCTACTCCAGCACCTCAATGTCCTTTCTGTACTGAGGTGCCCAAAACTGAACCCAGTACTCAAGGTGAGGCCTCACCAATGCTGAGTACAGGGGCAGGATTACTTCCCTAGTCCTGCTCACCACACCATTCCTGATACAAGCCAGGATGCCATTGGCCAAGTGGCATTTCATTAATCTCTCCTTTTCAGGTCATCATTGACCTTTTCATTAAACAGGCATATTCTTAAAGCACTGCCAATGCTTGTTTTGGATAACTGAACTGTATCTATAATGTTATAAAATGGTTATGAAAATAGAGCAAAGTAGTGGCCTGTCACTACTAAAAGTTGTTAAACAAAACCCAAAAGCAACCAAATCAATCAACAGAAGTCATTAGCATGGTATTACAGACTTAAACCACTAAAAGGAAGGCAATTTGGAACAAAGACAGCTTCTGGGTATAACTCCTGTCATTCCTTACAGCAAGCTAATGGAACAAATGAGCCTACATCTAAAAATTCAATTTATTAAATCTTTATCTGCAAAAACAGAGTACTAAAATAACTGCTTCTGTTTTTCAGAATACAGCTAACACTCATCTGTATGATGTTACAGAAACAAATCATCATTTGTGGTGATAAATTGTATTATAATATTTAAATATTCTTCTTACACAGTGATGTCCCTGAAAAATGCCTCAGCATTGTCATAAGGTGAGAAAAGTCCCAAGACAGCCCAACAGATGACAGAGGCACAAAGCAACCAATTAACAGCTTTCTGATCTTAGAGGGTTGACTTACAGTGTCTCTAACCCCCTGGGTCTTTACAAGAGGCTACAGTTTTCTCTGAAATATTCAGGCAGTGTTGTTCCCTCCTTTTACAAGCAACCAGCCATATGCTTCTTTTCAACTACTAGTAAAGTTACAGAACCACAACAGTGACCTCAACACTGCTTTGCTACACACTGTTCAAGTCTCCCTCTGATCTGCCTGTATGCCCAGGACTTGTGCTATGCACTAAAAATGTTCCAGAAGCTTAAGTGCTGTTCTCTTTCTTAGATGATAATTTAATGAGCTGCAAAACATTCTTATTATCCTAGACTTGTGAGCCGCTCAAGAAAGAATTAACATCTGGGTTTGAAAACTCAATTCTTAAAATACTGCTACATAATGCACATTACTTCTGGTGCATGATTATTATAGAAAGCACTGTTTTATACGTAACAGTTTTCATCTACTCATCTAGACTCATTTTTCACTGTCACCAGTTATGTATATATATCTCTCTCATATATAATTCCACCTTTGACCTTTCATACTCTGCTCAGTCATGAACTTGCACCTGTTTCTCAGTAAGTTCTCTTAGATGTTTTCCCACCACTTCAAGCTCCTAGCTAAACTTACTCTACTTTAGTTTTAAGTTTTCTGTTCCTCAATTCTCTATTGACCACAGCTCCTCTACTGTATGAGGGTTACGCTTTATTTTATATTGGCACAACACCAGTGGTTTTCCAAGTCTAGAGACTCAGTCCAGTCAGCAATTCCACAGGTATTTATTTATACCCGTGAACAAAATGCTCATAATGCATCTGTCATTTCTTACCTTAGCCACCACAATTTTCTTCCCCAAACACATTTTCATTATATTGCCTATTATTTTTTTTTCCCAATTGATTCAAAATTTGTAAGGTAAGCTTATTTCCTCCCTTTTATTCCAATCGATTCTAACATCTTCTCACTGCTTCATCAGACCCCTCAGTTTCAAGGCTTGGCATAAGTCTATCCCTGCTTACATGCTCCCTTTTTCCTCATCCTACTTTGCTTTCTGCCATTAAATTCTTTGACTTTTGTCAAGCTACTGCGTTCATTTTCTCACATTCCTGGTTTGCACTTGTTTTGAGCACTTCTTAAGAATTCATTCTATTTTGAACATTCTTTAACAACTTCTGCAAACTCACTGATTCATCTTTTCAGCTTTTTAATCTGCATTTCTGTATGTCTCTGTGCATTTTAGCTGCTGCATTCTGATTAGTTCATGTCTTCATTCAGTACAACTCATAACACTCGTAATTCAAGGATTAAGCATATTTAGTTGGTATGAAAAAACCAGCACACCTTGAAGCTAACGTGCAGGAAGTATTTGTTATGCAAAACAAGTTCTTATGTTCATATGCCGTTTTCCTAAAAACTTTAACAGAAGTAAATGTAACTGCACGCATTTTTACATGCACTACCCAGACCTCCCTTGTAGGTCTTAATTATTTTCTGAAAGGGCCAAATATCTTGAGAAACCATTTTCCTTCATTACTTTTTGTCATTAAGGATACTATACGATGGATTTGTGTTTGAGGTCAAGTATTTCTTCTATCCTTAAAAAGTAAGAAAATATCACAATTCAACTTATTCAGAGTAATTCCACAAGCTCCAAATTCTAGGTACCAATCTAGAAAAACTGGAGTTTTGGGAAAGGAAAACTAATCAGGTGTGGCAACATGAAATCCTAAGACTAATTTTCTTTTTTTCTCCAGTTCTTCTGATGTGCACGAAACAACTTTATCTGGCTTTCATTGTAGAGTAGCACAGGATTACATGTAATAGCAGGATATAAAACAGATGCTTACACACTACAGAAGTCCAGTATTCTGTGCCTTAGCAGATGTCTACAAGGACAATTGAGGAAACTTAACTCCACAGTAAATTTACTAAAACAAATTTATACATATGTTCTGAAAGTGCAATAACATTCAATATTCTATCATAATTCTATTTACTTATTAAGTACTGTTGCATGAGTTCTAGAAGTCTTACCTTCTTTGGAGTTCCTAATACTTGGCAAATTTTGAAGATTTCATCTACTTCACTTGTGCCTGGGAAAAGGGGTCTTAGTGTGTATAATTCAGCCATTATGCTGCCAACTGCCCATATATCAATAGGCGAGCTATAAACAGACGATCGCAGCAAAACTTCAGGAGCACGGTACCTATGAGGATGGGAAAAAGTAACAGATAAATTAAAACAGTAATCAGAGAAAGGTAGTTCATTAAGATAATGTATTAACTTCATCGTATACTTACCACCTGGTGGACACATAATCTGTATATGGTGGCTGAGATCTCAGCTCTCTAGCCAAACCAAAATCAGCTATTTTTACAAGTTCTGGACCAATGCAAAGAAGGTTTTCAGGCTTCATGTCTCTATGAAAAAATCCTACAAGAAATTAAAGGGAAATTATGGAAAATGGTGTAATCATTTCTTAAATAACAAAGTCCAACAGTCATCCAAAATTTATTTTGGCTTTTTTTTTTTTTTTTGGATTCAACATAAATGAATGGCAACCCCACTCCCAATACACACATTTAACCTTCAGTGATTATTATGCCACATATTCTTTAATTAAATTTAAAATGCCTGTGTACTGCTTAGGAATGCTAATATTAGTGATTCAGGCACATTAAGTTTCTTGAATGCTCAGTGCTGGGCTGACTTTAGCAGCTTTGTACCTGGAAAGTGGGTAAGTAGTTGAGCAAGTCAGTTCTGCTGGTTAACTGGTAGACCAGATCTCTTCATAAAGCCAGTCGATTGATATTCACTTACTACAGCACAGCATGCAATTTCTGCACGCAAAAACTGACAACCACTGTAAGCAAGTGGCTGAAATTATTACAGTGAAATGTAACTGCTTGAATTTACCATCTCTCTTACTCCTAGATACTTAGGTACAAAGCAAAACATTGATACAGTAACTTAAAAATAGGAGTTTAACCATGTATTCTAGATTTCTCATTTATTTCATGGAGAAGGAAGGAAGGAAAAGAAAATGCTAATAATCAGAGAACAATATATGACCTTGATCAGAAAGACAGAAGCCATCAATTTCTGTCTATATGACAACACTAAACGGAACTAAGTTTTTACTTGAACCAATCAGCAGGCTGTGCCAGAATAAGTCAAATCCTATCAGAAGTCACTTTGAGTGAAACTGTAGCTCACTTCGGAAAGCTTTAAGGATACCATTGTCATGTGAAAGACACGTACAAAATAAGAGTTAACTAAGAGAGTAAAAAATACTTTCCAAAATGCAAAGGAGTTTAGCGTCAGTGTTCCAGAATGCAGATGTATATTACACATGATAATTAAAAGTGCTGTAAAGCTTTTGTTCTTGCAACTTATTATTATTATTTTTTTTTGAATGTGCTTGTAAGTGCCTGAAAAGTCTCAATTCTTTAAAACATTTCAATCCAAAATGTATTTGATAAGGAGATTATTTGGGTTTTCAGTGACCAAGTTATTTAAATATCTTTTATGACTCAGGGTGCCATATTAGTTATGATATCTCAAGACAGGTAAGAACTGCCATCTATAAGGTATTAATGCTCCTCAAATAGATCTTTTTGCAGTAATAGATATACACAGCTTCTTCAGTTTGTTTATTCATACCTTAGATGCTGTAAGATAAAAGTACTAAACATTTAACTAACAATAACCCGTGTTTTCGGAAAGAAAGCATATCTGATTACAAAAGAGGTAACTTCAGATGTTTAAAAACACACCACATTCAAAACAGTCTGGAAAATTTTTTACTAGAGATAATGAAGAGCCTTTGATGGATATTTTTGTTCATGTTATTACTGTACATTGTCTTTTTCCTTATGAAGGCATTACACAGGCAAACTCTAGTGTCAAACCTACCGTGTTTATGGATGAAAGCTAACCCTTGCAATATCTGATACATCATGTTTCTGATGACTGACTCAGGGAACAACTTGTTCCTGTGAAGAAAGATTAATAACTTCACAAAATTAAAAGACAGTATTTTTCCTGTAAGAGAGAACACACATTTCCTCATTTTTCACAGTATGTCTCAAACAGATTAAAACGGACCTGTCAAGTCTTACATACTTAAGCTCACATAGTATGTGTCAAAAATATCCCTTGCTTCCAAGCCATAATTTTGCTGACCATCTTTACCGCAGAGTGACTTCTCAGCAGAGAGATGTCTACTTGCAGATGAACCTGGTTGCTCTGTAATATGCTTGACCAAATGCATGCATTCACTGTATTAGAGCAAGCAAGAGACAGCCCTGTGTAGCACCATTGTATGTGTGCTACCCAGTGGTACTCTTATGGAAGCCTGAGCAACAGCAATGCTTCTCAGCTGTAAGTTAACATCATACTAATATTGCTAACAGCTATCTAAAGGCTTTGTGCACAGGGAGATAAAGGTACATGACAGAACCTGAAGGAATCACAGTAAAGGCAAAAAGAATTCAAAGAAAAATGTTATTAAAATGGCAAGTCCTAATCTAAAGTCTACCATGAAGGCACTGCTTTGTGCTGTTTCTCCAAGACTGCCACATCATACAGTACATATAATGATCTTCATGTACACTCATGCATGCTCATGAGAAGATGATCACCCCCACCTTAAGCCTAATCTATTAGCATAAGCAGAATGAATGACATTGGTCCAATCCTTCATGTGTTAATGAAGGCTAATAAAGAAAAAAGTGTTTGGAATTTCTCTTATGGCTCAGTAAATACTAAAGACATGCAAGTTATCACATTAATGACTTCATGAAGCCCTACTCCCAGAAGTATTACAATGTGCAATGCTTTTACACTAAGCAATGCAGAATTTTACCCTCAGATAAGCAGGTGCAGCAGATCCTGTTCACATTAGTGGGGCTGCAAGAAGAGCCTATAACAGAAATTTCACTATGTCCTTCAAGACAGCATAAGAAACATACATAAAAGATGATAGCACACTACTTGTTCTCTGAGAAAGACATACCTGTCCTTCATCAATTGATAGAGATTTTCCTTCATGTATTCAAACACAAAATAAAGGTGGTCATTTTCTCTTATGACTTCTTTCAATTTTATTACATTGGCATGATTTAGCTTCTTCAGAGACTGTAACAGACAAAAACAGGGTTTCAGATAACTTGACAGTGACCATCTCCTTACCTGAGCTACGTTTGCACTGCATAAAAGTTTCTAGTAAGGAATTAACAAAACATGCCCATCAGGTAGCCTCTAATTATCTTGTCATTTCCCTTTACCTCTAAGAGCAACAAAATAGCATTTTAAATTAATTTCAATATAAAAACAGCAAATACTAACAGTAGCTTAAAATTCTATTTGGAGGGATTACATCATAGCTGAGGTGAAGAATGACACAAGAACTTAACTGCCTAGAATGAAAGGCCATCCTGCACCAGTAACAGCTTTTGCTGACAGAACTGAGTAAGAAAGCCTAGCTTTTTTGTTGTCGTTGTTTGAATCATTGAATTACCAAGGTTGGAAAAGACCTCCAAGATCATTCAGTCCAACTGTCCACATACCACCAACACTGCACACCAAACCACATCACTCAGTACAACATCCAAACATTTCTTGAGGCATCCCCAGGGACTATGAGTCTACCACCTCCCTGGGAAGCCCGTTCCAGTACTCGGCCACTCTTTCAGAGGAATTTTTCCCTAACGTCTAACCTAAATATCCCCTGGCACAAATTGAGGCTATTCCCTCTGGTCCTATCACTAGTCACATGGCACAAGAGGCCAATCCCTACCTTGCCACAACTTCCCTTCAGGTCGTTGTAGGGAGTGATAAAGTCTCCCCTAAGCCTTCTCTGGGCTGAACAATTTCAGCTCCCTCAGCTACTCCTTCTGCTAAGACCTAAGACTTCTAAGACTTCTGCTCCAGACTCTTTGTTGCCCTCCTCTGGCCACACTCCAGGGCCTCCATGTCTTGTAGTGAGTAGCCCAAAACTGAACACAGTACTTAAGGTGCAGCCTCACCAGGGCTGAATAGAGAGGGATGATCACTTCCCTGTTTCTGCTGGCAATGCTATTTCTAATACAAGCCAGGATGCCACTGGTCTTCTTGGCCACCTGGGCATGCTGCTGGCTCATGTTCAGCTAAGTGTTAACCAACACCCTGAGGTCTGTTTCTTCCACACAGACTTGCAGCCGCTGCCCCAAGTCTGCAGCATTGCCTGGGGTTGTTGTGGCCACAGCATAGGACTCAGCACTTGGTCTTGTTGAACTTCGTACCACTGGCCTCAGCCTAGCTATCCAGCCTGTCCAGTTCCCCCTGTAGGGTGATTCTACCCCCAGAAATATAGATGCTTTCTCCCACCTTGGTGTCACCTGCAAACTCACTGAGGGTGCACTCAGTGCCCTCACCCAGGCCATCCAAAAAGATATTGAACAGGACAGGCCGCAGTACTAAGCCCTGGGGAACACCACTCATGACTGGTCACCAGCTGGATTTAGTTTCATTCACCACCACTCACTGGGCCTGGCCATCCAGCCAGTTCCTTACCCAGCAAACAGCGAACCTGTTCAAGCCCTGGTCTCCCAGCTTCTCCAGGAGAATACTGTGGGAGACAGTGTCAAAGGCTTTTTGTTTTTACAAATAAGAATATTACCCTTGTAGGTTTCATTGCTGGAGACATTAGGTTTATCTTACTGGAAGTAGCATGTAAACTGTGGATGCTCATGTTATGGACACTCAACTCCTCTGGCAGGGAGTTTTGTATTTACAAAAAATTAGAGGCCTGAAACATGGGATGACTTGAAATTTAAAGCTTAACCTTGAAAACCTTGCCTTATTCTGTCACTTGGGTAGCCAAGACTTCCAGTGTTTTCTAAAAGTGTCCCAAATACAAGATATGATAACTGGATACACACCTGGAAACCCATGCAAGTGCAAGCTGGTAAAACACACAGAAGTCAAAATAATTATCTTCTCTCAAAGACAAGAGGCTTGGCTACAAGACATGGTCACTGCATGAGAACAGCAGGATATTCCACAAAACAGAAGCAACTCCAGGCGTTATATAGGCGTTATATATATATAGACAGCTTTGTGGAGCCACTGACTCCCACTTAAAGAGCTCACTGAGTTTGGCCTGATGCCTGTGCATTGTAGATGCCTTTTTCCTTCTGGCAAACCTAACCAGGCACTTATTTTCAAGTGTAGTATGTTCACCATTTTACCTTGACTTCTCTCAAATTCATGCACTCATCCCATGAATAGAACTTCCTTTTCATTCTGAAATAAAAGTCAAAGAAAGTATTTTCAGCAACAGAGAATGCTTTTACAACAAAACAAGATCCAGATTTGTTATTTTCTGAATACAGCACTAGCTCTTTCTTGAACCAAATTTAAAACATTCCACAATATCTTTCAGCAACATTTATTTATTTATCTGATTTCTTACATTTATTAGAAGTTTAATTACTTCATGATTGTTGTAAACATTTTTAGTTGAGTAGTTAACAGGAGACAATTATGCCATCAAGTATTTCTAAAAGCACCAAGGACACACAGTCCTGTTGCACCACTTGAACTGCACCCTTAATAAGGAGGGCAGCAACAGTGACACTGCAAATAAAACATGGATTTTGATACAAGAAAAGCTATTTCTTTTTGCCCAAGTTACACATCTTAGGAAAACAAGAAAACTGTATTCATGAAATCTACAAAGTATCTTAACTGACTGAAATTATAATTAGTCACCTGTATAGACTGGTTTTCCTTTTCCCCAAGCCTATTCAAAGATATTAAATAGTGAAAGAAAAAACATGGTATCATTTTTTCAAGCAATATCCATCCATAAAAGTATTAAACTGTTAGATATAGACCGCTGTACTTACTTGGAAGCCTTTGGTAAAAATACAGACAATTAGGTTTTACTTAGATTTTGGGACTGGGTTGTGAATGTCACATTCTCTACTGCATTTCTCCACAGTTCTAGATCCTACAGAGCAGCTATTTAAAACTAATATTTCAATTATGAAGCATTCATCTTCATTCAAAACTATTCCCCCCTCTAAACTCCCAACCTGAACAAAAATAACAACAAAAAAACCACGTAATTTTAAATCCTGAGATACCAAGAATGGAAAACACTTCCCACAAAACATTGCACCCTTTGCCTGTAAGTTACACAAATGAATGCGTCTCCTGACGTACTAGTAGAAGGAAGCATTACCCATGCTCAGTTAAGCAACTGGATTAAATAAGTAAGTTTTGTTATGGTAATTTCCTTTCATAAAAGGGAAAAGGGAAACATTACTTTTTCTTGTACATAGACAGCATAGAGCAATAAAATCAAAATCTTACAGCTTTTCCAAGTATCTTTACTCTATGAAGACATTACATACCGTTTGATGGCCACAAGCTCTCCCGATTCATTGCTCTTTCCCATCAAGACACTGCCATAGGTGCCATCACCCAGCTGCTTCATGATTGTGTAACGGTTCATTTTGTCTTACTAAACTACAATAGCCAAAGGCTTATGAAATTCTGGATGTCTTCTGTATTTTTAAAGGATTTTTTGCCTTCTGATTTTTTTTTTTTAGGCTGTCAGGACAAAGATTTCTCTAAGGTTGCTGGATGTTTCCCCATAACACAGCAGGACGGTCACCAGTCTCCTCTGAATTACATGTATTTTGAGATCCACAGAAAGGTAGAAAAGCATGGTAATTCTCAGTAGATCCTGAAAAAAAAACCCACAAGTGAATAGGCAAACATGTAATTTTATGGTGTTTTAGGCAAAAGATACCCTGCAATTTCTTTGTAACAGTAACCTGAGATCTATTTGTGTTTTTAAAATAGAACACCTCAGTATGACCAGATCCTTTAAATCCTTCAGGTCACGGAAGGTGCCAAGTCTCGGATTAGGGTCAGAGTAAGCAAGGAACAGATAGTCAAGATCGCTGTCATAATTCCCTAGACCTACGGAAGCAAAGAAGTTTATGTTAGATCTTCCTGGGTCTATAACTACTCACTGCAGCATTTATTTACTGTAACCTAAATGCTTAAATACCAACCACCTACTGTGGTTATCTCTAACTTGTGTCTCTGCTGTTTAAAAAAACAAAATAACTCAAGTGAGTTGACATGCACTGTCAGCCTACTTCAGCAAGTGATGCAAAATTCAGCACACAGCTTTATCCTCATGCCAGAATTAGCTACAAGTTGGTAAGGCTGTCCAAATAGATTAAGGCACCCAAATTCAATAGGTAACAAACCTCAGGCTTCAGATTTACAGGTCTGGCAAAATGCAACAATAAAATCGGCCCCTTAGGAGTGTGAAACCAACAAGCTGGAGCAGGCATCTGCTTAGTAAGAGAAACATCTGCCTGGAAAAAGCACTGATGTTTCCAAGCTGTTATTACTTGAAATGCTGCATCCCTGGAGATGTCATAAGGTACACCTTGTTGCTCACTGTTGCTTCTGCTACCATAGAGGAATCCTGCACCAGCTGTCATGATACCAGCAGTAAGTGACCTAGTGGACAATCTCAGTTTATCATCTTTGCACCAGACAACGACCAGTATGGTAACAAGGAATATAAAGCAATTTCTATCCATTCTCCCCAAAACCCATTTCTACAGTAAAATAAAATCACTGCTTAAGAGCCAGTAAAATATTGTATGGTAAAGCATTTGGGCAACTGGTGATGTACTTTTTCTTAATAACTATAGTTATTCTTATGTAGTAGTGGTTAGGTGCATCACCCTTACAGTTTTATTCCTACTATATCATTTCACTTATTACCTCATTGTTTTAAAATTGAAGAAAGATAAAATCACTTCTTTATCTTGGTGTCTACGACCTTTGTGCAGATCCCCATCCACTGGGGGAAACACATCCCTTAAAACACTACAACACGACAGAAAACTAACAAAATGGCAGAGCAACAAGGTCTCAGGCTACAGTAAGGGAGGATCTGCTTAGAAGCAATAGCAATAAGCATAGAAAAGAGAAAACAAAATATTTATCCTCAGAAGGCCTGTAAGGTCCTCAGGTAGGCAGATCTAGATGAGATGCCCTTGCCTCTACTGCCAACCCTTAAACGAAGACTGGGAAGGTGCACTGCTTGCAGCTGAGCTCCCCTGGGCTGGCCCTGCCTTCCCACCAGGTGCTCAATCACTGTTCCAAGCCACAACTTAGAATTTCCACTACAGATACTGAAAGATCACTATCAGGTAACCTCAGAGCCTTCTCTTCTCCAGACTGAACAGCCTCAGCTCTTTCAGCCTGTGCTTATAGGGGAGGTGCTCCACCCCTTGGATCATTTTTGTGTCCCCTCTCTGGACGCTCCAACAGGTCTGTCTCTTCTGTACTGAGGACTCCACATCTGGATGCAGGTGAGGTCCTTTTGACCATTATTAAAAATGGGTGTGACACTGCCTTTTTTCCAGGCACCAGGGACTTCACCTGACTGCCAAGACTTTTCAAATATCATCAAGAGTGGCTTGGCAACTACATCAGCCAATTTCCTCAGTACTCTGTGATGTATCTCATCAGGACAAACAGACTTATTCAGGTTACTCAGGTGATCATGAAACTGATCATCACTTACAGCAGGAGGGACACTGTTCCCATAGTCCTCACCTTCTGACCCATCTGCTTGTATGTGATGAGCACAGTGAAGACTAAGGTAAAAACAGTTGTTGTGAATACCTCAACCTTTCCCTTGTCCATTGTTACCAGCCTCCATATATTGCTCACTAAGGGGGGTATGCTTTCTTGGACTTCCCTCTTCTGGTTTATGTACCTGTAGAAACTTTTCTTTTTCTTCTTTGCACCCCTTGCCAAGTCCAGTTCCACTTGGGCCTTGTCCATCTGTACACAGCCTAGCAGCATCCCTATACTCTACCTGTCCCTGCTTCCATTGCCTATGTATTTTCTTCTTGCTCTCCAGTTTGACCAGCAGGTCCCAGTTCTGCCATGTTGGTTTCCTGCCTTCCTTTCCTCTCTTCCTTCAACTGGGGATGGAGAGTTCTTGTGTCCTAAGCTTCTTTAAAGATCTGCCAGCTCTCATCTGCTCTCTCATCCTTCAGGATGGTTTCCCAGAGAGGTTTGTTGACTAACTCCCTGAAGAAGTGGAAGTTGGCTTTCCTAAAATTTAGCGTCTGGATTTTCTTCTCTGTCTGCATAACATCCCTCAGTAGCATGAACTCCACCACTGCATGGTCATTACAGCCCAGGCAGCCTCCAATCCTGATGCCATCAGTCAGTTCACTTGCACTGGTGAGCAACAGGTTCAGAATTGCATTCTTCTTGGTGGGGCTGTCTAATACTTGACTCAGGAAGTTATCCTCAATGCGTTTCAGGAGCCTCCTGGACTGCCTACAGCTCACTGCGCTTATTTTCTAGCAGATGTCAGAACTCCCCCAGCAGCACAAGAGCCTGCGATCATGATGTCTCCTGTATCTGGAGGAAGAAAGCTTCATCAGCAGGCTCTGCTTAATCAGGCAGCTTGTAGTAGACATCAACAACATGCCTTTCTTTGATGTCTTGGCCCCTAACTTTTACCCAAAGGCTTTTGACTTGCTCATGGCCATTCCTCAGAGAGATCTCTTCACACTCTATTCTTTTCTCAATGTAGAGGGCAATGCCTCCTCCTCTCCTTCCTCACTTGTCCCTTCTGAACAGCTTGTAGCTGTCAACAGCCACACTCAGGTCATGGGAATCATCCCACCAGATCTCTGTGACGGCAACTACACTATTGTATATATTGTATATAGTAGCATGGCAGCTTCCAGCTCCTCCTTTTTGTTTCCCAAGTTGTGTGCAATAGTGTAGAGGCACTTCAGCTGGACAGCCCGCCTTGCTGCCTTCTTCCTATGAAGTATTTTCCTTGAGTTTCCCCGTTGCCTTCTCCTATTGTCTCAGAGGTCCTGTCTCACTGTCCTAAGATTTCAAATGTGCTGCAGTGCTGCCAGCATACTCATGGCAGCAGGTTGAGGGCCCCAGCTAGTACACTGTCCCTCTAACACTGCCACGCCATCCCACACCTAATAATGGACAGGCTCACTATCCAATTTCCTCTTTCTTTGAACCTAGATTAAAGCCCTGCTAAAGAGCCATGATAGCTCTTCCCCAAAATCCCTCCTTTCACTTTGAGAGATGAAACCAAACTGGTGCCTGCAAGCCCAGTGCCACATAGGACACTCCATTGCCAAAAAAAACCAAATTTTTGGCAGAGGAGCTAGCCACAAAGTCAGGTGCTTATAGACAGGACCCTTCAATTTCTTTCAGTGTCCTTATCCAGTGCAGGAAGGAAAGAAGATGACCTGTGTCACAGACAATGAAAATCATCATTGTATTTTTTTATTGGACTTTCATAAATACTTTTCCTGTCTATTGGCTTTCTCAGAATTTGTATTTATATCTTGCTTCCTCAAGTTCCTCAATGCGCTCTCATCTTTAATGCTTTGAGCATCATTTCTTCTACAAGACCATTTGTTGGCTGCAGCAATAAACAGATGATAAGTGTTTGTGCCAAGGTAAGACATATACTAGCCAGTCATATCTTGCTACTTACTGATCGTTGTGTGTGTGTGTGAGTGTGTGTGTGTGTATACACACACACAAAAACACACAGACATTTTATATTTACATATACAACTTCCTGAAGATCTTCCAGTGCACATTTTTACAGTATCTAAAGCAATGACATTCTGCGCATGTATGTTGTGCATAGGTGCACACAAACACACAACACAAAGTGAAGTTAATTGTAGGAGGATTTGAATGCCAGTGCTTCCCTGTTTCAACAAACATAACTGTACATTGTTATGACATGCTTTTCTGGGAGAACACTGCAGTATCTGTCAAATTTGGACCTTTATAAACCCTATTCTGGCTTTTTATACATTTAACATTTTGGAGAACTCACATGTATGAAACACACGCTGCATTTCATCCCATCTTTCTGCTCTCTATTGAAATGAGCTAAAATACCAGGAAAGAAAACCCTGTTTGTAATAAACAAAGACCCAGATATAGATAAACTCCTGATTTTTTGACCCTTAAGTCCTAGGATCTCGGTGCCTAAATCCTATCAGCTTTCCAAGCCAATTTAGGATGACAAATTAACTTGCTTTTTATATTATTCTATTTGCCCAATTCGTACTATTATTTCATCATGTGCACTCTCCAAAATTCTTATGTAATATGATAGATTGCAGACATAGTAAACGTACATTTTGTCTGTTCTGCAGTTTATTTTATTGCCTTACTCCTTTTCTGTGGTATGCCATAATTTTTAGGGTACGAACACAATTAAACAAGTTAGGTACAGAGATTTCAGGATGTTCCTTCAGTAGTCAAATGGAAATGTCAAAATTGCTCTGTGGAAAGGCATGAAATCACATGAAAACTATATAACTTGACATCAATATTTATGAACCATAGTACATACCACATACATTCACCACAATACGGATGCATGCCAGGCTGTTCTACTGATGACTCTCATGAACAAGCTGACTTAGTCACTTATGTTAATAGTCTGATAGTGATAGGACAAGGGAGAAAGGTTTTAAACTAAAAGAGAGAAAACTGAGGTGAGATGTTAGGCAGAAATTCCTTACTCAGAGGGCAGTGAGGCAGTGGCACAGCTGCCCAGAGAAGCTGTGGTGCCCCATCCCTGAAGGCACTCAAGGCCAGGTTGGATGGGGCCCTGGTGGGGGGCAGCCCTGCCCACACCAGGGGCTTGGGGCTGGGTGGGCTTTAAGATCCCCTACATTCTAAGCTGTTTTATGATTCCATGCTCTAGACAACTAAATTTTGCTACAATCAACATCTGCACACTTTGTAAAGTTGTCACAATAGTTTTGTCTCCCAAACAGATGGGAAATCCTATTGCAAACAACAGCTGGTTTTATACTCTTAATGACATGCTGCCTATAATCTCCTCACATAGGATTACAGAAGGATGAAAGCAAGGGACAAATAGAGGACAACATGCAAACACTGGAAACCATTCACTAATTCGTATAAACTTAGAAAATCTGAACTGCTACGTGTTTTCAAGTTTTAAGCAATACTACTGGTGATTTTAAATATCTGCATTACAGTTTAAAACAGAATTAATAACAGCAATCTATCTGCATTCCTGTCATACCTGAAATACGCATTACCAAACGTATCGTTGCCTCACGTTAAACAGGCTGCCCAAATTAAAACTTAAGCCGGAATACACCACCCCAACGGAGAGAGCGGGCAGGTAGGGAAAACACAACCCCGTTTCACCAACCTGTCTGCCAATGCGGAGCTCAGCAGCCCGGCTCACAACGGGGCAGGACGCATCCCACACACGCCTTAGTGCGAAACATCGCTCCTAACCCGCACCGCTGACCCACGCCTCCTGCCCCAGCCCCGCGCCGCCCGCTCACCGCAGCGCTCCGGCTCGGCGCTGCCAGCCACGAACCGTTGCCTAGCCGCTTTGGCTCGTTGCCGGGGCGACGCCGCGAGTGGGCGGGGCCTACGGAGGAACCCGCTCCCGTGGTCACGTGGTAGTGGGGGTGGGGGGAGGGTAGGGGGGGGTTTAAAAACTTGAGCGTAAGGCTGGTTGTGGCTGCAATGTCTCTTTTTAAGTTGTAGTGCACCTGTTTGCCTGCTCGTTTTACGCGGGAATATGAGCACGCTCACTGCTAATTTGCTGCTGAAAGAGCCCTCTTAGGCTGCGGTCCGTAAAGGTGTTGATGCTTGGCTGGAATGCTAGCAGAAGGAAGGCTTCTTGCAAACGGCTTTTCAGCCAGTGACAGCGGGTATACAGAAATTAATTGGTGTTGCGTGAACTTCGCTTTGCTTTTGTTTAGGTTATTTTGATCTACACACCTGTTTCCCACTGATGGCTGTGTTGCCTATGGATTCTTGCAAGCCCATGGAGGTGCTGTGTTGAAATGCACTCCCCTTTTTGCTCAGTCTTAACCGTAGTACTGCATTAACAGCAATTGACTCCCTCTCCTTTTGTTCAAGAGCTAGAAGACCTCAGGGGTCCCATGCTGGGACAACACCATGTGCTGTCCTCAATAATTCTCAGGTAGATGGGCTTTAACACCCTTGGGCTAACTTCTTGCCCTTAGGAAGAACGGCGCCAACCCTAAGGCCTTGGTTCTTTTATCCACATGTCGCTGCTGCTGATAACAATGGGAATCATAGAGTAGCTTAGGTTGGAAGGGACCTTAGAGTTCCAACCCTGTGCTCCCACCAGCTCAGGCTGCCCAGGGCCCAATCCAACCTGGACTTGAACACCTCCAGGGATGGGGCACCCTCAGCTTCTCTGGGCAGCTGTGCCAGCACCTCACCACTCACTGAGTAAAGAATTTTTTCCTATTATCTAATGGCATAAATGACACGAGCTTTCCAAAATGCGTAGCCCATCTCCTCAGAAGGCCTCCTGTACGCCTGGAAACGCATTGTGTCCTGCTGCATGGTCCAGCTTTGTGCATGCGAGTAGCTCAGTTGTGTTATATAGCTCCCCCCAAAAAGACACAGAGGGAAACCCTGTAAATCCAGAAAGAAACTCCAGAACCCACTCAGGAAAAGGCAAGAAGCGAACTCAGGAATTCTGCCAAACTGCACCATTAGTGTCTCCGGAGGAGCTCTGCTTCCTGCCTTCCTATTGCCTTTGCCTGTGGAGTTGACGAAGGCCTCAACGGGTGCTTCAGTAGGGAGCAACCACTGAGATCAACAGAAGCACTCAAAACGTTGTTGAGCAGCCTCTTGTCTCAGGGAAGGGATCCTTTATACAGCCAGGCTTTCAAGCCTTGCCATTAAAAGGCTGCTTTTTGATATAAAGGGCATCCTCAGCCTGGGGACAGCTGGTTCTTTCCTCAGCAGGGCCCTTGTTGTTGGTGTGAAGCTGGAGCCACAGGTGGCTGAGTTCAGAAAGCACATTCTTCTCCTCCACAGCTACACTGTGACAGCAGGAATTTGTTAGACAAGGACATCTGCAGACCAGCATGCGGGCAGCCCGGAAACCGCACTTGAGGGGGCACTGTGAATGGAGAAGCTACTTGAGGACTGAAGGGAGCACATTTTTCTTCAAGGCTGCTGCTTCACTCAAGAAACACGCTTTTAAAGTCAATTCCACAGCTATATAAACCAGCAAGGAGGCACTCGATTTCAGCTTTTTGTTATGGAAGCTAGCTTCGCATTCAAATTGCTGTATTTTGGGCAGAAAACTATGTACAACACCAGATTGAATCCATCTGCTCTTTTATCTGGACAGGTACATTGTCCCAGACACTTGTAGATGAAAAGCAGCAGCACAAGGAGAGGCTGCAATAATCTTCAGAGAGTTTTTATTTGTTTGAGGGCCACAGGTGATACAGTGAGCTAATTGCTACCATATCTTTGTACTGTGCTTAAACAGCTGTAGAGTTTACCAGACATAAGTCTACCCCCCAAAAGTAGCATTTTGACCGTTTTCTACTTTTACTCAGCTGATGTACAAAGTCCTGCTTAAAAGGCTGTGTTCTGAGAGCATAGCATAACAATTTAAGCCTACAGATACAGCAACAAGCTTTATTTCAGTATACTAACAACACAGAACTCCCACAGCTTGTCCTGGCACTTTTAGCACAGATGAAGGTAGAGTCACAGTCATCTGATTTGTCTAAAGCCAATACAAAATGGGGTAGCTTACATCTTTAAGACTCTTTGACTTTGAGATCTTTTGTGAACCTCTTTCCAGTCATTTTGCTTGACCTTAATCCATCTCCCCATCTATACCTCCATTTTTCTTCTAATGTTAGGCAGCTTCATCTTAATTTTTATTCTATTCCCAAACTGACTTGATATGTTTGGGAGTATAGATAAGAGGTTTCAGTTCTGTGTATAGTTATGGTGTTGCATGTTTCTGAACCCAAAATTTGGTTCAAATTTTCTGGGTGGCAACTTGCCATTTTCTTATCTTAGTGTGTAGGCTAATTGTCTAACTTATGTTGTTCACCTGACTCATTTCTGTAATCTAAACCACTTTGTAGAACTGCCACAAAAGTTTAATAAGAGCCTGGTGAGGCAGACAGCAAATACACTGGAAGTCAATGTAAGCTTGATGTAGATGAATTCATTCAGTCACTTGATAAATTCCAGCTTTGAGTGGCTTGAGCTTTTAAAATGCTGATCAGTGTTGCTGAGTGTTGTTGGTTAATTTGCTGTGCAACTCCATTTCAAGTATCAGACTGTGTGCATTGTTCTCATAAAAAAATACAAAGTTAAAAAAGCATTACACCAAATATAATGACTTAAGCCCAAGGGTTTGTACACCATACCATACAAATAAGATTTTCTTATTAATTTGATGACAGCACTGCAAGATTCTGCACATTGAAGCCAACTAGTGAACCATTTGCGTTAGATTACTTCTTGTTTTGTGTTTAAATGCATGTTTATTAAAAGCATACAGGAGCATGCTCTTACTCAAAACAGCAAAAATATAAAAAAAACATTTTCAAAAATATTTGAATTCCTAAAAAGTTAAAATATTTGGTAACTAATAATTAATGCTGTCACCTCGACCAAATCCCTGCCTACACAGTTTTCTTGCTAGGTATACTGTTTTTGTTTCATTAAACAGCACTAGACAGCAGCTTCCAAGCTACATAAATTGAAACCAGTAATGCTGTCTTCTTCTGGGCATACTGGAGAAGGGCTTCTTTAGCTGAGAGCCTGGAGGTGCAAGTTCTAAAGTTTTCTTTGTTTATCCCAGGGTCTCAGAAAATTTTGGTTTTTGACCTCTTGCTTTGTTGGTTGCTTTTGGAGAACACCACTGTTGGGGTGGGGCTAGGAATTGATAGTAAAAATCCCTTGCAGGAAAGAGAAAAACCTAATGGTTAGGCAGGGAGAAGAAGAGTAGTAATCAACAAGGTTTGTTCGCATTGACCTGCTGCTTTTAAACAATAATGTTGTTTCCATTCAGGTTTATCATTTCTCTAGCCCACTAGTTTTTGCATTCATTACATAGATCATGGCAGGTGGATAGGTCATTCAGGTTAATTATCCTGCAACTTGTCTCACTGTCATTTCTTTCCACTGGATGTAATCTATAGCCACTTCTATTTTCTTTTTCAACTTCCTGGGATGTGTTTTCCTTTCCAAGTCGGAGCACACTCTCTCCAACCACTGGCAGTAGCAGTGGCTGTAAGCAGATCACAGTTTCCATTCCAAGAGGCTGCTTACTTCCCAAGGTGCTTTGTCTCCACATCACCGTCTCTTAGTCATGTCTGGACCTTTCATATTGTTTTAAAGGTGCATATTTTGTTCTTTTTTTGGGGGGAAATATGCTTTATTCAGCTCCAGAAAGCAACAATGCATTGCTTTCTCGCACTTCCTCAAATCTCAAACAACACACCACTAGTACAACCATTAATTTCCCAGCTGACCATCCTAATAGAATTTAGGTAACATTTAGTCAATATTCAGCACTCTCAAACCTTAAGGCTTGTCCTTCATGCTCAGCATAGCTGTTCCCCAGTGGTAACCCATACCGATAGGCCTCCATGCTTTCGATGGGTTCAGATTTTGTGGTGATTGGGTCATGCTGGTAGAGCAATGCTGACTTGATCATCCCAAAGTCTTCCTGAATCTTCATCCCTGAATAGATAGTGCCTGAGACATTTTCAGCCACGTGTGTATAGCTCTGAAGGTTTTTCATGTCACAGAGGTTGTCGCTGTATTTCAGCATGGATGGCTTGTAGGCCTGGTAGGACACCTTTGTGGTGGTTGTGATGACAGTCTGTAGTGGTGGGGCCATGGGAGAAGGATTGGGACCATATTTGCCAGAGTACTCACCACCATAATAAGGGTGGTTAGTGCTCGTTTGCACCTGACCATAGTCGCTCCTGTCTCCACTTCCAGCTTTCCCCCAGATTGGTTTCAGTCCATAATGCCTACCAGTATGGTCAAAGCTCTTGTCAATGCTAGTCAAGGAATTATAGTGAGATTCATTCAAACTAATGGGGTCAGCATCAAGGGGAGGATTTGCTGGATCTTTATAACATGATGCGTAAGGGCTGGAGCTAATGAAGGGAGGAACTCCAAAGTCATAACTACATGGCCTGGGCATGTAGATCCTAGGATTGGGGCACTTCTGGTATGGCAACAGCTGGTCCTCTTGGAAGCTGCCTGAGTCATAAGACATCTTGTAGAGGTCAGTATTTTGTGGCAAAGGGTAAGACTGAGCTGGAATTGAAAAACTGGTGTCTGTGACGATGCTGACTCTTTCTGGCACATCTACGGAGGGCAGATTTTGCGTGTTACTGACATAACCACTGCTATCATGGTATCTTCCAGCCTGGAAAGGACAAGAGCTTTAAGATTCAGGATTGGATACTGCCTACAATGCACATCCTGACACTTGCACTACTGATCATTCCAGTCCCAAATGAACAAACGTAGCATGGTATAAAACTTTGTGTTGCCCTGGACTTCCCAGTATGTACTTCTGACAACTTTTTAACTGACTCAAAACCTTGACCTACCTGTGAGTTTAGAAGCCTCTTTTTCTGGGAACTCTGAGAAGACAACATTTGCTTCTTAATTGCACTTCGTCTTGCCTCTGCCTCCAATTTACTCTCTGGTCTAGGGTGGTCATGGACTCCTTTGGCCTAAATAAGGATAATCAAAGAATGATACATGAACTGGAAGCGGGTAAGAGAAGAAAATGCAGTAATAAAATACGAGGTATCCATGACATAACCTACAGTCTTGCACAAGAGAGCTCAGAAGGGAAACTAAAGAACAAGGAAGGATTAAATTTAAAACTAAATTAATAAAACTCAGTTGTGACTTGCAGGTAGAGAAAAGGAAGAACTGAGGGAGGAGAAGCCAGTGACTACTGCAGAGCTGCAAAACAGAATGATGAAGGAGAAAAGGCTACCCACGTCTAGGGCATTCAGAAGTACCTGATCAGAACCAAAGGGGTGGTGGTGGGAAAGTATTATAAATTGAATTTAATTGGTTTTCTGCACTCAATTCTGCTTGATAACATCCACCACTAACAGGACAACAATAGGCTTTAAAGAGGTTTCTCTCTACTTTAAAACAATGACCACTTTCTTGAAGGAGACCGAGATACACACCCACGAAAGCCATCGAAAGATGGTCTGCTATTGAAACATCTGTGAATACACAGACCTATGTATCCAGAGCTATATTCACATATGATAAAACAATATATGCCACATGCAGTTACCCATTACACTTCTCTAAGTGGACCTTCATGTAGTCCCTAATATAAACTAGGAAACTTAAAACTGCTTTTAAAATGCCATTTAGAGGTGAACTTCTAAGTGAGAAAGTATCAGCAATTTTGATAAAGATCTTTACAGTCTTTGCATTTGTACAACAGCATATCTCATTAACAAGAATGATAAATAACAGGTGAGAATTTGGAAATGTCATCAGTTTGCTTCCATTTACTGGCTGGAAGAACAGAGTTCACCAGCGTCTGGGTCAGGGAAAAAAAACAACAACAACACATTCAGTAGAAAATGTCATCCCAAAACAGTAGCTATTTCTGAGGTTTTTGTCCTCACGTGGCTCTTTAAAAACAAAAGCAAGACATCGATCTGAAGTTTCAAAAGAATTTTCTAAATATTGTTTGTTTGGGTTTTTTTCAGCAAGTTTTAAAATCCTTTTAAAAAATGTTATTTTCCACATGAAGCAAAATTTTAATATTTGATCTTAAGCAATTTAAGTGAGACTTTCATCATTTTTTAATCTTAGTAGAAAATAAATCCTAGGTCCTCGGTGAGGTTCAGTCATCAGACATACGCCAAGGCGGAGGACAAGCCCTTTGTTCCCATTTGTGTAATGTAATCAAAAGAACTTCAGACATCTATAATGACGCTACAACAAAGATGGAAAATGTTAACACTCAAGCACTGCTTTTTAAAAATACAGCCAAGCGTTACTGTTTTATTTGTTGTGGCCATGTTTAAAATACAGAAGGATCCAGGCACAGACCAGAACTCCACTATGCTCACTCTGTCTGTGCACTTATATGTATATATAATATGAAATGTGTGCTTTTTACCTGGAAAAATATTGCTTTGCCATCAAGCCTCCAGAAGTTGGTGACAGGATAGCCACTGTGCCCACGGCAAGGGATAAGCTGGAGGGCTGCATTGCAGTTTGGACAGGCTTTCTCTGCAAGTAAATATGGAGAAAACACTGGTTTGGAAGGAAGGCAGAGTGCAGGTACAGTGAGTCCTTCACTCAAATTCACATTGAGGTATGGTACTTGAGTAAACAAGATGCAGAGTACCAAGCATAACTGACCGGTAAAGACTAGAGCTGTATACCTAATGAAAGCTAGCGATTGAGAGTATCATAGGCCCATTTGTCCTTAGTTGTTTACAGGCAGACACTGACAAAATTTGGAACTAAATATATCCCTCACACTCTTCACAATGCATGCAAACACATGCGATTCATGCAAAGCAGACTTTCGAGAAGGCAAGGCTGATCTCTGTTCAGAAATCAGGCCTAGCTGAGGGAATTAGGTCCCCTCTGTCCCCCCTCACTTTGCTGCTTCTGCCGCGCCTTGTCGCAGATGGCAGGCCGCAGCTGCAGCCTGGCACCGCCGGGCAGGACACAGCTCCCTGCACACACCACCACACCCAGGCAGGACTTTTTCAGGATCTGGCAGTTGTGGTTGTTGGTGTTGCGCATGGCCCAGCCGCTCAGGTGCCGCTGCGCATTCTTCTCCTCGCTGGAGTAGATGAGGCGCACATAGCCATCCGGCCACTCCTGGAAGGCATCAAAGTGCTCGGGCTCCTGTGACAGGGAGAGTAAAGGGGTGTGAGCAGGAGGGGAGACTTCACCGTGGCTGAGCTCTGCTCTCTGGTGACAGTGACAGGACTCAAGAAAAAAAAACATGGAGCTGCATCAGGAGAGGGTCAGGTTGGGGGTTAGGAAAAGGTTCTTCACCAGAGGGGTGGTGGGCATGGAACAGGCTCCTCAGAGCAGTGAGCATGGCCCCAAATGCTGGAGTTCAGGGAGTGTACAGGCAGTGCTCTCAGACACTGGGTTGGATTTGGGTAGTCCCGTGCGGAACTAGGAGTTGGACTTCAGGATCCTTGTGCGTCCCTTCCAACTCAGTCTGTTTTATGATGGTGCCACCTTGGGGTTTTGTCCCAAGGCCTCATTCTATGACCTCTCAAGCAGCAAATTTGGAAACAGCAGAGAAGTATTTTTTAAAGAATAGCTTATTCAGAAAGAGCCTGTAACAAGAGAAATGCAACCTAAGCTTCTGTGCCTCAAGAGTCAGGAGCCATTCTCTTTTTGCATGATTTCTTCTCATAAAGAGTGGTGAGGCACTGGCACTGGCTGCCCAGGGAGGTGGTGGAGTCACCATCCCTACAGGTGCTCAAGAACTGTGTGGATGTGGCAGTGAGGGACACAGGTTAGTGGGCATCATAAGGATGGGTTGGCAGTTGGACTAGATGAGCTTAGTGGGTTTTCCAACCTTAATGATTCTATGACAACCAGTAATAAGAGGATCTCTTGTCACCAATGCCCCTACAACAGTGAGGTTTGTCTAGCTGCTGGACACTGCCTCGTTACCAGCACTCCCTGGCTGCCCACCACCTGTGTGCTCATTGTGGGGCTGTGTACCTGAAGACTGAAAGCTTCAAGTTTTAGTTGGGCAATAGTTGGCTTGAAGTGCATCTATAGCAACTTGAACAAGGAAAGAAAAGAACAAACAAAACCAAAACCCCACAAGAAGACCACAGCCAACCACTAAAAACACATATATTCCACTGTGGTGGTTCAGAGAAAGAGCGCTTCTATTTGGGATGTCATTGGCTTCCTGGCATTCCTTATCAAAATGGAGTTGCCATAAAAAGTAAGTAACGCCTAATACATTTAAACTCCAAACACAGCATAAATAACAATTTCCTGCAACATTCCCTTAACTCGTGCATTCAGCACATGTGAGTGATCCCAGAGAATCCAGGTGTTGGCAGAATTAACCCATTCTGTAATTGCACGGTATGTTTAAAATTAAACACATGATGAAAAATATGTGGATTGAAAACATATTAGAAGCTTACAAACAGAAGAGGAAAAAATGATCTGAATACTCATTTCCAAATTCAATCAGACGTGAGCAAACAGGTACAATATCCAGATGGCTGAGATGATATCAGCAGGAAACAGTCAACCTAAGATTCTTTGGACACACTTTTAACAGGGGAAAGAGAGAAGGAAGGTTATTTCAGGAGCTCACACACAGCTGGAGAAGACTGTATATCAAACCACTATGTCCCACCCGCAGCCGTGCCCCCAGCCCCCCCGGTACCTGCGGCAGCTTGGGGTCGTTGATGTCCCAGGTAAGCTTCATGCTGGGGGCAGCAGCGGGCGGCTGCTCACACTTTTATCGCCTCGGGGCGGCCCGCACCTCCCGCCCGGCCCCCGGGGGCGGCCCTGGGGGTGCTGGGGAGAGGGAGGTTCCCCGCCGGGCATCGAGGGAGGTCTGCAGCCCCCCGATTATCACTAGAGCGGCGCGGGGCTGCTTGGAGCGGCCCCGAGGGCTGGTTTTGCTGCGGGTTGTGAAACTCTCCCTCCGAGAGAGCCATCGTGTTAACCAGAGGGTTGCAGTTTATTGGGAAGTTGCACACGCCGGCTTCTTAGGGGTGAAAAACAGTCGAAGTGCCTTCTGTTTAAAAAAAGAAAAAGGGGTGGGGGGGGGGGGGGGGGGAGGATGAAGGGAAAAGTGTTTTCAGTTCTCAGAAACAAAAAAGTAAAATAAAAACGTGTGTGATGCTCCGGCGACATTGGGTGCTTCGTCCTCCCGTGATGCTTTAAATGATCCCACCTGGCCAAGGGCTTTTCTCGTTCGCTCCTCTCCCCTGGGAAAGGCGCTCTATTTCCTTCTCTATCGCGAAATAAAGCCGACCTTGCAGCCCTACCGAGGCGGGATGCAGGTACGGTTTTGGGGAGTGGTGGCTGCGAGCGAGGAGGATTTTAGTTTCGGGGTTGGGGACGGGTCAGACCTTCTCCAGGAGCGCCGACAGTCGTTGCCCCCGGGCTGTGAGTGGGGGAGCGCAGTCTGGGCCGGGACTCCGTAGGTCTCCCGGGGGGGGGGGAACTCACAAGATGTTGAAATTTCGTTTAGGAGGTAAAATGAACCTTGGGGGAAAGATAGGGAAGCTAAAAGTTTGTGGGGTTTTGAGCTGAAAAGTGTTTTGTTTTTCTTAATTGTTGATTCTTCCTCTTATTTTCAAAGAAAGGAAAACAGTGAAGAACGGAGTAGAGAGATAAGCAGTAACATGGCAGCCCATGCAGAAGACTATGTAAGGAGCTCTTAAATACATCTTTAGGTTTATTTTGCAAATACCTACCTGTGTATTCTTAAAGGTGCGTTCTTACATGAATGAGGCAGTGCTCAGAGCTGTCAGTCATTTAATGGAAGTAGAGACGTAAGTAAATATAGGAAAAGTCTTCAATTCTCCAACTTTATAAATAGCATTGTGAGTGTTTTCTCATAATCAGTCCCACAGTGCTTCAGATGCTTGCCTGTGTTAAATCTCTGTTCTGTTTTCCCCTGTCTCTGCAGCTTGAATCGCTGCTCATCGATGCCTTTAAGGGGAAGGGGTACCAGAAGATAAACGACCTGCTGCAAGAGAGAGAAACAGACACACTGCAGAAGTACAGCAACTCTCTCCTTAGCCAGCTCGACAAAGCACTGAGAAGGGTGAGTATCACAGCCTGTCTACCAGAGCTGATCCTAACCGATCCTAACCACCCTATAATGCTGCCTCTGTTACCCATGGACTGGGATGACAGAGTGCGGCTCCATGTCTTTCCACAGGAGCTGGATAGGAATGACTTCCACAATGTGTCCCTGCTGCTGAAGTGTATCCAGCTCTACTTCAAGAGTGATCTCCAACAGGGGACGAGCTTGTTTGTTGAGCAAGGACTTGTAGAAAAGATGAGTACAACACCCTAAGCGAGTTACTAATGTGACGTAGAGTTGCTTATACCAGGGAAAAGGATTTGTAGTGAGAGCTAGAACATGGCTTATATGGCTCTGCCAAAAGTTTTTTTTTTTTTTTTTATGAGCTGAGTGAGGAAAATCTTCTACCTTCCTGACACTGTTTTCAATGCAGAAACTAATATTATGGTTGTACCTATCACCTGACTTAACAGGACTGTGATTTCTTTTTTTAAGCTAACAGTGGAGGGAGAAGATGAGTTGATGAATTTCATTTGTGAAAGAACAGAAATATAATAGATAGTAGAAATGTAATATTTAATATTGTATGTATTATAATATCATAGAATAAATTTGTGAAATAATAGAAATATTCTAACTAAATTTCAAGCGCTGCTGCAAAATACTATGTTAGTAATAGAACTGATAAGCAATGTTGTGCTTTTAAAGTTATAAAAGCTGGATACACTCTCTAAGCAGGTCTGCTTTTACATTTAGTGCAGCAGCTGCATTTAATTTGTAACTGTATTTTCTCTAATCAGCATAGTGCTGCTTTTTCAGCTGGCATCAGTTGTAGCAGAAGAAAGGCACCTGTGTCTGAAATGAATGATGCCAGGCTCTGATAGGCTGTGTCCAAGAGTCCTCAGACCAACTCACTGCGCAAATGCTTTGCAATGGTGCTTTTTGGGGACATGGTTGTTCAGAATTGCTTTCTAGGGAGAACGTTGACCAATTCTTGCTTGTCTGAGCTCTGTGCATCAGAGATGCATAGATTTGTAGCTACTCCTAGGTGTGTGATGCTGTTCAGTGTCTTGGCATGTATTCATAACATATGAAAGCAAAAGCTTGGAGAGTTTCTTATGTGTTATTTTACTTCCAGAACATCTAGAGCAGGTAATTTTGTAGCAGCTGTGATGCTGCAGAGCAGCATGACAAGGGGGTCTCAGGCACTAAGGGTAGGTGCATGCAACCAGAAAGGAGGGGAATATCGTGAGGAAAAGTGGTACAAGTGCTGCTGAGTGCTGTGAGAGTGGCAATGTGTGCAGGTGACTAACAAGACTCAGCTCCTTTACAGCGTGTGGCTTTCAACGCAGTACACGGCTGCAGGAGTTGAGAACAGTTGTGTGTGTATGTTTTGCTGCAGATACATGTAGTATAAGGTTTACTAGCTTGTCTTGCAAGGCTTTAACTGATTCTCTTAATTTTTACATGGTATCTTGGTTTGAAAGAGCAAGAGCGTTTGTGATCCTCATTGACCCAACTGAAAATAGTTTTTTGATGGTACTTCTGGAAGACTTCTTTGACTCTGCATTGGTATGTACATGTATTAAAGGGTGTAGAAGGGCTGTCTTTATTGTATGAGATAGACATAATTCACAAATAGTTTTCTATCAGGTGCAAAAGCTTTTGCTAAGGTGGTTCTGGCTGTTTGTCCCTGTGGTGTTTGAAACAAATGATTTACTTTATAAAGACTGATCTGTCATCTAGTTTTTGTTTGCAGTATTCATAACTTTAAGCTTACTGCAGCACTCACAATCCAATAAGAGAAATGCTTCGGATCTCACTGTCTGCACACGCGCTCTTGGGTATGTGTGTAAACTACTTGTGTGCGTGCAGGCATCAGCCTAGCTGGATGTCTTTACTTTACTAGAACCATGTTCCTGAATGCAGCTTGGTTTTTATTTATTTATTAGGAGATGGTAAAATATATTTAAGCAAAATCAGGCCTTCTTGTTCCTCCTTGAAATTATGCAAAATACTTCATAGATAAATTATTTGTCAGTTTGATGCCTTTGTCTTTCTGGCCCATTTCTTCTATATGTTTTCACTGTGGAGGATGAGGTGATGGTTCTGCGTGTTTCTTTTTGTTATCTGTTTTGTTTTTTCTTAGTTTACTTTTTCCAGGTGACTCCTACACTCTTCAGATACTGCCTGCAGCAATACTTGTAGTTGAAACGTGTAAACGTATGCGAGGGTGCCTATATGTGCAGCAGAACGTGCTGGGATTTGGGTTTTGCAAGAATCAGAGGGTGCTGCTGAATTCCCTGGGGGAGTGGGTGCCCTGCTCCTTCATGCTCTGTAAGATGCAGGGTGACTATATGTGACAGTTGTCCTAGGTGGCAGTGCTTCAATGGATGTGGGTGCAGCAATATTTTAGGCTATTACAGCCCTTTAGAGGTGTGATGGTAGGGCAATGAGCACCGAGGCACTTTGACTACTGCAGTTCTTGAGTTGCTGTATGTTCATCTAAACTTCCCTTACTTCTTCCATTAGGTGATTTGCAAGTGCAGTAATGAAGGTCAGTATTTGTTGTTTTTCCATTCCTAAGTTTTCTGAGTCTCAGCCTCAGGAGCACATTTCTTGATGCTGTTAGAACTCTATCCTCTCTCTGTCTCTACTTTCCTCTTCCTTCTTCTCCCTGTAACATATGCTTTAAAACCTCTTCCCGGTTTCCTTCCTGTTTGCGTTTGTTAACATATATAGCAGAGCACAAAAACACTTTATTTTTATTTTTCATAAACTAAATATACTAGCTGTGGTACCTTGTTTAAATGGCTGTCATCAAATATTTCATTCAGCAAGTGGTCCTGCTAAAATATGCCAACCTACATGCCATCCCTTTGTAAACCAGCGTGGTAACTGCCGCCCTGTAAGCTCTGTTTAAAGCTGGATCTATGACTGGGATAGTTTTACTTCTTGGAATAACACTGCAAACTGATGTTGTCTCACATATCTTTAATGCAGATGTTGTGCTCATTGCTGACTGTAGCCTTGCAAACTCTTTTCTAGGGAAGAAGCAGCTGGTGAACTTGTTTCTGCCTGAGCTAGGGCGTCTGGTGACAGAAGCAGGCATTTGCTGCGCTCTGCGGCAGGAGGTAAGGCCCATGCTTTGGGGAGAAAACAGAGGTGAGTGACTAAACAGGTGTGAGAAATATCTAACTGGATTCTTTCTGTCCCTGTTCCATCCCCTGTTGGGGGAGGAAGGCTTTGAGGACTCTCAACTCTATACTTGATAGCATCCCACGTGAGGGCAGAAAGAAACTCCAGCTGTCGGAAGAGGTGTGTTTCCTTACGTAAGTGTCTCTCCAGCAATTGCTGTTGCAGGGAAGGTGGCATTCAGTTGGGCTGCAGCACTCTCTGGCTGCACGGGTATGGATGAAGTTACTGGGCTTCCTACTGTGTTTCATGCATGATCTTTTTTGTAAAGTTTATGCTTCTATTTAGTCTATTAGTCTCACTTTAGTATTTTATTTCTTCAACTTGTTGTGTTCTGTTCTTTCAGCAAGGATCTTGCAAAAACAATGCTGGAGGCTGGTGGTAAGAACTACTTAGTGGTTATTCTTATGAAGCAAGGGCTCTCTGCCTTCATTTGCTTATTTAATGCAGATGAATTATGATTCAAATTATTTCCTTGTAAGAGTTGATTTTAGGGGAGGAAAATCAGATAATCATTTTCTTTATAAAGACTTTCTTAAATTACTAGGTGCAATAATTCTGGTTTTTCTAGCTAGTGTTGGTGATTCTTATTTACTAATAGGAAAAACTGAAGTGATATAAGTAGAAATGTAATGATGAAGGTAATTACGAAGTGTGCTTGCAGTTATTCTTAAACAAAACAAAAAAAGAACCCCAACACACCCAAACTGTAACCACAGACCTTTGATGTGAACAAACCGCAATTAAAGGAGTTTTATTACTTCTCAAGTCAAATCTTCATTTAGTTTTCTCCTAGCCACAACACTTCTGGGGCAATGGCTAAGTCACATTGCACGTGCTGTGATCAGTGTGGTGGCAACAAGGGTTTGCTCTCATCCCCTCCCTGGTATGCAAGAACATCTCCCAGTGCAGCTGTGTGCAGTAGCTACTGGCATCCTCTGCCATGTGAGATGGGGACAACCTTCCCCCTCACAAGGGCTACTGTCCTTAGCTACCTGACATTGCCATTTGCCTGGGTAAACCCAAGCAGAGCTGAGGAATCAATTTGTAGAGTGTTAATATAAAAGTAGCAGTACTTAGCAGTACAACTCTGTGTTGCTGGGGGGGGGGGAATATATTTATCCTGTGCTTATGTTTGCCACGTAGATTATGACCTTCAGGTTGCCCTTTCAGAAGCACTTTGTAGGCTAACAATAAAAAAATGGAGAGATGACCTTGTTAACCACTGGTTTGAAGATAAATATCTTGCTGAAGCTTTCAAAGAGATCAAGGATAAAGAATTTGAGACGGTGAGGGTTCTTATTTTGAAAACAACATATTTGACAAGACTGTATAGGGGCTGGTTTTGTTTGACTTCACTCAGGATGTCCTTGGAAGAAGTTCCTGAAGAACTGATTTTATAAATATGAAGTACTTAGTTATTTGTAAAAGGTGTTTCTTTTTAGCCTGACAAATATGAAAGAGAAGATTTCTTCTTTCTGAAGTGTGCTTACTTGTATGGTTTATGTTTAGAGGCTGACTGGTTATATGTTGGGTTGAACCCTCTGTAGCAACCTGAGTTTGTTTTTCGCCAGTGGTCTTTGGTGCCACACCTATGAGTTTAAAGCTTTTAACTGGAGTAGAGGCTATAGATCTGCAATAATGTATCACTTTTTCCAGAGGAAACAGCCTGATTTTTAATTTTTTTTTTTTTAATTATTTTTTTAAATGTTGTTTGTCTTGAAGGACTGCAGGAAGTTTCTTAACCAGCTAAATGAAAGGCTTGGGGATAAAAGAAGGTAAGCTGTGAATCAGGAAAATAAACTGCAATCTGTTTGAAAACTGTTGGGGAAAAGATGGTAACTTGTGTTATGTTCCACAAAAATGATTTAGATCATAGGCATGAATAATTAAGTTGCTCTTAAGAAAAGGATTTTATTCATTCTAATAGCGCCTCTTTTGAAAGTTAAAATTCATGAGGTAACGCTTTCTTTCTCCTCTAAGCTTCTCTAAACTTCTTGAAAGTTATCAGTTTTTTTTTTTTTGAACAGTAAAATTAGTAGCTGATCTTAATGACTTCAGATTTTAGCAAGTTAGGTTTTGACTGATGCTGAATGTATCGTATGAAGTCTGCTTTTCTTCCAGAGTCTATTCATTTCCTTGCCTGTCTGCTTTTGCTGACGTGAACCAGGTAAGAGATAATGCAGCCCTACTATCTACAGTGCTACTGCAGTTCAAATAGTTACTTTGTGCAGAGTATGCTTCTTCATCTGATTTTTTTTTTTCTTTGTTAAAAAATTTAATTTTCCAGAGTACAGCATGTAAATTTCCATTCTTGTTCAAAGTTAGCTTGTTTGTCAACCAACTCATTGCTTACTGCTGCTGACTTTGCTTTTGTGTCAGCCAAATGACAGAGGCAGCACTTCTCTTCGTGGTGATGACTGAAAAGAGATCTAAAATGCATCAGAAGGACTCTGATTCCTCTGGCAGGGCTCCTCCCAGACTGCCAGAAAACAAGATCAGCTTGATGCCCATGTAGGAGAGGTCATAGTTGTGGTTAAGAAGTCTACAGATTGCTTTCTAAGTCTTCAAGCAAATTACATATTTGTGGCACTGTTCCTGACAGTGGTACCAAAACAAAACAAAGTCACTAAAGTGCTTTGTTGAAAGCTGGTACTGATGCGCTGGCTTATCTCATGCGCTCAGAAATCCAGAAGTCTTCAGAGTCCTTACTTGATGCCAACACACAGGCATTTGCATGAGGTATTTCCTTTCACTTGGTGAAATGTGTACAACCCTGTTCTGACTTGTTGGGTATGACTAGATGGATGGTAGGCTTGCAACTCGCAGATTGATTCCCAGTTAACTTTCTGGGATGTATACATATATACATATGCGGACGACTTTTTTCCAATTTCATTTTATTAAAGAAAACTGAGAATGATATACCAGGGGAAGTGACAGCACTACTGCCACGTTTTTCCAGGTGAAGAAGCCATCAGATGAGAAGCTGGACAAGTTCTGGATTGACTTCAACACTGGTAGTCACAGTGTGACTTTCTACATAGATAGTACTGAGGTAATCATAAAGCACTGGCAACCCTTAGCTAGCCTAATACAACAGGTGGATGTTCTATTGCTGATGTGTGTGTTTTGGTTCTCCAAGGGTGTTCTCTGGGACTCTGTAAGGCTGCAGAAAGAAGCAGTCAGCTGTTACAGTCTGAAGGGTAAGACTTGGCCACTCACTGTACCTTCTGTTTGTCCACAAGTCTGCAGGGCAAAGGAAGCCAATGTAAAATATGGGAACTATTTGGTGATGGTGATGCCTTCCCTCCTCTATGCTGAGTAATTGGATCACTTTGCACCAGCACTCCCTATACTGATTTATGGCTTGTGCTTATGTTGAAGATTGGGTTTTCAGTGGTCTTTCACACTGGTTGATTGACTGGTGTGAGTTAACACCTTCACTAGCCGCATCAGGCTCTACAGAAATTTATTTTCTGAATGTTGCCTGGGGGACAGCTACATTGCCATTAAGAGCAGAACCAAAACAGTGTTTGAATGTGTGCCAGGCAGGTGGAACCACCAGTGCTTCTCTGAGCCTCACCAGGCTACTGTGTGTGTAGGTGACTCTTCCATGTTGTGTCCCACAGTGGCAGTAGAGCCATGAGGAAGAAAGGTTTGCCTGTGTTGTGGGTGTACTATGCTTTCCACTTGGGATGAACTGCAAGACCATACACGCAGTAAGGCTCTGCAAGTTGCTGAGGTGACGAAGGGAGCAGATTGTTCCTTGCATCCAGTCAGGATGTATTGAGGGGGCTAATCTGTAGATATGAGGGTAGTAGATGCATAATCACCTGGACCCAATGAGAAAGAAATGGATGGGAAATGTAACTGGAAATGCCATGGGCAAGGTGTGAAAGAAACTGCCTAAAAATTTATATATATTTAAAAAAAAGTCTTTGGGACAATAGACTGAATGTCTTGGTATAAAAGAGATATGACTTTTGCATTCCCTACAGAGGATGGTGGACAAAAGATAGTCAAAATTTACATGAAGATACCTGCTACTCTTAACAAAACAGAAGCAACAAAAATCAAGTTACATTTCAGTGCTGAGTATGAAATCTTAAGTATACTTAAAAAAGTCCTTGGAGATGAAAAAATGATGGTAAGCTCTTAGCATTAGGTTTCTTTTTTTTTCTTTACTGAACTGTGTTTTGTTGATAGACACTTTGTGAAAACATCAAGTGGCTTTTTTTCCTACCTGTTTGTTATGTATTATTCTTCCCCTTGAGATTTTTTGGCTCTGAATATAGCTGTTCTTAACTTTGGCCTGAAAGAGATAGTAGGTACATCATAGGAAAAAATAGTTTCTAGGGACTCTAATTTATGCTTTAGAAGCTGGAAGGGTTAAACTGTATTATTAGTAAGTTGACTGATATGATCACTTCTGCTGAGGTTTTTGAAGTAGGTAATAAAACCTGTTGTACTTAATTACCTTACTTGAACTGAACTGTGAACAAGTTCTCACGTTCACTTGAAGTACTGCACAAGTTGAACAAAGTGTGACACAAGAAGCTGGTGAAAAGAGGAATAACAGGACATAGATTGACTTCGCAGATACTACTTTTAATCTAAACAGTAGAGGTTGTTTTTTTTTTTTTTTCAAATGCCTACTTTTATCATAAGATAATGGAAAAACACAGGAGGGTGTTTTTCTTTTGTTATTTATCAGTTTGATAACTTTTAATACGTTTAATTCATCTGCAGACTGTGGGATCTACAGAAAATCTTATGTCTGAATAAATAGTCACAGTATAGTAGCAGGGGATGAGACATTTCCAAATGGTCAGCTTGGCTAGCATCCAATGATTTGTTGCTGGTGATTAGCAGATGTTAATTATGCTATGAAATAGCTAACTGAATTTGATAAAGGATTCTACTTTAAGGTCATTTCACATAAGATTCCTTCATGCTAACAGACAAATGTGGGTGAAGAGGAGTCCATCCACACTGGGAAACAAACCAGGCAGAATGAAGAAGGTGATTTTTTTTTTTTTTTTTGTTGCTATTTCATTTTATGAAATTTAAGTTATTCAGTTTCAAAATGAGTATCTTTACTCACAGTCCACTGCTTGCAATTAGCCACTTTATTAAAAAAAAAAAGGTGGGGAAACAACTCATGGAGACTGGGTATGTGCACTGGCAGCTACAGCGTGTTTCAGGTTTCTTCAGATGAATATCCAAAAGGGCTACTACTAGCTGTAGATATGGGACAGCAATTCCTTCAGTAGTCCTTCCCTTTTCTCTCCATTTACAACCCAAAGTAAGCTGCAATGGAACTCTTTCAGATGCTGAAGGCACAGGTGAGGAATCTCTTTTGTCAATGTTGAACCTTGAAGCATGTACAAGGTGGGCACTACTACTCAAGGCATTCAAGCAGTACAAATGGTAGAATGTAGTTTGTCTTTAGATAAACAACCTTTGTAGTGACTTTTGGAGAATCTAACAGTGAAACAGATGGTGGAAGATCTAGTCTGGTGCTTCAGTTGGATCCGGGAGGTTGTGCATGTGTTGCAGAGCTAAGGGTTAAGGCAGTAATCACACATCTTCGTACGTGATGAGAGGTAGGCTTATGATGCTGATTTATTGACCATTTCAATACTGCCTTTGGTAATCTAGGGTTTTTTAATGTTTCACTAAGCATGATCTTGAGATGTTTGTCTAATAGTTGGTACTCTTACACTTTTATGTATGTGCTTAAGAATAGGGAGGTGTATGTGTTTAAATATCATGAAGATATTCTCATCCAGATTGTTGCTCTGCAGTGAAATCTCAGTCCAGTGATCTACAGAAGAGGAAAGATTCTGGAAATGTGGAACCCATACCGGAAAACTTGATCTCACAACACAAAGAGCAGTTAGTGGGCACTGTAGCAGTGAGTTTTGTGTCTCCTTTTCCTTCTCTGGTTTTTGACAGGTGTAGTTAAAACTTTGTTTCCAAGAAACCTGGTTTGTCCTCAGACATGACCTATTTTTAAAATCCACCTTTCTCATATTAATGGGAAGTCAGCCTAAATACTTGTCCCCAGATCTGAAATACTGGCAAAATGCTTAAAAAACAGAACAGCAAAAAACCCCACAACTTCCCTGCCTTACAGGATGATGATGGAATGATCTGTGGTGCTCATGCTGTCACTCAAATGTAACTCATAGACTTATTATATGTGACTAACAATGATGATGTAGCTATTGCTGGCACTGAAATTCTGATCTTGTAAAACAAACAAAAACCTCAGAAACCCCACTTCTTTATTAAATGTCCGCTGCTGTTTTCATGTCTCCAAGCAGAAAACATCTAACGCTGATGTCACCATGACTGCAGTGAACCAGCAGTCTGGCCTGGATGAAGCTGACCAAGGCTCAGGTCAGGCATGGCTCTCTTCAGTTCCTTAAGCGTGACCCAGTTAAGTGTCACCTGGGTGACATGGTGAAGGTTCTGCTTTTGTGGGCTTTCCAGTGAAAGCAGGCAGACAAAAATTTTTACTAGTAGCTCCAGAGGGTGAAGCTGTAGTTTCCTTGTCTCCTTCAGCATACAAGTCCAAAATTCTGTCTCCAAGGATGGATGTGAAGTCTAGGTAAGTGTCTTTCAGATGAGAAGCTGAAAGGTGTTGGCTTTTTTTTTTTCTTCCCTTACCTTGGGCTAAAGTGCATGTGATTATGAGGTTTGTTTCATCAGTTATGAAATGGAAAAAAATAAACTGCTTTGCCATCCTGGTTAGCAAGGTGATGCTACCTCACATGCCTAATTTAATTAAAATGCAGTATAAGTGTACCCCTGTATTATAGATAGCTCAATTTCTGTTGCATGCTCAACTCAAAGACATAGCTGTTTGTCATAAGGACCATGATTTTTGTGAAAGATCACGTGAAATTGTGTCCACCTTGGTGTTACTGATACCATTTTTGAGAGCTGTGAAGGACAGTGTTATAGTTAATGAGTTGATCATCTATAGAAGAGCTTTTCTCCCTATGCATGTGCTAACCCACTGCTTTAAGGCTTATTGGCACCAATTCATTTCCTATTAATACTTCATGAATGGACTATCTGGGCTTTAAAACACTATCCCCTCAGCACTGTGTTCACTTGTGTATCCTCCACAGCGAGAAGCCCCAGGAAGAGAAACTCATGGAAGCATCAGTGCCCAAGGTATATTTTCACTCACCTGAGTGAAGATACGTGAGGCAAGAGATAAGATGTTCTGGTGGTCTTTCTACCAGGTTTATGAACTATATATTGAAAGTTCAGAGGTTTTTGTAACACTTAGCCCTGCACAATGGGTTCAAAGCTTCTAAACTATTTCTCTTATACCCTTTATATCCTGTCCCCTTGATTCCAGCATCAGAACTCCAATGCTTTCTGGTAGGAATGAACTATGTAGCTACAGCTAGACTGTTGTGATAGGAAGACTGTTGTGTCCTGATACTTCTTACCCCTGCTTTTATCAGACTTTAGGATGAATACATGACTTTGTATACGACAGCTTTTAATCCCATAACACTTTTCTTTTTAGAAAGTTGGTACATTGGAAAGGAGAACCAGAACAAAAGGTTTGGTCAAGCAGAAGACTGGAGGCAGGTATAGTGCAAGCACGTAGTGGGATCTGGTATCCCGGGTTGTTTTATCTCATGGCTGCAAAAATGGAACATGGCTGTCATAACAGGATCCCGGTTGTTTGGTATCTTATGTCCTGGAGCTCTGAGATGGCTTTTCCTCCCTGCTGTGGTTTTGGTTGTCCAAGTGTTTGGCTTTGGTGTGTGTCCTGGTCTAATCTGGTGATTCTTAGCTTGTAAGATATGCTTGGATTACTTTTTTTTTTATTGATTGTAGACAGAAATAGAAAACTTTAGCACAGAATGTCAACATCACTGCACAGTCTGTGTTTTAAGCTTAAGTACCTTGGTGCTCCACTTTAGAAAACAGGAACAGAGCTGGAATGGGGAAGTGGCTTAAGCGCAGTCGTTCTGCTCCCTCTAGTGCTTCATCTGAAAATGAGCATTTCTTTCTAGTGAGAAGTCTCACTGAGAAATGTGTATTTCTTTATCCTTTTACTTGTGAGAAAAGGAGAGTATGCTGCATGTTGAGAACTAATTGTAGGGCTTTTTAAAGTAGCTGTTATTTGGTGAAAGAAAGAAAAATACCCTTCATTTCAAGTAATTAAGGGCACAAAAACTAAATGAGAAAAGTGGTTAGAGAACAAATGTTTAAATTTAAACTCCCAAAAGGGAGTGAAATGGCTTTTTTGTTTTGTTTTGTTTTTTTTTTTTCTTGAATGCTTCTGAACTTATCTTTCATTCATGACTTTCTCCTACCATGTGCTAAGGAAGGAGTGAATTTAATATATGTTTATATATTTATTTATAGTAGAGGCTGTGAGAACACTGTATTTAGGCATATGACACTTATTTATTAACTTTGTTAAATAGGAAACACTCACAGTTTATTCCCCCTCCCTCAGTACTTCTCAGTGCCTTTGGGTAACTGCTCATGGCAGTCTGCCACACTGTGTTGTCTTGCAGGAAGGACTCCTATGACTTTGAGGTCTCAGACTCTGCGAGTCACGAGAAGGTAAAGCTGAGGCAGCTTTTAGGGGCTGTTCTAAGCTCATGGTTCAGCCGGAGGGCAGAGATTTATAGTGGGGGAATACATTTGATCACAGATGTACAGCAAGGGTGGGTGTGCTCACGCAGCAGAACAGCTTGTATTTCTTTTTAGTGTTATACTTAAGGAATGGTTTTCAGGAGTGGGAAGATTTTCTGCTACAAACTGGACACCATCCAGTCTTCTCTGCTGCCACTGGGTGTCAGCATGAAATCTTGCTATGTGGTACACTGCCTGATGTCCTGACAGCTCCATCTGAAGTCTGTCTGGGTAAAAGTGTTCTAATTTTGGAGATTATTTTACAGAATAAATAAACTTTAAGACAAGCAAGTGTGTGTTCGGTTCTTTCTTATCAGGTTGCTGAAGCCAAAGGGAAGGTTTTTGGAAAGAAAAATTCTTCACAAAATCAGAGGTACAGGAGCACCATCCATAAAATGCTTGCTTGTTGTAAGAACAGTTCATTGCCTTAGTTAAACTGCTGTAAATTAAGATTAAGAAGGCTATAGTATGTTTCCGAAACAGTAGTTCCTTACTTAGCTATCATAGCATCTGTGAATATTGGATGTCTCCAGTAGCAACATTTAATGAGAATCTGAAAACGTGCAAGTTACCAAAGAGAAAAATTAATCTTGCCTGCTTTGATAACAATAAGACTTGAGCCCTTAAACTGATTTACCTTTAGAAAATACTGAAGCCCTCTGCCTTTCATTTAGGTGCTAAATTTTGGATATTCCCAAATTGTTACTTCCAGAAACCAGAAAAAGAAGGAAACCAAACCTGGCAATAGAAATGTTGAGTTCTAATTATATATTTATCTTGCTATTAATTTATATGTTTTTGTAATTGATGAAGTACTGTTTATTTAATTTGTTAGTAGTGCAATTGATAAATGAACTAGTAGTGGCTGTGCATAAATAGCTTGCTGGTATCTTAGCATGCCCTGCTATTGCTGTTTAGCTGTGAGAGGAAGCAGGAAGATGCTCTAAGCCCTCTGCTGGCAAAGGGCAAGTGTCTGCCCCTAGTGTTTTTATGTAGCTTGAAATGCTTCAGGTATTGCATTGTGGGGAGGAAGAAACAAGGTAATTTTCTTTAGAGGAAAGGAATGGCTGGTGAGTTTTTTGGGGAGGGGCGGAGGGAGCTGGCTGATCCTAATGGTGTCTTTCCTCTTAGTTATAGGAAGCATCTCTTCTCTGAAAGCAATAATGAAAAAACAAGCAACAGTGAGAGTGAGAAAAGCTGGATTCTCAGCTCCCAGAAAGAGCCACTGCCAAAATCTCTCAGCTACACCCGAAAAAGGCACAGGGTGAGAAGGAAATTAAAAGGTAGGCTTGGTTCGTATCATGCATGGTGAGCAGGTAATGCTACAGGTGAGGAAGTGGCTGGTGGTTACTTGTGGTGGAAGATTCCTTCATTTTTAACCATGGTGCAGACCAATGGAGATGGCTCCCAGTTGCATTGCTGGTAACCAGGTAAACTTTTCTCCCTACAGTACTTCCAGTGTCATCTCCAAGCAGCAGCAATGAAAACCAGATGGAAGAGGTGAGGAGTTGTCATGCGTAGATTTAGAAACAGTATCAATGCAAAATGTGAGCAACTGAGTGGGAGTCAATATGTTGGAATCATCTTCTCAAGCATTCTAATGAACGAATGCCAGTTAGATATTACTGATGCTGTTGGCCTGCTAGAGGCTGTAGATACAGGGTCTCTGCTTCCAGCTATAGCTTCTGGAAAGCTAGCCATGCGTTATACTGACAAGGCAGCAAGTGGATCAGACATACATAAAGCACAATAAATAAGTTGAGCAATGCCAGGCTGTTCCAGTGCCCAGCTGTTAGGTGCTGTGTCTCAAATGTTTTGAAAATGTTCCTACCTGAATGCAGCAAGTATAGGAAAAGTCTCTAGAACTTGAAGCTGTACTGTAAGTTTTAATCTTTCCCTGAAAACCTTTTCTATTTTCTCTTGACTGAAAATTCTTTGATTCTGCTGCTGCTGAAAAACTTAATCCATTATATAACTCCACTGACCAAATGCAGAGTTTTAGGGAGCAGATAAATTCAGGGCACAGCATTGAAGAGAGCTTTCAGTTTGTGTTAGGCACATTTTGAGGCCTCTGCTCTTCTAAATTTTCAGAAATCAATCCACTCAAAAAAACCTATTTGCACTGAAAATATGTACTGAGATTTGATTTTGTTTTAGCAGGGGGCAGCAAGACAAAAAGATAAAAAGAAAGCATCAAGGAAAAAAAGTACATCCACCTCCAAGGGTGATGCCTTACCTACAGTGGATCTTGCTGGTATATCTTCCTATACTGTTGTCCAGTGTATTAGAAAAGTGTTTTGCTTTTTTTCTTCATGTTTTCCTCATAAACATTCTGCTTGGTAACATTTCCTGTAGTGGCTGCAAGGCCTGGGTATTGTTCATAGGTGAAACCCCTTGAGCAGAGGGAGCAGCAGCTGGGGCTGTTGATCTGGTTTCTGGGGAAAGAGTATGCTGTATTTGTGCTACCTTATCCTATCCAGACTGCTCTGCTACCTGTGCTTAAGTGCCCAAGTATTGTTTCTTGGAAGGAAAAAAACAAAAGAGAGCTCCCCTCAAGCATTGTATTTTGAAACTTTAAGGGGAAAAAAAAATAATTGTATGGATATTAATACAAGGGTTGCCTATGAATTGGCATTTTCTTCTGTGTTGTAAAGCAAGTACTGAACACTGGCAGGCTGTGGCTTGTGTTTCAGGTTTGTGTAAAACTGGCTGAGCTTTCTTCTGTTTTCTGCAGTGCTGATTAACTTTTTAAAATTATTATATTAATGGTAGTTCATGTATGTGGTAAAACAACTGATGCTCATGGTAAAGATGCACACAGCATTTATGCATGGAGCTTCACCCATGAAGTATGGATGGTATTGCCCATACGTCATGGTGAATCTGGTCGCAGGCAGGGGAGGCTGAATCCTTTGGCTACCCTCTCACACAGGTGAGGTTCCATCAGAGGAGCCCAAAGGCACATGGCAGCCATCAGATGTATCTATGGAGGAGCACTCTGGTGTGGAGGAGGAGGCGACACAGGTTCTGTATGCAGTGCTTGAGTTCTCCCCAACCTGCCCTCAGCCTGCTTCTGATCTGCAGGCCATCCATGCGTTGTGTTATTTTGTTTCATCTGCAGCCCCTGGCAACTTGCTTGCCTCCTGGGTGTGCTGCCTTATTTTTCTTTTCCATCTCTTCTTAGAAGTTTCACAATGTGTCTGATGAAGAGACAAGAGAAGAAAGCTTTAAGCGGAAGGACTCAGGTATGTTGGTCTCAATAATGTGGGAGAGCTGGCTAAAAGGCAGAAAGGGATGTTGGAGTTGTTGATTTATTTCAGAGACCAATAAGCACTGAGGTTTTTTGATATTTAAAGGATGCTTTTTGCACAGGAAATAGTTTCAATTTCTATGTTTTCAGTGTTGTGGTAGACAATGGCAAGACACTTTTTATGTAAATTCCTAAATTCATCACTGTATGGGAACTGTTGAGTCATGGCCTGAACCACTGATTCTTCACCTGAGAAGAGGACCAAGTCAGCCCTGGGAGAACAAGTGAAGGCAATTCAGCTGTGTGACCAGAAGGGGTGGAGCCTGGTTGCACCTCTCTTAGACCCCATTTAAGGGCTGACTGCCACTGGGGAGGGATTTCTGGTTGGAGATCCCTCCCTTGTGGAGTTTTTCCCCGTGACCCTAGCTTTGACCTTTTGCCATTCTACTCCTGTATTGCCTTTCTACCACACTAATCTTTCCAACTGTAACAATTGCTAACTCTTGCAGGTCTTTTCCAACTTAGGTGACTCTAACTCTTAAATCCTTACTTTGATTGCGGGGGAACTACTAGCGTAGCTGGTCAGAGCTTGGAGGCTTACAAACTAGTAACCTGGGAGTAAATATATCAAGTAAGCAAAAGAATAAACCCTAAATCTAATGATTTGGAGGTGTAATGCAACTGTAATTTAAAAACAAATGACACACTTCAGAAAGCTGCTGACTTTCTTTTCCTTTCTTTTCATGTAATATAGGCATAGGCAGTGATTATGAAGCACTTGGTAAATGAAGCACTGATGCTTACTAAAGTTGTAGCTTTCTTAGGTAAAAGTGGCATGTAAGGACTTGAAGTAAAACTGAACTTGCACAGACTAACTCAAAACTGCTGCGTAATGTCTTTGTTTTTGGAAACAACTGAACTTCATGAAAGTCAAGCAGCAATGGGCTGTCTTCATCCTATTACTGTTGATGCAACTCTGGGAACAATGATTTTAAAGTTACAGTTGGGAATATGACCTGAGTCACTAAAGTGTAGATTTTGAACAAAAGCTTTTTCTCTCTCTTGGGGTGGCTATGTTCATACTGTCAATATGTCTCCTATCTGTCAAGCACTTGCAGATTATACCTTTGCTGTGTCAATGCCTCTATGTAAGTTTGGGGGAGCATAACTTCTGAAGGTTTGTTGCTGATCACTGTGTACTGCACAATGTTATGGCTGGAGAAAAGCTGAAGCTATATAAAGGCAAAAGTAGGGTTCTGTTCAGAAATGTCAGTTGTGGTCTGTGTTTGCATCTGGTGATGTGCTCCTTGAAGCCTAAACCTACCCTGTGCTGCTGCAGCATTCTCCTCATGGCCTTGCTGTCCCCTAACCCTGGGCTCCACCACCTTCCTGATCTCTGCCCTATGGAGGCTCCAAGAGGTTCAACCACAGACACCTTGCTGTGCTCAGAGAGATGCAACGAAAGAAGTCACCCCTTATTCTGAATGTGCAAATTTGACTTAAATACAGGCTGCCTCTTCCTGCTGTGTTCCCAAGGATTTGGGAAGCTAAGCAAAGCAAACAAGCTAAAAGCAATTGTACAGCAAGGTTTTGAAGATCTGGAAGAAGCAGCTGTTGTGGATGTTTTGTCTTTCTCTGTATTTATTATTTATGTATTTATTTCTTAATGTGTAAAGTAGCAGATGGAATTGCTTAGAAACAACTGAACATAAGCAGATTGTGAGCTTGGGCTGGAAAAGAGTTTTATTTGGCTGGAGTAGTAGGATAAGAAGTAGAAGAATTCTGAGATGGAGATACAGTAATTTTCTAGTTAGCTGCATAGTACAGTCTGGCTGACTGCTTTCGTAAGGGGAGAAGACTTGCTGGACAAGTCTTGTGTTCTGTCCTGTGAAAGTGTGATGCCACACACTAAATTGAAGTTGCCTGCTTTTCTGTGGTAATTCCGGTATTGTTTTCTGCTTGTGTATCTGGTAGGCACAGCTACGTGCCTCCTGGTAATGAACAGGAGAACTGAAACCTCTCCCCTTCTCCTAGATGCATTAAGTAGCACTGTTGTGAAGAAGCCCAGGTTCTTCAGTTGGGAAACAAAGCACTTGTCCTCTGACTCACCCTTGAAACCAAAGAAACTTTTGAACTCAGTTGAGAAGGAAGAGGAGATCAAAAGAGGTAAAGTCAAATTGACACTTAAGGTGAAGTATTGAAATGTTTTCCAGTTTTTTTTTATTGGTAGACATCAGAGTCGTGTGAAAGCTTGAGGGGCATGAGAGAGAGATCTTGAGGGAGGATATCCTCTCCAAAAGTCAGTGTAGCGGAAGGCCTGTCTTATGGTTTGCTTGTTGGATGCCACGTATTTAGAAGTGTGAATAAGGACATCTGGGGTTCCTAATCACCATCTGCTCAGGTAGTAGTGCTTTCTAGTCTTTCTGAATAGTGATTGTCAAGAGTAATTAAAAATAATTTCTTTTCTAGAAAAGTATACAGATAACGGACAAACAAGCTGCAGTTATTGGATAACTGAGCTCTGTCATCTTGCATTGTTATCTGGGAATACGCTGCTCCATGATAATGAACGTTGTTGTTTACATCTCCCTGTGGTATCACATGGGTTTGTTTCCCACTAGGGTCCCCCAGCATGGAACTAACCAGGCACATGCTTTCTTGTAGGTCAGGAAACAGTTGATGTGAATACTGTGTTTCTTCCCAAGATACAGCATAAAGATATTGGTGACTCAGGAGTGATTGCTGTATTTGAAAGCTTTACCAACCAGCTAAAGCAACTGTTCTGGGTAACTTGCACTTTCTTAATATGTATGGCTTGGGTGGTGTTTTGGCTGCGGTGTCTGTTAGCCTGAAGTTCCTTGAACACTTTCAGTAGCCCCTGTAATCTCAAAAGCGCTATAGGAAGCAGAAGGAGTAAGTAAAAGGGATTCTAATCAGGCTTTTCCCTTTTTTCTCATTTCTGTGTTGGAAAATAAGTTTGTGTGGGTTTTTTTTTTTTGGGGGGGGGGAGGGAGAGGGGAAGGGAAAGTTTTGGAACTTTGTATATTCTTGTTAGAGGGAAAAGATCAAGGTTTTTGAAAAGAAACTCGGAATAGTTACAGTGTGCCTAAATCAGGGACATACACAGTTGCCCTCATAGACAAATATCAGAAATATAAAAGCTTCATTTTAGAGCACAGAGCTCTTAAGCTCAGCATAAAAATTCTGTAGGTTTCTCATAATGAAAAATAGAAAGCAATGCGGACTGCATCTAGTCACTAAAACGCATGTAGATCCACAAGGGCATGTTGGTATCTCCCAGATCAGTGGTGGTAGTTTCTCAGTGAGGAGTATGTGTGCTGCATATTGTTGGTTTGCTCACAGCATGGGCATACGTGAGATGCAGCGTGGGGGAACAACTGTTACTGTCAATCTAGTTTTAATGAGTTATGATGGCATAAAACCAAGTCCAGTTTGAGAGGATGTTATCAGAAAATCTTGTTATAAAGCTTTAAACAAACCAGACTCCCATCCTGTCAGATTTATACTGGATTTACACTTTGTACCATGCAGCAATTATGGGGATTTTGTATTTTGATTATGTCAGTGTGTGTTCATGGAAATATCTGCAAACTGGGTTTTTAGGTTTGGGGTTGTACCACTCCCAATGGGGTGTACCGCTCCTAATGGGGTTTCCTGTGGTCAGTCCAGGTACAAAGAGATGGAGATGTCTGCCCAGAACACACTGAAGACTTCTGAGAAGAACGTTTCTGCTCTGCTGAAAGAGATTCACAAGTGCAGGTGAAGTGTCTGCTGAACAAAGTGTCTTCAGCTCCATACGAATTTTGATTTCTTACAAAGAAATGCTTCTTTGTAAGAGGGCCTGACCTCTGTGGTTATTAAGGCAAAATGGGTTGTGTGTCTCTTTTCTGTAAAGAGAGTTTCAGAAGCATAGTTTTGTTCCTCTTTTCTTGTAGAGGTACCGGGGATGGTTCATTTCAGTGCAAAGAATGCTTGAGTTAGGAGTGGCTGATAAAGCTATCGACTTCTTGTTGTCATCACTGTTCATGGATCTGTTAAAAATCCTTGTTATGTTTAGAAGCTTCTCCTGTGATTTTTTTGAAGGGAGTGAACAAAGGTGACAGGCTGATTTACTTAAAGAAGTGGGGGAGAAGTACTAAGGGGGTTATTTATTCAAGCTTTGTTATACAGCCATTTCTGTAGGCTGTCTCCATGTGCATGAAAAAAATGGCAGCTAAAGGACTTTACAGGCAGTCGCCCAACGGGATTGGTCTGCTTTGTGCACTAACAGATTTCTCAGATGGGAGATGCATTCATTATTGGATACAGCACTTACAAATTTGCTGTAAGCAAAGTAAAGATAGGACTTAAGTTACATGTAAGCCTATCGAACCTCTGTATCTGCTACGCTTTGTGGGAGTTAGGTTAAGCGTAGTATGAAATAATAGCCTTTGTTTGATAGTTGCACTGGGAGCTCTGCTGTATGCTCTTTGCTGAACCCCAATACTAGCATGTAGCTAACCATGCCCCTGATTTGGTGTGGTACAGCTATTTGCATGCTCTGAGAGCAAACCTTCCCTGCTACTTCCATCAAGGACATTTGTGTCTGACTATGGGTGGATTCTGTGCTGAAGGCAGAGCATGGGGATGTCCACAGCTTTGCTCTCCTACACCCTGAAGTGTTGAACTTTTCTGTTTTCCATCACTAGACTGAACAAGCTGGAAACCTTCAGGAAGATTGTTGTGGAGGAGCTTGCCAGCCTTGAGAAAGATACTCAGATCTTGAGGAGCATGGAGAAAGATGCAGTGGTGTGTAGTATTTTTCTTGTTCCTGCTCATAGAGTGCCCCTTCCAAACTAATGGGGTTTTCTTTGGGCTGTTTTTAGGATTTCTGGAATGCACAGTTGCACAAACTGAATTCCTTCTGCAACCAGCAGAAGCAAAGGTATGCATTTACCAGTTGTCCAGCCTGCTCATAGGTCCTCTGGTGGTTGAAGTTAGCCTGAAGGTGGTATGGCACCTTCACTTGGTGTTCATTAACAGAGTCTTTGCAGCCCATAAGGACCTTAAACAGGTGGTAGGACTCAGTGAGGGACTCTACATGGGAAGTTGTGCACGATGAGCACGCACTTTGTGAGGTCGAGGTCTGGGGTGGAATGCACATCATCTCTATACAGGGATCAAATGAGGTGATACTTTTCCATGTAAAAATGCTAGTAGTACTGGTGCTGGGCTCACAGCTGCAAGAAGGATAGTCCTAAGTTTTGTTTTTATTGGTAAATATCGCTGTTTTATCCGTAAGCAATAGATGACTCAGAAACCAACTCATCTCATCTTACTTTCCCCACAGAATTCAGTCTGTTGACTCAGCTCTGGGTGAGACAGCTGAGAGTTTTGCCAGTACAATTGTCAACACAGTAAGTGCTGTTTTTGTTTAAAACTGAGTGTTAAATTGTGTGGAAAAAGTTCTTATTGGTTTTGTTATGATTGGTTTAACTGGGGTAATGGGAGGGGAAGCAAAGTGGCCAAAAATTACTTGCCTAAGGGAGAAGAAGATAAGGAAAAAGGTCATCATGTGGTAATACTTCTCCTCAGTATGTACCTGAGGGGTTCCTTTGCCCATGGGTTGTTTTGGTGGTGTTAGGGATTGTTGTAGCTAGCTAGGAAGAAGTTTCCTTTATAAGCACTGAACTACTCAGGGTATGGGGATACAGAATTGCCCCTGGTGAAGGGACTGGAAGAGCGGCAACCACATGAGGTTACAATTGCATCATGGGAGCTGCTCATCCTGCAGCCCCTTATTCCAGGCTAGGTATTAGGCAATTAAAAGCTGAATTTAGGTACTCTTCTTAGCTCTCTGCAACCTTCTTATCTTGCACAACATAAAAATTCATATAAACTTCTTGGAATGTTTTTTTTCTTACCTTTTCTTCTCCCCTACAGCACAACGTCTCAATGAAGAGTGCAGTAGAGAATGGCGTGTTTGTTGTTCCTTCTGACTAGCAGTCCTCTGATTCACTGGAGATTCCAGTGTTTGAAAATCCAGAGAAGATGGTCCTGTGGAGGATACATCAATCTATTTCAAATAGAAAGAAAAATGAGGAGAGCTAAACTAACATTGATAATGAGTTTTTTGTTGTTGTTTTGTTTAAAAACAGCATATGCTTGCTGAATTGTTCAGTTTTGATCTGCGTCCAAAACATTGTTCCTACAAAAGTGTAAGACAGGCTCATTAAATGCCAAAGAAACAGAAAATGAACTGAGTATGATGACTTAGCCAACAAACTGATGCACGTTGGCCGCTCAGCTCTAGATTGCAGAGATGAAAGCATGAAGGGATGGAGCTACTGGATGTTGGCTATGTGCCTGCTGGCATTCTGCAGACTAAAGGGCAAGAAACTTGGAGCGCTGTGGGCATACAGGCAAGTGAAACTAGAGAAATTATTTCTAAAACCAGTAATTATTGCTTGCTGTACTTTGTATGCTCCTGGAAGCTAATGTTTAGGATTGGAGAAGTAACACCAAAGGTCTTTTGAAAACGAGCAGTAGATAAACTGTGCTATTTAACATCATCCTCTCTTTCAACAAGTTGGTTTCCTAAATTGCATTTGTTCTTCACAGGATTAAATGCAGCTTGTGACAAACTTCACTTGTGCTGCTGCATCTTAATGAATATGTGGGAATGTGGCATGGTTCCCAGCTCTGTTTCTACCTACTTGCCTTGTAAAACAGACCTCAGATAGCTGTGTGTTAGTCAAGGGAATCTCCCCTACACATGTTGTGCCTGCATGGCTGCCAGGGTTGTTTCATCACTAAAAGCCTTCCGGTAACTGAGCCTGTTCCCTCTCAAAAAGATAGCAGCATCATGTCTGAATTGAGAACAGTGAAAATCCACAGCTGCCATCACTGAAACACTTCCTGGAAGCGCTGCTTGTTCCTTTTGCTGAAGTATTCTTGGGCAAGTGTGAGACAAGGCTGCACTTCCATCTGTGTCAAGGGGCGGCTGGTTCTTTCTTTCTAAATTGATTTAAAAGCGAAGACTTGTTCACTCCTGCACTTCCCCACAGATCCAGAACCACTGGTCTGCCTTCTGCTATTTGTAATGTGTAAAAGACCAGAGCTGCTATTTTGTGACTGCTGGCTTGCCTTTATTTCCTTGAGGGCTGTCCCTGAATACCTGACTATGCTGCATCCTTCTGCTGCTCTCCAGGGTCTTAGTGGAGTTTCAGTGACTGCTGTGTTTGTAACCTGTGACTTTGGGACAGATGTTGCTTTGGCTGGCTTAGGCTTGTTCACCTCCTGCTACAGTATGCTCATTGCCAGAAGGGAAGGTTTGACACAGGAATCATTGTGAGATGTGAGGGCTCTCCCTGACTTAAGGATCCTTTTCTTTTTCCCCCTCAAACTATGATAACAATGAATGGCCATTCATTTCTGTGATTATTTTTGGTGGTTTTACTGCTCTCCAAGTTAGAGCAGCCAAGCATTTAAGTTTTGTGAGCACAAAGGAGTAGATGTCCCAAGTTCTGTTTTGCTACATCTCCCCACTATTGGTGGATGGTGATAGAATACTGTTTTTTGCATCACTTATGACTGTAAGAATAGGCACTTTTCTCATGTAATTATCTGTGATATGGCATTAAGAGGAATAAAACCCGATGCATAGTATATTTCTTGTTGAATGCCCGTGTGATCTGTCAGTAAAACATTTGGAAGGTGTGTTGAGCAGTTCAGGTTGCTTGAATAAAGGAGAAATTAGCCTCTTTCACTGAAGTGTGTGTGCAATAATGGTAACTTTATTGCTTTTAATTGTTTTACTGGAGAAGTCTGAACCCCCAAAGTCTGCTTTCCCTGATAAGGTAGGATGGGAGAGGAGAAAGAGCTGCCATATGGCTTAGGTGACTCTTTTTCCCTGCACTTCTTTTTCTATCCTCTTATACAAAACATGTTACCTACTGAACAGCATAGCAAATTAAGCCTGGCAAGCTGTGAACTGCCTGAGCTGGGAAGGTGTGCTGGGGGGCTTTGGTCTTTCCCAATGGTCTTCATGTTTTTCCCAGCAGCAGATACAGGTGTAGACAACATCTGGGTCAGGAATGGCCTCCTGTGTTTGGTCAGCCCATCTCGTGCCGTTTCCCATACTGTTGGGTCAGTTTGGTAGGTGGAGTCCCCTGGAGGTCTGAAGTCCAATTGGCTTCTGCAGGTTGTGTTGCAAAATGGCCTTGTGCGGGTTACCCTAAAGTTTCCCACAAAAGAGCTGTTTGCTGATCCTGTGTTGTTGTTTGTTTTGATTTCTTCTGAGCTGGTCTTTTCACTTACTGATGCATTTCATCAGCTCAGTGGTGCTCTTGTAAGTATTACTGAGTCAGTTACATTTATTTTTTCTCCCTTTTTTTTTTTTTTTTTTGAAGTAGATAAAGCTCAATTGTCATCCTGTCCTTCTGAGTTAGGACAACAAAAAGATGGGTTTCACCCAAGCCTTCAGTGGGTCCTAAAGATGTGTGAAGGCATCGGTACCCAGGAAAAAAAAGTTGGAGAGATGAAGTGTGTGTTAAGGACAACTGCTCCATACTTAAGTTCTTAACCAGCTGAATTAACCAGCTTAATAATAAACTCTGTTAAAGGCCCTGCCAATATTATTATTATTATTTTATTTTATTTTTTTTTAAGGGAATGATGCTGGGCCAAGTTCTTGTTTACCTGCATGCTTTACACTAGTGAAATGGGCCAACCAAGGTCTGGAGAACTCGTGCTGCCCATTGGCAAGGTTGCAGGAAGCTGCGTGGCACTGTGACAGGGTGTTTCTGTGACTGGAATACACAGCAGAGTGACCAGGAGCCGTGTCCCCATGCTTGCCCTGCCTGTGGTCAGTCTGCCCTGCCCCTTGGCTGTTTCCACAAAAGCGGTGCACATGTTTGTGTAGTGAAAGCAAGTGCAGCAACAGAACCCTTCCTTGTCACGTAGGCTGACTTTTATGTATTGTGAGCAAGAGTCAAGAAAATATTCCCGATAGCCAGTTGGTTAAGGGAAGGCCTGCAAAAAAGCTGGGGCTGGGTGCACAGCAGCAGCCTAATTCCTTTCCTGTTTTTCTTGGGTTCATGGAAGGATCTTCCTAAAGCTCATTTCCCCCCTCTTCATTTCCTAGGGGGCTGCTAGCATTCGAAACCAGCAAACTAAACTCAATAACTTTCTCTCTTCCATTTTGCTTCTCATTTCTCCTACACATACATGTGCCCTGTGATGAGTCCAAAACTGCATGGTCTGGGTTTGTGCATCATCCTCTGTACTTTCAATGTGAAATAGATGATATTTTTGAGATTGTTTTCAGTTGAGACCTGGTAGCAGAAAACTGAGAGAGACAGAGTTGGAATCAGTCTGAGAATCAGATGACCTGGCTGGAAAGTATGAGCCTTGAACAAGCAAGTTATTCACACACTGGCTTTGTTAGAAAGATAAGTTTCTGCGGGTAGTGGGGCTGTATGTGAAGATTTAAGATTTTACTCATCTACAGTACCTTGCAATATACAATTTGTGTTAATGGTTTTGGTAGTTGAATTTAATGTTAGGTCAGAATAGATGCAGTGTGTGTGGCATTTCTGTGAGTGCTACATCTGAGTTTGTAAGTTGGCCTGAAGTCTGAGAGATGGATAAGCATAACTCCCCAAACCTCTGTGTCATTTTGAGAACAGCCCTCCTTTCTTAGCAATCATGATTCCTTGCAGTGCATTACAGCTGTGGAGAAGTTGGGTGTGTTTCTTGTGGAGGTATTTTGGGATTTTGATGTATTTATGGGAGGGATGGGTCAGCTGGCTTTATTGACTGGCTTGTTCTGAACTAGAAGAGACTTCAAAACTTGTTGCCAACACGGTTTTCAATAAGTAGACATTCAGGAAGGCGACTGTAGCAAACTGCAATGGAGATGATGAGTGAGTGGTGGAAAAATTGCTGCAAGACACTTTGGCTTAATGTTTGATCTTTCACAGATCTTATGTAGTTGGTGCTGGTACCTAACCAAGGGTACCTGTGAGTCTTTAGGCATGCTTCTATGTACAAGCACCTTCCCTGGGCTCGAGTACTCTACAGGAGGAGGCTGCTGTTGGCAGCAAAAGGCCCTTGTTGCACCCATCCAGTAGAATAGCAACTCCCTAGAAGCATTTGAACAAGGTGATTGGTGTTTTGGGTGTTGCTAGGAGGTAAGCTTTGTCAAACGCAGTTTTTCCATAAAAGAAATCTTCCTTAGAGAATGCAGGAAGACTTCTGGTTCTGGCTTTGTCTGTTTGGCTGGGCAAGGTGCTTCTTCCTCTGCCATTCCTGTGGAGTGGACCAAGCGTGCTGTGGGATGATGGTATGCCCGGCAGGCTTCATCTCCAGCCAATAGCATGTGGGAATTGCATCTAAACATAGCATAAGAAGAGAGGTTGTGTAGAAGAGGAGAAAAACACCTACTGAAGGACTGCAAAGATGCCAAGTGCATGGAGATCGTCGTTTTCCATGAACGCAGTTTGGAGTACCCCATGAACATGTAGTTGCCTGAAGCCCTGGTAAACTCGTGTGTGAGCAGGAGCAGCTTTCAGACCGGTTCTTCTTTGCCACCATCAACTCTTACAGAACCTTGCTGTTTCTGAGTCTGACATCAGCTTTTTCCATCTCACCTCTTTGTGGTCACATCCAGCACAGGGGCTTAAAGCAACATTCTAAACTGCTTCAGGAGAGCATATTTCTGATGGTATGGTTGCAAGCTAAACATTTTCTTAAACTTGTAATATTTTTGATTATGACAATAAAGCTCTAAATTGGCATGTAAGATAATGCCAGTGTGTTCTTTTACTGTCCTAGCTGAAATTCCATGGCTGAACTGGGCCAGGCTGAACTGGGCCAGGCTCCCCTGTTTGTTGTTAATTTCGAAGAAATTAACTGAAACCCATGTGATGCTTCCTCGCCCACCACCCCGGGGCAACGTGTCAATTAAAAATGTTTCGTAGTTGCCAAATTTGTGCAGGTCACCTGTATCACCTGTACTGATTAACAGGATTCCATGGAATATCTAAACCAAACTCCTTCCTCTACATATTGGTATGTTTGGAATGTGTCAACCATGACTTGCCAAATATGCTTCGTTATGCCGTCATGCCATCATACAAAGCAAAATCCAGAGATTTCATGCCGTTGATGATTGCTCAGTCCTCAGGTTTGTTTGGATATGTCTGCAAGGCCTCCGTGCTCTCGATGGGATCAGCAGCTCCTCCTGGTCTGGTATTGTCTGCAAACTTGCACAGAACACCTTCTAGTCCTACATCCAAAGTAATTTCTGAACCAGAAAACCAGAGGAATGAAGGGCGGGAGCCTGCATTGCGTTTTGAGCCACTAGTAAGAGGTAGGGGCTGCTGTATGGGGCAAGGATATTCAGTCTACCAAAAAAAAAGAAAAAATAAAATAGGAAGCATAAAAATCCCTTGTTTGCACACTGTAGGAAACCTCTGCCTATCACCCTAAATTGTGTGTATGCATGTAATGTGCAGAAATACCACCTGTCCCATCAATGAGGGCAGAGCACAGCCATCGGCTGTATGAAAACCACAGGAGAGCTTTACAGCAGTGCGAGTGGAGCCTGGTGTGGGGTTACAGAGGGATGTCTCTCACTCTGAACTGAATGGCCTCCAAGCTTCTGAAAAAAAAAAAGTAGTCTCAAATTAACACTTCATAGTAATTTGGTACCTGAAATGGGAGACATTCTGATATTAAAACTTGTTTATTTACAGTGTTACGTTTTACAGGAAAATCGGTTTTAAAAAGTCACTGTTTCCTTTTCTTCACAGTTGCAGCATTTTGAAGATGTTAAGACAGATTTGGAGGATTTAAAACATATCTGATTCCAGCCTTCCTGGCTGGCCTGGATCTGCAAGGTGAGACCATCTTGGTGGTGGTGGGTTTTTTCTCCTTTTTTTTTTTTTTTTTTTTTCCCCCTCAGCCCTTTGAGCTTCAAGTAAGGCATTTATTTTATTTTTTCTTATGAGGTTTAAGCAAAACAAAAGACAGTCAATTACTGTGAGGTTTGTTGCAATAATGTACTTTAACTCTTAGCATGCTTATGTTGTCCATGTTGGTAGTTAAATACTTTGCCTTCAAAAGGTAAAGGGACTCCATGCAGCCTAATATCCATGCTTGGATACGCAACCATTTGTTGCCTTTCATAGACAAATGGTTCAGCTATTTGCCTGGTGTTCTACCTTCCTGCTTCTTGTGCTACCCTCTGTCTTTATGCCTTCTAGTTGTGCTTCTTGCACCTGCAGAGGTTGAAAGCTTCTGCTGGTCAAGCACCTGTTCTTCCCCCAGCCTGAATGACTTCCTCATGCCCTTTCCTTGCTCTCCACAAGCTCTTATCGTAGTTGCAGCCATGTGTGCTCTTCCCAGCTAGGCTGGATGGTCAGCCTCTTGTCCTGTGACAAGACTTCCTCACTTTGCACCTACTGTCTCCAGGACCCCCACAGTGAAAGGTCAGTACAAGGTGAAAACTGGCTTGGGACATGGAGGAAGATCAGAGGAGCAGGACTTGGTGGAATGCTTCCTTTCCATGTGGGTCCATGCTGTTGTTTGGTTCCCTGTACTGGCTCTCAGACGCATGGTCTGATTTTTGGGTGGCTCTTTGTAGAGTCAGGAGTTAGACATGATGATCTTCAATGAATCATTAAGGTTGGAAAAGACCTCTAAGATCATCTAGTCCAACTGTCAACCCTTCCCTACCTTGCCCCTTAACCATGTCTCTGAGTGACATGTCCACACATTTCTTGAATGCCTCCAGGGACCGTGGCTTCACCAACTCCCTGGGTAGCCTGTGCCAGTCATTGCTCATATTGAGAAGAAACTCTTCCTAATATCCAACCTGAACATCCCCTGGTGCACTTGAGGCTATTATCTCTCATCCTATCACTAGTTACCTGGGAGAAGATGCTGACCCCTCCCCCCCCCACCTCACTACAACTTCCCTCCAGGTGATTGTAGAGAGTAATAAGGTCTCCCCTGAGTCTCCTCCAGACTGAACCATCTCAGCTCCCTCAGCTGTTCCTTGTAAGACTTCGGATTGCTTAGGATCCTTTCTGACTCAAGATATCCTATATTCTGTTATTCTATGGCTTTTCATACGTGGTTCCTTTCCTTCCTTGCTGGGACCCTGCAAGGTGATGGGAGGGCTGTTGTGACTACGAAGGAGAGAATTTAAATACACTAGGCTGGAGGAGCCCACAGCTATTTCACTGTGGGAAAAGGGGAAGGACAAGGGGTTGTGACTACTTTGTTAGAGAGTTTGAAGGGGGCTAGGTTAGAAAGGGGCGCAGCAAAGCTTCCCAAAGCTAACCTAAGCTGTTCTTAATTTGTAATCATTTATGTGGGAAGTAAATATAGCCAACTGACGTGGTGGAATTGGTGACTGGCTTTTTTGTGAGAGACAACCACTGCAGGCTGGAAATCGGTTTACTTCCCCTACTGTAGAAAGTGCAGGAATTCCTTTATGATGTACTTGGCTCCTTTTGGGGTTTGAAGTAAACACCTTCTACATCTTTTGTGACTATTTAGCATGCTTTTTTTTGCTTCAGATTAAGTATTTGTGTATGGTCAACTTTGTGCACATTCACACTCAAAGAACTTACCTTCTCTAAGTCGCGAGCTCCAATTTATTCCAAAATCCATTTATCATAGAATGGCTTAAGTTGGATGAGACCTTACACATCGTCTAGTTCCATCCCTCTGCCATGGGCAGGACTGCCACTCACAAGCTCAGGCTGCCCAGGGCCCCATCCAACCTGACCTTGAGCACCTCCAGTTATGGGGCATCCACAACCTCTCTGGACAGCTGTATCAGCGCTTCACCTCTCTCTTAGTTATTAGGAAGGAACTCTTCACTAAATTATATCTCCCCTCTTATAGTTTAAAACCATTCCACCGTGTCCTATCAGTATCAGACTGTGTAAGAAGTCAGTCTCCCTCCTCCTTATTAGCTCCCTTCAAGTACTGGAGGGCCCCAATAAAGTCTCCTTGGCACCTCCTCTTCTCTGAGCTAAACAAGTCCCACTTCCTCAGCCTGTCTTCATAGGAGAAAGTGCTCGAGGTGTCAGCCTAGCAGAGCCCTAACCTTTTGAAGATTGAATATTTTCATGTAGTGGTTTATAAGGCGTTTTTGTGCCAGCAGTACAAATCAGAAATATTTTCTTTTTCACGTGAGAAAGACGTTGGCCTTATTGTTCTGATGGTGTTCTTTGACAGGACAAGTAAACTCACTCACTTTGTTAAAACTTAAATAGCAGTAAATTACTGAGTGTCCGGTACAAATAACCGATAGGTGTAATCAAATAGGGTTTTAAGCTAAAGCCTGTAATTCAGTCTCTTGTTTCGTTTTTGTTTTGTTTTTTTTCTTTTCTTAGAAAAAAGATCCCAGGAAGTACTATACTTATTGTGCTTTCTTATTGTTCAGGAATCCGTTTGAAGCAGTAAAGTAGTTCTTATGGAATCCATTCTTGACTTCTGTTGTGACAGGGGTTTCCTTTGCAGCCGTTCTTGAAGGTGCTTTCTGGTATGTCTACAAAAGCAAAATTTAAAGTATCTACTATTTGTTTAAAGCCTCCGAATAATATTTCTGGTTAACTGTGCAATAGAAATGCCTTGTTTGTTGATGCAGATGTACATTTGTTTCACACATTAAGGGAACAGCATTAATTTTGCTGCTGCACATAATACAACCTGACTAGTATTACCTGTAATACTTCTTAGTGTCAAGAAGGATTTTAAGCCTTTCTCACTGGAATGCTGCATGTGTGCAGGCAGGCTTGAGCAGTCCTTGCTAAAAATATGTATATTCACATATAGATGTGAATACAAACTTACTTTAGGTACCGACGCTTGTTCTACCTGTTTGGCATATGGTTTGCAACAAGAGCAATATGCAGAAATTTTGTTTACCCCTCTCCTTGTTCTTGTCTAAAGGAAGAGAGAGGGAGACTGCTTACCTTAATGTAGAAGTTAACAAAGAGGATGACCAGTGTGGCCATGTAGGAAGACTGGAACATGAGGCAGCCAAAGGGAAACCCACACGGCTTTACAGCTGCGCTGAGAGTGTGCACAATGGTGAGCAGAAACTGGATCTGGAGTAAAAAAAGATCATGCCTGAATATTTACTAAGGAAGGACTGGCACCAGCTAAATCATATATAACAACCTTACCACGTCCTGAGCTTTGAAATTTGAAACTGTTCCTTTCTGAACACATGAATGTATTGCGAGGGTTAGGTTAAAATTATGCTCTTATGACTTAAAAAAAAAAAAAGAAAAAAAAAAAAAAAAAAAAGCTGGATGTTTCCAGGAGTTTTTAGGTCAAATGGTTGGCAAAATGAAAGCCCTTTTAATGGGGATTGTTGTATCTTCCAGGCTGTGTCATGCAAGTACTGTGTTGTCCCTGGGCAGAAACCTGAGAAAACACTGGAGACTTGAGGCAATAGCTTTACAAGTCTGAACAGAAAAAAAGGGAATCTGAGGTGCAAGGAGAGGGTTAGACAGGCTGGTGTTAGTCAGGGATGGGGAAAAACAAAGCAAAAATGAGGGAGAAGGGGGGCTGTCAATGGTTAGGACTGTGAACCGCAGCTTCTATCTTGTTGTCCGAGAGCTGTTTGTGTCATCCTCTATTTTATAGCTGTACTGTAGTTACTTATCTTGTTAGAAGGAATCTAGCTTTTCTCACTTGAATGAGACACCAAGAATTAAAAGAAAAAAAACAACCCAAAAGATTTCAAGCATCATTTCAGTTACTGGAATTTTACTGGGCTGTACTAATGAATTTATCATTATAACTGCTTTGTTATGATTTAATGCTGCAAGTGTCAGTATTTGCCTGCTATTCCTTTTGCCTCCTCTGGCGTCTCTGAAGAATTTCTGTCAATTAAAAGTGAGAGTAATGTGGACACATACCAGCTGTGCCTGAGTGAGGTATTTCTTCCACCACAGATACTTTCTCATAGAAGGGATGACCGACAGCCCGTAATAGGAGTACATGAGCACGTGGATAAAGCTGTTCAGAGTAGGTCCAAAGAAACCTATAAAAGTGCAATACAGAAAGCATTTTATATTATATAAACTGCTAAAATGTGACAAGTGGTCATTACTGTACACAGGAGGCATTGCTGAGTAATCTTCACTTTGTGCTGTGCTTGCATCTCAGTTTGCCACTCTAATGCAGCAGTGAGTGCGTTACCCTGTCTCTGAATGAAGCTTGCCTGCTGTGACTTTATCTGAGCAATGCTCTTGCTTCATTCAGTGGCTGATTTTCTTATGAACTCTGATAAGGCTGCAGGAAGCCTCTATTTGTACAAAGCCCTGGAAAAGTGTGTTTTGAGACCCTTGGAATAGTTATCTATCCTTTGGTTATACAGAAATACTAAATGAGCAGTCTGTGGCCCTTCCCCACTTCAGCAGGGGAGATGAGGATTGTTGCAGTATCTTAAAAGTTAAGTCACTTTGAATTGCAGAATCACAGAATCATTAAAGTTGGAGAAGACTGTGAAGATCATCTAGTCCAACCATCAGTCCATCACCACCATATCTGCTAAACCATGTCTCCATGTGCCGTATCCACACGGTTCTTGAAACCTCCAGGAACTTCAGTGACTACAACCTCCTCCCAGGCTCCCTGGGCAGCCTGTGCCAGTGCCTCACCACTCTGTTGTGAAATATATTATGCCCAAGGTATAATGATTCAAAGAAGGCTGATGTTTCTGGCATTTCAGTGTGAAGTATAAGACAGTACCCACTAGATAGAGCTGCCCTGTTCAGAATTCAAGTGGTAGTTTTGAACCTTTGTGTGTCGTTCAGTAGCATTACCCTGTCTAAAAGTTGTTTGAAGAAATGTAAACATGAGCAATTATGGCAGCTTAGTGGAGAATCTAGGGTGTAACATTCAACTTTTTTTGCTCTGAACTTTTAACCTTGCTTCTAATTTCACTGAGATCTGCACATGTTCAGCAATTCTGAATGACAAGCTGTGAACCCTGACCATGCTGTGCTGTAACATAGGAAAGCACTGGCTTTGCACAGTGATGTGATTCCCCTCCAGCTGCTGGTGGTGCATCCCTGAGGTGATGGACTGAACAGAGACTTACTTTGCCCACAAGGTATCCAGTTCAGAACACACCACCAAATGTTAAACATCGTGGCATGGTGATACACGTGGAGGAAGGTGATCTGGCTGTTTTTCTTCCTCAGTACAAAGAAGATAGTGTCTGCGAATTCAATTACTTTAGAAAAATAATACCACCATAGCACCTTGGCTACCTGTAAAAGCAAGAACAAAGCAGCAGGAGATCAATATCTGCCCCAAAAAAGGGCTTAAACTTCTGTATTTCATCATTAGGTGCACAGCTCCCCCAAAGTCACTGAAGTCCTGCTGAAGGAGGAGCACAACCTCTGGCTTCAGTTTTATTTCTCTTTGAAGATGAGGCAGTTTATAGAAAACCAATCATTCTTAAATGTGATTATCAAAATACAAACCTACAGTTAAATATAATTTTAAAAACATATACTTGAGGATGGGACTTCGTTTTGTTTGTTTTAACCGAAGATGTATTTTCTTTTAAGGATGTTACTGTCTATATTTTCTTGATGATGGGAAAAGGCATTTGACTGACATTTTCTTTGCCAAAACACAGATAAATTTTGAAGGCTGAGGAAAATTGAGTTCTCTAGTCTCTTTCCCTTGAACTCTAATGTTATCTGGAAAAAAATCCTGAGCAATGGAGGGTGAACACGTGGATTTGCTGTGACACAGAAATAAGGGTTGTAATTAGAGATGAGTCAAGGCAGCAAAAAGGGATCTGAAGTTTTCTAGAGTTTGGCTTGAATGAATTTCCAACTACAGCTCAACATTGCAAGTGACTAATTTTTTTTTTTTCTCCTAGGTTTTAAAATGATCCATATCCTCTCTTTCAATAGTCAGGAAAAAATATATAGATACATGTAAAACATTTATCTCTATATAGACATATTTACATACATGCATACATGTGTGCGTGTGTGTGTCCTGATGTATGGCTTTTAAGAATGCTCCCTGCCATGCTTTCTATAGTGAGGATGCATCTGCACTGAATCAGAAAGTGAAAACATCTGTTTGCAGCAGGCCTGCTGCAGGTGCTGGGGCTGAGCAGTGGCTGTCCTCACCCGGATGTCAGCTTCCCCGGCGCTGTGGAGGTTCTGGCACTGCAAGTTGTAGCCTCCTTCCCACGTGGCAAGGATGAGCTGGAAGAGAAAACACAGCAGTGATGTTTGGAAACAGACAAGGCAGCCCCCCCCCCTACTCCTGCAGCTGTTCTGAAGCAAAACAACATCATGAGGGTATTGTAGGTTCCCGTTCATTCTGTAAACTGATGCTTGTAGACCAGACAACTTGCTAGTATCTTCTGCTTTACAGTTGTGAAGGCTTCAGATTCTTTTAGAAATATGCACTGAAATAGCACACTTTTTACATTTCTCTGAATTTACAGCCTTCAAGGCATCCATGAATATCTCTTGTTACTTAGTGCAGCGATCCTTACTCTAAAGCTCATGCCTGAATATTTTACCTGTGTCCTGAAGCAGTATGAACAGAGCTTGGCAGACCTACTACTGAAAGACCCTTCCTGTCCTTGAAAAAAATCTGTGCTGCCAACCAAGCAAACAAAAGGTAAATCCAAAGCAGTGCAAAAGGGAAAAAAATTCCTTATGCTATAAGTGCATCTCTCTACTGTATGTTGTTAAATGCAGGAAGGAGAGAGTACATGTGGTGCTGAGTGGAGGGATAGACAGTCATGAGCAATTTCAAGTTGGCTATCTACTGTGTGGAAGGAAAGCAGCTCACCTAATGGAAGGTACAAAATGAACTAGGTACGTATCTGGAAGAGAAGCTGGGAACCTTACAGAGGACATCCAGTTACTAGGTCTCTGTTTCTCTGATATTAAACACATTACTTTTACTGGCTCAGCTGTGTTGCTTTTCACATGGTGAGCGCTCTTACAACTCTTTACACCTGATGTTTGTCATGTGGAGACTGCAAATGCTGGGTATGCTAAAGTGATGTGAAAGCTCTCTCCTTTAGGAATGCAATTTATCTCTCTAAGAAACGTTCCTGTGAATATTTTACATCCTTATGTAACCTATGTAAGCCTATTCCAAAAACAATGTGTTGTTTTTGATGTTATACGGGAAAATAGAAAGTTCAGGTAGAGATGAAAATAGTTTTTCTTGGAAAAATTTCTGCCAAGTAGCAACATCATATTCAGTAGCAGAGGTTTCATATTTTGCCGTTGCTCTAGTTTTCTTAATGGATTCCAGTAGCCACACCAATCAATGACCTTTACTTGCCTACTCAAATATAAAGAGGATAAGGATTCACGATGTCAGATCTTATTGGTTTTCCTACTCCCAAGTGGCGGGGGTGAAGACGTGATGCAATGGTACTTGGGCAGCTGCACTTTCACACAATAAGCGGATAGCAGAGCATAACATTAATCATGCTGAATTAATCGTTGACTCAATCTTAATAGCTAAAAACCTTCCAGAAAGGTTCTCTGGCTAAGATGCTCAATTGTAAAGTCATCTGTGAGTAGAATTTGTTGAAGAACATTAATGTAGGTTGCCTGTTTTTAGACAGGCCTCTAATAACTGTGGTAGAACAGATAGCTGCTGTTGTGCCCTGAAGATCTCAAGCAAGCTGTAGTCTGGCAAGACTATAAACCCCACTAGTAAGTGTTTTAGGCTAGATTGTTCTGCTTAGGACTGGGGGATACTGGAAGCCTGGTTCCAACACTGCCATTTGGTCAGTGCCTCAGTTTCCCCAGATGCAGTGTTAGTAATGGTGTCCTATCAAACATGAAATGGGTGCTGAATCCACAAGATTTTTCACAATGAAAATATTTTGGTTTTCTTCTTTATGATGCAAGTGAGATATTTTTAGTAAGAAGAGAAACGCAAAGAGCACATTTTTGGCTACACTTTGGTAAGGTTTTGGTCTAGTTAGAAATCCAAAAATTAAACAGATTTGACCAAGAGAAAAGGTTGGCTAATTCTGTACTACAGTTGATGGCATTTGGTATCTCAACCTGCAATGTGTACAGCTGGAATCTGTACTTATCTCCTATCCTGCATAGGATACTACTCATTCCAGAACGGAGGAAGTAAGTGGTCCCACACTTTCTCTTTATTTTCATAGAATCATAGAATGGGCTGGGTTGAAAAGGACCACAATGATCATCCAGCTTCAACCCCCTGCTACATGCAGGGTTGCCAAGTACCAGACCAGGCCGCCCAGACCCACATCCAGCCTGGCCTTGAATGCCTCCAGGGATGGGGCATCCACAGCCTCCTTGGGCAACCTGTCCCAGTGCGTCACCACCCTTGGAGCGATTTTAAGATCTTAAAGTTTGTATCAGTCACAAAAATGAAAGCCTCTTCCTAAATGAAGTTTTGATAAGATCAACAAATGTTTGATTTCTTTTTTTTCTGTGGGGAAAACTCTTTCAAGTGTAAAGCCATGTTGTTGAGAAATTCTCAACCAGTTCTACTCCATGTTGCTCATATGTATATCAGAGACTGTCAGAAGGATTAATGAAAAAATGGCTTGAACTTGGTTATGAACACTAATTCATTTGTCTGAGATACTATAATAGGCTAAAAGAAATTGCTTCTGGGCTTGTTTTCTGTCAACTTTTGATTATACCTCCAATCTTGAACAGCTTTTGTATGCTACCTTGTATGATGTTAGGAGCTTTTTCACATGTGATAAACCTCGTCATATGAAATTTTGCTCTTGATTTCCAGTAATATTCTATCAAAACCTATTTGAAGAGGTAGGTGAGATTGAGTGCTGCTTGGTTGGCAAACTGGCTGAAAGTTGCACCTAAGTGCAGAGCTCAGGAAGGTCGTTAGGAAAGACAGGGAGAATACAGAGAATGAAACCTGAGCTATAAGGATGACGTGTCCAGCCAGAACTGCGGATGAGAGTAGCAAAGTCAGCTCCTCAGTTCTCTCAACAAGTACTCTGATTAGGGTGGAAGAATGTCTGGGAATGTAATTCTACCCAAACTGCATTCTAACTTGCTCAAAGAGCTCGGTTACTTTTGTCCTTATGCTTTGTTGCTTTGCACGGTCTTCTCAGTGACCTTTTTGCTGTCCACTTTTTTTGCACTTCTTTTTTTTTTTCCTCCAGGTGATAGGAAAGTGCACTTGATTTCATTTCTTCTGATTTCTCTTGTTGTTCTTTTCTTCTTGCCCCCCTAAGCTTACAATGGTCTTTTTGTCCTAACAAAAGTGTTACTTCAAAGGAGGCCTTTAACTCAAGTACCAGTGATCGTTTTCCTGCTAAATTTATGGTTGCTAACTTCTAGACAATTCGTGAAGGGCTAAATGATTATTTATTACAATCTTAAAGTAAGTCACTGTGTTAATCTGTGGGCTTCTGTAGCAAAGCTCCAGGACAGTTGAAAACATCTAGGATCTAAAATGGTTTTTAAACTTTCCTTAGATCTTCTGCTATTCAAGCTCTATCTGCTCTACCTTCTTAACATTTGCACAGCTAGGAAGCACATCTTTCTCTTTTTAGCCATTATAATGATAAAATAAATAGAATTTTATTTCAGTTTGCCCTCTGTTATCCTGGCATCGTAACAAGCTTTTCAGTCATTTGTGAGACGTCATCCCAGTTGCAATGTGTAGGGCTGAAAATGGTGGCCCTGATTATGCTAACATTATGCTTTTGACCTTTCTTTGCTGTCAGAGAATAAAGAGAATGCAATTCTTGAACTCTTGGAAATCCTCCCATCATCTTGGTACCTATTGATCTGCTTTCAGGTCATAAATCTAACTCAGAAACTTCAGGCTTACTGTGCACTGAACTTTCAGGTCCTAGAAAAATGAAAAATAGAGGTAATCATGATGCTTTTTTCAATCTTGCAAGGTGTAAGAATTTTCTTCTGGTTTCTCTAAAAAGCTTAGTGCACTGGGCTTGCAGTACTTGTGCAATTCTGCTTTATTCCTTTGGCACCCAGCAGGCAGCTCTGACTTTTGCTTTGCGTTGATAGGTCTCACATGCAAGACCTGCTTACCCGCATACATAGGTTGCTTGCTTACAGTCTTCATCTCCTATGGATTTGTAATAAGTCTGTGGAGCTACCTGAGGATAAAGGCACTTGAAATATCATGCCGCTCATATGCTAATGACACATCTCTAGGTCTTTTTAATCTGACCTAGATGGTGCCAGAGCCCTGCTTTTCTAAGTACCCAGTTGACAAAGGACTTGGGTGGGAGCATGATCACTAGGCTGAGATTCAGTATAAATAGGGGCAGTAGCGATAGTGCTGGGGAAAGCAAGCTAAGATGCTGATAGAGATTGCCTTTTCCTGCTAATGATAAAGAGTAGCATCATGCGAGCAATTTCTCAGTTCAGACATCAGCATTTGTCTGCCTTGTTTCCAGGTATAATTCAGTAACAAAATTGTGAGGATTTCAACCTGCAGGTCCATGGAGCATTGTCTGAGAGCTTACTTGCCCATGAATTAATTTTGAAATACATAAAGACTTGACTGCTTTTCACATGAAGTTGGTTTCCTCTTCATAGTTGGCACCTTTGCAGTATTAAGCATAGATGTGTAGAGGAAATGCATATTTTGATTCAGTGAGACTGTTAAAGGTTTTGATTTTTATTAAAATGACAGTAGCTGTTTCATGCATATTTTTGACAGTATTTCTGGAAACGGTTGGATCTGTAGGGTTGATCTAGTTCTACTAACAATGGTAGAGAGCAGTATGTATCTCCTAACAAGTGTCTGGCGCAGCTTTCCCTTATAGTAACAGGAATGGAGGGAATTATCTGGCTTCTCTGCAGTGCATCTGCAGCCTTTCTTATTTAAGCACAAGACTTGTGTCTAAGTTTCAGAGAACTTGAAAAAGCTGTGCTCCGTGAAAAACTGTTTGCGTAGTTCAGTGTCTAGGTTATGGCCTAGTAAACTGTCCTTTGGGGAGGCCTTCAAAGGCCTCTAACTCACAGCACGCAAGTGTTGAGACCCTGCCGTTTGAGGATAGTGAGGATATCTGACTTTATGTTAATGGTATATCTTGAGCGCTTGAGGGATTGGTTGGACTCACAGTTAATGGAGTGAAAATTGGCTCTGAGATACCTCATGCCCATGGTGTGATGCAGAAAGCTGCTGGCTCAGAAGTGGAAATCTGCCTTCGAAGATTTAAAAACATTTTGTTAAGAGTTCTTGCTACAACCTTTGTCTTCCTGCCTTGAGAGTGCATGACTTCACTGTAGTCAAGGGACTGTTAAACTAGGTTAGGCACAGTGAAGAGCTGAATAATTGCAGCACAGCTATCCCCATCAGGTGGTTTATCGTGTTTCTTATTAAAGTCAGCATATTGGACAGTCTGCATTTGGAGATGTATTCCTAACATAGACAAGGTCTTTTTCTTTTGAACGTCTAAGAAGTACCCACTCCATTCTGGAGCTGTCACAAGAAAAGATGTGTGGCATCTCATAAATAAAACCAAGAAGAGACAAGTAGAACAATTTGTTATTCATCTTTATAACAGAGCTCATTATTTTGTGGTTTATCTGTGTTACAGAGGTCAGAGAGTTGGAGGTGCAGTGGGAGGATGGAGGAATAAGGCCATTGTTGTAGACCTCTCTAATTAAGAATTAACCCTGAATCATACTCACTGGAGAGATCAGCTATGTTTACATAAACCACTGCGGAGAAGGCTCTAAATATAGGCAACTCCTGTCTTAAAGAGCTTACCTTCCATTTAAGACAGAGGGAGTAGGAATCAGAGAGAGACTTTGGAAATGAGATGTTTTGAAATGTTGAGTCACTATACCCGTTTTCACTACTGAAGATTTCTGTCCTCCTGTTTAGTGAAGTGCTGGCACAGGTTGCTCTTACAGGTGGTGGATGCCCCATCCTTAGAGTCATTCAAAGTCAGGCTGGATGAAGCTCTGAACAGCCTGATGTAGGTATCCCTATTCACTGCAGGGGAGTTGGACCAGATAGTCTTTACAGGTCCCCTCCAGCTCAAACAATTCTATGATTTGCCTGTTTCCCTTCAGCAGGGACGTTTAAGCTCCCTCAGGCAGGTCTGCAAGTCTTAAAAAACATCCACTATGCTCCTTCACAGGAAAAGCTGTGAATAGGCACCAGGAAACAGGCTATGAAAAAGAATACAGAGACTCTATTATGAAAGAATAACTTCTGCAATGTACAGCCAGCCTGGCTGATAGTCCAGAGCTGTGAAATCTGCAGTAAAGCAGCCATGTTGTCCCAGGGTTCCAGACAAATGCAGAACTGGTTGCTGGGAGGCACTGCTAGCCACTCCTGGCTGCAGTTTGGGTGATGTAAGTCAGCAGCCTCCAGCTACAGAGGCCAGGTCTGAAGGGACTTATCTGAGGATTTGTGCAAATCAGTGACCATCTGCAGTGAAGTTAGCCTTGGGAAGGGCAATGAGGCAGCTGGAAGGGAGCTGGCTCCCTGTCCCCTCCATGGAACCATTCAAGGCCAGGCTGGATGGGGCTTTGAGCAACCTAGTCTAGAAGCGGGTATCCCTGCCTATAGCAGGTGGTTGGAACTAGATGGTCTTAAAGGTCCCTTCCAACCCAAACCATTCTGTGATTCAGTGCAGTTCCTACAAGGATATGAAGGTAGCAAAACACAAGTTCACTTAATTCACCTGCAACTTGCCAAAATTCTTATTCACTTGCTTGTGGCAGGCTGAATCAGCCTGTAAGGGGTAGGTAGGGAGCAGTACAATCAATCCTTTTTGTTGAGTTTTGCTACTAAAGACAGATACCTGTATAGATAGACTATCTATATAGAGATTTAAACACTGAAGTGTTGATTTAAATTCTGGAGAAAAATCAGTATGAAGTCATCAGACCTTCCAGCAATAATTGGGCTCGTTTCTCCTTAGTTCTGGGCCTCATCCTGTGCTCTCAGATACCCAGGGTGACTCCAGAAGTCATACAGAGGTTTGACCAGGACAAGCTGTCCTGTGTAGCAAGGTCAGTCCTCTTCACGAAAGCACTAATCTGAACTGCTGTTTAGCCTCTTGACCTGGTCACTCACCTGGGGTTTCGCTCAAATTAATTTAAAACTTGAAACCTTTGGGGGTCCTGTGTCTTCAGAGTGAAGCAAAGTTTCTTGTCCAGCTAAAAGAATAATCTGTCCTTGTTTTTTTTTTTCATGGAAACTGCTGTGTAGTTGAGAGCCCGTAAAGCAAGAAATGCTGAAATGGCTGTGCAGGCAAGGGTGTGTGATGTCAGCTCACACCTCTACAGGTCACGCTAACGCCAAGCAGATCCTTCAGCCCGGGTTTCTCATGCCCTGAGTCATTTTTTGCCAAGTCAAAAAGTATGTATATATATTTTGTCTTCTAGTGTTTGTTTCTTAGAGCCCTAAGTGATGAATGTTAATTTAAAAGTACTGAAATTATCATAAGATTGAAAAAGGGGAGCTCTCAAATAATACCAAAGGGAGGGATTAGGATTATTCCAGGCACGGCTTCCTTGTGACTGAACCATCAACTGAATTCAGTCAGGCAATGTGAAAAGTTGGAAGGTGCTGAAATGCAACAATAAATGCGTCTTCTTACAGGAGAGGAGAGAGAACAGTGTTTGTGTTCCCTGCCTCAGCCTGTCAGGTCTGTGCCTTATTACCAGTCAAGGTCTGTTGTGTTGAATGAGTCCATCTTCACTGGACTTAAAATGACTTTCACGCTAGCTCTGTTCCTACAAGATGGCAAAAGCACGTGTGTCTTTGCAGAGGAGCACTGCTTGAGACCTTTGCTATATATAGAAATTATCAGATGCATTCATACCTCCCTTCTGGTCCTGAAGGGATCCTGATTTCTGTGAGCATGTTCCTTCCTGATAAACTCTCAGAAAATAATCTGTGAGACCACATTCAGCCTCCAAGTCCCCACAGCACTTGCTCTTGGCTGATGTGGCAGGTTTTTATCATCTGTCCGATGTTTAATGTTTTTGCTCTCTGGCCATGTGATGGAAGCATTTTAGTCAGGATGGCGGAAAAATACCACTGAATTGCCAAAATCATAAATCAGTACTAACTCTCATGTAAATCGGTTTACATTTAAATATGGGCATTGGTACAAAACAATAATTCTGTCAACGGTCATGCAAATGAAAAACAATCCTTGAGTGTATTTGTGTGCTGAACAATGAGGTGTGGGCATGTTTTAGCTGAGCAGCTGCTCAGATTCAAATCCAAGCTTGTAAACGCTGCCCTGGCAGTGGTCAGCTGTCTCCAGGGATGGACTGGAGCTCAGAAAGGACAGTTGAAACTGGCCAAGAGCTAAGTTGAGGAGGTACTCTGCAGGTTGCTGCCCGATTGCTAAGTGCTTGATGTAAAATCTACTTTGCTGGTGATGTCAAATTTCCTAGTAAAACTAGGCTTCTAAGAATTTTTTGCTTTAAAAAAAAAAAAAAAAAAAAAAAGGACAATTCTCACCTTTGTCAGCTGTGCTGCATTGAAGAACACTTACCTCTATGAGCATATACAAAGAGAGCAGTGTAATCCCAAGGTTATATACAATGAGGTGAGCCCTAAGAGAGAAAGGCTGCCTATTCTTCATGAACTTGTTGCCCAGCCATATGCAGAGCAGGTACACGACAGTGAGGAAAAAGGTGGGAAGGTAAGAGTCCAAAAGGAGCCATCCTCTAACTCTGGAATCTGAAAAGAAATGCATGCAGCAAGCAATTAATGTTATAGTAAAATACTGCTAGAATATGGCAGGCTGTATTGTGAAAAGTCTGTGAAAAACCTGAGAGTGGATCTCTCAGAGCCGTGCTCTGCTCACGTTAAGAGCCATCCACTACTTTTTCCTCCCCTAAGTGGCATGCTAGTTTAGAGAATGTGGTGAAAGCCACAAAAATAATTCCCTAATAACCTAAGGTTGCTTTCACCTCCTCTTTTTAACAAGAATGAGAAAATGAAAAGAAGAAAATAATCCTGTATGCCTTTTTATTAGTGTGTTAACTTAATGTTTAATTAAGCCCTATCTTAACCTGTTAATGGACAGACAGCTTGAAGATAGTACTAAATACGAAGGACGCTTGAAAAGTTGTCAGTTCACACGTATTATTTCAGTTTTGCATTTGTTATGTCCATACGAAAATAAAATAACTTATGCTACATAACATTTCTACGAAGTTTTTTTCCAAAAACATTGTATTTAAAAAAAGAAATTGCAAATGATTACTTTGATGGTTATCAAAGATATCTACTAACGTAAAAGCTTGCTTTCTCATGGTTTCTGTTCCATTTGTCTGATTCTGAAATGCAATACTAAGGTCAAATCCTGCTTGCCTTATTCACACAAGTAATCTTATTGACAGTAATCAGATAGTTCGGTGTATATGAGCAAAGCCTAATCCTGCATGCCAATCTGCAGGAACCATTCTGTTGCCCTATGAGCAACTGGATGTCATAAGTAAGAGAATTATTTTTTTCTTTCTTTTTTTTTTTTTTTCAACATGGAGCAAAATTTAAAGTTAATTCATCACAACAACGTTCTTTGGATGCATACCTAAGGAAATAACAAGGAGCATGATGGCTGGTTTTTCAAAAAGGCTATTCTCAATCTGTATCTGAAGAAGTAAGTCAGAGAAAAGCTACTGTGCAGTTCACAGCAGTTCTTCCTGCTCTCAGAAACTGCTTAGAATTTAGAATGTTCTTTAAAAAGACTGACGTTAGGTTAATTAAAAGGTGTTAGGTTAAAGGAAAGGTGTTCACAGTGCATGAAGAGAGATTTCACTGAATTTTCAGCCTGTGGTGATTTTGGAAAGGACTGGTCAATGAGTGATGCACACACCAAGCGTGCTTGAGTGTTTTAAAAACTGTTGTACATCACTGTTCTGCTTTGTTTTCTGTCTGGCTATTCTTTCTTCAGACACACATATGCAGAAGTATAAGTAAAGTGGCATTTTAAATGCTTATGAACATGGTTTGCTTCTTTGCTCATTGGTCTCCCTCCACTTCCTACCTCACTTCCATTGCAGTGGCTGTCACTCTCAGCTGTTGGATTTGAGCTCCACATGGGATGTAAGCTCTTTTGCAGGAAAGCCTTTCAATCAGGCATAAGTTACCACTGAAGTCCAGTGCTCTTCTGGACTCCCACAACACAGCTCCTCTCCCCAGTAGAGGTGTATGGCTAAACCAAACATGAAAGCATAACCTTGTATTGCAAAGCACTGTCCTTCCTTCAAATTGGCCTTGCTTTGCTGTGCATTACCAGTGTAGAGAGTCTGTTTTCTATCTTCAGGTCTCAATGCCTATTTAAGGTCATCTTACTGTGTGAGTGAAATGCTTCCAACAACCCTCTCAAAAGCGACAAGAGGTTTGGGAAGCTCTGGAATGGATATTTTTGAGGTAATTCTGCTCCCATGTGACTTCTAAACAGGACACAGAAGTCAGAGGATAGGTAACACTTGTATGTGTAAGTGTTGATCTAGTGTATATTTTAGGAGCAAAAGGGTTTAACTTATTTAATTTGTATCCTAAATGAAGACGAAAGAAGCAGTCATATCAGCAAGAGTGCTCTTTAGAAAGGATCTCCCCATTGGAGGATGCAGCGTTTGGTTTATAAAGGTTGTTTGCCCAAAGGCCAACTGGTATCAGATAACTAAACAGTATGTTTGTTCAAAAAGGAAAAGCAATTAGAAGAGACAAGAATACAAATTAAACTAAACAGTGCCAGATCTGTCCTAATATGCCCTCAGAAAGCTAGGTTTTCCTCTGCAGTGAGTGGCCACGACCGTGTGGCCTGATCCATACAAAACCAGAACTGCTCGTGTTTGTTCAGGTCAGCATGACAAGTTTGTTTATGATATGTTCTGTTTCATTTTCAGGTGTCTAGAGAAATTGTTAAAACCAGTTTCCTTACTGATTGTTTTCCAACTTGACCTTAGTCCCTTGAAGGGTAAGATGGTTAATAGCAAAGATCAGGATTCTCTGGCTGCTCGTTTTGTTTCCATGCCCTTGAATCACAAAAGAGAGGGAGGTTTTTAAGTGGTGAGAAGGCAAAGGAAGGGGACCATATTTAAAAAAGAAAAGCAAGAGTATTTATATTGACCGACAGGAGGTTACTCTGTGTTCAAGCAATACAGTGCCAAGGAGAGGAAGCATTATTTTTACACTGTTGAACCCATACAGCATCTGAATTTGAGACTGCGGTAGTGAATAAAACCACAGCGTGAAAGTGCTGGACGACATCACAAGTAGGAGCAGGCGCACCCAAGCTGATAGTTCTGTGAATAAGCTCATTCACAGTCAGTGGCCACGATGTGCCAGACCTTTTGGGGCGAAATCTTGGCTCCTTTAAAATGAGTGGCAAGCCTCCCAGGTTCTTTAAACCTATCAGTCTTTTATCAGTGAGGCTTAGAAACATTTTGATTCAGGGCACTGCATAGCTTTGGCCAGCTGTTGTATGAGTAGATTCAGATCTTTTCAGATGCTGAGGGTAGATGGTTCTGCAACAATGCTTTACTACTGTTTATATTCAGTTGAGTAGAGAAAGAGCACTTATTACTCTCTTTGTTAAAATATGTCTGTTCTTTTGCTTCTTTGACAGATTAAAAAAGCAACCCATTAACTAGCCCTGAAAAAAATTTTGGGTTTTTTTTTTTTTTCAGAGCAATATGTCTATTTTACTGTTAATCATTTTGTCCTCTGTATAGATAATCTATCCAGAATAACATAAACAAAACTCAATTTGTAAGACCACTTCTTACCAAGAGATGCAACTGGTAAGTATGTATGTGCCTTCTATTCCCTGATCCAAAGGACTTAGTTTGTAAGGTCAAATGTAAATTTGGTCTAAATCTGTGTACAAAGTCCAGCTGGCAGTGAAAAGCACAAGCACCAAAGAGACCTATATCTCAAATTTGAATCTTTAAGAGCACACCCCTTGTTCTAGTTGTGCAGTACTGCTGTTTGCATTAACCTGGTAACTGCTACTGTGAGCAGAGATTGCCTCCAGGAACTCATGCCCAGTTTTGTCCCTGGTTTGGCATCGAGTAATGATAACTATAGCCAGTGTAGCGATACTTCTATTTCAAGAGTTACTACCTAAAATATAGACCACATATGTGGGATTGATTTGAAAAGGATAGAGCACTGATGTTTATTTTTAAGCTATCTTGTTGCTGAATGAAGTGGGTACAGTATATGAAATACTCGTAAAACTCGTACAGAGAAAGAATAGGAATGACTTGTAGGTTTTGGACAACTGGGAAAACTCTCACAAAAATTCATTAGATTTTTTGGTCTTGGGGCCATTCTATCCAATTTAAAACAATTTGTGGCTGACTGAATTATTTATGGGTATAAACATATTGGAGGAATCTTTCTTACTCATGAAATGTATGATGCAGCATCATTATACAACCAGTTCCACATAAAAGAGCATGGTGAAGAGGCATGGAGAAACAAACACTGTCTTCAGCATTTATGTCTGGAGAGGGATGGTGATGTACTTGGCAAGTATTACAGATAATACATAACTGAAGTGCATTGTAAAAATCCAAAGAGATCTGTGTTGGATTCTGTGTTGGATTGATTACCACTTGCCCCTTCAAAAAAATTTATTCTGAATAAATAAGGAAAGAAAAATGGTGGAGAACTCCACTTCTGTTAAAAAATAAAATAGTGCTTTTATGCTAATAATCAGGTTTTGTTTTTTGCTAATATTATAATACATCATCGTAGAGGCTGTTAATTAAGACGGATAGAATGAGTTAGTTCAATTACTTCTGCTGCAGTTCCCAAGCTGTAGTTTCTTCACTAGAAAGCTTTCTTTCAAGCTTCACATCTATGGCAGAAGGCATGGAAAACATTTTGTACTCAGCCAGACAGCAAAAAAATAAAAAATAAAAAATAAAAAAAAATTACTGATTTTAAGAATGTCACAGTTTTCTTTCCCTTGTCCTAAATAAGCAAGAACTGTTTCTGCAACCTAGAGACTACTGCTGCAACAAAATGAGAGTATATCATCATCCATCCCCAACAGCAGCAATTTTGGCTTTAAATGCTGTTCCTAAAATTGGACACCCTGAAAACCAAGCCTACCAGCAGCAACATGGCCTCACAAGACCCTTCCCTGGAGGCTGGTTCTGCTGTCTAGGCTCTTCTCTTGCTTTTTACTTTAGTTGCTTGGCCCCGTTCTAATCTTAATCCTGATTTTTTTGACATTTCCATCCTCACCTTGCAGTAGCCTTTCTCTTTCTTTCTGCAGTCCTACTTCAGTATTTTTTGTCCCTGGCTCTAACTGTTGTTACGGCTATTACCTGTTTCAGTCCTAACAGAGTGCTAGGCACCTCTAAGTTCTGCTAAACCAGCACTACAGTTATTTGAGCTATTTTCAGCCAAACTCTTTCAGAAAGGAGGGCAGGAACTAGAAAGATGCATCTGTTCTTTCACACCATCTATCAGGTTACTGACATTGCGGATGTGATCCTGAAAAGTGCTAGGAGTGCTTTATTGCTGCTGTGCTGAGCATCCTTTTGAGCTATGCTGTTTGTTTGGTAGATGGACCAAGCAATGCCTAGATTATTGTTCTCGGGGGACTGACATTCATCAGAACTTCTACTTTCAGAAAAATAAAACATTTCAGTTATTTAATCTATATTGAGATGTAAGGCCGAAATCTTACGATATTTTCAGAAACAAAGGACTCTTAAAAATTACTGATATTCGTAAGCTTGAAAAAAAAATAAGTTTCATTTCTTCTTTCATCTGCAGTATGACACGTGACTGGTCTTAATTTGTGTCACGGATAATGCGTCAGTCAAGACAAGAAATGAATTGGCTTTCTACAAATGCAGTGCTTTGACAGATTTCCTACAACAGTGTTACGTTCCTGCAAATTTCACGATTCTGCTTAGTTCATATTTTTCAATTACAAACTATTCAGAGAGAAAATGTTGGCGGTTGACTGTTTCTAACTATTAGAATATTTGACTGGTTATCTGGATGGACAAGGTTTCCCAAATGGACTGTAGGTGGAGCAGCTCACCTCGAGGTCCAAACATATAGTCCACAAATGCATTTACTTCCCGGTCGAAAGCTTTCAGGTGCTCCTAAAAATGAATAAATAAATACGTAAAAAATAAGGATATAGGGTAAAAACGTTATCTCATGGCTCACATGGACAATATAATTAAACAAACAATAACCTGGCAAAGAGCATGTCATGTTTTAGTATTTCCAGAGTATGATACATTGTGTCTCCTCTTTAAAGATGAAATTAGGGTAGATTGTTGTGTAGATGACAATAGAGGCCTCGCTACTGGAAACCATGTTGGAAATGAGGTTTTACAAATGAACAACAGCCATCACAGCATACCCATCTGTGAAGGATGTTGTTTTCTCTCCAGTAAAGATTCTTCTTTTGTTTTTATTTTGCTTTCACAAATGAAATCACTGGCAACTCCTTTGGTAAACTTCACAACGCTGCTCAGTTGCTACCACACTAGCAACAGCGCATGACCTGAGTAGTCTGATGCTTTACTCATAAAGAAGGAAAGCTTTGTGTCGAGCTAACTGAGATTCCTCTAAATGAGGCACTGGGTTCCTAAAGAAAAGTTTGGAGGACACTTCACATCTCTAGTAATGAAGGTCAGGCTGTAGAGGGGAGGCAGGAAGAGGAAGCAGGAAGAGGAGGGCTATTTCACTGCCTGTTTTTTGAAGTCACTAGAGATGCTTGGACGGGCAGGCTTGGAACATTTGTGGCTGTTGGTGACTAAGTAGGGAGCTAAGCTGTGATCACTGCAGTCCTCTCCTCAGTCAGACGTGGTGGCCTCTCCAAAGCACTTCTTCCCAGACTCTGGTTCTGGGCAGCAGTTTCCTGAATGCTGGAGCCTGAACAACACTTTGCCACAAGCTTGTTGTCAGCCAAGTTCTTCACCTGTGCTTTCACTATCCTCTCACACGTGATGCAGTAATTTCAGTATTGTGCAAATACAGCCAAACTGAGGAGAAAGACACGGAGTGATGCCAAGCTTCTCCATGGGCCAAGAGCTGTCAGGGGCTGTGCATGCCTTCAAAGACCAGGTGTTAGGGAGTATTTGGAGGAGAGCTGAAAAGGTGGGGAAGGATTTGGAGAACAAAGTGTGAGGAGTGGCCTACAGTTCCTCGCAAGGGAAATGGAGGGGCAGCACCGAGCTCTGCTTTCTGGTGACAGCAAAAGGACCCGAGGGAATGGCATGGGGCTGCATCAGGGGAGGGTCAGGTGGGGGTTAGGGAAAGACTCTTCACCAGAGGGCAGTAGGCATGGAACAGGCTGCCCAGGGCAGTGGGCACGGCCCCAAGTGCCAGAGTTCAAGAAGTGTTTGGACAGTGCTCTCAGAAAAATGTGTTTTAATTTTGGAGGTGGAAATTGAACTCAATAGTCACTGTGGTTCCCTTCTAACTCTGGAATATCCTATAATACAGTATCTCCATGATGGCTTAGGATGCAGCCACCATTAGTAGATCTGTCTCTTAAAGATCCACATTTGCACGTTGTCAGGTCCAGGTTCTGGTCTGGGCAGGAAGAAATCCTTGGCTCTCCCCTTGTGTTTTCTCACTTCTTAAGTTTTGGTTCTCAGAATGTCCAAAGTGAACAGCTTTTATGCAAATACATGAGTACAGCTAAGACCTTCCAGGGAGTGAGAGGTTTTGTAGCATCCCAGGCTGAAATGCTTTGTTTCTGCAAGATGCTGTTGTGCTTACCTTACCTTAGAATGAAACACCACCGCCACCCAAAACAAAGGTATATTGTTTTTCTCTCCAATTATTTGTTTTAAAAAGGAAAATTAATTATGATTAATATATATATTATATTTTTATATCAAATCTACTTTAGGCTACTTCTAAATGGAAATTAGAGACTAACCTCTTCAACCAATTCAGTAGAGGAATGAGAATTGTGGAACTACCATTAATAAAGAAGAGCACAACGAAGACTTATAAGACCCATAACACTAGGACTGCTTTTTGCATTGGTTACTGATTTCACTGTTCTAACTTCTGATATTTTTCCTCTTACGATGGCTAGGATGAACAGACAGCACGTGGAAGAGTTGAAGCAGTGGAAAACTAAATCCACCTCCTTATGTGTGTGCTAAAATGACCCAGTGGGGACTTGTACCAGTTCTCAGCTTTGCTTCAGTCTACCCTAATTAGGACTGGATCAATTCATTGCCTGGTTGGCTTTTCACAGGTAATCTAAAATGTTCCTGGAGGCCCATCAGAATAAATAAGCGTACTTCTTAAAAGTCTCCCAGCATTTGCTTCCCCTTTAATTACAGCTTACTTGAGCTTTCAGGAAGGAAATTGAAAAATACATTTGTTTGGCTGTCTTATGGATTTAAAAGTTGTTAAAGACAATATTTTTGTTCATATAGCACTACTGACTTGAGGGAAAAAAAAATCCTATTTTGAAAAATGTAGGTGGTTTTGTGTGAGTGGTCTGTCACCTTTCTGTTAGCACCTGTACAACAGACCAGACTGTATTTCAGGCCTTTAGAACATGTCCTTAGCAGTGCCTCTGGGCAGGTTAGATGAAAATGGCTTGCTCAACATGATCTACTGTATTTTTAAAGACAAGCAAATAAAATTAACCTGCACAAAAGTACGCGCTCAGAGAACATACTTCTCTCTGGGAAATCACTATAATAGTCTTTATCAATGAAGGAATTTGAGCAGCAAGGCTAAAGATTAATATCTGTTCCATGATTTCCCTTCCGTTGCACGGGGTATGGCTCTGGGCATTGGCAATGCTGGCAGTTTGGTAGGATTTAGGATAGATTAGTGGTAGACCTGTTTACCTACACCTAAAAACAGACCTTGGGTTATTCAAGCAAATCAAAGCGCCCAGGTGGAAAGATGGAGAGGGAACATAAAGCCAGAGATGATCATGCAACATAGGCATTCCTTATGAGTTTCAATATTTTTGCAACAGAAAAGGGAATAAGTGACTAACTTTTTTGATCCTTTGGGAGAGACTGAAGTGGAAGAACAGGAATGGACAACAGGCTAGGGAACGCACCACAGGTCCTAGGTCCTCACAGATGCAGCCTCAAAGCCTTTGGAAGGAGAATTTGACCCCAGGCATGGGATTTTCACAACCAGAAAAGCTCTAAAGTTTGATGTTCTAAAATTCCCTCACGTTCAGAGACAGCAATACTGGGCTTTCCTAAGCCAGAATGATGAACTTCTATTCAAAATGTTCTTGGAATTCATAAAATACAATTACAGACAATAACTTTGATTAAAAGACAAATAATTATTGATTAATTACTAAGTATTAAGTATATGCAAACATGTATAGGTTTGTGAGGCTCTTTTGATTAGGTGGATTCTAAATAGCTTCATAAAATAAATTTCCTACAGGTGAGTAAGCTGCATTCAATCTTGCACAACCTGGAAACCTTTTGTATTAATGGTTTCTTTTTCAAGCAATAGCCTGGAATGGCATTTAGTATCTCAAGAAGTCCAGGATAGTTTGTTATTTGTTCTTACTCACCTGTGCAGAACTTAAAACATACTTTGTACGAAAAAAAAAGATCTCATTTCAGACTTCAAACAAAAACCAGAGGTAGGTGCCGGCTTCTGGAAGTGAATATGATATTAGGCACAACCATGATAGAAAAATATATATATTAACCGTATGGTGATTTCTTTTCTCTTATTGAGGTGGCATCTTTTCCTTAATTCCCTGGAGATTTCTGCTCCACAAATAGTCTGCTACTGAGCAGTACCAGAATAAATCTGAGTTTATCAGCATGTTAAAGAAACTTATTTTAGGCACCTGCATGTATTTGAAGGCACAGTTATTAAAGAAGTAGTGACTGCAATAGGGGCTGAAATGAATAAAAACAAAGACTAAGTTAAATCTCAGGACTGTGGTGTAAGTGCTTGTAAAATGAATTGCTTATCTTTTTATTGACCAGAGAATTTAAAATGAATCTGGAAGAAAGGTATGCAATGGGAGACAGCTCTTCATCAAAGGATTGTTTCAGACCTCTTTGTGGGTTTTTGTCATCTTTATCTCTTATGATTTTTGTTTTATCTGTAGAAGAAAGCAGCAGAGACAGATGAAGCTGAAGGCAGAAAGGTGAGCCAGAGGCTGCAATGGGTTGTGTCACGAGGAAGTTAGGCGAAGCTGGGAGGCAGGACATCCAGAAGCTGATAGCAAAGTGTTGCTTTATGCAGTTTACAATTAATGTATGGAACTCACTGCTGGGTAAATTCACTGAAAGAAATTCACTCAAAGAAAGAACAAGCTGGAGTGAACTCAGGAAAGAAGGGGCCGGCCAGCTAAGTGAGGACTGCTGCTTCTCCTGGTGAATGGGCAGGAAGGGAGGAAGGAACAAGTTAGCTGGAAGGGAACTTATCTTAGATCTTCTTTTTTTAGCATTTCAGATTAATTGTTTCAAGAATCAGAAACTGGACTCTGTACTCGATGTGGAAATTTCTGTGCTCCACATTCCTGGATATCCATTCAGCTCTGATGACTAAGATTAAGGGATAGCCTATATTACAAAGACTTAATCAGCCTAGTGATTGCCTCAGCTCCTACAAGAAGCACAGCCCCCTCGAATAAAGGGTGCTATCCAAAGGACTTTTTTTTGCCTATGCTGCGTGCACCTATGTGGGATGATGTGGTAGCATAGCAATCTTGCTGTTTGATTCCTTCCTAACAAGTGGCTTTGTGAAGCCAGCAGAATTTGTAACTGGACTTGTCCTGAGAAAGAATATAACTTAGTGTGACAGCAGTGACCCACACCATGCCGTACTTCAGGAAGGATAGTCCTGCTTGTGCTCCAGGTCCATCTAGAGCACAGCTCATGAAATACGTGACCAAGGTTTGGTTCTGCTCTTGTTTTGCAGAAGATAACCAAAATAATCAAATAGAAAAAACTACTGATGACCCTGTCTAAAGATACAGTTATTATTTTACAGCTAGAAGAAAAGAGAAATCTGTGTCTTTGTTTTGGAAATGCCAGCAGTATTTCTAAAAGATATCAGCAAGGGCCATGTTTTGTTTGAAAGCAATTCATCTGAATTTCAATATTTTTCAACCAGGTTATATTTTATTCCTATTGTTTTCTCACACTTTGCAATATAGGCTCCATTCTGCTGCTAAAATTTGCATGCGCATGTGCAATCATCTGGACATTTTCCCGTTGCTATTTCCAAATTCAGCACTTTGTGTGACTAACAGGACATCATCCTTGCAGCCAAGGGTTATTTTTGCAAATATGTGGAATATGGTTGAATACAGGTTGGCATCCTATGTGACACTGATAGCTTGCAGGCCTGCTGGTTATCTGGCTGAATAAGTTGGTGGCAGAGCTGAGCCATCACACAGGCTGCTTTCTACATTTTCTCCTGAGGATGTAGAGAACAGCTGCATGAAGAGCGATTACAGCCAAAAGTGCTGAGCATTTTCTCTTGTGCTGATTTAGTCACCATAGAGAAAGCTGAGTTGCTGGTGGCATTATTGAGGGTGAAAAGATAAGAGAGAGGAAGCTGCAAAGGAAGACTCAAATAATGTTGCCTTGGTAGCTGCTTGGTTTATACTACCTAATGGGAACACTGTGCGTTCAGTGGCTTCCTCAATAAGCAGAAGAGCTAATGATTCATTATATGAAAAACGGATGAAAGAATGGAAGGTTTGTTAAGCAGGTACAGCTAAATGTAGCCTCAAGTTTTATCTTCAGCAGTTATGGCAATGGGGCTCCCTAGGTGGCTAGAATTTGAATAATAGATATTTTTTTCTGAAGTATTTTGTCTAGCTTATCCTCTGATCCCAACATTTAAAAACGAGGATGCTTGCATCTAATGGTTCTCCTATTTTGTTGCTGTTGGGAGACATTCACCACTTGGTTTAGCAGTACCTTCAGGAAAGGGGTAGGCTGCCAGTAGAACCTGTATCAAGCAGAGCACTGGTTCTGCCTGAGTTTCCAGGAGCTTGCTAAAAGGTGCTGCTCACACAGCAAACTGATTTTTTTTCTGTTCTTTTAGTTCTGCATTCTTTCTACATCTTGTGAGGGAGAGTTAAATCTTCAAAGGGGTCAGTGGTACAGTGAGTTCACTGATCTCCCTTACTGCAAGCTGTCTTCACTAGACCTGAGCTTGTAGAAAAAAAAACAACAAAAAACAAACTTAAAATGAACAGGAATCTTACCATGAGACCCCTAAGAAGCATTCACCAAATGTAGTCCTCACTGTATGGGTTGAAGACTGCAGTATTTTTGCCTGCTGGTGCTTGGATATAAGGATGAGGATGTGGTCTTGTACTGCAAATTCCTTCACAGCATGCCTGTGCTCTGCAGCCAACTGCAAGGACTGGGGCAGGAGATCTGCTGTGCAGGGAACCCTTCTCGTCCCTTCTTTTCTCCTGCTGTTTGTAGGGGGGATTGTTGCTGTTTCCAAAGCAATTGGATGGTGCCTTCAGTGACACCATATCGGGTAACTTTGTGGCCTGAAGGTGGAAAAACTGTGTTGCCCTCTGTGATAGCACAAGTTTGGGTGGCCTACATACAGAGGAGGACAGAGCTCTCCTGAGAAGCCCCTGCTTAGACATCTCACAGCTCTCAGGGAATTACTCCCAGAGAGCATTAATAGAAAGAGCGGCCTACAAACAACAGGGCTCTGTCACAAGGCTCAAGGAGGAGGCAGAGCCCTTCAGTGAGCTTGCTTGTTGTCCCCCAAAAACCTGTGCTGGGTTAGGGGCCCTTGATGGATGCTGAGGGTTAATCCCTGAGACAAGCGCTGTCATCCAGATTGTATTTCTCACTCCTCTCCTTCTTCCTGTGGGTGGAAATCAGTGCCTGATGTGGTTTGCAGTTGTCAGTGATGTACATTCCTCACTGTGCTTGGGACAAATGGCATTGTCTACCAGGAACGGATGGGGGCTTGGTGGTAGAGGAGGGAGCATGATTCCTACCTCCCTGCTGCCTCTCACCCAGTGCCCTGTAGTGCTCCATCTGAAGGAGAAGGCTCTATAAGAGCCTTCAGTGAGGTAAAAATACACATCTAGAACAATGCAAGGTAAAGCATTCCCTCTCACTAGAGAGTTGGAAAGTAGGAACTTGTCTTTCCCTGCAGGCAGCAGGTTGTCGTGGAGCAGAAAAGGGCAAACATCTGCTTCAGGAGGTGTCTGTGCTTCAGATGGTATTTCACCTGGTCAGCTCAGGCTGGGAGACTACTCAAGAAGGCAAGTTACACTGATCTTTCACACAACATGCCTGGCTTAAGAGTCTGAGCTGCTCTCAGGTGAAGAGCCAACACGCTCCAGGCTCTTCTGAAGAAATGGCACTGATGCTTAGGCCCCTTCTGCTCTGGGATTTTTATTTTTGTTTAACAAGATGTTTCTTTTCAGCAAGCATTTTGCAGTCTGGCTCAGCGCTACGCCCTCTCAGCCCATATCTGGGAATGAGGACCCAGGTGGAGAAATACCTGTCTTACAGCCTCTGTCAAGGCTCAGATGAGGTCAAAGCACCATCAGTGTCAAAGGTGAGCATGCCCTACGAGGCCGAGCAGTTTCTCATGAAAGCTCATTCCTTGCTTACAATGTTCTTTTAGACATAAGTGATTCATAAAACATATGGTGTTAATTTGTCACTTAGAATAAGGTAGGCCTGGCAGTTGACTGTATTAGCCATGCTACTGTGAGATGGCAATATCATAATGAGACAAATTGTTCTTACAAAATTAATCGTCTGTTTCATTATTTTAAGGATAAGAAAAAGGAATCTGGAAGGTTTTTCTGATGTTCTTCCTCCCCCCCCCCCCCCACAATTTCTTGGGTTAGCATAGAAGTGTTTTAAGAACCAATTAATAATCATTTGCTTTCCCAACACCTATTTATAATTCAAGCACTTGAAAGCATGCAACCTATTTACATGGTTTTCACTGTTTCACCTTGTAAAATGCTAAGTTGTCATTCTCTCCAGGATGGAAAACATCCTTTCTACAATTGCTCTTTGCAGGATTTCCCTTCTACAGCTTCCAAGCTTTTTTTTTTTTTCTTTCCTCTGTTCATTATAATTGTATTAAGTAACCACTAAAACAAAACACAGTAATCACAGTGCTCAAAATAGAACTCATCTGGTCTTAAGAGCAGAAAGGAAGAGTGACTGTCGTGGTTCTCCTCGAGTTGTCAGTCACATTCAATCCTGAAAACCATATCTTTATATTCCACCCACTTGCTTCTTACCAGAGTTTCAAAATGAAACTGTCACCAAAGCAGATCAGTACAATCCTTTTAAAAGTAATCTGCTTGATTCTACCTACTACACAGGGGAACATCAGCTTAACTTGTAATTAAAGAAGATTTCTCTAGGGAGACCTTAGACGTGGCCTGTCGGTTCCCAAGAAAACAGCAGCAACTACTGACCTCGTTTTTCCTGTGCTCTAACCATCAGATTTAAAATGATGGTATGACCTGATGTGGGGCGTGATTCCTGACAGTGCCAGGCCTGTATGACTGTGAGAGAACAAACAGAAAGGAAAGGAGTCAAAAATAAAGAGAGAGAAAAAGTTCTACTTCCACCTACTAGTTTGAGTGAGTAAGTTGCTTCCTTAGGCAAAGCACCAGCCTCCTGGAACCAGTCCTGGCTCCAGCAAGAGAAAATTTCCCTGGGAGCAGGAAGGTCCTTATGTTACAAGCAGAGCTTCCATGAGGTTTGCGCAGAGGGGATAATTTTGTTACAGTTGCTTCCTTTTTGCTCACTTCAGCTCTCGCTGGTCTTTCAAAGGGCTGAGAAGATGGATCGGTATTAGAACTGACTTTACATCAGCCACAGGAAAGCCTGCACAGTTTACAGTATCTGCTCCTGAACAACTAGACCTGATGAATGATGCCTATCCAAGCTACTTAATGCAGGAGCACTGTGTCACCTCGTGTTGCATAAGAGCAAGACAGACAGCTGCACTTGTGAGAAGCACAGGAAAATAACTCCACCAGCACAAGGGAGGGCAATCGCCACTGTAAGGCTTTGGATTTACCAGGTTCTTTGCTTTTTAGAACAAAACATTCCTCAAAGCTTTGCCTGTGTATGCAGCTTCTGCACCGTACCTGTTACATACATGGCACATATGTTAATGCCAAGTTTTTTGCAGCAAAAATCCAGCATCCCAAATTTCGACCCATACGCTGAAGGAACAAGATGCAGGCAGGGAGCAAGTGGAATGGTAGGGAGATTTATAGTAAGAAGTTTACAAGGTGGCTCACTTTCCCAAGGATGCCACATCATGATAGTTCAGTTTTCCTCGCTGTTTTCAGATTTTGTCACTGCACAGAAGCTGATTTTGTGAGTTAGCATGATGTGCGAAGGGCTGTTCTTATACTTGGCGTACGTGTTTGGACATTTTTATGGAGAAAGCAGAAGTTACAGACAACTTGTCCTTGCTAGTACCATATCTTTTCTCAATTCTCCATTGTAATGAGCTTTAAAATGAAAGATGAATAGAAGGTCTTAAACCTGTGTGCAGGATCTCACGGCTAGACAATGAAGCTCAAAAAATAAAGCAAACAACATCAACAACAACAACAACAAAAAAACACCCAGTGTGTTTTCCCAGAATCCTGTCAGTGCAGTGAGACAAAGGGTACTCTATGCCTGAGAAGTAGGTTTCTTGGTTGCCGTCCCAGATGTCTGCAATGTAACGCTGTGTCCCCACCACCGGGATTACTGTGCAAAGGACTGCTTGCACCTCCTGTTACAGGCAGGGGGATCAAAAAGGATTTTCTAAAATGTGTTCCCTGAGCCTGGCTCTCCAGTACTGAGCAGTTTTGCCCGTCTCCCTTCAGCAGCTCATTCTGGTGCTGCAGCAAAGGGATAGAAGCAGTAAACTCATGTACTGGAACAGGATCATACAGATGTTCACATGCTTGGCTGGCTTTGGTAGTTACTTCTCTTGTCACCATAGATCCTCCAAACTGTAGTCCTTCTGAGATAAGTTCCTGTTTTCCTAAATTAACATGTTCTAGAGGGGAAAGTTAAGCTTTCAGACATGTACAAAGTGGGATTAAAACCCACAAAAACACATGTATTGTAATGCCTATGCATTTGCTTTTTTTCCCCGAACCCTTTAAGTGATGTTTTGTTTAACCCTTGTAATAAAGCTACTGAGATTAATTCTACCCAACTGTATTTCCTTTTTAGAAAATTGCATGTGTAAACAAATTCAAACTGGGTGAACTAATTTCACAAAGGCACAATGCATCAAAATGCTCCATCCATTGAATTATACAAGGTATAAACCACAAGATCTATTTTCTTGCCATGTGGGAATGGATCTGGAAGAAGCAGGAGACCTAAGAGGGAGATTGCTTATTGCAGAATTATATCCCAACACTTTTTGAGTAAATGCTGAATGCCACTGGGACCAGCAGAGCTGCACATGGGCATAACGTCCCATTCATCCAGACTCACTGGACATACTGCCAGAAGAGGGGCCTTTGTACTTGAATTTCTCTTCAGACCTTGTAATGAAAGACTCTGGCAAAGCGGCCAAGTGCTTCAAGGTAATTGTGGCAGTATCTTTAGCTAGAGGTGCTTTAATTGCTGGTCTTGGAGAAAGGACAGAGCTGAGCCAGCTGTAAGAAATCAACCAGTTTTTTTCCTTTCTCAGGGTGTGGTTATAGGCAGCGTAAGGTACTGAGAGATGCTGGGGCATGGAAGGCTAAGAATAAAGGAGATTCATCCTAGAATTTTACTCCTAGAATAAAAGTAAAATTGACACTCATTATGTGTTCTTTCAGTTTTTCTCCATTCAGAGGCTGGTATGATAAGCTACGTTGTAGCCTGTTTTACCCACATCCGTAGAAGCAACAGCACTCAATTTACAGATTTGTTCTTACAGTTAAGGTGAAGGGAAATCTGATTATATTTGTCTGCCTGTTAGAGAAATTAAGTGTTAGTGTTTTGCAGTCATTTGCTACGCTCTTTCTTGCCTATTTGCTGCCCCAGGGCAAAGATATTTGCCAAAGGATTTATAGGGATGGAAGAGGAAAAAGGGGAAGGAAAAGAATGGAAGAGGAGGAGGTGTTTGCTGTGTGCTGCTGTGGATTAGAGTTCAGATCCAAGCTTCCAAGGTTTCAGCCTTAATCTTGCAACACACGCAAAGCCTTTCAATTTCACTTTGAGGTCATCACCAATATTCAAAACCATTGAACTGCTGCATGGGGAATGCAGGTACACAACTCAGTACTAGGAACGTTATAGTTATGAATGCAACTCATCTTGGGAAAGAAATGCAAAGTTTTAGGATAAAGTGTTTGCTTATAAAACTAAAGTCTGCACATTAAAAACATAAGCTTCAAATCTGTTTTATTTAACAAATTTTAATTTCCTAATTTATTGGACTGATACTGGTTTTCATTTACGATTAACTGCTGATTGAAACAAGAAAAGCAAAAGCAGAAAAAAAATTAAAGGTTGAGCAGATCATGATAGCTAACACAGAAAGAATGCATGCCTAGAAGACATTCATTGCTTCAGCAGATATGTTAGTCTTCTGAATATGGCTTTTGCTTTCTTCATTATAACAGTATTGAAAGACTGGCCTTCCTGGCAAAGGCTTTTCACATGGCTTTCTTCATCATGCTGGGAGACCACCTGCTAGGCTCAACCTAAGCTGACCTGAGGACTGTCCAATGATAGAACAGGCTTCCTAGCAAGGCAGTAGATGTCCCAGGCCTGTCAGTGTTCAAGAGGCATTGGGACAACACCATCAGAAGCATGCTTGAACTATTAACCCTGAAGTGGTTGGGTGGTTGGATTTGATGGTCTTTGTAGGTCCGTTCCAACTGAACTGTTCTACTCTATCCTGTAGTTGGGGATTTCCATGTGACTTCTCATCTCCATGGAAAAAAAAACAACCTGCACTACAGTGACTGTCATATCCCTCTGGATTGATTTAATTACCTCTGAAAATATCGTAGCAGTTCTTAGAGCCATTGCAAAGTTAGAGGTCATGTGGAAAAATACCGGTTCCCTTGGTTGGTAGGTATAGATGAGGTTCAGCACTGCCTGGAGTAGACAGAGGAAGGAAAACAGGGTTGCTGGCAAGGTCAGCCCAAATTGAGACCTGATATACATCACAGGCACCGATCAAGTCTCTAGTGCATGTTTCCAGAAAATGAGCTCCTTGTGAGCTCAAGTTTCCAACAAGTGAAGCAGATATTCCAGGTCTCTTTAGTTTTGCTGTTTCTTCAGAGCAGCAACATCATTGCTTATCAAAATAATGCATTTTTAAATTTGCATTTAAGCTGCGCTGCTGGGAATTACATTTTGAAGAAATGGCAATTTCTTATAAGTTAATGTAATAAATGCATTCGTTTTAAGTGACATGTTAGAAGTAGCATTGATGGTACGTAGAGCTGTTGCAGATGGTTTAAGTATTGCTACATATATCCTTAAAGACATAAAATGGGGAAGCTGCCTATTCTAGAAACAAAGAAAAGCAGAATAAAAAGTAACTAGCAGACACAGAAAATCCATCTGACAGAAAAAGCTGTTGTCTGACAGAAGTGGAAAAGGTAATGCCGGAAAATCTAACTATTAAATATTATGGAGTACAAAGGAGTTAAGAAAAAAAAAAAGCAGCAGCAGAACACAGTTCCCCTAGAAAACAGACTATAGCAAGAAATGTGCACCTCTTTTGAAGTCTGTAGGATTTGTAAATGCAGTGGGGTGGCAAATGTACAATAGCAGTGGCAATTATTTAAGCAAGTGAAGTAAAATAAATGCAAATATCCATAGTCTTCAGAACAAACCATTTACTTGAAATGATTTACTTCAGCAGGATATTAATACAGAAATCAGTAGCTGATGGCTGAAGATGTCCTTCAGGACTTTTTCCAGCTAGGTCTAAGCACTGTGCCATCTGAGGGTTCTAACTGAATTGAACACTTCCTTCATCCTAACTGTACCCATTTCTTCTTTAAAATTTAGATACACTTGTTTGTTTTCTTAACTTGAAGATCTGAACAATGGAATGTTGATCATAACATATCCCAAAATGGCTTTTTGAGTCAAGTGCAAGATAATTTCAGACAATAAATATTCAAACTTCACCTAATTCTGGACTGGGGAATGAGTTCGTCATGGGAGTTTAATGATCTCATTTTGCTTTTAGAGTCACAGAGGGTCATGTTGCAGTGAATACCTTGTTATTTAGCTCACTGTTAATTTGCATGACAGCATTACTTCCACAGTAGTGTGTCCTCTTTCATGTAAATAACCACCTTTCTGCAATCAGTGAGAACTGCCAAGAATCATGTTTGCATCGGTGTCTATCAATGCAGTCATAATTGGTGGAGAACCTGTGAAGGGTGGGGACAGCATAAAAAAAAAAAAGGAAGGCACATGAGCCCCCAGAAAGACTAGGATACTGATATGGATTTCTTTGGTTTTAGCTTATCAGGGTATTCCTTACCTACTGAGTGCTTAGGACTTGAGCATTTCTGTCTGAATGCATGTATAGTAAGTGGAGCTGTGAGCTGTGAGCCAAAATCTTGAAATACAAACCCTCTTTTACACTCATGAAAACACATCTGGAGGCAAAATGATAGAGTACTGTGTTGCTTCTCCCTTTTACACCCGTTCCCATGAATCTGTTCTCTGGGTTGGGCTTCAACTTTGCAATTTTCAACCAAAACACTCTCTGATCTAAATTCTGCCATCCCTCAGAGGTGCCACAGGAGGAGATAACTTTCTTTTGCACACACTAAGTGAGAAAGCTAGCGTTTTAAACTTTGATCTTGGAAAAGATACAGTCAAGGTATTATTTTCTTCGAGCACGGACACGTTATAATCTTACCATAGGCTACAGCTTATACTTGATTAAAAATAAATTAGTTCATAAAAAGTTGTATTAAATGTAGTCCTGAGGATAAGTTTCAATGATATCCAGTGTGAAATAGCATGATGCTGGTAATTTAGTAAGTGTAAAGTGGAGGAGGGGAGTGGTGCTTTACACTTTAGGGTAAGCTATGGGGGATATTCTATGATATTTCTGAGTTTTTCATTGTAAGCAAAATAACTCTCATCTAGTCTTCTATCTTCCAAGGGGTTTTTCGTTGTTGTTGTTGTTTTTTTTACAGATAGTATTCAAATGCAAGGAATAACTGCACTAAAAACAAAAGGTTCTCAATATTGCCTTTCACTGAAATGGAAAGCTACTGGTATTTCTCAGAGCAATAAAGCTAAATGATACTGCTTCCATTTCTCTACACAAATTGCCTAATTTTGAGCCAATATTCAAATGTGTTTCTGCTCTCAGAAATCACAAGCTGTGTCTCAGCTTTCCAGGGATGTGTGAGCATCCTGTGATGCTTTTGACACATAACAGAAAAATAAAAATCTTAGGCTTGTGCCAGAAAAGAGAAGTTCTGAGATTAGACGGAATACCATAAAACCAGAAAAGTTACATCCTTCTGATTTCTGTGGTTTTTGGCATGGACAGATTCCTGATCCTTCATCTTTAAGCTTCCAGTTAAAACTGTTTGCTCCAATATTTGGAGAGGAAAAAAATCCAAGGGTGCTTTTGAGGGTTGATCCAGAGTCCTTAAATACCTTTTTCAAAGGAAGGTACTGATTTCTAGGGGGAGGTTTGCATTTCTGAAGCAATTCATGTGAAATACACTTTGGAGGGTGAAGACAGCTGCCGTTATCGAGCACACCTGTGCACTGGCAGGCTTAGAAGGCATCTGTCATCTCTGCTTTCTAGAAGAGCAGAAGGTGGGGAGAAGAAAGGAATTTATAAATGCTTTGCTAATCTGAACTGTTGTTTTTTTTTTTATACGCTTTTTTTCTTAATGTTTTTTTCATCCATAAGCTTGGAAATTATGAGGTTTTTGTGTTGCTTCACACATAGCTTTCTGTTGATATTAAAAGACACATCTCAGAAAGAGCGCAGGCCAAGCCCTGGTTTGGTTCCAGTGGGGGATCCAGTACAGTCAAGACTCCTTTTACCATTTCCTGTGTAACAGCAAAATGACAGTGGGATTCTACCCCAGGAAGAGAAGTAAGGAAACGTCATCTCTGCTGAGAGAAGAGATGCAGACGTTTTTACAAATGTTGCACAAGGATGTTTTCTTCAAACTAGAAAAGTTTCTGGATTTGTAAGGAAGAGCAGATTTGAGCAGTCAGTCCATAATGCAAACTTATTAAACTATCTCATCCATGAGGAGATGTGAATAACAGATCAACAAGCCTGTAGATACAGAACTAGACTTTGTGTCATTCTCCTTGGAATTGCGTGGACTATTGACAAACACTGAAAAAAAGAAGAAGAAAAAAAAGTGTCCATAATAAAACACTGTTCTGCCACAAATACCAAGTTTTAGCAGATGCAGAGCTCACACGACCTCACATCTGACCTTCTGAACTGCAGTAGAAGTAACTTGGCTTGCTGCAGCCAGTGACAGGAGAGCAAGTGGGTGTGGATGGTGCTATTCAGAGCTGCCTTACTGAAAGATGTGCCAGTTCCTTGGCATGGAAACCACCCTGGAGGACTTTGCCAGCCATTTATTCCCTGCCAGTTTGAGAGCACATTACTTTTGGGAGCAGTTTTATCCAGCAGAGTGAAATGCAAGAAATGAAGTATTTTTTACTTTATGCTGGCTGTGAAAATGCATGTGTAATATAGGGAAACAAAGAAACAGTATCTGATGCATGTTTTCCAAAGCGTTACTTGAGAACACATAACAACACTTCAAGAGGAAAATATCTTCTCCTTCTGTTAACAGGTCATTTCTTTTTCCTCTCTTTTTTCCCCTTAGATACTCGAGAGCCAAAACCCAAATTTGAAATGTTATTTCATGGGTTTTCTTTTACTTCAGTTGCGATGAAAGAAGACAAGGTGAAGAGAGGAAAGGAAGTGACAGCTGGTTTTCCAGTTTGAAAAGGAAGCCAGAAAGAGAGCATGGGAATCTTTCCTCCACCATCTCCCCCCAGAACTCTAAATTTACCAATTTTCAAACCTTAAATGAGAGCAACGAACTCCAAAATCACCTCTTTAAATGGTATGGAACCCCAGTAAAAGAGAACAGTCTGCTGGCATGGGATAAGAGAGTGCACAAACTAATAAGCTCCCTTCCTGCCTTAATGACAACAGTAGGTATCCCAGAGTCTAATCCACATATAGCTGGAATGTTGAAGTCCAGAACTCTTAAAGCAATTACACCATGGAAACATCCAGACAGCTGCTTCTCTCCAAGCAAAATAGAAATACTAATGACTGCGCTGCTTGGTGAGGCCCCAACAACACCATGTGTCTGTAACAGTATGAGCTACTGTCACACAGAAGAAATAAAAGCAACTGTAGACTTCTCTTCGTCTCTATAGGGTATTCCTCCAGTTAGACCGCCATAGTATGTTGCCTTTGCTAGCAGCAAAGTATGTTGGATGATAGCTAGGGACTAGCTTACTTCAGGAGCTCTATAACAACAGAGAAAAGAATGGTTTGTTGAGATTCCGTATGCTTGATTTTAGGATAGTTATTTGAAACTCGGCCACCCAACTTCCAACTTCCATTCCTTGCTGTGTTTGGCCTTCAAATAATGGCACAGAATATGAAGAACTTGTTTCATTTCCATATCTGTCCCCTTCATAGGGAAACAAAGCAAAATGTTCCCCAGCAGTGATGAAAACAATCTTTTTTTTTTTTTTTTATACTGTAATTATATGTCTTCATGTAGCCATTTCTGAGACATAGGGCTTTATTTCCTTCAGTTTGTGACATCTGACCTTGGTGACTGTGTATTGCTGTCAGTTTTGACTGACGAAGAGCAAACACAATGCAGTATAAAAGTCATTAGCTGGAGGAATTTAAGATTAAAACAAAAGGAAAAAAAAGCAACCCACTTAGTTATTGTCAGTGTGACATCTAATCAGAGCACTTTCAGTATCAATGCCAGTGTAATTAAGTGTAACTAAGTTGTAAAAAATGATCAAAACAAAGTGTTGAGTTTCTTTTTGGTATTGTTTGTTTTGCTGTGTTACCTAGGTATAGAAGTACCTCCACAGGAGACATAAGTATTGACTTGATTTCGTATTGAATCCTACTTGTCAGCTGGGCAGCAGACCTATGGGTAAAGATGTAGCCAAGGTAGTTCAAGTATTTAGCACACGGTAAGGCAAGGCATGCAGGCTGGATGCAAATAATGGATTTATAAGCTCAGCTGTTGCCAGGCTCTTACAAACTGGCTAATAAATTTGAAATGCCTGAACTGTTAAGCGTGTCATTTATAATGTGGCAGTGCTGCAGGCCTCAGTCTCACCACGTGGTGCTTCTCTGCTGTAGCAGGGGAATGCTACTTATGCCCTTCCATGGCTCCATCACAAGGCAGATTCACCCCAGCAGCTCTCTGGCGCTGTGGTACACTTAGTTTCATTCTCCTAATTTATCTCCATCCTTTCTTCAATGACAAGTCAAGCTGCACTTGTGGCATTACTTTATCACTAAATATGGAATTGAGTCTCAAATTATATGTGTTTGGATCTGATTAACTATTTTCTTCAGTAAAAATCAAGAAATGCTATTAAACTACAGTAACATTAAATGAAGTGCCTGATGAACAGCAGATATTTGTTTCTTTTACAGGTCAGAGTGACTGTAATGAAGATGCAATGACCAGTCTTACAGAGTGGGGGGAATATTCCTAGGGAAGAAAGGAGTCAACACCAAAACCAGGATGCAAGTTTATATAACAGGTATTTATAAGTAGCTATGCAAATAAGAATGTACTTATCAAGCATCATACCCTGATATGATGGCCATGGTTCTTGGAAGGGTTAGGTGCCCTTCATCAATCTCAAATTACACTGGTTGCCTAAGTTTCATAGAAAACTTAAAAACAAATTCTACCTTCTATCTAAATAACCCGTCTGCACCTGGACTATTGTAGAGCTACTCGAACCTATTAAATACAGTGTCATGCCATCCCCATGTGTATGCTTACCTTAGTGCAATCTAGCCTCTTTGTAAGCATTAGTTGCCGTGCACTGTGCAAGGTTATGCACTCCCTCACTCTGTAAATGTGGGATTTGACCCCACGTAAAATATACTGACAAATCAAATTTTATAATCGGTTTAAAGTTCAAGGGTGCAGCCAAATCCTTAGCCAGTGTAATTTGACCTAGATCCACTGAAGTAAGCACAGCCATATTGAACTACATAAGCAGAACTGTTCCACTGTTGTTGCCTTCACAATGTGGGGATGACAAGGAAACACTTAAAGCCTCATGAAGACTGTTTTGCAGCTTCAATAAAATGATTTTTTTTTAAAGTGTCGTTATTTTATGATCTGTTAATAATAACGATGTAATGCCTATGGTGTTAATGAAACTCTTTCCTTAGAGTAGAAGGGACATTAGTAACACATACGTGCCTATGCCACTTCAGAAGGGGAAGATAAAATACTGTTCATGCTTCTTGGCATAAAATCTAAGGTTATTATTTGTTTGCTCCTGGTACTGTCAGTAGCATCCTCCTCTCTTCCCTCAATCACCAAACCAAACCAAACCAACCTAGACACTCAGGGGCTGCAACTTTTAACCCCGCATTAGTTTCATTGCAGCAGTTTTCATCAAAAGCTTGGGTTTCATCTTTAGGTGCTAATGATCCCACAACACTCTTTCAAACTTTTTGAACCAAAGCAACATTTGGCTGTGGTTCCACTTAGGGGATTTTACCAAATTGGCCATTTTCCCCTCAGAATACGTGCATTTATGAATAATGATTGCAAAATCTAAGCCGCTTTTCAGCACTAACAGATTATTGGAGATACAGGAAAGCAAAAACTTGCTAATAGAACTCATGCTAATAGAGTTTGCGTGTAACTCTTAACAGCTCTATCTAGCTACTGCTTCCAGCTGTTCAAAGAGTAATTCAAAGGTTGAATGCAACAGCTCTAAGAACCAGAAATAACAGGTTAAGGAAAAGTGTCAGCTATCATTTCCATTAGCAGGAATACAAAGTTGTCAATATTTGTCATTTTTTTATTTGTACCCATATGGCTGATGTCAGTCCAAATGAGATGAGACCAAATGAAATACTTTACCTGTTTCAGGCTATTCTAACTTTCTTTCATGCTGTCTAACCTGGATGTTACTTGTACCAGTCACTGATAAATAACACACATTGCTTTCTGGAACACCAAGTTTATTTGTAATTGTAATCATTATATCATAAGAGAGGCAGTATCAATGGCTGGTATTATTTCAGGCTTTGTGCAGTTGTGGTATCTTAGAATTATACAATGGCTTGGGTTGGAAGGGACCTCAAAGATCATCAAGTTCCAACCCCTCTGCCGCAAGCAGGCTTGCCAACTGCAAGATCAGGTACTAGGTCAGTACCTTAGTCATGTTTTGTTTGAAAAGAACCTCAAGGATCATCTAGTTGCAACCCCCCTGCTATGTGCAGGGTCGCCAACCACCAGACCAGGCTGCCCAGAGCCACATCCAACCTGGCCTTGAATGCCTCCAGGGATGGGGCATCCACAACCTCCTTGGGCAACCTGTTCCAGTGCATCACCACCCTTTGAGTGAAAAACTTCCTCCTCATATCTAACCTAATTATCATGTACCTCTGAGTGGACAGCAAACACACTGAATAGGAGAAACAAATTCAGAATTACAGAAGGTGACTGTTAGGAAGAGGACTCAGTTCATGGAAAGACTATCTAAATATCATTCATATCTCAGCTGATCACTGCAAAGGGGAATCCAAACTGATTTGTATGCATGAAAGGCAAAAATTACAGTATATGTTGCAAAATCATTTGGGAAAAAACCAATGCTGTTAAGTGGTATGAAAGAAGAATCGGGTTCTGTTTGAAATCATGTTACCACTTCTGATACGACAAGCTTGGGCAGGGTGTTCAGCCCCATTATGCCTCAGAGTGCAGAATATCCACACGGTGCTCAGATCAGGGCTACACTTCGTGCCTCGCAGTTTGCAAACGGGATGAGGTCCTGTGGGGAAGTTACCATGACAGGCAGGACACGATGTGCTCCTCAGAGAGGCTCCTACTTGCTAAACAGATGGCTGCACTGTTCCACTTCAACTCTCCTAAATGCCAGACTGGAACCTAAAACTCTATTGTTCATTCACTATGTGGAAAAAAAGAAAGTGTGCCACGGCAGATTGTATGGCTAGCACGGGCGCTTCGATTATCGTGCCACCAGCAGTAATCTCTTTATGTAAGCTGCTCAAACGCGACTCGAAATAGAGAAAAACGCACCTGCTTGCAGGCAGGGAGATAACGGGGTACACCTACCAGAGCAGCCCCGCAAGCTTCCAAGGGGACTGCGCACCGCCCACCCCCCGCTCCCACCACCCCGCTCCTCCGGCTGCCTTCCCCGCTCCCCGCCTTCCAGCCCTCGCTGCCCGCTCCCTCCCCGCGGCCAGGGCTCAGCCTGCGGTCTGGGGTCCTCTCGTGTCCCGGAGCCGCCATTTCGCGGCCTCCCGCACTCACCATGGCGCCGCGGCTGTGAGGCGCTGTCCAGGGTAGCGGCCCGGCTCTGCCGCCGCTCCCGCCGTGCCCGCCCTATAAGGCGCCGCCTCCGGCCCTCCGCGCCGCCTCCCGGCCGGGAGCCCAAGGGATGGAGCCCCGCCGCCGCCCCGCTGTCGGCGTGGAGGATGGCAGGAGGCCTCTGAGAAACCGCCGGGAGGGTTCAGCCCCGGAGGTGCCGGTTTGCGAGCATGCAGTCGGTGCCCCAGCACTCGTATTTGCGCTGGAAGTGCCCTGACCTGAAGCCTCGGTTCTTCCACGTGCTGTGCCAAGCTGGGATCGATGTCCCCTCACTACGCAACTGGGGCAATGAGTAGCCACGTGTTTGTTTAGGTTGGCCAGGGGTGAGGTGAAAGAGTGGGAGCTAATGGCCCCCACCATGACTGCTCAGATAAAACAGGAGAAAGGGAAGGGGAGAAGCTTTGTGCCTGTCGGAACAAAGACAATTTACACCTTCTTAAGTGATTTTTGATCTGGATGCAAGCAAGGCGTTATATCTCATATAAAACATTTATTTAAGCTACTTAAGCCCCATCTGCATCCAGGTCTGGTGTCCTCAGCCCAGGAAAGAAGTGGAGCTGTTGGAGCAAGTCCAAAGGAAGGCCACAGAGATGATCAGAGGGCTGGAGCATCTCTTCTATGATGACAGGCTGAGGGAACTGGGCTTGTTCATCACGGAAAAGAGAAGGCTGTGGGGAGGCCTCATTGTAGCCTTCCAATATGTACAGGGAGATTATCAGCAGCAGGGAAACCAACTTTTTGCATGGCTAGATACTGATAGGGCAAGGGGAAATGGCTTTAAACGAAAGGAGGGGAGATTTAGATAAGATATCGGGGGAAGTTTTTCACAGAAAACTGTTGTAGTAGGTGACAGCGAGGATTCGGGGCGTGAAGTGGTAGGACTCTCCCCTTGCTCTGCGTCGAAGGGTTAATGTATGCATAAGGGGTGTTCATGAAGGGCAAAGGATATGTAAGTGTATGCCATGCTTTAATAAACTGACATTTCTCCGACCATCATATTGATGACACCGCGGTGAGTGGCCAAGCCAGGTCTTCCAGGGAAAACGAACGGGGCTGTATGGTCGTTATTATGACAGAAAACATGGTGAGGTGCTGGAATACTCTGCCCAGAGAGATTGTATATGCCCTGTCCCTCGAGGCATTCAAGGCCAGGCTGGATAGGGCCCTGGGCAGCCTGATCTAGTGTTTGGTGTAGTGGTTGGCAAGCCTGCCTGTGGTGTGGGGGTTGGAACCTGATGAGGTCCCTTCCAACCCAAGCCAGATGATTCTATGATTCTATTAAGGCTTATTGAAAATGTCTTTGTTTCCCCCAGTTTTTAATGAAACAGTCTTTGGTTTGTGAATTCAAAATAATCTTTCCCAAAATATTAAAATTATCCATTTTAATTTTAATTTTGACACAAAGAGTTGTCAACAACAACATGCCACAAATGACAAAGTACTTCCAGTGCTGTCCTCCCAGTTGTGGTTGCTCAGAGTCTAGCCAAGCAGAGCTCAGCAACCAGCCTTTCCCAGAGCCAGGAGCACAGGCTATGGAAGCAAGCCAAGGGACCACGTGCAGTGTGCAACAGGTAGCACCTCCACGAACTAAAGTGTGTTCAATGTATTAAGGCTGTATTGATCCAAAATGTAGCACTGATGTTCTAAACCTCAAATCATTCCTGAAGAGCTTTGTTCATGTACTACTCTACTCCTTGTTTTTTCTTGGCTCTAGATTCAGATACAGCAAATGTGGTGAGAATGGCTAGCATCCCAGTGCTGTTTGCCTGCCCAGAAAAGATGTGCCAGCAGCCTCACGTGTAAGCATGTCCTCGTGTAACATCTAGCCCACTTTTACAGACTCAAGCTCATTTGCTTGAACTTCAAAATTCCAGTGTGTTAGTCTGGACCAAAGTACTACAGTTCCTGAAGTTGACCTGCTAGACTTTCCTCCCATTCATCTTTTTGCTATCGTTTCAAAAACTAAAAACATTGTAAAAATGGCATTATACAAAGAAATTACAAAATGTGTTAGCTTTTGCTAACTGATTCCGTGCAGTCTTGTTGCCAGCAGTTCTTAAGCACTCACTGAGAGTTAACACAAAAGCCTATGACATTAACCTGGTAACTCCCCATAACGTCACACTTAAGATGCCTAACCGGTGTCCTGTGTCAGTAGAATTAGAAATAGAGCTGATGAGACGGGAATGATCAGCTCTTCCATTTGAGATTGCTGCTGAGGGAAAGAAGGGAATTTTTTTCAGCGATTTGTACAGGTACTGTCGACAGGACAAATCTGTGAAAGAGGCAAGTCCTGAGTTTTAATTCCAAGTTTCGAAGGAGATCGTGATGAAAAGCAGTGATTGACAATGGGAGACACATCTGAATTTATTTATCTTTCCCAGACCAATATTTTTTCCCAGTGATTGAAACTTAGCAGCAGCTGTCTGATACCTGTCTGATCTGTGGTACATTGTCCATCCTGTTTTCTTCTAAGCGGGAAACAAGTGGGACCTGGTAGCTCCAAAGTCAGTGCAATTCTAAGGTGCCCTTCTTAAGATGCAGAGATGCCCAGAGCTTGACTGGACAGAGTCCTCTGCAACCTGGACAATTCTGCTTGAGCAGCGGGTTGGACAAGGTGCCCTTCAAAAGTTCCTTCCCACCTCAGCCTTCACAGGTGGCTTCTGATAAGGTCCAACTTGCCACAATCCCTACATCAGCAGAACTCAAGTTAATGCCCTGTGGTATTTCATCATGAGCAGTAGTTGTGTAACAGCATTGTCCCTGAATGAAAAGCTGTTTCAGTTGCCTGCATTTAATCTCTCTGTTTCTGAGGAATTTCAGCTGGAAATAAGCAGTTCTGTTTTTTCCATGCATTGACTTATTTTTCTGCCTGTTCTTGCAGCAGAACATGCTGTTCAGCAACCACTCAAAGATAACATGCCTGGCACATATCTGCTATGCTCAGTGCCTGGGATCCAACCAAAAGCATGGTGTCACCTTCCATGCAAAACAGATGCATCCAAACCTGGCCTCAGCACACAGAAACAATAACTTTTTTTACAATGTTTTTAGTTTTTGAAACCATAGCTGGTGTAATATGCCTGTCAATCTGAAACTAAACATTGTATTAAACTGCCAGCTGTGGGATTGTAAAATAAAAACTAAGCCGTAGTAAACTTATGCTGCAGAAAGTATTAATTTGAGGGATTGCATAGCTTTGTAATATTATGTTTTAGCACCCTCTTTCGGAGCAAAGGAGTATTTGCATGTATTTACTCTGCTAAAGCTAGAATGTGATTGCAAAATGTCCATGAAAAGTCCCTGGCTGCACACACAGTTATAGTTTAGTTCTGCAGTCTGGTATTTTATAAATTTCCACAAATAGAATCTTCCCATCCCTCCTACACATAGCATCTTCATATAAATAGTCTGTGTTGCTCACTTAAATCAGCCAAGAACCAGGAAAAGATTAATGGATCCCAACCAAAAACTGAAGGTAAACAGAAAAGACTTTGTTTAGACACTCTGTTGTTCATTGTCCAAATATCTCTGGTGAGGAGTCTGATGGTGGTAGCTTGCTGTGAGTTGTGACTGGAACTGAATGGTTTTTCTCAAACATTTAGGATTGTGGTGGTGTACAGAAGCCCCTTCTGGGGATCATTGCCTGGCTGTGTTGAGACCTGCATCAGGAGGCATGTCCTTCCTCAAGGAGCTTACAGAATGAGGTAATGCAGAGGGAAAGTGGTGGACCCAAGCTCTTCTCTGTTCTCCTTCCCTGGGAAATAGTACTGTACTAATGCCAAAAGAAAGGTAGTGGGGGGAAGACCATCAAGGTATTCTGGGTAGAAGAGAGGGTCACTTTCTGTATGACCTATCACTACTCAGCCAACTTCTTGGGTAATTGGGTCAAATTTGCTGTTCTGGCTAAAGCATTTGGTGTGGTTGCCAGTTACCTTTAAAGATATTTTATTTGCCAAGACAAGGATTTAAAAAATAGGACATGGTAGAACAAAAACTGCTTGGATTACTTTAGCTTGCTCATCTTCTGCATATTCATTTAAATAAGCCTTATTTACATTAGTAGCCTTCGGCAAGACTCCTGCTTCATCAATGCACAGAGTGTATGATAAATGAAAAGCAGGCTGTGAATGATGCAAGGGTGTTAAAAAGGAGAAAAGGTAATCTCATTAAGTGTCTGAAATTCTTTAGGAGGACTAGAATACACTGCTTATATAACATAATTTTTGTGCGATTATGGGTAGATCATTTGAATATTTTTATTTTCTAGAGCTAGTTAATGATTTTATTCTTCCTTCTGCTGTTGCCTTAGGGTAACTCGATGTAGATATGTCAAAGTGCTGAGCACTTACAGCTGCAACTGACATCAGTGAAAGCTGTGCTACAAATAAATTAAATGCAAACGAAACATAAAATTTTCCCCATGTACGAGCTGAAAAGGAGGCCAAAGGGGGCAAATCCAAAAGCAGTTGATACTTAGAACATATGTTTCATTCAACCTGGTGAGTGAAAGATAATAACATCCCTCATCTTGTTTGGCTGCAGAAACGTGAGCACTAGTTAGCTGATTGCTGTGAAAGAACTGGTTGGTCTAGGTGCATTGGCTTTCACACCCTTTATATAAGGATTGTGCCTTCAGAAACTGGATTACAGCTAGTCTTTAGCTGGCTTATTTGCAACACTGCATGTCAGTGCTGCTCTGTGAAATCCATGTCAAATGCTCGGTTGTTGTCAAGGTAGTTGACCCACCCCATGACATATAACACATTCATACAATATTAGGTTGCTGTTGTTTGTTTGTTTTTCATTCAGTTAGAAATCTTCATACGTGTCTCATTTGACACAAAGTGTTCCATGTAGTCCACAGGAAAGGCTATATAGCCTTAGGAAAAAATCAGATAACTAAGATTGTATTCACCAGATGATTGGAGGAGGAAGTGTTTCTCCTTTTATCTCATGACTTGGTTAAAATGTAACATCCACAGTTACCTCTGCACCCATGAGGATTTGTCTGTTTAACTGTTTCAACCATGATGCCTTATAGCCCTTTTTTTTTTTTACTGGCTTGTTGTCCGTGCTGAGGATGATTTCTGTCCTACATTCGTACCAACCTCCAGCAACAACAGGCCACTGAAAGCAGAGAGAAAGTCTGGAGCATAGAAGACTTGCTTTTAGTAAAGGAGGACCAACTTCGGGAGCACATTTCTTGTAGTATAATTTGAGAACGTTTTAATTGGCAGAAGAGGAATGTATCAGACCAGCTAGTACCAGCAACCAAAATTATATCAGCTTTGGTTTATGAGCCACTTCTTTCAAAGTAAGAGGATTTAGCATTTGGATGTGGCTTATGTTCAAGCCTGAAACCCCTTCACTGTATATGTTGCATTCTAGAGAAAGGCACATTTAAATAAAATTAAGGTTTTCCACGCTGAAGAGTTGTTGATTAAAAAGCTGTCTGCCTGTACAGTGTAATGTGAAAAATGTAATTACTACCTGCTTTCATCTTTATTTCCTAGCATACTGCATACTGCCTTAGATGGTATCATTATAGTGTATATTTATCACTCCAGGATGACTTCATACCAGGATAATTTTTTCATCAGTTTTGGTTGCTGAGCAGCTCCATGATGTGGTTTGGGGATGCGATGTAAATTAATTAACTACTAATCATAAAACTGTTTGGAACTGTAAAATGATGTATACAAAATTTTTGAATAGCTCCAAAATGCGACAGCTGTTTTACAGGAGAGAGAATGTTCCAGTTCCATACCCATAGAATTTGCTCTAACTATATGTGAGAAGTAAAAATATAGAGAACATGAACAGCATAGCTAGGAGGGAACTTACTTATTTTTTTCAGAAGTTAATCTGGTGGTAACTGTTATTGCCATGTTTGTTTGCAATACAGAAGAAATCTTGCTTAAGCATGTGCATAACAATTGGGAATGAAAGATGAGGAGACATGTCACAGTATTCAGTTATTGAGACACATCAGGAAAGGTGTTTCAAGTAGGACAACACTTGCAAGACACGACAGGTGGGTTAGGCAGGGTAGTAACCAGGGCTGGAGCTGCTGGGAGAGAAAGGCTGAAGTGGGAAGATGGAACTCAGGTGCCGAGCTGGTGAAGTGGCAGCAGCTTTAAGTAGCTGAGTGGGAGATTTCAAGGCCAGGCTGGATGTGGTTCAGGGCAACCTGGTCTGGTGGTTGGTGACCCTGCACATAGCAGGGGGGTTGAAACTGGATGATCTTTGTGGTCCTTTTCAACCCAGGCCATTCTGGGATTCTATAATTGCATGTGTGAGTACTTTGGGGTTAGAGGTATCCTGAAAGGGTGAGGCAGGTGGGACGCTCAGTGGGCAGCAAAAGCACAAATTCTGGCTTCAGTTGGAAGGGGGCATTTTAAGACAATCCATATAAGAAACACGAAGAGAAATGGATTGGCTTTTCTGTGACATCCCACAGCAGCGGTGACATCTTCATAGCAGTCCGCAGCAGCGGATTTAACACACGTTTTATAAACATTAAGAGTGCCTCCAAGGCTAGAAGGGAAGCTGATAACCGTACTGCGGTGCTAAGGACGAGGTCAGAGCCAGCCAGGAGCACCGCCCTTATCGCACGGCTCCCGGTAACCTGATTTCCCCAGATTTCTCTCAGGGAGGGCAGCTGCGGCGTGTCACTGCAGCGTCAGCAGAGGGCACAGGCACCAAGGTCATGCGGAATTGGAACAGCAGCGGGGTGGTGCGGGTGTAAAAACGCTGCCTAGGCAGACACCTGGGCGCCCCACTGTAACACCACACGCAAACGCCGCACACTAACGCAGGGACACGCTCCGCCCGCGGGAGCTCGCTTGGCGCCGCGGCCGAGCAGCGCGGGACACGCTGGGAATTGTAGTCTGCGCTACCCGCGGCGCCTGCCCGTTCCCCGGGAGCGGAACTACACCTTCCGGCATGCTCCGCGCTCCACGGGCGTCACCACGCCGCGCTCCAAAGCCCGCCCCGCCGCCGGTACGGCTGGCGCTGGGCTCTGCCGGTTCTTCCTCTGGGGTGGTGGGCAGCTATGCGAGGCGCGGCCCGCGTCCCGTAGCCTCCGGGCTTTTGTCCGCGCCCCGCGGCGCCTCCGGTCTGGATCGGGCCCTGCGTGAGGGGCGAGCGGGCCGCCGAGCCGTCGTCGGGAATCGGGCCCCGCTCCTGGCGGTGGGGAAGGGCCCGGCAGCATGTGGCAGAGCATCGGGCTGACCCTGCTGGTGATCGTGGCCACCCTGGCCTGTGTGCTGCTCTTCATGCTCTGCGGTGAGTACCCAGGCCGGGGCCGGCCTCGGTGCGTGGCGTGGTTGGAGGTGTTCAAGAGACGTGTAGTTGTTGTACCGAGGGACTTGGTTCAGTGAGGAAATATGTGTGGTAGGTGGGCGGTTGGGCTGGATGATCTTGAGGGACTTTTGCAACCTCTGCGTTTCTGTGGCCTGTCCGCTGTGTCCCCAGGCTCTGGTGGCCCCTCTCTGTACGGTTGGCTTGAGGAAAGGAAAGGGCCCCATGCCCAGGGGGTAGGAGTGGACTGGAATGCCCTTCCTCCTTGTTTCCAAATCACTGTGATCCTGGAAGCACTTCAGGTGTGGAACACCAGCGAGCAGAGGTGACACTCGTGCTGGTATCCCCCAGCCTGTGACGTGTGTCCAGAGAAAGGCAACGAAGCTGTAAGGGGTCTGGAGCTCAAGTCTGATGGAGAGCAGCTGAAGGAATTGGGATTGTTCAGTATGGAGAAGAGCAGATTCAGGGGAAACTTCATCGCTCTCTGAACAACTGAAAGGGCGTTCTGGCAAGGTGTGGGTTGCCCTGTTCACCCAGATAACTGGTGGTGAGACCAGAGGTGATGGCCTCCAGTTGCACCAGGAGATAGAGGTTCAGCTTGGGTATTACAAAAAATTTCTCAGAAAGAGCAATGAGGTTCTGGCACAGGCTGCCCAGGGAGGTGGTGGTGTCACCGTACCTGGAAGTGTTTAAGAAATGTGTGGATGTGGGATGTGGTTTAGTGGGCATGGTGTGTGTGTGTGGGGGGGGGGGGGGTTGGCAGTTGGACTTTGATCTCAGTGGTCTTTTCCAATCTTAATGATTCTGTGTTGGCTGGAATAGGTTGAGAGCAATGCTTAGTTCCACTTTAAAAAAAAAACAAAAAACAAACAAACAAAAAAAACCAAGCCAACAGAGTTCTGGAACACGTACTTTCTAGATGTAGAGAGAAAGGCTATTTAAATGGGAGGGAAAACTTTACAGGTCTTTGGGAGTTGCTGGAGGAAAGCATTGATGTAGTGCGTGTGGGTGATGTGATCAATGTGTTGAACCTGGAATTCGAAAAGGAGTAAAAATGAAGAGAAGGCCACCAACACTGAACTCAACTACACTTCAGTATGAAGCATTCCTGAAATTAAAAAAGTGACTGCTGGTGGATTTGTAAGTGATTTTTGAAAACATAGTGAGTCAAATGAAGACTCTGCTGATACCTGATGCTTGAAGAAGTTGGTTGTACTCACAGCTGTAAAGCATTGCGGAAAGATTTTGCAATATGAAGGGACTGGACAATGAAATGATAGGAGAAATGCAGTATTAACGTCTGTGGTCACTCTAAAAGTAATGCCTCTTATTTATTTCCGTGGAAGCTACAACATATACAAGGAGAACAATAATGCTATTTGATAGAGCAAATTCTTAGCTACAAAACTCTGTTTTCTAATGTGATCACCACCATTAGCTTTGTTTTCACTAGTCATGAGCAAGAGCTCACATGCTGCACTTGCAAAACTCTGCATGGCTGTCTGGAATGTGGCTTGCCTGTCACGTCACTGTTGCCAGTGCTGAAATGCACCACCCACCACCTCACTGTGCTCACATCCACTGTTCAGTATCTAGAAGTGTTCAGCTAGCATTGATGAATGTCAGTGGGTGCTGTTTTTTCCCCACATGGAGGAATACAATGACACACCTTTGCTTCAACTGCACTTCCATGTCAGATGCCATTATGTCAGAGTGCCCCTCTGTTGCTGTCTGTCACCTGGCAACAACACGTAACAGAGAATTGGTGGGAAGGTTCAACCACTGCTGCCTTACCACCACCATCTGCCTCTGATGTCAGGGGTCAACATCATAAAATAGAAGGCATTACTTTTGGAACAGCCTTTGAACATAAGTGTGAAGTACATCCATAAATTTTGTAGGATAATTAATATAATGGGTTCAGATGGAACTGTTACTATCCTGAAGAAAGGATTAGCAAAAGATTAATTTGTCATTGCAGGCATTCCTCTGAAATATGCTAATTCTTTGTAGAAAGAAAATAGGTAAATCTAGTGTTAGATGTTCAGTATAAAATAGGAAGTGCTGTTATATTGCTACAGGGATCTGTCGTGTGCTTATGTCTCAAACAGTCTATTGCACTATTTAAAGAAAAAAACCCAAGAGTTTTCTTATGGAGTGGTGAGAGCTGTGTAATGATTTCTGCATGAAGAGATTCTAAGTAGGTTAGACCTGTCTAGCCTGCAGAATACATAGCTGGGGGAGGATGATGGTTATAAAACCAAGTAGTGTGTAAAAGGTGGTCGGGCAGCAGTTTTTCAGTCCTCTTATTACTGAGGAACTAGAATACATTATGTTAAATGATCAGCCAGCAGGCTTAAATGAGGAGAAAGTATTCTTTTACACAAGGGGAAAATGGCAAGCTTGTTAACAAAGAGTGTTTTGGAGGCCAAAACTTTTACCATTTGAAGTTCATAGAAAAAAGGCTTGTCAACTTACCGAAGCCATACCCTCAGTGTTACAATATAAGAGCTTATTGCAAAGGTTGCCAAAATGTACCTAGGTGTTAAAGGTACTAAGCACAGAATGCTGCCATTTTAATGGTTTGGGGGTGGTGCTTTTTGACTGTTGCCCTGTTAGAAGTGACTAGATAAGGTTAGATAGCAATTCATGCTGTGCTGGTAATGCTCCCCCCCCCCCCCAAAAAAAATGTTATACTAATTTACTAATTAGTAGTAGGATGCTTCTAGTTTTTGTGCCAAGACTATTAATGGAAAATACTTGAGCAGAAGCGGTGTCAAGGCTGCTATTAGAATAACTTGAATATAAGTCACCTTCAACCTATTTGTGCCTGTGGTAGATGGTTTCTTATTGCCTTTTTAGCTACAGATCTCTGTTCTTTACAGCCTGTTGGTCTCCTGAGGAGATGAACTCTCTGTGTGACAGGATATGAGTAAATGCCAGCCAGTGAGGCATAAAATTAGTGGACAAACCTGACACCAGAGCAGTTGGATATAAGCTTGAGTAAACTTAAGCTGATAAGAATGTTTTATAGCCATCTGATGAGAGGTATTTAACAGCCTCAGAAAAGGGCTTACAGGGTCAAGAGGCTGAAGAGCTGTCACTTGGGTTTTGAGTGGCGTATATTGAAGGACTTGTGGTGTGAATGCTAGCAGAAAGCAATGTAATGAAGCATCCAGGATGGTGTGAATTTGTTACGTATCACAAGCATGAAATCCTTCCCACTATGTAAGTTTTCACAGCACGCATCCCATCCAGTTCAAAATTTTTCTGAAGATAAAAATTCAGAGCACAAAATATGGGAAGTTATTAGGACCAGTTCATCAGCCGTGTGGAAAGCAAATGATTATGCCTGAATTAGGCATTTGTCCATAGAAATACTTTGAATAAGTGACCTGATTTCTTCTTCTATTTAACACTTCTGGATGCTTGCATTTGCCATTTTCCATGTGGAGCTCAATTTGTTAAGGAAGCACTGAGGTTTTGCAGTGAGTGGAATTTGTAAACTGAGCACATCCGACACAGAAACCATTCAGACTACAACCATAGCTGTTTTTCAGTTGCTCTTCTGAAAGTGGGCCAAAGGTTCTACTTGATTGCCAGCCTGTCAGACTACTTTGTTCTGGTTTCTCTCATGGTCTCATTGGTTTAGCGCTTTCCTTGCTCCTCTGCAGCTGCTAGGAGTTCACGTAGAGTGAAGGAGATGAGGTGAAACAGAAGACCAGCTGAGGTGAATTCTGGTACTGCTTACCTTGTGTGTTTGCTTTCCCAATGGATCAACACGTGGAGCCAGGTGAAACCACACAGTTGCTTTCAATGCAACAAACAGGCATGCTCCTCTCATCTGGGGAGCGAGGCCAAGTGAGGTGGTGTTGAAGAGATGTGAATGACCTTAAAACAAGTTTGTGTGACTCAAATTGCTGATACAGTTGTGCAACTTGGTTGCAAGTGGAAAAACATCAGAGCCTTAAATTCTGCCTCAGTAACTTCAGTGCTTTGTTTGGACAGGTTTGTGACAATGTTAAATAAGTCGATCTCCAAAGGCAAGGAGAGCCATGCCTGATTAGGCTAGTAATAGAGAGAACGCATCTTTTCGTTTTGAGCTGAGTTTTCAACTTGTTAAAAATGAAAGATGGGACCAGAGCATGTTTCCTGGCTATTGGTCAGCAGAAATGTGTTACAGGATGTTAAACTAAGCAGGAGAGGGCTTAAGGAGCTGGGTGGACCAAGTGCTATATCAGCTGGCATCTGCTGTTAGTGCTCTGAGTAGTGCATGCCTTCTTCAGTCTGATCAGCTTCATAGCTGGGTACTGTGGGGCAGTGTATTCCGTATCTTTAAAAAGGCACGGAATGAACAACTTGGCTGTGTCACAGAGGACATCAAACACAGAGCTTAAAGCAGAACTCTGCTTTTCCAGATCTCGTGTCAGCATCTAGAACTGTGCATTTTCTCTCCATAGAGGTTAAGTTTTTCTGTCATGGACATTTACATATTTGAATGCAGGGCTCAGTCAGCCTGATAATACCACAGACCTAAATTAGTGTTTGCTGTTTGAATAGCAGTATCCTATTTTTAAATCAGTGGGGACGGAGCTAAAACTATTTTGCAAGACTGCTCAGGAAGTTGATAGTAGAGGCAGAAATAGAAGCGAGACCTCCAAACTCTCTTGCGCTGTTACCACATCACCTTTCTTCCCTTCTCAGTGAGTTGCATTTAGTCTGAGAAAACAGTGGTTACTTCTCAGCAGTACTCCATATTACTTGCTAGAATCATAGAGTCCTAGAAACGTTTGAGTTGGAAGAGACCTTTAAAGATCACCTAGTCTGACTCCCCTGCAATGAGCAGGGACACCTACAGCTCAGTCAGGTGGTCAGAGCCCCGTCCAGCTTCACCTTGAATGTCTGCAGGGATGGGGCATCCACCACCTGTCTGGGCAAACTATGCCAGTGCCTCACCACCCTTATTCTACAAAAAAAAAAAGTATTACCCCTGTTCTGTTTTGTAGGCATCTCTTCTGTCTGAATCAGGAAGATGGGAATACGCTCCAATAAAGACATCCCTTTCCCTGTTAACTTCTGCTTGCAGGCCAGCGTAAGGTGCATTAAATCAATGGATCTGAGGCCAGTGCCTCTCACCTCTTGTGGGGGAGTAGCTCAAAATTTAGATCACTGTAGAAAGGTTTTTTGCCTTTCTACAACAAACTAGGAGTCGTTGTGGGAAGGAGCAGGAAAGGTGGCTTTATTGGAACTTGGTCAAATCATAAGATCTGTTCAACATGGTGATACTGCGTAGATGCATACTTGGGAGTCGGGGACTGAGGCTTTGACTCGCAGTCCCATCTTTGCGAACACGCTGCATGACAATTTATAGGAGGGGTTGACGTGCTGAGGGCACAGTGCCAAACGTGCCTTAAATGTCTTTGGGCAGCATCTAGCTGTGGCATTCAGAGCGAGACAGTCGCTCCCTGCTTAAAACTTGGCAGTGGCTGGGAGCTGCTGTTTTGCCCGGATGTAACATACTGGCTGTTGGCAGGGTTTCCAGACTCTCTGGATTCAGGTATGGGCTGTATCAAGAGTTGGAGCCCTGGCTTTGCATTGCGGTGATGTACGGTTGTCCTGGAGGACTGATAGTGATCAGGTATTTTGTGGAGAAGGTAAATCAATTGGGCTTCTTCACGCGGCCTGCCCAAACCGACCAGCAGCCTTGCATGTGCAAACTGCGGAGTCAGCCACCTGTCCTATGTCAGCATTTTAATTTCTTTCTTTAAAATACATTATGTAATTTACAGTTATAAAGTGTGGAGTGAGGTCTGGTGTTACAGTTTTGCTGCATTCTTAAAAGACTGAAGAATCGATGCATTGTCAACAGGTTTGGAAATAACTCAGTACTTTGAATCTGCCCCTTGTCTTTGTGTGTGGCTTTTTTTTTTTTTTTCAGTGGTGTATTTACTAGATACTGTTACTGGAGTGTCTTTGACCCAGAGTAACTTGCTTCAGTTCTTTGGGAGTCTGTTCATTTCTGAGAAGTTTCTGATATACTCCATTCAGTACCTGCCAGGCAGCAGGGCGTCTCAGCTGAATGGGCATCTTTAACTGTGTATTTGTTTCGGATGTGGGGTGTTTTTTTTTTGTTTGTTTGTTTTTTAACTTTCCATGCAAGCTGGCACTGCAACAAGAACAAGTGAAAGAAAGGAATCTTTCTGCTTTGATTACCTTATACCTCCTTGTCTGGGAGATCTTGTGAGTCTTTGATGTGGAAGCAACAGGGTGTGTAGGGAGGGCTATGCAACAGTGGTCAGGGACATAGAATCATAGAATGGCCTGGGTTGAAAAGGACCACACTGATCATCCAGTTTCAACCCCCTGCTAAGTGCAGGGTCACCAACCACCAGACCAGGCTGCCCAGAGTCACATCCAGCCTGGCCTTGAATGCCTCCAGGGATGGGGCATCCACAACCTCCTTGGGCAACCTGTTCCAGTGCATCACCACCCTCTGTGTGAAAAACTTCCTCCTAATATGGCAGAGATGGTAAACTGAACTTTATTTAGCAGTGTGGTCTAGTGGGAAGTGTCCCCACCTATAGTGGGCAGAGTGTGTGTGTGTGTGTGTTGGGGGGGGGGGGGGTTGGAGCTAGATTATCTTAAAGATCCCTTCCAATCCCAATCATTCTTTTCCAAGCCCAGCTGTCCTTCCTGCAGTCAGTGGAGAAGCCTCTTGTCCCTTTCTTTTCAGTGCACAGCATCCAGGTTCACTTCACTTGTCTCTTCCTGCTGCTCTATTTGTTTGTTGGCTACAACCAGTTGCATTGGCTGGTTGTCTGCGGTGTCCTAATTCTATCCTAAGCTAGTTGAGCCACATGCTCAAGTAGACTTGGTAGGACATCATGCTTTTCATTCACTTGTAACTGTAGCATCCCACATCTTGTCTCTGTCAGCAAATTGTGGAGTCAAAGACGCTTCTGATGGTTTGTAATATTCTGCTTAGGTCTCACTTTCTTGTTTCCTGTATTCACTTGTAGTATTTTGTTTTCTTTTCCATGGAAATAATTGTGACTTTTGGGGATTTGATTCCTTCTTAATACATTTTATAGCCATGAGAAAATGTATTGATTTGTGGTCTTCAGAATTTACAAAGTGCTGTAGATCCAAGAGACCTGAAATACATCTCATTGGAAATGATTTTCAAACAGTAACTACTTCAGTTTTTACCCCCTAGATGTGAAAGGAGAAAGGCACCAGACCAGCCACTTCTAGTCGCAGGGGTTTTTAATGCATTTGTCAGACATCAGATTTGGTTAAGTCAGAAGTAATTCAAAGGATTAGATGTCAATGGAAAAGGAAGTACTTGGTGTAGGGTTTGCAACTCCCCAGCAGGAGAGAAGTTAGGGAAATGAAGTCTGCAGGATGTGAGTATTCTGGGGCAGAGGGAAAGGGTGGGATCTTGCTTTGTCCTAAGTAATGGCTGTTTGCGTTGGCATGACTCCGGCTGCAGAAGAGGAGGAAGAATCAGGGTGCTGTAGTTACACAAGTGCCACTTGTTAGTGCATCCCCTTGCTTCGCATGTTGCTGTTTGTTCACGCTCAGAAATTTCTCTGCTCACAGCTGTGTAGCTGGAGAGGACAGGTTTCCCTGGTTCTACCACATAGGGCTCTTTGTATTTGTGTAGGTTAATGGTATAAGCTTGAATGGATGAACCTTCTGATAGGAAAATGAGGAATTAATTTACAGCTCTAAGATCAGTGGTTTCTGGTACAGCGAATTGTGCTTATGTATATTGTACTTTTGGATCACAGTGTGAATCTTATCCTACTTGTCTGTAAAATACAGTTAAGTGACATTTCTGTTCTTTAGATTATGAAAGTTGACTGGCTAGCTAAAGGGGAAGGGATTAGCATTAGTTCTCAGTGTGGTGACACTTGAGAATCTCCATCAAAAAACTTAGCTAAATGAGACTTTAAAAGGAATGTTCTGGGTTAGATTAAGATATAAGTACATCTGCTTTTTAAAAAAAAAAAAAAAGTCTTGGTTATCTGTTCCAGAAACATTGACTTAAGAGTAAGGAGGTGGTGGATCATAAATGCTTGTGAAGATACTGTAGAAATGTGATTATGTCAGCTGTAAAATTCACTTGCATGCTTTTGGGACCAAGAGCATTTTAGCAATGAAGCAGAACTAAATGTTACACAAATTTACCAGAGAATATTAATATTTCTTTAATGGGACTTTGACATGGTGAGGTAACACTTTTCAGTTTAGGGGATTTGGTCTCTGAGTCATAATTTTGGAATAGGATTTATTGTAAAGCATGGTATTAATTTCAAGATCTCTGCAAATGTTCTTAATGAGTATGAAATGCAGCTTTTAAAATATGATGGCCTTCATTGTGATGAGGTGGTTGTCCCTCTCTACTCTGCCCTCGTGAGGCCCCATCTGGAGTACTGCGTCCAGGTCTGGGGCCCCCAATACAAGAAAGACAGGGAGCTGTTGGAGAGGGTCCAGAGAAGGGCCACAAAGATGATCAGAGGGTTGGAGCACCTCCCCTGTGAAGACAGGCTGAGGGTGCCAGGCTTGTTTGGCCTGGAGAAGAGAAGGCTGCGGGGTGACCTCATTGCAGCCTTTCAGTACCTAAAAGGAGCCTATAAACAAGAGGGAAGTAAACTCTTTGAAAGGGTGGATAACAGCAGGACAAGGGGAAATGGTTTTAAGTTGAGGGAGGAAAGATTTAGGTTGCATATCGGGGGAAGCTCTTTACTATGAGGGTGGTGAGGTGCTGGAACAGGCTGCCTAGAGAGGTTGTGGATGCCCCGTCCCTGGAGGTGGTCAAGGCCGGGTTGGATGGGGCCCTGGGCAGCCTGGTCTAGTATTAAATGGGGAGGTTGGCCTGAGGCAGGGGGGTTGGATCTTGGTGATCCTTGAGGTCCTTTCCAACCCAAGCCATGCTGTGGTTCTATGCATTGAATCTATCATCTGTATTTTAGGTGCATCCATGCAAGTTCATTTCCTCCTAACAGCTGAGTCCCATGTCTGTGCACTGGTGTAATTGCCTACTTACTGTTTGCTGTGGCACTGCAATTAAGTATATGTCCAGGTCCTAACCTGGAGTTTAAACATTTGCTTCAGGATGAGGGCAGACCTGTTCAAACTGAATTGATGCTTATAAGACTGTAGAAAGGACTGTGTGTGTGTGTCTGTGGAGGGGGAGGAAGCAAGGGGTTTGCAAGCAAGATTGAGAGTAATTAAGATGGCAGCTAAACTTTCTCAATTTTTTTTTTCCTTCTTGTTTTTCTGATATACTCTGCCTGAGGGCTGACTTGGTGTGTATGAAGTAACTGAGCGGTACCTTCTTTCTTTGTTTCCTGCAGGCTGGTATGTGGTCTGGCAATTGTTTTTGTCTAAATTCAAGTTCCTGAGAGAATTGATAGGTGATACAGGTTCCCAGCAAGGGGACAACGAGCCTTCGGAGACAGAAGCTGAACAGGAGACTCCACCCTCACCACAGAGAGGTAGACAGAAATCTGCTCGGCAGCGAAGGGCACCTGCAGAAGAAACAACTTAAAATACTACTTTGAACTTCTGGCTAACTATGAATGGTTAAGCACCTCTGCACTGTGTTGTTCAGTGGTTTTCTCTTACTGAAAAACTGACTTAAGAGGTAATATTTTAATACCCGTGGACCTTTATTCTGAACTGTCAATATATACTACTTTGGGTTCAGGGAGGGCTTCAGCAGCAAGTCAAAGAATACTGGAAGAAATGAGGTGGAGAGAAATCTCCTTCAGAAAAGTGCTCAGCTGCTGTATCTCTTGTCCCTGCACGCAGATTAAAAGCAGGTCCTGGACCATAGGCTTAGCCTCTGCAGTTGTCTGAACATAATAGACATTTCAGACTTGAAATAGTTTCTAAATTATTTTTCTTCACAGCACTGCAACTACATATAGTGAAGTTGAATTTTATTTCTTTAGGTATATATGAATATATATTTTTTTTCAACCGTGAGAATGCATGTGAACTTGAAAAGTGGTTGAAAGAATATCCGTCTTTAGAAAGTACTCTAAAGTGAAATTTTGTTACTTTCTTATATCTGTATGAGTATAAATGAAATATGAAAAAACAATACTAGATGAACACAGTTGGGAGATTTTGGTTATCTCCTTTAAAAAAAGGAATTGGGTCTTAAGACCTGTTTTCTTGGTTTTGACACAAGAAGGGTTACAGGCAGAACAGTCCTGATAGATTTCTTTGTTCTTCCTGAACCTTTAATTCAAAGTCCAACTTGTGTTGGAGAGGAGAAGGTGCCTAGATTATGTACTTATTAGTGATCTCTAGTGTCATCTTTTGGCTTTTGGATTCTAAGTGTTTCTCTTTTGAACGCTCTTACATCAGGTATTTGGTACCAGATGTAACTCTTGCCCTGGAACCAGTTAAGGCATTCTGACCAATTTAGTAGACATCACTCTAGCGCTTTGATGGCGTTACAGCAATGAATTTGGTACCTCATGTTTGGTGGGGGGACTTGCTGATGTTTATCAGTAACGAGCAGTCACTCCTTTTTGAGAGTGAGTTAAACAATGGTTCTGACATTGCACTTCAGAATTAGGAGATTCACTTCTCTTCGTCAACTTTGAAGACTGCATGAGATCTTTGGAAAGAGGAGGACCATAGAGGTCCCACCTCTCTGCGTGTGTGGAGGGGAAAGACTACCAAAATGTCTGCTTAATTAACAGCTTCACTTCTCTCTCAAAGCTAGATAAGTGATATTGCTTAGATCACTGTTCACTGTATAAAAACTATTGTTTAAGAGGACAACAAAATTGTACTTTGAGCTGTTAAGGAGTTTAAACCATATAACTTTCAAAGTTTGGTTTGCTTGTATAGCTAAAAGCAGCAATGTTTAATCTTTTTCATTAAGTAGGCCTACAACTGGCAAAAGACTACTTCTCTGGTGCCTTTGTTTTAATTTGTCATCTGTGAATGAAAATTAGTGAGAGCATTCACTTTACAAATGATTTGGGTGTTTCAGCATTAAAGCACATAAAATTAGTCTGGACCTTCCTTTGAAGTCTAAAAGTTGTTGTTTAGTTGCTAGCATGTATGTGTAAGCATGCTTTGTATTACAGGATTACACTTTCAAGCATGACTAGACAGCGCTACGCTCACATCCTTGAAACACATGTAGAAACACAATAGTCTCCTTCCTCTGTCCTCACTACTGACAAGGGAATTCCTAATAATGTTTGTTCATGAGTAAAATTGCCATATACTCAAACTGAACAAAAGCAATCTGGTTCTTTTCCCTGCTGCTTTCAGTTGTTTGCCCTGTGCGACTTTGTCACTATATTCTTGTATATCTTCACATGATGAGGCTTTCAGCTCAGCAGTGCTAACCCAGTGCTGGAGCACTTTTCTTAAGAAAAGTGTTTACCATTTCTGTCTTTGAGCTTTACTTATGTGGGCTTGCAAGTGAGATTGTTCTAGTTTTGGTCCTGATGTGGAATATTAACACTCCACTGCGCTTCTGCCTAGATGTAAGTCCACTGAAGATGGCAAAAAGCTGAAGATATTCAAAGCATGAGCCAAGATAAGTAACAGTTGACTCAGTCTCTGCTTCTTGTAGGTGTGAAGAAATGTGAAATTACAGCAATAAATATAGGTAGCCAGAGCAGCTCTAAGGGTGTAAGAATCAAGACTCTGGAACAAGTTAATGAAGGAAAATCCATCCAAGGAAAATTGAATGCTGACGATGATTAAATATGCAATTGGATAGTAGTTTAAAACAAATGGATGTGGACTCTTTGGGTGGTTCATCTGCTCTAGCCAGACAAATCCCTTTGTGGTTTGTAAGTGTACATTTCACTCCCAAAAGCTATTTCCAGTCTTTTTTTTTAAAAAAAAAATAAAACAACACAAACATCTGATGCTATTTTTTAAAGCTGCTGTGACATAGCTACCAATAATGGTATCTGCCTAGTGTATAACATTCACAATCTTATTAGTAGCAGCCCAAAGGCTTATATTATGAGGTTTGGAAGATTTTGTAATACCGGTATTTTCTGTCAATACACTTTTTTTTTCTTGTAGAGTCTGTAGTAATGTCTTTGTGCAGGGCACTTCATGCAAACCTGTAAAAGTGAAGCTATGTGAGTGAAAGCATACTTGTGATAAGACCTGGGTTGTGATTGCTGGCAGTCCAATATACTCATGTCTTTCAATATTTTTACTGGTGTACTTCCAAAATGTTACTAGTGATAAGCACTTAACTTTGAGTTGACCCATTCAAGTCTGAAACCTTATGAAAGCAACAGGTTATGTATTTTGTCGTTTTTGTTTAGTAAAATCTATTCTTAAAACTGTTCATTGCCTTATTGTTGCAGCTGTTCTCTTGAATGTACTTTGGGTTGATTATTTTAAATATATTCATATCACTTTTGTTGCAGGGGCTGTGCAACTTTTGAATAAGCAGTGATTACTTGTATGTGGCAGTTAATTAAAAACAGTTAATAGCAGGAAGGCTGGAACAAATGCAGCTTGGACTGGTGGAACAAAGTAGGAAAACTATTGAAACGTAAGAATGTAGACAATTGTTTCTTGCTGAATTGTATAATTCAAACCTGTTGGCAAGCCACTAAGGCTGTTGTCATGGTGATCTAATGTTTGTCCGTAAGGTTAATTCTATGCAGTTCATCCACTTAGCACTGCTGCTGTAGCTATTTGCAGTAAACGCCATACACTGTCCTGCAACTTGTGGGCAACTTGCTGCTTAACATCAGGTTTTACACTGAACTAGACCTCTGTATGTACTCCTGTCTTGTTTGGAAATGACCAGCATAAAAAAGGGTTCTGTGTGGTCGTTTGCTTCTTCAGTGTTAAGATACTGTACCTAAAGCTTCTGTGATTGTCTGTTTTCATCATGTTAACTGTTTTAACTGACTGTGCAGATAAAAAAAAGAAAAATAATAAAGTAACCAGACTTGATACGAGTACTTAATCTGAGTGACTTTCTGCCTTTTTTTTTTTTTTGCCAGTTTTTCATTAGAGTGTACGACACTACAAAAGAAGGCTAGTCAAAAGTTGGATTCTAACTGGCGTGGCTGCGCATTTGGAGGATGGTTATATGTAAGTGGGAATGTTCAGTGATTGATTACTGGTATCAGAAGCGTGCAGAAAAGCGAGCAGGTGATTTAGTGGGTGCTGATTGCAAGGAAACATGATGCGGTTTCCTCCAGTAGGGTGGATCAAGCTGCTGCCATGCAACTCTGCTCTGCCCTGAATAAGACAGCAGGCTGTCCTAGCTGGTAGTCATCCTTCCCCACAGGTACCAGTGTGCCGTCCTTGAGATTTTCATGTGGCTCTTAACCTGTATGATGAATACAGGTAGTTGCTGTAAAACAGGCTGTGCTTTATCTTGCTTGGGTTACATATGAACATTTTGACCTAGGATTAGACTAGAAAAGAGTTGCGTAAATATGCTGTGTTTTATATTCAGCCTTAGAGACATGCATTTTAGTGTATTCCTCATTCAGAAGCTCTTGCATGTAGAATCCTTAGAGTTTGAATGGACCTTTAAAGGTCATGTAGTCCAACTCCCCTGCAATGATCTGGGACATCCACAGCTAGATTAAGCTGCCCAGGGCCTAATCCAGCCTGGCTTTGAAAGTTTCCATGTTGCGACTGTATTATCTCTGGTATTTTTAATCACAAAATGAAATTTGATTGTAGATTTCCTTTCATGATTAAAAATTTTGAGTGGAATGGACAGACTGTATGTAGACTGTGAAAAGGAAGAGAAAGGCCCTAGACTAGATGTAAGCCTACACTGACAAGTAGCAGTGTTAGTCTTGTCCTTCAGGCAAAAGCAATGACTCGAAGGACCTGTAGATGGAAAAGCAACATCATGGAGCAAACGGCAGAAAGTCAAGCTTCTGACTTTAAACAACTGCAAGGAAAGCAGAGATTAAATAGAGGGGCCTTGCGACGAGATCTTGACAAATTGTAGATCTGGGAAGTTAACAACTGCATGGAGTTTAACATGCAGTTACACCACACCTGGGATGTGACAGTTCTGGCTGTACGTACAGACTGGGGATGAGAGGCATAGCCCCACAGAAGGGATCTGGGGGTTCTTTTTCACCAGTAGAACTCAAACCATTCAGATGACAAACATCCAGTGGGTTTGTGCTTTGGTTTTGTCTGTTTTACAAATGGGGATGTTGTGTTGGATATCTTAGCTTTTATTTTCTTCCATCTCTGTTCACAAGGCTCTTCTGCTTTCAAAATGGAAAATGGGTAACAAGTACTCCTTTCTCTTAGCGTAGAGACCCTAGTATCTAGAGGGGAATGGGACAAGTCGTCTTGCTTTGGTGTTGTTGTCAAAGCGCTATCCATCTATGCTGCTTGTGACATACCTCTCTTTTAGCATGGCTTGTGTGTATTGCCATCAGGGCTCTGGTGCCGTCCTTGAACAGAAGGAGGAGAGGATGTGTGTCCTGTATCAGGGAGCTGTGGCTTGATAGCTATCAGGTTTATTTTGCAATTTCAGCATTTAATTACTAGTGATGACGTTCATTGCAACATTAGTTCTTACAGTTCCCAAAGGATTCAGATACTGAGAACAGACTTGATTTTGCTTTTTCTTGTCTCTGGTTCCAGGGTGCCCTTCTATTTCCCCTAAATGCTGCAGTAGCACTGTGGATATCAAAGCTCATCCCTGGGTGGACTTCTCAGACAGTTGAATTGGTCGCAGGGCAGATTCTTGTCCAAAAGCCTGGCAGATTTTGTTATTAAAGTCGGATGGAAAGGGAGCTCTGGGCCCAACTTTTCACCACTAGATGGCATGGGCCTTCAAGCTTAGCTGTAGTGGTCATATTGCAGGAGAACTATTCTGCGTGCCCATTGGGGCCGATGCAGTTGAGCTCCTCTTCGTTTGCTGTCCCTGTTTTTAGCAATCCTCTTCCCTTGGCTAGGAAGGATGAGGGAGTGGCCATTCTGATTTGGTTGTATACTTTGTGCCAAAAAAGCCATGAGCTGCATGCAAAGCCCCAAGCCTTGGGAGGATCATGCTTTGTTTGTGACAGAGGAGGAATGCTGAGTTTTGTTATGTCAAAGTAGGTGACCTTAAAAATGATCATCTGCCTAAGAGGGAGATATCAAAGTACCCAGAGGTACCTGCTTTTCTTACCATTCACCATAAATAGAAGCAGCACTTCTTTACCTCTCAAGGTTATGAGCAATCTGTTGCATTGTAAAGACTAGCTTGAAGGAATCTGCTGTTTTTTTTTAATTATTATTTTCTGGCCTAATTGTAGGGCCAAGCTGCCTGCTGTCCAGGTCCACAACTGCATCTCTCCCACTGCTCACAGTTTCTCTGCAGAGCTGTGAGGTGGAATGCTGGCCCACCAGGGCTGCCCTAAATCCTCCTGGTTACTGAGCAGCTGCTCTCCAGCTGTAAAACAAAAGCTCATGATTAGCCTACTTAATGCTAACCTTGCAGGGAGGATTTTAATATTAGGCTTGGGGGAGAGAGCTTTGTCACGTTCTGTTTGCATTGAAGACAGGAGTCCTTGAGTGGAGCAGTGGTGGTGGGAGCTACACTGACTGGTGAGTCATCCTGTTGATTCAGGGTAAGGGGAGAAGCAGGGAAGGTTTTCTTGCAAAGAGTTTGGAGAAACCTGCATTCCCTTTGTGCCCTTCATTTGTTAGACAGCAGTAAGAGCAAATTCCCTCTACCAAAACACAAAGCACTTGGAAACAGCCTGAAGCAGCTTATTCTAATTGTGCCCAGGTTTTGGCAACGGGACCCGGTTGTTGGCCTGGTTACCCACAGCTGGGGGAGAGGTGGGGTTGCTCATCTCATTCATGGGTTGCAGCAGGGCTGTGCTCACAGCTCTGGGACTCATGACTGCAATTCCTATAAAAGCTGCCACTGGGGCTGTGCTCTTCCCTTAGGTAGATCTGTGTGTTGTGAGCAGTGACAATAGCTGCAGGAGAAGCACTGCAGTGCACATGTGCTTGTTCCTTATCAAAAATTAACTTTGAAATGCAGCATGATAAGAGCCAAGTGGGTTCTCCCTTTCTGGAATGCAGATTAATTACAGGTACCAGTTTCCAGCTTAAATCACCTCCTGAGATAAAAAGCTTTTAGGAGGGCTGCTCCTACCATCCTTCATAAAATCAAAGCACAGGGTGGAAAAACAGCACAAGTCTATTTTTCTTATTCATGGCTGCTCACTCTTGTGCCTTTTTATCTTTGAGCTCTTTGGCAATAAAGCCAAGCTGGATGCACTGAATGGGGGTGTGCCCCAGAGCCTCTTACCTGTACAAACAGTTTTAATGTGTATTGTGATTCCTTTCTGAAAGACACTCTAGAACCAACGTGGGCTGCTGCTCTCTTTCCATCTCCTCCTCATCCCATCTCTCTTGCAGGTTTTTCTGCTTGTTGCTTCTGACCTTACACAAATACTGGGTGCTTCTGGGGCCCTGTTTGTGTGCCTTCCCAATCCCAAGTGCTTCAGGCAGTACTGGCTCTGGGGCTGAACAAGGCAAAGCCAGCTGAGCAGGGAGCTGTGAATGGCTGCTTGCCTTTGAGCTCCTGCATTAAGGAAAGAGCTCCAATCACATTTCTTGTTATTAAGAGAAATTGCAGTGCACAGATGGGCTGAGCTTTGTGTATCTCCTGCCATGTTGTTCTCCCTTGTTCTGTGCTTCCTGCAGTCAGCTCTACATATCCAGTTGCTGCTTGCAAGGAAAGAAATGGTGTCCCTCTTTGAGCTCAAAAACCTTTGGCAGGGGGATGGTACATGTGCTAGACTTGCAGCAGTGTTGCCTGTGCATGGGCTCTCCAGGTGCTGAGCTCTGCCCTCTGGGAAATCATGAAGGTAGCAACGGAAGGAACACAGACTTCTAAAGGGAGTGCTGGCTGGGTGGATTTGGCTTGTAGGAATGCAAGGGGACAGAGAGAATAAAGCAAGCTGTGCTGGTTAAGATAGAGTAGGCAGCCTGCATGTGAAGTCCAGCAGAGATAAACATAGGATCATAGGCTTGTTTGAGTTGGAAGGGACCCTTAAAGGCCATCTAGTCCAACTCTCCTGCAATGAACAGGGACACCTACAGCTACATTAGGATGCTCAGAGCCCAATCCATCCTGACCTTGAATGTCTGCAGGGACAGGATCTTTCACCACCTCTCTGGACAACCTGTTCTGATACCTCACCATCCTTACTGTAAAAAACAACTTTCTTATATCCTGTCTAAATCTTCCCTGGAGGGAGAATGGGCTCTGGCACTGTGGTGGAAATGCTAAGTCACGGCCTGAAGCAGTGATTGAGTACCTGGTGGGAGGGCAGGGCCAACCCAGGGGAATTCAGGTGCAAGCAGTGCCACCTGAGTGACCAGAAGGGGTGGAGCCAAGAGCCACACCTTCTGAGACCTCATTTAAGTGTTGGCAGTGAGGGTGAGGGTATCTCTCTGGAGATCTGTGCCTGTTGGAGGCCTTTTGAATGAAAGCAGATTCTTTCGTTTGTTTCTGCATCTATGGCTGCTGCGTTTGTGCTTGTCCTTATTTGCTGCGGCCGAAGACTTTGCCTCCCCTCTATTATCGCTGTACTATCCATCACATTTTAGCGTTACAGGCACAGAGCAAATGCAGAGGCTTGACTGTAGGCAGAAAGATGGTGCTTCTGTTGCAGGAATGCTCTGAAGTGTGCTGTTAGGAGATGTAGGAAGGGATGAACGTATCCCAGATGAACAGATCAGAGAATACTCTTGGGTGTTATGGGGGATGTGAGGATGCTGGGGTGTGATCTGGTGATGTCGTGAGAGCTTGGCTCATATCTCCTGTGTTGCCTTTGCTGGAATGGCAGGCAGTGGGTTTGCTGAAGCCATACAGCGCAGGTGCAAATGTAGCAGCTATGCAGTGAGAAATCCCAGAGGCAGCAGCAGGGGGTTGTGCAGGATGGGATGCAGTGAAATAGTTCCTCTGGGCTATAATGAAATATGGATATTGTTATGATGGACTGGACAATTTCCTTGAAAACAGCAGATTTTAAGAGTGAGCTTTCTTCCTCAGACAGCTCTCTCACAGGGGCCATTACTTGGTTGTCAAACAGCAGCAGTTTGTTAGCAACAGCCCAGGAATGCCGTGGCTCAGTGAGGAGAGAGAGAGAGAAGATGATCTGCTTAATTCCCCTTTTATTGTTAGTTTTTTTTAATTTAGCAGAACAAAACAGTACTCCCAGGAAGCAACTCCCTTCTCCTTGGCTGACCCTTTTCAAGGACAGGAGCCACGCCAGAGCTTCACACCCAAGGCTTTCATGGGTTCTTTCCCCAGCAGGAGCTTTTTGCCACAAGCATGCAGCCAATCCCAGCCAGTCATGGTCTTCATCACCCTTCCTCGCACGTCTGTGGTGTTGTTGAGGTATTGCCCTCCTTTCAAACAGGGAAATGGGGAAATAATGAGAAAGATGCAGAGATTACGCCCCCCAGACTGTGGTGGACCCTCTCCCTTGCCATAATCAAACCAAGAGAGCCAACTTGGGAGGAGAGGAGGAATGGCAGCAGGTCCCAGCTCGGTGACGCGGGCAACCCCCATCCCAACCTACCTTGGTTCCCCAGGGGCCTCTGTGTAATAGGTTTGAAGCTGTGAAACTGGAGGGTGAGGTGGCTGAGGATGAGGTCGGAGGACTGCCTCCTCCAAGCTTTCCTAAGAATAGGCCGTCAGCTCCATGCTTAAAGACTGCCTCCTCCAGTAAAGAAAGGAGGGTGATAGTCATAGGTGACTTCCTTCTGAGAGGAACTGAGGGCCCAATATGTCGGCCTGCCCCTACCTGCAGGGAGGTGTGCTGCCTCCCTGGGGCCCGGGTCAGGGATGTTTCTAGAAAACTTCCTAGTCTGATCTGCCCCTCTGATTATTATCCTCTTCTGATAGTTCAGGCTGGCAGTGACAAAGTTGCTGAGAAAAGCCTGAGGACTATCAAGAAAGACTGCAGGGGACCGGGGCTGGTAGTTGAAGGAACAGGTGTGCAGGTGTTTTTTTCTTCTATACCTTCAGTGGCAGGGAAGGATACTGAGAGGATGCAAAAAAACCCACCTCATAAATAAATGGCTTAGAAGTTGGTGCAAACAGGAATTTTGTTTTTTTTTGACCATGGGGCAATTTACTTGGCACCTGGCATGGTGGCTGCAGATGGAAGTAGCCTGTCTCCAAGGGGTAAGAGGATCTTAGCTGAGGAACTGGCAGGACTTACTGAAAGGTCTTTTAACTAGATATGAAGGGGGAAGGGGACAAAATGAGGGCCACTGTGGTTGAGTGGGTAGTTCGAGGCTCAAAACGGAGCTTGATGGGTGAAGAGGGTGGAGTTCAAAGGGATGGAGAAGGGCAGGGGGATGCTGCTCCCCTAAAGTGTTTGTACACTAATGCACGCAACATGGGAAATAAACAGGAAGAGATCTGCATGTGGTTGCAAGGCCATGATCTGATTGCGATTACGGAGATGGGGTGGGACAGCTTGCATGACTGGAATGTTGTCATGGAGGGCTGTATGCTTTTTAGGCTGGCAAGGCAGGGTGGTGGAGTTGCTCTTTATGTGAGAGAGCAGCTAGAATGTATTGAACTCCACCTGGGGGAGAGTGATGTAGCAGTGGAGAGCATGTGGGTGAGAATAAAGGGGCAGGCTGGTAAGGGTGACACTGTTGTGGGTGTGTACTACAGGCCCCCTGCTCGGGAGGAGGAGGCTGATGATGCCTTCCATAAGCAACTGGAAGTAGCATCACGATCCCAGGTGCTGGTGATTATGGGGGACTTCAGTTGTCCAGATATTTGCTGGATGAGCAACATGGCCAGGCACGTGCAGTCCAGATGGTTCTTGCAATGTGTTGAAGACAACTTTCTAATGCAGGTGGTGGAGGAACCGATGAGGGGAGGGGCGTTACTGGACCTTATTCTCACTAATAAGGAAGGACTTGTTAAGGATGTAAAGGTCGAGGGCAGCTTGGGTTGTAGTGACCACAAGATGGTGGAGTTCAAGATATTGAGTGGAAGAAGCAAAGCAAAAAGTAGGATTGCTGCCCTGGACTTTAGGAGAGCCAACTTTGATCTCTTCCGGGACCTACTTGGAGCTATCCCATGGGCTAGGGTGTTAGAAGATAAGGGGGCCTGTAACAGCTGGTCAGCATTTAAACAGCTCTTCTTCCAAGCTCTGGATTGGTGCGTCCCTGTGAGCAAGAAATCAGGAAAGGGTGGCAGGAGACCTGCGTGGATGAGCAAGGAGATCATGCGCAGACTCAAAGGGAAGAAGAAGGTCCATGAAATGTGGAAAAAGGGTCTGACCACTTGGGAAGAGTATAGAAATGTTGTCAGGGCCTGCAGGGATGTGATGAGGAAGGCTAAAGCCAGCCTGGAATTGAATCTGCCAAAAGTGATAAAGGATAATAAAAAAGGTTTTTTTTTTAAGTATGTTAACAGTAAAAGGAAGGTTAGGGAGAATGTGGGTCCCCTACTAAGTGAGGGGGGTGTTCTGGTAACAGGGGATGCTGAAAAGGCAGAGATACTGAAAGCCTTCTTCGCTTCTGTCTTCAGTGAAAAAGCTCTCCCTCAGGAATCCCAGACCCTGGAGGTTAGTGAGAGTGTCTGGGGAATGGAAGACTTCCCTTTAGTTAGGGAAGAGGTGGTCCGTGAGCACCTAGGCAACTCGAATGTTCACAAATCCATGGGACCCGATGTGGTGCATCCACGGGTGCTGAGGGAGCTGGCGGAGGTGATTGCTGAACCGCTCTCTATCATCTTTGAGAGGTCTTGGAGAATGGGGGAAGTGCCTGAAGGCTGGAGGATAGCCAATGTCACTCCAGTCTTCAAAAAGGGCAAGAAGGAAGATCCGGGTAGTTACTGGCCAGCCAGCCTCACCTCTGTCCCTGGAAAGGTGATGGAACAGCTTGTGCTGGATGCCATCTCCAGACAATTGGAAGGAAAGGAGGTTATCAGGAGTAGTCAGCATGGGTTCACCAGTGGGAGGTCATGCTTGACCAACCTGGTAGCCTTCTATGATGTTGTCACTGGATGGGGGGAGAGCAGTGGATGTAGTCTACCTTGATTTCGGCAAGGCATTTGATTACTGTCTCCCACAACATCCTTATAACAAAGCTGAGGAAGTGTGGGATAGATGAGTGGGCAGTGAGGTGGGTTGAGAACTGGCTGACTGGCAGACCATAGGGGGTTGTCATTGGCAGTGCAGAGTCCAGTTGGAGACCTGTAACTAGTGGTGTTCCCCAGGGGTCGGTGCTGGCTCTGGTCTTGTTCAACATCTTCATTAGTGACCTTGATGAGGGGATAGTGGCCACCCTCAGCAAGTTTGCTGATGATATGAAGTTGGGTGGATTGGCTGACACACCTGGAGGTTTTGCTGCCATTCAGCAAGACCTGGACAGGCTGGAGAGCTGGGCAGTAAGAAACTGGGTGAGGTTTAACAAAAGCAATTGTAGAGTCTTGCACCTAGGGAGGAATAATTGCATGCACCAGTACAGGTTGGGGGATGACCTGCTGGAGAGGAGCTCTGCAGAGAGGGACCTGGGTGTCCTGGTGGACGACAGGTTGGCCATGAGCCAGCAGTGTGCCCTTGTGGCCAACAAGGCCAATGGCATTCTGGGGTGCATTAGAAAGAGCATGGCCAACAGTAGAGGGAGGTGATCCTCCCCTTCTACTCTGCCCTGGTAAGGCCTCATCTGGAGTACTGTGTCCAGTTCTGGGCTCCCCAGTACAAAAAAGACAGGGATCTCTTGGAAAGAGTCCAGCGGAGGGCCACAAAGATGGTGAAGGGCCTGGAGCATCTCCCCTATGAAGAAAGGTTAAGCGAACTGGGTCTGTTTAGCCTTGAGAAAAGAAGGCTGAGAGGGGACCTGATCCAGGTCTATAAATATCTAAGGTGTGGGGAGCAAAGTGGCGAGGCCAGACTCTTGTGGAGACAGGACAACGGGAAACGGCCAGAAACTGGAGCATAGGAAGTTCCACATGAATGCACACAAGAACTTCTTTACAGTGAGGGTGATGGAGAACTGGAACAGGCTGCCCAAGGGGGATGTGGAGTCTCCTTCTCCGGAGATATTCAAGACCTGCCTGGACACCTACCTGTGCAACCTGCTGTAGGGAACCTGCTTTGGCAGGGGGGCTAGACTCGATGATCTCTGGAGGTCCCTTCCAACACCTACGGTTCTGTGATAAGTTTTGGAAAGGATCATCATCCTTGGAGCCACGTGGTTGCTTCAGGTGCTGTCTGGAACCTGGTATGCTAGACTCAGCACACATTAGGAGAAGTAAAAGCAAGGAAAAGTAAGACCAATGTCTTTTTTATTAAAAAAAAAAAAAAAAAAAACACCAAAAAAACACAACAACAACCTAGACATGTAATGAGTTTAAAGTGACTCTACAAAATAGCAAACTGTTCTACTGGCTTATGATTAACGTTCTCCTTTTGAAAGCACGAACTACTGACCTAACAGGTAAGCTTCAAAATACCTTTTCACTTTCTAAGAATATACAACGAAAAAATGAACAAGGAAAACCAAAGCACTCCCAAATAGCAAAAGTACAAAGCAGGTTCAGGCAGACAGTTTTTGACTACTGGCTGTTGGCTACAGTAAGATGAGCCAGCGCATGGCACTGGGGCGACTTTGGTGCTGCTGTGGTTGTACTACCTCTTATCTCTAGGCCTTCCTGGGGATCTTCTGGAGACTTGGGAAGCAATGGGATGGCAGCTAAGAGCAGTCTTCTCTCTAAGGCAACGTATTAAGGCAGTAAAATATCACACACTGCTGGAATTGTTTTGTTTCAAGGCAACAAATGCCACTGCAGTAAGGCACATGTTTAGATGCGAACAAGGAAGCATGCAGAGTTAGGCAGAAGTGCCAGTTCTCTTGGTGCTACTAATCTCACAGCGGTGTATTAATGCTCTTGTGCAGCCAGAATGCATCAATGCAGGACCACCCTGACCTGTCAGAAGACAGTAGTGTTCTCCTTCCAAAGTGCCAGAATCACCTGGCATTGGTCTAAGCTAGTCTGTTCTGATCACCTGCTTGGAAGAGTAGCTTCTTCCAGTCTTAGGATCAAGGACAGCTGGTGTTCCAGGACCTAACTTTAGGAGATTCAAAAAAGAAAGCAAAAAAAAAAAACAATAACAAAAAACAACAGGCTGATGCGTGTTTTGGAGCAGCCAGCATATATGGAATTTCTATAGGAGCCTGCAACTTGGAATAGTTTTTTAAGGGTCCAAGTTAAAAATTACAGGTTGGGATCGTGTATCCTACTAATGGAGTGGCCTCATTAAGGCAAGAAGTAATTTCTGGCAACACTGTAGTGCAGAAGGATCAGTAGGTCTGGAACAAACTTTTTGGGGAAAGAAGCCCAGTACTTGAATAGAAGACAAAATCACAGTAGATGCAATTAATTACCAAAAATGCCTTAGAAACATCACTTTTTTTTTTTTTTCCTTTCATTAAACTGGGTTTGCTCTGTACAGATGTTTAATTATCTAGTATTTCAAATTCAGTTGTTTTCTTCTCATATGAATGACAATCCTTACCCTAATGCTTTTGGAGGGATTGGTATTTTGAGACGTTGCTCACCTGCCACCACAAAGATGAGCCCAAGGAGTTTTCTCAGGATAACAGAGTCCACAGAGAGCACGATGGTTACGTTTATTTGCCAATGCAAGGATATACAAGGTAAACATGTAAATACATGTTGCTAAGACTCTGAGTTTTGAAAATTTATCTTGTATGAATATTAGAAACAGCAAAGTATAAATGCTATGAGATAACAAAAATATACAATTCCTTCCTTATTAGAAGGTTCTGCTTTTTACATGGCCATGTATGGCCTTAAAACGCTTTTCTCCCAAATACCATATACTTTGACTGTCGCTTGCTGCAACTGTACATGTATGCTACTCAGAATGATCGTATCCTTTCTATATAACAAAATAACAGTAAGAAGAATTAATGAAATTAACCTCATAATTTCTAACAAGGGAAAGGGGTTCTATGAGAACCATTATGATTCATGGATTGCTACAAGCAGGTTTCACAACCAAGTCCATGTGCCAAAATTAAGATGGAATGAATCAAGATGAGTGCAGCATCCAGTTAAATATACTGAAGAAATAGCAGTATATACAAAAGATATGCACTGCTTACCCGACGCGTACTTTTTAAGGTGCTTAATGATGTTTTAAAGAGTGTAGCAACATATACATATATGGTGGGTATACATAACTAACTGTATAGTAGGAACATAATACAGAGCCAGATATTTTCCCAGATCCCTGATTTCATTAGATTCTCTAACTCATAAGAATGTATTTAAAGCATTTCATATAAAATATCTACACAAAGTAAATGGTTATGTTTACATAAAAACACTCCAGTTTCTTTGATATTGTGCTGTTCACGGGTTGAGTTCAGCCTTGTTTCATAAGGACGCCATCTGGACGAGTGAGAGTTTGAACAGCTGTGCATGGTAGGACAGCTCTGTCACTCGGTTCACCATCTCCTGCAGCGCTGCTGTGTGTGGGTAATGCAAGGCCGCCATCTTGGTAGCCATCACGATGCTCTTCAGCAGTTCGCACAGCTGGTCGCTGGAGTTGCGCACTTTGTTGCGTATGTCCTGAGATGTCAGTTGCCTTGTGAGTGTGTCCCCAATGAACACCAGTTTGTGGGCACTCAAAATGACAAGTTTGCTGTGAGCAACAAAGATCCGGGGGGGCTGCGAAGCACTGACACAACTGAAAAAGGCATCAATGGTGTTCAGGAGGGAATTGAAATGAGTCTCGTATTGGTCCGAATAGAACAAAAGAGGTTGTCTGTCGTGGGAGGCAATAGTGCTGTTGGCAGTTTGGAGGGCCTGGGGTGGCTTCCATTTTGAAATGTCGTTTTCCACAGGCTTTGTGATCTCCTGCTCCAGCTGCTGGAACTGATTAATCTGAAAGGTGAATAAAAAGTCTCTCTTCAAACCCTGTTCCTCTAAGACGTGATGTATTACAATCGCATCTGCCTCAGAACAGCAGTGGGTACTTTAGGTTAGTCTTATGCTCAAAGAAAACTAGCGTATATCTTTTAAAATATCTTAATATTGGAGAGCAAGGGGTGCTTTCATTAACAAATGTCCAGACAGAGGTCAGAAGACAAAAACATCTATGTCACCTCATCTGCACTCAGAAGCCTACTGAATTTACAGGCTGCTGCTCATATAGAGTATGCTGAAATCAAAAGTGAGAGCTGGATCTGAGTGGCACTGACACCTACGCAGCCTTTAAAAGGCTGCCATCTCTGTGGGATTTTGAGATGACAAACCTTCAACTCTCAGCTCCTAATTACTTCTAAAGGCAACAAAAACAAATGGGAAATTAAAGACAGAACACTTAAAGTGATGATGAAGCTGAAGTTTAATATGCTCAGAAGGCAGGAAAAGCAGAACACGTGGTCACTGTCCTCTCCATCAAAAGTGGGGGGAACAGCCATGTTCTCAGCTCTTTTGTTTCTTCCACGTAGAATTTTCTGCCATGTAATATGGCAGCAACACACTGCCATTAGTGGCACAGTAACAACCCTCAATCTTACACCCTCTGCTTTTTGAGCATTTAAAGTATAAAGGGAAAACTGAGTTCTCAAGCTGGCTTTGTGACTGACCTGCTCACTGTGAGATGTTACAGAAGTCTGCTTTTAGAAACAGACACTGCTTTATATCATATGTATGCCACGAGCACCACAATGCTGCATTGCAATAAAAAAATAACTCCTCTCTTAAACTGAGATGGTTGGAAATATTGTTTTCAAGGGAAAGGCTTATCTATGCCACAAGACATGTCATTCCAAACACCGAGAGCTGTGGCTCTGCTTCCACTCAGTAACTGAGTAGAGCAAGGAAATGAGCAAAGATGCTGGTTTTCAGATCTGCAGTAATGCCTTGAGCTTTGTTTGTCAGCAATGGCAGATGCACGTGCCCAGCATCAGGAAGGTGCTGCTATCCTGATGCTCACCATTTCCTATCTGAAGCATGGCAACGCATATTCTTGTCCTTTGCATTTCTAAATCCCTTAATTTTGGAGACTGATGGGCACAAATCCTGCTTGGAAAGAAACTAGACCAGGGCTACTAGTTAGCCAAGACCCAGTACCTTCCATCTTCACCATATGGCACCTGGGACTTCCCAACTGTTTGTTCTGGCACTCATGCACACCTCACAGCCATGCTGCTAACAGTCACACACAGCTAAGGAAAGGGCCCCTCCTGCTTTATTTGACCAGCACTCCTTATGTGCAAGGAACATTACATTTCCATGTGCTTATTGCACCTTAGCAAACATACCTGATGGTGTTCTAGCTCCATTTTGCTCTGCTTGATGATATTTTCTTTTTCTAGTAGTTCCTTCTGTTGCCTTTCAAACTCTTCTTTCCCCTGTTTTGCATAATGTAAAAAGACACTGTTAAATACGAACCTTTCCTGAGCTAAATAATTACTTGTAGGCCAAACAGCAGGCTTCCTTGTGAGGGCTTTTTCACTGGCAGAACACCCCTGAGAGCTCAGAGAAAAGAGAAGGATGGTGTGGCAAGGACAAAAGGCTATTGCTATTGTCTACGCAACAGTCCTATTTGAGAGCAAGTAATCACCCAGGTGAACTTACTCTCGATTGTGTCTTAATGTGACAATCTGATTGCAGGTTTCCTGCAAACAGCTCTTACTTGGTCTTGCACAGAATAAGATGTTGGTTTAACCTACCTGTAGGTGAACATAATCGTAGTCATCCATCCAGCTCTTTTCTGAGCTCTCACTAGAGGTATTGTGAGGTTGCTGACCTTTACTCAGGAGAGGAGGAAGAGCACTAAAGTGATTCTGTGGTTTTTCTCCATGACGCTGCACATGAGGACTGTTATATGCATAGTCAGGAGCGTTCATATTCTCTGGGACACTCCTGAAACGTGAGCTGCCTGACACCTGTTTGAACAGGAGCTCTGCATTGACACTGATGGTAGTTGTCAGTTGTTTGGCATCGTCTGGGACTGTCTTTGCCACCATAACAAACCGATCCAGGTCATCACACTTGTTCTGCAGTCTGTTGACAGCGAGAACATTCAAAGACCAGTTGTAGCTGTTCAGGTCATGGCTGGTTTGGGTAAGGATCTGGTGAGAGTCCTCCAGCCTTTGCACCTCCCTCCTCATTTTGTTATGGAGGCTGATCTCGGAGAGAAAGGAAGCATTGGCTGCTGATCCTTTTGCAAACTGAAGGTACTCCAGCAGTGACTGCTCTACCTTATCCACGGCAGTGTGAATTTCATTGATATGTTTCTCCATATAGCCGTAAGAACGCCAGTCTGCTGTAGTGAAGGCCATGAGGTTATTGACTGCTGTCTCCACCATCTGTTGAAGATGATAAAGCCTCTCTATAGCAGTGTCTGGATCAAGGATTAGTCTTTTGTCCTGTGCAGTTGATGCTGAGAAAGAAGAGTCCTTTGATGTTGTTGAAGATGTGGACATGTTACTCCTTGTGCTTCCCGTGCTAGAGAAAGACAACCTATTCATCCCATCAGTCACATCCTGTAAGCCTTTAGTGTCTTGGAGCATTGGTGGTGGCACATCATATACACCTTCTCTTCCCTCTGAGGCTAGACTTTCACTGAGTCCTGTCTGTTGTCCTGGGAAAGCAATTCCCCTTGGGGTATCATAAACATCTTTCTGAGGTGCAATTTGCTGTCCAAGAAAATGGTTTTGATGGTTTACAGGGATGTCATAAACACTCTGTTTGTGTGGCGTTCCATCAGTCAACACAAGGCCCTCAGAAGAGTATTTCTTAATCAGTTCTTTCCCAGTTGCTTTGGTGATAGGAGGAGGAATATCATACACTCCTTCTTGTCTTGCATTGTGCCCCACTGGAGATGAAAAATCCTGCAAATTATCCCTCAGGCCTACGTCATCTCGGCATGTAGATGGGGGTGCAGCATACATCTGAAACACAGAAAGCAAACCATGAAAACTCTGGCTAGAATAGCAAAGCAATTTTACATTTTCCATATGGCAAATAAAATGCTTGGATGGAAGACCTGCCATTGAATTCTATGAAGTCAGACACTTATCTCAAGTTTGAAGAAGCAGCAGCTTTAATACTTCACTTTTTAATTTCCATCTTGATGCACATTCTCACAAGCAGCAAAATCCAAGAAGGCAGGATGCTGCCACGAAGATAATCTAGGTCTAATGACCAAATCACGTTATGTAACATTAGAAGTTTTGATACAATGCTTCACTCTATCAGTTTTAACAAACACCTTAAAAGCTTAAGGAAATCTTTCAAGTTCTGAATCTCATTTTCCTTCAGGATCATACATAAACTCTTGTTTAAATATGTCTTTGGTCACACATGAAAATACAGGATCTTGTGAAGACTGTCTAACACTTACTCCTTTGGCAGGCGGTACATCGTAGACTCCTAAAGCTTTTGCATCTCCAGTGGGAACTGGATGTGCAGTCCCCTTCACTGCTGTGGGGGGGATGTCATATATCTAAAGAAAAAACAAACAGGACAATTAGGAAATACATTCTGCAACTGAGTGAATGGCAGGCTGGAGAGATGAAGTCATGGCTGACTTCCATCCCAAAGGTTAAATCAAGGTCAGCTCATTACAGATGTCTGTTGGAGTAAAAAGGGGAGCAGTATGTTCATGTGAAGAGAACTGATGGGACTGATAGAGATCAGAGGGATGGAGGAATAAGCTTGTACTAATACATGCTATAAAACTCTGAGATTAGGGCTGCTCATGTTAGGACCACATATCTGCTTCATCAGGTGTGGGTGGTCTTAATAGCAGGGAGTACAGCTGCTAGCTGTTTCAAGTATTCCACTTGGTTGCATGTCCTGCATTACAGTGGGTTCTACATGTGGTCTAAGGCTAACTAACACCTGAATGTCTCTCACTCCAGATTTCCCAACAGTTCCAGCCACTCACTGTTATGTCGTACTGGGCATCAGTGATGTTCCCTAGGGGAGCTGCACTGTCAAAAGAGCCACAGAGAGATGTGGGGCTGTTAAGTTACAGATCCTCCGTGCGTTTACTCTGGATGTCCACAGTCTTAGGGACCACGTGCCAAAGGTGTTCCCCAGAACAAAGATGTATTTCAAGTTCAGTGACGTGGTACAGCAGACATATGATGAAAACAATTCCCCGCATAGTAGCTGTTCATCTGGGAGATAATTTTACCCTCACTGAGTGAATTACTGTCAACTACGCAACAACAAAGTAAGGGGAAAAAATGTTCCCAGGCGTTAAGTTTATTCTGTTTAGATACTCTGTTTGATCAGAACACAAAACAAATGGGACTTTTGTGTTTGGTGTGCTGCCAAACCTTACTCAACATCAAATACAACTCTGAAACACTTTCTGCACTCTCTGAAAAAGCCACTGAATCTAATTGAAGCTTGTTTTCTCTCAGAGAGAACTCTGCTCATAAACTTCTGGTAGAAAATAATCATCTTTTGTGCCCTTTCGGTGCTGCCGGCAGTTTTATTGGTACTTACCCCTTGGAGAGGGCGAACAGGAGGGATATCGTAGGTATCCTTCTGGTATTTGGAAGGGAATTCATAAACATAACCTTGTCCTGACCTGACTGGAGTTACTACCTGCGAGATAAAAGAAGAAGAGGAAACATAAGCCTTTGAAGATCTTGGCATGTTCTCTCTGTAACTGCAAAGGCTTCTCAGTGTAAACATTCTAGTACTATTAACATTGATGTTTTAGGTGGCAGTGTTAGTAACACTAGTCTACATGTATGTCTGATAGTTGAACACTGCAAAAAGCTACAACTGTACTGTTTTTTACTTTCAGGCCAGTTCTGACATGGCTGCTTGCTTATCTCCTATTTGTCAAGCACAGATTCTCCATCAGATCTAAAAGAACTTTGTTCCCTTATCTCACTGACTACCCTTTAGTACCGACCACATAATGTGATGGTCACAGCACCTACTCACTAAGACCAGTGCATGGTATACCTTGCTAATCCTACTGAGGTGCTGAGTGCCCTTCCACACTGACAGCGGCTCAAAGTAACACAATCAGGCTTTGGAAGCACGCTTTGTGAGCACCCTTTGCTCACAGAAGTGCTTCCCACCAACTCCAGCAGAATGTCTTGCGTTACTGTGCCCCATAGGACAACATCCCAAATGACAGAGTGTGAGCAAAAAAAAAAAGGCTGTGAAAACTTTACGTAGAAAGGCCAGGCTTTAACTTACCAAAGTGAGACATTCGCTTATGCTGTCTCCATTTGGTTTGTCTGTATTAGTGGCTGAGAGGAAACATTGAGCCATTCTTGAAGCATACAATATAAGAACAATCTTTGAAAAAAAGCTTGGAATTTAGGTTTTTGTCATTCTATAAACCATTAGCTACTATAATGACTTCAAGTAAAATTTGGTCAAAAATAAATGCCTTATGTTTTGGACCATCTGCATAGTAGGATTTCAGTATAATGTGGTTTATAAAAAAAGAGACGTTACCTAACCTCTAGAAAGAGCTGGTTTTATAGTGGAAATGCTGACATCTTAACCTCTGCCAGTGCTGTTTAGCTCCAACAAGAAAAAATATAAATACCATAACCTGGAGGCATAAAATGACAAATTACACAGGGCCATACAAGATGTGGTTTTGTGCTCAGCTGGGGAGAATTCTTTACCAGAGCTACTTAACTATCTTTAGAAACAAATGCAAAATGTGAAACTGAGTTTCTGACCACATGCTCAGTAAGAATCTCATAGCAGTTTCTGCTATAAGAAATCTTAGCATCAAGGCAAAATTTCAATGCGAGTATCTCTGCTACCTTAACAATGCAGGCTTTTCTTTTCACTTGCTCTGCAAATATTGCCGTGTAGTTTTTGGCACTGCACCATGAAACAATCACTTTTTTACCCCTAGGGTGACTGTCATTACCAGTCTGGAATATGGGTCCCATTCAATTGCAAGTAGCCCAAGGCAACGTGCCCTGTAGTGCCAGCAGCTGCACTGACTGTGAGTTCATGTTAGATGAGGGGGGAAGGACAGCTCTGGCAGGTGAGGAAACACGGCACTTTACTGGAGCTGCTATTCCTTGAATTAGCATGAAAGGACAGGGAAGACAGAACTGGAAGCAATACGACATCCTCAGTGCTGAGTGGGAGAGCCCATGAGAGCAGCCCCGCTGAAGTGAGTGTGGGATTGTTGGGGCTTACAAAGAATCTAGAAATGTATTGAATTTACTGAATTTCTTCCCCCCAGACTCACCTACTGCATTGTAAGAGAGATTTACAAAACTTTATAGCAAGTTCACCCCTGTGGCACTGGAACTGTACCAAAATGGATCACTGCAGACATTGTCCCTCCCCAGCTACTCTCATGTAATCCTGGGATTATGTTGTTTGCCTGAAAAACTTTTAGCTTATGTCAACACCTCTTCCTCATGCTATTTCTGCCTGTGAGGGCCAGAGATCAGACCAGCACAGCTTGCGTCCCTTTCTCCTTCAGTTGGGTGCTGCCAGTCAAACACTTTCCACCCGTTAGGAACAGAAGAACTTGGCTTTAAGCAAAGTATACTCCAAAGATCCTTCCAAGGGTTTCAAAATTACAGCCGTGGCCTTACGTCAATAATAAGCCACTGGACTTTTAAAGATTATCCTCCGGGTAGCAATGCACAGCACCTCTGTAGAAGCTTTATGGCACCTCAAGTTCTTCAACATTTGCACAGCAGTAGTACCACGCAGCTGCTGTTATTCTTGTTGATAGTCCTTGAAGATGATCCCATTTCTCAGAGAAGGCTGATGTACCAGATGCTGTTTGAAAAGCTTCAACAGCCATAAGGCTGCTGTTTTCATTTACTGTGCTAAAATAGCCTGAGAGCAGCCTTTCAGTATCTAAAAAGGGGCTGTAAGAAAGAAGGGGACAGACTCTTTAGTAGGGTCTGTGATGACTGGACAAGGGGAGATGGTTTCAAACTACTACAGGGAAGATTTAGGTTGAATTTAAGGAAGAAGTTGTTTAAAATAAGGGTCATGAGGCACTGGAACAGGTTGCCCAGAGATGTGGTAGAAACCCCATCCCTAGAAGTACTCAAGGTCAGGCTGGACAGGGCTCTGAGCGACCTGATGTAGCTGTAGGTGTCCCTGTTCATTGCAGGGGAGTTGGACTATGTGGCCTTTAAGGGTCCCTTCCAGCTCAAATGATTTGATGATTCTGTGCTAATGGTAGCCTAAATAACTACCCTAACACTAAAGTGGTCAGATTAAGGATGCCAATTTCACTCAGATTTTTGACATTTTCACATTTGCTCTGACTTGGCTAAGCTGAAGTAGTAGTGAAACAGGGTCACCCCTTTATTTGGATTAAACAAGCCCCTTCTCTGGGTGTTTCTGGCTGTCGTCAAAGGCAGTGAGAGCTTTAAACATGACATACCTTATTCGGGTTATGCACAAGCACAGCCTGCCTACATGGATGATTGTGAACACAAGACCTGAGCTGTCTGTAGGGCTGCACTTAGCAGTGCACTGTATTTAAGGTGGCATTTTTTTTCCAAATAAAACTGCCTGAGGCTTTTATGTCTGCTCATTTGTAGGCTTCTGAAATAACAAAGACACAAAATACAGTTGTAAAAAAAACAGCAACACCCAGCAACAGCCAAGGTTTGTTTATAATATGAAAGACAACTTTGTTCTCCTAGTGACTCAGGTGTATTTTCCTGTGTGAGGATTATGATCCAGTAACAACATGTTCTGAGTGATTTCATCATAAAATTCCCCACAAATGCTGGTATGTTCTGCGCTGAGTACAAGAACATTTCCTGTTGTACCTTCACTCCTCTTCCCTCCCAACACTTTTCACTAGGTTAAACTTGCCTTCTGTTGGACTGCTTGTTCCCAGTCAGATCAGAACAGAAGCTGCTCATCACCAAAATATACCCTGAGCTAGTGTTTTGATACGCTAATTAAAAGAATCATAGAATGACAGAATTGCTCAGGTTGGAAAAGACTTTCAAGATCATCAAGTCCAACCACAAACAAGTCTAACCATACTACCCTATTCTAACAACCCTCCACTACATAATGGCCCTGAGCATCGCATCCAAATTTTTTCTAAACACATCCAGGGATGGTGACTCAACAACCTCCCTGGGGAGCCTATTCCAGTGCTTAAAAGAATGCCCATGCTGCTTGATGAATTGAAAACATGGAACGTTCCCACTGACTCTCATGTTACCCAAAACACTGGTATCTCATATGGGAAGCCAAGACATAGGGCTGTACTGCTTCTTCCGAAGGAGGAAGAGGGACATAGCGGGGTGGATGAACTGAGAAAGCCATCAAACCCAGTATCTGCAGAAGCAACTTGTGATTTGGGGTATTCACCCATAAATATATTAAACGAACTTGCTCCTTCTGAACGGGATGCTCTGCCCTTTCAAGACACTGCTGAACTAGTTCGTATGGTTTTGCACGTTTGATGGCACTTTAGTTTTGAAGATGGACTTCAGAAGGAAGGATGTGGCTGCAAAAGAAAAGATCCCCTTTCTCTTACTCGTGAAAAAGGGATAGCAACCCTGCCTGGTATTTAGGGATTTCTTTCCCAACAAATGTCACTGAACTTCAGACCACAAGACAATTCTTTTTCGTCTTACCTCCTCTCTTTTAAGAATGCCTGTGGTTATCTGAGTTTAAATAATCCTGCATTTCAAACCAGCAATTTTCCTTGTTTACGCGTTAAAGGAAACAGATGGTGTTCCCACAAACTATCTAGCCCAACATTCTCAAAACACTGTTAACCACTTAATCCATGCAGAGCAACTAACAGGGACCAGGTTTGGCTCTGGTGAAACACGTAATGGGCCTACTTTAAATTTTCAGTACTGGAAAACAAAGGCAATTGAACAGAAAGTTTGTTCTGTTCTTGCTGTAGACTACACTCTTTCAAAAGCAATTACTTGAGCCTTTTCCATGCCAATTGCATGCTTCTGACCAAGAAAAAGAGCTGAATGTGCACATACTTTGCAAAATATTGAGCCCCGTGGTTCATTAAAACCCTCTTACTTAAACATTAGGGAAAAAAATATGATTCTATTTCTTCCGGGATTAAAATTGAAGTTAGGTTATAACAGAGAATGTTCCTAACCAAAGCAGTAACAAAACAGTTCTTGTGTTTCCTGCAGACACACAGAACTGTGGTTTACACTGTTTAAAGATTACATAGGGTGAATAAGTCTACAGAAGCCAAGTGAATTCCTCTGGATTTGCAGCAGTACTGTGGAGGGCAGAATGCAGGCTCTTCTCCAGAACCACAGCACTCGATGTACATAATGATGGGAAATGAGCTTTGCTGAATTTCACAGGTAAGAAAACCAAAGCACAAGTACGCTGAACAACTTGCCCCAAATCACCTAGCTGACTGCTTTGAAAATAGATGAGTGCTCTTCAGAGGCGAGAAACAGAAGGGATGTGCGGTAAGATCTTATAGGTATGCTTTCAATCTGGTTGTGGATGGCGATAGGATAAGGGGGAATGGTTTTAAACTGAGACAGGGGAGATTTAGGTTAGATATTAGAAGGAAGCTTTTCACACAGAGGTTGGTAACACACTGGAACAGGTTGCCCAAGGAGGTTGTGGATGCCCCATCCCTGGAGGCATTCAAGGCCAGGCTGGATGTGGCTCTGGGCAGCCTGGTCTGGTGGCTGGCGACCCTGCACATAGCAGGGGGGTTGAAACTGGATGACCATTGTGGTCCTTTTCAGCCCAGGCCGTTCTATGATTCATTCAACAGTGTGCTCTTTCTGTTTTGCTTCAGGAAGCCAGGTGTGCCTACTTAAACTTTTTTGGGGAGGGGAACGGTTATATGACTACATGGGACAGCAAGAATGTTATATTTCAAATGGGTATCTGAAAAAACTGGGAAGCAGGCACAAGCTCTGTCCTTTTTATTGAAAACACAGTGGTTTCCTCTCCTGGCTTTTACAAGCTGTATCAAGATTTTCAGTGACTGATAATGCACTTCCTGTAAATAGCACCTATCATATCGCTCAATATTGGCTGGTATTTTTATTAAGCAGTAGCTTTAACTTACTTATATGCTACACATGATGATACCCAAACGTTTCCAGCTGCTTGTGAATAAAGGTTGTGGCTTCATTCTCACATGTGCTAAGTATGCTTGCACTTACTAGTGTTTGTTTCTGTGAGTTGCTATAGGTCTTAGGATCACCAAACCATAACACTTAACTTTAACCTGAACAGTGAATAGCCACCAGGCCACTGTAAAATGTTATGGTGAAGTATTTTCTGTCATCACCAAACCGCTGGAAAGGTTTTGATCAAGGCTCACAAGCCTTGAGAGGAGAGGATGCCTATAAAGGCACTTCTAACGCGCTAGGTTTGTAGATACAGCTGCGAGTTGCTTTCTAGTGCTCTGAGCCCAACCATTTCTGCAAAGTGAAAGGAAACTGGTAGCACTGACTGCGTTCTCCTTCCTGGGCTCTGCTGGGGTAACGCGGTATCAACATGCACAGTGACACTGCAGCTTTTGTACAGGCTGCCTGTAAGTGGGTGCTCCCCTGTGAGTTTTCTAAGAAGTGAGACTGAGATGTGTGAAGATAAGGACATGTGACAAATACAGCTTTGATAGAGAACTAATTTGTTTCTTGGTGTTGCATGAATCTTTACAATGCCTGCTTATGTCTCCTATACTTTGTGTCTGTTTGCTGTCTGTGATCCTTGCTTATGATGATCTCCTTTTCTGCGCTAACTGTATGGACTAAGGGTTAAAGCATGTCCAGATGTCACTGACTCACAGTGTGTGAAAATGCCTAACTTTGCAGACTCAGGGCTTTAAATGGAAACTTTATGATGTGGCTTGGAGTGCCTCACCAGTAGATATCCAGTCTTAAAACAGTAAAAATAAAAATACCCCATGGTACTGTAATGCGAATAATAACAAGTAACATAAATAGATGTTACTTTTTTTTTTTTCTTCTCCTTTTGAGGTCATAGTGCTGCAACCAGGTTTAAGCAAGTTTTGGGTTGTGATTCTTGACAATGCGAAACTGAAGTTGTGAAACCAATTTAAAAATAAATAAATAAATAAAAAAGTGAAATCAGAAGCTGGCCTTGATTCCAGCCACAAACTACTGGTGATACGGGTAGAGAAAGCAGCTTTGCAGCTAGCCTGATTGTGACTTTTTAACTCCTGGTCTAAGCCTTTCCATAAAACAAGCACACATTACGCTATTCTTTACGCTTTGTATTTTTTCCTGTATCTGAAATACAGGCTTATTTAGTTTCCAAGTGACTTTGTTTTTGTTTGTTTGCTCCGTTTGTTTCTTAAGTTATGGAGTTACACAAATGACCTAAGTTTCCACTAGCATAAAATCACAGGGCTGCAGTAAGTGCAGTGGAATGGTGCTGATTTGCATCAGCTGTAGTTTTGGATTACAGCGCTCAATTTTTTGCTTGCTGCTGGTGTTCGTGATCACAAACTAAATGCAGTTGCAAAGCTCCATCTTTCTACAGACCTTACTGAATTAGCAATAGAGGACAGAATATAAGATCAGCAATTTTACTTTTATTTTTAATGATGCTTTCATGACTCAGTCCCGCTCTCACTCGCATCAGCTCTGGAGTTTTCTGCCAGTCGTGTTATGAACAGTATTTCTGCTTGCTTCAGTGGAACAGTCTAGGTGCTGGCTGCCCTTGAATAGCAAAGCTGACTGGGAAGGGATACTCCCAGCTTCTGGAGTCATTCTTGCTTGCAAAATCTCATTAAAAAGAGCCAAACTAACACTTCTGAGGATATTCCACTTTAGAGAGGAGAGGAAGCGCAGCATGTACCAGTTAGTAAGAAGCTATCAGCATTTTCAAGGGAACTGTGAAATAGGATACTTGTCCAATACTCTCGTCAAGAGTTTTGCCAGTGCCATCCCCATGATATCTACTCACTTTAGACAGAGTGATGTTGTAATTTCTGCACGTGATGGCCAACGAGGCTGAAGAGCTGATGTGTTACACTACTGGTGACAGAACAATCATGTGTTCTGGAGTGCTGAAATACGTATTTGTGGAGAAAAAAAAAACCTGCCAAAATTATTGTGTGATAAGCTCTTCTGGTGGAGAAGTACATGTATTTGCTAAGGTGGTCTCTGGAAACCTGTGATCAAATTTGAGCATGAGTTCTCATTAATGAAAAGCTTGTGGTGAAACTTGGCATCTCAGTGCTTTGGTAGCTTGCTCCTCCTAAATACCCAAAGCTGCTTCTTGCTTTGTTCACCTCAGTCTGTTCGGTCTTCTCATTTTATACAGGTTCCAACATGAAGAACACTTTAGCAAATGCACGCTTGTTTCCTATGTTGGTAATACTTTCTCACCTCAAAGACAGCAGCTTAAAAGGGCAGGTTTGGAGGACAAGAAGGAACAAAGATGAAGTGCTGGGGCACCTTTGTGGAACAGAGAACAGTCTCGCTGTTGTGGATGACATGAAATCCTTGAAGGCTTACAAACAGTAAATCAGTTTGGTTCAGTCCAAACTATCTGTTTAAATTCTTTTGAGGACTTCCATCTTATAGGAAGGAGGAAATAAAATAAATATTGAATTTCTAGGTAGAAAGTAGGAGAAGGGGGGAGAAAAAGTCTTCATTTGGAATATGTTGAAATCAGATGTTTTAATGACTTTTTGCTTCTCTTCAAATATTTCATTTCTTCGTTTCTCAGAAAAGACTCTACCCTGTCAACAGTTTCAATTTTGGTAAACTGGCATTTCCCAGTGGGAGGAAATACTGGTTGTGAAGAAGCACTGCTGGTTTCAATCCCACAAGAGCACTCTCATGGGTACATATAAGCGGAATACTGAAGTATCCCTCAATAATTTGAGAGTCATGCTTTTCTGAGAGAAGCAGGCAAATAAAAGCTCCCATTAGGAAGAAGTTCAACGTAATTTGGTTTGTAGATGTTCCCTGGCTCATAATTTATATTCTGGCTCTATTTTTGTGTTGGATTTCTCAAGGCAACCATTCAGAGAAGCTCTCCTATCAACTGGTTTTTAATTCACATAGCTTGTTTTGGCAAGTCAATGAGAGGTGTAGAGTCTTTGTAAACATACATTGATGCAATGGGCAATTAAGGATGTAGGTAATGCAGTGATTAGACTAAACATCAGACAGGTCTGATTATGCATGCGAATAAAAAAGTTGTGATAAGACCCAACGGGAATATATTAGTGTTCTTTAGTGTTCTAGTGTTCTAGTGTTTCTTCTTCCTCTCCCGAGGAGCTCATCTGTTGGTTGAGGTGGTAGGACTGGCCTTTTTTCTGATGATGCCCTCTGGACTACAAACAGAACTGATTAAAAAGAGCCCTGTGCTTAGGGAGAAGCAGGGAGTAATGCTGAGCTCATGTGTTTACTCAGCCTAATAAAATGCAGCTTTTTCTTAAAATAGTTCTCTACGAATCACACTGGCGACTAACTACTGCTTAATCAGATGTGTGGACAAGGTTTTTTTCACTTGCTGCTTTGCATGGAGACTGCTGTGGATAGATTACTGATACAGGACCCGTGCAGTTAAAATGGCACTTCTCCTGTTAATTCCACGTGGAAAGTTACAAGAGAAATTCACGAGTCTAAGGATGGAGTTGTGTGATGCCTTTACCATTCAGTTTGCATTTAATTTGAGAGAATTTCATCCTTTAGAGCACACTTCATGAAAGAGAGCCCTCAGTGCTGAGGTATGCATTACAATTCCTGCAGCACTCAGCAATTCTGCTGTGTGTTCAGCACTTTAACACTGAAACAGTATTTTGTTATGAAGGTTAAAAATCCCCAAAGTGGAATTTACAATGTGAAAGTAACAGGAAAAGAGAGATCGTAAGACGACTTCTCGGGCCCTTTGAGTGAACTGGATCACAGGGCTTTTAGATTCAAGGGTAAATGGGGACGTTATTGGAATGCAAAAACATTATTCTTATGTGAGGAAAAAGAAAGCTTGTTGGCAAAATGTGTCTGCCACACTTACTTACTTAAAGGTAGCTCTTTGCTTTGCTATATGTATGTATTTTCATACTCTGTGAATGTGAAGCTAGGCAATTAAAAGATGGTCAATGAAAGGCAGGCTTATTTCTGGAGCACACATTACATGCAGCTGTTTGTACCCTCCCAGCTAAGACAGTACTTCTTTAACTGGAAGGAAAAATGTCATAACACAGCTAACTAACTGACACTGCTACTGAAGTCTGTGCCAAAGCAGTCAGGGTGGTGCTACTTGTGGGGCTGCATTTCCACTTTCTCATGGATTCATCCAGAGTGACTCTGATTTAAATAAAGACCATTGGGAAAGAAGGCCTGTTCTCCCAGCCTGTGCTTTACCCAAACCTCCTGCTGAAGGCACTGAACTCTTGAAAAAGGTGGAGATCACAGGATGGTGGGATGTGAAAGGGTCTGCCAAGGGCATGTTTACACTTGGAAATAGGCCAGGGATGCTCATGTGTGAATATGAGCTCCTTCCCTTATTTGCTTCATCCACCTTTAAAAGGCGGATAAATCCAAGTGTTTCCTGAACTGTAGTGCTCTAGTTTAAAACAAACAAACAAAGAAGCTGGAGAGTTCCAAGTTGGCATTTGTCTCCTTTTAACTGAGTTACTCGGGTCCTTGTGAGAGCTGCACGTCAGGGCTGATATCTGCTGCAGAGCTGTCTCTTCCCTTAAACTTTTGGCTAAAGCTGTTTTCAGCAGAGGAGATCACTTGGGGAAACACTGAACTATGAAAAGAAAAGACCTGGTTCATGCTGGTGATGTCCTTTAATCATTAGTTCTCAGAAGGGCTTAAAACCAGGGAAAACTATGTGTAATTGCAGATGCTAAAGACACCTGGTGCTTTGATAGCACCTTTCTCAAAGGATTTTCTGTGCAGAATGAGTTCCCTTATAATTATAGCCACATGTTTTATAGATGAGATCACTGAGGTGCAGAGACTCCACTCCAGACTATGTAGAACTCTGTGGCAAGGATAAAACCCAGGTTTCCTGAATACCAGGTGTGTCTGAAGGCTCCTTCTCATTGCAGTGAAGTGAGTAAGGCTGAAGGCTGAGCAGGGATGGGAGAAATAAACTGCAAGATGCAGCTTTTGTATCTTTAAGCTCCCCAAATGCTCTTCACACTTAAGGGTGTAACTGTTTTGTGACTGAACTTGCAGCAGAGCAACAGAAGCCTGCCGCTGAACAAGGCTAATTTTAAATCACCCTTCCTTATCGCTGTCATTTGTAGAGTAAGTTTTAGAAGGTGGCATTTTTATTTGATAGAAGAAGCTGTTAAGAGCTCTGTTGTCATCAACTTGCCTGGCCAGAATCGATTCATCATCATAATCACCTGCCTCAGGACTCCTTTTTGGTTTGCCTTGCCTTTCTGGCTAACTAGATGTATTACCTCAGTGTGGCTTTATAACATGCTTGCTGTTGATTTACTGTTACCTGAGGCTAGACAATTACTGCCTGACAGCAGTTCCTGGGCTTTGCCTGTAAAACCCGTATGGCAGCCAAACCACACATTTGCGCGCGCGCGCACACACACACACACACACACACACACAAAACCAACAACAAGCAAATGTGCACAGAAATGGATAGGATAGAAACAGCTGCTGGTCCTGCTTAGGGTGGTGTTTAGGACATGGTCTTCTTGAGCTACCGTTGTGAGAAAGGAGAAGGCTTACATATGCAGTGTGTGCAAAGCAAAAGCCTTTCAACTTCTATAGCCCTGCCAAGATGCACAGCTTGCTGACCAGCTGTTTCTGCTAATGGAAGAAAGCAGAGTGGCTCAATTACGCCATTTGGGCATGTGTCACAAGTCTGAGGAAAACCTATTAATCCCTTTGGAAGTCCAAGCAAAGTTTCCTTGAATCAAACGTTCAAGATTTCCCCCTTTCCTCAATACTAAGGACTGTTTTTACAGACCCCTAGAGGAGGAGGATCAGGAGAACAGGCTGTTACCTTGGACACAGGATGCAAGTGCTAAAGTGCTTCCCCTCAGTTAGATTTGCTTTCACAAAGGCACTAGTAGGGAGTTGCAGCAGCTGCTTTTGGTGAGCATAGCAGTAAACACAGCTTTGCAAGGTTAGGATGACAAAGAATGGAGTATGTTCTTTAATTTTTGCCTCGCTCTTCTGTTACTAATAAACTTACAGTTCTTTCTTGTTTATCATCGTTTCAGTTCCAATGGGCTCTTTTTAGTCTAAACCAGAGAATTCCAAGGGACTAGACAGATGTCTGCCTCTAATCAAAGCAGGACGCTGGAATGAGGTTTGCCATCCAGCAAGCCTGCCACTACATACCGAACGCTGAGACTTGGGGCTCATACACCAAATTAATTGACTCAGGATCAAAGCAATCACATCCTGAGTAACAAATGCTAGCCAGCACTAAGCATGCTGACAGCTGCTTTGCTCAGGGTAAACTGCTTTATAAATATGCATTTAATTTATTCTAGAGTGGTCATTCACTTGCTTTTGTGTAGCACAGCTCTCTTCTCATAACTTAAAATAATTTATTAACTTAATTAAGTGAAACACGTTGTAAGCCAAATAATCGGTCTTATTTTTCTACGGAAAATGACTTCAAAAAAATGCATATTCGGATTTTCTGAAAAGTTTCTAGGCACAAACTTAGAGAAAACAGGTGTGTTAGCATCTCTGATTTTTCATTTCCACTAGAAGTAAGTTTGCACTTCACCTAAAATTGTTTCAATTCTATGTATTTAGGGTTTTAGCATGTTCCATGTTGCGCCCAGGCTTATGCAGAATGTTGTAATAATTTTGGTGGAGCTAGAGAAAGCAGAAGGAAGGTGAAGAGATTTTTGTATGCAGAGTGCACACAAACACATCCATTACACCATGCAAACTATGCTAGTGGTCATTTATACAGGACAGGTTCTAAACAGAGAGTAGCTGGTCAGTACATAGCACTGCATGTGAGCTAGCATCCTGGGCTTCCCGTCATACTCTACATAGCTCTGCAGTACGGTGCACCTTGCGTGGCCTGAGATAGATAGATAGCTGAGGTATCTCTGCACAGGACTGTGCTACTATATGCACACCAACACTAAAATGTGAACTCTCCTTTGAGTCAGCTGACTCCTTGCTGGGTGTTTGGTGACTACTTTGGTGGGTGTCTAAACACTAATGTGGATAGATAAACCACGCTGCCCTGAGAAAGGTTTAACTGTATCTAGCCTACAAGGAATGGAGAGAGATGTGGGTTTTCTTGGGTAACCTCACATGATTGCTCCAACAAGACCCTCCTTGCAGAAAGTGCAGTTTGCTCATCTTATTCTTCTGCATGTCCTACACAGCCTAACTGTAGAAAAGCTGAGCAAACCAAACTCTCTTCTAACTTGATTTGGAACGATTTCACAGATCTTTTCTCTTGCACAGGAGACGGAAAAAAAAGTCCATTTATTTTTATCAATGAAAATGAAATTATATCAAGGAAATAAAAGCATTAGAAAAACTCTCCCAAGTGCCTGATGGCTGAGTTTAGGGGCTGAAAACAAACAAACAGAACAACCCAAAACAGACTGTCTTGCCAATATAAATCAGGAGTTGAAAATTTGAACTAGTCAACAACGTGCTGACAGAGACATCCTCAGCTCATTTAACTTTAAGCTCTGTAGGCAAAGAAGATGCTAATTGCCAGAGCTGCTGAGGTGGGAATGGAGGGAGAATAGGGCAACTTCTTTTTGGCTGGAAGGAGCCTGGAAGGTCAGGAGACTCTGCTTCTTCATACAGACACACCTTCTCTAACTCTTTCAGCCGCCAAGGCCCTGCTGCCACCTATGTAGGTGGCACTGTGTACCAATTTACCTTCGAAGGTAAAATGAGGTAAATACAGGAAATGAAGAGAGAGTGAGATGGACAACAAGCACAAGGAAGGGGCTCAAGTACTGGAAGGTCTTTCCTATGCTCACTGAAGCCTTTGGAGCTTTCCGCTGTTCCAATAACAGCTGTACTGCGTAGCTGCTGAAGCTCCCACTTTTAGTTGAGAAATCTGCATTTTAGCTATAGATAAGCATCAAATTCATTTCCATACACTTTAGGCTCATTATTAAAACATCTCTTGTTAACATCCTCATGCTCCTTCACTGTTCTAAGTATCTCGTCTCAGCAATCATTGCTCTATCTATCTTTGAAGTTTAGGTCCACTGGGACTTCTCCAGCAAGGTAATACATCATATTTAATTAAATAAAAATTACTTGGGCAGATGATGTTACTGTTTATTAACTTATGGGAGAGTTAATCTCACTGCAGCAGCTCTCCTTTGAATACATAATGCAAGAGTGCCATATGCCAGATGTGCTTCAGGCTCCTTAGAGAGCCTGTGAGGACATACATAGGATAACACACTTTCCTCACCTTCAGCAGCTGCATGCTGTACTGAGTTATGAAATAAGCAAGCCATTAAGAGCTGGGCCTTTCTTTTCCTCCCATAGCAGTAAAGTTACAAGCAGGGATTGGGTAGGTAGTTCAGTTTATTTATCATTCCTATGACTTAAGTTCATAGCCTAATCACTATATATTAACTACACCACTAGCAATCAGCACAAGCAACGCTCTTTGGAGCTGTGACATGAAAATCAATGCACTCACCTTGTTAGTCAGAGGTGGACCATCAAGGCATCTCTGTGTGGAAGGTGGCACCTGGTAGATATCTTGCACTGCTACACCGTGACCAGTGGGTATTTGGTAAATTCCCTGATTCATATGGGAGGGAGGTACCTGGTAGACAGGGTCCCGTGCTGAGGCATGTGAGCTTGGCACTTGATAGATCTTTTGTTGGTTGAAGGATTGATGTGTCAGTCCTGAATTGGACATATCCTGGCTGGAAGGACTGTCCTGTACCACTGGGCCTATCAAAAGCTTCACGCGGTTGCCTGGAACAATGCCTTGCCGGCCATGTAGGGAGCACAGCCACCATCCTTCAAGGCCTTCAGTGTTCTGTTCTATCACGGTCAAAATGTCTCCCTTACGGAAGGCCAACTCTTCTGCACATTCAGGGACGTTATCATAGAGAGCTCTTGCCATAAGATTCTGTGGAAAAAGAAAGAGAAGAAAAACAAATGAACAAACATACTAGACAGTCTCCAAAACTTCAAGCACACTCTAGGTAGAGAGAAAAAAGAACTGAATTTGACAAAGAAGTGTGCAGGAAACCAAAATAACAAAGAAAATTATGCAACATAACACATTTTCCTCTTTCCAAAGTTGGAGAAGTGAGATGCTGGTGTATTAGCAACTCTGCAAGTGAGTGCTTTTCCAGTAATTCAATATCCACTGGAAGCTCTTCAAATGGTTTCTTTCTTGATCCTGTCCTTTCCAGCAGAGCACTGCTCTCAGCTCTGAGTGTTCTTGTTACTTGGGGCTTGCAGCCATACTTCCTTCCATCCCTGCTAACGTGGATGATCCATGTATTGCTACAGCTAGTCAGCTGATATTTTAAATCAAACTTGAGCAAGACTTCAAGCGATATAAACTGTGGATCACGTGGTGAGGGGAAAAAACAGCCTAAAATACCATAGAATCTACATCAACTTGTGGTCTGTGAGGTTCAGATGTCTTACTGAGAAGTGCCATGTCTTTTTGGGGATTGAACCAGCTCCTTTCCTCTCTTGCTGCAGGCCTGTATGGCATGTTTCAGTTCCAAATTATTAGCCAAGCTTAGGTATTCAGTGGAAAGTAGGCAGGCAGTACATGCTGACATTCTTGGATTCCTCACAAAGGCTGTGAACATCTCATTTCTTGGCTCTGGTGAAGTTTCCAAATGTTTTGGCAGGAACTGTTTTATGCCTGCCTGCTTTTTGGTGAAGGCAGTCAGCAGAGACAGTTATACACTAATTGTAAGCACCTGAAAAAACACAGGGAGCTCCGTATCTGGAGCGTTCCAGCTAAAGTATTTGGATGCAGGACACAAACCGAAATGGCGCTAATCCACTGTAAGATAGGATATGCAGCTGTCCTGAAAGTTTATCTGTCATAGGGGCAGTGGCAAGTACATGTCAGTGTTTTATCTATCGTATTTATCCTCCCTCTTAGACATATTAACACTTTCATTTTCTTCTCCACTTGTTACATCTTTTCCTGCTGTTAAATACTAGTTTAATGATTCCCCATCATTTCTGTGCTTCATCCATTTGCCCTTACTCAGTTCAGTGTTTCTTAAGTGTAGCATACAACCAGGAGGTTGCATGATGGGGTGACTGGTGGGTGGAGCTTGAGTATCACATAAAAGGTAGACGAGTATGTTTTTCTCAAGACATGGTATTGAAACAGGGTGTATGAGATCAGTTTTTTCTTTTCTGACTGGAAGATCAGCTTTCAAACATATGAGAAACATTGGCTTTGCCTTTCATCAGCATCATTAGGGAGGTCAGCATAAATTAAGCTCTGGCTTGGACTCCAGCAGGACTGCCGTTTTGAGCTCAGTGCTGGGAGCCACAATTCTCTCTGAGTGAAGTCTGCTCCGTTCATCAATCAACGATGCTGAGAAATACGAGTAGAGAGAAAGCACAAAGCAATTTTGCCCATGTCTTGGCAGAACTGTAAAACTCTTCCTTAGCATGGTTAAAAACAGTCGTCTCACTCTTGCTCTCTTGCTGGGCTGAATTTGCTGCTCAGCTAAGCTTTTCAATAAGGAAAAGCTCCTGTCTAGTCCGGATATTCAAGTTAATCTCTTATCCTTCTACATTTCTTTTGAATGTGTCTTTCACACGAGAAATCTACTAACACGACTGGCTGTGTAACCAACCACTTAAGGAGGGCTTTTGCAGAGAACGGTGTTTAAAGGAGGATGAAAAATACAGGGGGTCCACAAAATGAGCAGGCTAAACTTATGATCAATGCTTATTCTCCTATACTTTGTTGGTTTAGGGTATTTTAAAAGCGCGATTAGCTTCTACATCACAGCAGTTCTCAGAACAAAGAATGGAACAGTGGTACAATTAGAGCAGATGAAAGTTCCCATGTGAATTTTTTTCCCAGTTGCTCATTATCTCTGTCCCAGTGACCTTCTGACCACCTGGCGTACAGCATGTTAAAACTTTCTGGATGTGTTTCAAGAACTTTGCTGCAAATAGCTCCAGATTCTTGTTGTCAGTGTTAACTTGGGCACCAGCATGTGAATTATACTAATTGGTTGCTGCTTGTTTCACAGCAATTTTCCCAAAGTCTTTTGAATGGCTCGTGGTCATGCCGCCAGCATCAGTCACTGATGGAGCAGTAAAGTAGGCTAAATATTTCTCCACATAAGCTGTGGGACCAAAAACAACACTGCTGCTTGCTTGCCAATTACATAGTGCTCATGCTAAGCAAACCTCCTGTGCTGAGTACTTCCCTGACTCTATTCTTCCTTCACACGATTTCTCAATACGAGCTGCAGAAACAGTGTCACACAAATGTCCTCATTAGTCAGCATAGTTGGCCTTCAGGAAAAAAAACAACACAAAACAGTCACCACAGAAGGTCATCAGGAAAGCTTCTGAAAACCACAAAGCTAACGTTCACCTGCTGTGGTGATGGAGCTGGTGGTCTCTGATTCTCTGCATGCAGAAAGAAGCTCCAGTCAAAGACTCTCCTCAACACCTGCAGGCTTTATCTGCCCACTGATCTCACAGGCTTGACTAACTTTGGGATACTGCAGGCATATGGTGACATCTCACAGCATACCGTTTGGCTCAGACACTGCAGAGGGTGTCTTAGTTTCAGCTGGAATTTAAATGTTTCCTTCAGCTGTGATTCTGCTGTGATGCTACATTTTCGGTTCTAGGAGAAAAATAATACTGATAGCACACTGATGTCTATAGTTTCTGCAAAGCAGTGCTGTACAGTGCCAAGGCCATTCTCAGCAGAGGGCCCAAAGAGCTGGAAGGTTATAGGATTAGGAAAGCTGACTTAAACTGGCCAAAGGGATATTCCACGCCACCTGACATTATGCAAAAGGAGTTCTGAGGGGGTGGGAGCTCATCTTCCTTCTACTGCTAGGGGAGCAAGCTGGGCATTGATCAGGGGGTAGTGAGAAACTGCTTGTGCATCACTTGTTATATACATTCATATATATAAATACACACACGCATATGTAGTCATATCTATTATCCTTTTCCTTTTCTCTGTCTTAGTGAATAGTTATAAATACCTAGAATTATCTGGACTTGCCCTTACTTGCCCTCAAAGGCTTGGTTCTATTGCTCATTTGTCTGTGAAGTAGGCACCAGATAAGCACTAACAGGTAAGATGACAAGGCAAAGGCACAGCAGAGATCTTTTTGCGTGACCAAGTGTTAAAAGCCCTCAGCCATTTCCTAAAGAAATTGGCAACAGAGAAAGGGCTGATGATTATCTTGTCCTGGAGCTTGTTTATGCAAATGGAAAATTGCACAAAAAGTCCCTTTCTATTTTCTATATAAAATGGAAAAAAGGAAAAAAGAAAAAAAAAGAAGAAAAAAAAAGGAGGATGACAGATTCACAGCTACAGATTCAAGTTCTGTAATTTCAAGGGAGAAATGCTCTGATCCTAGAGAAGAATAACCTAGGCTGTGCCACAGAAATCAGCTGTGCTTCATAAAATGAACTGAAGAGCTGTTACAGCCTTCTTCTAGGAAGATTAAGGATGGTCCATCCCTTGGTCCATCTAACCAAATGCTACATGCAGTCGTGCTCTCTTTGAAAACTGAAAGCACCTGTGATCTAAACACAGCTCTGTTCCCCTGAGCCTTGTGTGACAGCAGCCATGCTTCAGTTAATGAGAGCTTTGACTTTCTTTGACTGCAAAGATTCAGTTTGACTTTTGAATCCTCACATCTTGTTAGTAACACTGCAATGTTTGAAAGCCTAAGCCAAGGTCAGGCCCGCTCTGTGTTAACATTCTGTACAGACAAAACAGACACACAAAAATTCAACCTAATTTTTTAAATTCTATCTCTAGGTCCATTAGTTGGACCTAAAACCAATATGAGCCTATAGATCTGTTAGATGAGCCTTGGACAGGATCCTCTCTCCCAAACTTACAGAAATCAATGGCTAACATGTCTGCAGCTGAATAAAAACACATGGAAATACTCTGAAGAATATGATCTGCTTTGCTTTGGCTAGCCTTCCCTGCAGCCAAGGGTACTGACAGAACTCTGTTCTTTGTGGTCTGAAGGATGAAAACGCTGCTTGTTAATGAGGCTGAGCAGCAGAATAGGGAACAGCTAAAGAGAGTGGTGGAAACGTCTATGCTTTCTGTTAGAGTAAACACAGCCAGTGACGTGGGTAACAAGAACGTGTGAGGTGCACGCAGCCGTGGAAGTAAACACGGGAATAATAAATGACAGGCCATGAGATTAAATACAATGGTCTCCTTAAGCCTGGGGGGCTGTGGTGCCAAGCTTCTCGCACAGGGCTGCCTCAGCCAGCACTGCCATCAATGGGCACTCATTCATGGGAAAGGTTCAACCAGGCGTGAGCTCGGAGAAGTTCAGTCGCTTCCCTCAGAGGTGCAAGCTGAGGACATTCCATACAAGCTTGCGTGTTCTCACTTCTACTCTGGTGGGGTTTTTTCTTTACTTTTCTTTTTAAGTGTTGCTCCTTATGCGTAGAGTTTATGTGAAAACAGAACCAGGGAAAGTCATCTTTTCTCTTATCTGAAAAGAGGTGGGACCCCTTATTTCTATTTCTGGACAAACAGCTTCTCAAAAATTCCAAATGGCATCTCTTCTACATTAAGATAGCCTAGGAAAAGGAAGGAAGAGAGCAACAAAAGAAGGAAAGCTGGCAAAGACGCCCTGAAGGAGCGGCTATGCACAAACCAGTATCTTTATCTTGTTGAACCGTTTTAAACTCACCACCGCAGAGTATTTTTGTACAGATTCTTGTCTCCTTTTGGTTTTCGTTATCCCTTGTTTCTGCTTTAAAATGAATCACTGCTGTTTAAGCATTTATTTATGTACCCTTCCATGGTTGTTGTAGGCCTAACAGTAATGATTTGCCCTTGAGAAAGAATGCTGTAAACATCCAATAAAGAGTTATATTCTGAGAGAAGCTGCTTGACTATAAGCAGTATGATAGAAGAGGGTGAAGTTCATGCTCTATTGCACCTTCTGACAGAGGAGCTTCACTGCAAGAGCCACTAGGACAGCTCAACATTGGTGCTTTTAAGTTCCTGTCTCCCTTTCTACTACTTCTTGTTTCTGCCCCTGAAATAAAGAATCTGCTGTTCTGTGTTAGCAAGGAAAGAAATTGTTGATGCATGTTAGGTTACAGGTCTAGCTGCAGTGAGCAACTTTTCACAACGGCTATTTAATGTAAGTTGAGGTAGGCCAGAATAAGCCACTCTGCCTTGGAAAATGTCTGTTGCTGGTCTCCTCAAATATGGAAAAAGGCAGCGAGAACAGCATTTACATGGGAAATGGACTGCAAAATGGTCCCTTGCTGCTTGCCGGTAGCAGCCCACAGGCTGGTAACAGCTGATTGCCAGCAGCAAGCTGGCTGCAGGCACTTACTTACATTTTATCTAAAGTCAATAGCTACACCACCGAGGAAGCAGGAAATGCTACAACTTGTATGAAATGGCTTGCTGCAGCACCAGGATGTTGCTGTTACCACAGTTACGGGGAGGCAAGCAGAAGGGCTTGAGAAGCCCTTAGCATCCAGTTCAGACTGTGGCTCTGAACTTCAAGGACTTGGCTCACAGCTAATGACCAAAGTGGGAGCCAGGTCGCAGACGCTCAGCATCATAACGTTTCAGGCAAATGCCACGGTTGCACTTTTTAGGCTCTCTCTTGCTTTTTTCCACCAAAGAAAACAAGCTTGTTTTTAGGGCAGACACTTTTCTGGTTAAGTGTTACTAGCCAAAATAATTACAAGTCCTGTTGGCTGGAAATTAAGGCAGTTTTCCATGTACAGATTTGGAAGACTGACTTTACAGCTAATGAGAGAGCAAGCTAGGAGGTCACAGCTTGAGCAGAGCCCTAATAAGGACTGTTCTTCCACCCTGAATATACTCGCGGTCTGGTCCTGTGCATTTCTGGAACAGAGGCTGCCAGTCATGCTAGAATATGCCAAGCTGTCTGGAAGTTGTGATGTGGAAAATCTTGGGTCTGCAGAGGGGAAAGGCAAGTGTCTTATTTCGGAGCTCCACTGAGCTGTCCCAGCTCCTCTGTCTGGCCTGAGAGGCCTGAATTGCAGAGTTTGCTCCAGGCTGCTTTTTGTAGAGCAATCAGTTATGTAGTAATGCTTAAAAGTGGGAATGTCCCCTCCTTAATGGTTCACAGCAGGGTAAACCAAAGAGGGCACGATGCCTGTCATACTCTGGCTATACACAGTCAGTTTATTCAGGCACAGTACTCCAGCCAGGAGGGGCGGCATGTAGTTACGGCTCGGGCACTCCATGCTCCTGCTCAAGATGCTGAGGCTGTCCACCAGACCTTCCAAGACAGGGATTCAAATGTTAAGTAAACACATGAGAGATCAAGAGCTCTTAGCTCCAAGAACATTTTTGTTTCAGTGCTGCTATTCCATTTTAAGCAAACAGGAGACACTGGTGTATGCAGGTTTTTGCAGGCAGTCAGCAAAGTGCTTTGCAAAACTTTGCTTCTCTGGGCGACCCGTTCTAGTGCCTCACCACCTTCTGAATGAAGAGTTTCTTCCTAACATCAAACCTAAATCTCCCCTCCTTTAGTTTAAAACTATTCCCCCTCTTGTCCTGTCGCTATCGGACCACATAAAAAGCCTGCCTCCCTCCTGATTATAAGTTCTCAAGTTTTGGAAGGCCACAATGAAGCCTTCCCAGAGCGTTCTCTTCTCCAAGCTGAATAAGCCCAGTTCCCTCAACCTTTTTTTTTCCACAGGAGAGGTGCTCCAGCCCTCTGGTCATCTTAGTGGCCCTCCTCTGGATGTACCACAAATGCCATTTGTGTCACGTAAGATCTCTACGGTGCATGGTGAGAATTCAGTGGGAGCTCAGCAGAGGCAGAGACTCCTCCTCGCCTTCTGCTTGCACCCTTTACACTGGGACTGAACAGGCCATAGCTAGGCTAGAAAACAGCCCGCCTGAGGCACTGCACTTTGCTCAGCATCGGGGAACACCCATGAGATTCACACGCTGCCTCTGTGTTGTCAGACCACCCACTCTGTTTTGGAGCTATCATAGAAGGCAGATCTGGTTAGTGACAGCAAAATTTACAGTGAGGTGGAGCAGTGATCCACTGATCACGTATCCTGATGTTATTCCCCTGCCCTCTTGAGTTTCTGGAATGCTGAAATCCCATCTTCTTTGCTCTTTCTGGGAATGCAAACCACATCCCCTGACTTCTTACTTTCAAGACCTACTGATATTTTGGGAAATTCCACCACACCTAACTCACAGTTTTCTGTATGGTATAACCAGTTTCCTTTCCCCCCACCCAAGGAAGGGTGTGATCTAGCTCCATGACTTTAAAAAGCCTTTTCAAATCTGTCTGAGGGCTGTGTGCCTTCTGTGACATCAACAGGAAAAAAAAAAAAAAAGGGAAAAAATAAAGCATGCAAACAATAGCCTCAGTGTAAATATGATCTCACTGTGATTAAACCACAGTGCATCAAAATCAAAGAGCATGTGGAAAACCTAACCTCTTTCCCTCAGGCAAGCAATTAAAAACTTAATGAAAGGAGATTGGATGACGAATGTGTAAGGATTGAAGAAGCAAAGCAGAAGGGGAAAAAAAAGGATGGAAAGAAAGAATGCAAAAACGTGTGTTTTGAGTTCTCAGTTTTACATTTTCTGGCATTGGTGAGCAGCCTTCTCCCAGACAAGCTCTCCTTAAAAGAACCCCCTGCTCCCATGTTTAACCCTTCCACAGACAGTGCTTTGGGGAAACAATCACAGCTCAACTCTCGAGAAACAACAACTGTGTACAATAAGACTTCAGTACTGTTGCAGGCTTTTGTCTGATGCCTTTGACTTTGGAAAGTGTGATGTATTGGTTTTAGCTCTAAAACTGAACCAGGACATGCTTCTCCCATCTTTCTCCTAAAATTCTCTACAGAAGGGAAAGCCAGCCTCGCCTGTAACTTTACCATCACCCACCAAGGTCAATACAGAGCAGCTACAACTTGTTATGATGCCCCGAGAGTCCAGGTTACCAGCAGCACAGCAAGGGGACGGGAAGACAAAGCTGCTTGGCAGTTGCATGCTGGGAGGGCAGGAGGGCCTGGCTGGCAGATGAGATACAGGTCCCACCAAAGCCTTTTCCAGAGCACTTGCTAAAAGCCAACAAGCATCCCAGCACAGCTCAATTTTTGGCAAGCTGACGTTTTCTAGGGAAGCAATTCCCTAGCAATGAAAGCAAGGGAGTGTGTTTTAGCTAGTAATAGTTACCACGTTTATTCTCAAATTGAAATAAAACTTCATCTGTGTTCTCGATTGCATGAGCGAATGGTTCATGTGATTTAAGGGCTGCAAATGAGAGGAAGAAGGATAAGAAAGGAGAGAGAAAAAAAATGAGGCTATATCAGTTTGTAATCAAGGCCTCTCTATAATAATAAAATGCTTAGGGTAATAAATCAACTTTTATCTGAATGTAAAGTCCCTAGGACAAGGGCATTCATGAACCTACTACTGCAAACTGCATGCTAAGCAGGCAATGTACACTTCTAGAAGCTTTGCACTTAACTCTTTGGATTAAAAAAAGAAATCCTTGAGGAGAATCACAGAATTTTCATGATCTGTCCTTTCTTTCCACTGCCTTCAAGCAAGCCAGACTGGAGGAATCAAGATACAGTCCTAAGATGGCTCAGCATTTTTTGAGATTAGCTGTGATCAAATGATTCACATTATTTCATCCACTGAATTCTTCAGCCCTCGTGTAAGCAAGTCCTGTTTAAGAAAGGGCTTCTGATGTGTTGACTGCATTTCTGTAGAGTTAAACCCCTTCTTATTATTCATCCTTTTCCAGGCAACATAATCCACTCTGACTGCAAATGTAGCACCTTTAGAACAAACATAAAAATAAAAACGCAGGAAAGGGCTTCATCCCTACAGAGGAAACAAAAATGTACAGTTTTTGTCGTGCTACGCACTTGTGTTCCTAGGACTGCAAACTATAGCTTCAGCAGTTCTGTTTCTTGTCAAACACAAGCCGTGTCCAAATCTGCTGTGGAAAAATGGACTCCTTAAAATTAAGACACTTTCCACTACTGTAATGTCTAGACCAACAGGCAAAAGAAAAAGGTCACTTGCCAAGAGTAGCCTGTGATAGGCAGCAAAACACAAGGGCTGTACTCTTTGCTGCTGTAAAGAGACCCAGCTTCTCTGATACTGGGAGCTGAAGACATTTACAGGCAGCAAAGAGTACCTTTAAATGCAGATTTACTTAGCAGTAGGCTGACTTACAAATATTTATGGCGTGTATTCAGCAATATTTGTTTGGCAGTACAGTCCCAGAAGACTGTCTGATTAATCCTGCTGTAGACCTGCTAGAAAAGCATGCTTTGGCAGTCACAGTACTGTCGTAACAGATGAATATTCACTGCTTTTGTGGGTATTCAAAGAGATTGCATTACATCAAGAAGCATCCTATAAATGGCTTTCAAATTTATGATTCCAAATGTAACTGAATGTGGGCTCTTAGAAAGATAGATCACCTCTCCAGAAGTTCACCTAACATCTTTAGTAATGGCAATGAGACACAAAAGAAGCCCCATGCCTCAATCATGACTCTACACAGGCAGGTAGCTCACAAATAGGATTCTTGTTTCTCAACTTTCCTGAAGTTGGCCAAAGAAGCCAAGCAGGTACACCCATTCCAGTAGTGGTGTGCAGAGGTTGTGTGCGAGTCAGAATTTCCTCATTTCAACTTTTACTCAGGTCACTTGTCACACATGACCCTAATGCAATGACTCTGGTATTTGTAATGTTGAACTGCCTAGCACCTGTTGCCTTACAACCAAATAAACTTTTCCTGAGACACCACACGTAGGAGGTTCAACGTTCAGTGATAAGATATCAGTACAAGTACAATCTTTCCTAACTCTGACTGTTGCTGCGTTAAAGATTATGAGATTCCAAAGGTGATGCTGTACACAGGGCTAGGAACTATGGTCCAGCTGTTAACACTGAGGTCACAGTAAAACTTCCTGACTCCTCCAAATGCAAGCCTGCATAGTGCAAAGTGGTGGCTGTTGGCTTTGAAGGGCTGCAAAATTTTCCTTCTGCACTTGATTTTTTTTTCCCCTCTGCAGAAGACGCTTCCATGAAACCTTACTATTAGGCAGTTCTCTTGCTCTCTGACCTGGCAGAGCCTCCTCTGATCAAGTCTTTAGATGGCATGGCATTGTTTGGAGTGATTAATGTTGTGTCAAGGTGTCTCAAAGCAAGATAATAGTCCAATGTAACTGCATTCTTTACTAGGCTCTTAAAAGTGCAAGTGAAACCCCCGGATAAACAAACACCCAATGCCTCTTACAACATCTAGGGTCATATTGATTTGGAACGACCAAAAAAATATAAGGAAGACTGTTCACATGGCAGTTCTGCTTCCCATCCTGTACAAGGAACTACTGGACAGAGACAAACTGGACAACTAGTTCTCGATGAAACAGATTTACTAATGAGCAGCTGTTAGCATAAAAACAAAGAAGTTTAGAAAACATTCAATAAAACCCAAACAAACTGCATGCTGTTGTTAGCTGTAATGCTTTGTCACGACACTGTTCCTTCCTCTCAAGCAAGTCCTGTAATGTCTCTAAGGCTCAGTATCTCCACCTGTAAAATGGAATTAACAGCATCTTGCTATCCAATGAAGTCTTCGGGACTGCAAACAAATTCTGTCATGAGCTTCTCAAATACCCTGAGGTATCAGGCCAAACACCTCTCTTAAGTGTATGCAAATACATACCTGACCCCAAACTGGAGACATATAAAGCAGTCTGTAAGTCAACTGGGGAGTGAAGAGCAGAAATCTGAAAATGACAGTGGTTCTCCTACTGTCAGAAAGGAGCCAGTCCTATTGCTACTTCTCACTAGTGCTGCTGATGCTAAATGCCACCAGGCCTGATCCTGCCTGACTTTGGCCACCACCCTCCATACACACACACAGGAGAGAAAAATAATGAAACTTCTGTGTAAATTCATGACTGCAACAAAGGCAGTTTTCAGTTTGTGGTTTGTTTCTTTAATATGATTTTTTTTCCCCAAGGTTTTACAGCTCCTATTTACTTCTAGGTTTGACTGTCACACTGTGATTGGTGAGATAACAAGGAAAGGGGAAAAAAAAAAAAAAAAAAAAAAAAAAAAGGAAAACAAAGAGGACTGGTTAGTAAAGTACAGGCAGTTCTTTTCCCTTTACATGGCCCAATGCTTAAAGTCTTTCATTGCCAGGGTTACAAGCAGCTTTTCATAGGCATTTCTGGTTGGGAATATAGTATTTCTTCCCAGTGACACTATTTTGTTTGTCTTGGCATGCAAGCATTGTAATCAAGTCTATATATTACAGCACTGTGCCTAAGCACAAATGGCAGGCATTTCAAGCCTTATTTACTTAGGTTTCTTCCTTGCCCAACAAATTATCTAAAAATAGATAATCAAGACCTCATACTTTACATCTACGTCATTCCTTTTGGCTTAAGTGAGGTAAGGAATGTAGTTGTTCTTTTTCTCTCCTCTTTCACCAACTGTTTGGAAACTTCAGTAAACAGATAAATCTCCCTTCCTCCTTTCCCCCTCTTTTTTGTCTCATTTGTGACAGCCAGCAGACCACAAAAGCCTTGTTATGATAATGCCTCCATCCTTTCGCTTGTGTCACACTGGTACTACCAGAGATAGGACACTGGAATTACCAGGCAGAGAAAACCTCTCTCATCCATGAACTTTTTTGATCACAGTTACCCACAGATATTTCTGTTCCTACATGTTGCGTTTCAGCTGTTAACTGCTTCATCCTTGGAATCGTGGTCAGGGTTTGGTTCCAAAAGGGGTGGATTCCACCTACCAAATTCAAGAATCCTGGAATGGCATCCTGTGAGAACTTGATGGGATTTTGTGATACATGGAGGCTGTCATCAAATGAGGAAGAACTTAGGTATTGCCATAGTACAGCTGCACCCCATAGGAATTAGTTTCTGAAAGTAGCTTTCAGTCAAGTAGGACTAAGAAATGCTAACAACCAACCTGTATGTATTTGCTAAGCTCAACAGTTCCTATCTATCTTCCCATGGCTCAGTTAGAATAACTCTTGTATTCTCGTATTTAACAGCTGAACAGGCCCCAACCTGTGGTCAAATCTGTCCTTGGTTTACATTCACATCTTCACTGATTTTCACACAGCGCACAGAAGATAGAAGCGTACAGGCATCTAAGGTTAAATTCTGAACTTGCTGAAATCCACAGGAATGTCTCACTGGCTTTCAGGGGACTTGGACTTGAGTATTATCTTAGAAGAAAGTTTAAAGAGTGGAACGAAGAATAAAAGAACTTTGAGTGAACGAACAAAGAGAGGGAACAAGTTTTCAAAACATTTCTGAGCGAAAAAGGAGAGAAGATACAGACTTAATAGAAGAACTGTAGACCAGAAATGACCCCAGGTTAGTCACACTGAAAGTGAAGACAGTAGTGCAGGAGAGATGCTCTCAGGGTCTCCCACACAAGCCAGTTCCTGTTCTGCCCAACTCTTATAGTAAGTATCTCAATCACTTCAGTAAATATGCCCTTATCTCACACATTATCACAATGAAAGTAAAGAATGACAGCTCCCAAAGTAATGCCACCTGGAGAACACTCAACCCTGCACCTGGACGCTGTGTCACCTCTGAAGTACTGGCATGTTCCCAGGCAGGACATGAGTATGTTCTGTTCCTTTATTTTCTGAACAGGATAAAAAAAATGCAAGACTGTTGTTTTCCCATGGAAAAAAAAGAAAGAAAAGAAAGAAAGAAAATAAGAGAGACTGAATGAGCAGGTATTTTCTTTACATTACTCCAGGGGTAAAGTAGATCTAAGGATGTTTGTCCTAGCTACGCAGCATAAGGAACTGCTTCACATTTCCCAGGGAAAGTAAACACCCTTGTCTGACAAGGTTTTTGAGGCCCAAACTCTTCTTGTATTTAAGGCTTGTTCTTTCTTTGCTCTGTCTTGAATTACGTAATCACTTCCTCAACTCAAAATGTTCATTCCAACCAGACAGGGCAAGAGAAGCATTACATAGCAGGGAGGACTTACACATTTTAAACCACCACCTTATTAATTCCTATTCCAGCAGTGTCACTGGGCTGCATAAGAAGTGCGATCCTACTGCATAGGAAGGATGGATGGTGACAAGTCAAGTCAGAAAGTTGTTATAACTAAGTAGGACCATTATTTTGCCACTGGGATGCAACTGTCACTCCGTCACTGACAGCTGGAGCGCATTTCATGAGGTCTGCACTGACAGCAACACGCTGCTCCATTACTCCCAGCTGCCTGATGCTTTCTGGTAAAGCTTTCCTAAGCAGGTACAGTCTGCCTGAAGCGGTCTGAGGTGACAGGAGAGGAATTCGATCTCAGACTTGAAAAAAGTTATCAGAGAGAATTAAAAAAAAAACACAAACAAAACACAACAAAAAGCATCAGGTCTAGCTCAAAGTTTCCAAAGTCACAGGGTACCTTTGCCTATCTGCATCTCACACCAATTCACTTTCCTGGTCATTCTTACCATTGAGCTGATGGCAGCTTTGACCACAGCCTCTAAGCTTTCCAAGTTTGGGTATGAGAGCTCTGGAAAGTCTGGGCTGAGCTCAGAAACCCGTGGCAGAGCTCCTATGAGAACGTGTGTGCCTGCACCTCATCTTAATCCAGCCTCGCAGGGATGCGAGCTCCTTTACGCTCTGCCCAAGTTCAGCCAGAAGACGGGCTTTGCTTCCAAAATCTCCGAGTCTGTAACGCGTGTGACACTCCTCCGTCACCTCCTCATTGATGCCGTAGTTATTTTTGGCGGAGAAAGGAAGGCTTTTCCTCCCCTCCCCTTTTTTTCCAATCGCACAGGATTACGGTATGTCTGCACGGTAATCTAACGCCCCGTGGGCAATGCAGAACCTTGCCCAGACGGCTTCGCCTAATTTTAGGGTGAAACACTCCACATCTGCTTCTTCTGAAGAAAACTCCAGTAAAAGGTCCAAATCCCGGCTTTTATTTAGCGGTGGAAATAGAGAAGAGCTACCTATTCGCCTATTTTTTGAAGTGAGGAGTTGCATTATTTTCCTCGCCGCGAACAGACCACCCCGGGAAAAGGGGATAACCAGCTCACAGGGAAGGATGCAGCACTACCTGCCCCAGACACCACACACACAGCCCTATTCCCGCCGCCAGCAGGCACTGCTGAAAGCAAAGCCCCTTCCCTCACCACCCGAGCATCCCCCCACCCTCTCTCCCCATCCGCACAGCCGCCGCTCACCTTGTACTTCATGGCTGCGGTCCCACACTACCCCTCACGCTCCGCTCAGCGCCGCATCGCCAGCGCTTCTCCCCGCCGCGCCGCCCGCCCCGCCGTCAGGCTACCCCGCTCATTTACATATCGCTCTCCCATTGGACGCTCTCGGCGAGGTGGCCCCGCCCTCTGCCGCTCCCCCGCTCTGCCCCTTGTCTTTCTCGCGCCGAGGGGAAGCGGGTCAGGCCGGGGCTGCCCGCCTTGTGGAAGAGCCCGTGTGGTTGTAAAGCCGAGGCACCTCGTGCTCTGTGCGCGAATAAAAGGCCTCTGTCTGTGGCACCCGAGCCTCTGCCCGCTGCTGGCAGATCTTTGCTCGAAGTGCTCTGGAAGTGCCCCTCATAGTCGGTCTTGCCACCGCAGTCAAAAGCGTTCAACCGTTCGCTTTGCACAAGAAGGGTGTTTAAGCCACGTATTTAAGCATTAATTAGACACCAGAGGCCGGGATGGCCTCAGTGGTTTCGGTGATCTAGAGATGGCCGTTAGGAAGAACGTGAAGACCATAGCAAAATGAGTGGGAATCGGTAACTTTGGTATCGTGAGGGCGGGAAAAGAACAGCGAGAGTCAATGTGCGGTGATCCTCTGTGCTTTTTAGTTGGACCCCTTCATCAGACATGATTAATATAGCGTAAATAATTGAAATCTTTGTGTGTGGGACGTACTCCAGCTTGTTTCGATGAAGAGGAAATAAATTCTCTCCTTTTTGCCCACGCTGGCTCTTAGCCAACATTTCTAGGTCGCAGATGGACTCGAGACTATTTCTAGTGCCCTAAGGACAAACAGCAAAGAATAATCTACTACTACCAGACCGCAAACATAACTTCATTCCATAGCACGGTGATATCCTTAAATTCTTACGCGGCTAATCCTCCAGAGAGGGATCCTATTGCTGAAACGGCTTCAGAGCTTCTAAAGAATGCAATACTTTTATCTGTAATCTCCTCCTCCGTTCTCTTGTTCTAGGATAAAATAAGTACTATACATGTTCACTAATGGTTTTTTTTCGGTACTGTTTTCTTGCCTGCACATGCCCTGATAGTTCATCAAGTATGTGCTCTGTGACCACGTTCCCCATGCAGTGCCATCGCTTTGCTGGCTCCGTGGCCTCACGTTGTCTGTTTACACTCTTCTAAGGGTAACGTCAAAATTAATTGGACTAGTTTCAACAGAATACAGCTGATTTATTTGCTGTACCTTTCGGAACCATTTTTTAAAGAAAAAGTTATTTCAGTGATTGTGCATGACTAACTTACTGTTAGGAGAGTGTAAATCTCTTTGGAGTGCTTCTGCAAGCGTGGAGCTTGACCTCCGAATTTCTTTTTGCATATTTTTGCCTCTCATTCTCTAGGGATAAGAATTTCTCCTAGGGTATTTGTGCGAAGGGCAGAGAATGCAATGGCCAAAGTGGTAGCGTGGTGTTGGACTGGCACCCAAATCCCATTCCTCGAATAAAGCCTGTATAATCTCTTTATGTGAAAGCCTCCCTTTCTGGCACCAATGTCATGAAGATGAATGCATTAAAGGATGTAAAAGTATGTTAGTAAGGACTGGATAAGTATTAGAGACAGTGTTTTCCCTTTTTTGGAGGGCTTTACAGTCTCATTACAAAACCTAATCACAATTGAGAAGCTGTGCCTCCTGCTTTTGTTTTAGCTTGCATTGCTTTCGATGTATTTGAAGTGTCCCTGACTGATTTTAATACAAGGTAACAGATGTGAGAATGTAAAATTCTGGCTGTGTTGTTCCCCTGTATTTACTGTTTTGTGTGTATTGTTTGCCATAGCTCATGTTAAAAACTTTTAATTAGATTCTACTGGAATTAAATTTTAGCCATCATATCCCAAAATCGATTGATGCTGATAAACTATATATTATAATTGTAATTAGTATTTTACAGGGAGGAAAAAAAATCACCATCTCACACCCGCCTCCTTGGTAAAGCCCCACTGCTCATTTGACTCATGTGTCCTCCCTCTCTCACCTCCTCCATTTACAAGCACAGCTTTTTCTTTGCTCTTTGTGTGGGTCTTCAATTTCCTCAAGGGTGAAATACTCCTGCTTAGTGTGACACATGTAGCAGGGCTCACAGCGTGGTGGAGCTCCCCCGTCTATCATGAATATCAGGAATTAGATACACCTTGAAAGAGAGATTTGTAAATATGATCCTCTAACCTTGGCATGTTACTATAGAAAGTGACGATTGTGGAAAGCGTGTGTCCGTGGTTACTGCAAGCACTTTTCTTTCTGTGATGACCTTGTTGACGGTTGATGCTTTTACTATGTAATATTGTATTGCGGACATAGTCTTGGAAAGTTTAAAATTGGTTGCCTTGGATAATCAGCTAAGTTATACAATGGAACACGCTGGTGAGGAAGCCAGGGCCTGGCTCTGCTGATGTCTGTGTTGTAGAGGCAACTTGAGTGATGCTGCCAGGATTTATAACGATGGGGCCCTATTGAAGTTCTCAGGAGGGCAATTCATGTAATGTGTCTTTTTGCTTCACAGCCCAGCAATGAATTGAATCACTGCCTCATATTTTATGCTGCTGCAATTTCAGTGGAGTAGTAAATGGGTTCTGTGACTTTGCCTTGTGCCTGCATCAATGGCCTTTGTTTCTTTGCTTTTGCCGAGGGCAAATTAATATAACTCGCTGCTCACTTGGGCAACCCAGTGCTTGTCTCCTCACACACCACCCTGGTGAGCTTATTGCTTGCTTTATTGCTCACTGTGCCACTGTTTGGAGTCCCCTCTGTGCCCTCCAAACTGCCAGCTGAGTATATTTGAGGTGTCTGGGGCTTGTCAGCAGGTGAGATGGCCCTGCAGCCAAAGGGGTGCTTGGCCAAGAACCCCACAGCCGTCAGTGCACAACACGAAACAGAGCTGTGGGCCAGGCTGGGAGGGGAACAGCCATTGAAACAAATCAGCCAGCTATTGCCCTGTGACAACTGATAGGAGATAGATGAACACGAGACAGATATCCTGCTCTGAAAGGTTACTGAAACAAAACTCCCTTGTTCCGCTTTCCCCATGACACAACCTAGGAAAAGAGAGGCACAGCAGTGTCTCCCTCACAGTTGAGAGAGCCTTTTCAGGAAGGGTCTGCGAGCCTGGTGTTTTGGAAGCACTGAGTGATCTTTTTTTCCTACACAAAGCCCCAGCTATCCTTTGGTTAATGCTGTGCAGCATCTGCATCACTTCTTGCTGTGATACTTGGCCAGGGGATTAGGATTAAAATTAATTTAGTTATGGTATCACTGCACTTCATGAACCAAGGAGAGCCTTGATAATCAACCTTGATCCTATCACCTATATAATACCACGCAGAATGGTTCATCTGGTCTTCAGTGGACAGAATTTCTTCAGTATGGAACAGTTTTGTACACAGAATGGTGGAATTTACTTGCTTGGAGAAATCTATGAAAAGAAGATGAAATGCTACTGTTTCCTGAAAAGAAGGTTGACAAAAATTCACCACTGATGTGGGCTGGGTTCTATGTCTGTGTGGACAGAAAGGCCACCTCTCCCACCTTAGGAGGAGATAATGAGAGCAAGATTTCATTCTCCTCCAAAGAAGGGAATATTTTGCATTTCAGTAGATCAAAACAAAATCTGCTCTGTTTTCCTCTGACTAACGAAGGAAATCTTTTCAGGCAAGCAGTTTATTTCATGTAACTGTAGCAGAAGTCTGTCCTCACGGCTCAAGGTTAGACAGTAATCCCTGCCATGATCAGATTTAAATGCAAGGGTCAGATTGTGGAAGGAAAAATGTTAGTAAAACATGCTAATTAAAAAATGTTAACTACCTTTTTAAATGCAACTATACCATTCTGCTTAAGTTGCCTTTAAACTGCAGCGTGAGTTCACTTGCCTTGGTCTTTAATTCTACATTCCCTGTAACATTTATGAACTAATCTTACAGGCATCCCACATCCTTTTTATAATAAAGCACAAAAGCTGTTAACATTCTGAAGAAGGGCATTTTATGTGGTATTTCTTCAGGAATCGCTCGTTTAATTCTGTAAGTCAACCATCAAGGCCCTGCTTACTGAACCTCCTTCAGATAAAGAGAATAAATGCAGCCCTCTCTGTCCCCTCTGTTTTGCTTCAAATGCCAGCCAGAAAGAAACACACTGGTGTCCTCCCACCCAAAAGATTTAAAACTGAATCCAGCCTTTGTTAGCCTGAGAAATCATGGAAGGCAACTGTGGTTTAGATACTCTGGCACTGGGCTATGACTAAGCTACCAGCCTGATCCGGTGAACCAAAAAATGCAAAATCTATTCCAATTTAACATAAAGGATGAAAATAAATACTGCTACAATTTCCACTTGTTATTTGAACTGGGCAGTCAGGTTCTCAGGAGGAAATGAATATGGGAAAGGGAAACAGTTGAATCGCTATTAAAACAGCGTGAGGGACCCATCTCACTCTGGGGAAAGGAAAGGAGAGAATGTAAAATCAAAACAAAGGACATTTATTACTGCTCTAAGGCCGAGAACTGACTGCAGATGAGGATGGAGGAAAACAGCCCATCCAGGCCTGTGTAGCACAGCTGACCCAGCAGAGCAGAGCACGTGGATCAGCAAAAGGGATTCTCATCCTGAGCAGCATGGGCAGGAATTTCTGGAAGATGGCAGGAGTTGGAGCTGAGCTGCCACCTGTACTGTGAGAAGCAGGAACAAGTAGGAGCCTTGGGAACCTCAGTACCATTGGGTGTGAGAGATGGCAGAAGCTGGTGCCAGTGTAGGCAATTTCTGCCCTTCACAAAAACTGCAGCACTGTGGCAAACTGGGTTCCTAGCACCCTTGGACCTGGTGGTGTTGAGGAGGCAAGAAGAATGTAAGGTATTTCAGGAAGGCCGGAGACAGAAAAGAATGTCAGGATGCAGCATGCACTGGCCTATTCCTTCAAGAGATACCGTAAAAGGCTTATTCATTTCCCAAACAAACAAAACAGTCTTAACAGTTGTGCTGCTAGAATACGCTCCTTTATTTTCCCTTCTGGCACTGAATGTTTTTAATACATGAGTTAAAATATACAGGCTTGCTTCCAGACGTGTGGCGTGCATGCCATTCAACCTACTGATGCCAAAAGAGGGATTTTTTTGTTTTTCTTAGAAACGATGAGAAATAGCACAACTATGGAGGCTGCAAAAGACTCCTGTTCTCTCTAGTTCGCAGTTGTGTCCATGACATATGATAGATGTCATACAGGGAGATTGCTCGAGAGGAAGATATGCTTAGGCATCATAGCTAGTTTAAGACAAAAAGGATGGAGAACTGGAACCAGAATTGCTTCAGACAAGAAATTTCCCTGTAACTTAGGCATGTTAAGCTCTTCATGCACTTGAAGTCATGGTGTTAACATCTAAAAGCTCAGATCTTTGCCTGGGCTTCCAATCTGAACTTTAGCCAGTTTGGGCAAAACTAGAGCTGACCATTAAATGTGGAAGGCTTTTCTTTTCTCTTTGTTTTTCTTCTTTTTTTCTCTTTGTTTTTTGGGAGTTCTTGGTGAAGGCTGAGCAGCCCACTACAATGCTATTATCCCACAGGCTCTTTTGACTATGTATGTGCTAGATATGTAAGAATGAAGGCCTGACTCAAAAAGCACATACCCAAGGGAGAGGATCTCTTTGGTAGGCAATCAAGTCTCACCTACTAAGGAGCCCTTCGTGATGAAAGGTGTATGAGCATGGATAATTAAATGGGAAACAGTGGTCTGGAGTAAAAAGATTCACTTTCCTGTGTGAAAAGTACCACAGCTAATATCCGATATCTAGGAAGGTAAGATTTGAAGCATGAGTAAGTGTTTTCTCAGCAGATGCCTCCACACACACATGCAGTATGTAACAATTCCCACCTCCAGAAGCCTTGTCTTGAAGGTATTTTTCTCTTGAATATGTGTGGAGGGAGGTTGTACAGAAACATGAAGCAACAAAATGGCATACAAAGTGGAATCTATTACGTAGATTTTAAACCACATTAAATTCCTTTAGGTCATATGAATACCCTTTGCAGTGCATTTTTACATCATAGCCCCATCCCAAGGAGCCAGGACCAAAGAAGGCCCTTTACCTAAACACTCTTTGCTTCTCCCTGACTGGCAGAATACACACTACTTCCGCTTGGCAGAAATTCAGAACTGCCCCTAAAATGCAGTTCCTTCTGATTATAAATTACCCATCAATTTTACACATAATCCAAGTAATTGTCCTTTGACTGGACTAGGCAATTGTGTCCATTTTGATTGCAAAGCCTGTGAGGTTGTTTTTTTTTTTGTCTCTGCTTTTAAGAACTTCCTTTTGAACACTTCCCATGCTTATTTTAGCATAGGTGATCTGCTATTGTTGTATTTTATATTCTCACTTTCTCCATCTCTCATCAACCAGCCTTCCATAGCACCAAAAGCATTTTCTCTGGTAGTACCCCTTATCAGCAACCAGTTCATTTCAGTGGGACGAAAGGAATCAAAAGTGAAAATCAAATAAAATGAAAACTGGGGATTTAAAAAGCAAAACAGTCCAAAGGGGAAAGTCCTGTTTTGCCTTTATCACTAAGCTTCCTGTGAAGTGATTTGAGGGTTGAGGAATTTTAGGGAAATCTGCTTCTTTTGGATGTGTTTGGAGGGAGAATATGCAATAGGAAAGTGAGCATCTTTCCTTTCTTTTGCTTCAGCCAGATTTGTGGAGACTCGTTGATACCCATAACAGAGAAAAGCACGTGAAGTATCTCAGGCTGACTTGTGTTTTTCTCTTCTTTGGGCGTTGGTGTTTAAACACTCATCTCATCCTCAGTGCAAATTTTAATCTCCACAAAACTGCCAAAAATGGTTATCTTTGCTGCCATCTGTTTATGGTCTGCTCTCCCAAAATCATTCCTTAAAGGAAAATGACTGATTTCCAAACCCCTCCTCCTCTTCTGTTATTTTTAACAAGCAATTCAGTCCAACGTCATTTAAAGAAAAGATCATTGCCTTTGTGTTGCAGGACTCTCAGGAAACAATACCAGAAGAGGAGGAACGTGGGAACTCTGTTCCTTCTCTTTTCCATTGCTGTCGTTCATGAACTCTGAATGCTTCCAGCAATAGGGTAGCCAAAGATGGGGTGAAAAGGACAGAGTGTGTTCCCATTGGCAAAACTTCCTTTGACTTCATTGGGACCAGGATTTGGCTCACACCACACATCACCCCAAGCTTTGGCTTTGACTTAATTGGCTCCTCTTAGCAGATTGTCTCTGCAGCGCTGCAGATAACTCAGCTGTCACACATATCCACCACTGTTATTCTTTCACTGACTTCAGGCTGGATACTGACACTGGCTGAGCTGATAGAAGCACCTGTCTCCGGGCTATGTGAAGGGAAGGCTGCACATATCAATTTCCTGATCTTTCCTTCAGCACCTATGTTCTCTTTTCTGTCTTTGCCCTCTGGGTCTGTCTTTTCCCACACATCCTGATTGACTCATGTTTGCCCCTGAAGTCTAATGTGGGCTTGAGTCATGAGGCTGACATGAAGATTTGACTCCCCACCTCCTCACAGTTCAGCCTTTTCTGGGAGCTGTATGGCTTTTATGAAACTACTTTCCAAGAAGAGGCATAGCTCATTTTTTTGTGCCATAAAGCCCTGAAGTATGTTTGTCTGGAAGCCATTGCTATATAACTCTTGGATATGTCAGGGTGTTAGTGAGGCCGTCCTTTTGCATCACAGGTTTGAGACAGTTATGTTGGCTCTGCTTCTCCGGTCAGTAAACAGGCACTGTAAAAGGGCCTCTCTTTCTATGAAAAGCAGGGCTTTTGAAAGGGCTCCCAGCTACTGTGGAATGGTTCCACAGTGGTGTTCCAGAAGCTTTTGTTCCAATGAAGATCATGGTATGGATGAGTCTTCAAGAAAGAAAAAGAAGACTGAGAGGGCTGTGCATACACAGTCCCCTCTCCCCAGAACATAAGGAATGGTCAAACATGGCTATCTAGTGGTGTAAATGTGGGCTCAGAAACACGAGAGTCAAAGATATGCTGGGAGAGCAGTTTTCAGGTGTGCACATGTAGACAGGGTCAAAAGGTTTTGACTAAGCCTGTATCATTTCATTTTCCTCTTTTCTCAGAGATAGGCCTTCTGGTACAGACAGATCAAAAGTCAGAAAGCAGGAGGGAATGCAAAGATCTCGTATGCTGAGTCCTAGTCTGAGCAAATGGGTGAAAGAAAAGTCTGTTGAACCAATCTGTATTTGGAGGAACAAGAACCACTGTTTGGAGGAATGGAGGGAAACATCTACTTGAATTTGTGGGAAAAGGGAAAAAAAGCAAGAAAAGGAAGATGGATAGAGAAACAGACTGTTATTAATCGACTTAATGAGAGAGAAATAGTCTCTTATTAGGATAGGAACATTAGGGATCCAAAGTACCTCACACCTTGTGGGGATCAGTACAGATTATACCACTTTCTGCTTTTTGAAAAATCTGTTACCCTCCTTACTTTGCTATTTGAAACATTTCACACTTGGTAAATAGCAAAAAATGCAGTTCTTAAAGATCAAATTGCATTCTGGTAGCAGCCAGGATAACTTTATGAAGACAGACAAACTTTTGTTAAATCAAATAAATATATATATCACACCAGAAAGTTATGTAAGATTCTATTTTAAAATCATCTGGTCCTAATTTACTAAATTTACTGCCTCAGAGCTAATGCCAAGCTGCTACGTTTGATTTATAGAAATACTTTAGCACATTTTTCCATCAGGCTATTGTCGAATATATTTACTGCCTTTTTACTATTGTGAAAAAAAAAATGCAGACTTTTTGAAGAGCTTACTGATAGTTTCTCGCAAGATGCCAGGAGATATGCAGATAGTAAACAATGCTGTGTACTTAGGAACATTCCATTTGATTTTCAACTCTTTTTCCATCTTTCTTCTTTGTAACTGAACAAAGTGATCCATCTGGTAAATGGATGTTTGAAAATGTCCAGTTTGTGCCAAACCACTTTTCTTAAGCACAGACTACATTTTTTTTTCTTCAACAGAAAAACATTTAAACAGCAGCCATACTATGATGCATTACTAACCATTAAAAAAACACATACAAAACCCAGACAGTGGGTGGGGGGAGGGGGGTGCTGGGGTGGAAGAAAGCTTAACAAATATTCCATTAAAAATCTATCTAAAAATATCGTGCTAAACAACCCTCTTTTTTTTTTCCTTTTTCTTTTCTTTTTTTTTTTTTTTAAATCCCTTTTCTTTCCCTGAAAAGTCTGTCCAAATGGGAAATGGCTGCTAGGGATTAAAACCTAAGTCCTGTATTCAGCAATTCCACTGGACACGTGCTTAACTTTACGCATGTGCTCTGCGTTGCTTTATGCATGTGCTTTGATTTGTATGTGTGCTTCACTGAACTGGATCCTTGCTGAGTCTTTGTCTACTTCCACAAGAAAAATGTGGTCAGGACAGTTGCTTTTTTGAAGGTTTTGAGAAGGAATTGTTAGCTTTCTTTTTTTTTTTTTTTTTTTTTTTTGTCATCCTGCATCCATCTCCCGTGGAACTCACCCCAAAGATGCAATGTGTTCTCCAGGGTTTTGGATGGAGTTCTGGTTCAAGCCTTTCCGTAATTTTTTTCATCTCTGTATACTGAACCCAGAAGTGCCCAAATCCCACAACCAAAGGGAATTTTTCTGGTATTTCCAGCTTGAGCAGAAGTAGGTAGTATGAGGCATCTCTTCTATAGTAACTCAGACTAATTCAGATCTAGTCTAATATATAACCATACCAATACTAGATACTAGTCATACCCGTACCTCTTCTCTAGAAGTCCCCATATATCTAAACTACCTGGAAATTTTATTGCCTGCTTTCATTTTCATACCTTTCTTTCCTCATCCATCTCTACAACTACACTCTGTTGAGTCTCAGCTTCAGACTCTTGAAGTCTGCAAACCGAATCCATAGACCTTACCTTCTGCCCATTTTTGAGTCGTTAAAATCCACCCCATTTTAAAATCCAAATTTCTGAAAAATTCTGAAGATCGAGGGACTGGTGTTTTTTGTGTTGATGCAGCAAAGCATTGAGATCTGAAAATCAACTTCAGAAAAGCATCGATGCTTTCGAATTCTCTGATCTCAATGGCAGGACATCCTGAGGAGTTGGGTTTGCATTACAGAAAGCTTCACTGAAAGTATGAGGGCGTTTGATTAATCCTGACCCTAGTAAAGCTGACTGTAGTCTGGCTATGGCTCTGAGACTTCATCTGTTTAGTCTCAAGACAGAGAAGACTCTGTCAGCTCTCCCAGTCATACAGTGCCAAGGCAAAACTGATGTCTAGTTGATATCCATGACTGTGTTGTACATTTGTTTCCTTCTGACATCCCAAGAATTGAGGGCATTTCAGTTTGTTTTTTGGGAAATGGGTTACCAGGCTGTTGTAGTTTTTGTGGTTACAGTTGTTGAAGAAGGACTATCAGAAAATGGGAACTGTGTTTTGCCCACCATGAAAGGCTCCTGCTGAATCTACTGAATCTTCTCAAATGCTTCTGTGATGTAGGTGCTTGAGATCCACTCATAAAGAAAAAAACTGACATGAAAGGGGGGTAGAAAGGTCACAGATGGGAAATGATTCAGTGCTCATTTTTGTAGGCTGGCATTTGTGTTTGCAGGTCAAAGTCAGTGTAGAGTTGTAAATGTCCTGTGTTCTGCTCTAGAAAGGAGGTAAAGGGCACATGACAAGCAAAGTGCTAAAGGCTAAAGCTAATCTGACACCCCATGAAAATGAGACAATTGTGTGCTAGCTGGTTGAGGTCCAGAGATGTCACCTCCCATTACTATCATTTGTTGAGTGGTTGCCAACATTTGTCCATTTTCACGGCCCCATCAGTGCTATAGAAAAGTATTTCTGGGAGTTCTGAGGAAAAGTGGAGCTTTGTTTTTTCTGGAGCTAATCCCCTTAAACCACTTCCTCTTCCCATTGGAGTGAGGTTTTCTTAATGCCTTTTTGCATGTTTTGTTTTGTTTTAATGACCACTGCTCTTGGGGCTGTTTCCAGGTCTCCCTGAAAGGTCAAATCTGCTTTTCTCTTTGCTTGCCATTCATATGATGAGTGGCAATTGGTCCTCTTGCTCCCATCCCTGAGGCTTTTAGGCTGCTCTGTTTGCTGGCCTCAGTCCTATGCTTTGAGGTTGACAGTGGTTTTTTCACTGTTTTACTCTTTAGAGGAAAAAACAAACAAACAAACAAACAGAGTTGAGTTCTGCAAAAACTTGTGAATTTATATCTGTTCCTGCTTTTATCACCACTTCATCCAAATACCTGAGTAAATAAAAAGTGTGTCTCCATTTTTTCCTGTGCAGTCATACAACGAAAGTCACCTGATGCAGACAGGCATTTTTGCAGACAGGCATTTTTCCACCTGCAGCCCTGGACAGCTTTCAGGCTGCCCTTAATGTTTATTGTTTTCTCTTGCAGAGCTTGCTCTGCATTTTAGAAAACAAAAACAAACATGTATGTGACATGTTTATCTAGTTGTGGTTCTAGAGTTACAATGTATTATTAGTAATTACACGTCCCCAGATAATCTAAATTATGTCAGGCATGTTGTTTTTATAGATACATGTGCTGATTAAACTAGCCATGCATGCTGAAGACCACATCTGTCTTTAATTTGTGCAAGACCTTGGTGGTGTTGAGAACCCACAAGCTGCACTGAAGCTGCTCAGTTTTATGAGTGATTACTGCCACTGGGACCAGTCCAAATGATAAAGCTTATGTTGGAGCAGGTGACAGTTGCGTTCGTATGTGTATGGTAATAATTCTAACTTCCTATGTGTAGATAAATTCAAATAGGTGAACTCTAGATGTTCACCATGAATGATGTAGTTAGATATGGAAAAATCTGTTGGGGCATGAGAAGACTTAATTTAACAGTGAGTCTAGCCTTCAAGCAGTAACTACTTCCTCCCTAATCAAGGATCTGTCCTTTTATAACACTGTCAAATTTCAGAATTCAGAGCTGAATGGAGTGATGAATTTTGCTTCCTTCTCTCTTCATCGCTTGCAAACAATCTGTGATTTTTCTCAGGTTGGCTGATTTCTGTTCAATTAATTTGAAGGGTTTTTTGCTCATATCATGCTTTCACCTGTTAGAGAATTTCTTTTGAAATCCTTTCCTGCTAGTCATGACTCTAATCATTCCCCTTCAAAGTGTCATAAATGAATTAATTGCAGAGCATGCCACTTTTGTACCAGGTGAGCTTAGAAATCAAGTGTTGAGATGTTGATATGAACTTGCTTCTGGACTACAACTGTGACTGACATGGGTAAAGAAGTACGTGAGAAGAAGCTGGTTTACTTAGGTGTGCTTTTTAACAGAGGAAAATAAGGGAAAGCTTACAGGTTTTTCTCTGGTGCATGTTGTAGGATGGCAATCTCTGTATTGCTGGCTGTTCTTCGAGTTAGAGTGGTAGAATCATCATTGGTATTTTGCAGGCAGGAGACTGAGGCACTTTAGTGACTTACTGATGATGGCACAATAAGTTCACAGCAGCTGCAGTGCAGGCAGCCATGAGCTGAGTGGCAAGGATAGTTGGATACCCAGCTGTTATAGCATGACTCAACAGGGAGCTTGAAGTAGTGCTGTGTCTTTTCTGGATCTCTCCCAGTATATCCTTGACTGCATTGTAATGCTACAGATAGCAACTAGTGGAATTTTCCTTGCTCTTGGCTCTGTGTCCACCTTCTTTTCAAAAATCAAAGTGGTTTGGAGGTTCAGTCCACTGAAGCATGTGAATATTTGAGGGGTGGATTTTCAAAAGTAAATGTGGGTCTAGCAGGAATGAGACTGGGTTGCCTAAGTAAGGAATCTATGGATCTTGCTATCTCAGGTGACATTTAGCTGCTACACCAGTAGATCCTGCCTCATTACGCCCACCCTCACACAGCTTGCTGAGAGCTGGGTGCCTGAGCCTTCTGAATCCAAACTCTGAATATTTGTTGGGATTACAGCCAAGACATCTAAACAGCCTGGCTCATTGAGCTAGAGTTTGAGACTTGCATCTCCCTGTCCACAGCTGCATTTCTTCTGGCAGAAATGAGATACACAGAGGAGAAAACACATAAAAATACAATCATCATGTCTTCAAAATATGTTTGAACTCTTTCCAGCTAAAATTTTGATTCAGAAATTCTGGGAGCAGGAGAGATTTGGTAGTCGGAGTAATAGCAGTAGAAAAATCCAGGCCAGTTTCTGATTCCTAGGATTCAGCCAAGTGAAAATTCATCACAATTTCCAATTGTAAAATTGTCAAGGCCTACTTGATTACGCTGCCATGACCTCTGTCATTTCTTTCCCGTAAACAGAAAGTAGCCTCTTCTATGGTCCAGCAAGGAGCAGAAAATGATTCACTGCAGACAAGCATCACAGTGCTCAAAGTAGCCAGTATGTTTTCTCCCAGAAATTCTGAAAAGCCTGTTAAATTCATGCAAGACATGAAGGATACAAAGGTATGGAAGAGGGGAATCTCTCCTTTTAGCTGTTATTTGTTTCTACTAATTTGTACCATGGTTAAAAGCAAAGACCCCTAAATACATTACTGATTCAGTAACCTCTGCATCAATATCCTACTCTCTGCACTGGCACTTTTAACTTTTTTGCTATCTACAGCTTCAAAATGTCTTTCTGGCTTTTTTTTTTTTTTTTTTTTCATGAGAGTGAAATCACACCTCACTCTGAGAGTTACTAGGTCGTACGCTTACATTCAGAAAAGGATGTGGTTTTCCTGCTCTGTAGATTGTGAAGCAGAGCTGCATCAAAATGGACTCTGACAGTACCAGTGCCAGCAGTGACAAGTGCTGGCATTTTGTGGGAGCAGAAGGGCACGGTGCTATTGAGAGCACCAAAGCCTGACTTACTTTCTAAACCTTATGCACGCTATCTGCAAGCGTGAAGTTTTAACCACATGGCCCAAAGACAATAGCTAGAAGGCCGAAGGGATACACGAAGTGCAATGGTTCTTAATGCAGTTGTTATTAGAGCTGGCCCTTACTTTTTGCTTTTGCTTCTACTCATATTGAATGTGTGTAGTGGAAATGCTAAGTCATGGCCTGTACGAATGACTGAGCACCTGGTGGGAAGGCAGGGCCAACCCAAAGGAGCTCAGGTGAAAGCAATGCACCTGAGTGACTGGAAGAGGTAGAGCCAGGATCCACCCCTTCCCAGACCTCATTTAAGGGTTGGCAGTGGAGGTAAGGTTATCTCACTGGAGTTTTCTTTGTACCTGGGACATTTTGAAGGTGAGCAGCTTTTTTTTTTTTGTTTGTTTGTTTTGTTTTAATTTTATGGCTATGGTTGCTGCAATTGGGCTTGTCTTCACCTGAGACTCTGCTACCCTGTTGTCACTGCTGTGTTTTCCATCATATTATTGTGTTTCAATGTGCCACCTTGATAAATCTCTTTCCTCTTCTGTGCTAAGTACTTAACTAGACTTTGCTTCCTGGCTTGACTCCATATCCACAAAGCTGTGCTGTACAGGGAACTCTTAGATGGCATCTTTTTACTTTCCAAACATGTACTAACTTCATACCAGTGTTTAGGTCTAGTCTGTACTCTGCAGCTTCGGAGTATGCAAGGGGCCTCAGTGTGATCACAGATACTGGTTTTTGTAACCAGTTCTCATTGAGTTATGAGACTCTTAGCAGACTCTTCAGGCATGTAGAAGAAATGCAGGTAAGTACATCTGCTCACTAAACCAAATAGTAGGGTGAATCAGCTGTAGTGGTTCATCTAAAGCTTCTTCCAGTTTTTTTGACACATCACAGTCCATGTGTTTTTATGGATGAAGACCAAAGGTTCTCTGTCCTTCTTCCTGGTAGATTTTAGTAGACCCACAAACAAATTGAGAAGAAGGAGGAGTCACAATATTAATGATGTTCTTCCTCTCAGTAGTAAGGAGTTAACACCTCCTGTGCTAGCCAGTGCAGGTAGACTTGATCTGACTAGATGTGCAATTGAAATGTCCGTTAGAGAACAAAAAAGTAGCTGTACAATCTAAAAGTCCTTAAAATCATGGTTTGAAAATGCTACCGGAGAGAAATTTTAAGGAAGTATTTGGCCAACCAATTAGTAAACTGATATTTAACAACAAGCTTTTGAGGTTGTTGTATAATTCCCACTCACCTACCATGTAATGAGAAAAGTGTCCTTTCCCTAAAACCACCCCTACAAATCATGATTTAATTTCAAGGAGTATATGGCAAATTAACTGGAGTGATTAAATATATTTTTAATAATCCTCAGAACCATATTTTTAATACTGATTCTTCTTCTGGCTTCTCTTTTTTTTTCCAATGAAAATTTATAAAGAATTATCATTATGCATAGGGTTCGTTTCTTTTACCTGCAGATCTGGTTTGAGTGTAAAGCAGAGGAGGTTTCACAACGTTTTGATTTTGTGTAGGTTTTTAATGGGATATAAAACTGTCAAAAATGGCTTCTGACCTGAACAACTCAGCATTCTCCCAGTAGGGCTGTAAGCTGTATGTCATTAAGAGATGGTAGCTACTGCTGGATCTCAGGTATCTTCTCACCCTCCTAACAGAAGGTTGTGTTTTACATAGAGAAGATGTTACTGTAAAGTTTTGGCCCTTCTTGAAGATGAAAAGGCTGGATAAGACACAGATGTAATAGTTTGGGACTGCAAATTTAGATGGCAAGCTCAGGGAATGTTTGTAGTAACCCACTAAAAGAAACATGATGCTTTCTCCAGCTCTTTCTTTATCCAGTCTTTGTCACAGGTCTGCGTTATTTAAGTTTGCACACTGCATCTTCCAGTAGTACCCATGACAAGCCACAGTACTTGTATTTAATGCATCTGTAGCCCGTATGTGAAACCGTAGAGCTTTTCTGGGGAACGTTAAAGAGCTTCAAGAGGGCTCCTGCTAGTGGGTGGGTCTTGTGGTTAATATGCAAACCACTTAGTGTAACAGCAGGGTGGTTTGGTGCACTACTATGTGACTGTCTCCTTCCTCTCCATTATAACTTAAGCTCGAAGAATCCCTAAAACAGGTGAAAGCTTCCCCTACCTTTCCACCAAGCTGGTGATAGTTCTGTTGCTCCATTTTTGCAGTCTTGTGTGCGGTTTTAACAGTTTGAAACCCACCTATGTGCATTTAGCTAGCTTTGTTACACTAATAGTGAACCTTAATGTGGAATAATATTATTAATATGTCTACTACCAGATCATTCTTGTCCCTAAATATCTTTTGGACACTGTTAAATTTCAAATAGTTCCCATCAATCTAGCATTTAAATATCTAAATGGTGACAAGTGCAGCGGCTATTACTGTATGGAAGTCCATAAGCAAGATTAAGTTCTCTACTCTCTCTTCATTTGTGAAGTGCCATAACTGTTTTCATTGGTGCTACTCATCAGCTAAGGCATTTCCCTTTAAAATAATAAAATATTGTTTTTTTTTAACCTAAGATTCTTTCTTTTGGTAATCTAGCTTCTAATTTAGAATGAATATTAAAATGTCTGCACATGCGCTCATTATATCATATAAGTAAATATACTCATTTTACAGTTTTCATAGATCCACAGAATGGCCTGGGTTGAAAAGGACCACAATGATCATGTAGTTTCAACCCCCTGTTATGTGCAGGGTCACCAACCACCGGACCAGGCTGCCCAGAGCCACATCCAGCCTGGTCTTGAATGCCTCCAGGGATGGGGCATCCACAACCTCTTTGGGCAGCTTGTTCCAGTGCATCACCACCCTCTGTGTGGAAAAACTTCCTCCTAATATCTAAGCTAAAACTGCCCTGTCTCATTTTAAATCACTGTCCACCCTCGTAGACAGCCATTCCCCCAGTTATTCCTCCTTACAACTAATATGTTAAAACACTTTTCTGCTTTTTAAATACAATAAATGTGCCTTAGCAGAGGAAGTAAATACTGTCTGCATGCTTCATAGAAAGTACTGCTCTTTCCTTACTCATGTTGGTTAATCTTATTCATCTTAAATTGTCCATTTGCTTTTATTGGTCTGACAGAGATGTAAATATTCTGATTGAGAAAGAGTGATCAAGTCTGACTCAAGTACCTAGACTGATCAATACAGTATGCAGTTCTCCTGTGAGACCTCAAAGGAAAAGGGATGTGAAATGTGTGCTTGATGTTTGTTCCCTATTTTATGCTACATTTCACTGATAATTGAAAACCTGAGTTAGACATTCCAGTTTAAAAGGTATTGTCTTGAGTGAGGGAAGTGAATGGCTAAAAATTCTTATTGTTTTTCACCAATGACCCCTAAAACTTGATTTATGTGGATATAAATAAAGCTCCATTTGATGTCAACTGCAGTCTGAAGGGTGACCAAAAAAAAAAAAAAAAACTAGACTTCTCCTGAGAGGTAAGAGCTAAGAAGTGAAGTCAGTTTAATTTAGAAATAGTAAGCTTTCATTTCCCCTGGGATACATACCACTCATATCCAAGTAGCATGGGGAACATATCTATGTTTCCTCTTGTGGATTTGCAAGTAGCTGCTGTTTTAGGGCACAGAACTGTTCAATCTTGGATATCTCAAGTTATTTTTATATAAGCCAAACTAACAGGAATCAGTTATTTCCCATTCCACTGTTGAAGGGAGCCTTTAAGACAATGAAGAAAAACACTTTTCCTTTCTGTTTGTGTTGTATCTGTGCATATTGTCTGCTTATTGCTCCCAGATATTAAAAAAATGTGGGCAGATAGCTTAGGAAACATCATTCATGCATCTCCTTAGGACTGCCTAGTTAGTAAGGGTACCTGATCAGGTTTATGGTATGTGGAATCAAATGAATACAGTATCTTGAGGGCAGTGGTACAACAGTAACCAAGTTTTGTGTGTCCAAAACCATCTGTTTTCTGCGGGTAATGATACTGAGTCAGACTAAAAAATATCTGCTTTTAACATGGAGTTAAGTTTTGCTGGCAGAGAGTTAAAAAATTATGTTGGATGAAGTTTATTTCTGGGAAAAGAAACAACATGCTTGTATTTTTTTGGGGGGAGGGTGGGAGATTTCCACCCAATTTCTTTCAATTTTTTCTCTTATGCATAAGGAGCGGGGAAGCAGTGGGGTTTCTAAAGTATTAGAATGTACCTCATTCCCAGCTGTGAAAAAGAGTACAGATAGTGTTTTACTCTCTCTTCCTTCTGAATGTCTAAAAGTATTTTCCAGCCTCTTTTAATGGTAGAATAAAAGCTCTATAATAACAGGGGGGTGCCTCCTTTCTTTTTTTTTTTTTTTTTCCCCCCTGTCCTACACTCCTAAAGGAGTGCAAGCTCTTGGTATACTTCTCTCTCCTTTGGGAGTGCTTGGGCTGTTAGTGCCATCCATTCCTTTAGTCTGATCTGATAATCTCCACTTATCTCCAGTGAGTGTCTGTCACCACAAACACTATCCACTAGAAGACTGAAGCTTTATGCTTATTACTCACCGTAGATTTGATTAAAGCTGAAGCAGTTTATTAACATGGATTAGCAAAGCAAGATTAAGGCTCTTTCCCAATGTCTAGAAAAGCAGTTACTGAGCTCTTTCAGATAGGGCTCTAAAAGACTTACCCTTGATATTGTGAATAAGACCTCATCTAAAATCCAAGCTGCCAAAAAGGGGGTAAGTTGAAGCATTTGCAGGATACTGTAGGATATGGAACTCATCCACAGAAATGCAATAAGGCATGTTTAAATACACAAGAATCTTCCAAATATTTGGAAATTTGAGCAGGTAGCTTTGAGAATGCGGTAAGTTAAATTCCTTCCAGACCTGCCCATCACATCTGTTGCAAAAGTTTAATCATAAATAAAAGTGCAGAAAGAAGCTGGCTCATGAAGTGTGTAGGGGTGCTCCTGTGTGCAGAGAGATCATCTTTTGCAGAGACCCTTGCAAATTCCCAATACTTTCAATGTGCGGAATCAACTCGTACCTGGATAACTCCTGTAAAGGGAGTTTCTGCATTACAAATAGATGTTATAGGTGGTATTACTTTGTTATGCATCAGTGATTTCACAGGTAACTTGATATTTTGGCTTCCTGGGATAGACTGTGGGTGAGCTACCAGCCCTGGTTCCCCAGAGGGCAAGAGTTGTGACTTTAAGTTCAGAAAAATGGTCATCAAGTTGTGCCAGGGTAGGTTTAGGTTGGATATCAGGAAGCACTTCTTTACAGAAAGGGTTGTTAAGCACTGGAATAGGCTCCCCAGGGAGGTGGTTGAGTCACCATCCCTGGATGTGTTTAAAAACCCTTTGGATGTGGTGCTCAGGGACATGATTTAGCAGAGGGTTGTAGGTTGTGGTTGGACTTGATGATCTTTAAGGCTTTTTCCAACATGAGCAATTCTATGATTCTATGCACACAGTCAACTTTCCTAAGAAATACATGCAAGCATACACAGTCTGCCATCCCTTTTTATTTCCTTTGAAAACCAGGCACTCGCACTCCCTGTAGCACATGCATGTACAGGTTGACAGCATACTACCTGAATTGTTATTTTGTCCTGTTTCACTTTTATGTAGGTTGCATTGGTAATTGGCTTTAGGAAGGGAATTTGAGGGAGCGTAAGCGAATATGTGTTGTTGCTCTAATGCCTTCAACATACATATTATTGCAAATCCCTACTTCCCTGCATGTCAACCAGACTTTGGTTGTGCTTTTGCATAACTTCTATTTCTGCAGCAGAAAATCTCTCCTTTTCCTGTGTATTGAATTCTGATCATTGAAATCGGAACCCAGCAGCTAGGATAGTATTTTTGGGTACTTTATGGCTGATAGTTCACACATATTCATCCTATGTTTATGTCAGAGTTCAGGTATTTTGAAACTCAGCTTGATTAATTTTATATGATTTCTTCTGTATAGAGAAGTGCAGGCTAGACTTCTCCATCAGTTTCTCATGAGTAAGCCTGTTCTTTTGTTGCTGGAGTGCCTGAGTTATTTATACAGTGCTAAAGTAGGACCAAGTTAGACTGTTTGGCTAATAGGTAGTTCATTGGAGCCTCCCAGCAAGTGAGATGTGTAATTCATTGCAATCCATCAACTATTCAGTAGGATGATGTTGTGGAGTAATGCTTTTTTTTTTTTACCAGACATCAGATGAATGACAGCTTTCCCTGTGCCTGGAATGTTATTGTGGTGGATTTGTCAAAAAGTTTTGTCAGCTTAAGTATAACAAATTCGCTACCCATTTGCCTTTGGTTACAGAATAACAACTAGGCATTTACCATTGTTATAGTGAACCGTAATTATAATCAATTACTAAGTATGCAAACATGTTTTGTATACCCAATGGATTTAGACCTATTTTCATTCCAGACTAATTAGAAAGCTACCTGGTAATCTCCAGCCCCAGGCTTTTCCTACACACCCTTGAGTGACTGCTTAACCTCTCCCTTGAAAATAAACAGAATGCTGCCACATCCTCAGCTCCAAATGGAGGCTCCTGCACTGACAGTTGATGTGTTTTTTAGTGATTCTCATTTCTTTTACTCTGCAGCATTTTCTGCTGACTACTAGCTTCAGTGGGAAGTTTTAACTTTGACTTTGTTTCACTATTTCTAGATCAAGCCAATGTTTTTTTTGTGTGTGCTAGGAGAGGAAGAAAACAACTACATCTGAAGCAAATACTAGTTAGCTAGCTTTAAGACAAAGAAAAAAGTTAGTCTTGGAGTTTGAAGTGCTGAAGCAGGTATCTGAATGTTGATAGAGACTACTTTCTTGTATGCTTTCCAGAGCGTGAAGACAAACAACTACTTGAGTTAGTCTGGGGATATCTGCCCTGCCTCTGGGCAACAAATTGTATTAGGTGCTTTCACAAGGTCGCTTTAAGCCCTAATTTTCTAAGATGAAACTCAAATTAGCTAGAAGGCTGAATTGTGCCAAACTTAATCCACTACTGCTACAAATCAGGGTGCCCACCTTGCTCTTCCTGTGTCCCAGAAACAAGCTTTGTGCCTTTTGATAGAAGAGAGTCTGAGTACTCATAGCCTCCTCTTGGGCATGGGTTTTGAGTGGGTTTCATCATGAAGCCTGCTGTAGGATCTGCGTTCAGTGTGCAGTAGGCACCAAGCAGCTTTGAGCTGAATGAGAGAAGGATGGTCAGTATTTGATGCTGACGTCTATGATACAGGATGGTCACATCAGGTGCTGTGCAGCCTCAGCCACCTGGTGTGTTGGATACCGCAGTAGTAATGTTTCCATGAAAATGCAGGGAGTTTAGAATAGTTCTTTGGCAAGTTTAAGCAAAGGGCAGGTGGACATTTACAACCTCACCTGGTGTGTGGAACAGCACACATAGGTTGGTTGTAGGATGGGTATGCTTTTGGGCTACAGGAGAGACCAGAACTGCTTGTATCTGTTTACAAGGTTAGGCAGCTTGCCCCAGCCAAGTCACACTGCTGTATTTCTTTAAATTATGTTCATTTTTTTTTTTTGTTCTAGAATACAGAGAGATGTTACGACCTCAGGAAAAGCTGTTTGTGTAAATTACCAGGGAGATCAATGGTGTGTACGTTCTAAGGATTTGTAACTCAGGCAGAAAAAGAGTATATCATCAAATTGCTCAAAGGAACTTGTTTAGAGTGGCAATTTCCTTGCCATATTTCAGCTCTCTGTCTCCAGCTATTCAGGCTGTCTAAAATAAATCATTCCTTTTTTTTTCCCCTTGTATTTTTCTAACAATGGGGGAATTTAGATCAGCTTGTGTTAAGTCTTTTTTTTTTTTTTAATTCTCGTTTTCATTAAAACCAAATAAATTCTATGTCTGCTTTTGCTGACAACTCTACCCTAATTCCTGAGCACGCAAAATGTTTCAATGGGGTTAAAGAAGTGTTTTAACTGGGAGAAGCCAAATAGCCGAACTGTCTTACCTGCCACTGAAATGCAGTGCAAGCTATATACACAAACCAGGCCTCGCACATTAAGAAACTTGAACAAGAAGTGAGATCCGTTCCCTCCTCTGGAAGCTTTCAACCTTCATTGGAGGGATGCTCAATCCCAAGTCCTGTTAGGTGACCTCATCCCAGACAATGGTGAGTTGACCAAAAATCACTAGTTGTGCTTTTTTTGTTGGGTTGGGGTTGTTTTTTTTTTTTTTGGCCACAGGTAAATGTTTTTGCCTTTGAAGTACCCTCAGTGAGGAATGTGTTTTAGTATGCATGGTATTAGCACTGTTTCAGAATTCTAACTCTATTTTCATACTAAAATAAGAAGTCGTGTCCATGAGGGCTTGAGACTGGGTTTTTAATTACAAGCTGCAGTTGTTGTTTTCTTCATGAGGCTTCTCAAATGAAATAAAGGCACTACTTTGGAGTGGGAGATCAAAAGGATGTTTCTGAGCTAAAAGGCAGGCAGAATACGCTTGGCTTGTCACCAACTTGCACTGAATTTGACAAATGAAATTTCATTAGTAGTGCAGGGGTGGTTGTGAAACTGCCAGTAAAAACTGTTTCCCCAGAGTCTCACACTTTTTCCAGAGCCTATTTTTTTTCTTTGGACTCTATTGTGCCAGCAACAGTATTTTAAAAGCAAGAAATAGAGTAAAAGGTTAGAGGTAGAAGTTAGTAGGTAATAAAGGTCAAGTGCTTTTTTTTTTTTTTTCCCCAGGAGCTACTGGAGTTTAAGCAATTATTTTATCTTCTCTTTCTCTCTTTCACTTTCTTTTGCAGTTGTTACCATAAACAGGCCCAAGCCAAGGCCATGAACCTAGACCATTTCAGGGATGGTTTTAAACTTAGTTTTGTAGCTGACTTCTTTCTATGCAATGAACCAAAGCAAAGCCTCGTTCCCATACTCGTGACCCCCCCCCCCCCCCTTTTCTGAACAGATTTGGAACAGTGTCAGACCTGAACTAACTTCATGGCTGATGGCCCTCTCTTATTATCATCCTTCAGCAATTCAAAATATAATCTAAACCTACATCATAATGCCATGATGCCGTCCAGTGATGGATGCAAAGTGAGGGAACACAGCTCCCTCTTAGTTACAGAGTCTGTATCGCTTGTGTCTGAAGTACATAGCAGCATCTCCAAAGGGAGAGTTGTGTTAAAGGAGACGGAGGTACTCATTCTCTGGTTTCCTTTTGAAAAATTCAAGAGCTTGAGAGTGTGTGTTTTTGGCTAAATGCATACCTTTTGCTGTTAGAAAGGGAGAGTTAGGATCTCAGCTCTGTAATTTAATACAGAAAAAGAAATTAATTTACTGGGAAACAAGTCTAGCTTATCACATACTTCTACTGGTAATATCAGCAGTACTTTGCTGCCTCTTATCAGTCTGTATTCTATCACTGCTGTAAACAGAAGTCACTGCACTTGTATTTTACAGGAGCTTGGTTTGTTATAGAGAGAACAGAGCCACACTCTTTGCTCTTCCAGGTTTCCTAAAGCCACAAGTGTTTGCAGAACTGATATAGAGTGTATTTCTAGTTGGAGGACTCGGTTTCTTGGTATAACTTCTGTTTTCTGGTATCTTAATTAGAACTTTCATAGAACACTGATAACCCAGCTGTCTTGCCTCTGCTCTCAGTGTAAGGTAATTGTAGATGACCTTCTGCAAATCCCTTTTAATTAGCCCTTTTTCCCAGGCTGTGCCGTGCCAGCAGATGATTAGTACATTAATTTTACTGTATTTGCAGCTTTGTCTTTAAAGAGGGGATTTTATTTTTGAGGCCCAATGAAGTTTTAGGTCACAGTCATCTACTATAAGATCTCACCCTTAGGGAAGTCTAGCCTTGCTTTTTTGGGGGGAAAGAGAATCTAAAATAAAAGTTTGCAGATGATATTGCACAAAACAACATTTATACACAATGCGCTGCCAGCAGTCCTGCTGCTTAAGGATAAATCTTTCTCCCTCCTGAAATCTGAATCTACAAGTTGATCATGATGCTACTCAACAAGTTAATGAATGCTGTACCACTGTACTGCTCACGCTGGAGGCAGTGCTAATGCACTGTTATGCTAAGGCACTGCTAATGCACTTGGTAATTAACATTACCAAGCTGTGGGGTTGTCAGGAATAAATCTAATGTCACAATTCAGAATTAATTTACGCTGTTTACTATTGAGAAATAATACAACACAATTCACACAGGAAAAAATTTCCAATTATGGCACTCAATATTTATCATGGTATTTGATAGAAAAGAGCCATGTGAAAGTAAAACCAGGGCGATCTTGCTGAGTTTGAATGTCCTGCATATCACCTGTTGCAAATTCAATCAGAATTTGGATCTCCAATCAGATGTTACATTGAAATCTAACGTAACACTGGGGAGAGTTCACAATATGAGACTTTGTAGTTAATGCCTGATAAGGATTACAGTATTTTAACTATATCCACTGCCATGTATGGTACTAAACAAAGTCTTTTGCAACATTTTCCATGAATCTTCTGTTTAAGGGGGGAAAAAAAGAACCAGGGAAATGTACATTTGCCATTATCAGCATTCTGAATGACCCAAGGGCTGAGGGTGGGAAGGAGGACGGCAAGGTTCAGGGTGAGCAACAGTTCACAGAGCCCCTGGGGATACTAAAAAGAGGAGCTATCAATGGGTTTATCTGTCCTGGTAGTGATATGTGCACCAGCAGCTATCTGAGGGTTTATAGCAGGTTTATAGCTATCCATTGCTAGATGGAGGTTAGGGACAAACTTCCACTTTGAGGAAACTGATGGGTTATTTGTGACTTTGTTGGGCCACTGGTTTTGATGGAAAACTCTGGACTATGTTTTGAAAGATCTACATTGATTCCTGTGTGCTCCAGCTGCCATACTGCATAGAGAAGCTCTGTAAGATGGCGAAAGCACACTTGGCAAAAGATCTACCGGTACTTTCTTGCAATAGCTGTATATATACCATACAGTTAAATGCAGAGAATTGGGTTCCTACAAGGCCCTACAAGCACTGTCATTTGCAGAAATCATTGTAAGCTCAAGATACTTTGCAGCATGGCAACCTGGGCTCGAGTTGGTAGGACACCTCTCACTTGAGGACCAAAGGGGAAGAAAAATTAGAGGGCTGTGGGATCAGAATCTGAGAGACAGGCTGCAGAGAAGGGTTCAGCAGTGGAGTTTGTTTTTTTTTTTTTTTTACTGTGGCCCACAATGTTCTGGGAGCCAGTAAAGATTTCTGAAGGTATTGGCTTGGTGGAACAACAGCTGCTTGTTTCAATTAGCTTGATCTTGTTTTTAATAGGCACCAGATGAAAATTTTGGGCAGGATCTTGTACACATCTCAGTATTAAGGCAGAAAGATGGTCCTGACAGACTGAGCTTGCATCTCTGAGCCTGTCCTGGCAGTGCATGGAGAGTGGCATTACACAACCAAATTTGTTGTTTTGGTTTGAACGGTCTTTTGTGTTTTGCTTGGGAGGCTTGAAATGTAAAATGTCCCTTTAGATACTTTGCTGTCAGTCTCTGTTCGGGGTTGCAGAGGTCTTCTTTTGAAAGCAGTTGAGAATAATCAAATAACCATTGCCGGTAGCGGATAGCTTTTCTACTAAGTGATAGTTAAAGCATGTCAGCAATCCTTGATTGATAGCAGACAAACCAAGCTGCTCTCATGTTCTCTCCACGAGACTTTCAAGTCTTGCTGACATGCCCGGGATTTGAAAAAGCCATGATGAGAAATGATAACAGCTTGTAAACACCGAGTGTGGCCACACCTTACAGTGCCTACAGCTTGAGGGAGCAAATCTGCCGATCTGCACCTGCCCTTAAATTCCAGGAAGCAAGTCAGTGGTAATGCAACACAATGACTGTTCTCCATCTGCAACCAATTGCTGTTTAACTAATGATTTTAAGTAGAAAACAGCCACAGTCATCTCTTATTAGGTCCTTGAATAAACAATGGCTGCTCCTTGAATTCTTTATTATCATGGAGGGATGTAATCGCTCTTTTTTTTTTCTTTTCCCCCTAGGTGTTTGCAACTGCTAAGGATGGCATAGCTCTGGGCAGGCAGGTGGAACCCATTGGGTTATGGCTACTGACCTTTGCTTCTGTGATGGAGGGGCATGTGACTCTGCTGCCCTGTCTGGACCAATGCACTGAGCTCCCATCAGTGAAGGAAACCTTTCCAACAGTGGCAAACAGCTTTGGCTTCAACTACAAAAGAAGTGTCCCAGGACAAGGAGGAGTTGGAGCCAGGGCTGCCGTTGAGCTCTTGAGGAGAGAGCCTGGGGCAACCTGCCTTTAATTTTTCCTTTCTCCCCCTTAGACAGGCTTAGGGTACAGCTACTTGTGGTGTTGCAGTCCCATCGAACAACCCAGCTGTGCGTAGTCAAGATGTTTCTAAGGTTTTGAAGCAGAGGGAGCTTCAAGATGTAATGTTGGGATCAAGGTCCAGTGCAAAAGTTGTGAAAAGGTGATTATATACTTTTGATTTGGCTCACAAAAAGGGATATGTAAGTACCCCCTCTCAACTTTACCAAGCTTAAGGTTATTCACCCTGAGTTCGTGTGCCGTCTACGAACTGCTAAGCCCTGCTCTACTCAAGTGGAAAGTCTATGTCCCATATGCAAACAGGGCTCAGCTGGTCTCTTAAAGCAGAATGTAATGCCAAATAAGTAATAATAAGCATAAGGAAATCTCATGAATGAGAGAGAGGGAAAGAATAAAATTAAACAAGATTCCTTATAAAAGTATTCCAGAAAATGAGCAGGAAAACAAAGTCATTGTTATTTCTAGGCAGGTTTGGTGGATCTGTGCTCTTTAATGGCATTCTAGTGCTGCTAAGAAATGTGTTTATTTGTGGGACTTCGGTAGCTGATAGATACCTTGTTTTTGGATTAAAGTAAATAAATCTTCAAGGTATTTTCAAAGAGCTACTTCACTTCTAGCCTGGCTTTTGTTAGTTTAAAAAACAAAACAAGAAGAATTCCTAGAAGAAAATATTTATGCTCATTTATGGAAACCCAAAGCCTTACATTTGTTTTTGTTTTGAAAGGCAAATATTTACGTGGAGCCTGAGCCTGGCCTGCAGGTGTTGTGGCTGGCTCTGCTCACCTGAATAGACCTGTTCCTGCATGCATAAGGCTTGCAGGTGGCTTACCTTACTGCATTTATCTTAGCTTCATTCTTTTTTGGAGGCGTTACAGGTTGGTCTTTCTTGTGAAAATGTGAGTGTTTCTGGCTTGAATTAATCTAGAGGAGCTGTGAAAGGAAGGGGGGCTGTTTTGTTCTGTTTTTCCCTTTCATCCTACTCCCTGTTAATTGCTTCAGGCAGACCCTTTGTATTTACCTGTATTTAGCTTGCTATTCTGGATTCCTCCTCCTCCCACAGAATATTAGCACTGATTGTGCATTTCGAGCATGGTTTATATAAAATGGCTCCTTACTGCTATAAAGAAGTTTTACTTTGGCTATGACAAATGTGTTGTAGCTGCTGCTTTTGTGAGTTCTAGTGAACCGCATAGACACTGTGGTAACCCTACACAGCAGTAAAACATACTGAGTAGAGGCTGTCTTTAGTTGTGTAAGGCACAAGTAATGACTGTATGAGCAGTCAGTGCAGCTGGAGCAGCCTAATCCTTAATGCCCTGGTTACTTGATGGCTGGTGATCACAGCAGTTGTGTCCCTGGTTTTTCCTTCTGTCCTTGGCTTTGTTAATTGATACTTTCTCTGTTTGATCGGGGTCACAATGCTAACTTTTCCTTCAGCTGTATCTCCTGTTCTTGAGAGCAGAACTTGAGATCACAGAGTCACCAAGGTTGGAAAAGACCTACAAGATCATCCAGTCCAACCATCCACCTACCACCAATAGTTCTCACTAAACTATGTCCCTCAACATGATGTCCAAATGTTCCCTGAACACCTCCAGGGTCAGTGACTCCACTACCTCCCTCGGCAGCCCATTCCACTGCCTGACCACTCTTACAGAGAAGTAGTATTTCCTAACATCCAGCCTAAATATCCCCTGGCGCAGCTTGAAGCCATTCCCTCTAGTCCTATCACCAGTAACACGAGAGAAGAGGCCAACCCCCAGCTCACTACAACCTCCCTTCAGGTAGTTATAGAGAGCAATAAGGTCTCCCCTGAGCCTTCTCTTCTCCAGACTGAACAATTCCAGCTCCCTCAGCCACTCCTCATAAGGCCTGTGCTCCAGACCCCTCACCAGCTTTGTTGCCCTTCTTTGAACATATTCTAATAATTGATGCTCCCAATGTGTACAGTGCTGTACTGGGAAAGAGAGAGGCCTGAGCCACCTGGGGTCTGGGAGCTGATGGCTTGGGCACAAGCACAAAGCAGAGCAGCCCAAGGCTTTTTCCTCACTCTTGTCTGCCAGCACCTTCTGAGGACAAATCTGACATGACTTCAGTGCAGAAGTCAGTGCAGCAAATGCTGGAGCTGCTCCCAGAGCCAGGCTTCCTTGAAGCGTTCCTTCAGACAAACCACTGGTGCCCAATGCGTGCTGCTGAGTTGCTTTGTTCAACTACTTAGAAAATCGTATTTTATAAGAAAATCAAAGCACTTAGTATTTTTCCTCAAGATCTGTTACGCGGTACTCTGTTTTCCATGCTGCTTCACTGGACACAAATACCAAATTTTTCCATGGTAAGTGTAATCACTCAAAATTCTGCACGTGATGTTCCTGTCTCGAGGTGTGTTTCAGGCAGTTGCTACTTAAGAACTTCATCTTGCTGAATTTCAGTGGAGGGGAACATAAATGATCCATGTTAACTGTCAGTAGAGGCTAGAGATGGAAAACTTTGGCCCCCATGAATGAAAGCATTATTCATGGAGCGAGGTGTAATCCCCAAAATCCAATCTGGGAGAGCTGCTGCTCAGCTGAGGCCTCTTTTCAAGCCTGTGAGGCAACTGCTTTCCTTGTAAACTGAGGAATTGGGTATAAATACATTTTACTGCACCTTTAAAGTACAAAACAAAACAGATGGCTGAAAGTACTGTGCTCTCTTGTCAGCTCTCACCCTCTTTATGTGGACTTGTTCCAGCCCTCCCAGTCTTTGTAGGTTTTAAGACAGTTATTAATCTTTATTTCCTTCCCCTCTTTTCAAGGGGCCTTTGCCTATCCCTGTCCAGACAATGCTACTGCAACATGACTCAAAACCTGATGATGATGCTGACCTGCGATTAGCTATTGTTTGGAAACCCTCATAATTAGTCAGGGTGTACCTATTCATCTGGAAGCCAGAGATCTTGTGAAGGAGCTGAGGGGCTGAAACAGTTCACTGGGCAGGCAGTGCAGAGCAGCTCAGGTGGCTGTAGGACAAAGCATCAGGAGATGCACATCAAAAACCTGACACTTATGGGAGGGTGTCCTCAGGAAAAGGCCTGTTGTCATGCCCTGGCAGCTGTCTGCGCAGACCAGGGTGCTTAGCTGTGTTGTCTTGAACTGCAGAAGCAGATAAAGCAGTGGGGGCTGAGTTAAAAATCAAAAACTTTAAATAAAATAGAGTGCTGGTTGGTTGGTTTGGTTTTGTTTTTTACAGAATGTGAGAGCTGGCAGGGTGCTGTAGAAATCAGCACGTGTTCTGAGTCTTGTGCTTCAGAAAATGTGTTGTGCTGGCAGAACAGGACAACAGAAGGAAGGCTTAGAAAGGTGAAATACTAATGCTGTGTGCTTTAACTTGTGGAAGTAGGGGAGGAGGTGTATGATTTGAATATAGCTTGTTTGTGGGATGTCTGAGCCTTCAGATCAGTTCCAGCTAGGGGAGAGGGAAAATTTCTGCTAAATGGAAGGAATAAAGTGAGTCCAGCTGAAACTTAGGGAAACTTGCTAAACTTAGTGAGTTACTTGCTACCTTTCAGTTTCTGCTTACCCTGTGATTTGGCAATACTCCATTCTGCCTGCAGTTTCTTCAGCATCACTGGGCTCTGTAAAAACCTCCTTAATCCAATGCAAGAATATTTTATGCAACTGCATCCAGTGCAGTTCTGTTTCACTTGATTTAAATGAGAAAGTTAAATCTCAGTCTAGACGGAGTGCTCTCTAGCTCTAGTGAATCTTGCACCCGATGAGAAGCATCATTTATGGGTATGTTTCTCATTTTCCAGATGAGCCCAGGGGATCAGCAACCCCAGTAAAATTCCTATCTGCGCGGCATTGCCTTCCACTCCTGATTTATACCTCAATAAAACACATAATGAGAAGGAGAAAATGTTTAATTGTATAACTGCCGTGACTTTTGTGAGGTACATTTTTGGTGGTTATTTATGCACTTGTCTTCTTTTAAAGAAGTATAAAGGCCCATTACTTTCATTTGCAGAGGGAAGAGTGAAAGAAGAGGGAAAATAATATTCGTGAAGGACAAGAAGTAAACCTTGAACTAGTGTAGTTTCTGACGAAGGCCTTTGATTAAAAGATCCACTAAAATTATGAAGAATTTCCATCTGGATTTCAGATCTTAAGGGCTCCCTTGAAAAAGATCCCTTCTGTCTCCTAACAAACCAAGCTAGAAAACAACCTCCAGTTGGGGCTGTTTGATTTTGAATATTGGAAAACACTTATTTTTTTCAAAGCAGTAGCAAGTGAAATATTTTTTTATGTTGCCTGTGAAATCTCTGATCCTGACTTCTTGTTTAATTTATTTCACCTTTCCAAAATCACACTGTGGTTTTCCTTTAAGATAGCTTGGAGGCTGAACATGGTGCTAGATCCAAGAGGCAGGCATGCAGGCCTGTCTTCAGGTTTCTGCTGTGAAGTTTCTACTTGCAACCTTGCTCTAGTGGTGACAGGCATTCTGGCAGCATCTTAAACGCTCAAGTGGCTCATGAAAGATAAGAAGACTCCAGGATAATTAGAAGTGAGTGGGCTATTGGGAGGTTGGCATTATTTGCTTAATTACATCATAAGCGTGCTTCCTTATCTTTTCTATTGCCTGTGTAATGATGTAGCTCCAAAGCTTGTTCTTTAGGGGCTGAAAACAGAGGAGCAAAGTTAAGCTTGCTGTTGAGCTCCAATTTAGTCTCATTACTGATAAAGTGTTTATTACAGAATGGGAGTCAGTGCTGACATGTGCTTTGTTCTGCATAGGGCTTTTGCCTCAGGGGCTATCTAGGCTTCAAAAGAGCGGGTGTGTGGTAATGCAAAGACGTGCCTATATATCTGCAAATTAGGTTGATTGAAGAGCAACGTGCTCAGTGGGGCTGGACTTACTGTACTACCAAGGCTTACAGCACTGCTGCCTGCCCAGGCTACCAGCTCTGCAAGCCACTGCATTTGCTTGCAACCAAACCTAATGATGAAAGCCCAGACTGACTTCTAAACAATGTGGGTGTTCAGTCAAGAAAGTAAGTCTCAAGAAAGAAAGCATTTTTTTTTTTTTTCTGCTGAACCCCATGAAAAGAAAGGCAGTTACACTTCTGTTAAAATGGCTTTTGACTTTGTAGAAAGTGAAACTTACCATTATCCGATGTTTTTGGCCTCCACCTACGGTATGTTAATCAAAGAAACATAGGAGCTTTGTGCATCGTTGATAGCTATCTCTATAGGAAATCCAGTGTTGTAGTAAACCATCTGGTTCTTGCCTTTCCCAATTGTTCAATTTCTCTTTCAATTCCAGGATTTCCTTGTTCCAAATACTTCTTCACAGACCAAAGTGCCTTTTTCTTTTTTTTCCCTGTGAAAGAAAATTTCAATGAAACAGAGATGAACCAAGGAGGAAAATGTCTTTCCATTTACTTTTTATGAGTTTTGATTGCTTACTTTTATTTAATATTTCAGTTGTGTGGGGGTTTGTTTGTTTGTTTGTTTGTTTTTAATATTGAGACAGTGCCTAGGAGCCAGACCACCATTTGGATTATGCAAACATAAAGCAAAGGCTGATCTCTATGCTGCAGATCATTAATCTAAATTTAACTGACCTGTCATGCTTTCAGAGGTCATTTTGGTTTGTTTGTCAAACCTGCTCGTTGTCTCAAGTAACCCAAATGTCACATTGTTGAGGCCCTGTCCTTATTCTGATGGGGAACACACAAGCTGCTATCGTGCTTTCAGGTGCTGAGGTGACTGCCTGCTGATAACCAGTTCTTCAATGAGAATGTTCTGAGACGTGTGCTTTTTCAATGAGAGACCCTGGCTGCATGAGAAGGAAGCATATGAGTTGTCAGCAAATAGCTGTGAGAAAATTCTGAGCTAAGAGGGCTTCTGCCGTGTGTGGAGAGAGTGAAGTTTTAGATGGGCTTACGGTATGGCTGCAGTAAGCTGTAATGTAATCCTTCTAGCATGCAACACAAAGGGTGAGCAAGGAGCTGACTGGAGCTATTCAGCTTTGGGATCTTCTCCTTTTGCCAGCAGAGTCAGTCTGAAGGAAACTTTGGAAACGGAGTACATTTACATTTTGTGTATTTATTTTTGAAGCTCTCGGTAACGTTCACCACTTCTACTTCCAAATGCGGAAAAATGATCGTCACAAACGACCATTTCTCTTGAATTGTTGAAGTCTCTAAGGTGTGACAGTGGCTCCCAACCTTCCGCTATCCTCCGTAGCGTACAGAGAACCCAGGAGGTGTGACTTCCCCATCGGCATTTTTCTAGAGAATGCAAATGCCTTGTCCAAAACCTATTGAAGACAGAAGCGCTCAGAATGAGGTAGAAATGATCACCTTCTCAAAATAGTGATGCTGACACCTCCCCCTCCCGTACAAAGCAGACAAATAACAGCGCTGAGTAAGCTGACCGCGAGACTGCCAGTAAAGGTTGCACAGCAGTCGCCTTTCTCTGCTCCCAGCAAATGAGGAAAACGGATGTCTTGGCAAGGATTTTTCCCATCTGTCTGGGTCTCAAGCACAGAAGCAGTACTTCAGAAGGAAGAAAAAGATATCATATTTTTGTGTGTGAGTAGCAGCCGGCTGCGGGGTGGCTGATTTGATTGTTCATTCCCTCTGTCCCCTGACTTCTGAAATGCGTTCAGCATGTTGAACTCGATTTCTCACCCCTCATCCAACATGAAGTGGAGTTAAAGAACAAAATCAAAAACATCTCCCTATATCAAACACAGCAAGCTTCTGGTGGGATGAATGGGCCAGAGGCAGCTAGTTGCATCTAGCCCACAGTATTAGCTCAGTAATCATTCAGAACCGCAATCGAAGTGGAAGACTCTTCATGAAAGCAGTATATGTTCCCTTGCTGTGGGAACACTGATATTTTGCTTTTCTTTTTTCTTTCCCTACTCAACAAGAGAGGTATGAATTCTGGAGTTCCACGCACCATTTTACCTTCTGATTCAGTTAAGGAAATGTTGAAGGGAGTTGCGCTGCTTGCTTTCATGTTAGGCAGCAGTAAACCTGTACTAAATCCCGTGAACCGAAGGCTGCAGAATGCTCTTTATTAATGCTCAACTCCGTATCTTAGGCAACCAAATAGTGCTCCAGAAGTAAATGAGGGCTTCTCAAATTAAGATGTTGGGATTATTGCCGTATGTTTCAATTAATAAGTTCATTCCTTTAGTCCACTCTGAGGCATACAGTTTGGCTAAATGTTTGTTTTGCCAAACGATACCCAGGAGCAAAATGATCCTTCTGTGATGTGTGTGGCTTACCAGGGTAAATCGTGGTACTAAAAATGATGGAAAGACAAATCCAATTAAAATCCTTTTTAAAATAAAAATGCTAAAGAGATCCTTGTCAGCTGTGTTTTAGGAAGAAAGGCAAACATAAAGTCTTAATCCCCTCTCCTCTGAAGGATAACATTGTACTGAAAGGGCTGACTGCTGTTCTATATACTGCATGCTTTTACTTTGTGCCCTTTCACAGCAGTGAGGAAAGAAAATAAGGTGCAACCCACATGCTGTCCAGATCTGCTGTAAAGCATTTTCCCCTTTTTGCTACGTAATGAACAGGCGCTCTGTGCCTTTGCTTCACAAACAGGTTATTTATTGCTTGAAGTTGAATTTCCCTTCTATTTGCTGAAGGACGCAATCCTTGCAACCTGAACAGGCGACAGTGAGAACAAGCAATGCTATGGGGATGTGAAATGACTTGCACTAGGTCTGGCAAAAAATCGGGGGTCATGCTAGGAACCAAGGCCACGTTTCTAGCTGGAAAGACCTATCCAACTTGCTCTGCTCAAGGAAGAGCTGGTCAGAAGAGTTGCACTGGTCAGATGCTTACATAGAGAGGAAAGTGTTAGTACATAGATGTGAAGAGAGCTGAGTGAACTTGGAGAAGAGTGGGGGTAGGTGGCTGACTTGTAAACCTTGATGAATTGGCTTCGCTGTTCAGAAGGCACATGGAAGATGAGAAGTTGCAACAATCATGAAAAAGTGTGTTTAAGTTATAGAAATGCACTCAAATTGTCAGGGCAGCTGTAGAGCAGCAGGCAGTGAGAGCTGCCTGGTTCTTCAGGCTGGAAGATGTTCGTTCCAGACTTTGAGCAGGTAGGTGGATGTTCTTGGGGTCAAACTGCAGGCACAGATCCTGTAATTGGTCCCCGCTCATCAACTGAGGGCCACTCCTGTTGTCACACTGAACAAATTATACCTGATAGCTGCTTCTGAACTGCAAGTAGGGTAAGGGGCACTTTAACCACCCCACTTAAACCATAAATGCCTCTCGATCTGCTTAGCAGGCTGGGAGATGAGTAGTTGAGCATTACTTCAGAGGTCATTCCCCTTCAGGACCTAGAGCAGCAGTCTGGGCCAAGTGTCCCTTCTCTGTAAGCTGCCTCACCTTCTGTAGGAGTGCGAAGGGCCTTGCTTTACTGTGGGCAATTTAATTGGCTCAAGTAGAGTGGTGTAAGCGTTCCTTACAGAAGTCCATTTCACAAGTAGAAATCCGTTTTTCCAGCGTATCCTAGAATATTTGGAAAACAGTGTTAGAGGCATTCTATTAAGGTTTGATTGGAGATATTGATGTTACTGACAACGCTTGTTAAAAAACGAATGCCGAAGTTGAGGTGGTCTGTATGACTTTTACTTGAGGTCCAATCACTTAAACAATAAAAGCTTTTCTCCTTATTATTCCCCTATAGCCGCTCCCTTTCTGTTTCCATTTCATGTTGCATGGTCTCAGGCCTCACTTTGTGCAGTCTGTCCTCTTCAGCCCTGAATTGCAAAGTTACTTTTCTGTCTGGTTACCTGGTGGTGCTGTTATTGTAGGTGCCCACACCGTGTTCATCTCTCTAGTGAGGAGAGACAGTGTTCTACGAGGAGCAGAGAGGGATGAAATTCATTCAGCATTGTTCAGGGCAGGAGTTGGTTTGCTTGCCAACAAGCATCTCATTTGAGCCTCTTCTTTTTATTGCTGTTGTTCATGCTTACTATTTCAGCAAAGCAGGCAAAAAAAAAAATTTTCAGTGTAATTCATTGGAATTGGAGGAATATGAAGTGATCAGTTTTTGAAGCTTAGGGTTAAATAATGTGATAAGCATTTTGTGGGAACTGCAGTGCTTTCAGGCGCATTCTGAAGTTACGGAAACTTTTTGATATATTTTTTTTTTTAAACAGAAGACTGTGATTTTTCTTTCCACTAGCTGCATTCACTATGTCAGCAGCATATTATGACTTCTGCAACAAATACAGCAGGGCCATTCTAGACTTATTAGAGTAAAGCCACTGACTAATACTTAATTTACTGGCAGTGAATGAGGCAGTGGATTTGTGTGAAGAAAATAAGTGATAATACTCGTACACGCATACACTCAAAATGTATATATTATCCTCAACCCCATGTGTAGTGGTTCTTCCTCTTCATTCAAGTTGTGTCCATGCTAAGAGATCTGAGGTGGAAGGGACCTGGGCTACCTTCACGTTCCCAAGAGCTGCAAGCAAGCAGACTGATGCTTCTTGATACCATTTATTATCTGCTCCAAGCAGCATGTGTGATAGCAGACAGTATAGCTGGGTCAACAAGACTTTCCTGTCACTGAAACATCACTTCTTCAAGGCAGAAAAGCAGTGGCTGCTTGTGTTATTTAATCTCATTCATTCACAAAAAAAGCAGTGGGCAGCATGTAAACTGCTGATGCATGGCACTTGGTTCTGCTGGTAACTACCTTGCCCATGGTGAGGAAACTGAAGATTTGTTTTCTGAGTCTTCTGCTTAGAAGGATGAAGTTTGTGTTTCCAAGTCAGATATGTATGGACACTGCAGCCTTGTCCCATGTGCCTTGCAGTGCAGTAAGTATTGCCGATGCTCTGCGAGTAACATGCAGATCCCAGGCCATGCCGTCAGCTCCCAGAGCAAGCTGTTGTTAAGTGCTGCTAGTTTGGTGCTCAGCGGAGAAGCTGGGTTGCATATTGGTGGCATTTGGCAGCATCTTTCCTGTCTGTTACAGAGCAGCCCACGTTATGACACAGGCAATTAGTACAAACAGATGCAAGCTCTGAAATAAGCTTCTGTACCATGCCACTGCTTGAAACTTTTTGATGTAAGCTGTTGCTTTGGGCCTCTTTCAACATATTTGCAAATAGTGAGCAACTTTAGACAGACTGATTGGGATCGAGTACTAAATCAATCAGAGCTCAGTATGCACCGGGCCATGACCACGCTCAGACGCACTGCATTGAGTGGCAGTGCAAAAGCTGGAGGCATGTCTCATCACTTGGGTTCCAACTATATTCTGCTGAATGAGCTGCCTAGGGATAATTACCACACAAGTCTTGTAGAAAAATTTACAGCCTCATGTTATCTACAGCACTGTGGATGGGACATTTGCCACCCAACAAGCCTTTGGCAGTGCCACGGGTTAGGAGGAGGTAAGCTGTGACCTGCAAGAGGTCATTAAGAACCTAAGGAACAGCAGACATGAGTTAATGTTAAAGTAAAATAAGCAAAAAAGTTAAAAGCTAAAGGGAAATAAAGCTTTGGCTCTGTGTTGGATTTGCACGTATTAGCAGGAGCCCTCATGTTCTGATGTAAGTGAAGATTTAGTCATGGGTGGCAAAGCAGAGCCTGGGGGAGGTAACAGAGCTCCTGGAGCCACTCATCTCACGTGTGCCAGGAACTCCCTGGGGTCTGCCAGTGGGCAGACAGACATCAGCCCATTCCTACATCAGCACATGAGCTCAATTGAGCAGGACCAGCTTGGTCCTGCAATAAATATTTCCACATTTGGCAATAAATGAGCTATAGAAGTTGGCATGTAACCAGGGAGCAGCTTCAGGCACCCACAGGGTTCTACTTGGATAGTCTGTAGGAGAATGGTGCTCCAGATAGTGTGAATGCTGTACTTGTACATAGGATGGAATCATTTGATGATGGCAGTAATGATCAGAAAATCATCATCAGAAGCTTCTGCTGCCTATGTAAACATAGCCCACAGCTGTGGCTGTATATTCTGCCTCATCATACACTAATTCACACTTGCTCTATCCCACACCAAAGGCGGAAGAAAAGATTACAAGTCGTGAGCTTTCTTCCTTGCACCAGCTTTGAAGCCAAATATGTGACATCTCCTCCTTGAGATAAGCATTATGAGCAAGCTCTTTGTTGATAAGGCACGACAGGCATCAAACATTTAAATTTATTCCACTCAGAATGTGAGGAAAGGCTTGCAATTCCTCTCAGGAATTTGAAATGATTAGACGGTGGTGGTGAGGCACTATTTCTGCAGTTGTGATTGAAAGCTCACTGCAACTTGTATTTTTTTTTTGGCAATGATGTGACAGCTCTTTGAATTAGAAGTTGTAAATGTCACTTGGATTTGAGGGAGGAGGACAAATAATCTAGTTAAGTAGTTTGGTTGTAAGATGCTTGGGTGTAGTCATCTAGATATGAAGTTCCTAGGAGAAGGTGCAGGAACTTAGAAATGTAGAGGGGTATAGAAACTGCCAGTGTCAGCATGACTGTGAGTGATTTCATCACTTGCCCTCCTGACTCTTGGTGCCTGTGTTCCCTCTACTGTGAGAGGTGAGCTGGGAAGCTTGAATGATTCTCCTGTTTCATGGTGTAAGCAGTGATTTGCACTGGTCTGAGCATTAGGGCACCTATGTATCAAGAAGAAAAAGCTCATTCTGGAGGACAAAAACCACAAGCTCCTCCAGTTTTGCCTTATGCAAACCTGTGAGTAACAGCTCAAGCTCTTTATCAAACTGGACCTCTTGGACCAAGTAGGTAATTGAAGACTTAAATCTCTAAGTCTCAATTTGAGTAAGCCAGTTTGGAATTCAGTGGCCAGGATGTTTGCCACCCCTGCTCTGTGCAAAAACGTATGCTGTGGTGGCAGGGTTCCATGTCTGACAAGGCGGGTAAGGGCCTTAGACAGCAAACTCCATCTTTCAAACACTGTGTGTGACAGTGGAGTAGCTGCCTTCAACCACTCGCTCCTGGTTCTGTTTCTCCCAGCTGTCACAAATGATTTTCCAGATGAGATTAAGAGGCTGAAGTGCTTAAACATTAGCGGAGGGGACTAATGTCCAAGGTGATGGTAGATTTTTAGTGCCCGGTCTCATGAGATGAATGACGACTGATGAAGTAAATCATGGTTTCAGCTGTCAGGGCTGTAATTGTAGACAAAAGGACCAGTTCAGACTTGCGTTCAAAAAGAAAAAACAAAATCCCAAGAATAAGCTTTTATTGAAACCAAATGTGCTTGTAAAAGGCAGGAGTTACTTAAGAAGATGCATACTTAAGTGTGCATAGTTAAGTGCCAGTTGTCAGCTCTTCATTTGAAGCCCTATAAATAACTTCTCATTCATTTCTATGTTATGAGAAGTGCATGTGATAGTAAGAGATTATCTCGGACATGCTTTGCTCTCAGCACCCATCCAGTTCTGCTTCAGGAGGATCAATTTATTCCCTTTCAAGCTTGTTTTCCCCTGGCTTACTGCAGTGCTATCAAATAGTCAGAATTCTTCCTCCTGAAGATTTGCCAAGGGATAATTGCTTTCAGCACTGGGATAAACATGAAAACACTACTTGTAATGTCCTAAGCCATTCATTGGTGTGTGGGTTTTTGGTTTTTGTTGTTTTTGTTTTCAGTCCGCCAATCACAGCAAGTTACATCCCTTGATAAACATCTCACCAGCATACCAATTACAGTCATCCAAGTAGAAATGTATACGTGCTGTTTGCTAACAAAAAGAAGAGCGTACCATTCGGCAGCAAAAGCTTTCCAAGTTCAACAAGTCTCCGACATATATTTGTATATATGTATAATTTAAAAAAAAAAAAAAAAAAAGCTCTGTAAACTATTTTTTTTTTTAAGCTTGACCAATAACGAAAACCGCTTGTTTACAGAAACTCCTGTGCTGCAGCATGAGAAGCTCGCCTGGAATGCTGTGGGCTTGGGAGGAAGATGAGCTCATGGCACAGATGGGGAGGTGAGCGCCAGGCGGCATGCAGCAGCCAAACGACGCAGGCAGGTAATGGTGGTATTTGGTTTTCTCACATACAAAAACAGCTTGTGAGAGCTTCATGCTCCAGCAGCTCTACTACAGAGCGTGCCACCCATGGGAGATGGTATGAGGAACTGACACCTGGCCTTGACATGGACCAGTTCCAGGGGAATTCAGCTTGTGAGAGCACTGACTGCTGTACAGACTGGGCCCAGGGCTTGTGCCAGTTCAGCTTGGGGTCTGGCAATCAAAACAGTATTTCCCTTGCTGGGTCATTGAGCATTTGTCATGTTTATGTCGGTACAAGGCAGAATGTGGTGCTAGGGGCTCTCTCCAGTGGTATGCCCTGTGCAGTGCCTGGTTGTCCTTCACTCCTCCATCTCGCCTGAGGTATGCAGGGCCATGCATGACCATCTGATTTCAAGAATGGGAACAAGAGCTGTTATGTATATTGCTCTGAGCCATTCGGTCTTGATTAGAACAGCAATTAATGTGAAATTCATGCACTGTAGTTCATGGGTCCAAATAAACCTGGTTCACTGCAGTATGGTTGCAGAAAACTAATCTGGGCAGACCTTGAACTGAAGGTCATGTCTTCACTGCAAATATGAAAACGTCACCTATTGGAGCAATGTGGAGAGCCGTGGCTCCCAATTTCCAGAGATCTGTCACTGGAGACAGTAATATGTACAGTTGCACCCGAGACCAGTTTTAAAGGAAAAATGTTAGCAGCAGATAAAAGAAGAGGTGACGATGTGTTGCCTTACCGGCCACCCTGGCTGCACGTGTATAAACATGCAATTGCCCTTACATGGAACAAATGGGAAATGAACCTGAAACACTGCTTCCCAGTCTTTCCCTGGATCAGTCCCCTACTTCCGCAGGGACCACCTGCTTTAGAAGGAGTGAATCCTCTTAATGTGACAGCTCTTCCTTCATATGTGCAGACAGACAGCCTGACAGAAGAAGCATGAGGAAGGCAGTGGAGTTGGTAGCTTGTGCATCTCAAAGCTAAGTTATGCCACAAACACTAGACTTAGCAAAAGAGCTGTTGGAAAGCACAGTAATCTCAGTCTCTTCCTTCATGTCCTCGCAAGGTAAGCCAGTGCACATGGTGGGTGATACAACATGCAGACTGGCTTCCTGGTTAAATGACATGCCTGACAAGTGAGACCTGGCTTCTGACCCCACCTTCTCCTTCCTGTCCTGTGGCTATCTGCCTGCAGAATTGGCCAGGGCTTGCAGGAGCGAAGCTGGGAGAAGTCTGCCAGCAAACCTGGCAGCAGGTGCAAGCCTTGGGAGTGAGGATGAGAAGCTGCCTTTCACCACACAGTGCATTTTTCAAATGTGCTAAGTGATTTACACTGGGCAAGATTGGGATTTGTGACCCAGTGGCCCTGGCAGTGCTCTGACATGCGTGCATGGGCAAAGAAAGCAGTCTCAGTACTTCTGCTTTAGTTTGCCAATGGTCGTAAACTCATAGTTGTATATAAACACCTTTTTCTGTTGGACGGATGACAGAGGAAAAGATTCTGCATTCGAAGGGGCAGTGCAAGTCATTTTCTGGTGACACTGGAACACGCTTTTCTAAGTGTGGAAACTGTGGAGGTCAGAGGAGTGTCTTCCTGCTTTTGCAATACCAGGAGGTTTCAGTTTACAGAACAGTTTCCCTGGGAGACAACACAAGGCGTTTGACAGCCTTGTTAGAGAAGTTGCTTGGAGGTGACTTTCTCTAAATCATTTTTGTAATAAACAGAAAATCCTACTTTGTCTCAAATTAATCCTTTTGACAAGAATTGATATGTTTCAGGGACTTACTAGCTCTTATTTTTTTCTTAATTTGAAAGGACACAATTTGATATTTTTTGGTGGAAAAAGCTCTGGGTCACAATTCTGTTTTGATGCTTGACCTTATTATAAAGAAACCTGAAACAATTTTAAAAATATATATTTTTTATGCTCAAAACTTAAATAATACAGTGTGGGGGAAAGGGTTATGTTTTTCTCAGATTTCTTTAATTTTGATTTTTTTTTTTTTCCTTCAGACTAATTCTTTTGAAACCTCAAGTATTTCCCCTATATAGAGGGCTGTATCTAGCCCAGTTTATAATGGACTCGGTAGAAAAACTTAACAACAGATAATCCTAAAAATGTTTTCCGAGGAGGGAAGGAGATGTGACCCAGTCAGCCCTCCTATGGAATTACTCAAAGCAGAAGCCTTTCTTTGTGATGATATGAATTTCTGCCTTCTCGATGATCCTTTCCAGAAAGCATTCTTTAGAGAAATGGATGGTGTCTCTGAACAGAGGGATATGGTTATGTGAAGGCTATGGGACGGTGGATGTGAAGGATAGAATGTGCATGTTAGTAGGTTGGTGCGTTTCTGAGATCTTGTGGTGGACATAGGACATTTCAAGCAGGCTGTCCAGCATTCTAGGGCTTTCCACTGGTCTAGGGTCACCAAGTGGGATTGAAATCTCCTCTCCGCCTGCTCTTTGTCCCACAGCCACCAGCAATGTTGGGTGGTCTGAAGGCACCAGTGGGAGAGGGGTTTTTAGTAATCCCGATGAAATCCCAGCAGTGAGAATTTGTTGCTGGGAGAGAAAAGTGTTCGAGCTCGTCTGTGCTCCCACCTCCTGCAGGATTTCAATAGCTCTTCTCTCTCTCTGCTTTAGTGCTTTATTCCCCTTCTGCTTTCTTCCTTCACTGTTTTATCCCTCCCGTTCTTATCACCACCCCCCAAATTCTGCTGCTTTTGTTTTTGAGTGCCAACAGTTAATGAGAACAGTCCTATAGCTTAGGGCTTACTGTGAACAGAGTCTGAGCAAATCTATTCCTAAAAGTGTGGGCTAGTTTTGTTTTGTTTTTAATTATAATTAGTCTGTTCAGCATTGAAGCTCTTAAATTTCCAGCTTAAACTTTTGGAGATGTATCGGAGGTGTGCACATGATGGTAGTACTGCTGAGAGCATCTCAAAGGATTTGCTCTGGGAACACAGCACAGGCTGAGCTGAAAGAGGCTTTCCATAGCAATGCTCTTAGAGAATCATAGAATCCTAGAATTGCTCAGGTTGGAAAAGACCTAAAGGATCATCAAGTCCAACCACAACCTAACCATACTACACTAACTATAACAGCCCTCCACTAAATCATGTCCCTGAGCACCAGATCCAAACAGTTTTTAAACATATCCAGGGATGGTGACTCAACCACCTCCCTGGGGAGCCTATTCCAGTGCTTAACAACCCTTTCTGTAAAGAAGAGTTTCCTGATATCCAACCTAAACTTACCCTGGTGCAACTTGAGGCCATTTCCCCTTGTCCTGTCACCTGTCACCACTGAGAAGAGACCAGCCCCGCTCTTACTGCAATCACATTTCAGGTATTCGAGGAGAGCAGTAAGGTCCCCCCTCAGCCTCCTTTTCCACAGACTAAACAGCCCCAGTTCCTTCATTCTCTTCTTGTAGGGCAAATTCTCCAAGCCCTTCAGAAGTCTTGTTGCCCTTCTTTGGATCTGCTCCAGCACCTCTATGTCCTTTTTGCATTGAGGTGCCCAAAACTCATGCTTTCCCTAACCCTGAGAGAGTGGTTCTCACCCTTTCTGTAATTGAAACAAGCTGACCAGAGAGGTGCCTTGAGTCAGGTCAGCATAGAATCATAGAATCACTCAGGTTGGAAGGGACCTCAAAGATCACCAAGTCCAACTGCAGCCTAACCATAGTGCCCTAACTCTAACGACCCTCTGCTAAATCATATCTCCGAGCGCCACATCCAAACGACTCTTGAACACATCCAGGGACAGTGATTCAACCACCTCCCTGGGGAGCCTATTCCAATGTTTAACCACCCTTTCTGTAAAGAAGTGTTTCCTAATATCCAACCTAAACCTACCTTGGCGCAACTTGAGGCCATTTCCCCTTGTCCTGTCACCTGTCACCACTGAGAAGAGACCAGCCCCACTCTCTCTGTAAGCACCTTTCAGGTATTGGAAGAGAGTAATAAGGTCTCCCCTCAGCCGCCTCTTCCCCAGACTAAACAGCAGCTGTAGCTCCCTCAGCCTCTCCTCATAGGGCTGATTTTCCAAGCCCTTCACAAGCCTTGTTGCCCTTCTCTGGACCTGCTCCAGTACCTCCACATCCTTTCTGTACTGAGGTGTCCAAAACTGAACACAGTACTCGAGGTGAGGCCTCACCAATGCCGAGTACAGGGGCAGGATGACTTCCCTAGTCCTGATCACCACACCATTCCTGATACAAGCCAGGATGCCATTGGCCTTCTTGGCTGCCAGGGCACACTGCTGGCTCATATTCAGCCGACTGTCCATCAGCACACCAAGGTCCCTTTCCATGCCTACTGCTATTTGAGGGATATGCTTTGCCTGACCATTTAGCTGTGTACAAGTTTTCCCTGCCCTGTTGTTGCCCTTCCTGCAGGGAGGGAGCAAGTTCATCCAAGAGAAAGCACCAGGGCAGGCTGTGGGAGAGGAAGCATGTTCCTGACAAGGAGGAAGAAGGCAGGGTGGAGACCAAGGCTTTGTGCAAAGACCTCTCTTGGAAGTCCCTTGATCACCCCCTTTCACAATTCCTAGTGCCTCAAGCATAATTCCAGGAAGTCCTTAACTCTTACCTAGTTTCCTAAGTATTGCTGTCCCTAAGAAAAAAAGCACTTTAACCAAGTGCTATCAGGTCTACAGAAACACTGAGTCTTTGCTGGCTTAACTCCAGCAGCCAAGGACCACCTCTTGAAAGCTGGCCATCCCCAGAGTAGCCCTGTAAGCTAAGCCCAGTGAGCAAATCTGTGTGGAATGGCTCCAGCGCTGCAAAGACTGTTTCACGTTTCTTTAAACTCAAAAGCTGGAAAATTTGGAGCCAGCACTAAATATTTGTTCCACTTTCAAAGCTGAGCATCAGGGAGCCATTCCTTAAATAGTGAATGTCTGTTCTCTGAGCACACATGTGCTTATAGCATAGCTCTTGCCAGCATTTTCCCTTCCTCGTGCTTCCCGCACAAATGTGCATATAGCTTTTTAGCCATCCTTTTTTTACCCTTTAAAGATGATGTGAGGGGTAGTGGTTGTTCCTTCTCTGGTACAGGTGGCAGTAACATTGTACAAACAGTTTTTGGCCTTAATTGGTAAAGCTTGCCACACTAGCTATCCTATTTCTTGTCAGAAGTGATAAATCGGACACAGTTTTGGAGCAGATGAAAAGTTAGACAAAATACATTAGTCAAAGACACTTCAGCATATCAGTTACTCTCCTGTGGTATGTGAGTAATAATTCAGTTCTTAAAATCTTCCATGTGGGCTTGGGAGGTCACCTGAGTTCCCATTACAGGAATTTAGCACTGAGTCAATGTGAGGTAGCGGTACTAAGCTGCACGTGAATTGATAGATTGCTTTGAATTGCTGTCTGTGTAACTAGAAACAGCAGCTGGCTCCAGCCTGGAATTTGGGATCCTGGTCTCCACTAATCCATCTTCCTGGAACATTCACATCATGCACTATCACTTCACACAGGCAGTCAGTCCCAACTTAACTCAGCTCTGTCCCTTCTTTAAATAGCGTGAGCTGGGCAAACCCAAGGTATTACCTTGGGATAGCTCTCAGAGATGCAACAAGTGCAAGCTGACATGTCCCAAAGGTCTGTTGTCCATTCCTTCCACCTTTGGTGATTGTGTCTTCCCAGTTTATGCAGTGGAGAGGTTGTCCTGGAGCTGCATCACTTCAAGGAAATGCAGTAGATCTTGATATAAGAAAGAGTCAAGTCTTCCTACACCTCCTGCATCAGCTTCCTTCCCCAACCAAAAGAAAGTCAAGGGTGAAAGTTTTCAGAGTTTTGACCAGATTTTCTACTAACAGGTTTTTGTTTGCTTGTTTGCTTTCAGCAACCATGCTTTTGCGTCTGAGTAGAAATTTTATTTCTAACCCCACAGAGGGGACAATATGCCAGAGGAAGTCAGAATGGCCAAGACAAAATTGCAGAAATTTCTACTGCTGAGCTGAGAAAAACACGCCCATTTACCGACCCTTACATCCATCATATTTCAGACAGCACTGAGAACTAGAAAATAATAAAGTTGGGTGTCAAGATCTTGAAGCCAAAAGCAGCCAGCTGAGGCAAATGAGGAAGGATGGAAGGAGTGAATCAAATAGTTGAAGAGCATGAGGTAAGCTGATAAATTCTGGGGTAAAATGCAGGATAGGGGTTAAAAGAAGATAATAAAATTAATGGTAACCAGTATAGTTTTTGAAAACTGTATAGTGTCAAAAAATCAATGTGCTTTTTGTAAGATGTCACCTGTTTACTTGATAAGGGTAATGGCTTTGATATTTACTTAAATATACATTTCTATATGAATTTCGATAAAGCAAGTGATTTTGTTCCAGATGGTATTTGGAGTCACAACAATGTAAGAAATACATAAGATGAATTCAAGACATTAATTGAATTGCAATCTGACAGATAGTCATACTTGCTAAAGCAATTGCAGTGGGGGAATCATTCAGAAAGGGCACTTTTGACAGATGCACCGAAAGTCTCAGTCCTTGGCTCAGAGCTGCTCAGTCCCTTGGTTTTTGGCTTGAGAACAAATACTGTATTTCATTAGGCAAAGATCATGATGATACAACCAATGATGAAGTAAGTAATTTTAGGACAGCGTCAAGGACAAAACTGTTTTGTCTGGCGAACTTCTCTCATAGAAACAATGTGTATTTAAATTGCCGATCAAATTCAAGGTACTTGCAGACTAAAAGTGTGCTTTTAATCATGTTAAATAGGCACTGTTTTGCAAACTAGTGACTTAGCCAGGCCGGTTGTCATGATGGGTAATCAGCTAAAGACACGCTCCCTTTGTGATACAGTACACCTGAAAGCAAATGCTACTGTCTTGCTGAGTAAAGGTCAAGGAGGTGATATTTCCATGTGTACCACGTTAATGAGACTATTATTGAAATACCAAGTCCACTTTTGGTGTTTACACATTTTAAAGGGATATTGACAGATGGGCAGAGAACAGAGTAGCTTAGCAGCATGAACATAGGTTGAACCACGCTGTCTAAAGAGAGAAGGAAGAAGCTAAGTCTGTTTAGTTTGTGAAATACGAGGTTTGATATTCTTCCACCAGTACCGAAAAGCAAAGAGGTATCTAATAATTAATGAATGATTAGATGCCAAGGGTGGACAGATTCAGGTTAGAAAGCAGGCAACTAAAAATGTCTTTTGTTTGCAGCATCAGCAGCCAACCACCTACTTTGGGATGTCGGGTTTGTCTGTCAGGTAAAGTCTATTAGCAGCAAGAACTGAGTCTTTTCAAAAAAGATAGGATACTGGTGAGCAGATTTGTGTGAGGCCCATGTATTATGATGAAATACCATGGTTTAAAAATTTTGAGCAAAGACAGTGAATGTCTGGAAACAATCCAAGTGTTACAGGCAGTAGTGCAGTGAAACTTGGTTTGATCTGAGCACTGCAGGTAGAGACAGCAGAGCAGACAGCAAGAGTCATCTTTCAGCTTGCAAACCAAGGGTGGAGCTCCTTGGAGATGTTGCTACTAACTAGAGCAAGCTGCCTGGTATACCATGTTTAGCTTAGTCCTCTTGCTAACTTCAAGGCTTTCAGGATCTAACAAGCCCTGAAGCTCTTTCACTGTGGCTGTTGATCTGAAGACAGTCTTTCAAGATGATGGTTTAAGAATGAGGTTCTTAATACAAAGGGAATTAACAGTGTGTCTCTTGCATGGGTTTATGACACACTGAATATTGATGTCAATTTACAATTGATTTTCAAATCTGGCATGTCATCAGAATATAAATCTAGTAAGAGATTGGTAGGAGGTTCCAAATTAAAAAAAAATCAGAACAATGCATGAGATGAAAATTCTGTCTAGGTAGACATTTTGTAGGTGATAATATAGCAATAAGTATATTGCAGTCATTGAAGAAAGATAGCAAGGGAATCTCTTAGTTCCCTTTCTGCTACTCTATGAGGAAGAGAAGTTCTGATAAAGACTGAGAAGTAACCAACATGCTGTACATGTATACGTAGGGAGGTCTGGATCAGAACAAATTTCTTGGTCCACAGTGGACTGTGAATCCTAGTTTTGGGCCAGTGGCAGTTGGTCAATGACTGAGAGTACTGGCTTATATGCATGCAAAACAAAAATCATCTCCAGTCTGAAGCTTTCTTCCTACTTGAATGTGTTAGCAACTCAATCATTAGATGTCTGTCTGCATTGGGATGCAAGAGGTGGCATCTATATGGTAGGCAGTATTTACAGATTGAAAATCTATTCTTTGCTGGGTTAGTGAAATATCCTGTGGGCTGGAAGAAGTGTGATAGCAGGCATACCTATCTTTACAATATGTTTTAAATGAAGCAATTACATTTTGAAGAATGTGCTGTGTGGTGGGGATAAAGTAGGAATGAGGGTCGGGGGTTACTGACCTCTCTGATAGAGAGATAGAAGCTGAAAGAGAGGAGTACAGGGTTGTTAATCAACATAGAGATAACTGCCTTTTTCATAAATGGCCTGCCCCCACCATCACTGAGATCAGTGTGGGCAATTTATGAGGCCTGTCAGGCATATGAGAAGTGTAATGATGTAATATGTGTAAATATCTGTCCTGTATGTGAGTGACTTGTACCTGAATAAACCCTGCTAAGTCATTATGGGCCAGAAATGAATGCCAGCAGCACTAATACACTCAGAAAGCCTCTCGATCCCTTTTGAAGGGCCTTCCTATTACTTCAAACAAAAGCAACACAGAACAAGCTTTTCTCTCAGAGGAAATATATAATATATGCGTATAATATATCACATGTTAGTTGTGACTACTTGGGAGGCTGGAAGAAGTTTGACTTTATCTGAGCAAAAAATAGATGTACATTTCTGAAATTGAATAAATTTTACCTGTAGGAGGAATTCTGATGTTAGTATGATTGGGCCTATTCTAGGATCAAACTTTTGATGGGGTCATTTGTTTTCATGTATTTGTCTTCACGGCTGTTCTAGCCAAAGTGTAGAGAAAGTTTAGGGGCTGGGGTCGTGCATCTTTCATCAGATCAATTGCACTAACATTTAGAAGTTGTCTAAGAGGCATGGTTTTGTGCGGAAATACTGGTGGTAGGTGGATGATTGGACTAGATGACCTTGGAGATCTTTTCCAACCTTGGTGATTATGATTGCACGTATGCTTGATCTGCTTCATGGGACCTACTGATAAAAGCTTGTATTGTCAAAACTGCTTGCTTGTCTTGCTATTTCCAACCACCCTATCAGCTTCTCACAGAGGAAGCTCTCCAGAGCTGACTTGTTTGGGTCAGCTGGGGAATTCACACTCTGCTTGCCCACACTCATAGGCTGACACTGACTCTTCATGTGACCAATGCGAGTGGCAAGGCTCAGAGATGGAGGGATCAGCCTCTATAAAACTAAGTAAAAGAAGTGGAAACATGGACAGAAGGAGGTGAGATCTTTAAATGGCACCAAAATGAGTGCTGATTGGGGCAGTCAACAATTGCCAGTAGGTTGGCATATTCACTGAGAGAATACAGGCAGGAGTTGGGCGTGCAGCATTTCTTCAGACGCACGTACTCGAAAAGCTGACTGTTATTTCATGTTGCCTCATGAAAGGTAATGTTTCTGTTCAAGACCTGCTTGTCACTTAAATCTCTATACTACTATACCTCTATAACCAAGGCAATGAAAGAGAGGTCATTTTACCAGGAAACACGGAGGGTGGATTGACACCGACTGTTTTATTTGTGGAGGCAAAAAATGCTGAAGACTGAAGGAAAGTACCGAAAGAAGAGAAAATGAAAGCATATTCTAATTTCCAGCCTCAGTATATTACAGCTCAGGCTACACATGTTTTCAGGGCGTGGGAACAATGCTGTCTGTCATCCAAAGTCCATTGCTCTTTTCTGTATGGTTTCCCCAACAAGGGTGGGGGGGGAGGGATCACCCAGACCCTCCCTGGCACAGGCTCAGCTCAGGGACTGCATTACAGCAGGGTCCTGGCCATCGTGAGTTGGTAGCTGCTGAGAAGAGCAGTCCCACCCTTCCTCCTGCTTCGTCGGCATCACTTGCTGGGAGCAGCCGGCTGCTGCATTGCTCTCTGTCCAGCCTCCCACATGGCTATTTTTAACATGGATCAGCATCTCGATTCCCTTCATGTGGCCTCATGCTCTTGCCAGCAGAAATGGACTGTGAAGCTACAGAGTTAACCCCAGCATCTTCGGTGAGAGCAGGCTCCCTGCCTGCCGCCCATCTCCATCTGCTCTATGCAGAAGCACCCCCTGCACAGACAGTGTTCCAAGGTCAGTGCCTGGCACATGTTTCTTTACTTGTGCTGGAAGCCTTTCCCACAGTAATGTGGAAGGTTTTTCCCATTTCTGTGGTGCATGGGTACAAGCTTATACTGCTCAGCACAGCGTATGTAGGCCTGGGATCACTTAAAAGCTATTCTATCCCACAGTACATGAATTATTTGTAAGGTCTGCTAGGAGAGTCAGGTTTTTTCCTTTTCATGAGAAAATCATACTTTCCATCATGAAATTTCACTCAGTTTCTTCCTGTAGCCCTCTAGCCTGTAGAATTTCTGCTGGTAAATAATTAAGATTACAGAACTGTGGGAATAGAACTCTAAATGGGAAACTGCACCAGAAGTGCATTTCTGTGTGGAGTTTGAATACTTTATTTCTGAGTCTGACTGTGCTGACCACAACAGGCTCCAAGCATAATCCATCCCCCAGCTGAAGTCAGTAGGGGTAGGATCCATCTCATCTCACTTGAAAGGTCAGCACTATACATGGCTGTATCCAGAGCAGTCAGACAGACTCCCTTTGTAGTCAGAAGAGTAAATGTGTTTTGGCACTCAGTCAGAACTATTTTAGATTTCTGACTAAAGATGTGGACAAACTTCTCTTGGTGGGCGGTCAATCAGTTGCCAATAATGAGTTTAGGTTTGGATATCTACGTCCCAAGTCAGCTGATATGTACCCTCAAACTTTCCACTTATTTCACCTGGCTCCTGACCAGATCTTGGTAGATGAGCATTCAGTTCTGACTACTCACACAATTGTGACGTTAACCTTTGAGTTCTTGCTTCGTAAGATCTTGAACTAAGTGAATATGATGTTAGTGGAGATGCATAATTTACCAGCTCTCTTTATTCTTGCCAAGTGTTCAATGATGTCTGCCAACATTTCTGTGACTTTCATGACAAATTAGAGTTTATAGTACAAGATTCACAGAATAATTCAGGTAGGAAGGGATCTCTTGAGCTCACCCAGCTGCTCCTAGCCAAACTCCTGCTCAAAGCAGGGATCAGAACAGGTCACTCAGAAGAAGGGATCACTCAGAGCTTTGTCCAGCTGATCTTTAAAGTCTTCAAGGGTGAAATCTGCATGACCTGTTGGTGCTACTTGCTCCACTCTCTGCTTGGCTGTCCATATAGGGAAAAAGACTTTTCTCACATCATGTCAGAACATCTTCTATTGCAGCACACAGCCTTTGTGTCTCATCCTCCCACTATGCATGTCTGTGGAAAGCCTGGCTCAGGCTTCTTAATCACATCCTTGCAGGTACCAGTGGGCTGCTGATAGGCCCCTTGGAAGCCATCTCTTTTCTAGACTGGATGAGGCCTGGTTCCTCAGCCTCTCTTCCTAGGCCAAATGCTCCAGCACAGTGGTGGCCCTCTGCTGAACTCATTCCATGTAGTTGGTGTCTTTCCTGCACTAGGGGGCTCAAAACTGGATACAGTGTTTGCTTATGCTCTGACAAGCCCAGAGTAGAAGAGAATAACCACTTTTCCCTATCTGCTGGCTCCTGTTGGTGCAGCGCAGCGCTCTGTTGGCTTTCATTGCAGCCAGCAGGCACTGTTGGCTCTTCCAGGGCTCCCAGGTCCCTTGAAGCAGTCAGTTGGTCCCTGACCTGTGCTGTTTGATTGGTATGATTTTGGCAAAAAGTATCGTAGGGACTGGGAGTTGTGGTGAGAGTTAGCAGTCATTATTATTATTATTAGTTATCATGAAGCCATGTGGTTAGAGTAACTTCAGAGATCGAAAGTTCATTGGTATTTACTGGGAATATTTTCCTAAAACATAACCCTCACTGGGATTTATTATTTAGTTGAATCCTGGAAAAAAAGAATGAGGAGTCTGATGTGGAAACTTTAACAGCTCAAATAAAAAGAACAGTTAATTATATTTTGGGAGATTCTGATCTTTTTGGCATGAAAGCTGTGAAGTGCTGAGGTGCTCAGGCTTGTTATATGCAGGCTTTTCTTCTCTTTTTGGCACTCAGCAGTGCAGCATATGAACAACCTGCTGCTGCTGTTGTATTCAGCCTTGTGACTCCCTTGCAAAGCAGAAATGAATTGTACTCACTGTTTGGAAGGGAGAAGCTCTGGTGCAGAAACTCCACCTCTTGCCTAATTTTAGCTGCCAGAAGTTCAGGCCTCCAGACCCATACTGGCAACCCACAATCCCTCCGGAAAGGGAGAAACAAGTCTCTCAAGAGATTCCTTCACTTAATCTCTTTCCTACCTATTTCAGAATAATTAGTCTTAATTACTAGACTTTAATCAAGGCTTAAGGCTAAAATCTCAGCTCAGGTTAAGTTTGGATATTACCAGGTGTATGGTTGTTATTATACAAGGTGGTAACAAATGAATATCCAGAGGTTATAGGGAACAACTCACCCACTCTGAGGCTTCACGGCAAGGATGGATGCTCGCCACAGGAAACTCCACACAGGAGCGATCTCAAAAGAGATGCTGCCTTGGTGGTAGTCAGCCCTTAAATGGGATCTAGGAGAGGTGGAGTCAAGCTCCACCCCTTCCGGGAGCACAGTTGAATTACCTTCACCTGTGCTCCCGCAGCTGAGCCATCACCTGCCTCAGAGGGTTAATCAGAGGTTCAGGCTGTGATTAACAGTTTCCATACACTCCACCCCTTCACAGCATGAACCAATGATTAGGTGAGTTTTTCCTTATTACAGGGATCCAACACAACGCTTATACAATTTCCCGTCGCAAAATATATTGACATAATTCGAGCGATGATTGATGCAAGTTCACGGTCTTCCATGGGCCAGTGCTCGATTGATGTTGTTGGAGGCAAGCAATCATGAGGTGCACATCCATCTGTTTCATCAGTCCCATTCCTTCCGATGATTCTGGAAGCTCAAAGACTCAGGGGGAGTAATACAGATGTTTCAAAGGTACCAGGAGGGGAAGATCTGCCCTCCAGGGTAGGATACAGGCCGTATTTCTATCCTGGGTCAATACTTCAGCTTGTACCGGAGCATGCCCCGGTCGCCTATACCACACCCTTTGGCCAGTTATTTGTGGTTGTATAACTATATCTGGCACCAAAGGGGGTGTCTTGATCTGCCACAGGGACATGATGGGCGCCCCTTTAGCAATAAAGATTGGAGTATTGACCACAATATCCGTAGGCCATGTACCTATCACCGAGGGGGCTACTGAGCCTCCTACCTCCAATAATCTCCCCCAAGGTGCCAGTAAACCACACCACTTGGGTTCTACTTGCACCTTCCAGGGCCACTTTACCTTATGGATTCCTGGTTCTAAATTCTCAGGGGCAGGGAGCAGAAGATTATTTTCATTACCAATCTGGGGTCTTACCTGATTATCAGTGCCCGTAACTTGGATCCTAAGCGGGGAGGCCCATATTGTTTGTAGCATTTTTAGGGCACTAGGCCTGCCATCCCGAGGTCTTTCATTCAAGTCCCGCAGAGTTTCATAGAGTCTCTTTGTCCACCCCTGCAGGGACTGAGAGTCTGTCTTCAGGGCAGCCTTGAGAATACCATTATAACGTTCAATGAGGCCTGCCCCAGTTGGATTATATGGCAGGTGGAATCGCCATTCAATGTTGTTCTCTTCTGCCCAATGCTGTATTGTTGCACCAGTAAAATGAGTCCCCTGGTCGCTCTCGATCACTTGAGGTGTCCCATAGGCAGACATCAGTTTCATGAGTGCCTTAATTGTATATGCCTGATTTGCCTTTGGTACTGGATAGGCCTGCAGTAGCCCACTTACTGTATCGACGCAGGTCAGGGCATACCTCGCCCCCTCAGACCGAGGGAGGGGCCCGATGTAATCAACCTGCCATCGCTGCAGAGGACTGTATCCTCTAGCAATATGGGCTGTTGTTTCGGGCAACGATCTCGGTCTCATCTTCGAGCAAGCGTCGCAATCTCGACATGCCTGGGTGATGTCAGATAGTTGTACGGGCAGTCCCCATGCTTTAGCAGCTGCCCACATTATCTTCTGTCCAGCATGTCGCAGTTTCTGGTGTAACCAACGGGCAATGTTCTCGGACTGCGAACTCTCAATCCATCGAATTCGGGCCAGTGTGTCGGCTTCATCATTTCCCGGTGACTGTAGGGGTTGGTGACCAGAGACATGGTAGACACATACAGTCCTATGTTTAACTGCATTCCATATGTCTAACCACATGTCTTTACCCCAGATTGGTCGGGCGTGAATAGTCCATTCCTGGGTAGCCCACTGTGCAATCCAAAGAGTAAGCCCCCGATATACAGCCCAACTATCTGTACAGATGTTCAGAGTACCATCACCGGGTTCCCTGGTTATAACCATCCACACGGCTTGCAATTCTGCCCATTGGCTGCTCTGACCGTCCCCCTCATCAAACCAGATTGTCTCAGTAGAGGGATGATATGCTATTGCTCTCCACTTGCTTGGGTTGCCCTTGCTGGATCCATCCGTGTACCACGCATCTTCAGGAATAGGATATTTTCCTTCCTGGACGGGACTCTTCTCTGGTGGAGCGACCAATGTTTCTCTTGGTGCATCACTATGATATGTCACTGGGCCTAGGATTTTCTGTAGTTCTTCTTTCAGCGGTGACGAAGACAGACTACTTCTTTGGCTGAGATAGGCGACCCATCGTGCCACCGTTTGTGCTTGGGCCACCCCCGTCTTAGGAAGGTGGGTCAGATCTCTTACCCACCCCTGGATTGGCAGAGTGGTTTTGACTAAGATCTCTGCTGTTTGAGTTATTGGTTCTACTGCCTGTAATGCTGAATAGGCAGCCAATAACTGTTTTTCGATCATACTATATCTTTCTTCTGCTCCGTGCCAAACCTGAGACCAGAATCCAATAGGGGTCCGAATAGAACTCTGGCGTTGCCACAGGCCCCAGCCAAAACCATCCTGAGTAACATGAACATCTAATTCAGCTGGGAGGGTAGGATCAAATATACCCAATGCCTGGGCTTGTTTAACTGCCAGTTTTGCCTGTTGGAAAGCGTCTTGTTCTATTTTTCCCCAATCCCATAATTGCCCCTTTTTCGTGAGTCTATACAATGGTCTTAGCAGCTGCGCTAAATGAGGTATAAAGGAGCGCCAGTACCCCAATATACCCAAAAATTCCTGCAGCTGCTTTGGTGTCGTAGGGACTGGAAACGCCTGAACCTTATCTATTACAGCACTGGGTAGTACTTTGGTTTTCCCAGACCAAACTACCCCCAGGAATTTCACAGAGAGGCCCGGGCCTTGCACCTTCTGAGGATTTATAGCCCATCCTCTTCCCTTTAGATAGGTGGTTAACAAATCTGCTGCTTGCCCCACTGTTTCCAATACGGTCTTTTAATAATTGATTCTCACTTTCCAATACATTTGATCTAATTTCTGCTTGATTTAAAGCAGTTAATAGTGGCCATGCCACTGTAGAAGCAGCTAATCGCCGTTCTTTCGTAATCAAGATGTCATTACTTAGCCCTTCAAAGTATTCCGTCATGCGGAATGGAGAAAAATTCCCTATAACCCTCAAGGGACCCCATTTTTCAATTATAGTAGCCATTTGATAATAGGGAGAACCCATAAACCCTGGGATCTGCCCCGGAATCATCTTGTCTAAGGGGGTGATGTTCTCCCCCTTGACCCATTTATACATTCTCCACAGAAAAGACATTCTCTCTCTCCTGGCTGGCTCGCCAAATGTATGGTTGTTATTATACAAGGTGGTAACAAATGAATATCCAGAGGTTATAGGGAACAACTCACCCACTCTGAGGCTTCACGGCAAGGATGGATGCTCGCCACAGGAAACTCCACACAGGAGCAATCTCAAAAGAGATGCTGCCTTGGTGGTAGTCAGCCCTTAAATGGGATCTAGGAGAGGTGGAGTCAAGCTCCACCCCTTCCGGGAGCACAGTTGAATTACCTTCACCTGTGCTCCCGCAGCTGAGCCATCACCTGCCTCAGAGGGTTAATCAGAGGTTCAGGCTGTGATTAACAGTTTCCATACACCAGGTAAGTGCTTCTCCTTCCAACTAGCCATGGGGAACATAGAGTCCTTGTAGGATTTTCTCCAAATTAAACAATCCTCCAGACCATCCCTTATGTTTCCTGAAAAAAACCCTGGAGACACTGTGGGCTGAGGGAGGTGGTGAGCAGACAGTTGTCCCTCTTTTCCATCAGTTTTGCTTTTGGCAGGACATTTGCTCTCCGATAATATGGACTCATGGTTGCTGGGGAGTTGGGTTTGGTATTTCCATTCCCACCACCTTGCATCTGTGAGTGGTCTTGGCAGACGGGCAATAAACACTCCCATTGGAAAGAAGACTGACCTGTGTCAATGGAGAAAATGTTGCTCTTTAGCTGCTAGAGTGCTTGGAATTTCTTGCAGTAGAAACAGTACTAAAATACTCCTTATTTCCTTCACCACTTCTTTGCTACTGATTTTGACTACTAATTTCAGTGATACACCTCTGCAGACTTCTAGATAAAACCCAGCTGCGGATGACTTTTGCTGGAGGTAAGGGCTTTGGGTTTGTGTTTTGTGTGGTTCTTATGAGATGAGCCGAATTCTCACACTGGGAGTAAAAATTACCAATATGTGTGTGCAGTACAAAGCAAACTGATGGCATCCTGGGACACAAGCTATCAGTTTTACATCTAGCCTGTGGGGGTCCTGGCTGGGTTGTGCTATTCGCGGGTTTGACTAAGAGAACACTTCAAACAAAGAAACTTCAATACAGAGCAGAATCTTTGATCACGTTTTCCTGCATATTGAAAAGCTTTCTTGCACAATCAGCTCATAGCAGTAAAAAGTGCTACAGGCTCCCATTACAAGGGCCAGCCCCTGCCCCAGCTCTTCCTCAAAGGCGCCTCAGTGTTTTGGGTAGAAGGGTTGTGCGGTAACCTAAATGACAGCAAGTCTCAATTAAGATTTAGTTTGTAGGTTAAAACTATTCAGTGATTTAGTCTCAGGGATTAAGGAAAACAAAACCTTACCGACGGCTGGATAAAATTCACATTCCTTTCAATTGTGATCATCCTACATCAAGGAAATGTTTGAAATGTTGGCAGTCTCCTACGATATGCCTGTGAAAGTTATTATATTGCTTTAAGTAATTTCAGAAAAAGGAACCAAAAGCTATAGCACAAATGTGTTATATAAATCTTCATTGGGATCACTGCTGTTTTTATAAAAATAGTTTGATCAATGTTGGGTCTCAGTGGGTGACCTTTAAAGAGACCACATCAAATAGAGGGGCAGAGCTGTAGATCTCCACCCCCATGCTGGCTCTTCACAAGAGCGCCTCTAGACAGCTATGTCATCTCTAGCCATAAAATAAATTGAAGAATGTCTGTGTTGCTAAAGAGTAAAAAAAGGAGCCTCTCTCCTGGAGCAGCCACATCCCTAGGCTGCAAGGTGAGCTGCTCACCTGCATGGGGGAGTAAGGGAGAATGAAACCTGTAAAATAAGATCCCTTTTCCCTTCTCTAATTCTCTTCATGATTACATGAAAAAATATCCTCTCTTCGGCTATTTTAGTCCTTAGTACTGCTTGTCATTTTCTAGAAGAGCCCTTCAGTTCTTTTCTAGTAGCAAATGATAAGAGGAAGGAAACTACCATGAAGAAGGGGAAAAGAGCACAGACCAGCTCTGGTTTAAGCATCCATAAAAACCACAAAATCCTCTGGAGTTTTCACTGTCCTAGCTGAGCATGTGGATATTGCAGTCATTTCCATACAAGAAATAAGGTCTAGAAAGTAAGGTTGGGCTTTCTATGAAAGGTAAGTAAAAGATACAGCATCAAGAACTTGTTGGAATGCCCAGTTGAGCAAGTGCCATCCCCCCCCCCTCCCCCCAGTACAGCTCAGGCACTGGACAGAAGGATCTCGATCCGTGGTTGGATGGAATAAGGCAGATATTCATCTGATTTTTCCCCAGCAAAACTTATTAGCAGCTGGGTTTCATCTAAGCATCTGCTAAGGTGTTGAAGGGGATGGTGTTGCAGCTGAGCTGTGATGAGCATGTCACTTGCATCTTCCTTGTTATCCCAGGGTTTGTGCTCTATCTATCTCAAGAATCTTTCCAACAGGAATACTGGATGGATCGATTACAGAGCATGCTGTGCTTACAGCTTTTTTTCTGAACTGCTCTCAAGCGCCATGTAGATGCAATCACTGTGTTTTAATAAAAGGGATTGTGAAGATAAATTGAAGATTATTTTTTTTTCTCCCTCTTGTACAGTGGTCTGTCTATATCTCCTGGGAATCTGATTATTTAGACTCCTTTTTTTTACTGCAAAGAGGGGAGAATTGTTGGCCTGGCCTTAGGTGGGTTGTCAGAGGAGGGTCTGAGAACAGCTTACCACATACTTCAAACCAAATAATGGCAAATGAAGTGCTTGTTATGCCACTCACAAACAAAGAATAGTCTCTGCTTTTCAGTTTGTTCCCCAGATGCTGTTAGGAATGTTTCAAGTATTTGGTATTCGTGATATACTCTTTGGTTAGTGTTTGATTCATTCAAATAGTTTTCCGCTGAGTAGGAAGAACAATGGTTTCCAGTTTCAATTATTGAAAGTACAAATTTGAAATTTCTTTGAAATGCTGATATTTGCTTAAAAGATGCTGCTTCTGGTAAAATGCCTGCCACTAAGCTTGTATGGTAGAGAGCTCAGAAAGTAGTTTGTTCTAAAATAGCAAATACAGGTGTAAGAAAGCTAGCAAAAAAATGATTTTGTTAAAAACAACATCTAAATGCACACACACACAAAACAACTACAAAACACTGTTACCTACAACCAAAGATATTTTGAGTAGATTTGGGATATTAACTATTGTTATCAATTAATCCACCTTGATTACTTGGGACAAACTCTACCCAGGTGCAGATTAATCTCATAGTTTTGGATTTAACAGAAGGTAGACTAGATATTTTAGTGCTGTGGGAGGTGTTAGGGCAGCCATCAGATGCATTTTCAGCAGCCGGCCCTTCAGGTTTGCGCTTCTCTGTGGGATACCATGCAGATTGGACTGCATGGAGTTGTGGTAGGAAGAAAACTTGCTTTGGGATTGATTAGAATGACTGGCAGAAGAAGCTGATGGGGACCCTGTTAGGAGGGTGAAGCACCTTCTGCAAATTACTTCACTCTTCCTCATCCCCCTTCCCTCTTGAAACACCAGATTCCCCCTTCCCTATTTATAGTCCTCTCCTCTCCTGTTGCAGGCTTGAATTTTGAATGCTCCTGCTGCAAACTACCATGTTTCGCCAACCTTCCAAGCTTGGTCCCAGCCCATTCATTCATCTCCAGTATCAGAAGCAGGCAAGTCCTATAAGCCACAACAGCACCTGGCTCAGAGGGAGGGGCAAAGCCGTTTCTCACAGGCAGTGTGGCTTGTCTGATGAAGCATAAGCTGTTATTATCTGCCTTGCTTTGTTTTCCTTAGAAGCAGACAAAAAAAAAAAAAATCCATATTCTAGACATTTAGCCTCAGCACAACACCCCCTTGACCATCCTTGGTCAAGCTTGGGCTTCTGTTTATATGACGCTCTTAACAGCACAGGTAGCTTTAACTGACCCTGTGAAGCTAAGTTCATAGAATCATAGAATTATAGAATTATAGTATTATAGAATGGCCAAGGTTGAAAAGGACCATAATGATAGTCTAGTTTCAACCCCCCTGCTACGTGCAGGGTCACCAACCACCAGACCAGGCTGCCCAGAGCCACATCCAGCCTGGCCTTGAATGCCTCCAGGGATGGGGCATCCACAACCTCCTTGGGCAACCTGTTCCAGTGCATCACCACCCTCTGAGTGAAAAAATGTTGCTCCAGAGGAAGCCTTGGCACCGTAAGCTGAATTTTCTATCTTTCTGTTATTTCTTAGTTTAGAGAGGAGTGGTTGATACAGACTTCAGCAACCTACAGTGAGGTTGCCAAGGGTTGCTTTTTGTGAAGCTTGACCACCGTGCAGGTGTTTCCATCCTTGTCTTTTCCTCCTGACTATATAGGGACAGGTTGCAAAAGGAGAAGTATAAAGGAACCCCACAGGACAGTAAAAGAAATGGGCCTTCTTTAGTAATTCATGGGTGTTGTTTAGCTGAATACACTCTTTGAGCATTTTATCCAAGTATAGCTTTTTTACCAAGGAAATGATTCCTTGGAAATAAGGTGAAAGAGGACAGAATGATTCACTTTGTGCTTACAATACACAGCATTACCCAAGACATATCCTATTGTCATACCCATTGCCCCAACTGGTGTTTCTCAGAGGCTGTCTGGCTGGGTGGTGCAGGTGGCCATGTCATGTTTCCTGAGTGTTTGTGTGCAATCACAGATCAGCAGTGAACATCTGCGGAAAGTGAAAGAAAGAGCTGTGCACCGCTGACACAGCTTTGCAGTTGTTATTCAAATAATGCTTGCAGATGCTTTTTAGCCCATTTTTTTTCTGCTTAAATCCCAGCAGCATTGAAAAACACCTTGCCCAACACTACAGACTAGCAAAGCAGTGATCGTGTTATGTCCCTCAGTCATATGAATCATGCAAATTCAGCACACACACACAAAATCATTATTTAAATTCAACCACGTGAAAATCTCTAGGCTAGAAAGCCTAGGAATGAACAGGAATGCTGAAGCAGGCCTATGTCCAAACCTTGCAAAGAACAATCTCTTCTGTCTTTAAGACTCCATTTTAAAATTATCTTTGAGCTTTCTCACACACTAAAGCTCTATTTGGAGAACTGCCACTATGTCTTGATGTATCCACAATTGCCTGAACCAGACTTCACTGTATATTCAGCAGTAAAAAGGAAATGAGAAACTTCCTGTCTGATAAATACAATAGATGAGATATTTAAATGCTGATGATCTGTTTGGTAACGTATAGCTTCCTTGGAGTAAGGATGGCCTTCTCCAGAACAGTTTATAGTGTTTCCTCTCAGCACGCGGCAGGTGAATGGGCTTTGGCCACTCAAACAACTCTGCAAACAAACCCACTGCTGCCAGCCAGCTTCCTGGTTCACCTTTGGAAATGACTGCAAGTGAAACAAGTCTTTGTATAGAACTTAACAGTAGCAGAAGAGCAGGAAGAGGTAAATCGCCACAGTCAGTTGCCAGTCAGAAGATACTCCTCCAGTGAAACAGCCTGTGGCAGTAAAATGGCGAATACTGCAGCCTTCACAGAGTTTACATGAGTTGACAGGGTTGCTCAAAACCCACTGTGCCGGTGCTCAGCTAAGCCCAGAGGGGCCCAGCTGAGCTCGGGCCAGGTAGTATTGCCTCTCAAAGCAAGAGGAGCAGCCGGGGTCACTTACCTGGCCGGGGATGCTCCAGAATCCCTCTGCAGACCCTTCCCACCTCGTTCCTTGAGTCCGTAGCCTGTGGAGGCTGTGTCTTCCCAGTGGTTTGTTGGGCAAGAGTTGGTTGTAAGAGTGTGCTTGTACTTGGTCTCCCCTTTTTCTTGTAAAAGAGAAACCGCAAATGTTTTTCTTCCGGTTTTAGTCATTTCCTTTCAGCTTGGCAAACCTTGTTTTTTGATAGGATCTCAGCTCTTCAGGCTGAGCGCGCCTTGAATAAGGCAGCTTATGTGCAGAGTTCTGCGGTCTCCTTCAGATACCACGTTTGGTGTAGCTACCCCATAAAATCATTTCCATATGATTCTTTATTTGGCAGTCCTAATTCCTGAGAACATTGCTTCAGTGCTACAAATTTTGAATCGTACACTTCTGCAAAGTCACACTGTGGGCTTAAGCAGAGGGATGGCTACAGGCTGCCTTGCTCTGCACAGCCCAGCACCAATCTAGTCACAGGCAACAAAAAGCGCTTTGGTGCTTCAGGATACTCCTTTCCATTGTTGCAAATGAGTAAGAAGTCGAGAACCTGAATTACTTTAAAAAAGTGAAGGTAAGGGATAGAGGGATTGCTGAGGACCAAGGTTTCTTTCCCATGCAGGGAGGGATAGAGGCTTCCTATGCACCTCATCATAAGCATGGAGATGCGACAAGACCCTGTCTAAACCAACAAAGTGGGACAGTGGGGCTAGGTGTCTTCAATGACAAAATTGCTATCAGTCACAAAGCAAAGAATATTCAGTGGAGAAGAGAGCAAGAGATGATGAGGGTAGGTTCACACCTCCTCTTACCTCTTGTGAAGCCCTTTCCCCAGCCCAACAAAAACAATGCTGAAATCAGGCTCTTCAGGGGCTGTTTGCAGGGAACAAGAAGAGGCCATACAGCCATTCTGCCCTTCTTCAGGCAGGGGAAAAGTTAATTAACTCAGGAGAATGGTGCTAATATCCATCATAGGAACAATACAGAAAAATATTAGACTGGATATGAGGAAGAAGTTTTTTACAACAAGAGTAGTGAAGCACTGGAACAAGTTGTCCAGAGGTGGTGGATGCCCCTTCCCTGGAGACATTCAAGACCCTGGCTGGATGGGGCTCTGAGCAACCTGATGTAGCTGTAGGTGTCCCTAATTCCATGAATCCTGTGATTTTATGATTCATGACTCTTTGAATATTGAGTAATTGAGTGTTCTGTGTTGAAATTTTAATCGGTACTGCGATGTCTCTAAGTTTCCTGCACTGTGTGATGGAGCATGGATGAAGGTGGGAGAAGGCGGAAAGAGGGAGAGTGGTGGTGTAAGACAGGTCCAAAGGAAATCTGAGACATTTTTGGTCAAGGCAAGATCCAAAGAGCTCTTGCCACTGAGTGAAAAATTGAGCCAGAGCTCCGAGGTCAAAAGGAGTGGGCAGAGGGGAGTGGAAAGCAGCAGGTCTGATGGGCCATCAACAGGAAGCTGGAGATAGCAAGGAGAGGAGTGGGAGAGAGAGAGGTTCATTTATTGCACTTCAGTTTTTCAGTCTCAGTGCACATGGCTTCAGAGTGGGATACTTACTAGAGTGCTTCTTGATGGAAGTGTTAATTTATTAATTTCAGAGAACCCTCTCAGTCTGTCCTCAGCTTTGTTCTCCTCTGAAAGGGATAAGCAGCCGCAGCTGATTTATCGCCTTACAAAGCAAATGCTGTTTATGTTTTTACCTTTATTTAAACTGCCTGTTTGCTAGCGCTAGCCATTTCCATCCATGACATGTTTTTAACATCATCAAATATTCCTAATCTCCAGACTAATCAGCCACTCACTTAGGTAAACATGATTGTTACGTTGCTTGTGGAACATTTTGCTAAAGACTGCTGTTTGCATCAGAGATAGGAGGAACCAGACCTGCAGCTGGTCATGCCAGTATCTTTTTTGAAGTCGCATTTCCCTTGTGCTTCATGGGCCAAGCTGGCTGCAGCTCCTAGTCCCATCAAGGGTAATTTATTTTGAAGATGGCAAAATCAAGATTTCAATTTCAGACCCAAAGAAATGGTTTGGGCACGTGATTCCCCCCTTGAACAAATCTTCTGCTGCACAATGTTGTCTCCAGTTGCCTGCCTTGCCCCTGGTCCTGACACTGTCCTCTCTGCTGGTGCAGCAGGCTGACACTGTGTCTGCTCCTGCACTTCCAGGCATGGCTGTGTGTACCAGAATGACTCGCATCAGCTTCATCTTGCATGCATACATGAGCCTCTCTGCGTTAATCTCTGTTGCTTTGGAAGGACTGCTGATTTTGCCTTGTTTTGAAGAACATGCTGTTTGGATTGTCCTCAAGGTCTTGTTATGGGCTTTTAAACCCTTTGCAGTAATTTCAAATAGGAAGTATTGTCTGGGATGTGATAATTGCTCCTAGGGAAGACAGATACTAAATATTACAGTAAATCCAAGGAAGCGTATCTAAGGATCCTCCTCTGTGTGGAAATGAAAGGTTATCTTTAGATAAGAGAGAAGAACCATATGCCTTTGAGCACGTCAAGATAGTTACTTGGGCTCTCCTATCCCTTTCAAGTCGATATCTCCACTCCCAGCTTCCCATTTTCCTCAACTGGGCAGACTGATGTGTATCCAGATTGGCAATTCTCCTCTGCTTGTATGACATCTGTGCATCTTGCTATTTGGACTGAATGTAAATCAGCTTCTCCTTCCATATGTGAAATGCATTATTCTCAAAGATTTTTGGTTGAACAATTATTCCAAGCTTACTTGTCCCCAAAATAAAACTAGCAGGCTTTCCTGACAGTCTTCGGGTTGGTGAAAAATGACAACAAACTGTTGCTCGAGCAGCAGAGGAAAACAGATGGCACCTTTCAAGCTGCAGAAATACTGCAGCCATCAGCTGCTGCAGTGCTTTGGCTTATTGCATCTCCCTAATATAAGTAAGTATCAGTGGCTACACTAATGAAAGATCTGTTATCTGCTCTTTGTTCTGCTTTTACAGCTTGCCTTGCCTTTCCACAAAAGTTGTTTCCAGAAGTTATTAAAGAAATTATTTTCCTATTCAACACTGGCCCAATAGGTCAGTCTTCCAGTGAGTGGCTTGCACCCCTGTTTCAGTTGTCTGCAATAATTTTCCCCAAGTCTAGTACCTCTATTTTTCTGGAGATACTTATTCCCCCAAATCCTCTTCCAACAGCCCCATGAAACTGTGTATTTATGTTTCCCCTTGAGACAATTGCTGCTTTATAATATATAGACTCATCAAGGTTTTGTCGAAGCTGAGCATGTAAATACCTGGGAAGAGCCTGGGGGTGGCAAGAGGAGCCTGGCTTCACCAAACTGCCAAAAGCCCTGTTAGTTTCATCAGAACAAAAACCTATATTGAAAGATTTCCAACTTCAGAGATACTGAAAACAGCTACAAGCTGTCTGCCTTGGGTCTCACTCTCCTTTCTCCATCTCTCACACCAAGTTCATCTCTCTGCTGTGAAAGAAGCTATCCTGCCGGCATTAGAACATTTCATCAAGTTTCAGCTGAGCTCATGTTGAAATTAGGTGAAATGCTATTCTTACTGGGCTGTTGGGTGAAAGTACAAAAACCACTCAAAGCTGCACTCCCAGCATAGAATCATAGAATCACAAAATGGTTTGAGTTGGAAGAGACCCTTAAAGATTATCTAGTCCAGCTTCCCTGCAATGAACAGGGACACCTGCAGCTCCATCAGGTTTCTCTGAGCCCCATCCAGCCTGACCTTGAATGTCTCCAGATATAGAGCATCTACCACATCTCTGGGCAACCTGTGCCAGTGCCTCACCACCCTCACTGTAAAAAAACTTGTTCCTCATATCCAATCTAAGTCTCCCCTCTTTTAGTTTGAAACCATTTCCCCTTGTCCTATCGCAACAGACCCCGCTCTAGAGTCTGCCCCCTCTTTCTTCCCCCCTTTAGATACTGAAAGTCTGCTCTCCAGTCTCCACAGATCCTTCTCTTCTCCAGGCTGAACAGTCCCAGTGTCAGGGGTTTGCTGGAAGAGTTGTGGGCCAGAAGGAGCCTTTTACGGTAAATCCGGTCCCACGCCTGGTTTGACATCCCAGTCTGCAAATGGGTACATTTTAAGGAGTTTTGTGTTCTGCCAGGAAGGCTGCAGTACAAAGTGCTCAGTATGTTATTCTGGCAGTGGGACAGAACAGCCCAGACAGCCTCTGGTTTGGATGAGGACTAAAGTGAGAGAAAAGACAACAGTGGCTTCTGGGTTGTTGTTTTTTCTTTACTAAATTGAAAAGACGTGTCCAGGGGACATGCAGCATGCATGGCCATGGAGAATGACACACTGCCTGGTTACAGCAGTGTACGGAGTCCTCCTTGCCATACTCCAGTGTGCAAGGCTGTGCTGGGCAGGGTGAGGGGCCAGGACCAGGAGAGGGAGGGACCAGCCTGTAGCTGGCCTGATGGAGTCATTTCAGAATCCTGGTTCACCTCCTGGCTTTTGGATGCCAAGCATCAAAAGAAATAAATAATAGGAAGAAGTCACTGTGAAATGAGAAAAACGCGATCAGATCCACAATTTTATCAGCTGCACTTTGAATCCCCTTCTGTCTGCTTCGTAACTGAGAGCTTTGGAGGCAGGCTTTCTCTCGGGGCAGATAGATTACTGCATTAAAATGTTCTTGGGATATTTTGTTCATCTGTGCTAAGGTTGAATTGCTCAACGTGCGCTTAAGTCAATAACAAGAAAACCCAAGGTCTATCTTTAACTACTCCAAATTGTTTTCCCTTAAAATAACGGAATGCATAATTGCTATGGCTTGAGCAATAGTTTACAGAAGTATGTTTTGGTATTTTTGGTGTAGGGGAAAGAGGGCAGAATGGCAGGGGAAGTGGGAGCAAGGCACTTGTCCTTTCCCATGGGACCAGGAAAGTGGGGGATGCCCTGAGGCCATGGAGTGGCATCGTTCTGAGGGGAAAGGGCTGAGTGGGGCTGGGGGGCTGCAAGTGTCAGATGCTGATGTGCAGGCTCCCATTTCCCAGGAAAATGCATTTAAACTGGGAGAGGTGCAGAGATGGGTCATTAGGTTCATTAAGCGATTAAGGTTTTGGTTTTTTTTTTTTAGGGAGAAGTATTACAAAAGTTTGCTGGTTTGTTTATCTTAGCATAAAAAACTTCAAGGGAATACAATTGTCCATGCATACTTCAGCAAATAGCAGTAGAAGAAGAGAGCTGTTTATGCTGAGAGAAGATACTGACCTGAGAAAAATGGATATTGAGTGATTCTGGGAGTGCTGAAAGGAGACCTCTACATGTGGGAGAGCAAGAAGGAAGCATTTCATTCCAGAGGAAAGCAACGGAGATGGTGAAGGGACAAGAAAACAAGAGTTATGTGGAGTGATGGAGGAACTGGGGCTGCTTAGTCTGCAGAAGAGGAAACTGAAGGGAGACCTCACCAGTCTCTGCAGCTACCTGAAAGGAGATGGCAGGGAGGTGTGTGTTGGTTGCTTTTCTTGAGTGACAAGTGATAGGACATGACGAAATGGCCCCAAGTTGCACCAAGGGAGGCTTAGATTGGGTTTTGGGAAGAATTTCTTCACAGAAAGGATTATCAGTGAGCTGCCCATGGAAGTCCCCATCCCTGGAGGTAATTGAGAAATATGGATGTGGCGCCAAGGGGTATTGTTTAGTGATGGTACTTGGTGGTGTTGCATGATGGTTGGACTTGATGATCTTAAGGGTTTTTTTTCCAACATAAATTATTCTATGCTTCTATAATTAGTGCAACAAGAACAAACACAGTTTGAAGGTGCAGGTTAAGAGGCACGGTATGAACTATGAGAGGAATGTCGTTTTCAATCTGGTTGCAGCAGGGTTTACGATATCTAGTGACAAGAAGAGAAGCTTTTTAGTTGATGAGCAATTTAACATGGGGAGTATTTAAGATCACCCCAGATATTTCTAATGCCTCGTGCTTGCAAAGTTTTGAGAACAGTACAGTGATGCTGTTTTGACTTTGCTTTGCTTTGGGTTTATTTAGAGCAGGATAAAATTCTGCAGCAGGACTGAGGAGGGTAGCTGTGAAGAAACAGAACTTTTGTGAAGGGTTGGAGCATGAGGGAGGGCACTTTCAGCAGTGCTGTGCACTGCGTGCCTTGCTTGTCCTCGCTGTTTATTACCCTGTTGTTTAAAATTAATGAGGGTTGTATGTATCTTGTAAATGAACATATAGGATCATTTCCAAAGTTTCCATCCATTTATTTCTCTCCTAAGAAGAAACTAATGAGATCTGCAGAAGTTTTTCATCGTAAATAAACTCCTTGACAAATATTTGAATGTCTTTGTTTAATAAGTCAGTTGTAAATATTTTTGCCATAGCTCAATTGTTACCAGAAATAAGTCAGTCCTGGAATTTACTCCCTAATATGTCAGATCTTCCCGGAATAACTGCATTCCAGAGGTCACATTCTGTGAATTTCTTTCCTCACTTAAATCACTCGCCAGTCTGAAGGGTCCTATATGCCTGCTGTTGTGAAACCCAGTAGCCATCTGCATTTAATCACTTCCAGGGAAAATAGCTACATGTCGTGCTTCTGGATCTATGTTTTCCCTTTGAGAGCAAGCATTATCATTATTCACATTTTATGTGCATGTGAAGGATGGCCTTACCTTCCGTTCCCAAAAAAGCACAGTGGGGTACTGCTGTGATCATAATGATCATTCTTCAGTGTGAAGTGGTAACATTATGCTTTACCGACAGCTTTAATATTATTGCTATGGTACTGCTTTGATATGAAGAAAGGAGAAATGTGCACTTGGACTTCAGTGAGAACTGAATGCTGTGGTTTTATGCATCGTATTGTTTTCTGTAATTTAAGAACTTCCAGTCTGGGTAAAACTTAGAAATTGGCCAAGAGTCTGGAAAGGGCACAGAGAGGAAAAAGAGAAGTAATTCCTTAAACCAAACACATCCAACCCACAGCCTGCACCTGGCCTGGCCCAGCTGGCAACATGGCCACTCCTGGCCCCGTATTGTAGAGGCAGTGGCTCTTCTTAGCGGAGTGGCCCCAGGCAAGCACTCATCACTCACAGCAACCCAACCCATGCTGAGAAATATGTTTTGTGGCTGAGAATTTTATCTATCAAATAGTGTTGCTGTTTGTATTTAGTTGTAGCTATGCTGGAAATAAATAGGAGGCATTACTTTTGGAGCAACTTGTCTATTTGGGGCTCTAGACAATTCCTTTTTACTCACTGTAGCCAAAAGTTTGGACACCTATGCCTTCAACCAGACTGAAATTGTCACTGTCCTTGGGGTGGGACTCGGTTGGGAGAAGGATGAGGGAGGGAAAAGGGACAGATGAGGCATGCAGGTGGTGGGATGTTCTTCAGAAGACATCACCTGAATCTATGAGAACTGTTTCACCTTATGTCTTCAGCATGAAAGATACTCAAGTTGCTAAAATGGGACAGAACTAAAGGCCAAACTCCCTTTTTCTTGTTTATGCTACCTCATTTTCCATTAGGCAAGCAAATAGGCCCATTTCAGGATCAGAGGGAAACAATCGTCTTTATTTTCTTCTAGGTGAAAAAAAAAACAAACCAAATCCACAATCACGTATCTTCCTTCTTCAAAGTGTAATTTATCATGAATGTGCAAGCAGGAAAAAAATGCTAATTCTGAACAGCTAACATAAGGGTTTTTTTTTTCTTTTTTTACTTTTTTTTTTTTTTTTTCCAGGCTAATAGTGAGACAGTGATCCTGGTCATTTGATGAGAAAATAGGAAAGTGGAGGGTCCCTCTAGAACAGACCCCGCTTCTTCTCTTTTTAGTATTTTGCATGGAAAGACGCCGAGTTTGGCAACCTTTCAAAGCCTGCAGTCTTTTGGCTGAACTATTTTGAGTCTGGGAGCTTTTGGTTATTCTTTGCCCAAATGTCAGCGCTTTGCTCTCTATTAGACGTGTGCAACGAATGATTTCACTTAACCAAAGCCCTGGTTTTCCACAGGAAACTGTTTGCAGTGGAAGAAGGCTTGGCTTTACCTCGAACAGCATCCTGGCAGAGCCAGGTGTCCACAGCAGCCTCAGAGCCACTCAGCAATGCTTTTGACAGCAAGCAGGCAGCCACCAGGACCCACATGGAGGGCAGGGAGAACTTTTACTTAAGGAACCAGAAAATGCTGCCTGTTGTTAGGTTATTTTGTTATTCAACAGCTTACCTTGTGAGGAGGGAATACAATGTTCTCCAGATGAGAGAAGAGGATTTTCTGTGTTTTGGACTGATTCAGAGAGGCCCCTCACAAAATACTTCAGAACAACCTTAAAATAGCCTGCTCCACTAATACCAAGGAAACACTTCTTTTTGCCAAGAAACTGCGATCCTATTTTTCATGCCCACTGATTTTGGAAGGCAGATTTACAAGTCCCTTTTTGTTGGGCCCCTTTCTGAGTAAAGAGCATTAGGAAGATCAAGGTTGCTTTGTGCTTTGTTTGAAGAGCTATCAAACAGCAGCAGTATCAGATAATGTGGATTATAATGCTACAGCTCTCTACAATTTTATGCATTTTAATTACTGGTATGAAACGTATTCCACAAGACATCTGAGGCTCAGAAACAGGCACTAACTAAAGCGTGCTGATATCTCTGTTTTCCTGAACTGCATCAACAACAAAATTCTCTGTCAACACAACCTCCTCTTCCCCCTCTCCTCTGAGCTGCTGGTGCTGAGCCGCACAGCATTTTCATAATCATCTGATTTATGTAATGGCACATAAACTCAAAAAGCAGGAATAAATTGAGCCAGGAAATCCAGTGGCCTTTCCAGCGGCTTTCACAACCTCTAACACTCCTTACCTCAAATACCCAGCTGAAGTTTTACACAAAGAAAGCCCATTTTCCTCTTCACAGGACCAACGATGCTTCAAAGACACATTGATATATGGAAAGTAGATGCACAGTTGGCATCCCCTGCTGATGGAAGACCTCATCCCAGCCACCAGTTTGCAGAGCTCAACGGTAAGATAACTCAGTCTCAGAAACCTGCCCTGCTATCCTCTCAGTGCCTTTTTGGGAGCTGAACTATGCAGGAGCACTCTGATTCTCTACCTTGAGCAAACATGAGTAGGTCTGATCACTGAAAACAAAACATTTGTTGGGGTGGAAGGAGGAGGGAAGATCCACAGGATGTGTCAGGACATGTGGTTGCACAGCACTGCTAGACAAAAGCTGGGTGCCCCTCCAACCATCTACAAGCTTCAGCCCAGTTTGAAACTGAATAGGATTTCAAGCCACTCATGAAGAATTAAAATTAGTGGTTGCTTCATACAACTCAGCATGGACATAAGAAACCAAAGGGAAAATCTTCAGAATGGGATATGCCTTGTAGAGCAGACAGAATCAAACAAAGTCCTATGCAGACTCTGCCTGTCACCTTCCTTCCTTCCTTCTGTCTTCCTTCTTTCCATGCTCCTCAGGGACTTGAAGATCATGGACTATGTACTGAGGTCACTGAGAGATGAAAAATTGACCCTGGAGGAGTGGAAAAGGGACACAGCATCATAATAAAGAATATGCACAGGTTAGGGCAATGTAGGCTACAGGTTAGCAACTTATTCCAACAGCCTTATTCTTCTGTCAAAATGATGGTATTTTAGCTCCTGTCCAGACTGCTGGCTCTGGGCTGGTGAACAGGGCCATGTTCACTGGCTACTGTCTGTTCATTCACTAGCTATGTACCATATGGAAACCCCAGTGCTATATAGATTTGCTGAACCCAAAGCATCTCCCGTCTAATTAATTCCCTTCCTATGTAGAGTCATGCCCATGGGTAAGAGGCACACTGCTCTGATCCATGTTTACAGGAGACCGTGATATTTCTCAGAGGAGAGTGCTCAGAGGCTGACAGTTCCCAGTGTGCGTGCATGTGCCTGTACTGGTGTGCGTGCTGACTGTGCTGTTCTGGAGAGCAGGAGATAAGGATGGGATTATCCTGTGTCTGGCAGCCACAGGCTCCTCAGACCTTTCTCTGAAGCATCTGGTGCTGGCTAGTGTCAGAGTTGGGATACTGACCCCTGTGTCTAAGCAAGTCTGGCAATTCCACTGTTTCTAGGCACTGGACAGAAGCAGACTGTTTTCTAGCATTGGGTGGCTCGTATTTCTCACCCACACTGACAGCCAAATGTCAGTTTCACATTCCCTCTTGCTCCTAGCGCACAACCTCAGGCTGAAGGTCAGTGGGTAGATCCTGGATGTTCCCATGCAAGGAAAATCAATTTCAGTTCACAAAAGACAGAGAGGTCGGTGCAGGAGGTCACAGCATGGTTTCGGTTGCTCTTTGGGTATAGAAGTTTGAATGAGGAGAATGAACAAGGAGCTATTGATGGAACAGGGCTGTCTTCAGGCTGGCAGAATGAGAGCATGAGGAGAGGTGTAGGCAGAGGGGCCATCTGCACTGGAGAGGGACCTATCCCCCTGTGCCAGAGCACCAGCTATCCCCAAATCTCATCACTAGCTCTACTTTTGCCTCACTTCATCTCATTGTGTAACGGGATGCCTACCACGTTGGGATATCAGATATGACCAGAGGTTTTTGACTTTGTGGAGCATTTTGATACCTGTTTGCCTTTCTGCTTGCTGGCGAGTACATGGAGCTGTGCAGGGCTTCAGCTGCAGCATCAAACCCCTGCAAATGCGGATGGTGTTGCAGCTGTAACATACACAGCAAAACATAGCAGTTCCCAAGGCCTGGAGCAGTGTTGTTGTCTTCGTCTGGTGACAGATTCACAGTGTCCGGTGCTTCACTGAATTTAGTGAGTTACATCAGGAGCAGAAAACGAATTGGGATCTTAGCTTGTGTTGCCAGGATCTTGGCATTTAGTTCATATTTGGTGCTGCTATAAATACATTATTTGGCTGTGATTCTTATTTACAGATTTTTTTAAGCTCGGCCTCACTTTTTTTTTGCACCAAGAGAATGAGATGAGTCCCAAAGCGCCCACCAGCACTCAGGAAGGCAGAATAGCTCGAGCAGGGCTCTTTATGTCCCCACACTGCCTGCTGCCTTCTCACCATGGTCGGAAAAAGCCCAAATGCTCCATTCAACCCAGGGTTGTTTGGAGTTCCCAGGAATTTCACCCCATGACTTTGACCTTTGACAAGAACACTTAATTATTTCCAGCTCTCAAGCCAGGTCATAAAACGGCCCTTTGAAGAAGTTTCCTGCTATCCATAAAGGAGAGGTCCGGGCTCTGCTCATTGTGGAGTTTACATTCCTTGAATGGAGGGGCTTCTTGAACTGATGGGGCCCTGGGTCAAAGAGTTCAGTGTTTGGGTTTGTTTTTAGAAGAGATGGATCCCTGTTACAAAATTTATTCCTCTGTCCAGACTTTATACCTCACAAAATTTTCCTTTTTAATTTCTGCTCCCTACCTCTTCCTGCCCCCGATTCTGGAATTTGAGATTGCTTCATTATAAAGGCAGAATTTGTCTGCATAATCATAAAACTACTGGTGGAATAAAAACTATTCCACCCTTTTCTTGTCAGCAGGGTCACGCTTGGAGACTAACCAATATTTTATTCATCCACATACACTGCAGCAGCTGCTTCGTGCTCCTGAGCCTTGGATTTTTGGCAGCAGCTTTTGGATGTCTCTCTTCTCCTGGATGATGTGCGGCACACATTCTGTATACAGCAAGATAAACTTTACTTTTCTCCTTTTCTGATAAGGCTCTTTGTGCACTCTGGTTGGTCTGGGCAATATTTCCCCTTCAGCCAAAAAATGACCTGTGCAAAGCATAAGCTATGCTGGGCTGTGCAATGAACTGAAGGCAAGATACCGGCATGGGACGGGACCAGCTGGAGCATTGGGCCAAGCTCTGCTGGCAGTGAGATCTGGCAGAGAGCACAGCTCTGCCTTCCCCTGGTCGCAACATTACCAGTAATTGCTTCTTTTTCCTTACATGGGGATGTGGGTGGTGGGGACATTCTTTGGAAATGAAAAGGCAGCTCTTGCTACCAAACAACACTTGCCCACATTTCTAGCGTGATGCACTGTAACGCAGCAAAACAGAGCTGAAAAAAAAACAAAAACAAAAACAAGTTTTTACTGAAATTCCTATTTTTAGAGCTGTTTCCCAGCTTTTGCAGCTGTGGGCAGAGACACAGTACCTGGAGCTGGGGTGGGAGCAGGGCAGGGTGTTGTAGTAGGTGACAGCGAGGATTCGGGATGTGACGTGGCAGGACCCCCTCTCTTAATGACGAAGGATTAATATATGCATAAGGGGGGCGTAGACGAAGGGGCATAGGTATATAGGTAAATCGCACGATGCAATAAACGCCATTTTTCTGCTTGCCACATTGGTATGCACGAGCAGTTCTTTGGCCCGGGTGGGCTTCACCCGATATTCAGCACAGGAGCAGAGCTAAAAGAACATGGGTTGCCAGGTGCTCGGCAACAGCAGGGACTGGGGGTTCAATTTAAGTATGTGAAATCATAGAATGGTTTAGGTTGGAAGGGACCTGTAAGATCCTCTAGTTCCAACCCCCACTAGACCAGACTGCTCAAAGCCCCATCCAACCTGGCCTTGGATGCTTCCAGGGAAGGAACATTCACAACCTCACTGGGCAACCTGTTCCAGTGTGTCACCATCCTCACAGTAAAGAATTTCTCCCTAATATCTAGTCTAAATCTACCCTCTTCCAGTTTAAAGCCATTTCCCCTCATCCTGTCGCTACCTGTCCTTATAAAAAGTTCCTCCCTATGCCTACAGGTGTCCCCTGCCTGTACACCATGTCTAGAAAATGCCTTCTGCATTACCCTTGGCAATGGCCTTTCCTCTAACTCCGTTCTTCCATTCGGTCTTGCAAACAATTGACTTTTTAATTGCAATTCCACACTACCTGAGCAGAATCCTTACCCAGAGGCTGCTTTGTACTCCTCTAGCTATGCCAATCTTTTAAACTGCCAGCGTGGTACAGAGAAACATGGCTGTTGAAAAAATCCTCTAATGTCTTTAGAATGAAAACCATCCCCTTATGTCTTCGGAATATTTTCCGTATCCTACAGAAGCACCAAGTACTTCTGTTTTCTAAAAAGAAAGGAAAGCAAACAGCCATTGAATGTTCCTACTCCCTGTCATTCACTTGGTATTTTAAATACCATCTTTCAGAGCCCTTCTTTTTTAAAAAGAAGGAAGTTTTATGGCATAAATGTTTCACTGTGAGGTTAGGAAACCAATGTGTCTGACACTATATTTTCTAACAGTTGTGGTGTATTAAGTCATGGTGTTTTGTGGTTAGGTACGACATCAGGCTGCTACAGAGCTGCATTTGGAGAATCATGGCTTTCATCCTCTAATTGGGAGGATGAAAAGCATTTCATTATCAACAACAAGAATATTATTCTTTTTAACTTGCTTTACTGTGCTCAGGGAATGTATATACATATATATACAGATAGATAGGTAGTGTGTATATATATATATATAAAACTTTTTTGTTGTGTTGGCGTTTTGTGGACTTCTCTGATCTGGTTTTAAAGCTGCATGTTACTCCCTACTCTGCTGTTCTGCTTAATGAAGGAGCACAGGGGCAAATATGTGTTGGAGGAGGTGTGAGGCTCAAAAAAAGAGGGATCTCATTTTCTTCTCCAAATGACAGAGACATACACAAGGCTGAACTCCCAGGCACACCGTTGGATAATGCACCAAACTGGCCTCCAGTGGTTTAATCCCAGGTTTTCAAGATGCTTTCCTGAGTAGGGCTTAGGAGGAGGCCCTTGGAGCCCCATATGTTGTTGCCAACAGCTTGCGTGTTGTGCAGACCTTCTGTTCACTTGAGGTAGCCCTCAATACAAGCCAGGAGGTACACCTTGTGACCATCTCAATGCTACATCATGCTGCACATGTATATTCCCCATCTTTCGGAGCAGCAGGAGAAGCTTTATTGGAAATATGCATATCAGTGGACCTTCCAACAAGTGCAAGATTCTCAGAGTTTTCTTGGTGTTGAGTAGAACCAGCAGTGGCTGTGCTTTTAACATCTCAAGGACAGGGGAATGCTCTGCCTTGGGTTGTTGCAAAACATAATTATTGATGGTTTACAGGCATCTATGAGAGGGTAAACAAGGAACTTCTTGACTTTTCAGGGAAGCATGTAGCGTGCCTTTCCTAAACCACCAAGTAATTATTATGCTCGTGGTTTTACAAAGAAAACCCTCAGCTAAGCGGTGAAGAGGGAGGCGTGGTTTATGAGAGCCGCAGCACAGCTCCTCTTACAACTGCAGGGGATTAGCCAGGATGCTGCTGGAGGGGAGGCTCCTTTGTGTGTTATCTGCAGATACCATTGAGAATAGTACTGCCCTGGGATAGCCTAAAGGAAGAATTTGTCCCAGTTGCAGCAGAAGCTTGGGAAATTAGTGGAGTGATACAGCTTGTTGTTTATCTAGCAGCAAAATCCTCTCCCTCATGTGCTCTGTGACAAAGATAAATATTCTGGGTTGGAAGCTCTACAGAAGGAGCCCTTAGAGGTTTTGCAGTCCTTGATTTCAGGCCCCTAGCAAGGAATTGCTTCAAGCTTTAAAAAAAAAAAAAAAAGAGTCTAAACTCTCCTTAGTTAACCTCTTTTCTCTGTCCATAGTTTTCTGATGCCCCGAGCTGCATTTTCATGTACTTCCTCAATGGAAAGGGAACTGGTGGAGAGAAAGCAAGGCTGTGTACAGCACAGGGACTCACTCTTACAGAGTTTGGAAAGCAGAGAGAATGTGTCACAGAGGCAGCAGTTGTTACTTGGGCTACTTCATCCTTCTGGTATGTTTTTACCCCAGTGGTTGCTAGCATAAGCAAAGTATTCGTCACTGTCATATTACATCCTTATCTCTAAATTAGAGAGACATGGATGTGATGGATGGATCACTCAGTGGATAAGTAATCAGCTGGATTGTCACATTCCAAGAGTTGTGGTCAGCAAATTATGTCCTAGTGGAGAACTGTGACAAGGGGTGTTCCTCGGGGCTTGCTATTGAGACTTGCACTGTTTAATACCTTTGTTGGCAACACGGACAGTGAGACTGAATGCACCCTCAGCAAATCTGCAAATGACACTAAGCCAGGTCGTGCAGTTAATATACTGGAGAGACAAGATGCCATCCAGAAGGACCTGGACAGGCTTGAGAGGTGGGCCCATGTAGATCTCATGAAGTTCAACAAGGACAAATGCAAGTTCAGTTGGGTTGGAGTAATCCTGAGCACAAATAGAAGCTGGTTAGAGAATGGACTGAAAGCAGCTCTGAGGAGAAGGACTTGTGGGTGTTGGTAGATGAGAAGATCAACATGATCCAGCAATGTACCCTTCCAGCCCAGAAAGCCAAACGTATCTTATACTGCATCAAAAAAAGCATGACCAGCAGATCAAGGAAGGTGATCATCCCCTGCTTCTCCACATTCCTCAGGCCTCACCTGCAGAACTGCATTCAGCTCAGGGGCACCCAGCACAAGGACACAGAACTGTTGGAGTGAGACCAGAGGAAACCATGAGAATGATCAAAGGGTTAGACCACCTCTTCTGTGAAGACAAGCTGATGCAGTTGGGGTTGTTCAGCCTGGAGAAGAGAAGGCTCCAGGAAGACCTCATTATAGCCTTCCAGTACCATACAGGAGCCATACAGTACTTTCAGGAGCCATACAGGAAAACTGGGGAGGGACTCTTTCTCAGAGAATATAGTGATAGGAAAAGGGGTAACAATTTTAAGCTAAAAAAGGGCAGATTTCTATTGGATAGAAGGAAGAAATTATTCATGATGAAGGTGGCAAGGCACTGACAGAGGCTGTCCAGAGGAGATGTGAATGCCCCATCCGTGGAGGCATTCAAGGCCAGGCTGGAAGGGGCTTGCTCTGGTGGGATATGTCCTAGCCTATGGCAGTGGAGTTGGAACTGGATAGTCTTCAGTGTTCTTTCCAACCTGTTATAGTTTAACCTGTCAGGAGACTAAGCACCACAGTCATTTGTTTACTCCCACCTGTCCCAGTGGAATGGGGGAGAGGATCAGAAAAAGAAAAAGGAAAGCAGAATTTGTGGGTCAAGATAAAAACTATTTACTAAGACAGAAAAAAAAAAAAGAAAAAAAAAAGTGGAAAAATTGATAGTAGCTGTGATAATAGTATATATATATATATATATATATATACAAAATGAGTGATGCAAAAGTAATTACTCACCACCCAGTGACCAATGCCCAGCTGGTCCCAAGGCAATGGCAGCCTGCCCCACCAACTCCCCCCCATTTTTAATTTATTTTTTTTGTTCACATGATGCCATATGGTATGGGATATCCCTTTGGCCAGTTTAGGCCAGCTGTCCTGGTTATGTCCCCTCCCAACTCCTTGTACCCCCCAGCCCATTGCTGGCAGAGCAGTATGAGAAGCTGACATGTCCTTGGCTCTGTACAGCACTGCTCAGCAATAACTGAAACACTGGTGTGTTATCAACATTGTTTTTCTCCTAAAGCCAAAACATGGTATCATACCACACAATATGAAGGAAAAATCAACTCAGTCCCAGCTGAAACCAGGACACAGCCCATGATTCTATGATAAGGGTTCCTATGCTGGTGGTTTTACTTTCTTATCAGGAAGTTTCTACTTCTGATGAGTGTAGTGAATCGTAACTATCAATATAAAAAAGTGTCAAAGGTGGAACCCTTGAACTCTGTGTTGGCTAAGACCCAAGTATTGCATCTACTTGTTTTGGTGTGCTACAACATACCATAAAGCTCTTATCACAGACAGGGGCTAGACAAATGCTGCTGTGACAACTGAGTCATGTGATAGTGGCCATGGGGAAGAAAAGCAGTGTTTTGTTGCTAGGATAGTGTTTGTCTTCTGGAGGAGGAAGTGATGTCTTTTTTCTGATGCTAAAAATTTTCCCTGGCAGAACAGCTGGCCTTCCTAAAAGGAGAAATGTTACTCTTACTCTAAAAACCAGTGTAGCCCCTATTTTCTGTATCAAACTATACAAAAAAAGACCACTCATTCATATTTCAGACAAACATACTAAATCCTTAGTTATGCACGAGAAGGATTTTTTGGGAGTGAATTTTCAGGCAATACTTGGTTGGTTCTGGGGGCACTAAATGTTTTTCTAAGATCCATATAAGTCCTTAAGATCTTTCCTCTCCTCCCTTGCTTGTGAGGAGGGTATACGCAGTGTTGTAAAAAACGTTTTCATTCTGTAGGGACTCTGGTGCTACTGACACCAGCGAGACCTAGAAAAGCAAGTATCATTCACTATTTGATGGTACTTAACTGTGAGGGGTGGGGGCTCATGAACGTTGGTTTTCTGTTCCAAGAAAACCTGTTTCTCTTCTTATAATGAAAGGAACTGAGTAATGCACCCAGTACTGGACTAGATATTGTTGCGTCTGCTGATTTTCAGGAAATTCAGAGTAAAACCATTCATAAGACTAGTGACCAAGCCAGAACTTTCCACTAAAGACAGTAAACTGGGCTTTTTCCACCTGCATAACCAATGCTTGTCAGGCAGCTTGTTTAATGTACTACAAATCTGAACTGGAAGAAATGGAAAAGGTAGAATAGGCAACTCTTGGGATGATGTAGTGACAATAATTTGCCTAAAATAGCACCTGTTACAGTTACATTCACAAAATTGTAGAATGTCTTGGGCTGGAAGGGACCTTAAAAATCATCATCAAGCTCCTGGATTGCCACCCAGCAGATCAGGCTGCCCATGGCCTCTTCCAATCTGACCTTCAATGCCTCCAGGGATGGGGCATCCACAGCTTCTCTAAGCATCCTTTTCCAGTGCCTCACCACCTTCTGAATAACATTTTCTTCTAATATCCTATCTAAATCTCCCCTCTTCTAGTTTAAAACCATTCTTTCTTGTCCAGTCACTATCTACCTATGTTAAAAAGTCAGTCCCCTCCTGTTCATATGTTCCCTGTAGGTACTGGAAGGCCGCAGTGATGTCTCCCCGAAGAGAGAGCTAAACAAGCCCAGCTCCCTCAGCCTATCTTCATAGGAGAGGTGCTCCAGCCCTCTGATCATCTTAGTGGTCCTCCTCTGGACCCACTCCAAGAACTCCACATCTTTCCTGAGTTGGAGGCTCCAGGCCTGGTTGCTGTACTCCAGATGGGGACTCATGAGGACAGTGTAGAGGGGGACAATCACTTCCTTTTTCCTGCTGGCTACCTCTTAGACGCAGCCCAGGGAACAGTTGTCCTTCCAGGACACAAACACATACTCACATCATCCAGTTTTTCACCCACCAGGACCCTCCAAGTCGTTTTTTGCCGGGCTTCTCTCAGTGAGTTCTTCTCCCAGTCTGTACACATATCTGGGATTGCTCCAACCCAAGTGAATCGCTTTGCACTTACCTTTTTTGAACCTCATTAGGTTCATGCAGGCCCTCTTCTCAAGCTCATCCAGGTCCTTTTGAATAGCATCCCTTCCTTCTGTTCTATCAACTGCACCACTCAGCTTAACAAATTGAGTATGTTGTTGATAAAGTAGAAATCTCTGTCATCATCACTGTGAGCTTCAGTATGGTGTTCAGTTACAGAAAGCAATCTCTCTTAAAAACTTTGCCATCAGACCTGATGGGGTTGCTTCAGTTATTCTGTTTATGCTCTCAGCAGCCATGTAGGACAAATAATCTCATCTCTCTCCTTTACCTCTCAAACATTTTGCCTGATCACACTGTTCTCCATTTTCCTTGGTGACATGGATCTCAGAGGACTCTTCACTAGAGAAGAGATCTGAGCGAGCACAGAGGAGTTGCTGGCAGGTCACGTTGCACTGCCTGCAGAGAATATTTTATTCTCTGCAGCTGAGGATGTGGTAACTTGCCTTGTCCCCCACAGCTCTGTTGCATGTTATTGTGCTCTCATCACCCCATGGGATCACTGCACAGCTTTTTGCTGGGGAATGGCACTGAATGCACACTCCTAGTGCCTTCTTTGACCCCTGTGAGGTCTTCTTGTCTTGTGCCAACTCTGTTGTGGGACTTAGCCGTAGGATCATATGAACTTGTGTTTGGGATTATGTCTTCATAACTCTGGTAAGAGGGAAGATGGAACCATTTAAGCATTAACTGTGATGTGGTGGACCTAATGGCTAATTACAGAGAATCACAGAATTGCATGGATTGGAAGGGACCTCTACAGATCATTGTGTCCAACCCTCTGCTAAAGCAGATTCCCTACAGCAGGTTGCACAGGAAAGCGACCAGATGGGCCTTTAATACCTCCAAAAAATGAGAGTCTGCAGCCTCTCTGGGCAGCCTGTTTCCAGTGCTGTGTCACCCTCGCTGTTAAGAACTTCTGCATATTTGTGTGGAACTTCCTATGTTCCGGTTTGTGATCACCGCTCCTTGTCCCATCACTACATACCACTGAAAAAAAGTCTGGCTTCATCTAATTGCCTCCTGCACTTTAGATATTTTTAAACATTGATCAGATCCCCTATCAGTCTTCTCTAGCCTGAACAGACCATCCAGGTTTCTCAGCCTTTCCTTCTTTGTTGCCCTTCCATCCAGCTCTTTCTAGGAAATCCCTGTATTTTTTGAACCAGGGAGCCCAGAACTGAACACAGTATTCCAGATGTGGCCTCACCAGGGCAGAGCAGAAGGGATCACCTCCCTTGACCTGCTGACCATGCTCCTTGTAATGCACCCCAGTATATCATATGCCTTCTTGGCCACAAAAGCACACTGCTGGCTCATGGCCAACCTGTTGCCAAAGGACACTCAGGTCCTTCTCTGCAGAGCTCATCTCCAGCAAGTCAGCCCCTAACTTGTACTAATGTGTGTGGTTATTACTCCCCAGGTGCAGGCAACTGCACTTGCTTTCTTTGCAACTCATTAGTTTCCTCTCTGCCCAACTCTCCAGTCTGTCCACGTCTTGCTGAATGGTAGCACAACCTTCTGGTGTGTCAGCCACTCCTCCCAGTGTGGTATCATCAGCAGACTTGCTGAGGGTGGACTCTGTCCCTTCATGCAGGTCATTGATGAAGATGTTGAACAAGATTTGATCCAGCTGCAACCCCTGGGGAACACTGCTAGCTACAGGCCTCCAACTAGACTCTGTGCTGCTGATCATAACTCTCCAAGCGCTGCTAGTCAGCCAGTTCTTGACCCACCTCACTGTCCACTCAACTATCCCACACTTTCTAAGCTTCATTACAAGGATGCTGTGGGAGATAGTGTCAGACATCTTGTTGTAGTCAAGGTCCATAACATCCACTGCTCTCCCCCCATCTACCCAAACAGTGATGGCATGGTAGAAGGCTACCAGGTTGGTCAAGCACGAATTCCCCTTGGTGAATCCATGATTGTTTTTGGTTTAAACAAACAGATTATTTTATGATTTTTTTTTTCCTATATATTCTTTGAGGGGAAAATGCTTTAAAATTTAAAAAAATAAAGAAATTTAAAAGCACAGATTCAAATTTGGAATGCTCCCCCTCCCTGGCCCAGCAAAATAGAGTATCTGGATTTTTAAACTGGACGATGGCTGGGGACAAGGAGACCTTTGTTCTTTCTTGGCAGTACCTCTGGCTGGTGGGCTGTCTTTCTGTAAGCCAGCGTCTCTTTCACCTTTTTAAAAGGGTGTAGTATGATACCAACCTATTTGGCAAGTGCTTTGAGATCTATCCGTAACAAAGTGCTGGGGGTTGAGGGATGAGATGCCTTCGCAAATTTTGCATGTTTCAGGCTGGTACACTGCTACATCTTGGAAAATGGGCAGGTTTAGATGTTTGTGATTCATTCAGGGGGAATTCTAGTCTTCTTTAAATTCTTCCCTTATTTGTAGGTATTTGCTGTCTGGCTCGCTAAGTGGGCCGTTCTCAGACTGTTTGCCACACTCCGGTTGCTCACTCTCCATGGGATGCGTCACGCTCCGCCAGCTCTCACACTCCCAAGGCAGATAAAGCAGACGGAAGCACAGCCCTAGGTTGGAGCAGAGCCCATGGCTCGGTGGGGTGTGGTAGGCAGCAGCTCCCCTTTCCATGTGGGATGATGTCTGTCTATGACTCAGGTCAGATAACAGGGCAAAGAGGAGCTGTTGTCTGGGGTAAACATTCCAGCACTCCCAGTGCAGATGCGGTGTTTGGCACGCAAATCTTGAGCTAAGCACTACACGTGGAAGGAAGGTAACTGCAATGGGAGCATATGGAGATCATTTTATCCGTAGTTACTTCCTTGATAAAATAATCAGCAAGCTGTGACAATACTTCCTCTTTTTTCCCACAGCTCCACTGTATGAACATTCCTATTCAGTGTCCTGAAAAATGTTGTGCTACTTTTAAACCTCCTGCAGGGAACAAAACCACAACCATGTCTTCCTCGTGCTTTCTAATGAATTGGTTTAGAACATCATATGTGGGCACATCAACCTCAGTTTGGTACTCAGACTGAGATCTTCTACGAAACCACACAGCTGTCACTTGAAGGGAGATTAGAGATTCAGTGAGATGTCATCTTATTGTTGTTGTTTTTATCTTACTAATGAAACAGATTCGTATTACATGCCATCACAATTTCTTTATTTTTTTTTAAATACAAATTAGAGCTACACCGTCTTCGGTGTCTAAACTTCAGTATCTCCCAGTGCTCAGGATCATGGCAGAAAATATCACTCCAAGTGTTACGCACGGATCCTCTCTGTGGGAGAGGTGGAGAGAAATGCTGGCATGGGATGTTTGCAGCTAATACTGCTGCTGGTGTGATGCTGGCAGCCCGGGGGCTCTGGAAGCTGTACTCTCTGTTTAACCTCTGAGCCTGAATTCCTCCGTCCTTGTTCAGTCTCTCTGGACTCTTAAAAGCCAGCTGGGAGCAAACAAGGACAGGTTGTTGGACTTGATGGTCTTTGAGGTCCCTTCCAACCTGAGCGATTCTATGATTCTATGATTCTTAGGCTCTCTCCCCACCCGGCAATGCCAGGAGAGTCAGGCTGTGCCTGAAGAACAGTGGTGTGAGAGAAATTCTCTCTTCTTTCTTCTCTTCCTTCCCACATAGTAAGTTTTATTCCCTACATGCATGAACCAGATTTAGTAACAATTTTATTCCCAACAGTCCTTGATATCCGACGTAAACTCAAAACCCACGCATATCCCTCATAGCCCACAGCTTTTTCTGGAGCCGAGGAAAAACAGAGCTGTTGTCATGGACTATTTTTACGCAGGATGATAGAGATGGAACAAGGGGAAGGGTTTTAAACTAAAAGAGAGGAGATTTAGATTAGATGTTAAGAGGAAATTCTTCTCTCAGTGTGGTGAGGTGCTGGCACAGCTGCCCAGTGAAGCTGTGGTGCCCCAGGCCTGGAGGTGCTCAAGGCCAGGTTGGATGGGGCCCTGGGCAGCCTGAGCTGGTGGGTGCAGCCCTGCCTGTGGCAGGGGGTTGGAACTGGATGGGCTTTAAAAGTCCCTTCCAACGCAAATCATTCTATTTTATTTTTATACACCAACATCTAAAATACTTAATTTTTGTAGTAGTGAATGACTGCACTATACTTGTATATGACTTCAATTTTATTTTTCCTTCTTCAGTAAAGTGACGGTTGTGCTCTATGAACTCAAATAGAGTGTCTCTAATTTTTGTTGACGGTGGCGGTGGTGGTTTGTTTTTGTTACTTTTGTTACTTGTTCTTAAGCCTCACTTCCAGCCTTGCTCTCTTCCCCCAGGTCTCATCCAACAGAAAACACTGAGGCAATTCCTGCCTGGGATGGAAGACAGTGGCCTTTGGTCTCAGCGTAAGAGCAGGTGAATGATCACAACACCTTCATCCATAACCCTGGGAACAGATACCACTGTCATGCTGTGGTAAACCACTGAGACTTTGTAACAGAATGGCAGTGACATGGTGGAAGGACAAGTACCCAGGTGTCTGTTTTCTGATGCACAGCAAGGAGTTGTTATTGGCCATGCTGGAGGCTGGCTGGGTGTTTTTCCAGGTTCTGGTTATCTTCCCCTTCAGTGCTGCTGAAGTATTTGGACAGCCAGTCTGTTCCCCTGTTTACTCCCATTGCTGCTTTTCTTCTCTAGAAGCAATACTAACTGCGCTTGTTTCTCAGTAATGGCACGTAACCCAGCATAAAGCCTCTTGCCACTCTAGGTTTCAATTTCTGCCAGCAAAGACTGCTCCTGCTGTGCCCTTGGCATCCTTCAGCTGCTCATGAGCAATCCCAAAGTACAAACTTTGATTGGGAGATGTCCATCAGAGTGAAGCTTTCCTTTTTCCCCCTTTCCTCCACCCTCCCCCCCCCCCCCGCCCTTTTTATTCTTTTTCCCAGGCAATTATGTATCTCAAATCAGAAGTTCACTAAACGGAACACAGGATGCTGCTGAATGCAGAGCTGTTTCAAAAAAAAATAAACAGTTATGAGAGTGGTACAGGTGCTCTTCATCTCTGCTTTCTAAAAGACAAACCAAGGAAATTAAAATGTTTCAGGTTTTATTCAGGCCCTAATTTGGGAAGCACCTGCTTCCCTGGGGCATGAATAAGGTGATGGACTTCCAAAAGGATTCAGGCAGCTGATGCCCATTTTAGATGCTCCTGTCTATATGCAGACCCCCAAAGCCTCTCTTCTGTCCCAGGGGACCATGCTGCCCAACTCTCAGCCTCAGAAATGAGCTGTTCTTAGGAGTCCCAAATTTCTCTGTCCCTTTTTGGTTTCCCATCTGTGAGGTATGATGTGAGCATCTGTATCATGTCAGAGCACGAAATGATAGCAGCTGCTTCTTATCCCCTTGTTTTTCTAAGGCGAGATAAAAAACATACACATCTTCCCTGTCCAGGGGCATTTATTTGAATTCGTCCCTGTTCCTTCTCCAGAGAGTGCCCTGAATAGAGAACTGGAGGCTGACACAGTGCATTCTATTACAACTCTTTTGGCCTAAAGTAATTAAATGGTTAATGATGAAGGTACGCACACTCAAGCACCAGAAAGCCTGATTCTGTGTGGTGGTTAAACACTCATTCTAGGCCCCTTGCTCTTACTCCAGGATGTTAGGATTTATTTATACATTAATTTATGTAAGACCAGTGTGCAGTGAATTGTTCAATTCAGAAGAGAACAAGGACAGCTTATTGAGCCTTCACAAAAGATTGCATTAATTCAGCTCCAACGTTTGGGGCTGTTATATGTCCACAAACACAGGCCCTAAAGGCCAGGCTTCAGATATTTTTAACTGAGCAAAACATGTTGTAGGCAGCCCTGTCCTGCTGCAAAGCAAGCTGGCAATGGCAGCAGCCTGTGTAGTGGAAAGGAAATGCTCCTCTTGCCTGTTCATAGCAGGTGTGACATCAGATGGGTGCTTTCATAAATGTGGTATCGTGCTGCTGTGTTACGTCTGTGCCGTTTAAAGAAAGATAGAAGGAAAATCTAGTTGCTATCTATCTATCTCCTTTGCTTCCAGCTTTTTGAGATACTTTTGCTGATCTCAAGGCAGAATATTCTGATCTTGTACACGTAGCCCAGATTGGAATAGGAATTTCATTCTAAATATTCAAGGTAAAAAACATACTCCCAGAATTTCTTGCCACCTAAAAGGACAATGCCGATTTCTTCACAAGTATCTTCTTCAAAGCTTTTTCAAACTGTTTGTGTCTAATTTTTTTCCCAGTGTATCATTTTGTCTGTATCATTTTGTCTGACTACTATTACAGAATCAGGAGTGCAATGCACTACAGTAAGCCTGTGCCAATCTAGCATATCTGTAGCAATGTAGTCATAGAATCACAGAATCATTCTGGTTGGAAAAAAACAGAAATAGGAAAAGATGGAAAAGACCATCTAGTCCAACTACCAACCCATCCCCACCATGCTCACTAACCATGTCCCTCAGTTCTTGAACATCTCCGGGGACAGTGACTCCATCACCCCGTGAGCAGCCCATTCCAGTGCCTCACTACTCTCTGAGAAGAGGCTTTTCCTAGCATCCAACCTGAACCTCCCCTGGCACAACCTGAGTCCATTCCCTCTCATCCTATCTCTGTTCCGTGGGAGAAAAGACCAACTAACTCCCATCTCACCACAACCTCCCTTCACGCAGTTGTAGAGAGCAGTGAGGTCTCCCCTGAGCCTCCTCTTCTCCGGACTGAACAACCCCAGTTCCCTCAGCTGCTCCCCATAAGACTTGTGCTCCAGACCCTTCACAGCTTCATTGCCCTTTCATTAGAAATGAAAGCAGTCACTGAAAGCAGCTGCTGAAACCCATGGCTGCCAGGACTAGGGTGCTGAATCCTTGAAATCTTCCTTCAGACTGCGCATGGCCCCTAGAAAGGTAGCTTTTGAACCTCTTGTTGGACCAGCTAAGAAACAGCAGTCAGACAGGTTGGTGTATCCTAAAGAGCCAGGACAAACATGGGGTAAATCATGTAATTTCAGACCAGTGCAACGGCACTCTGGAGACAGTAACTCTCCTGTCAGGATCCTGGGTTGCCCAAACACACCCACTGAATTTCTTTCATGGGCCGCTTACATCAAAGATCTACTTCCTCTGTATCAGTTGTTTTATGGAGCAGAAAATAAGCCCATGTGCCTCATTTCTCCCTCCTTGTGAGGTTCAGCAGCCGCTCTTTACAGAGCCAGCCTTTCCTTTTCCTCCCTCCAGCCCTCTGCCCTGGAGCCACGTCCTCTCCCAGACCTGTGCCACCTTCCTCAGAGCGCGCTCTCCCCAGGAAAAAATTACAGGTTCTGTCTCGTGCATTTTTAAAAGCACACAACTTCTTCCTCTGCTGTTTTTCACTAAAGCAGCAGGTGAGCTTGTTCACTCCATCTGCTGCTCTTTGCACGGAGCATATGTTTTTTAAACAAACCCTAACATCCCCTTCTAAATTAAAGAAGCGATGTTTTCAGCAGGAATGCCCTCAGTGTGATCATGATATACGTACGTGCCCATTTAAAAAAAAAAAACAAAAAACCAACAGTAATGAACATCTGTCACTTTCTGAGTAAACACTGTGATATTATGTCACGAACTCAATTACGCTGATCACTGGGGCATGGACACCAGTTGCTGCTTTTTTAAGATACGTGTTGAAATAAAGCTTTGCTTCAGGTTCTGCAAACCCATTACTGGATGTTCATCAAAGAGAAAGGGCTCATTATTTCAACTGGCTGTGCGTGGTCCCTTACGTCAGTGGGACATTGCCTGGGCACAGCAGCTTGCTTCTTATTGACTCATGTATTTATAGGCAGGGTCAATAAGCAGCACCGGTTGCTGCAAAGTCCACCACCAAACGTGCTCTTTTCTTCAGTAAGCGCTTGCATCCCCATGTCTGCGTTTGGCTAGGCCTGTTGGGAAATGATAATGACTTTCATCAGCTCTACTTAAAGCCCTAACATTGCCTCCATGGGTTACAGGCCATGGGATTGGTTTTAGGAAAATCATTCATTTAGAAAGGAAGTGTTGAGTGAGTACAGAGGAGGAGGCAAAAGAGAATTTTGTTTATGTGAGGAAAAAACCTGATGACACTTTGAAACCCAAGGTTTGAAGATTCTAAGAGAAGTCAGAAGGAAAGTGGGACTCGGAACTTTTGGAGACGTGCTTAAATTCATTAAGAAAAGGCAGTGGTCTGAGATGGAGAACAAGTGAAAAGAAAGACAGAAAACTGGTGATAAGATTCAGCAAGCATTTGAAGAATGGGATGCAGGAAAGAAGGTTGTATTTCTCCTCCCTCTCCCAAGAAATCACCTGTATTCATTAAAGAGTGGTAGAAGCTTGAAAAAAAGAACTCCAAAGTTAAGAGATGCTTAAGTAGACCCTTTTGGATATAAATAATCTGAAGCAGTTCTTAATTGCATACTAGATGTGATAATACAGCAAGCAGCACCTGCTAATGGAATGAGGAAAGCATCACTCAGGAAGGGAAACAAATTTCAAGTCTACAGGCAATCTGTATTACAAATCTAAGAGGAGGATCATGGTTATAACTCCAAATTTAGAGCTCACGGGCAACTTTCAGCCTGGCACTTCAAGGATCTTTAAATATGTGTGTAATCGGCTTATTCTAGATGCACAGAACATATGAGGCACGCTCCTCTCATTCTGCTTTAGCACTGGTAAATTGATGTTGGTATGATGTACCTGAAATGACAGCAGTTGATGTGGGAGGAAGGACACCCCTCTGCATCAGCTGGGCACAGCAAAACTTTTGATGATTAAGCTGGCATTAGTGGAATAAGGATCAGTCCACAGCATTTCTCTCACAGGTTGTTTTTGTTGTTGTTGTTTTTCTTGGCAAAAAATGCAATAGCACATGAATCTTTTGCATTCAGTAAGGCACAGCTAGAGGCTTTTAGAGGTTCCCATGGTCTGTTTACTATTCAGGAGGTGCCTGTGTTTGATGTGGGGGCATATTGTGTCTGATTTGTTACACCTGTTTGGTTCTCAGCTGAAACCCACTGGTGCAAAACTGCAGCCCATTGTACTTGGCAGACCCTCTTGGCAGGTTCATTGTGAGAAACGATACGTATCCCTCTGGCTGAGCAAGACCTTGATGAACTTGTATCAAAGGACTTTGTGAACTCGGTTTGGGAGCGTGATGTGAATAATATGGGGCAGGTGTGAGTGCCAGAGGAAGGCGGAGGCTGGTGTCACACTTCACAGCTGAAAGCCACCCACCATCAAGGCCGCTTTTCATGTGCTTGGCTAGAGAGAACTCTGCTGTGAACAGAAAGCTCTCTGAGACTAAGGCAAGCCTGAAAGGACAGAGCAGGGTTTTGAGGGAGGAAATCAAAAAACATTGGAAAAATTCCTGCTTTGAGTCAAGGTAATTTTTAATGACTTGTAAGTCAGAACTAGACTGAAGAAAAAACATTACACTTTAGAGAAATCCTCTCCCTGCCTTCAAAGCAAGTACAACACTTTCCGATCAAATCAGCTGCACAACTCCATTGCAGTTGAATAGAAGAAGGCTTTGTAGAGTGAGCAGGTTACAATCCTAGCATTGTGGTGCTGCCTTCTGTTAGGAGGGAGTATGTGGCCTCATGTCAGACTGTGCCATGTTATGTGTGGGGACAGAGTCCTTTGGGAGAACAACCCATTGCCCAGACTGTAAAACAGTAATGCGCTGCATGCCCTTACTTTTTTTTGCCCAAGGAAATGGCAACTTGTATTCTTCTGTGCTATTGGTGTTGGTTTAGAGCCACCCAACGCTCAGACTCTTTCCTCTTGATGATATAGCACTGATGATGTCCCAAGGGAAACCGCAGAATGCCTTTGGCCTGCAGTTTTGATTCCAGCAAAGGTCACCGGCTACTACAGCTAACAGAGTTTTGTTCACATGGGGAAGAATGGAATTCATGGAACTTCTTGTTTGCAGAGCATTTTTGGCTTGCTCCTGGTGGTTAGGAAATACCTGTGTTGTACACAGCCAACAACATGAACTGGCAAGATTTTTGTTGTTTTTTTTGTCATTCTGTCTTCTAAGACACTGCACAGTTGTTATTATACAAGGCTGTAATAGATGGATATCCAGAGGTTATAGAGGAATAACTCACCCACACTGAGGCTTACAGTTAGGATGGATGCTCACCACAAGGAACTCCACACAGGAGCAATCTCCAAAAGAGATGCTGCCTTTATGGTGGTCAGTCCTTAAATGGGATCTAGGAGAGGTGGAGTCAAGCTCCACCCCTTCCGGGAGCACAGCTGAATTACCTTCACTTGTGCTCCCGCAGCTGACCCGTCACTTGCCTCAGATGGTTAATCAGAGGTTCAGGCTGTGATTAACAGTTTCCCATACAGGCACTGGCATCTTAATTGTTCTTCTGATAATGCCTCTGTGCTTCCAGTGTTAGATGCTCCAGAAGGCACCTAAGCTGAAAGGAGAAATCCCAGTAGGCTTGATGGAGATTGTATATCCAGTCCAGTATGAGATAAACCTGAATCATGAAGCGACAGAGATTTGGGCACCCATTCTCTATGAGTTGCTTGTGTTAAACATTTAAATTTTGTCTTTGTTGCTTGTCTGTTTTGTTTTCTAAACTGGGTTGACTCTCCTGTGTTGATCCTTCCCTGGAGGAAGGGATGCCCTCCATTTACAAAACTCCACCATGGAAGGCTTCTCCATGGTAGTGATATTAAAATAAAATGGAGGGCCTCCACTATGAATATGCTGTGCCAGATTTCACTAAATACATCTGTCCCATACCAGCATTTTTAGGTGTGCAGGTCTTTACCCTCTGGCTTGAAGGGAGTCAGGTATAGCTTTTCCTTTGGTGATTCTAATACAATGTTTTGTTTTCAGCAATTGGAATTGGGAGAAACAAGAAATAGCATTATTGGGAACACAGCAAGTTACCCAGGGAGGTAATAAGTTTGATGGACTGTCACACAAAGGAGGCTTCCTTCAAAGCTAGGCTTTTTCTTCGTTATGTTGGAACATATCTGAAAAAAATCTGTAAGCTTCAATATGTGTTTCTGATTATTTAAAAACTGCAGGGAAGATGGATGGATTACAGTGTTACCCCATATCAGCATATCTTACATATTTCTAAGGCAGTAAAGTTACACAATTATAGGTTGTTTGAATGTATTTTTCATAGGACTTCTTGAATACCAGTGTGTAATAATAGCCATTACTTCTAAAGGAGATAAACACTTTCTGCCAGCTCTTAAGAGTTATGTTTGCAGAAGTGACCTTGGTTAGGGATTTGCATTTCAAGCCATAATATTCTGAAATCATGTTCTTAGTAATGTTCTATTGGTGTGAATTGTGATACCTATGCACAACCTCATATACAACAGTTAATGTTCAAAGGCTTCTGGCTAGGTTGGAACCTCTTGTAATTAGATTGTCATGTAATACAGATTTTTTTCCTATTTCTCAAAGTCAGTTTAACACATCATTCCCCCAACCTAAATCATACAAGAGAAGATGTATGACAGGTGATGCACTAACATCTGCTAACTAACTTGAGTTAATTAGTTGTCACAATCTACTTTTAAGAAATAAGCTTCTTTACCCGTTTGTTATCCACAGTCCCACTGACCTCATCTGCTACCAGAATGAATAGGGATGGCATGTGATCGAGTAGTGCACAGGTAGCAGAGTAGTACAAGAAGCAGAGCTGGGTTATTCTAGCAGTTTTCCTTCTCTGTAGTCTTGATATGGCAGCTTGCCTGTTGACTAGAGCCCACCCTGCCAAAAATCATCTTCTTACTTGTTCTTTTTGGTCTTGGAATAATGAAGAATACTCTGAGTCCTCTGATTAAAATCCTCCCAGCAGAGCTAATTTAAAAGAACAAAATGTCACAATTGCGCTCCAGGCAACAAACAAGCAAAACAGAATAGCTGAGTTACAGCCATGAACTATGTATTACTTTTCACTAGTAACAGCCTTGGGGTGGGAAGAATGATGACTAATTCTCCTGGCATAAGGGAGTTGAGGACAGGTGAGCAGAATGGACTTCAGACTGCACTAGGAAAGGTAAAATGTAATGTTTTCCCTGGCTGGCATTTGTCATCCTTTTGGTCTACAAAGGACTTGTAAGACTGTAGGTGACTGCAAAAGACACTTCTAAGGTAAACATTTGCAGGAGAGTTAGATGTATAAAAGTAAAGAAAACAGATTCTCCTTCATTTTCCCTTGTTTTGAGAAGTGTGTGTGTGATACGTCAGCTCATCCATCTTTGTATTTGCTTTGTATTTGCTATTATTTCCTACTAGCCCCATCTCTTCTATCAATATCTTCTGTGAATGCTTTTGGCTAGGCTTGTTCAGCCTGGAGAATAGAAAGCTCCAGGGAGCCCTCATTGCAGTCTTCCAATACTTAAAGGGAGCTTATACACAGACCAGCATGATCTGTTAGTGACAGGACAAGGGGGAATGGTTTAAAACTAAAACAGGAGAGATTTAGATTAGATATTAGGAAGAAATTTTGTACTCAGAGGGTGCTGAAGCTCTGGAACAGGTTATCCAGAGAGGCTGTGGATGTCCCATCCCTGAAAGCGATCGAGGCTAGGTTGGATGGGGCCCTGGTCAGCCTGAACTGGTGGGAGATGGCCTTGCCCATGGCAGTGGGGTTGAGATTGGAAAGTCTTTAAGATTCCTTCCAATCCGTGATTCTATGATAACTCATGCTGATAGTTTTACTTTCTTAGCTGGAAGGTTCTGCTTCTGATGGTGTAGTTCAATGTAATTACCAATGAAAAAGGCGTTTGTCGGGGCTCTTGGTAGCCTGATCTGTTGGGAGGCAGCCCTGCCCACAGCAAGGGAGTTGGAACTGGGTGGTCTTCAAGGGATCCTCCAATCCAAGCCATTTCATGATGTCAGGAGTAAGAGCAGGTACCGAGGACTGTGGCAAAAGAACTTTTTCTGAACCACTCTGTTACACTCTGATGTTCTTTCCATTTCATGGTGGTCTTGTTACCTCCTTGCTTTGTTTTCCCTTTAAGTGTTGAGTGATGTTGTCCATGATGGAAATTGCAGACGTAGGTTGGTTAATACCCCCTCCCTCCTGCCTCCACCCGTGGTTTATGGTTACTTTAGTCAGACTGTTTTGCCTCTTTTAATATAACAGGTGGCAGGTGCTGATGGCCTAGACTAAGGAAGTGTGATGTAACATTAAACATAACTTAGTTCTTCTAGCTATTTCTTAGATTAGAAAAGTGTATTCCCTCCCTTGCAGCAAACTAAAAAATAGTTGAAAACTGCAGTTAGAGACTAGGCACGGGAAAACTAAACACAGTAATTTGGTGCTTTTCTTCTTTATCCTCTAATAAGCCTTTTTTTTTCTTTTTTTTTTTTCTTTTTTTCCTTTTTTTTTCTGCTGGATGCTTCAGTTGTGCTTAAGATTGCTCTTCTGGAGTAGACATCATGGGTATTGCTCTCCTAAATCCTGTTTGGAAAGCAGCTCTAGTGCTGTTACAGCATTCATTGCCATGTTAGCATAGTAAGGGACTGCTTGGAACAAGTATGTATGACTAGAAATGAAGCTGTCCATATTTGGAGTACCTGCGTCAATTTGCATCTTGCTGATATTTCATAGAATCACAGAATGGCCTGGGTTGAAAAGGACCACAGTGATCATCCAGTTTCAACCCCCCTGCTATGTGCAGGGTGACCAGCCACCAGACCAGGCTGCCCGGAGTCACATCCAGCCTGGCCTTGAATGCCTCCAGGGATGGGGCATCCACAACCTCTCTGGGCAACATGTTCCAGTGTGTCACTGCCCTCCATGTGACAATATTTCAACAGAAACAGTGACAGAATAAAAATGTGCAAGGTGGAAAATAATACCAGACAGTGTAATATTAACAAACTATCAAAGCCTGCCTTTTCTGAGTGTGTAATGGAGTCCCTTTCACTTCTTCAAAACCCTTTAAATTCTGCTGGATTAAAGCAGGGAACAACTACTGTACAATGTGTTACCAGAATTATGACAACTTGCGGCAACTGTAGTTTAGACGAAATGTATGCTGAAATGCTCAGTAGCTTCTGCAGTATCTGGAGTCCTGGTACAGCATAATAAAGCTGCTAATGAAGTCATCCTACAGTTTTTTTCCTACTTTTCTAGTGGTCAGTATGAGGGGTGCTCTCCTCTTATCTTCTCCTTTTCAAGAGGTTGAAATTATGTCGCGCTGTCTTCTGTGGATGTGAAGGAAAGTTCAGATGTATAGGCAGTGCCCAGCAAATTTCAGATGTCCTATAGGAAGAAACCTGCCTGGTTGTCCTAAAATCCTAGATTCTGTGCAGGGTATTCCTTCAATGTGCTTTTCACAGTTACAGCACTGATTGAAAGACAGCTGTTTACTAATAAATATTCTAATTGTTTAGAAGCGTAGGCCTTCGGGGGAGGGAGAAAACTGCAGATCATACCTTAAAGAACTGTCATGGGATATGCAGAGTCTGATGGCCTCCTGAATAATGAGAGAGAGACTTGCATTTTAGTTAGAGTAACAGTCTGCTCCTGAGTGAAAGAGAAAGCAGTTTGCCCTCAGGAAAGGTACGTGCAGAAGCCTGTGTTCTTAGAAAGCTACAGTAAGCAACGCCAGCAATATTCAGTAGATATAGGATCTAACGTTACTTGTCTGTGAAATCAAGTTGAACCGCTGGCTCCTAAGGGACTTATAACATTAGAAATGTTCCTAGCTGAAGTAGTGCTTTACACACCCAAGTACACACACTAAATGCTTTACAACTCTTTCGCCACTATTGCTAGGCATCCTAGCAGGCAATTGTTAATTACAGTTGCATTTGTTAGAAGGCTTAATTATTAATGCAACGAAGCATTAATTCTACAGTATCATTTGCTCTACCAGCCACAAAACAAATGCCAAACTAGCCCCATTTCTGTCTAAGTTTGGTTACTCCACCCAAAGAGATTCTCTTGAACTCAGTACCCTTGTTGTCTTTACTAGCTTAAATTAAAAAACAAAATGAAACTCTCATCTCTTCCTAGCTAGTGATATAGGATGGATAAGGCAAAGCATTCACATTTCTGAACCTTCTGTATACCTCCAACTCAAGATATATATAGCATGCCTTGAAATTTGACCTTTATTTCCAAGTCATTTGTGGCATGTGGTTGAGTCAGCAGAGAAATCAAAATGAGTTGCAGCTGGATGAGAAGGAGGCTGGAATAAAGAGAATGAATGGTCGTGCCCAGTGCTGTAGAAAGGAACTTTGTAAACTCCAAGGGCATGGCATTAAAATGTCAGAATTTACAGATTATAGGAACTGATTGGAAAGCGGACTTTTGCTAGGCCTGTAGAGTTATTGTGTTAATAATATGAAGATGTGTTTTGAACTATTGACACTTTATTAGTGATGCGATGTTAGTTCTGCAAAGAGCTCATTCTTCACTGTTGATGTACATTTGGCAACCTTTCAAAGGTAGTGTTTTAATTCTCCACAGAGAAGGACACGATCTTGAGCTTGTTGAGACAAAGGCCGCAATAGAAAGACATGGAATTGATAAGATAAAAGGAGCAATTTCAGAAATGTGCTTTTCCTTTGTTGCTGTTTTAATGAAGGGTGATGTTTCAGCCCTACATGAAGAACCTGACTACAGCTTAGGCAATACCTATCTGGTTACATTCAAAGCTTATGATGCTTTTACACAGAATTTATTAGTCCCATATCTGAAGGGAAGACCAGATCTACTTAATTCTGTAGGAAAGAAACACAGCTGCTGAACTCATCTGCCCAGGTGCAGCACATATTATGTTATTCTTCTCGTTGAGCTTCTTAAATTTGTCTTTTTAGGCAGAGAAAAAGAAAGGCTTATATTGAAATGCATGTTTAAGCACTGAGGGTTTTACTTTCCTATTTGATACCATCACCAGGGAACCTCCATTTGGTGTTCTTATTTTCAAATACAGTGTTACTGTCAATACTAGAACCTGTAACCAGAGTGAAGTAATTGAAGTGTCAGAAGCTGGCTTTCCACCACAAAAATTTTATATTTCTTTTGGCTTCTTACTGTATTTTGGTTCAGTCTGTTAAGATTGGAGTGAGTAGAAATAGTAGTGACATAGCAAACCGTCAGATCAAACATCAGACTAATATTCTGCTTAGCAAAATGAGTGTAAGGATTCACCCCTGTGGAGTGCAGAACTGAGGGCATCATCTGCTCTATTAAATCCTGTCCTTTGCAATCAACTGACCAAACCAAGCTGCTTTTGCACACCAGATTCTACAAAACATCTCTCATAACTGTTCATCAGGTGCAAGATCTGTAATTAAAGATGAAACACAACACGATGTACACCAGTTGAGAACCTGTTCAATTCCCCCTGCTTTCTTTTCCTTTTTGTCTCTTTAAGATGTATCTTATTTTGTTATTTTTTTACTGTGTCTGCTTATGAATATCTTTTGATGAAGCACCAGTGCCCGAAATGGCAAGAGTATATGCTGCATATTGAAAGGGACTAAGCTTAACTACTTACAAATAAAATTATAATGCAGAATAATATACTCCATAAAACACTGAATGTAAACAGGGCAATATTGGCTTTGGTCAAGAAGTCATAATGTGTTTAATTATGCCATTTAATATTTCTGCTGAATTTTCCACATCAGACATTTGTATGGCAGCGCGAGACCAATCAAGCTGAGATCGTTTTTCTAAGTACAGGGTGAAATAACCGACTACAATCTGGATTATAAAATGTTGACGTTAAAGGTCTGCTGCTCCTTGTAAAGAGTGTGTTTTTATAATTTAAAGAAATCTGATCTCCTGAAAGTACCCTGCTGGGCTTGCAGCTGACATCATATTAGTCTGAGTTTTAACAGATTCAGCAGGACTAGTATGATTAAAGCAACTTTCAGCTCCCTGTGTATTTGGAAAGGAGCTGTGGAAAAGACACTTGGAGTTAAAGACGACAGCTCCCAAGAGATCTTGACTTCATCAGCCTTATTAGAAGTTAAATAACAAAACTACAGCTGTAAAGGATCCAGAGTTTATTTGTGATTCCTTGGTTACCTGTGAAAAATTATTTCTTAGCTGTGTTCATTTAGGGCTAATGTGAAGGGTACATGCCCAGGAGCAAGTTACTACAAAGTAAACTAAAATTAGAGGTTGCAAATGCAACCTCTAATTTAACATGCAGTAGCTGGCGATGCATGTGTTCTTACCCAGCTGTAAATGCATGGTAGCTAATCCCCCAGTAACAAATTCACAGCAAGACAGTATAAGAAGGCATTGTCCTTGCTTTGTAGTGATTAAATGAAGAGCAGACCTTCAACTCTGTAACTGCACTGTTGGCATTTTATCGCCACACTCACTGAGAAGAGTAATGGAAGGCCTGGAAGGAAACAAGTGCGTGTAATTACCACTTATGCAAACAGAACAATTGTATGCATCAGTGAGATAATTCTTATCTACAAAGGACAGCAGGTAACTATACCTGTTGCGCTCCATTTGTACGGAGAACAACTATAAGGTAGCAAGGTGTATTTCTGCACGTAGACCTCAAGTATTACTTTAAATCACAGGTATCCAAACCGCTGACTTGCCTGGGCAGCACTGACTGAAGAGGAATTGTCTTGGACTAAATACAAATATATATGATGTCATTAATGTATATAAGTAACAAGACTTTCTATTTTTTCAAATATTTTTAATTTAAGCAGGAAAAAAAAAAAAAAAGGGCAACAAAACCATAAAACCAGCAAGTTGGACACATATGCTTTAAAGCAATTCTGGTTGTTTTAATGTTTAAATTTCTTCAGGTGATTTCTGTATTTCTACTCCCACTTGAGCTGCTTATGGCCTCTTGATCATCGCAGCTACCATTGCTATGATTACTTTTTGTCAGGAAGACCTTCTGGAAAACTACTCTTACCTCATGAGAGAACATTGGATGTTTATCACCACTGTGAGCTATCTGATCTTGCCTACTTTATTCATGAATGAGTTCTTCTGTGCAGTCTGGAAATGTGAGTAACATTCTAACCTTGTACATAGGTTGCTCTGAAAGTAATGCCCCCTATTTATTTCTATGGAAGCAACAGCAGATATAAAGAGCACAATAATACTATTTGATAGAGCAAATTCCCAGCTACAAAACACTGTTTTTCAACATAGCCACCAAAACTAGCCATGCTTTTTCACCAGCAATGAAAAGAGATTGCATGGTGCGACTGTAAAAATCTACACCCACTGACCCACTGTCAGCATTACCACTGCTGAAATGTACCACCCACCACCTCACTGTGCTCACATCCACTGTTTGGATCTCATAAATGTTCAACAAGCATTGGTGAATTTTAATGAGTGCCATTTTTTCCACATGGAGGAATTCAGTGACACACCTTTGCTCCATATGCACCTCTGTGTCTGATGTTGTTTTGTCACGTTGCCCCTCTGCTGCCATGTGTCCCACAGCAACAACGTGTAACAGAATGTTGGTGGGAAGGTCCAACCTCTCCTGCCATACCACCAACATCTGCCTCTGGCATCTTGGGCCAACATATTAAAATAGGAGATATTAGTTTTAGAGCAGATCTTGCACTGATCTCACCACTTAGCAGCAAATTTATTTTCTTAGAAATCCACTCAAAACTGCAAAATCAAAATTCAAATGTAATCAGCGAATCCCTGATGTAAAAAAACAACAAACACGAATTCTACTCACAGAAGTAAAAATAATGCAATACAGCCAAAAAGACAGTATGGCCAAAGCATATCCACTATAAATCCTTAGGAATAAATTACATTTTCAACTAAAAAAAAATGGTTTAACTTTGCTTTAATTAAAGCCCAATAATAGTTACTCTAGACTTCAGGTTTTTAGATGCAGTTGGAGGGAATGCGTTACTTCTTAACATTCAGAAGGGAAAGACTTGAAGGTGGATGGTCCAAAAAGTTCTTTGCATGGTTATGGAGAACCACAGGGAGGAATCTATCCAAAAGCAAGGCAAGTGGTAATGTTGAGATGCATCTTCAGCGCACATCTTAGCTTGGGCAAGCCTTGCAGTTATTAAGTCTCCATCACTGTATTGTACAGACTAGAAAGGAGGACAGTGAAGGTGGTGCAGCTCTAAGTCTTGGGCCACCTCCCCAGAAGAGCTGTGACAGGGGTGGCTGCTGGTAGATTGAGATGAGTCTCTGCACACTGGTGGCACAGTTCTCTTCAGCTAACATAATCTGGTTTCGAAGTAGTGCTGGTATCCTCTGGTAGCTATGGCTGTGGGAAGTTTGGAGCTGCTTACTCCCACTTCCTCCCCAGACAGACGGTCTGTCTGAGGGCTCCGTGCCAGAGTTTGTGCTGGCACATGGGCTCTGTCCCTTGTCTGCAAGGTTTTGTTACTAATGCGTTTATAAGACTGATGCCATTAGTACTTACATTACTGTCATATGTGTTACAGAAGCTGTATTTGCTTCTGCACTAAAAAGCAAAAAGAGAAAGGGATTTTTTTTTTTTCATGTCATGTAATGAGAAGTGGAAACAAACACTTAAAAACTTTTCCCCTAACATTCTGTCCCACTGTACTGTGTTGCTTTGCCCACAGAGGCTGACACAAAGAGAGAACTTGGAGCAACCTGCGTTTCTCCTTGTCTCGCAAGCTGACCAAATTCCCCTTTCAGATGTGAGGTAGTACGTGTATACATGCTTCAAAACCAAGCTGTTGGCTAACTCTGGAATCCGTCTGACAAAGGGGTAGAGCAGTGAGACATGTTCCTTTTGTAATCTGTTTAAGTAAACGAAATTTAATCTCTTCTTGGCCAGTTTTAAAGATCGAGTCATGAAAGCCTGGAATAGTCCAGTTGTATATATTTCCCTTGGAAAGTATCTACTTCAGCTTTTCTCATTGTTAAGCAGATCTGAGACTTCCATTAGAGAATAACTTATTCCCAGCTTTAGTTAATATTTTTCAAATGGGCTCTGTTTGTATACATAAAGTCTTTCTATCTCAGCCCTCAAAGATTATCTGAGGACAGGACAGCAAATGCCTACTTGAAACCAGGCAGATTATTTTCCTGATGTCAGTGTAGGGGCAGGAAAGTCATCTATGGAAAACAACTTATTAAATTAGTAGCGGCCCTTTTCTTTTTGTAAGGTTATTCATGGTTTTCTTTTTTTACTTATTTTCCTTGGTAGTTGATTGTTTAAAAGCAGCTTCATTATTCAGTGCACATTACAGGTAAATGTGTTTTGTCTTAGGAAAGCTATCATTCACTCTACAATTTCTGTGATGGTCACTACCTGCATGCACTAATTCTACTATACAGTTTCTTTTCCTGAACATGAGCCAGTAGTGTGCCCAGGTGAGCAAGAAGGCCAATGGCACCTTTACTTGTATCAGGAATATTATTGTCAGCTGGACTAGGGAAATGATTGTCCCCTTGTATAAAAACACTGGTGACACCACGCCTTGAATACTGTGTTCAGTTTGATGCCTCACTGCAAGAAGAACTGTTATCAAGTTGCTTGAGTGTGTCCAGAGATGAGCAAGAAAGCTGGTGAGGGACTGGAAAACAAGAGTTATGAGGAACAACTGATAGAACTGGGGCTGTATAGTCTGGAGAAGCAGAGGCTGAGAGGAAACCTCATTGCTCTCTACAACAGAGGTGATTGTCCCCCTCTATTCTTCTCTCACAAGACTCCAGCTGGACTACTGTGTCAAACTCTGGGGTCCTCAACACAGAAAAGATGTGGAGCTTTAGGGGAGGATGCAGAGCAGAGCCATGAAGATGATCCAAGGGCTGGAGCACCTCTCCTGTGAAGACAGGCTGAGGGAACTGGGCTTGTTCAGACTGGCTCTGGGGGAACCTCACTGCAGCTTTCCAGTATTTAAAGAGAGTTTGTAAACATGAAGAAAATCAAAGGTGATAGGAAAAGGGGAAATGGTTTTAAACTAATGGAAGGGATATTTAGATTAGATGTCAGGGGGAAGTTTTTTACTGAGAGCATTGTCAGGTGCTGGAACAGGTTTCCCAGAGAGGTTGTGGATGCCCTGTCCTTGGAGAAGTTTAAGGCCAGATTGGATGGGGGCCCTGGGCCCATCTGATCTAGTACTTGATTTAGTGGCTGGCTGCCCTGCCTGTGGCTGGGTAGTTGGAACTTGATGATCCTTGCGATCCCTTCCAACCCAATTCATTCTATGATTCTATGAACCTCTGGAGATGAGGTTGTGGTGAAGAGAACATCCATCTCTTTTCTCAGGTTACAAGTGATAGGATGCAAGGAAATGACCTCAAGTTGTTCCAGGTGAGCTTAATTTGTGATATCAGAAATCATTTATTCATGGAAGAGGCAATTAGGCATTGCCAGGCAATTATTGCCATTTCCCTGGGCAATTGGGCTGCCCAGGGAAGTGATGGAGTTATCATCTCTGGAGGTATTTAAGAAACACATAGACTTGGAGCTAAGGAGTGTAGTTTAACAGTAGACTTGTAGAGTAAGGTGGATGGTCAGATATGATGATCGTGAAGGTCTTTTCCAATTGAAATAATTATATGATTCTATAATCTTACAAAGCAAGTAGAAAGTTAGAAAAATATTTGTGAGATGGTCTTTATTACCTCACCAGGACTTGGATTATTTTTAGGGAAGGGCAATAGCAACTGGTGCAGTCAAAAGCTAACATTGTGTGTACTGGGAGTATTGCCATTGCATTCTTTGCCACTTTGGGTGAGATCTTACTTCTCCAAGTAGTGATAAGTTTTGTATTTTCTTCTTCTGCCATTGCCATACAAAGCAAGAATTTAAGACATACTTGTGTAGTAATCCAACTACAAATATCTTAAAAGAGTTTTAACTGTTTTCTCCCGATCATGCAGGCAAAGCAGTTTTCATACAGCTCAGCTTACCACTCCAGTCTCAGTGTGCAATTTCTCCATTGCTGGCTTAGTGGAGGACCTGAGAGAAGAGTGCGACACACATTTCTACTGTCAATGCCACCTTACATGATTGAATTATCTATGAAGCTGCACTTTTGTTTAATTAGGGCTTCAGACAGGGAACCGGCCAGTTAAAATCATTATATTTGTTTGCAGAATGTTTCTGACTGTAGGTATTTCCATGCAAGCAGGTGCAGACTACTTTCATGCAGTTCAGCCTCCATGGCTCCTTGACCTAGGAGTGCAGAAGAATGAAATGTAAAAGGCATAACTTCTCCCACACACAGCCTTATGCAAACATCGTGGCTCAACTGCTTCCAGACTCAGGATGGCAAGAGTGTTGTATTCTGTAGCGTTCTCATTTACCCTCCACTGCTAGGTGCTCTGCACAATAAATTAAAAAAAAATTAAAAAAATATATAAATAAAAAAAAAGCATTTTTTTTTCCCACATTAATGAAGGAAGGAGTTTCTTAGAGTTGCTTACAGAGGGAGGCTGAGCCCAGATGTAACTACTGAGGCTGTCTTTTGAGAGGAATAGCATACTTTCTGTTCTCACCTTTTCCCCTGTTCTTAAGACCACTGAGTATCATGATAACCCACTTGGAAAGGACTGGAATAAGTGCTTGTGAAGGTGATAAATACCAGCTCAAACTTCACTTTTTATTCTCTGTATAGTTTTTAAACAGATAGAGCTTACAAATCTAGCAAATCAAATATTTCTACCACCGGTGGTACTAACTTGTATGCAAAGCACTGTGGGCTGGTAGCCAGAACAATAACAAAGCTGCCCTGAAAGTATTTATCTTAAGCAATGCTTTTTACTTCTCATTGCCGTCTATCTGAAAATTTCAGTGTGAATTAAAACTCACAGGTAAGGTTATCTCTCTTTTCCAACTGCAGAAATCAAAAACCAGAAAGGTTACAAATAGAATTTGCTGACGCTTTTGTGTTTTGAGTACCATCCAAGCCCTGGGACCCGCAAAAGACAACAGGGCTATTCACAAAGCATGACACTGCGTAGAGTGAATCTGGCCATGTGACTTACCTGTCGACATGGGGTTAGTCTGGAAAGAGATGTCATGTCTCTTAATTCATGGTTATGCACTTCAGTTACACTGCTGTTTTTTTCCTGTTAGAAGAAATATTATTGAAGAGTCAGGCAGAGCTAGAATTGAAGAGCTTGGCAGTACAAACACTCAGAAGAAATGCTTTAGCTTGTGGCTTGATGATGCAAAAAATTTTCAGTACCATCAAGGCATGATCCAAAATAAATGCAAGATGTAGTTACTGTTTTAACTATTGCAACTACCTGCAGTTTCATGTACCTTTGATCTTCTCATCCTCAGAAGGGTTTAAAAGAAAAGTGTCGAGGTGCCTTATATTGTAAAATGACCATAATTATTCACATAGCTAAATGGGAGGTCTGTAAAGTGTACCGTACCATTTAAAATTAATAGTGAATATCTGTTAAAGAAGGTTGCATTAGAGAAAGAGCATGAATTTTAAACCCATTCGTAGACTAATGGAGGCAAAATACTGTATGGATGTTCTGATTTCAGATAATTATCAGGTCTTGTTAGACTGAGTCAAATAGGAGTCAACTTAACTAATGTAAATGTAAAATGTCACATTTTCATCAGAAGGTTTATTTCCATAGCCTTCTGCAGAGACTGTATTGTGCTGATGTATGTAATAATTCATGCTTCTTTAGTGATTCCCCTTTATGTAGGTAAGTCCATGTTAAAATAACACACAATCTGTTGCACAGAAACTCCACCATCTCATAGAAAAGGCAAAAAAACATTGTGATAGAATTTCTCCAGAAGACTGTAAAATATCCAACATAGAAAGACTTAAAGGACAAGTTAGGCAAACTCTTCAAGAGCATGTTTGAAAAGCCAAGACCTTTTAACATTTGGCTTAAGAATTCTGGATCTGCTGCCATAGAGAGAGATAGTCCACCATGTTACTGGTGAGATCAGAAGAAGAATTCCTATCCTCATAGCTTCAAATTCCCTTCACGTCTTTACCTGTATCATCCCCATGCAAAAGCTGGACTTCAGATTTTCCCCTCCTAGTTCATAGTTCAAACCAATCATAAAACTTTGCCACATAACTATGCTTTCTGAAAGTATTCAACTTTCCACTGTTGAGCAAAATCAGCTCGTATCTACAGCAAGAGAGGAAATAGGAGGTATGACAGGAATCCAAAGACTTGTTAAAACAGCTTCCAAATTTCAGGAATTCAGATTGGACCTTCAAAGTGGTCCTAACTCATATACACTCGTGGTGGTCAAAAAAGTGAAATTAACCATTTAATCAAGACATGAGTCAGACTTTGAATTTCATCAGATTGTAGCAGAACTGGAGGAGCTGGGGATAGAGAAATGGTGGCAATACAGCTGTATGTTTATAAAAAGGAAGAGGAAATATCCTCCAAAATATCACCTCGATTAGCCTGGATCGGTAGAATGGATGACTAGGTTAGATAAATCAGCACAGCAAATACATTGGCTTAATCAAGAACGTTGTAAAACTACACAAAACTGAGACACTATAAAGGAACGAAAATACATACCAGTGGCCTTTATTGGCAGAAAATAACTCTTTCTTCTCCATTACAGCTAAACAGATAGTTTTATTAAAAATAATTACAGTTGATAGTTAAAGAGAAGATATTCTGTCACTCAAAACTGAATATGAAGTCCACTGAGAACAGTTAGGTATTTCCATTTACTTCAGTGGATGTTGAATGAATTGAGGAAGAACCCGTGCAAGAACTTGGGTACTGCAAAGCACAGAATTGATTTGTGCATAGCACAACTGCCCTGGGGGGAAAACTAGGAGTTCTGAGGAAATGTCCTGTTTAATGATGCTTATGTGTCATCTCCTGTCTGCTTACGAGTGCACTGAGTAAGGAGCAAACAAAGTGAGGAGAGGTGGAACTTGATGTAAGGGTGGGTGCTGCAAATCATAACTGCATACATACAGATATTTGTATATATATATGGAGCTTTAACTGTGGAGGTTTCAGCTACAGGCATTTCAACAAAATTTACATTATTTGAAGCTGAGTTTTCCTGAATCAGAAAAGAAATGCAAATATGTTTTGCAAATTAGATGTGTTAGTAATTAGGACTGTATAAACAAGCTATGCATAAAATTCTATTTCTGGAGAGTGACATGCTCATGTGAGGGTTAAATAAAAAGTCATTTAATGAAGGAACAAATTTCTCTACCAAACTACCAGGGACTTCAAAGCAAAGAATTTTAAAATAGGGTATTTTAAAACTAAGAGCTTGACTACATTATGTCCTTGCCTAAGCATAAGAGAAATCTGACTTGACTACCACGCATCAATTTGTTGACATAATTCTCTTGATTCTGCTATATTATTTAAAAAATAATGGGGCTGGAGTGGAGATGAGAAAGGAGCTATTATAAAGGAGACAAGGCTTGCAAGAAGTGAGCTTTTTGCATTTTAGCCAAACAAGCTTTTTGAACATGGCACCAAGGAGAGCAAAGGAGAAAGGATTGTTCTCCATTTTTACTATATTAAATCCTGAGGGAGCAGTTAAATTAGTTTCATCCATGTTTTGAATGATGATAGCATCCTCCAGCCTATTCCAAATGTTTGCTGAAGAAAATTTTTACAGCTAATTGCCAGTTTTCAACCAGCTTAAAAACAGAAATGCAAATGACAACTTAGTTTTCAGCATGAAACCTGGTAATATTCTTAATCTAAGAAAAGAGTTCTTAGAAAGCGTGAACACAGAGTAAACGAGACCTTTAACATAAGGTAGCACCGTTGATTCTATCAGCGGGCCTGACTTAGGACGGCGTGAATGTGTACGACCTCGGCCGGCGGTACCGAGATCTTTGGTAACACCGAGCTCCATCTACTGGCGTGCAGGAGAAGTCAGGAGACTTGTGTGTACCACCTCCTCCCCTTTGACAAAAGTACCTTCTTCAGCCTTGGAAACCAGCGCTGAATGAGTTTTGGTGGCTTAGATCTACTTATGGGGCTGTTCTCACGCTGGGGAGAGTTGCAATATCTAGCCTATGATGATATCACCTTAGTTCCTCTCCTACATTGCTGTAAAGGCATCTCCATCTATCATCAGGACCAGAGACTGAGATCACCTTTCAGCCTTTTAAGAGCTGAGATTACCAGGCCAAGTATCTCCAAATGACCCAGTTCTCAAACCACAGCTAACTGCAGCTGCCAGCTCTTCTGAATGAATAGTAAGTGTTGTGCAGAAAGTGGTGGTCTTGGAGGGGGGCAAGTATGCAAAAATCTATTTGCTAACGTCTAAGGTATTCATTTGCTACCTGCACTTGGTAATGTGTTGCCGGTGACTTGAATCATAGACTGAAAAAAAAAAACCACCATATTTGAAGTGGAAACAAATGCCTGGATATCCAAACGATGCTGGGGTTATCCATTCAGTAAAGGTATGTTGTCTTGAACAGATCTTTGGCTGCAGTGCCAGTCAATCCACACAGCTAACTCAAGATAGAATTTTTTCTCTTCAAGGTAACCAACATGTACTGTTTGGATTTTTACTTTTTACTATTAGGGAAAACTGATTTCATGATGCAAACAATTCAGTATTTGTTTCAAAATGTGAAAGTACAGGATGCTCAGTGTTGTTCATTTCCTTAAAGAGATGTGTTTGGACACAGCGTTTGGACAGTGCTCTCAGACATAGAGTTTGATTTTTGTGTTGTTCTGTGTGGAAGCAGGAGTTGGACTCGATGATCCTTGTGGGTCCCTTCCAACTTGGGATATTCTGTGATTGTATGACTCCTTCCCCTCAACAAAAGGTACCATAGCAGTGTGAAACATGCCAGATTAGGGCTCACTAGGCCCTTAGAGAAGTGCTACTTCTCTTTTTTAATCTTTAGAACTTAAAGGTACTACATTATGGGGTTAAACACTAAGATCATGTTTGTATCCTTTTTTCTTTCTTTCTTTCTTTCTTTCTTTTTTTTTTTTTCCCTGCTTTATTTACCAGTGCAACTCTGCCCCTTGTGATTTCTCCTCCTTAAGACCTTCCCAGCCATCACTGCCTTGTGACACTGCCAAAGGCTTAGACCTTGTTCTCTCATTGGGTCACAGGTTCAGCAGCAACCTAAGCTATGCTGTATCAACCCCACTGGGAACCTCATTCAGCTTCCCTTGATGTCCATGTCTTTGCTCTCTGTGTTGCTGTCTGCAGAGCTCATCAAAATCCCTACAGTAGCACAAGGAATTAATACTCTCAGGTCTTCCTTGGTAACATCTCCCAGGTGAGGGTGCTTTCTGAGAACAAAGCGTTGACCCCATGTCCCTGCTTGTGTGATGTTACAGCTTGTAGGAGAGAATTTTGGCTATTTCTGCTGCTTCATTCAAAGCACTCTGCTCCTTCTGTATGGCCCACCACAGATTATGTTACCATTAAATGTCATTGTCATGTTCCACCCTTTTTTCGCTTGTGTCAATAGCTGAATAGTAGAACAGTTTTCCTCAGTTATCCGGTCAGACCAATATGCATACAACGAAAAGCACTTTTCAAATATGTATGCAGATCACCTTCCCAGAGGCTATGAAAGAGAACAGGGCATATCAGGGAGAATCCAAGTATAAATCAAGCATTTTTGAAAGCCAAATGGAGGCAACATACCCAAAATCACCGAGGGAGTGATTTGTTGAGTTACTTGGAGGAGCACTGGAGAGAGACCTAGGGAAAGCACAGGATAAAGGGTGCTGCAAGGGCTGAAAAGCAGATCAGGGCAGTAAGGCTGAGGAGAGCATGGGCAGCACTGGGCACAATGCTGAGGGCAGGTTGTGGGTTGTGGGAGAGCGGGCAGGACTGAACAAGCCACAAGTCTTAGTAGAACCTGTGTAGGACCCTGTGCAGAGAGGGTGAGGATTGCTGAACCTAAGAAGAAACATAGGAACAGAGGTAGATGCCAAAAAGCAAGAATGATGTGACTGAGGACTACTGAACAAGCTTGAAGAATTATGGCCCAATAGGAGAAGAGTATCTGCCATACAATCTGCATTGTGAGCAGAGCTTCTCCAAGCATGTCAGCGGTGTTTGATCAAAAAGCAGTCAACTAATTGAGATTAAGATGTTGTACAAAGATTCAATTGATATTGAATCTTTGATAGTTTCAACCGAAGGAGGATTTGGAGGGAACTCCAGGAGGGAAGCTGGTTTGTTCTCAAAGTTGAGAATGCAAAAGTGAAAAGGAATAAACCAGAATAACTGTTTCTAGCTACTTCATCACATCTCTTACAGTCAAGCATAAATGATGAGCTATTTTGCCAGAGAGCCCTATTTAAAGCATGGGATAGCTCTGCACTACGAATGAATCACCCAGTGCTGTGCAATGCAGGAGGCTGGTGTCTGTGGGACCCCTGCCTCAAACTCACCACCACAGCAGGGGACTCTGCAGGCAGAGGGGGGAGGACCATTCCTCCACCTCGGAATGGGGCCCTGGTAGGGCATCTGGGCTCTCTCTGTGCTGCAGGGATGCCTTGCTTCAGCAGCCAAACCAAAGCCCTCTGAGGAGCCATTCACTGCGTGCTTTCGGTGCCAGATACCTATTGGCAGAGGTGCCAAGCATTGTCAGCAGCAAACAAAAGCCTTTGGGAGCCGTCCCCTGAACTGAACACCACACAATAGTGTATGTGAAAAATCAGGTCACTGGCATCCAGCAGGATGTTAGCTGATTTATATGTCGAGGCTTCATCTATAAACTGCAGGTGATACCGCGAATTACTCCACCTCTGCTACGCCGTACGTCAAAGGATGCTGACGGCCAACGATGCTTGTGAAGCGCTACTTACTGAAGATTGGAAATGCGCAGCAGCTATGGCATGGGACCATATAGTTAAGAATGGGGGGGGGGGGGGGGGGGGGGGGGGTTGAGGAGGGGAACAACACCACAGCGGCTGCCGTGCCCCCGTACGCGGGCAGGTGAGCGGGCACCGCACCTCAGCGTAACGGCGCCCACAACCCGCGCCGCGCGTGCAGGGGCGGGGGCGGCGCGGCGAGCACGCGGGGCCGAGCGCGGCCAATCAGGGGCGGGCGGGCGGCTCGCGCGCGACCTAACGGTCACTGGGACCCTGCCCCTTCCCCGCTCCGCTCCCCGCGGCAGGCACTGCGCCTGCGCTGCGCCGCCGGCGCCCATCCCCTCCGCAGGTGATGCTGCTGCCCGCGGGGATGGGGCCGTTACCGGAGGAGACGGCGGCGATGGGGCCGGTTTGCGTCCCGCCCCGCCCCTGAGCGGAGGGGAAGCGGCATCGTGGCCGGTCCCACCGCCCGGCTCTCTCCGGCCGCCATCTCTCCCCCTCGCCCCGTTCTCGATGTCTCCCCAGCTGCGCGGAGGCCCCTTTACCGCCTCCCCGACCCGCGGCTCCCCGCCGCCCGGCTCTGCCTCCGCCAGGCCGCCTCCGGCCCCCGCGCCCCCCGGCTGAGGGGCGGCCCGCCTTGCGCCACCATGAAGGTGGAAGCGGGGGACAACTCCATGATCAACCTGTCGGTGCAGCAAGTGCTCAGCCTCTGGGCTCACGGCACCGTCCTGAGGAACCTCACCGGTGAGCGCGGCTGGCGCTGGGGCCGCCGGGGTGCGGGGAGGGGAGGATGCCTTCCTTGCTTGCTTGCTCTTCCCGGCCGCGCGTGTGTGGGTGGGGCTGGCTGTCCGGGTGTGTGGAGCCGAGGTTTGGAGCTGAGTGGGGACGCCGTCGTGTTTTTCCCTTTTACGTTTACAATAAGAAGCTAAAGAGGTATATATGTATGGCGGGGGGGTTGGAACTTGATGATCTTTGAGGTCCCTTCCAATCCAAGCCATTCTATGATTCCATGGGCTCCAGCGTGTGAGTAAAGGGCTGTATAAAGTGTGTGAATGTATAAATATGTTTGAGTAGGTGGTTTTTCTTCTTGCTGCTGGTGTGTGCTTGTTGGCATTTGAGGGAGAGTCATAAAAAAGCAGAAACGAGTGTGAGAAAGAGATGCTTTTTATGTGTTGTTTATTTTATTTTTTTTCTACTGTGGGTATGCTCCTGTACAATAAGAGAGGTGTGAGCAAATGGAGTGGCAGATGTTTCCTGGCAAGTAGACACAGTTTTAAGCATCAAGGATTCTTAAAGACAAAGCCATTGTGTTGTACTAAAGCTCTGAGAGGGACGGGCAAAGCAGATCCCTGCTACAAGGGAACCTTGGCTAGCTTTGGCAACAACTGGCTTATTTCACAGAATCACAGAATTGTAGCAGTTGGAAGGGACCTCCAGAGATCATCGAGTCCAACCCCCCTGCCAAATCAGGTTCCCTACAGCAGGTCGCACAGGTAGGCGTCCAGGCGGGTCTTGAATATCTCCAGAGAAGGAGACTCCACAACCCCCCTGGGCAGCCTGTTCCAGTGCTCCGTCACCCTCACAGTAAAGAATTTCCTTTCTGCCTCACACTGAAAAAAAGATTCTGATGTAAGGACTGCTATGAGACAACCCCATAGGCATGCAGTGGCGAGGTGCATCTTGTGGCTCCCTGTTCTATCCAGGCTTGAGGCAAACCACGAACTTCCAGCTCTGGACTAGAAGGGGTTTCGTATCAGTAACAAAGGTGTCACTGAGTATGTTCTTTCTACTGTTATAGGGGTATAATAGTTGGTGACAGATTAACGGTAAGCCTTGAGTTAAGGGCATATGTTTTGAATATCTATAAAAGAGCGTATTAGGTCACCTTTTTCCTTCTGTCCATAAGAATGATACATGGGAACATCTGCCAAATATGGAAAAGGTGTGATGGTGTGGCTGAAGTTTGACTATGTGGCAAACTAAATGATTGTCTTAACCTTGATAATCTTTCCTTTCTACTTCCACTTTACACTTTTCAATTGAATAAGTTATTCATTTTAAATGTGATCAATAAAATGTTTAAAACATGTCTGAAAAATTTCTGATGTATTAGAGAGGTGTGCTAATAGAGCTCATTCTCTGAGTAGTTATTTTTTGCATGCTTTCTATAAAATTGCAAGTTGTCCTCTTGAAGGGAAGAGTTAACAATGGATTTAACTTCTCTTTGTGTTGGACATCCTCTAAAGCTTTTCTAATTAGAACATTACACAACAGAGGCGTTTCTATGAAACCCAGTGCTAGGTACTGGGTAAGAAAAACAGCTTCTTGGTGCTTTTGCAGTGTAACAAGAGGTTGCACATGATATTTTTGATGTGGAATGGTTGTTCTTTTTTAATTTAAAGAGTATGAGGAATAATTATTTATCATAGTAACATCGATGGAGAATACGTTAGTGCTGGTCGTCCTTATAGCCATAAGCTGTTGTGTGGCATGACAACAATGAATGGTTTTAGTGTTCTACATAAGGTGGTGTTCCTCGTTGTAACCTAAGAGATGTTTTTAATGTAGTAACCAATAATAATGAATAATCGTTAATATTATGTAAACCCTTCTTAAACATATCTACCAAATAGAGAAGTGAATGTTGCTTAAAAACAGATGTTCTGGTTTTCTGTGCTAAGAAAACTGTGTGAATGATTTAGTTGTGCTGTTTAATTTTTTAATCCATTTTCTTTGTGTCTATGTGATATATAAGGAGAAACTTCGGAGTACTGGAAGAAGAAATTAATAAATATGCAGTATTCCATGATCTTTAAGACTGATTTTTGTTTAGGTTTGGACTATAAGTTGTGGCTTGTACTTCGATCTTAATTGTTCAAGCAAGAATTCATCTTCTTTAGATGAAGTATCGATTATGTTTGTACAAAGTTGAAAAATCCTACTGGCAAAGTCATATTCCTCTATAAATATATATATATATATATTAATTCTTTCAGAACTTTCAGGAGAGCTGATATAAACTCTGGCCAAATCCAGGAGGTGCTTCAAATCTTAATGGTTTTATTATTCTTGTGGTTATTTTTAATGAGAAGTTGAAAAACGCATGTACACGCGCCAGTCTTTCACATAGGATATAGTATGTGGCCCAGAGTACCACAGGAGTCTACAGACAACTGAATTCCTGCCACTTGCACTTCACGTTCTGACAGCTAATGCTGCAAGCACTGTTTTTGTGGCTGAGCCTAGGCCTGGCAATGTGATGTTCTTTGCTTCATACCTTTCTGCTTTAACCTGGAAGGAGGAGGAGTGCTACTGTAAAAGGTGGAAGTAAGGGTCCAGTACCTATGGGAGCAGGTAGCCTATGTTAGCTTACCCAGCAAATCTGAGAACAGCCCCCTTACATGAACCAGTTGTGTTTTAGAGGTAGTGGTAAATCAGGGTTTTTTTTACCACAAGTCAGAAAGTAACTGATTCTGAACTGTAAGATGTCCCACTCTGAGCATCTGTTATAATAAATATTCATGCTTAAATGCTGCCTCCAGTTTAGGGAACTTTGCTATGTTTGCATTATTCCTGTAAGCAACGTGGGTTTTGTTTAATTATCGCCTGTTCCGAAGATTGAAGCTTCTCGTCCCAGCAGGCTTTACATTAGGTACTGAGGGGTAGAGGGAGAATGTAGTCTTCTCTGTGTTGTTGAGTGCAGAGGAATTCACAAAAGAGCTTGTGTTGTGCTGTATGGCTTCTAAAGTCAGTGTCTTCTTCCCCTTACCCTTAGGTCGTGGTGTTCTAAAGTGATGAGCTCAAGACTCCACAATTGTTTTAATATGCTTTGAGATAAAAGTAAACCATTTGGAAAACAAACAAACAAAAATAAAAACCTACCTTGAAAGCGAACTTTTATAAGAGATTATGGGAGTCACATAGAAGATGCTCAAGGTCTACTTCATTTGTCCCAATTTGTCTAGATTGTCATTGTGCCTTATCTCGTAACTTCAGGGGACTAGTCTCTAATTTATGATTTAAATGCTCTTCAGCAAGTTCTTTGCTTCCAGTTAACACAGCAAAAGCATAATACCTCGATCAGCAATTTGACTGAGTCCTGTTAGCATCCAGAGTACCAATTAATGCAACCACTCAGATTAGTCATTCAAACCTCAGAAGCACGTGTTACTTTGTTGACTGAAATTTGTATCTTTGTATTCAGAGCACGGATACTTGCTTGACTTAATTTTGTAGCTAACAGTGGAAGACTGGATACAAAGGTGAAAACAAGAAGACCAAGAATTTGACATAGAATTTTTTTTAGAGTGCTCTTAATGAAGTGCTATGGACATTCATTTATCTGGTGATGCAAGCTAAGAGCTAGAGGGAAATAAAAAATCATTGAAGAGGAAGAACTAAGGATGTACTCTGTGTTTACAGAAGCTAAGAGGTAGTAGGACAGCGTGTTCACACATGAAGGTTTCTCTGAAATTAACGCCTCCTATTTTATTATGTTAGCCCACAAAATCACAGGTGGATGTTGGTGGTCTGGCAGTTGACATTGAACCTTCCCACCAATATTCCATTACTTGTTGTTGCCGTGTGACAGAGGGCAGCAGAGGGGCAATCTGACAAAATGATGTTTGATATGGAAGTACAGATGAAACAGAAGTGTGTCATTGAATTCTTCCATGTGGAAAAAATTGCATGCTTTGGCGCTCATTAGTATGGCAAGTGAGATTAAGATATGATATCTATGATTAACTACATTACCAAAGTAGTACTCTAAATCTGGAGGGGTAGGGCATGAATTTGGCTTCATGGTTGGTGCTGCTGCCAAGGCTTTTTTTCCTTACAACAAAGTGGCCTACATGGCATGAAGCTTACAGGCAGAGGATGGGATTCGTCTTTCTTAAAAGGGTAAGAGTCTTTTTGGAAAAGCTGTCAGGGTTTTAAACTAGGTTTGAAGGAGGGAGGAAGGTGGGTAGTGAGCCTGCCTGTGAGTAGGTGTATGACAGCATAGCTGTGTTACAGGCACAGGGTGCTAGTGGGGGGCCTGCTGCCCCAGATGTGTCGGCAACAGTGTAACACACTTGAAATCTTATGATGATGAGCCAGGGACCACTGAGGCAATAAGAGGAGGCAGTGGGAAAACTCAGGGAAAATACTTCAAAGGAATGAAGGAGTTATCCCCTAAGAAGGTGAAAAGGCTGCTTGCCCAGCTGAAGCGCCTCTACACCAATATGTGCAGTTTGGGAAACAAACAGGAAGAACTGGAAGTCACCATGCTAGGTTGCTGTCACTGAAACCCATTAGGATGATTCCTATGAGTGCAGTGTGGCTATCAGTGGCTGCAGGTTGTTCAGAATGGATGAGTGAGGAAGGAGGCGAGGAGGAATTAACTTCTACATACGCCATACCCATTTCTAAGAAAGAAATAGTGTGAAAAGCTATCTCTGAAGAACAGCCATGAGCAAGTCAAAAGCTTGTGAATGAGAGTTAGAGACTGAGGCAATGAAGGGAGATGTGGTTAGTGTCTACTACGGGTTGTCTGATGAAGCAGAGCCTGTTGATGAAGTAGCTACAGAAGGCATCATGATCACTGGCTCTTGTCCTGCAAGGGTTCTTCTGACACCTACTGGAAAAGTACTGCAGTGAGCGGTGGGCAATCCAGAAGGCTCCTGAAATGTGTTGAGGATAACTTCTTGAGTCAAGTAACAGACAGCCCTACCAGAGGGATGCAATACTGGGCCTGTTCTCATCAATGAACTGATTGATGGCATCAGGATTGGAGGCTGCTTGTGCTGTGGTGACCACACAATGGTGGAGTTCACGCTCCTGAGGGATATCAGACAGATAAAAGTAAAATCAGGGTGCTAAATTTTAGGGAAGCCATATTTCAGTTCTTCAGGAAGTTAGTCAACAGAACCCTTTGGGAATTTGTCTGCAAGGGCAAGGGAGCAGAGCAGCACTGGCAGATCTTTAAGGAAGCTTTCCTTAAGGTACAAGAGCATCTCCAGGTATAGGAAGTCAGGAAAAGAAGGCAAGAGATTGGCATGGCTGAACCAGCACCTGCTGGTCAAACTGGAGAGCAAGAAGAAAATGCAGACAGTGGAAGCAGGGATAGGTACCTTGGGAGGAGCATAGGGATGCTGATAAGCTGTGTAGGGATGAGGCCAGGAAGGCCAAGGCCCAATGGGCTTGGCAAGAGATGCGAAGAAGAAAAAGAAGGGCTTCAAGAGGTACATCAGCCAGGAAAGAGAAGTCCAAAAAACCAGGGTGTACTTCTCCTATCCCATGAGCAATATAGGTTAGCTTGTAACAGTGGACAAGGAGAAGGCTGAGGTGCTCAACGACTTTTTTTGCCTCAGTCTTCACTGGCAATTATTCTTCACATACCCTTCTAACTGAAGGTTGGGACTGTGGGTGCAGCATACTTTCCACTGTAAGCAAATATCAGGTTTGTGACCACCTAAGGAACTTGAACGTCTACAAGTCTATGGGTGCCAATGAGATGCATCTCGGCATCCTGAGGGAATTGGCTGATGTAGTGATCAAGACACTCTCAATGATAGTTGCTAAGTCTCGGCAGTTAGGTGAAGTCTCTGGTGACTGGAAAAAAGGCAATGCTTTACCCATTTTTAAGAGGGGTAAAAAGGATGTTCCAGGGAGCTCCTAACCTGTCAGCCTCACCTCTGTGCTGGGGATGATCATGGAACAGATCCTCTTGGAAGCTGTGCTAAGGCATGTGGAAGAGAGGGAAGTGATACAGAAGAACCAAAATGGCTTTAACAAGGGCAAGTCCTGCCTGACCAAGCTACTGGCCTTCTAGGATTGTGGAGCTGCATCAATGGACAAGAGAAGAGCCACTGATGTCCTCTATCTAGACTTCAGTAGTGTCTCTGATAACATAATTCTCTTCAGGATATGGATTTGATGGATGGACTGCTTGATGAATGAGGAGCTGGTTGCAAAATCATGCCCAGAGAGTAGTGGTCAATGGCTCAATGTCTGGATCAGTGCCTAGAAGTGTTTTGGGTCAGTACTGGGACTGAGGCTGTTTAAAATCTTAATCAATGACATTGACAGTGGGATTGAGTGCACTCTCAGCAAGTTTATGGATGACACCAGGCTGTGTGGTGTAGCTAACACACCTGAGGGACAGGATGCCATCCAGAGAGACCTAGATAGGTTCGAGCAGTGGGTCCAGCTGAACATTGTGAGGTTCAACAAATCCAAGTGCTTGGAGATCTTGCACCTGGGTCATGGAAACCCCTACTGTCAATGCAAGCTGGTGGAAGAGACGATTGAATACAACCCTGCTGAAAAGAACTTGGGGGGTATTGGTGGATGATAAACGACATGAGCTAGTAGTGTGCCCTCACAGCCCAAGAAGCCAACCACATTCTGGTCTGCATCAAGAGAAGCACAGCCAGCAGGTCAAGAAAGGTGAACCTGCCCTTCTACTCTGTGCTGGTGTGACCTCACCTGGAGTACTGTGTCCAAATGTGGAGTCTTCAGTACAGGAGAGACATAGACATGTTGGAGCACATCCAGAGAATGGCCAGATTGAAAGAGCTGATGTTCAGTCTGCAGAAGAAAAAGCACTCGAGAGAACTGAGAGCAGCCTTTCAATATCTAAAGGAGGGCTATAAGAAAGAAGGGGGCAGACTCTTAAGCAAGGTGTGTTGTGGTAGAATAAGGGGAAATTATTTTGAGCTAAAAGAGGGAAGACTTACACTGGCTATAAGGAAAAAAAATATAGTATAAGGCTAGTGAAACACTGGAACAGGTTTCCCCATTAGATGCTCTGTCCCTGGTGATATTCAAGGTCAGTCTGGATGGGGCTCTGAGAACCTCATGTTGTTGTATATGTCCTGTTCCCTTGCAATGAACAGGCAGTAGGTGACCTTTAACAGTCCCTTCCAACTCAAATGATTCTATGAATTACAAGTCATTCAAGCCCTGCTGCTTTTCTGGCAAATAATAACAATAATCCCACCCAGTGCAGTCTGTACAATGAATCAACTATTGTTGCTTGTAAGGATCTGGAGCTTGCTGCTTGGTAAAGTTAATCATTGTTGCTACACCAGCAAAATACTCCATGGATTTTTTTGACAGTATTTGTTTTCAAGACAGCAGCAATTGATCATGTCAGTCAGTTTACACCTCCTAAAGTAAGAATCTTGTATGTAGGACATATGTATCTGTTGTGTCAGCATGTTCTTAAAACACTACAGTTTAATTTTCTTCTCATTTTTAGGCAACAAAACTACAGGGTTCTTTTTTGATCAAGCAAGATCTTTTGTGCTCAGAAGGGTATATTCTTTATTACTTTATGGAATCCCTTAGTGTTACCCACGACCCATCCTCTGCTGGCTTCAGTGCATCTCTAGCACACTGTTTATCTGAGGGCTGTATCATCATACTTCTGGATTTGGATGATACTGGATTTTAGAGATCCTAAATTCTTCTGTGCACAAATGACTATGTACTAAATTCTCTTCTTTCAACCTGTTGGAGTGAGAATGAGTAAGTTGCACTCTAGCTTGTGGAGCTTGAAGCCTCCTCCAATTTTCTTAAAGTTGTCTCCTCCTTTCCCTGTTCATTCATGTTAAATAGTTTATAGAATCAGAGAGTCATAGGATGTTTTGAGTTGAAAGGCACCTTTAAGATTGTCTAATTCCAATCCCCTGCTATAGGCAGGGACGCCTCCTACTAGACTAGGCTGCTCAAAGAAGACTAGGTAAGCTGCTATCCCAGAAAATTTAAGTATTGTGATTATTCATTTTTCTTTGTTTTGTATCAGGATATAATCACAGAATCATAGAATGGCCTGGGTTGAAAAGGTCCAAAGTGACCATCTAGTTTCAACCCCCCTGCTGCCTGCAGGGCTGCCAACCACTAGATCAGGCTGTCCAGAGCTACCTATTCTTTGCTAATACCATCTATTCAAAGAAGAAAACTCAGTGAAGTATCTTAGTACTGAGGGAGTTTCAACCACAAGACAAAGTAGCAGAGTTTTGTTTTGTTTTCTGCTCAGGAAGGCTTTTTTCTTTCTTCATTTGTAAAAATCTGGTTCTTGTTGCAGCAGGACATTTTTTACTAAGAGTTGTGTGAGGGTAGGGGAAGAGGAAAAACCATCTACTCTCTGCTCATTACTGTCTAATCAGCTACTTCCATTTGACAAATTGAGACGTAAGTTGGTAGAGTGGATAATCTAAAGCATGTGTAGTTGATGGAGTTGCAACAAACTCCAAAGAGATATTCTGTAAGTCATTTGCCTACTCAGAGGATGAAAGACTTGTTAACAAAAGTCCTCAAATTCTTGCCGTGTCCCTCATCTTGCTACTGACATCTGCAACTCAGAGCATTACAGGCTGGTGTTCCTAACTCAATTCTTCATACCTGTCACTTCCATGTTCTGTGTCTTCTTCCTCATGAATTCCTTTTTATGTTTTTCATCATATGCAAATGAAGATATGAAGGCTTCTGACCTTTACCCACTTCCCCTCCAACTGCTGTGAATGCCTACATGTTTTAGCATCTGCAGTCATTCTGGCAGAAATAGAAGATGTTAAGAATGATATATAATGAGAAAGTCTTGGGATAGTGCTGATGTATGTAACGCTACCTGCACTTCTTGCTTTGCTGACTTTGCAACGCTATTGAATTGAAAATCTAAACCTCTGTGAAGTTATGGTCTATAACTGGGTTCTTTAAACACTACAGCTGCATTTGTGGGGAGCAAGAAATACTTCTGGATGTTCTATAATTTCTTTTTGAAATATATTTGATATATATGTTGCTTTAAGGAATAGGAGAAAAAAGTGTGTGCCAAAGGACTCCATTTTGTATTCCTTTACCCAACAGGACATTTGGGGCCAGTTCTATTCTGCCATCTTCTGCCCTAAATATAAAATGCAGCATGGTACTAATTTTCCTCAAGGCTTATTTGGAGTTTAAGATCAAAGTAGTTGATCACTATGCAGTTATTTTGTTGTGTAAGGAGTTTCTAAATATTACTGGATTCTTAGTTATAGGAGAGTAGTTAACACTTTCATAATCTTCTGTTTTCTTCTAACACTACAGTTGCTACAAGTCTTCCTACGACTGGAAAATCAATTCTGTTTTCTACCTGGTGAAAGGTTTAGCAATGACCACAAATTTCCTATGGGGCACTGCCGTGCCTAGTGAACTCTGTTGAAATTGCAGGGATGATGGTGACTAACTAGATCAGATTCCAGCAGGAAGCTGGGCAGTTTCAGTTCAAGTTCTTTAGCTATCATGACATATTAAGAGAAAACAAGTGCAGAATTCAGTATGCTGGGACTGCCCCTCAGATTTGCAGTGGCAATGCTAATGGTCTTACTTCTCTCCAGACCATTTTTACATATTAATCATTAGCTTCTAATTGACTGGCTACTTATCAGACTGTCATAATCTCAGATTCCTTCTCAGCTAAAATAACTACCAGCATTCTATTCTTGGATTTTAAGTTAAATGTTTATCACATTTTCATGCAATTTGATGCAATTGATACTACCTGAATTCAGTATTCTACAGTAGCATATGTTCTAGAAGTTTTTATTTAGACTGTAGAAGAACTGATGGGATAACTTTCATCGATACACCATTGTTATTCCTATGGAGTGTTTGGGAATCTTATGGTGTAGAGAAGCTGGTGGTTGTAATGTAACACAGCATAAGAACCAAGCTGCTGCTTCACCTGTGGATTTGAAATGCCCACTCGAAGTCCATCAGTGTGGTGTCAGGTTATTTTGACCCTAATAACATAGTAAGTTGTTCTCACTTTTCCCTGGTAGAAGTTTCATGTTTTGTGTTCATCTGAGTCAAGAAAAATGAAAGCTTGAGATGAAAACCTTGTCAAGACACTTTTCTGACAATACAAGTTTCTCTTTCGCTAGGCGTATTTTATGCATCAGGATAATGTGATTTAAAATTTGTGATACAAAAAATTGTGTAGCTGACTTAATTGCAGGGAAGAGTGCTGCTTCCAGAAAACAAGTAGCATTTCTGCTACAGTATTTACTGGCAAACAAGGCAAAGCCTCCTTTTATGTGTAAGAACAAGTTAATTTTGAAACAATGTATTCAACATTGCATTGACCTTCCAGCGGTTTAGTTTTGTTTTCTATAAGTCATCTGACAGATGGCTCAATCACATTGTCATAGAGGACTAAAGTGTAAGATCTAAGATACTCAAGTACATTCTAGGACTGAAGGTTTTCAGATCTCAACATCTACAAGCTTGGAAATGCTTACTCCTGGCTGCTAAACCCTTTCTTAATTTCTATACTAAAGTGCTTTTCTGTAACTTCTATTCTTTGTGGCTATTCATATAGTAATATAGAATAGACAGCTTGCGTTTTTCACTACCGCTTTGGCCAAAGCAGTGTAGGCTTGAGGACCTGCTCATTCTCTTGCTAAACTATAGTCTGCGTAGTCCATACTAACAGTCTACTAACAGTCCACTCTTGCTCCTACCATGGGACAGGAGCTTAGTTTTCATCATTTTGATAGAATAATGTTTCAAGCCATTGGGAGTGATGCCTTTCTTAATATCCTTCTATGAAGGTGTCTTCCCAGTGAAAGGGTAACTCTTCTGATACAACCTGAAAGAACAGAGGAGGTTCAAAATGCAAAAATGATTCAGTGTTCCTTTCAGACAGGATTTTCTTGCCAGAATTGTATGCAATTTACATCTGTAGGAAAGTGAACTTTTCCCCTCTCTTAATTTGTATTTACTGTAGGTGCTAGCAAGACTGTAAGATTTCCTATTGACTGATCCTCTGGTTAATCTCCTTGCTTCCTCCTCCTGCCAGTAGGAGGAAAACAAAGTGAAAAATGATGGGAATACCGAAGCTGTGCTAATAACAGATGAGGCCTGTTAGGACTGCAAGAGAGGTTCCTCTCCTAAGCTATCTGTGCCCATGTTAGATTAGATCAGCAATTACTCTGTCTTTCTTAAACCTAATGTAGTAGAAATGCTATGTCATGACTGGAAACAGTGACTGAGCACCTGGTGGGAGCACAGGGCCAAGCCAGGGGAGCTCAGGTGCAAGCAATGCACCTGAGTGACTGGAAGGGTTGGAGCCAGAATCCATCCCTTTGCAGATCTCCTTTAAGGGCTGGCAGCTGTGGTAAGAGTATCTCATCTGGAGATTCCTGCATACCTGGGGACCTTACAGGCCTTCTGAAGGGAAGCAGTTTCTTTCTCATATTTCTGCACCAAGAGTGCTGTAGTCCTCCTTCAAAAATGTTTGTGACCCAATTAGGGGCTGAAGGTAAAGGGCTGGAGGGCTTTGATAGAGCTGCTTAGAACCACCCTTAGTATATGTGTGTATGTGTATCCAGTCACTTGGAAAGATAAGTTGCACCTTGAACTACAGCTGTTAGTATTAACTATATGTAGCTGTTAGTATTAACTATATGTAGCTGTTAGTATTAACTATATGTATATTTACTAACTGTTTTCCTTTCTCCTCTCTTAAGAGGGTCTTTTGGTTATCCTTAAAGGACTGCAGTTGGCGTGTAGCAAGTGTTCTCTCTTAGCAGCCTTTTACAATATGCTTTGTTTAATGTGATGTATTGACGTATTTTTGAATTAGCTAATTGGGTCGTATTTCTGCTCAAATGACTGACGTGTGTCAAGCTGCAATAATACAGGCTCACCTGAGAAATAGTATCCCGCTGTTGTAAGAAAACTTACTTCTTTTTTTTTTGGGGGGGGGGGGAACTGCAGCAAAAACTCTTAATTAAATTTGGAATCACATTAACTGTGAAAATGTCTCCCAGCTTGCTAGATTTTGTGACAGAGACACGTATGGTCATCAGCATCATTGACATTTTCTTTTAAAGTATGGATACACTTAGGATTTTGATTCTTGTGTTTTCTCACCCTTTTGAATTATCGTGGTTTTAGAAGATTATCACCAAATGAGCAAGCTTCTTTGATTTCTATGTAGATTCATGGATGCTTTCTGTTCCTTTCTTTGAAAGCAGTAGTAAATGTCTGGCATTTTTAGAAATATCTGTGCTCTGCGTGTTCTCATGATCTCCTGTCCTTACTCAGTAACTTACATAGCAGTGGCTACTTGTTTCTTTAAGGTTCTGTTTCAAGTAATTAGAATAAAGTAAATGTGCTAAGAATTCTTGTTTAAAGAAGTATTATTTCTATTTTTCCCTTTTGAAGATACTTGGGTGGAATGTTCCCATTACAGCTCCCTGGTAGATAAACTGAAGTCTTTAATCTCACTTTTCCTATTTGATGTTAGCTTGATGCTGTCTTTCCTTGTAGAAGATGGTTCTTTTTCCTGGTTCACTTCTTTTCAGAAAGAATTTCATCCTGCAGTTGTAGTTACAGTATCTCAGAAAGAAATTACCATTAATGAATAAAGAAATCATTGAAAGAATGATGGTCTATGTTAATCAGATCTATTATTACAAATACTGTACTAGAATTGTTGTTGTTTTTTGTTGTTTTTTTAATCATAGTAGCACTGTTCCTTTAAGTTAGACTGCTGAAAGAGGATGGCGTCTTGATCATATGCTGGTGTTTTCATGTTAACTCCTTTCAAGACTGAAATAATTGTTGCATTTCTTCTACTATTGATTGTATGCAATGTTTCTAAATCTCTTATGATGTTATTGCCTGAGAGATATTAATTTTTTGACTGCTTTCTTTCAGAAATGTGGTACTGGGTTTTCCTCTGGGCTCTCTTCTCCTCTCTCTTTGTCCATGGTGCTGTGGGAGTATTAATGTTTGTGATGCTGCAGAGGCATAGGCAGGGGAGGCTGATCTCTGTCATTGTGGTCAGCATTGGATTTCTGGGTTCTGTAACTGGAGCAATGATAACCAGTAAGTCTATCTTTTGTGTTTTTACTTATTTACATCTAAAAATAAAATTACGTTGAAACAAACTTTATCTTAATGATTTGGTAATTATTAAAGATTTTGCATTAATTGTGTAGCAATTCTAATGACTACGATGGCTAAGTTGTTCTTCCTATTATGTAAAGATAAAATGATTCCGGAATTGTTAGCAGATGGTTATCTTACTCTTTCGTTTTGTCTGCTTTGTGTACCAAGCTATTCAAATATCTATGGTCAACAAGGAATATCATTCGAGGATCAGAATTTGCAGTCCTGTGCTATTGCAATTGTTGCCAATTTTGGCCAACGTTTTTTTTTTATTGAGTTCGCCTATCAGTACCCTTAAAGCCATCAATTTCTTTTAGAAATGAAGTCCCTATTCCACTGACTTCAGTACTGGCTTCCTACTCTCTTTCTTGAGCCTGCTGGAGGCTTTCATATTGCGTCTGGAAAGGATATTGCTCTTTTAAAGGAAGTAGAGGTGCTGTGTACCTCTGCAGAAAAGAAAACTAGTGGCTTTTATTCTGTGTTTTTAATGAGCATATAACAATCTGAACTATGCGTGCCACTCAGAACAGACCAAATAATTGTATTTGGCTCAAGGATTTGAAAGACCTTTCCGGTCTTCTGTTGTCATCAAATTGATATTTTTCTAATTTATTTGGGGTAAAGAATAATGACAGTAGCTGTCATTCCTACTATGTTCGTCCCCCACACCAAAAAAAAAACCCACCCAGAAACCAAGTGAGCTATGTGTGCTATTAACTTAGGCACAATGCTCTTCGATGAGAGCATTCATTACAGAATTTCTAATGGTGTTATTCCAAACTCAGCCACCTGAGAAACATTTTACAGTTTTTATTTCTTTGTATTGGGGTGTTAGTGTCTTATCTGTGGATATGTTTTTCTGCTAAAGCAGTGTGCTAAAAGATGAGTAAACACAAGGTTCATAGAGCTATAGTTAAAAGTACTACTTTAATCTAGCTTATAAATGGTCTGTAGTATCTTTCCCAAATAGGCGAGAGAACATAGAGTTTTCTGTTTGGGGTGGGCAGTGGGAAAGAGAATATTTCTGTAGGAAATAAGCCTGTACTTAGTGTCTGAAACAATGCCGGTAGTATGGAGTTCTCAACTCTGCAATCAATGGATTGAATGGTGTCTGTAGTAACTGGAATAGTAGTTTTTGTCCAAGCATCTTCAGTGTTATTAACAAGGTGGTGTAACATGAAAGGGAGTAGAGCCTTTGAAGGTAAGGAACTGTAAATCTAGAGACCACCATAGGGCCTTAAGCTGTGGGTGAATACTTTTGTCTTTGAGCTGTATAGATTATCAGAGTAGGGGTAACGCTTCAGCTTTAGACCCTCATGGTTGTTTTGCAGCAGGTTTTCTCATGCTTTCTTAGACTGAATGTTCTTATTGCCTATTAATTTTAAAATTTGATTAAAAATACAAACTTTAAGAAATGCTTCCTTGGGGCTTTCTTCAGAATTATGTTTTAATGATGTTTTAATTGCTTCATATTTCCCAACCTGACATATTATTGTTAAACTGCATTTGTTAGTGGTTTTTTTTTTTTCCTTCTAAAGTGAAGCATATAGAACCAATTGATGCCTTATATTGCATGTTATGCTGATATTGAATTGTCCTGTGTTTAAAATGGCAGTGGCCCTGATATTAGGTCAGCAGCATGACCACTTCTGAAGAACAAAAGCTAGGAAATGTAATGCTGGATATCCAAGCAGAAGTGGGGAAATCTCAGTGTTTCTGACATAAATTTACTTTGCCTCTTTTATCTATGTATGGAAAGAGGAGCAGCGCAGGTGTTTTTTGATATCCAAATTTACATGTCAAAATGTTTGTGTAAGTAGTACTGTTTGTGTGTAAATAATGCATTTCACTAGGGGATTTCTCTGAACTTACACTGTAGACTTAGTGAGAATAACATGGTTTTGCAGAGAGAGATGAAACTGGATTAGCCAAAAATGCCAAGGTATCTTCACTTCTGGACAACACTGTGAGTTATTTCATGCTAAAAGAAATTCTTTGGGGAGATTCTGAAGACAAATAAAACATTAAAAAAGGATTTTTAACTGCTAAGTAGGATGTAAACAAGTATTTAGCCCTTTGGATAGGCCCAGTCCTGCTTTTAAGAGACGGAACTGGCAAACCAACTAACATTTCCATTTGTATTTCCAGTCTTCTGCATTATTTCTGTAGGCAATTGTAATATAACCTGTGAAATGGTGCAAGTTTAGAATATAGAATGTCCTGGATTGAAAAGGTCCATAATGATCACGTAGTTTCAACCCCCTGCGATGTGCAGGGTCGCCCGACTATCAGACCAGGCTGCCCAGAGCCACATCCAGCCTGGCCTTGAATGCCTCCAGGGATGGGGCATCCACAACCTCTTTGGGCAACCTGTTCCAGTGCGTCACCACCCTCTGTTTAATTTTGTTCATGGTAGATCTTTGGAACTTAAATACTTTTGAGATCTTTTACCAACATATAGCAATGTGTTTAAAAACAGCAGAACAATACCAATGACCAGAGTCAGTAATGATGCTGCTGTCAAAAATAGCCTCAGGAACAGTTAAACATCAGGCAATTTGAGGCAAGGATTTTTAGTTGCATTCTATCCCAGAGGATCTATTCTTCCTCCTCCCCCCCATGCGTGCTCTTTTTTGGTGACATCCTCATTTTCCTCAGTGGCAAGTTATTGTAGTATCCTTTGGCTCTGTACCTAGTTGTGCTGGGTTCTTACAGCTTGTATTGCATGCTGTTATCTAAAAAACAAAAATACACGATGATCAGAGCACAAAACTTCTTGGTTTTGTTATTGAGGTTTTTCCCAGAATATTTCAATGCTTTCTTAAGAAGCCAGACACTGCTGTTACTGGGATATGGCAATTTGATGCTACTGGTTAATAAGTCTTACTAATTTGAATTCACTTTGGGAGTTCAATCACCTGAATAATTTTAATGTCAGTTCTGGGCTCATTCTCAAGGACCTCTTTCAGTTTTTGACAGTTGATAGTCGGGACAAATGGAAAAGCTAATCCAGGGTAGCTGAGTGAAATAACATAAGGCTGGCATTTTCATTAGTTACTTCTACACAAAATGTGCTTCACAGGTAGTTTTTTTAAAGAAACAATTAGTAGTGAATCCTAGCCTTCCTAAAACATTTGTAAAAATGAAGTGGCGGTGTTTTTTTTGTTTTTTTTTTGTCAGGTGACATCTTAGAAAACCTGTTTGGACTTCTTTCCATGTCGTAGATGGATTTTTGGGTCACTTCTGCAGACTCTTCCCCGTAGTGAATAAACAAGAGAATTCCCACTTTCATTCCTGCCATCTATTTCAAAAACTGTGGCAGCTTTTCCTTTTTCTTTGAGTTGGAAAGGGCCTTTATGTACTCTGAAAGCATTTAACTGAACGGCATTTGAGATATTGCTTACAAAAGTCTGTAAATGAAGATTTCAGTATTTTCTCTATTTTTCTTTACGTCTCTAAAGGAACGTGAGCACTCTACAGCAAATACTAGATGAGAAAATACTAAAAAAAAAAAAAATCTGTTCCAGATAAATTTGAGGTGTGGATTGAGTTATATTTTTACCTACTGATACAGCTGTATACAAGCTTCTTTTTTCTATTTTGCATAAACATTTGTGAATCCTTACACTGAAAAGTAATTTGAGAAGAAAATGTTATTTATTAGCATGATATTTTTTGAAAGGTGGATGCGAAGATTTTCTTAGGCTCTTATTTCAAGTCAACACAACCATTTATTTGCTCTGTGGCTTTTGTTCTTTAAACGCACGTGGAGAATTCACCATATGAAAGACAGTAGGAGGGAGTTAAGAACAAGTAACTTGTTTTCAGTGCAGTGTTTCGGGGCATCCCAAGCTGTTGGTTAATCTTTGGTCATTTGGTGTTATATTTTGAAGGAGGATTTGCACACAACTGTACAGGAGAAATGGTTTCTTAACTGTATATGACTGAAAATCTAATGATGTTTGTTAGAGACTTCTCCCCATACGCATTCATGAATTACACTGTAAGACTTCTTGATCTTTTTCATGTTTTGCTTGATTTGCCAAACAACTGTTAACTGTTTAGTAGTTTAAGTCAAAACTAATCAGTATGACCTGATTCTTTAACTGAAATGCTGAATGAAACAGACACATAGATTTTTTTTTTTTTTTTTTTTTAGTCAGTTTGTAGGCGTTCACAGTCTTAATGTTATTGTCTTCTCCCTGTCTGTACAATTAAACCACAGTTTGGACTTGGTAAATTCTAGATGCATGTTTTAGAGGGGCTTTATTTTTTGCTAATTCTTCAAATTAGCAGAAGGGGAGAAATAAATAAATTTGAAGGCACCTTAAGGGAAATGGTGAGTTTAAGTTTTCTTTTTAATAAAGCTTGTGTTGGAAAAGTTAATCTGGTTCATTTGGAAAATTATCCCTGAAGGCCTTTGATGGAACTAGAAAAAGTCAAGCAAGGCTAAATAATTGCATAATGCCATGAAGTAATTCAGTGTTTGGTAATATTCTAGCAATAGCTAATGCGTAAATACAGTAAATCATTTGTCATATATTTCAGCCTTAGTTTTACTTCTGTAATTTGACCATTGTTTTTCTTGTGATTCTTAGGTGCTGCGGTAGCTGGAATTTACAGAGTAGCAGGAAAGAATATGGCTCCCTTAGAAGCTCTTGTCTTTGGTGTTGGACAGACAGTGCTGACATTAATTATATCATTTTCAAGGATTCTTGCAACGCTTTGAGACTTATGTAAAAATAATGTCAACTAGCCTAAAAAAATCTCTGATCTGAAGAGAAGCTTCCCGAAAGTGGATTCATCAGTTATGAACGTGAATTCTAGTGCAAAAGAAAGGAAGTGATGAGGAACAAGCACTACATATTCAGAGGTTCAGTCAAATGAACAGACTGTCCTCTAGTGTCTGAACTGTTGTACTTCTGCACTGCGCCTTATGTGCCTCAGTCAAAGGCAAGGTGCAATCCTTGTGCACAACGTTGAGATGAAGCACCTTGAGTAGCTGCCAGTCAGGTTATGCTTGCTAATGGGATCGTTGTTCTTATCAGTGTTTTAATAAAATAAAGGGATGCTCTTGAAAATTGCTGCATGTGCCAAACTTGGAGTTCAATTGTTAATTATTGATTGGATAAGGTTTTTGAAATTGTAGTTATAGCAGAATGCTGTGGGTGTACACTGATCTCAAGTGGAATAGTGAGGTAACTAATTTTTGTACTAACAGAATATTTCTTTGAGTATTCTTATTCAGCACTAAACACAGCGCTTAGGTTTGATTGTAGCGGCTGATAAATATTGATAGGATTTAAGAACTACAACTGGAGCAACCCTGTTGCAATTGCCACAGTCTTAGGATGACTTGTGGCAATTTTTTGAAGATGAGCACATTGTTTCTTCCTGGTCTTGACTCTTCAGATGTCAATAGTTTAAAGAGACACTGTGAGAGAGGTACAGTTTGTTATATATGCATCATAAAATGATGCTTTCCTTAAAATTATTTTATCTTAAAATTACAGATGGTTACCAGCCCTTCTAAAAACCCTAGAAAGGCTGCCTGCTGTGAGTAAGCTCCCTTTATTTGCTTAAGTGCTGGTAGGACTCTTAACCCTACACATTTTTTTTTTTTTTTAAAAGAACAGGCAAATGTAACACAGACTCTAAGAAAGTTCACCTATGACACAAATGGAAAGGGATAAAGAAAAGAGGTACCAGTTTTCTACAGAACAAAGACGTTTGTTTAATAAAGTACTTATCTTACTTCAAAAGTTTGGAAGCAGGGCAGCACTGATGTATTTACTACCTTGTTTCTGAACCCTTTGTATTCTTGGAAAGGTTAAGATACCTGGAAATTTCTATTACGTAGCTTTCAGTAGATTTTTGTGCTTTTCTAGTTTAAAAGGAACAGTAGTGTTGTGCATGTGAGATGTCTTAAATGTGAATGCTTGGAGTGAATAGAAATTTTAATGCTATTTATGAAGTGCAGAATTTAAAGGGCACAATGTTCTGTGTGAGGAATAAGACATCTTTTACGTCTCTATTCAACTGGAGATTTTTCAGGAGTTGGTTGTTAATGCTGACAGGAAGAGTAAATTGCCCAAAGGTTTGCTGTTAAGATGTCAAAGAGACTTTTGGAACTGTTGAAATCATTGGCATCTGCTGTACAGCTAAAAGAATATGGTTCAAATGCAATTTACAATCAAAATGCATTGCTTAGTGCTTAAAAATATTACAGTGAATTTACTTACTTGCCATTATTTTTCTCCACATAAGCTGTTTGGCTTTTTTACATGCTAAGGATGCTAATAATTCTTTTCTTTAAAAGTATTGTCAGGTTTTGGGTTTGTTTTTTTTGGGGGGGGAAAAATGTACAAAGTTACAGTCTATGAAGGGAACAGGATAAAATAGAGCTTTATAAATGTTTTTAATATTATACTTTGGCTTTGAATTGCTTTAATATGTGGCTGACTGCATATATTCTCGTTACGTTGAATGTTCTCCAAGCTTATTTTTCATGGTTTAATTTTTGTTGGTTTTTTTTACTTTCTGCTGGTAGCTTTTGAGATAACAATCATTGCACTTTAGACAAATAAATTTTTGCATCTGTAAAAAGGCAATTTAAACTTCTCCCCATTGTTTTATGATATGGGAAAAAAATGGTTTCAGGTATCTAAATCTAATGGAATAATAATTAAAAAAAATTGAAGGTATTTCTCCTAATGTGCCTTGCTATATGTATTTTCTAGGGGAGAAGATTAAAAAGGTTCTCTTTGTTCTTGTTCTATTTTTGGTATTCTGAATGATTTAGTTATTTGATATAATGTTTTATTCAGCAGACATTAAAACATTTGTTTGACAACTTGGAAATATTTGTCTAGATCAAAACCAACCCTCTCACAAAGCATTGTATTCAGTAGCTTAAATTGTCTTATGACATTACTTCACCCTTACCTCACCCTTCCTGCGCAGTCTCTAAATTTCATTGAGCGTCTCAATTCTTATTTATTATATGGGTTATTGTGATATCACTGTTCAAGGACTTGTCTTTCACCAATTTAAACTGTCAGACTACTGCTAACGTAAGCAATGTATGTAACTAATAAAATTTTATTGATTAACTTCATTCTTCATTTTAATTGTAGTGCCTATGAAATGTCTTCCATTGTAACTTCTTTGACAAGGAGGCATCCTTGCACATGTTAAATAACCTTCCTCTGAGTAGTTTTTATTGTATAGATCCTATTAATGGCTTTAAATCAGTTAGGTGCTTAATTGTGTTCTGCTTTATATGGCACTATTGCCTACTAACAATCAGTAGGCAGATACAGTGCCTAGTTAGTGTAACAGGAAGAGTTGTGTGTTTGGATGGGAAATTGGCCTTAGCTATTTATTGTTAAGGGTAAATGAGGCCAGTTTAAGAAGTTTTCCTTGTTCGTGGTATTAATCTAATGTGTAATAATTCCAGAAGAGAAAAAGTGCGAGTGTTTTATGCCTCTGAAACTTTCAGGATTCACTCCATTACCATAGGAACAACATTAAATAAAAGGTACACCAGTCAAAGCGCTGTGTGTGTGTGTGTGTGTATTTGTATATATATGAATGATGATAACGTTTTGGAGATGTATTCTATACCTTACACAAACAGGCAATTTAAAAACTTACACAAGAAAAAGAAAATTACTTGGGATAAACTTTTTTTTTCCTTGCTAGCATATCTTGTACATGAAGGGCACTGATGGTACTGATTTGCTTTGAACAATGAAGCATTGTGTGAATGTCTACACAGGATCTTTTTGAGCTATCTTTAAACAGCTCTGCATTGTATCACTAGGCACGTTCCGTGCATTGCTTATTTATTAATTTCCAGTAGAGAACAAGTAACAGCATCTTTAGGGGAGGCTAGAATACTGAATATATTATTTACTGCAAAGACAATTTTGCTGCTTTGTTAGAAACTGCTGTTGCCAAAGATACAAACATTCCTCACACTTTTAACATACCTCTATGATCAAAAACTTTGTTTTGAGAAAATCTTTCAAGTAACTATTCTTTAAGTTTGTGGGTAATTCTGGGTTCATGGAACTAATCTGTATTATCACTAACAACATAATATTAAGTTTAAGCTCAGCTTCTTAAGGAAAAGAATAATTTAACCTGTTCTAAACATTCAATGGTGACCTAAGAGAGTAGCTCTGATTTTTATGTTGTGCAGCTTTTGATTTTAAGGTACAGTGTTTTTACTACTCTAATAGTATTTCTCTTATAACATTGGACATTGGGATTTATTTTGGTTACTGTTTATGTCTGTTTGAATTGCGTTAGGATTGGGGAAGTGAGTTGTATATTGCCATTTGAGAGGAAGCTGAAAGGGAGTCAAAGCTCTGATAACCATAAAAATGGATTTCATTGGTGCTTTATGTATTTTATTTACTGAACAGGTTGTAATAATGCCCTTCCTTCAGTAAGCTGCATCTTTTTCTACAAGGCCATTCAAAGTCACACATGTATTACTCCATGGAGTAAATTAATTTTCATCTTCAGTCAAAATAGTATTCCTAGGTGTGGATGAAGCAGTTTAAGCCAAATCTTAACAAGGTTCAAGGAACATAGTTGGAAATATGGCAAAATCTTTTTTTCAGTTACTGTTTTGTTTCCAGAAATACACGTTCATCACTCGTGTCTTTCAGTTATGGGGAAAATGTGGGTGCAGCACAGTAGGATGGAAATCGCAACTTTAGTAGCGAACAATTTGAGGCATTCATAGCATAGACATGAGAAACACTTCAATAACTTCTTTCTTGCGATGTTTTTGATGGCTGGCAAGCCTTTTGGGATGACTTGCAAACATACTTGTTGTTCAGCATGCTAATGAACAGGCAGGGGTCATGCTTGTGTATTTACTTAATATTGGTCAAAATACAGCTCCAAGGAGGAAAAAAAGTGGTAGTCATACAAATAAATGAATAGAAATAACACCTGGGCTAGCAGCCTCCCTGCATCCTAGTGAATCACAAAACAGAAGCTGGTTGATTGAATTAACATGGGAGAGATTGGGCAAGGAATCCAATTTTGTGCAATTCGAGGTATATTGAACTTCGATTTTTAAGCTGTTTCAACTTCCAAATAAAATTTCACTAGTTCAATTTTCATAAGGAAAAATCACTTTCTTTTAACTTCTTTGTAGCGATGAGAATTACTGTACTAGGTGGTGTTAAATAGAGAAAGTATACAAAAGATGCTCTCTATATTCTTTCCCAGTTGAAATAATGTTCCATGAGCTTTCACAAAGTGTTGAAGTCTGATATATCTGAACATAGCTGCTAATATGTAACATGTTCTCAGTTCTTCTGTGAAGCTGCTGTCATAAGATTTTTCACATCAGCTTGCCAGCTACTACTGTGAGCAGTGTCTTATTTGTGCATCTTGCAGCTCTGGAAGGTAAAAATTAATGATGAGGCACTTAAGGAGAAGTAAATCTTGGCTCATTCTCTTAAATCCTTTCTCATAACTGATTGTATTACCTAGAAGAAATAAATGTTTTAAAGTATAATTGAATTATCAAGATGTTCTTCATTTCAAATTAAGTAACTGATCTAGACAATCCAGATACAGTAAAATCAATTTATTTTCTTCTGTTCATGGCTTAGATGTATGCTTTAAAGCTGATGTATCAAATGTACGAAAAGCTGGAGGGTAACTTGATTTGAATTCTATACAGAATTTAACATACAAGTGGCTTAGAATCGTAGGATGCATTATACTGACAGAATTTCTTTTGAATGGCTTGTTAAAAATAAAATAAAACCAACACAGCTTCTAACCTGTGAGCCCAAGATTAAATTAAGTAATGAGGAAAGGCTGCTTGAATCCTCGGTTGTTGCTTCAGAATGGATTAAATGTTCTTTGTTCATGGGTAAGTTTAACTCAACTGAAAAATTTTATAGGATTGAAAGTCAATTTTTGTGGCCTTTAAATTCAGTGGGATAAGTGTTCTGTACTCAGTTACAGTGATGAAATCTTCTGCTAGGTGACATTTGTTTCTGGACATAACTGTACCTACTTTGGTGAAAATGAAGTTGCTATAGAAGGCAGACTTTAGCCCTAGTGTATACCATTGGATACCATGTAAGATAGAAAAATGGTGTCCTGATGGCATCTGTTTTGACCCTCTTGTGCCAAAAGTTGCACATGAAATACATATAAATTCAGTGCATGTATTTAATAACAAAGATGTCTCAAGTCTGTGTCAATATGGTTCTACTTAGGGCATTCCACCAGGTATGGCAGGTGTAAAAACAGTTTTACCCTAAAGCACTGATCTAGAGAAACGTTTTTCCTTCAGAAACATTTCCTCCTCACTTTTAGTTACCAGTACTTCTGGTAGTTACCAAATGCTTTAGGAAGGTACAGCTTGAACATTAATAAGTTTTTAGTGATTAAAGGGAAATGGATAGTATGTCCCATTGTGAACTAGGGAAAAAGAAAAGGTAAAGTAAATTCCGGAGAGATTTTCAAGGAAATAATGGTTGATTTAAATGATGTTCTATTTGAGCTTTAACTTCTAGATTTAATTTGGGTATCTAATACCAACATTGTATGATCTGATTCCAGGTTATCCGTCAATATAATATATATTTATGAGGCCATCAGAGCTGAATATATAAAGCCTTTTAAAATTATGCTTGAGGATTTTACACGTTTGAAATGTGTTTAACTTTTATAACAGTTTGAAAGACAACACAGTTTCAAAGGTCTGTAATATTTTTGTTGGTACAAGAGAACTACTAAGTATTCATGTAATTAAACTTTAGACTGTGGTATTATATAGAAGCACTTAATGCTTTAGGAACATTTATAGAATCCACTGAGGATACATACTTAAGCCTTTTTCTGCATCAAGTACCTATTATCCTGTTAGATATATATGTGTACATCAAATCCGCAAGTTAAACAATTTCTCATGCTCACTTCCATAGTTTAAAAACTTCTGTTAAAATATTGTGGTAAGTTTCTATCATTTGTTGCATGTTATTGCATAACTCGTCATATAGCTATGCGTCAACCTTTGTTTGAAATGATCTGTGTTGCAGGTGAGGTTTAAGCACTCTAAAGAATCACTACCAAAGTAAGTAGTAAAAATGGTTCATTGTAGTAAAATATCCTAGAAGTGGCTTCAAGGTTCAACTTATTACTACACAGAGGACGCAACAATAATTCAGAATTTCCAATACGAGATCTCACTGCCCGGTGGTACGAGTTACTGAAGAGCTGCAGTTCGTAAGGGGTCTTTCAGCCTTGAGAGATGGCCCAGCTCATGGAAAGATCACTGCCTTGCAGCCAGCAGCTTAGCAGGGAGAGCTTAAAGCTCAACTGGACCATTATATTTATGGAATAAATTGCTTGGCCTGTAGTCAGATTACTAAAGATGGAGAAAGTAAGTATAAGACGTCTTGAACTGCTTGAACTTGAACTACTTCTGTTCCTTGATAGATTAGTCTTGGAAGAGACTCCTCCTATTCATGTGTTAATTACAGAATCCATTTTCTGGTTTCAAAACTTGGGAACATTGGAGCACGCCATGTTACCTGCTTTTCTGTGAGTCTTTCAAACAAGATGCTGGAATTAAGAAAGTTCATGATTACAGCATAGGCCTTTACTTGACACCTGAACAACTTTTCCATTAGCTTGGTCAAGGAAATGAGTGCAGCAGACACACTCTGGTAACAAAATTATATACTCTGAATCTTATCTAAATGTATGAAACGTAATATAAAATAATCAAATACAAAATAAAGCTAGAATTAATACTTATGTGATGCATATTCCTTTAGGCTATAATGGTGTGATTCCACAAGCATCTTATTTCTGCTTGATAAATGAAAAAAAAAAAAAAAAGCCTTTAGTGGTAAATATGTTGGTACAAGACTAGGCTGAATGAGACTTCCATTTCTCAACTTTTCTCCCCACATTTAATCCATAGAGCTTCTGCTGGTTAAATTTTAGCATGGCGGGGGGGGGGGGGGGGGGGGGGGGCTGGGAGGGAAGGTCAATAAATGAAATATATATGGCTAGTTACCACTGAATCTGAGGCACTTCTGTAGTGATATTAAGAATTTATTTATTCAAGTGGCTATGCGTAATTTAGAGGGGAAAAAATGGTGACAGAAACAAAAAAACCCAGATTATTTTCTGCAGTTCATCATCAAATTGACAGCTAATAATTAAATGTTATTTGGAAAATATTCTGAGACAGCATGATGTGTTTTTCTTTTGTTGACTTATGTTGACCTGCTGAAGTATGTGGATATGTACTCCTGCTTTTGTCCCGTGCGCTTTGTTTTTAAAGAAGGTTAATTCAAGATGAGTGTATTATTATGTCTTAGAGATACCATTTTTACAAACTCTAACGTAAGCTTTGTGACACTTATATTAAGTGAAAGTATGGTTTTATTTGCTTTCTATTTTATTAAATCCATTAGGCAACATTGATCCTACTTCTTTTTCCATGCAGACTGAGATCACTACTTTTATAGGCTGCTTCAGCTAATTTATGAACATCTTAAAGGGACTCAGAGTATAAAAACAGATTGCTGTAACTTAAGGCAGTGTTGCTTTATTTTTTGCTTTTTTTTCTTTGTTGTGTTTTTATTATTTGCAAGTAAATGTTTCTAAGACAAGCTTTTAATGCAGGTGGTAGAGGCACAAGAATGGAAGTTGGTCAAAATGCTCAGGTCTTCTGATTACAAACTCTAAGGGACATGCATGATAGTTTGTTGTACCTTACACAAAAAAAAATGCTTTCATATTAACTGCCAGAAGAAAGTAGCAACTTTAATTTTGTACCTTCTGTGGTCTCTGTGGAGCAGCTGGGCACCTTTTTGGTTTTGCCTCTGGCCACAGTGATTCCTCACAGCTGCAGCGCTTCTGGCTGCCTGCCTGATAGTTTGGCAGGAACATCTGTGAAAAACTGAGCTGTGTCTGCATCAAGAGCAGAAGGACAGCAGGAGCTGAGAGTACCAGAGCTGCTCCAAAGGTCATCCGTGCTCCAAAATGGGGAGTCAAAATGGACAGTGGATAAAAGTAACTTGATAGGGTATAAAAGAGCTTGAGTGGTACAAACTACAGAGTATGTTAAAAACAAAAGTAGGGAACCTAAATCTGATGGAGATGCAGGGCAACAGGGGAGGGTGCCCAGGAGGACGATGTGCTGGGTTTTGGCAGAGATTTTTGTAATGTGTGAAAGGGAAGAAGCCAGGACTGAGGGGAGAAAAATTGCAATAACAAGAGAAGAGGGTAGATTCCATGACCTTAATCTAAAAGGGTAACTTTAAAATATTTTTTCCTTTCTGCAGGGAGAAATGTATAAAAAGAATTTTTTAAAAAAAATTATACATAAAAATATGGATATCAGCATCAAATAGATCCATTTATGTTACTATTTTGAATTATGACAGTGTTGTCCATGGTGGTGGCAGGGAGAAATTACTAGATAACAAAAGAAAATAAATTATTTTGTTTGAAAAATTAAAGGCAGATTCAATGGAGTCTCCATAATTGCCCATTTGTAAAAGCTCTTTTAGAAGGAAGGCAGCTTTCTCTTTCATATATGCCTTATCTTGAATTTTTCATGTATCTCACTGCAGCAAAACATAAGCTCTGAATCTTTTCCTTTATACTCCTGAATGAAGATATTGTATTAAAAGACTATACCTGTAAAAGGGTTGGATGGTTTATTTATCTGAGTCAAAACTTATACTCAAGTACATCTTTTGCAAAGCAAAAATTCTGTCACTAGATGGTGATCTAGGCCTTTGCGTGCTTTCTGCTCTTCCTTTCTTCTCTCCCACATTATTCCCATACTGCATTTCCAGATGATGACCAAAACGATAGTCCTTACCTCCAGTTCAGTTTAAAAGCTGTTTCAGAATATCGTGTTTGCAAATATAAAAAGTCTTAAGGCTTGAAGTCTAGGGGCAAACAGAAACAATTTGTCTACATCGTCTCCTCCCAGTTTTATCTTTGTATACAATGTCCTGTACTTGAGACATTATTGTTTATGACTGGTATTCTTGTGAGTATTGTGCTGTGCAATGTGAATGCTTTTAACGCTCAAAGGTACAGAAACAGGTAAGAGAACACAGAGCTGAAACACTTATATGAACACTGGATTACACTTTATATGACTAGCAGGTGACATAATTGATTATTTTTTTTAATAGAAGACTAGAACAGTACTGTCTCGATTTATGTAGTCCAGGATACAGAACTTTTGACTGGTGTAAATACGAGAGGAGTTGTCAAACTGGTACAGAAGCAAATCTCTCCTTGACACTTTGACTCCTTACAGCATATATTTTTCTTTTGGTCTGCATTCTTTCATTCCATGTGGTGCAGATCTAATTCTGCCCCCCTAGAGACATCCAGTGACAAGGTGGGATTTTTTTAGTAGTTTACTGAACATTTACTAAGCTGTATTCTGTTTGCTAGTGCAAGTCAGAACTCAGTCTTGCGGAGTCCTACTTTAGGCTCACTTATGTCAGTACAGTGCCATTCCATTAAAGCTGTTATTCCATCACGTGTTTTGGAAAGTGAAGTTCCCTATGGCATTCTCCTCGGTCGGGTTCCTTTGTTTGTGAATATGAAACGTATTTCCAAAATGGAAATTTCAAAGATGTTTGAACATTTACATGGAACTACTCAATCTCCAGTTTTGTGGATACGTCACCAGCCAGTTTGCTGCACAGGGAAATGCAAACAGAAAGGAAAGTCTAGAAGCTAGAGGAAATTTTTCAAGATAGAGCTCTAACCCTTGTGCCCTTCTGTTGAACGTCTATCTAAATCTATCTAAATGTTCTTTGAATAATTTTCTTTAGAAAATTCCATTCCTGGGTCTTATGTATCCAATGTGACCGTGCTGGTATCTTTGGCTGAATGTGTCTCCCAGAGTAACTGATGTACCGAAAGTCTTCTTACCACTAGTATACTTATCCCTAGCTCTTGAGTGTGGAAATAGAACTAGTCACCTGTCAGTTAATTATTGCATTATGTAATAGTGAAAAAACTCTTCTTCAATGTTATCCTGTTTCTATCACTTTATAGATAGCAGTAGTGATTATTCTGCTGTATGCTAAATAAATAATTTTGTGGCAAAAAGGGGTAAAAAAAGATCTAAAAGTAACCATGGTGAGTTTTTGTGTATTTTCTTCTATAATTAATTTTTTCTTTCCACCTCTGGAAGTTCAAGAGTTCTGTTTTACATACTAGATACTTGAGAATGAGACACTTTAGCATCAAGACGGGGCCTTGCATTTCAGTCTTCACAAAGGACTAACCATCTGAGTAATTTCTTTGCTGACAGACAGGGTCCAGGTCAACTGATGTCCTGTCTGGCCTTCTTCGTGAAGATCTGACTTGTAAACAGTGAGGTCAGTCAAAACTGGATTTGAATTGACTGAGGGAGAAACCTATCAATGCCCACTAGAAGCAGAGCTGTTATACAGGACCTCATCTCCCAAACTATCCTGCAGTGAACTTCAACTCCATCAATAATTATGATGCAAAAGGAAAGTGCCTGAAATTCCTGAGATAAACATTAAAAATATATATGTCACAACCATACTTTCTCTTATCTGCTCAAACAGTCACAAAATCACAGTGATTTTTTTTTTTAATACCCAGAATTGAGATACTCATTTTCATATTTAAGTTTCAACTTCAAACCTGACCTTACTTCCCAGAAGGTCTTTTAGAAACTGACATTTTAAGCAGTTCTGTTCATAGCGTGCTTTGGATTTAATAAATATTATTTTCCAGATTGAGTGATCGCTTTGGGAGATTTATTTTAGACAAACATGCTGATTTGAGCATGCAGTGTTGCAGAATATTGGGGAAATTCAATACTATTTTGGAACAGAAGAATGAATGCTAGGTGACCTAATGTGGAAGGAGTTTTTTATCAAGTGTTCTTTTATTACGTTTTAAATAATGAAATCTGTCTTTTTTGACATTTTCTGGCACTATTACCATAAAAAAAGCAGCACTTGTATTACTTTCCATGTTTGACATTTCTCATCTTGATTGAGAAGCATTCTACTATATAACATGAACTTGTCTGCTGTGTTTGTTAATACTGCTTTTATTTATTTTTAGTGAAAATGTATCATTTTGTGATGAAATGGGGGAAAGAAAGGACTTCAGTCTTTGGAGATCCCTAGCAGTTTAATGTGACTTTTTAATGTGTAATGCAACAGTTTAATGTGCAACTTTTTGCATCAGAAAGGTAATTTTACTTTGTCAGCACATGAGTGTGGATTTCAGGATGGTTGATACCAATATCAAAACTTGGAGATTATTTTTTAAAGGGTTTTGCTTTTTTCTAAGCAGGCTAAATGTATCTTTTCAGTTTTTGGAGCTCATCTGCTTATGAAGTCATCCAACTAATTTTTTGAGGAGGGAAAAATCTGTAGCAACTATAAACATCATCTTTACATATTCTGTGGAAAATTCCAGCTGAAAAATAAATGGTGAGTCCCTGTTACAGACCTTCTGTGCTAATAACAGTAATATTCTGACCTTCACTGTTGGTCTGAGGGGGGTGGTGAGTTTTCTGGTAAGCTTGCAGTGCAGTAGTTAAAGGTGTTTGCCTTTGCTGAGAGGCCTCTGAGCATGTACCACATAGAGTGTGGGTCATGTGTCTGAAAGATACTTTAAATAAACTTTGTATGAGATTTATTACTCCAGTAATTGAACAAAAAGGGTAAGGCAAACATTTATTAAATGCCAGAAATTGCCTGGATGGGCTATTGTTCCTGCTGTCAAAACACTGACTTAGAAGTGCTGGAAGGTTCATTGCATACATTTAAACGATTCCAGTTTTGAACTTGAAACTTGTAGAGCTGTGAATTTTGAAGAAATAATGCCCTCATTCAAAAATAAAACTAAAAGGTCAAACTGAATGCTGGAAGTATAAAAGAAATGAGTGCTGGTAGCAGGCTTCCTTCTGAGACCAAGCAGTGCAGTATAAACCCCCTGGAAACCCTGTGCTGATCAGTACTGTGATCTGGGGGAGGATGTGCAGCTACAGTTGACTGGGAGATTGTTGCCCCTGACTTTGGATGTCAGTGTGAGGGAAAGAGATGACCTCTGTTGGTGAAGTTTCAGTTAGCTAGACTATGAGCCTTATCAGACTGCGGATGTATGCATACAAGGCTTTAAAGTGCCTTTGCTGTTTGGTGAAGTGGCTATTAAAATGTTTAGTGTACATGTTTGCAAGGTGCAGCTTAGTGTAAGGCTTCTTCAGACTTCTCTTCAGCTGATCTTCCTCAGAGTGTTTGACATCATTCTCCCTTGGCTCAAAAAGGTTCAGCCCACTGATTTCTTCCTATTCCTGAATCAGTGATTTAAGTTTGCATGTCCAGTAGCCCCATGCCCACAAGAGCAGTTTATAGCGCAGCACCTGTGTAAAACTGCTAGTGACTGTAACACCATTAGCCCAGATACCACTTCTGAATAATGATCAGTTATATCAACTGATCTTTTCTGCTCCTCTTCAAGAATTGTCAGGAAATTTCTCTTTCCAAGCTCAGTTTCACAAACATGCGATTTAATATTAGGATGGTTGAATTGATTGGCTTGGGCTGTTACATGGAAATAAAGACTGAGTGCTCCTGTGTCTCATGATGTAAGAGCATGCGCTATTTAGGGGGATGGGGTCGGGGGGTCATAGCATTTGCATCTAGACCATAGCATAAAGGAGCTGTGCAGAAAGTGAACTTGGTGCTAGTTTTATTTCTACCTACAGCAGTGAACGTTCTGTGAGATCTCCCAACTGCTTACAGAATGTCTGCTTTAGTATAAACAGCATGTGGAGTTGTAGTGTGTTCTAAGGCTGATCTAGGTGTGAACAGCTTTAGGAGTAGCTTGCTTTTTTTTTCCTTCCATATCACTAATAGGTGCTACTTTACTACCTTGTCATTTACAGGTTGTTGATGTGGTTATTGCAACAGCACGCTGCTGAAAGGCTGTAATTTACATACACTTATCTCTGCTCTTTTCTGCTTCCCCTGGCCTCCTGTAATTTGCTTGTTACAGTGAGTATGATATTAAGTAAAAACATGGAACATATTTCTTTCATTATTGTAGTCAGCTGAGGTATTTTGGTACAAAATAAGTCCTTTAGGTATGCATTGCCTCATATGCATACTTACCAAGATAATACAAGCTGGAGCGAAGGCATAATTCCTACCGTGTTCTGGTCTTGCAATTCACAACTTCATTAATTTGCTATTAATATGTTCTTAAGAGTTTCTAAATATCAACTGTCTGCTAGGTCATATTCATGCTGTATGTTTGTACCTATGTTAAATCCAAGTCTCCTTTTCAGTGGTGATTACTTTCTTCCAAATAACTCTTAATTTCTGCTGAGGATTTCTCTCTGATTTCTCGTTTTTTAATTAGGAGGATTTTAATGGTTTGATTTATATTCTGATGTTAAATGACAGCTGCTTTTGCGTGTCTTGGCACCACTCCCCCATTGGAACTCACCTCAAAATATTCGAAATGATTTGCCTTTAATTGCCTGGGACAGTTGTTGTTAAAATTGTGGTGCTATGAATGGACAGTGTCATATTCCTTTTCTCTGGGATTTGCTTTTGTCTGCATCTTGTTGGCTGTATTCTTTATGTGGCCTATGGAAAAGTGAACTTTTCCTTTATGTGGTTTGTGATAGACATTAAGCAGGCTAAATATCTATTTTTAAATCTACAAGAAGTATGAACTAAAAGGAAAAAATCCTGCCATGGTAGGACCAAGCAAAATTGTTAGCTATGGACAGTGGCACTGAGCACTTTTTGTGTGGTACCCTAACCCCTACTGCCCTAAACAGCTATGGCATGTCGGAGTGCTTTCAGCTGTACGAAAGAAATATAATGGCTGATTTATGTCAGGCAAGATGATGTCAGCACGCAGAACGTAGTTCTTTGTTTTTAGGAGACTGGAGAATCATACAGGTGTACAATATGAAAACCATTCTTTTTGCCTTTCCCTGAATACCAAGGAACTATCTCCAAGGAGCTGCAGGGAAAATCAAGCTGAAGATGTGTGAGATTTTTCAAGTGTTCCTACAGTATTTTGTTGCTCTTTTCTTTTCTTTTCTTTTCTTTTTTTTTTTTTTTTTGCAATGAGGAAATCGTGTTGCAGATAGAGTGGGTAAAGGGGAAAAGATGTATTGACATGGTAACATCCTTTAGGTTGAGATTTGTGGTTGCTTTCGTAAATAGCAAGCCAAGGAGAACAGCTTAGGGTAATAATATTTCCTAGCTAGAAGAGGACTACCGCAGCTTTAGTTAGAGAACACGGAATGTTTTAAATTTACTGTTGATAAGCTGCATATTCTAAGATCTCTGATATGTTTTTCTAAGCCAAAAGACATTAAAAACAACTAAACAAAACAAACAATATCTTGATGTTTCATCCTTTGCAAATGACCATATTACAAATGCTACCTTAACAATGTATTACTGTATTGTAAAAGATGACTTGGATTGAATGGGCTTAGGGTAGAGCAGTTTTCTTCCTCTTAAGTGTTCAACATTTCCCTGGGGTAGCAGTGTCATGAGAGAAGGGCTGAAGGAGTAGGAAAGGAGAATATGAAGTCCTATTGATGTTATGTGACATGTGTGAATGCCCTATCGCAGTGCTGAATGAGCAGTGATGTTAAGCCATTCAGGAGAATTACAGTTACTTTAAGCATGCTCTGATTTATTTTCCTAGAAATATTTTGGGTTGCTGTTCCATGCCACTTATTTTTGTAAGTAAGCACTCCATGTTTTGTGGAAGCAGCTATAAAAGGAAGGCATAAATTAGTAAACACTTCTCACCCGTTATTCTTTGTTGCTGTACACTTCATGGGTGCTCTGATCCAGTGTCAAAAGAAAGGGCCAGTTTACTTTTAAATTATTCCTCTCGTAATAGCACGCTCAATCTACATAAAGACAGGCCAAACGTCAGATATTTGAAGAAAGAGGCTGACAAAATAAGATGTGTAGGGCTTGGTTTCCTTGGATGTTTTCTATAATACGAAATAAAAGCAAAATTCTTCAGTAAGAGGGTCCATGTACACATCAAGGTGGAAATAGCTAACCTAGATTATGTGTGGAAAAATTATTTTACAATAAGCCTCTAAGATTGGCATGTTAAACATCATCATATGGAAGATACAACTCGTGGGTCCCATGATACTGACACAAACGATCTAAAGACTCCAACTACTTCCATAAAATATTTGCTTACTTTCATTACTGGACAAAGCACTGATGACAAAGTCCTGAAACTCTACACTCATTCTTTTCACCACAATCATGATATTTCTAAAAAGCCCAGTAAAAATGGAGAAGCGGTTGTTCAGCATGCTGCCCTACCTACTTCCTAATGTTTGTGCATGCAGTATGGTGGCATGTTGTACACACTCATGTGCATCAGCAGTAGCGTGCTATTCTGCAGTCTGGAGAACAGACTTCAATGCATTCATTAGGGTATGTTTTCTTCCGGGCAAATGAGCATCTGCTGAGAGGAAATGTCAGTGGGAAAAATTGCTGAGTGGTGTGGGACAGTGGAAAGAAGTAAATGAACGGCTGGTGATTTAGGGGGAGAGAAAGAGATGTGCAGGTTGGTTCTGAGAGTGAGAAGCAATTAGCAAGCTAATTGCCTAGGGGGGAGTGGGGGAGGCAAACAATTAGAATGAATACAAACGTCTTCTGCTTTCTTTGGAGAACATTTTAAAACATGTGTTAGGAAAAGAATTAAGGATCTGTAATAACAGAAATGGGAAGTCTGATAATTAGCCAATTTAGCCCAAACAATAGATCCAACACTCATAAATAAGATCACTGTCTTGTCTCCAGCTGTCAGTGAGTAAATCAAGCCTTTTGTAAAACACGTTTTGAATGAAGACTAATTCACTTACACATAGCAGCTTCTTATTTTCTTATAAAAAATACAACACTAAAACCAAGCAGCGAGATGTTCATCTTGCCTGAATTTCACAGTTTTCATTTCAGCTTACACTGAAACTTTTTGCAGAGATGATGATTCTGGGGAGAGGGTGAAGTGTCCAGTTGGTACAAATGATTGGAGCTCCGTTACTCAGCTTTATTTTGCAGGTGGTTTTGCAAAAGAAGTAGGTTATCCCCTGGGCAAGCTAGATACCTAGTCAAATTCTATAAGTAGAGGAAATCCTCAGCTGTGTGTTGGGGTTCTGTGGGAGAGAAGCACTGCATCTGCTGGTGATTGAAAGCTCACTCCCCTTTTTAGTCCTCAAGCTCCATGGCATGCCTATGGCAACATCCTAAGTCCACCTTCCTGGAGGTTAATTGCAGGTCAGAGGGTGCATCTTCATCTTCCTTGAATTAGCTTTCTCTATTTCCAGGGTTTCCAGCTCCCTAAGTGCAAACGATGAGGAATGAAGGGTGATGAACGTGGCTTTTTGTACTGTGCTGGGTCTAATGGCCCTGCTTGGCCATCTTGTTTCTCTTAAACTTACTGTTTTACATCAGGCTTTTCCAGAGTCAGTTCCTGGGATAGATTCTGCTTTTCACCTTTGAACAACAACTTAACTGGCATGCAGCCAGGAATGGCAGTGCCTAGGGAGGTTAGGAAGGAAAGAATCTTAAAATAATTGTGTAGGAGGTTTCTGAGGATGACAAAATTGAGAGCAAAGATCAAGTCTATAATAGAACTGTGATAAATACATACGTTCAAATTCAAGTGGTGCCTGAATAGATTATTATTATTGTTTTGCTGGTTTTTAATTGTTCTAATGTGTTATTATTGTTTTGGGGTTTTTTTTTTGTTTTTTTTTTAACCAAATATATTAACCTCTGCTAGTGGATCTGGATTGGAAAATTAAATCTGAGCAGCTCTGAACACTTGGGGAAATTCAGGCCATAAATCCAAACCCAGAATCCTTCTCCAATGCGTGTGAAAGAGTTCATAGAATCATAGAATCCTTAGAGTTGGAAGGAACCTCTGAAGGCCATCTTGCCCAACTGCCCTGCAATGATCAGGGGCAAGCACAGCTAGATGAAGTTGCCCAGGGCCTGGCCCAGCCTAATCTTGAAACTCTCCAGGAATGGGACATCAACCACAACACTAGGTAACCGGCTCTGGTACCTCAGCGCCCTCACTGCAGAAGATATTTTCCATATATCTAACCTAAATCTACCCTCTTTGAGTTTGAAACCATTTCCCCTTGTTCTATCACCACAGACCCTGATGCTTTGCATTCCTTTAAACTCACGGGTGGGGGTGCAGGTGTAATGGAGAAAGTTTTGTGTGTGGATTACCAGTGAAACAATGGACTGATCTTCTTATATGTACTTTCGAAAGCAGGGTAAAATTAATTTCAATTTTTGGGTGCTTCTTTGGGAAATAGCTCTGCTGACAAATTACATTTGGAGAGGCTCAAAACAAGGCTGGATCCAAGTGCTGGGCAATCTGATTGAGCTGTGCATGTCTCTGTTCATTGCAGGGCAGTGGGACTAGATGGCCTTTAAAGGTCCCTTCCAAGTATTCAACTTGCTAGAGTGCTTGTGGATCATGTTCAGTCCTTGCAAAATTACAGTGACTGTTAACATGTATATCTTTAATTTATTTTTTAAAGTATGGTGATCTAAACAGTATCCTATGAGGCCTGTGAGAGATCTGTCATGCAGATGGAGCCGGAAATAAAACCTGGCATAAGCATTGGTACAATATCCACAAATGACACAGCCACAGAAATACAACAAGCAATGGTGCCAGAAATGAGAACTCACATAGGATACCCACCCGTGCTTGCTCTTTGATAGTTTTGTGGTCCTGTGGTCTTACAACCTTGCACAGCAGATGGGTGTTTTGTATTTTGGTGTTGTTTGACCTTGGGGGGGAGGTGCTTTTTGGTGTTTTGGGGTTTGGTTTTTTTGTGCTGTGGATGTGTTTTGTATGCATGGTGACTAATTTGCTGCAATTCAGCTCATTGGCAGGAAAGCCTTCATCTCACTACGGAAATGGTGCACTGTGATACTCTGCTATGGACAAGTGATCTTTGATGACACCGAAGAATTTTTAACAAAGCAACACCATAGAGATCTGTGTTCTTTGTACTGCTGCTGGCAGGAATATCTGAGTGCTTCACATCTGAAATAAACTTGATTTGCTGCTTCCAGCACCAACTGAAAGCAAGGTGAAGTAGTATGCTTGCTCTGATTCGCAAAAGTGCAATGTAATTTCTTTATGAGTTCTGGGATGCTCTTGATCATCTGTTCCACAGTTCCCAGAAGGACACCATGAGCTGTACTACTGTTAAATCTCATTCTGCCACTCTGCAGCCCTTATTTCATACACACATAGTAGAACTGTGTCTGCTGCCCTAGCATGGGAGTTCTGTTTGGTCTCCTATTCCATTCACCTCTTTTTCCCTCAGCCTGTGGTACTTGGTTTGTAAGCTAGCGTCAATAACCAACAATGAATAACAAATGCTTGCTGAAGTCATTTTGTGATGTTTATCAGCACAGATGGGTCCCTGAACAGTGGCAAAGAATAAAAGAATGAGTTCCTCAAAGTGTACTCAATTTACCAGCAGCAGTGAAGGGACTACTTAACTACAAAGGGCAATGCAATGCCTAAATGAAAAGGGTGAGAAGTCCAACTTGGAGAGATTGGTTTAATCTTTAATCTTAATCTTTAGCTGGTGATTAATGCTACATCTAGACAAGTACTTATTTTCAATGTACAATGGAAATACTTGTTTACCAACTCAAAATTGTGGCATTTACTTTATTTTCAATCTGTCTTGGATGTATACGGGTGTTTTCTGTGTACTTAATATATATATATATATATACAAGCTGCTTAAGAAGTCTTACAGCCACTTTCTGCTGTTACTTTAAGGTTAGTCCCTCTCAAAAACCCCTGGCTGTTTAGTTTTATTTTCAGAAAAAAAGCCAGAAGTGACAGAACTTGCCAAATCTTTCCTTTTCCTTGAAAGCACAGATGTCTAAGGGAGCCCTGCTTTGCGAGGACTTCTGCAACCTTTGTTTTTTGACTCCTTAGGAATGTGACACATTGTTATCACAGTTGCCTAAGAGGCTTTAGCTGCGGGTTTATCATAATCTGCAGGCTCATGAACTATTTCCCTGGGGACCACGCTGCATTCTTGATTTACATGGTGTCTCCTCGCTAGCCAGCACCATTCAATTCCTGTCCTCTTGGCATCCTGTCTTAGAAACTGACCTTCTATTCTACGTTAGCTGCCCTGAGTTGCTATTGAAAGAATGCCTGCTGTTCAGGAAGGCGCACAGTGGTGTCTGGCAAGGGAAAACAGTGCTGGAGTTTGAGTGATGCAAACACATACATACTAAAAGCCATCTCAGGAAAAACAGCCATGTTTATGTTCCTGTCTTTGAATTGATAAACTGTACATATTTGGAATTTTTCTATGTTAATACAGGTGCAGAAGAATGCAGAGGCACATAAAAAAAAAGCCCCAAAGCATAAAGCCCCAGTTTCCAAAACACTTGCTTATTTCCAGCGTGCATTTAGGGAGATGCTAGTGTGGAGTTTTGGTCTCTTGGTGGTTTTTGTGTGTTTGTGTCTTCTCACTTTAGTTTTTTAAGGAATTCAGTTTTGAGATGAAGAAAATAAATATTCCCTTTTTGGGAATACGCTGCCAAACTGTCAAAGTTTCTTGGAATTCCTGACCAGTAATACTGTGGGTCTTGATGAAAACATCTCTGGGCTTTGCAGGATCCTTGCAGGATGTTTTTAATTTGATAGACACTATCTTAATTGAGGACACGGGTGAAGCTATGTTATGTATTTGGAAACGTTCTCGCCATCTCCTCTGCATGGAGGAGTGACCCTCTGAAAGACACGTTCTCAGGATAGGAAAAGCACTCATATTCTTAAGCATCCCAGAAATAAGCGTGCCAATTATAACTTTGCACCCACAAGAGCTTTTAGACTGGACACAAAGAAAACATTTTTATCTTGCGTTCATTAAGATGTCATTCCAAACTGCCCACACGCTCCTGCTTTAGAAAATGGAACAATAAGCAAAATTACATTTCCTGATTTTATTTTGTACCAGCTAGTTCCTTGCAAATCTCACGGTTCCCAAATTATCAAGGTTGTGAAGTGCATATTCAGCTGTATGCGTGCTGTTTTCAGTGAGTTAATGGTGGAGTTCACGCTTAGACACACTGGCAAGGAATTTATCTTGTGCAGTCTAATCAGTTTGCTATATTTAAGAAACACAATCTAGCTGAGCCTAAGAGCATTGCATATATGGAAACCCTATTTGTAGGGAGTGCGTGCGCATGTATGGTGTCTTTTGGGGTATCTGTCTGCAAGCTTATGCACGTGGAGTCTCTACAGCATATAGACCTGTGATCACTTTAAATATACATTTAGATATGTTTTATGAGTATAAACTGGGCAGCGTGTTAGAGAATAAAGCAAAGGAACGGTTTGTTCCATCTATTGCTCTCTTACATGTAAATCCCCTCCCCAGGCTGAACATCTGGAAACAGAGGTACTCCTGAGTAGGTTAGCAACTCTAAAACAGCGTAGTTTGGCAGATCTCTGACCTTATTGAGAGGCACCACAGTGAAGTGTTTGTTCCTTTATTTATTTCGAATATATGTTCATTTTTCTAGAATGTTTAAAAGCCTTGCCAAAGAGCAGTGCCCTAGTAAACTCTGGCTTGCTACCCAAACATTTTTTTGCTCGTTTCAGTTTCAAAAATAGCACTTGTCATTAAGACTAATCTCAAAACAATAAAAGAAGTAATAGCAATAACAAATTCCTATCTTCCTGAGAGATTAGGTAGAAGTTCATGCCCTGATCTTTCTTTCAAATATAACCTTTTCCAATCATAGTTTTTAATGCGACTTGAATGTTAGCGGAGACTGAACAAATGGTCATATTGCATAGGGTACTGAGCAGGAAGGTTTTCCTTCATTGTTTTAATGCTTGAAAGATTCATAATTGTAAATTTTGTTCACTTCAGATATTTGTCTTCAGTGCTGACAAAGCTGATACCAAGAGTCAGAAGCTAATGTCCTCAGGCATGTACTTTTCCAGTTCTCTATCTCGGTGAGTTTTAGGGCTAAATGACATTTTGATGGAGATGGTGCCGAAGAGCCTGGTCTAGTGGTTGGCAACCCTGCCCGTAGCAAGGGGTTGAAACTAGGTAATCTTTGAGATCCTTTTCAACCCTGGCCATTCTATGATTTTTAGGGATGGGGAAGACCTTACAACTACAAAAGCTTTCCCCGACTTCATTGCTAGAGGGCGTTCTGCTGTTGCTCTGTGCCAAGCTGGAGCTGGGAACACTCTCAAGCCTATAACTTTCTTCTTCATAACATCCCCTGACTTTTATGTTGGACACTAAAAAGTGGTGATGTATGCGTACAGTCTGATGTGGTTATATGCTCACATGAGTGCTTTTGTTAGTCCTTTTGTTTAATCACATAGATTTGGTGAAGAGGATGCCTGAAACATATTGCTATCTTTCCTAAATGAACTCCTGCTTATGTGGTAATGATGCAATTAAAAATATATACATTAAATGTCATGATCATAATTGCAGTGTACCTGAAATTTGTGAGGTTAATCGGTAACGGGGATAAAAATGCTAGCTGAAATCCATCACCTGAATGACACAGGGAGACAGCAGAAAGTAATGAAAAGCAACAAATAACACAAACACACATAAAAAATGCAAGAAATTGCTCAACTGGACTGCTAGTGTCTCTGTGCAGCATCTTTACATTCCTGACTAGTTAGATGATGTTTCTTTGCAGCAATTACGTATTCATCTCCCTGGGGGCCTGTGTCCTCATGTAAGTGTTAACATGCATTCTTCTCTGACAGTTTTTGGATCATGATAATTAGAGATAGTAAAGACCCTTTGGATCACCAAGTCTTTCCCCTGCCAATATGCTTCTGTGTTTTGTTTTTTTGTTTTTATGAGGAGATAAAATTTCCAAAGCTTTGATAGATCAATTTTAAAGTGACTCAAGATGATGCAGCTACTCATTCCCAGGGAGACTGTTTTGCATCATATAGACCTGAAGAATGGTCTTTTCTTACTTTTCTTTGCTGTGGTTACTTTTTTCATCTGATAGGCGCTAAGAATTCCCTATAACTATTGAATTTCGAGCTTGTTCTGTCATGAGCAATTGCCTACTTAATCATGTCATGCATTATCTCTATCCCAGAGTAGACATTGGGTTCAGAGCTCAGCATGATTTGATGTTTTATTGTACTGTTTTTGAGCTGCTTTCTTCCCTGGAAACTCTTATACTGTCCTGGCCTTAAAGTTAAGTATGTTACATGAACAAATGCATATCAAATGAAGCCAGATCCACAAGTAAAGATTTTGGTCAGAGGATGCACGCAAGGCATGCGGTGAGCAAGATGACCTCTGGGAGCAACCAGTACAGCATCACCAGGACCAAGATGAGCCTTGCTTTAAGGAGATGACTGGACTAGTGGGATTTCTCCAGGTACTCATCACAGTCTCCTACCTTATCCTAACAGATGACCAGGAGAAGGGCAGTACAAGGTGGGATGACCACCACCTCTGTGGTTATTAACAGGTCAAAGCGTGGCCACACTGCAGGCCTTTTGCTTTGGAGTGGTTCCACCAAGACGTTTTGCTGGCCAGAGTGGAATGCTTCCTCTCTGGAACTGGACCTGCACTCTACCTCCCCTTCCTTGTCCTCAGCTTCATCCCCCATTCTCTTTCCACAGCTGGAGTCCTCTCAGATAGTTGGTGGCAACAGTCCACAGTCTTTGTTTATTTTCTGACCTTATAAAATCAAATTCAATTCCCTTTAGGACAAGATTACCAATCTAGTTGACCAAGGGAATCCAGCATATGTAATGTTTTACAGTTTTAGCAAAAGTTTTGATACTGTTCTCATAGTATCCTTAAAATCCTTCTAGATGAAAAGTCCAGCATAAAAATGTGTGGTACAGTGTGTGAACAAGGTGGATCCCTTCCAAGTCAGGATATTCTATGTTTCTTTGACTGATTTGCTGCTATGCTTTGTACGCTGCCATGGAAGGTATGACTTCACTTTCCATCGTGCTTTGGGTGTGCCTCTTATCCTCAAACTGAGATGAATCCTTCTTTTCCATTCCCATGTCATCTTTCTCCCTGCTACACAGCCTTGTGTTAATTGAATGGCTCATGTAAGGACAGACTCAATCAGAGTCTAGATTCATTAAGTAAACGTTACTTGTGCAATAATGAGCTACTGTTACTGTTCACAGAGAAGCAAAATATGCCTGAATATCTGATGTTCTGTTCTTCTTCTGGAGCTCTGTATTGTTCTAGCCTAATGTTAAACAATTTCTTGTGCGTGTCATGTTTAATTATGAGCACTGTCTGAGTACAGCGATGAAATAGCTAACGACAAGTCTCCAGCACAAAACTAATCTATGCCACTCATTTTTCATTCTGATGCGAATTTGATACAGTGACAGACCAATTGTATTAGAAATTATGCTTCATAAGTAGCGCTCATTTCTTTCATTAATTACACTATTTCTAACAATATGCAAACTGTTCTGTGCTCTAAAGGAAACAGAAAGGTTTCTTAGGACGTGTAGAATCGGTGATATCCCAGTCACACTGAGTTAAACAAAATATAGCTGTTACTTACAACTGTGAATAATTCTATATGGACCTTTTGTCTCTGTTAGCTGCCTAGTTTAGATACCTACTTCATTAGCACAAAAGTTAGAGAGAGAATTAAAAAGGTAATAATAAAGATTATTTTATTACTACCATTAAGAATATTTTTTTTTTCATTTCTGAAATGTCAAATTTCAGGTGAAAATCACAATACTGCTTGACGCCCACTGTTCTAGAAGGATATTGTTTCTTGTTCCATCTAAGGAGGAAAAATCTTCCTCATGCTGATTGAGTATTCACAAACAAATTTGGATTAAATGAAAGCTAACCAGTACCACACTTAAAAAAAAAATAATAATTACAGAAGAAAACAAAAAGGAGGGGAATATTAATTACTATTCTGTTTCTTATACAAGTTAGCTATTGCAAATTTTGTTTTGAGAAATCCTGAGCAGATTGTTCCCTTCTATTTTGAGAAGGATCGAAATTGCCTGTCTGCCGTCTCGCACCTGACCTGTGCTCTCTTATCAGGGAACTGCTTAAGTCTTTTTTCCTTCGTGGTCTGGGGGATTCCAAGAATAGTTATCTCTAAGGATTTGGCTTCATCTGTTCTGAGATGCTGACTGATCTGTAAAAGTCTGGTTTTGTCACTGTATTTGGAACAACTCAAAGCCTACAAAAGGGTAAGTATTTTTGTTTAATTAAATTGAATGTGGTACTCCGTGGTGAAAACTTCCTGGTTGCATTCAAAGATGATAACCATGATCCAACTATGAAATACTTTGCTAACTAGGAGCTTGTTATCTATAAGTGGTCCACAAATAAACTTTGAGTTAAACAGACTTTGAGAAAGGGAACCCTACTAGATTTGGGAGTAGTTATCATTCTTTCATCTTAAGCTAAAGAACACAAGAGGTACTAAATAACTTCTCTGTACAGAGAAGATGAGAACGACAAAAAAAAAAAAAGGCTGAATACGAACATAACATGAACTACTCAATAATGTAGTCCAACTTATGGCTATTTTCTTACTTACATTTCATGTATGGAGAGAAGTGTCAGGTAATAATTACTTTGTGTAGATTACCAGACAACCCTTTTTCCAAACAGAAGAGGAAAGCTTTCTGAAAAGGACAGGGGTCTAAATTTTTGTGTAGGTTAAACACTACAATTGTCAGTGCAGCTAGGAACAGAATTTGATCCATCATTTCACTCGTCCATGTGCACTCGTATTTCAAAATGCCTGACTGTGTGGGAATGCAATGAAGCTGTTCATTTGTTTGAAACTGAGATGAGATTAAAAAAAAAAAAAAAGGAAAATCCAGTCCCTTTTTTTTTTTTCCTCATCATTTTTGGGCAGGAATTCTCAGTCTATTTTGGTATTTGAATCTGCTGGCTACAAGCAGCCTGGCTTGAGGTTGAACTCAGTGCTGCACAGCTGCAAATATTGTACTTTATCAGATTGAGTGGTGCCTCTTTGCTTCTGTAGAGTACTGTACTTACCTCTGTAAGTTCGTTTAGTGCCATGTTGTTGCCAAAGTATGTCCCTGTCAAAGCATCAGTTTAGATTGGTACAAAGATAAGGCTTTCTTCAACTGTCTGCATGATACAGTTACGGATCACAGCAAAGTAAGGATAAGCTGCTCTGAGCTGCTATGCTGGCAGTAGGAAGAGAGGACAGGGGAAGGTGAGTGTGTGTGAATAAAGCAAATACGGAGCTGTAATTGCAACAGAAGAACTTTGTGCGATTACTTGATAGCTTTGCTTTTCATTTCAGTATGACCAGGTCAACTTTGTGGCCAAAACATTACTGAAACAATGGATATGTTTTGTAATGTCTGATAATTAAAACCATAATAATAGCATGTGATTATATGGGAATGCATAGTTGAGTGGATGGCCAAAGTTAAAGCCTGATGCAGAAGAAACAATTTTGCCAGCATTGATCCAAAGACCAGGATAAGCAAAGGGAGTAAAAAAGTGATCTTGTTCTGGGAGCCAGAAGGCCTCTTCTGTTAAGCCTGCAGTGCTCTGGAGAGACCTAGCTGCAAGTGGTGTGGAAGGAGCTTTTGGTTTATGTGCTTTTCTAATTCAGGGTAATACAGGCAGCGCAAGACCGCTATGGCATGGTCATCAACAGCACTGTAAGGCAACCAATTCCCCTTCCATTTGTTGTGTGGAGCTGTACTGGAAATTCAGTCTAGACATGTTTTCACATGCTTCCATCCAGAAGCAGTGGATATCATCAAGTTCCTAGGTCTTGTATTCTCAAGACCGTTTCCCTGCTTGCAAATGTGATATGTGATATAAAGTTTTCATTCCATTTTCAGGTTTAGTTAATATTTTGAAGGTATTTTGATAATTTTAAGTGAAAGAAGCATTATGCTGGGTCAGTGACTCTAAATGCGGACTGATTTGCTGCCACTAACTTAAAATAGAGCTGTGCTGATACCCAACTTAAGATCCTACCCAAAGTACCTGCGCATCTACTCAAACAAAGCATTGTTTAATATGCTCTTAGGAGGAAGGTCAATCTGCTGAAAGAGAATTTATGATCGTTATCCTCTGACATTCAGTCACACTTAAAGCAGCAAGGAAACCATTGCTCTGGGATATGGATAACTCTATTAATACCTAGCGAACTAGAAACCTTTACCTGAAAAATCTCTTCAGTAGCTTAGGGTTAAGAATGTTCTGTCATATTACCTTGTTTGCCTCAGAGCAGAAGTTTAGAACCAGAGAGTAAGGAGATTCAGTGCTTCAGTGAGGTCCTGAGGGGAAGAAGGAGAGAATTTTGAGAAGAGATTCTTTGTAGAGAGTGGTGATTGGCATCTGCCAGGGAGTCAAACTTGGGATGGAGGAGGAGGAAAGGAGAGATAAAAAGAAGTAAGAAGGCTTTCTGTTAACTCAAAATCGTCTGTTTAAGGCAGACACGGAAAGTTTGAATGACAGAAGAGAAGAGATGTAGTCCTAAAGTTTCCAGCTCCTCCAGGGAACAAGGGAATGCCCTGGAGGAGAAATTGAGAAGAGCAACAAAGGCAAAGCCTGCATTCAAATTTAAATGCATTCTTCAATATTTAGCTTTTAGAAGTGCTTTCAAGAATCAGCCGAGGGACAGATTGTATAATAGAGGTTGAAGTGGTGACAATTACTTTTTCGGATAAGAGCAGCCTTGTCAAGGAAGAAACTGTGAAGTTTCTCCTGTAGGAAAGCTGGGAGAACAGAATGGAGAGCAACTAAATGGGGCAGCTGGAAGCAGGTTGTCATATTAATTGGTGGTTTTTCTGGGTTATATGAAGTGTTGTCATGTTTTGAGGCCTAGGTAAAAGCATGGGAAAGGGAATTACAGTTGAGTGTATTTCGGAACAAATATAAAGGGAGATGTTTGGGAATAGGACAGAGCTGTTTCTAAGGCTCAGAAAAAGATAAAAACAGCGGTTGTCTTTGGGGTGGTTACAGCTATCAGTTCACAAGGCAAAAACTGCTGGGATGTATACTTACAGGAGAGGACTGGAGCATCGTCTGAGATGTCCTCAGATGACATTCCTGTGCTACCCTGGCCTAGATGATCTTTGAGGTCCTTTTCAACCCAGGCCATTCTATGATTCTATATCAGGGGCTCAGTGGCTGTGAACTGTTATGGAAGCAATGGAGGAAAGGGAGAAGGGAAGAGGAAAGTGCAATCTCTCATGGGGAAAAAAAAAGATTTGTAAAGAGAGGCTATCTCATAGGCAGAAACTAAAACCAGCTCTGTGCAGAGGAATTCTGTACAGAATCAGTATAAAATATGTGCAGAAATAAGAACTACACACAAGCACAGTGAAGCATGATCGCAGACCAATGGCTGAACTCTAAGAAAGCACAACGCGTTTCAGACTTGAAAATCTGAAATAACAGAATCCACTTAACCCGTGGGCTCTAAGTGGCACCTACAGAACTTCCATCACAAGTACGTGCAAAACAAGTGGACAACCGTATCCTTCATGTTATTTCCTCTCTCCTGCAGTCACTGCTGCAGAAACACACCCTGGCTGCTGCACAGATCCACATCGCTGGGTGAGCTGTTGTTCCTCAGAAAGCAACACACCGAACCAGGAGTCCAGTGCATAACAGTGTGCTCGTGTCACTTAGGCACAAGCAGAGCAAGCTGCTCTCCTCCCAGCCCGCCACCCCCCCCCCCCCCGCCCCCTCACACAGGAATACCCTAATCAGGGAAATATGTGCTGGCTGCTTAGCGGAGGGGTCAGATCCATTTGGATGAAATTCCAGGGCTGCTGTGATAACAATGGCAGGAAGCGGGGTCCTTGAGCCGGCCGTTGTGGCTGCCTGCCCTCAGCGGTAGGGTGCTGGAAGCTCTGCCCACCATCTGCTGCTCTGTTCTGCCCAAAAAGCCCTGGTTATTCCCTGCACCATGGAGAACCAAAAGCTGGCTGAATGCCATCAGAGTTAAAAGGCAGGAACCCCTCAGTAACCAGTGAATGTCATTCTATGACTGAACCTGAATCGCCTCTTTAAGTCTTTGGGAGTGAGAAGCTGTATGCACTTCAAGTTGTTGTATGTTAGCAGGCATTGAATTCTCCTCTGCCCAGTGGGAATTCCTCCTGCATGAACACTGCAATAGAAATGCATTACTAAGCCTGATTCTCAGATATTTTCAGTTTGTTCTAGTTAATCAAGCCTGTATGAGGGAAATTTTGCACTGTTTATTGCCCTTCAAAGTATATGGGGCAGTACACAAGCAACTTCACAAGCTTGTTACTAAACTTCTAATACAATAGTTGATTTTCATTCTCTCAGCTACTGTTTTGGGTTGCTGTTGTTTTCTCCTTGACTGAACTTTCCCATCAGTTAAGATAGGTGTGCAAAAGGATCCAACCCAGGGCAAGGGAGCAGTGCTGTCTGGCATTTCCTGGAGCAGTGCAAGTGCTGTGCTCTGGGAGGTGTTTGCCTATCTTGCTCTGACCCTGAGATGACAAGGAGGAGGAACCCGAAGGCAAGTGCAAGCTGAAAAGAGCATGAACACATTTTTCATTTATAACGTGCCATGGAGTGCTTCGATTGCCCGATAGCAACTGTATGGGAAAATTCTGCCTTATCACTTAGTTTCAAATTTCTTTCTCCTCTGGGGACAGGAGACAGCACTTACATGCACAGGCAAAAAATGTGGGAGTACTTTGTGAATGCTCTGATGACTAGAAAACTCCAGACTCCAATAACTAAACAAAGCAAACCCAAAACTCCTAAACGGCACCACCTCAACCATTGAAAGGAAATGCATTTTTTTTTTTTTTCTGTCAGTGTATTCACTATTTCAATCTCATTCCTGTTGTGACTGTTTTCTTTATCCCCCTCCCCCCCCAGCTGCTGACAACAGTGCACTTGTGCAACTATTTCCTACGCTTTCCTTCAGGCTACTTCCTTTCCTCCAGCTCTGGAAGGAGGTTGCACCATGTCACCCCAGCTGACCAGACCTGCACCCATGTACTTCTTTCCCACACTCATGGATGCTGGGCTCCCAGCAAGGATGTTGCTGCTCCCACACGTGGAACATACTTTTGTGATGAGCATACACACGTTCCCCTGGGGCAGGCATGCCCAACCCATGGCCCACATGTGGCCTGGCCCAGTCCATCCTGCAGCTGCCCTGTGCCATCATGGCAATGGCTCTGCCCCACCAAGCGGCCCAGCCTGGCCCCAGGCTCACACCCATTGCTCACAGCAACCACACATCAGTGTGTGATCAGCACTGCATAGACATAGAGAAGGTGCAGTGCTAGCACTGACTCAAGTGATAGCAAATAATTGTGTGCGCTGTGGTACGCTGGCTAAATGCAGTCCTGTGAGCAGTGAAAAATATGCATCTGTGCTTTCCGCTTTGATACAGTAACATGAGAATAGGTTTCAAGACTGCCAGTCAATTTTTTGTATATTTCTGACTCCATTTTCAGTCAACATACATATGTTACTGGTGAATTTTCAAATGGAAGGTACGGAGTTGCAGTCAAGTATTCAGCTCAAACAGAAATCTGATCACATCTCTTTACCAGTCTTCCATAAGCTCTCTCTTACGGGAGAAATGTCTTCACAACTGCACCTTATCCGTGCCTTCATTCATTGGCATTGCATGCATTTGTGAGCAATCATTTTTCAAGGATGAAGCACGGGATGAGCAAAATTTCATCGGAAGTCTCTGGCAAACACCTCGAGAGCTCACTGAGAATGGCAACTGCTGCTACTGAACTACACTTACATGTTTCTCAAAAACAAGGTCACATGTCCCAGCAGATTTATGATTTTCTTATTTTAATAAAAAAATGTTAAAGATTAAAATGTTTTGTTACTTATATGCATTAACTATATCATATATTTTACAAGGGCTGCTCTGGGATTAATGCCTTCTATTTCATTATGTTGGCCTACAGTGTCAGAGGCAGATGTTGGTGGTATGGCAGCGGAGGTTGAACCTTCCAACCAATATTGTTATGCTGTTGCTGTGTGACAGATGGCAGCAGAGGGGCAGTGTGACAGAATGGCATCTGATATGGAAGTGCAGATGGAGCAAAGATATGTCAATGAATTCCTCCATGCAGAGGATATACCAGTGTTTAGGGGTACCAAACAGTGGATGTGAGCACAGTGAGATGGTGCGTGGTGTGTTTCAGCAGTAGTGACAGCAGGTCACCTCCACTGATACAGATCTTTATGAGTACAGCATACAGGCTCTTGTTCATTGTTGGCAAAAATGCATAGCTCACATGGGTGACCACATTGAAAAATAGTGTTTTGTAGCTGAGAATTTGCTCGTTAGTGTTTTTATGCTCTTTGTGTCTGTTGTCGTTTCAGTGGAAATAATTAGGGGAGGCACTACTTTCAGAGCATCCTTTGTGTATGCAGCCCTAGACAATTCCTCTTCACGCAATGCACCCTCTGCAAGGTTTGAGGCATGAGTCCAACCTTTATGCTTGCCTAGGCTGCATTGTGTCAAGAGGAATTGTCTAGGACTGCGTATACAAAAATTGCTCTGAAAGTGACAGGGCTGCTGAATGGCACAGGCTTTGCCTACAGCGCTTTAAATATGTTGGTATTTTTCTCCCTTATAAGGTATGTTCACACGTAAAGAGAGCATAACTCAGTCTCCCTCACGGTCTGGTCTTGTTGGCCACTTGGGGCTTGACATTTTTCCTCCTTTTTTTAATTATTTATTCTTCAGCGTTTCTCTGCTATTCTTCTGTGACCTTGTAACACCACAGATCATTCATCAAATACCCGGCAATGGCCAAACAGAGGCCCATTACAGCAAGCAGACACAGCATTTTGCCAGCAACAAATATGCTGTGGTTAGTAAATATCATGTAATTGGATAGCATTACATGGAAATCAGCTTTGGTGTTTGCCAGATATTCAAACTATACTTTAAAAACAAAAGCTAGAGAATAGCTGCCTTCTGTGATAGCTGAGGTGATATTTTTGGCCCGTTACGGTTTTCCTACACTTACGATTCAGAACTTAGGTTAAAGTTCAGGGCTGTATTTGATCAGAGTCCAGAACTCAGAGTTTGGATGACTGAGAGGTCCGATGAGAAGATGTGAATGAAAACTTGAAAGTCTCATTTCCACACCGTGAACTGTATGCATGTCCGTGGGTTTTTCCTTTCTTTCAGGCTGTTCTTTATCAGTGAGATAAATGTAAAACTACAGAGAGTGAATGACCGATATCACAGAGACTGTCACCTTTATTTTATATCCAGAAATATGCAGAAAGCAAAAATACGAAGTTCTCCTGGATGACCAAGATGCCTTAGCCATGACTTGAGCTGTTGACAACAGAAAAGGTAAGCTGCTCCTTCACTTTCTGGGCTTCAGGTAGGAAATAAATTCAGTTGCTAAGGAAGAGAATCTGTGATGCCTATGGTTTCCAGATATTTTGCCTTCACATAGCATCTTTCCCAGCCATGGTCTGGTCACCATTTTATAGTCCCTCACAAACAGCTTTTCAAGTTTGTGTCTTGAGAACTAACACAGGCAAAAGCTTTTTTAAAAAAAGCTTTTCATAGGAAAAGTTAAAGAAAGAAGCTGTAGGAGAAAATTACCTTGGCTTTCTTTACGTTTCCCCTCTTTGAAATTAATTTTCTCTCTAAAATCAGAGCAGTATAAAAGTAGAACTAATTGCGTAAGCGTGTCACTTTCATGCTCAAGAATAACATAAATTCTGAGAGATATAAGCACCGGAATGTGGTACCTAAATACCTGTGTTCTGCTCTCACCTACACGAGGCAGCAACACAGGACAGCCCCTTAAAACTCTGCAAGCTTTTAATGCGAACTCTTCCTCATGGTGTTTTTCCCTCTTGCATCCCCTACCTCTTTCTTATTCCTGCCCCACCCACTCCCAATGTTTCTATGTGTGTTCCAAATTGTTCTGCTCCTTACTGGTTTGTCTGTGCTGCACACCATCCACAGTCAACTCTGGAAATAAGCGCTTTTGCAAAGACAGGAGTGGGAACGTAGGCGCATTCTGTATTAATTTTTCCAAGATACTCTGGGAACAATGGCTGTTGTTTGGCAGCTAGCAACAAGGAGGCTGCTTGAGCGATGTGGCAGCTTAAAGCCATGCGGGGACTGCTCCTCAGAAGGCCGTGATCCATTTTAAGGTATGCATTTGTGGCGGGTGTGAGCGCGGTGGGTAATGCTGGGCGCGGGTGAGGAACCCAAGCGCAGCCTCCCTGGGCGGCGCTGCTCCGCGGCCGACCGCCAGGTGGCGCTGTGGCGCCTCGAAGCCGCGTGTCGGGCCGCCCCTGCCCTCCGCCCGCCTCGGCCTCTGGAAATTGGAAAATCGCCCCCCAAAAATCACAGTGTCATGTTCTACCGCGAAGCCAAGGGGCTCAAGTCGAGTTCCTTTTGCTGGGGCGACAAGTGAAGAGCTGTCATGTGTGTTCTTGTTGCAGTGAGAGGCGGTTTTGTCTCAAGAACCCAGCAGCCAGCCAGTAGCATCTTCCTATGGGGATGGGTGGTTAATCAGCAAGGATAAATACCAACAAAAAGGATTGCGAACCCGTATATGAATACCACGGTTTTATTCCAGTAGTTATTGAATACCTTGCCTGGGTAGTGGGTCTTTGGCTCTCGTGGATGGCTCTAAGCCTCCTCTTCCCGATACCACAGAGGGTCTGTGAGTAATTTTGTGGCACAAAGTCTTTAATTATGTGCTCTGCTGAGTGAAGGCAAGGTCTCCAATTGAACTTTAACCTCCATGGACAACTATTTTAGATGCTTTGGTAGAACACAAATGCATATTTTCTGCATGACAGATTCCAGCCCCATGACCATCTTCAGCAAGTTCCGCTGAAGGTGTCGAGCAGGCAGGCTGGTAAAAGCAGACAAGAAGGCTGGGGCACTCTACAGCTTTCATGCTTCAGTCTTCACTGGCAAGTGTTCTTCGCACACCCCTCTAACAGAAGGTGGGGACTGGCAGAGCACTGTCCCTACCTTTGCAAGTGAAGGTCAAGTTCACAACCACCTGAGAAACCTGAGCATCCTATGGGTCCTAAGAGATGCATCCTAGAGTCCAGAGGGAACTGGCTAATGTAGTGACTAAGCCATTCTCAATGATATTTGCAACATCTTGGGTTAGGTGGTTAGTTAGTAGTCTCTGGTGAATGTTTAGTTAGTTAGGTGGTCTCTGGTAAATGAGGAAAAGGCAAAGCCATGCTCATTTTTAAGAGGAAGGGAAGAATGACCCAGGGAAATATCAACCTATCAGCCTCACCTCTATGCTGGGGAAAATCATGGAACAGATCCTCCTGGAAGCTGTGCTAAGACACATGGATAAGACAGAGGTGATATGGGAGAACCAGGCTGGCTTTACCAAAGCCAACTCCTGCCCAACCAGCCTTCTTGGTTTTTATGATGATGTAGCTGTGTCAGTGAACGGGGGAATAGACACTGATATCATCTATCTGGACTTCAGTAAGGCTTTAGACATGGTCCCCCATACCATTCTTCTCTCCAAATTGATAATACATGGTTTTGACAGGTGGACTGTTCAATGGATGAGGAACTGGTTACAAGATCACACCTAGAGAGTGATGGTCAATGGCTCAATGTCTAAATGGAAATCAGTGATGAGTGGTGTCCCTCAGGGGTCTGTACTGGGACTGATGCTCTTTAACATCTTCATCAGTAACACTGACAGTGGGATCAAGTCACTCTCAGTAGGTTTGCGGATGACACCAAGCTGTATGATGTGGTCAACGTGCCTGAGAGACAGGATGCCAACCAGAGTGGCCTAGACAGGCTTAAGCAGTGGGCCACAGTGAACCTCATAAGGTTCCACGGAATCAAGTGCAAGGTCTTGCACCTGGGTCATCACAACCCCCAGAGTGAGAGATGAAAGTCAAGGGAAGTGATCCCGACCCTCTGCTGTGTGCTGGTGAGACTTCACCTGAAGTACTGTGTACAGGTGTGGAGTCCTCAGTACAGGATCTGGACAGCGTGTCCAGAGGGACACAAAAAAGATGCAAGGGATGGAACACCTCCCCTATGAGGACAGGCTGAGAGAGCTGGAGCTGCTCCATCTTGGAGAAGAGAAGGCTGTGGGGAGATCTGAGAGCCACCTTTCATTATCTAAAGGGAGTCTGTAGGAAAGGAGACAGGCTCTTTAGCAGGGTCTGTTGTGATAGGACAAGGGGAAATGGTTTTAAACTAAAAGAGAGGAGATTTAGATTTGATATAAAGAGAATGTTTTTTTTTACAAGAACAGTGGTGAGGCACTGGAACAGGCTGCCCGGAGAGGTAGTGGAAGCCCCATACCTGGAGACATTCATGGTCAGGCTGGATGGGGCTCTGAGCTCCCTGATGTAGTTGTCCCTTTTCACTGCAGAGGAGCTGGAGCATAGGTGACCTTCAGGTGTCCCTTCCAACTCAAACAATTCTATGGTTGTGTGAACAGCACTCAGTTATGTTGTTGAGGTTGAATTTTGACCTTAAAACCCTGGCAGGGACCCAGACCAAGAAATCCATGTGGGAAATCAGAGAGGGAATAAATTAGTATGTCTGTGCTTTTTGCAGAAGTAAACTGTGACAAAGGTGTGAGCTGGGATGAAGCTCCTCAATGTGGTGGAGACTGTCTCCCAGCTGCTGCTGCTGCTGCTGGAAATAGCTTGGGGTGAGTGTATGGGGTAGGTCCACGTGGTGCTGCTCTGCCACAAATAGCAATCTTTTTTTATGTTTACCAGTGCTCTGTCCTCAAAAGAAAACAGAAAAACAAAAACAATTGTGTAAAAAGTAAGTCCAGTGATAGGTTATGGTGGTAGGTTGTTTTTTTAATGTACTTTTCCTCTGGTGAATTTAAACCTTCATTTTCCCTCTGCCAAACAAAAGTGGCAGGTCTAAGGCGTATTAGGTAATTGTGGTTGTCAGATTGCACATAGTGCTGGGGAAATATTAATTGCTGTGTTTTTGCCCAAGGCTTTATGCAGCAGCCCCTTCATTTACCTGGGAGCAGGTCATTTCCCTCCCGTTCCAGACTGTGTACTGTTGAGCAGCATGAAAGGATTCCTGTACGGCTGCACTGTGTGTGTAGGCGGGCATCTCATTCAGTAATAATTTCTAATTTATACAGCCATGAAAATCTGCTGCTATAAATAAACAGTTCTGACTGACTTTGCGTGCCTACTCAAAACAAAACGTGTGAGAGAGAGAAAGAGACAGGAAGAAAAATCTAGTGTAAATGTCATAAAGACCAGTGTTCCTTGGTGAAGCCCATCATAGAATCATAGAATGGCCTGGGTTGAAAAGGACTACAGTGATCATCTAGTCTCAACCCCCCTGTTGTGTGTAAGGTCGCCAACCACCAGGCCAGGCTGCCCGGAGCCCTTCTGAAATCATAGGGAAAATGTTTGTGATCAACAGTGTACAGTTTCTTCCATATGGAGCTTCATGTGTGCATTAGAGAGAAAGGAGCAAAGCAAAGCTGAGATCCTGCCGTTTGTGTTTTTGAGATGAGTATTCCTGATCTCCCTCTCAAAGCAGGTAACCCGGACCCAGCCTCTCCCTCCTCCAGGCAGCATGCAGAACATGGCAGAGACCAGAGCCTTCCTTGAGTCCTCGCTAAAGCAAGTAATGAATGCAAGCGATCCTCCTCGTGCTTTTGCAGTCCAGCGGGAAGGTCTTCAGCCTCAGAAGCCAGAGTAGGAGCCCAGTCTGCCCCTCAGATCCTCTGGCTGGTGGGTGTGGAAAGAACAGTCCCGTTGTCAGGGCCCAGGCTTTGTATCGAGCTTCCAACATTCAAAATGCTTGCATTAGGTTATCAGCACAAGAGAAACAAAACAAACCAAATAACCATATAAGGAGTATCCTGAACTCTCTCCTCTTCCCTAAGTCACTGCATAGCTTTCTTCTGTCTGCCTCTCAGCAATATTTCCTCTGACCAGCGTCTTTCACCTGAACCTTTTCCACGCTCTCCTTCAACAGAAAAGCTGTGTGTGATTTCCTATATTCCCCCAGCAAAGTTAGCGTTATCAGAGTGCGTTATCTAGACGGACTGTGAGCTGCTGAATGTGCTCATGTATCTCACAGCATTAAGCCAGTTTGCAGGCTAGTTCTAGCGTGTAAACTACGCAGTCTAGAACTTAATCAGGTGCTTAGCACCTGAGAAAAACAAATGTACGTACACACCATTTTTTATTGCTCACAGGCATCTTACAAGGTGTTTCGATTTTCCTAAGCTACAGCAGCACTAAAAAGATGAGAGTAACACCCTGGCGATCTGTGTGCGCAGTAACTCTGAGCTATGGGCTTGGGCAATGAAGGCAGAAGTATTGCAGCTGGTTTCAAATCCTCATTGCTAATAACAGAGATCTCTCCCGTTCGCGTTGACCATGAAGGAGTGCTTACACCACTGCCAGTTTTGTCTGTTTATTGGAGTTTACAAAGCACATCTCCAGTGTTTCAGATGTTAACAAGATGTTGGGGCTAATAACAGAAATCAACTATATTGAGCGAGTTTAGTAAACATGTGAATGGAGTGTAATTATATGGCAGGCGGCTTTATGTTAAACAGTGCTTTAAATTAACGTGCTTTCTGTCAAAGCAATCATACAGTCAGTATAATTAGGTTACTTTTGCTACAAGATTAACTGAAACCAAGAAAAAGGAAAAAAAAGTTGCGTTCAGATTTCATATTAATGTGTGTGGGGGCATGGGGGGGGGGGGGGAGGGGGAGGGATATTTTGCACATTAATATTCCAGAATGTTTCTCATTAGAAGAATTTGGCTTCGTGGTGAGCTTTCTGAGCAAACATTCCTAATTGCAGTCCTTGTTAGCCCAATTTGTTATCTATCTAGCTTGGAAGTCACAGCAGTGTTAAAATTATCCCTCGTCTTAATTTCTTCCAGACTTGATGAAAGGCGATCCAAACAAGAGCTGGCTTGCATGCGCGGGTCCTTCACGGTGTGGTGCCAACTTGTGAGGGAGTTCATTTACCAGTGACAAGTTTTAACCGTGGACACATCCCGACGTACGTTGTGCAAGAGACGAGAAATCTGTGTAAACAGATGAACGCGATTTTCTGATTCATAGCAGTTGCGGAGTTATCATGTAAGAGGCAAACGTTTCACATTTTCCACCAGTTTTCCATATGTCTGATGACATAATGGCTTCACCAGAAGCTGCAACGCATTGGAGAAAGGATTTATCACAGCTGCATTTATTTTCCTCTACTTCATGGCTTCAGCATTCATGGGGTGATTGGCTTGAAGAGGAGCGTTCACTTGCCTTTCCGTTTGTAGTCCAGTATTACTATTGAATCTCCTGTTCCGAGGCAGAGGAAAAAAGAATGTTTTTATTAAAAAAGTAAGGCAGAATAGCGAGAGAAGTCCTCAGATAAATCAGGCATGCTGCTGGGAGGTGGCCGTGAACCTGTCCCCAGCCTGCCAGCAGGAACTGAGCTCGGTGGGGATTAGGAGCAAAACGCCTTGGACCAGCTGCCTGCAGGAGTCAAAGGAGCCTGGGATGTCCCTGGCAAGTAAGGGATTACTCAGTTTCTGCAGGGAGAGACTTCTAATCTGCCAAGGACCACATCCTTGGTTGAGAATAGTGGTGCTTCACTAGTGGAAAAAGCGCCTGCCACCGAGCAGCCTGGTTCGCTGTGACAATGTGTGAGAAGCTTTCAAAATAAAGCACCTCTGAAAAGGCAGCAGAGATGAATCCAAGCAGCTGGGATATCTGTAGGATGGCACAGTGCTTATTGCTGAACCGCAGCTTTTTGAGGGCAGCTGTGCTGCCACGGGCACCTAGCGTGGCAATAACCAAGTATGTTGGGGCACCTTTATTATCTGCAGCACTGTCTCAACCCCTATTCCTCTGTGCTGATGATCACATACTCCCAGGGAGCCCCTTTTTAAAGGAGCTGTATTTGTCTGTAGTCCTCAGAGGCTCTGAAACACTGTAATTGCTGGGTTGTATTTATCTCCAGCCTGCACAGCATGTGGCAATTGACCTGATATGTAACAAAGTCCTGGCATTTCTTCCTTCCCAAACGATCCTGTGAGCGTTTAGTGCTGACCAGTACAAAGACAGCGGGGAATAACACACTAGCCTATGGGGCCAGAGACAGCATATTAGCAAACACCTGTTTGTATCTGCCCTCCCAGTGATGAAATCGTAAACCCCGGGTTGCCAGAGCTTCCGCCTGTGTGTCCCTCTCTCCCCAGTGGATCATCAGATAAACCTGTCAGCACCACCACGGCATGTGACAGATGGTGCGGGTTCCCTTTAAACAGCTGAACTCCTGTACCAAGGGGTAATCTACAGCTCGGGGGAGTGGCAAATATGATGGATATAAATATGCCATCATGAGTTTGTGGCATAACTACGATGAATGAATGAGGCAAAAGTGAGTATTCATACATGGCTCGCAAACTCTGGCCTGTTAAACCCTCTTACACGAGTCCCCTTCATCACTGGCAATATTGTGAGACTGTAGACAAAAACATTGTTTGTTCACTGCAATAAATGGGTATACATTGAACTGTTACTCTCTAGTCTTAACGGCTTGATAGAACAAATGCTCTTGATAGAACAAATGAAGATGTATTCTAGAAAAGAGGCTCTGTTTAAAAATCCCTGCTGGACCCTACAGAAACAAGAGGACTGTCATAATGAAGGGTGGGTTCTGTCTCTATTCTGACAATTACCTGCAGACCATTAGCATTTTAGGGTTCATGCAAAAGCTGCTGTTTGTGAGCCTGTGCCAGCACAACGGTAGGATGACTTCTCACCCCACACAGCTTTGCTTTGTGCTCCTTCATTTGCCACTTGGGTTTCTGCAATCGCAACTCAGTAGCTGCTCAGGAAAATGCAAGTGTCAAGACTTCAACTGCATAGAGGTATTACTTTGTATTGTGCAGGTTCCCCTGCCATCACGCGGGCTGGCTATCCCAATAGCTGAGCACTCGGTATTAAGGGAGCTTGGCTTCACAAGCACGTAGGAACAAAAATAAAAACCAGGGAAAACAACCCAGCTCCTAAAACAAGTTATATGGTTCTGTAAAATACATCTTGCAGAAAGGTACTTCAAAAAGAAGAGGGAAAATATGTTAACGAGAAGATTGCCCTCTAATTTTAGCTTAGCCTTGGGTGAAGGTATTTCAGCTAAGACTTTCCAAAGCACTCAGGAGCTCCTAAAGGTTCTATAAGAGCACATCCATCTATGCCTGAGGCTGTTGCTAGTTGCTCACCTATTGCTCCTATTCACCTGCACTTCACAACATGAAAATGAAACAGCTGCTGAACGTTTTATCAGACCTGCTAGACAAAAGGCAAATGAATCCTTCGCATCTTCAAACGCTGGTGCCAGAGACCTCACCTGAAGCGTTGCTCTGTCTGAATTGGAGAACTTTGATCCTGAGGATCTGTTTGTCTCAGCTGGAGCAAAACCTGAGGGAAGGTTGCTTGGCTTTGCTGTTCGGGGTTCTAGTTTTGCAGGTCAAAGTTGCCTGTATGATGTTTTCTACCCGTTGGGAATGAGAGAAGCTATCACATGGTTCATCTTTGGCACCAAAACCCTGCAGCCAAATTCTTGGGCTGAGGTAAATGTATGGCAGTGAAAGAATCAGCCCATTGTTTCCAGTTATCCTCTTTGGAGTTTCTGTATTACTCAACATTGTCTAGTACTCCAGAAACTCTGGGATTTAAAACAAAAAACAAAAAAAAGTCATTACTTGGTACTATTTTCTGTGCCTCTCGGCCTGTGCAGCTGGGTTGCCTTAGTTACCATGAATCCAACTGTGAGACTGGAGGGAAAGGCAAGTGAGAAATAATACATTTTTAAAGCCTCTAATACTATATGAGGCAGTTTGTCTATAAATAATAAAACAAATTTAGGATCTGGCATCTTTGGGCTGTTCTGAAAAGGCAAAAAACAAGGTTATATTATTAAACAGCCTGCGTTTTTAGCTCGCAGAAATGATGCTGCATCTTTCTGGTGGAGAACAGGACATAGCTTTGAAATGACATGCCCTAAGCTGAAAGTCACTATCCTTGGACTTCGGAATAATTTGGAGCTAAATATACATTTATGGGTGGAAAAAAACAGTAGACATTTACGTAGCTGATGCTCTTTGTTTTGGCAGAAGTGGTGGTGGCCTTAAGCTACAGAGGAACATGGCAGAGTCCTTATGGAGCACAGAGCTGTGGGACAAGCTTCATTTGCTGCTTACAGTTCTCCACAGGATGCGAGTCCTCCAGGAAACCAGGTGTGACGCTCTTGCTGAGCTATTTGCTAATCACTTCTTAACTCTTTGAAAAAATACAGCTTATCTCCATTGCTCTAGGCACAGTCTCAGCCAGCAGCAGCCCAGGCAGGTTTTGTCCATTCCCGCTGCAAATTGCTTTGCTTTGTTGGTTTGGGTTTTGTTTTGTTTTGTTTTTCTTTCATGTGTGTGTGTTTCTTTCCGCGGGCTTATTTTAACTGCATCATCTTTTACTGTGATGAGAAGGTGAGACGGGAATGGATAGGATGGAAAAAAAAATAGGTGGAGGCATTTTTGCTGCAAGAAGAAAGGTATGTTGGAATTGCATCTTCACTCTATTTGCAGCTGTTTTTACTCTGGCAGCGCTGAGCAGAAGATTTGTTTCAGTCAGGAATACATTAAGACTCTGGCACACTGTAATTTGGAATACCTTCCTTCTGGCTGTGTTTCAACACTATTGGGATCTTGTTATCAATACCAGCTTAAGGAAGTCCTGCCTTTCTCTTGGGTGGACACAGCCAGGAAATGATCTGAGTTAAAAACAACCCCTGCTTGCAAGAGGCACGTGTGGTGAAGTAGGAAAGAGTTGGAGGTGGTGGGCAGGAGCTCTTTGAGATGTTATCACTCCCAAAGCCCCCATATAATCATACTGCAGGCTCAGATACCACAGAGGGACCAGCTATTAAGGTGCAGCTTGCAGCTTTTTGTATCAGTGTGCTGCAAATCTAGGGAATGCCATCAGTCCTGGAGGTAAACAGCTGAGGATGTATTTAAAGAAATAAGGAGAAAGTGAAAAACATAGATGGAGAGACAGACCCAGCACATGGAGAGGGCCTCCATGGGTTGTGAGAGCATGTCTGACATCAACAGAGAATATCATGTATGCTGCACTCATATATATTCTCTGCAGTTACATTAACACACACTCTAGACCTGAAATTGCTACTACCTACTCATCGATGGAAAAAAATCTGATTCATAACTAATATAAGACCTGATATCTAACACAAGACCTAAGCTGTCTTGTGGTGGTTGTGTTGTGGTCTTGGATTAAACGGAGAGGTCAGAAATTACTCATAGTAATGGTTGCCTTTTATGCTATGCCTCTTTAACCAGAGCTAGTGCAGAGTGCCTGCAAATCTGTTTTCAGTTACTCAGAATCCTCATCATGCATCATATTTATTCAAGAATAGAATTCAGCCAAAATTTCCAAACTTGGTATGTAGAGCAAGTGTCTTGTTTGCAAAGGTATGAACCACTGAACTTGGTTATTCAGCACATTTGAAATTCAATCTGCTGCTCTGAGGTAGCTGGGTACGGTTGGTGAGAGACTAGCTACAGACACTCCACTTTGGCTTGACAGGCATGTGAGACTTCACAAAATGGATCAGGCATCAAATGCTCCCTGAGAACAGAGGGAGGTTGTCTTATTTACTTTCAGAGGTGCTTCTGCAGGGCTTTTTCTTTCATCAGAAATCTAGTTTAAGAAATTGCAAATGTTCACACATTTGTCCTAAATAAAATACACACGTTTTCTTGACAGAAACGCTTTCATCCTCAAAAACTTAATCTCGAATGAGAAAGGAAAGAGGCAACCAGAAGGGAAAATAATTAATAAAGTCCCACACCAGACTCTCAAGCTTCATCGATACTCTTTCCTCCTCCAGCTGCTGTCCTTCTAAGAGACATCGTTTTTCCTAACTGCTCATTTATCCAAGTAAGGTTGACTTTCGTTTTCTTTAAAGCATTACTGATCGTGCCACTACTGAAGCCAAAGGGAGATGTTTCAACAGCCCATTAAAACTTCCCAAAGTGCTGCTGAACTCACAGAGCTTTCGCTTGGATAGACTAATGCCTTCCTGTAAACTGTTAGTCAACCATTCCTGAGTCTGATAAACACCACACGACATAGGTAAGAGTTCTAGGCAGAGCTATTTTGCTTCTCTGAACCACCATTTGAGAAGGAATTCAAAATACAATGATTATGCTGTTGAGAGGTTCTTCTCAAGCCACAAAGAAGAAAACTGGCCCAGACATTTGTTTTTGCTTGGTAGAGTTGGCAACCTTCTGGTTTGTTCTGGTTGTTACTAAATATTTAGGACCTGGCAGTCTCTATCCAAATGCCACCCCCAGCCCCAGTGTTTGAGTGTCCCTCTCCCCACCTGCCTTGGTGATCATAGGAATTCATTTGACTTTTTTTTTTTCATATGGATAGAAAATAAATGAATAGATAAATAAATAAAATTGGACTGACCCCATATCATACGGTTTAGGAACTCTCCAAAATTGTAGAAACAGATGACGATGGCAAGGCTACTGACAAAAAAGGCTCCTAGCCCAGCTGGGCTGAACGAAGCAAAGAGAGGGTATACCCACTCTCCTGTTACAAAATAAATCCACAGGACCCTGGGTGAGAGGAGAAACAACATTTAGTTAGGACCATTCAGTAACAAGAATCACTTGTTGATTTCTAGCTTCTAAAGGGCCACGTTATCAAAACAGTATCGATACAGAGAAAATTAGCTCAGCTGTTGATGCATCTCCTCAACATTTGGGCTATTTCCTGTGAAGCATGCTTGAAGCACTGCTAAATTAGATGGATTTTGGTGCAGGTTGAAGTACAGGTTCTGCTGTCACCTTGGTGGCATTGGCTATTAAAACAGTAAAACAACAGTAAAATAGCAAAATGCTCAGAAATACAGGTGTGCCCTACAGTATAAAAGTGAGGCTTGTTCAAATAAGCTCCTACATAGCTGTTTGCTCTTTAGTTACTGTGATTTTTCAGTCCCTATCCAGAATCCGAGGGTCTATGGTGACAGAGGTGCTGTTTCTCATTCTCTCTATCCTGCTGATGTTGAATGCTGTTTTTGAAAGCATGAAGAGAGGTTTCAGGAGATGGCAGGGCATGGGCTATTCTCTTGCACCTTCTCTTTTAGTCCAAAACGATTAGAGGAGGAACAAGCGGGTAGGAAAGAGATGTACCCACTTTGCTTTTTTGCTCCAGAACCAATTGCAAGGTACTGGTTTGGAAGAGGGAACGAATGAAAAAGAGGTTAACTATGCCTGATGTAGGCCCTCTCTTCCTGCCTTTTTCTTCTCTCAAAAGGAGACCTGTGGCTGCTGCCAGTTCACCGATACTATTTATTCCATTACTCACAGCTCCTAATAGTGGATGGCAGCAAGTGCCTAGATTTAAGAACATAAAAATGGTGTCTAGATAGAAATCTGTATTTCTATAGATGAAATTATATATATTTGAATGGAATATGTACAGAATATAAACTGTATGGCAGGCCTCCAGTGATTTCTGTGAGGCTGTGCCCTTCTAGTATAGGGCAGAACTTACCTAAAAGTAAGGATAAATCTGGGACAAAAGAATCCTGGAAGATTTGAATCCTGAAGATTTGATTATTGACTGGAGAATTCACCCATTGAGTACTTCCCAGAACCAGTGCTGACATGGGAGCACCAGGGCACTCTCTGAAGGTGCCCTGTCTTGCTGGGGGCATAATGCCCAGCATTAGGGAGAGAAATGGAAACATGTTGTCCCATCAGCATGACACGAGAAAGAGTGCTTAGGAATAAAATGTGGCTGAAAGGATGACTTCTTGCTTCTCCAAGAAGAAAAGGAAGAGATAGATTGGAGAGATGAAGAGGGTTAGTGATGGAGTCGTCTTTGCATGAAGATGTGGAGTGTACAGATTCATTTGTCCAGAGGGGTGGTGGATGCCCCATCCCTAGAGGCATTCAAGGTCAGGCTGGACAAGGCTCTGAGCGACCTGATACCCCTGTTGAATGAAGGAGAGTTGGACTAGATGACTTTTAAGGATCATTTCCAACTCAAACGATCCTATGATTCCATGGTTTTCCAGATTCAAGAGAGGTTCTCTCATCAGACAATCTGGGCTGCAACACAGTCATAAAGAGAAAAAGGCCTGTGCAAAGGCCAGGGAATGATGAGTAGAAGTACCAAAGACCAGGTGCTAACTGGAGCCTGTGCAGTACAGATATCTCTACGCGTTCTTCACTGCACGGGGGCTGCTGTTTTCTTAATACATCTCAAACAGTAAAACAGAGTGAAAAATGCCTTTATATAATGAGGAACTAGATTATCTTGATCTAATTTAGCTGGCTGGAGTGCCTGATGGGAAGCACTTCAACTGGAAATTTTGAACTTAAAAAAACTACTCGACTGTTCAGAAGCACTAAAGCACTTTCAGTTTTCTGACCTGATGGAAGCTGTTTGTAGCTAGGTTTTCATCTTGGGACGTACCTTCAGGTTCATGAATTCATTCATTTTGACCACAGATTGGTTGACGGATTTTTTTTTTAATTTTTTTTTTTGCTCTTAGGGATTTCATAAAATGCAACCCAACAACCTGCTGTTAAACATGCACGCAGTATACAGAGGTTAATTATTCTGAACATTTAGTTTCACCAAATTTAAATGTTTAGCAAGCTTATACAGTGATAATTTAAAACCATGCAATGCCCAGAGTTTTGGAGATGATAGACTGAGAAAACAACCTGTGTATAACCAAAGCTGCTGAACTACTGTGAGACTGAGAGCAGCATACAGATACTGGAGGAAAGTGATGTACAGCAGCCTGATAAGGCAGCTTGATGCAAGGAAGAGGTTTACCCTGTCCTCTTGTCATCCATCCATTAAAGTTAATGGAAGCTCTGAATTCACTGGAGGAAAAATAAAGATGTTTCCCTAGGAAATTATTGAATGGGAAGAATGGAAGGAGAACATATTGGCCACATGAGTTTTCTGAAGTGGTGGTTAATGCAAAATTAAAAGGTTATGAACTGAAAATGAGCATGCAGTAAAAGAAAAACATTTTGATTCCTAACAGAGATGAAATATGGGCATATTCTAAGAAAGCCATCAGTGTCTAGATTTCTTTTTTGTGTGTGTGTGTGTGTAGTTTCGGTCTTTATAGATGGTGTGCAATCTATAATGATTCATATTCCTTTACATTGGTAGTTTGATCTTTTCTCCGAAAACACATGCACAGTTGTGAAGAGTAAGATTTATTTTATCCTGATCTTTATTGCTAAATTGATATTGCCACTGAAATGGGAAAGAGCTTGCTGTTGTTACCTCCTTTCAAAGATTTAAAATGACAGTTCCGAAATTTATATATTCTTCACTGCTTTCAATGTGATGGCTCCAGGAGTAAGGCAAGATCCATCCATGCAAGAATTAACATGCCGAGCAGTTCTCTTTGCCCTGATGTCCTATAGCTGGAAGCTGCCTTTTCTTTTTAATCCTATGGGTATTCAAAGCTATCAGAGGCAAGTATCTGGTGCAAGAAGTCACCAACTGCTTGATTTCTTACTACCTCGGAGGGACCTGGCAGCTCTGAGCCCATCAGTACTAGAGGACGGACAGTGAGATTACAACAGTGACAACTCAAAAAGAGGCTTTTAGGGAGCACTCTATGTTGCTTGTGAAACATAAGGCACCCAAAAGGAGCTATTTAATCAGCAGGTAACAGTAAAATATGTGTACGTGTTAAGATTTCAGTACACAGACTGAAAACATTTTCTGTTAGTTGGAAGCTTTTGTCTCTGGCTACAGGAACAAGGAAGGCAGATAGATGGGAGGTTCCTTGCTGTCTCAGAAGGAGAGAAAGCAATAGCACTGTACTCCTAAGAAGCCCTGATCCAGGTACCAGGGCCCTGGGACGCAGGGGACAAGCACAACAAGGAGCCCAGCGCCATGCAAGGCCAATTCAGAGAAGATACGGGAAGGCCCCAAACAAGCAGTCTGATCAATTTCTGACTGAACAGGATCTGTGAAAGCTTGCCCCCCCCCCCCCCCCCCCCATTATCCTTCCCTGGCTGGAAATCAGGGAAAGAAGAGGTTGTCCTATAGGCATGGCACACAGCAGTTTGCTTCTGCATCCACCTGTGACCTACAAGGCTGAGGCAGGGTGCTTTCTGGGGAGCCGGGGGGGTGGTAGTCCTGTGTGCTTCAGGCTTCCTCATGGGCATCAGGCAGGACTGACTGTAAAGGACTTGGCAGGGAAACACGTCTCTCACAGCTGTAATAGCATTAGGCTGTGGGCTGGATTAGGATAAATGGCTCCAAACTGAGTTGCATAACACAGAGCTAAAGTCTGCTGCTTCCAAAGCTGCTCCTACGGGTCTCACATCACGGGAGTGTTTCATCTGTGAGGCTTATTTTCTGTTCCTGTGTTTCATTCAGGGGGTTGAGATTACTCTCACCTGACAGGTAGGTGGAAGTGGGAAGGCTGGATCCCTGTGTTGATCCAGCTGCTTCTCAGAAAGCACTGGGTGAGTGTACTCTGAAACTATGCAGATCCACTCCAGAGCAGAGTCTCAGAGCGATCTGAAATGCTGGCAGCTGCCCATAACCTGGATGCTATGACCAGGAATGGATGCAAACCCAGCTCCAGGGGTGTGCTACACATAGAGGAGGAGGGTGGAGGGCTATGGACAGGGTGAGGCCCTGTTAGATGGCCTTTATTCTTTCAGGGTCCCTCTCAGACAAGGTGGTGACAAAATTGGGCACATAGCTGTCAATGTAGGTGGTGTTCACCAGTGGAGATGAATGTGGGAGAGGGACAGATGCCTTCTCAGTACCCATTACTTTGCACCTGCCTCTGAGTATCACTTTCTAACTCAAGTTTCTAAATCCTGCCTTGTGCCCCTGTGAAATATCAAACTGAATTCTGCTCCTTTCCTGCTCCCCTGCCTCCTGGACTTTGAGAGCTGGTGTTTCTGATAACGTATGGTCTTTAAATAGGCTGCGAACAAGCAGAAGATACCAGGTGCAGCCTCAGGAGCTGTACTTAGTTGGAAGAAACCCGCTCTGCCTGTGTCTGGAAATGGTCTTCATGAGCCTCACCTGATGTTTAAAATGGCATATCCACACACCAGATTGTTGTCTGAGGGGGAACTTAGCATACGTGTAGAGCGTGGCCTTGATTTACAAAGCAGATCACTCGAAGTATGTGTTTTAAAGTACACGGTTCTTACCAACTGACATAAAGAAAAGAGGCACATCCTAACAGGAACAGTCCCTTCTTCTTTGTTGGGTAGCGATGTGGTGTGGCAAGGATTTCCAGGAAAGCAAGTGGCAGTACAGCCGTGTGCTGTGGAGAAAAGAAGAGTGTGTCACAGAGTTGTTGCAGTGCTGCTCACAAAGCTCGAGAGCTGGCATGTGGGCAAAGGATATGGTACAATGGGAGAAAACTATTGCAAAGATTTTCACCAACTAGTCCATTAAAATCCTAGTAACTACACAAATGGTTTCATTGATAGTTGATGGGAGAAGGTGAGCAGGACAGCAGAGAAAAATGCACAGATTTAAAAAACAGAGAAAAGAAAAAGAAAAAAAGCACTGAACTAGTGATTTTTTGTTTCCTCTGAAAAGTCACAACCTGCTGGATGCATAGCATGATGTTTCCTCTTGCCCAAAGGAGGTGGTTCTATTACCTTCAATGTATATATTTGTCAGAGACTACGCTGTGTATAAGATATGGTAGTGTGGTACCAATCAAAGATTTTTTGCTGTATGTAGTATGAGATACCACAGATACACATGAAATTCTTCAGATGCACAATGATCTCTAAATGCACATGTGTACAGCATGGATGAAAACGTTCTTTATCTATTTCTTTAAGAGGCAGACATCCACTTTTGTCTGTCACTGCTAAGCAACATTCGACTGTACATACTCCCTCAAGACCCCCAGTGCACCCCTGGGAGTTGCTATTCATACCTGGCTGTCGCACTACCAAAACAACCCATCTGTCTCAGTTATCATTTCTCAGAGAAAACAGTGAGAAAAGACTTGATGTTCCAGTTTCTCTCACTGATTGGCACCAGTATTTTCTTCTGTTCTGCTTCACAAAGATATTCTTCAGCTCTATGACCCTGACGGTTGATGGGAGAGGTCTAGTTGTATCAGTACAAATGATTTCCTCACTAATTTAATCAGAAAAATGCCTCCAGTGCATACAATTTCTCTTCATATATAATCTCTGTAACTGTCTTTCACTCCAAAATCTACGCATTAGGCTGCATACCGCCATCATAATGGTAGTTATTTTTGTGGGTTTTTTTGTTTGTTTGTTTTTTCCATGAGTGGGCAACTGTTCATCTTCAAACAAAAATGAGATGCCCATGGAAGACAGCAATGATAGAAAACTTCTTCATCCTCACAATCAGGCTTTAGCCATTTGCAGTGAATTTGTCCATTTTGCAAAGTGGATATAAGTTCTGGTTTTCATCTGACATGCAACAGCCTACAAAATTCCTTTGGGGAACAAGAAATGTCCTTGCTAGTCCTTTAATAAATTTAAATGCTTTTAACAACTATTAGCTGGTTTCTCCTGCTTGTATTTTTGCTGTACTGAGAAGAATTTAGTACTAGTGACCTGGTGAAATAATCCTTTGTTGAAGCAGTTTTCAGGTAAGGGTTATTTTATATACTTACTTCCTCAGTTTGGGGCTTTTTGTTCTCAGAGTGAGCATTAAATAAGCACAGTTCACCAGTATGATGCTGTTTTAGTACAGAAAGTATATGATGCTCTGGGACCATATTAACAGGAAAGTTGTGTGTAATGGTTGGGAAGTTACTATTTGACACGGATGAGATTTTGGCTTGCATTCTACCTCTCATCAAGGACACCCCATTTTGGCAGGGGCAAATAATTTGGAACACGCCCAGAGAAGGAACGGCACAAATGACAAGAGAACACATGAATGGGAAAGCAGTCCAAATACGAGTAGAAATTCATTACTAAATCTTGAGAGAAAAGGAAAATGGGAGAGACTTTTAAAAACTTAAGATGCTGGTACAGCAATGACTGTGACGATTGCATTCTCCATATCCATCACAGGTAGGACCAAGAGTGATTGGCTCAGTTTCCATCAAGAGAGATTTGTCTTTATATTGGGAAACACCTCATAAGGACAAGCAGAGAAGCAAGGACCTAGGGCAGCTAAGCAAGAGTTTTACAGGAGAAGCTAAGACAAAACTTTGGGTGAGTTTCTGCCAAGCCTCAGTTTTCCTCTAACTTAACGAACTGAACTGGCTCACCAAGGGTTATCATGAAGACTCCAAAGCTGATGCAAGAGCATGCAGAAGCAGAGGATGAAAACATGGAGAAACAGGGAATCTCCTTTTCTGGTAAGAATGCAGTCACAACTAAGACCACTGCAGCTCTGGGCAGCCTGGTCTAGTGGTTGGCGACCTTGCCCATGGCAGGAGGGTTGAAACCAGATGATCATTATGGTCCTTTTCAACTCAGGCCATTCTATGATTCTATGGTGATGACCACCAGTGTCTCTACTTGCTTAACAATCCTCTATCTCAATTCATGCATCTTTGTGCTGTCTTACAGTATGGCGATCCCACAGGAAAGGAGAAAGAGGAGAGAAAGGCACCTCATTTGCAATTTCTCGATTTCTCTCATCTGCTTCCGTCAGATGATGGCTCAAGACATCCCACCGCAGCACTTTGACCTCATCAGACAGCAGAGAAATGCTCTCTGATACAGAGAGCAGCAAGCCAGTGGCAGCAAAGGCAAGCCCACTACGCTAACACATTTGTTGGCACTGGGGAAGTTTAGGAAACCAGCAGTGGTTGTGAGAGATGGTTGAGAGCTCTCCTTTTTATTATGTGTTGATTTAGAAAATGCTGATTTGCTGAACTAGTCGTATTTTTTTGTGGGTCCTCCTCTATTGGAGGAGATAGGGAAAATACTCAGGGGCCTGTAGATCAAAAAAAGTTTGAAAGTCACTAGCAAAGCTGAAAATAAGGGTACTTTTGGAAATGAACAAGAGTTTAGAGGTTGGAACAAGTTCAAATTTCTGCTATGCCTGATCTGTAAGGACATGAAGACAAGTTTCCCTCTTGCTGGAAGAGTACTGCCACCACCAAGAGCAGGAAACCTGTTCAGGAGTAGGGCCACCTGCCTCTTGTTTTGTGAACAATTTCTCTCAGCTCATGGATCTATCCTGATTTGGAAGAGGAAAAAGGAGAAAGAAAAAAAAGCAATCTGTTGTAGTGTAGGAAGGCTTTTTTCCTCCCAAGTCTAATAATGACATTGGTATAGAATTTATTAATGTATGTGTTGTGTTATCTATACAAATCATTGCAGATTTCTAAACATATTTTGCCATATATTAAACCAATTTTACATAGCAGTGTGTTTTCAGCTTTTCCTAGTTAGAAGGTCACTGTGTATGTTAACAAGATGCTCTGTCAAGGGCCATTTATAATTGCCTTGCAGATAACTTCTCAAGACAGATACTTCTCAGTTAGTTCATGCACATTCAGAATGATAATGTTTAACCTTTTGGTTTTGGATATGGTTTCTCTTTTCTTCACACGTACAACCTAGAAACTGATTTCTGGCTTGGAAAATCTGTGGTGAAATTTTTCCTTGTGTCCCTGCTATCCCAGAGTCTGCTGGTGACTTCACGTGTTTCTGCCAAGGCCAGTTTGTCCATGAGTGGTAAAATCACGGTGGAATTTCTACTGAATAACAGAGCATGTTTACAAGAGCAGATGAGTTCCTCACGGCACATATTTATACAGCGGATACCAGAGGAAAGCATAGCTTGCCACAGAATGCAGAGCCTGCCCTTTGCCTATGACACTCCGTTAGTTTTCCAGATGATTTCCTTCTCATAGCTGATAGACGCTGACTTTGGCAGCATCATTAGCGATAGGCTGTGTATCATAGCTAATCATATCTGCTGAAAGGCTTTAAAGTCTTTTCACATCCTCCTCAAAAATGATGTAGTTTTTTTTCCCTCTCATTATTTTTACCACTGGTCTCTAGTCCACGGTTCATTAAGCAAACTTTCAACCCTGTTTAGGTATGCTTTGTCTAAAGAGCACAGCATCTGTATGGGGCCAAATTCAAAGACAAAGTTTTGCTTCTTTCTTTAAAGAAAACATAATAATTAAGCTCAGATTGACACAGATCAAAACATTGGCAAAAATTGCTGGAAACAGTGACTCAGTTTTTTTTTTTTTTATTTCAATTAACAGTTTCTCAGTTTCACGTATAAACAGTGAAACTGTCAAAAATAATTATCTTGGAGAATAAACTATTTTACTGCATGGAAAACTGGGTGTAACAATAGTGGTGTGTACTGGTCTGGCTGTCAGTGAACTGAACTGAATCACAGAGACATTTTTTCTCTTGGTAGGAAACCTGCTAGTACTTATTTTTCTTCTCTTTGAAGTTTTAATTTACTTGTCTAATAACCTCTGTTTGTCGAGGAAAGCTCTTACCTTACAAGTTTAGTAAGGATAGAAGCGTTCTGAGTGGCAATTATTTTATTTGTAGAGTGGGAAGAAGAAGGTTATGGGACTTTCAAAATCATCATTTTATTAACAAAAAACATTTATTTTTCTGAATCCTTTTTCCGGTCATTCGACTGAAAAGTCCTCCGTGGCTCTTTTTGCCACTTAGGGTATTCAGCTTGGATTTGATTTCTTTTCTCTTATTCTGACAAACTTGGGTGAATCTGACCTAATTATAAAATTGTAGATTGTTTTTGCTCATGAACTTTGGCGTTTGACTACAGGGGAAAAGGTTTCTTAAATGTATGTTGAACACTGGCTGAAATATTGGCATGCTATCTTGTCTCCTACAGAGAACGATGAAATTATAACATTTTCCTGTTTCTCTCTTCTTTTGTTTCATGCTCTATGTTGTCAGTTGTTTCCTAGGATACATTTCAGGTTCATGAGTTTAAACTGAGATAAACAGCCCTCACTGGATGTTATTTCCACTGTTGGGTAAGACCACATGGAATTTTCACTTCCAATACATGTTATTTTGAGTAATTTGTGTTTGTTTATTCAACATTATATACTTGCTGTGCCGTTGAGAATATACGTAAAAGCAAGTTTCCTAGGGCTAAGAAAACGGGGTTGGTTTGAGCTGTTGTTCAGCTGCAGGTTCCAGCTTTGCTGAGCTTTAAGCCCATGAATATTCTCCCCAGAGCTGCTGAGATCACTCACACGCCTAACGCGTGCATTTCAGTTTGACTCAGCTTGACCCTGTTTGACTCCAGAGTCAAGGAAATGATGCCACGGCTGACCATAGCTGTTTGTTTCTCATTTGTCTGCATTTACATACCCTCTGTGTCTGCTTTTCATTAATATGTGAGACTTTAGCAGGGGATTTTCACAAACATTTACCACTGGCCAAACTAAATTTAATTGGGCTCAGTTGGACACCATTAAGTGCTTTTGAAAAATTGCCCGTCTTTTTTTTCGGACAAATTCCCAAGAGTGCTTGTGAGCTGAAAACCATTCATGGTAGATACCCGTGTTTGTGTCTTCTCGTAATAAAACTAAATGGTTTCCTGTCACCATAGACACTGTTTAGTTTTATACTTCTCATAACTTTCTGGATCCTGGCATGTCCTCTCCTTTCTTGGCTTCATCTTGAGATAAATTCCCTCTTTGGATTTATTTTGCAAAGATACTCTCTTCATTCAAATGCCTCCATTAAAGTCTTATTTTATAGCTTGCCCACGTCCATTTTTAATTCTTCTCTGAACCTCCTTTTTTTTTTTTTTTTTTTTTTTTGAGTGGGAAAAGGTTTATGCAGCGCTGTTCATTAAGATATTCATTAAGATATTTAACAACATAACTAATTTCCTCTCGGAGTTGTCAGCTGTCTCTCACAATCTTAGCCACCAGTGCATGCTCAAGAACTCACAAACTATGCAAACTTGTATAGATAGAGTAGGAAATACAAGGAGCCCTATTATGAGCAGATGTGGTACCAAATTCACTGGAAGCTACTGCTCAATTTAAGTCCAGCAGCACTCTGCACTGAATTTCAGCTACTCTCTGTGTCTGCCTTTCCTGAGCCTATTCATGCTTATCTTAAAGGCATTATTTTTTTTCCATGTTTTCAAAAACACGTAGGTAGTTTGGGAGCATGTTTGGGAAAATGGATGAAACATCAGACCAACTGTATGATCAAAGGTAAAGCAGTATCAGAGGTGACATTTCCTGTAGGCATTTTTGCAAACAAGGTCCTGGCTGAATATCTGAATGCTTACTAGCAAATGTTTTGTATCAGTGTCAAAGACAGAATTTTAATTGCATTTCTGCCTGGCATTAGATGCATAGTCTAGGAGCTGATGTTGCACTGCAGATGGAAGCTGACATGGGACTGAGATGACATCCTTCATTGCAGAATACTTTTATCCAGATGTTCCTTCTCAGGGTGGGATATGAGGACTGCACCTGTGCTCACCAGAGTAGCAGCAGCCAGGGAGGATTCCCTGCCATAACACGTGTCTGTGAAACACATACTTTCTCCCTGAGGAAATGAGCTTATGTCAACAAAAATGGGAACTTCAAAAAAAATATATGTAGTGCTGGGGAAAGCAAAGCATCTTTGCACTTAAACTGTGTAGGGTGATTAATTTAATGTGCCATATCCCTTATGCACACATTCTTCTTCTTTGCCAAAAGCTAAATGTAATTGGAAGCCTATGAACATCCATAGGTGCCAGACAGCTTAAAATTGAGATTCTATGAAATGCAAACAAATTGAAATGTTTGTCTCTTGTGTAAGTAACAAGAGTTATTATGCATTAAATACCAATTGCAAGAAGAATTATTTGAAGTGGCCAAAAAGGAAACCGTTCTTGTGTACACGTGTGGAGTAGGAGTCTAATTGGAGTGACTTGGACAAGCAGGTTCTGCTTTACACAGTGGTTTCGCATCCCCCAGGCTGGTCAATGTCACAACAGCTTCCTATTGAAAGATATAATAGTCCACATAGATACCCTCATACATGTGAACTGCATTCAGACAGCTCATTTTCTATTCCAGATGGAGGTAAACCATACTGTTCCAACACAACATTTCTGTTGGTGTAGCTGTGTCCACATAGGGAAGGCAATGGTTTAGCTAGATACAAGCAGCTTGTAGACACCAACAAGCTCCAAGATGAGAAGAATGTCAAGTCTTGATACTATTTTTACTGTCAGGGCACTCAAGTTGTTCTTTGACTCCCCTGTATTTCCCTTTTAGTTTCAGTTTCTCCTTGGCATTTTATCTTCACCAGAGCAGAGCTCAAGGGTATTTGAAAGGCTCAGATGATGTGGCTTCTGTTGTCTACTTTGCCGAGAGTCTGCCAGGTAAGTATTTTTTTTTTTCTTTGCCTCCATTTGTCATTGCTCCCTTTTAATTCCTAGCTGTTACGCTTACAAGATCTTCAGAACGGTAACTATTCATAACTATGTGTCATTAAAATGCCTAGGATACTAAAACGCTGTTTTTTTTTTTTTTTTTTCAAGGAGAGGGGGAAGTATGGCTACATAATAACATAGGAAAAAGATAGCTAAGCTAAAATTAGCCATGTCCTAAAAATAAAGGAAAATGTATTTTTTAAAAGAAAATTTACGTTTTGCAGGAACTGTGACTTGTAGACCAAAAAAAAAAAAAAAAAAAGAAAGAAAGAAAGAAAAAACCCTCCTTTATGGAAACACAACTATAGTATTTCCATTTTTGGAAATGCATCTGCTCAACATTGACGTATTTTTGAGTGATCTCTTCTGACCCAACATTGCCCTTTTTTGTTTAGCATCCAATTCCATCAGCCCCTTCAAAATGTGGTATTCCCCTAAACTACCATTAAGTTGAATAATACATGCATATGATTTAATCCAAGCTGTCTCCAGCAGTTAGTGGTCTTCTGGAGAGTATCCAGATACTGCTTGAAAAGAGATAACTGGGAAAGAAATAAACAATTTTGCTTGACGAATGGACCAGTGTATCTTTTGTCCCAGCCATCTTAGTCTAGTAAAAAATCTTGTTCAAATAATACAATTATTTTCTTGGAGATGTAAGTAGTAGCTTTTTCTTCTGTGATTCTCAAAGCTGGGTACAAAAGCAGCATTGTTATCCCAGCCAAACAGAAGATGAAACTGAGGCAGAGCCTGTGGGGTAAACTCAGTAGAAAGCTATAAGAGAACCCGAGGTAGCTTGAAGTATTGGGCTTCCCTCAATTATTAGTTAGTAAGATTCTTTTCTGCATTAGCCATCTTTTCTGTAGAATAGGAAATGTTTCAGCTGAGATGGCTAAAACTTGCCTAAAATGGAAGCTCTGGATGATTCTGGCTACCTGGTGGGAAGGCGCTGACACCTTCCCACTCTGAGAGCAGGGAATGTGAGAAAAATAAGTGGCTAGTTCATTTTTGCAGGGAAAGCGCTGAAGCATCACTGTGGACTCAAGAAGCTTCATATTCCTGAAGTGATTTTGTATGCTTATTTTTTAGGCTCACTCATTAGTTACATAACAACATACGCTTTCCCTATTTACCATGTTAAAATAGGCTGAGATAAACTCCCACTGCAAATGATACAACACTGACGTATATTGCTGATACACTGATGTCTTTTTCCACCAAAGTCACATAGATGCTGCCTCAATCTGCTGTGAAACGTCTGTAATCTCGGAGCCGTAAAGCATAGCAATGTGCAAGAAAGTGAACCAAAGAAAAAGCATCTGATTGGCAATCAGTACCTGGGAGATTGCCCCTCAAAATGTTGGTAGCTTCCCAGATCTTCCCAGTGAGTGTTTTGGATTGGAAGAAAGAAATACCTCAGCTAAGACTGAAGACCTGAATGCTGTTGGGCTAGAAATAAAGCTTTTTGTAATGCTAAAAGAGAGCTTTTTTTTCTGAAGAGCACTGAAGATTTATTTCCAAATCTTTTTCATGGCACTATTAGAATCTTTGCCTTTGGCAAAAAGAACTTTGCTACACACCTCACCTGCTTCCACCATGAGGAAGAAGTGGTAGATCTATCAAATACATTCTTTTGGAGGGCTTATCAGATTTCTTCCAAGCTGGACAGTGCAGTACAGTGCACAATGCGCTCTGTTGAGTGGTGTGCAGATGATTTCTAAGAGGCCCCAAGATGAAAAAGTGTCCCAAAACACATGGATTGTCAATAGCAGGGATCAGTCTGCACTCATGGCAGATGTCTTACACTCAATAGCTAAGGGAAGGAAAATTTACCACCCAGAATCTGTCAAGCACAAGATGTCTGCAGTGTATTAAGAGCTTTAGAAATAAAATACCAGGTTGTGATAGAGGTTTGCTTTATGTGAAGTTTCTCTCGTCAAAATAATTTTGAGGAAGAATTGTTTTCCTTTTTTAACACTCGTTTTTGACATTTCTGAAATGGAAAAGCTTTTTGTTGTTGTCAAAATGACTCTGTTATGAAATGTAGATGTAGGTAGGGTAAGGAAGATGTTATAACGAATACATTTTAGGAGTTCCTGCAAATAGTTCTACCTCATGAAATAAAACTGTAAGTTCTTGCAGCTCTCAACCTTCCATGTCATAAACAAATGTGGAAATGGAAAGGGCAAATTCTCAGCTGTGTGCCGGGATTAAAACTAGAAGCAGAGCCCATCTCCCCTCACCACCATCCTGTACCCTCCCCTTCCGCAGTACATCTTTTACTGGGAAGATTTTAAAATTCAGCCAGCCACCAATACCCAATTCTGGACCTGAAGCCAGTATGATATTGAGGACAAAAGGAATCTTTTCTGTATTTAAGAAGGAATGGTGCCCTTTTCCATCTATTCTGAGGTTTGCACTGCTGCTTAAGAGCCCCAGTGGAGATAGATTGGTGGGCAGAGAGCAGGTGATAAGGTTAAAAGTGCACGATGGCTGCTGTTTATCAGTCGGATATCAGCAGTGCAGACGTGCCTATGTGTGTTTGGATTCCAGACACATACATTCAAAAACACGTATCTCAACCAAAGGGCTACTCAAAACTCTTAGCAAATTTACCTTAAAAGCACAGCGGGGCTGCTGCAGTGGGTTGAAAAGGGGTGCACTGAAGAAATGAAGTCCGGAGAGAAGTGAAGCTGAGACTTCTGTGTGCTTATTTCATACTTTCTGGCTCCTCCGTTTCAGTCTAGCTCTGAACCTCTCCCTTCTCTCCCCCTTCCCATGAGCCCCATGAGGCCTCCCTGACCTTACAATCCACCCACGGTTTCCATGTTACTGTCATCCTCCTTACACTTGACTGATGAGAAATATGTGATTATTTAACACATCATAAAAACAGCCAGAGCAAATGAAGGAGAAATCTGGAAAGTATTTTTAGAAATCTGTAAACAATCATTTGAATTCAGCTATTCAAAGCTGTGCACACGTTAGCTTATTAGCTGTTGAGCTGTCAGATGTTCTTTGGTTCTTTCACCTTTTTTAATATAAAATTAAGAAACACTTTGTTATACTCCCAGCCATTTTGTATGTCATAGACTTCTGTTTGCAGAAACAATTTCTTTTTCAAGCTACAATAAACAGAGAAGGTTTTTTTTCCCTGTGACTGCACATCATTTCATTGGCTTCAGAGGTTTGACAAGCAATGATTCACTGACATTCCTGGTGTGCTAAAAGGCTTCTCAAGGCAACTTCGAGCACATGCATCTGTTTGTTGTGTACAGCTCAACATCAACGTCAGATAAGCAGGAAGGAGGAGGTGAGAAAGAAGAAGCTGTAAAACTTTTCTGGAAAGATGCCCAACACAATGGTGGGACGCACATTGCCAAGGCTCTCTGCTGTGCAAGAGGCAGGGGTGTTTGTTACTCACCATGGTGTGATTTAACCAGGATGGAATGACTCCATCAAGGCTTTTGGGGTAAACCAGCTCTCGGTTGTAGGTATACAGGATCCAAAAGGATGTAGAAACAAACTGGAAACAAAACACAAAAGGGAAGACATTTCAAAAGGAGAGAAATGGAATTGACGGGATTTGGATAGTGCTTTCTTTTTTGAGAAGGTAAAATATCTCCCATATGAAAAATGGTGATATTGCCAGATAGTCTTATGTATCTCGCATGTTACAACATAAAGAATTTACATTGAGGTGCAGTGTTCTGTGCTGATAATGTGAGAAAACTCCTTTTATAAACTGACAGCACTGACATTTCTGTAGAATGTGTGATTAACTTTAAATGTTTCTTCCCTTTGCAGATGGGATTTTTTGATGGTCCAGAAGTTCTCTTTGAGGGATTGGCTGTAAAGCCACACTGCTCGGTATTGAAGTAAAAACAGACCTTGCTAAGGCAGTTCACCTAAAACTTACTTTACCTTCACAATTCACAAGCCTAATTTCTAATTTTCAGGTGCAAGCAACGTGGTGGGTACCCATCTTTTCCAGTAAAGGAGGACTTACAGTGGGAGAACTGAAAAGGAGGAAACAAACTCTGGTGTCAGCTACCAACAGCTGGAAGCTGATTTGCAGTTTCTTGTCATGGCTTTGTATTTGAGCATACATTGTGTCTCCTGGAAATAAGCTAGAAGAATGTGACTATGTTGTGCCTCCGTGCTGGTGAAGATGCATGGGGGATAGTACAGAACATGGTGAATATCACTGTGTAAGGAAGATAAATTAGCCCATCCCGCCGTCTCCATCCCTGGCAGAATTTCTTTAGCAATCCAGCTGGCTGAGCTGCTTGGGGACAAGATTTAAGCGGTGTTTCTCAGCTCTGTGAGATTCAGAGGTGATTGCAGGCTTCACTCACACGCAGTGGTACCCACATGTTAAAGTAACCCATGGGTTCTAAAACTCAGCACCAGACAAACAGTGCCATCTGTGAAGGAGTAGGTGGTCCATGGTGAATCTGATGTAGGCCATGACAGTAATTAATGTCCTGTGAAGATGTATCTCTCTGGTGCTTATTTTAAGTCATGCTGGAGTCGGAAAAGGAGGTTTGAGGCGTTGTTGTCTCCCAAGCACCCTCTCATGTCCTCCTGGCCCATGCTGCCCTTTTGAGAAATGCCCTAAGTGGATCACTCCAAAGCTATTTGGAACAGAAGATTAACAGAGGGGTTATACTTCACCCTTTGGGGTCAATCTCTGTTCATTCGGGGACAGCAATCCTAAAGTTTTCACAAGAAGCTTTGTATTCAATCATGGACACTAATGGCTTACACTATCTGCTCTTCTAGATGGTCCAAATCTGTTTTCAAATGGTAAAAGAAGGTCTACAATCCTTATTTGTTTGACATACATGCATGTTTTGCTATTCACATCTATGCAAATGTTATTTTTATGTACAGAGGTTACTTACTGTGGACACTGGGAAAGCCAGGACACTGAAAAGAAGGTCTCTGCTGGAAATTACGCACTTAGCACATCGCAGTTCCTTAATTAGCCTCAAGACATCAGCCAGGAAGGACACCCCATAGAAGACAGTCTGCAAAAACTAAAGTAATTACATCTAATGAGGGAAACTCATCCAGCTTTAATTAGCATGTTCCTTACTGAACTCCATTCTTGCTCTTCAGGGAGCTGTTTTGTTCGCGAGCTGCAAGCCCGCGTGAGGGAAATAGCTTTGGGCTAAATCTTTTTTACTAACTGAAAGTGATTAAATAAAGTAGTTTGGGAGATAACTTTAACGGTATCTCGTTTAACAGACTAAACAGAGATGTGTCATGTGATTCGGATCGAGGAATGGGAGGACATGTTGAAAGCAGCTCCGTCGCACCTTATATGTTAATGTTGTTATGTTCAGTGTATCTGAGGAGGAACAGAAGTAAATAAAATTTGGAATATGCCGGGAGATGTTTCCTGTAAGGGAATTGCTTGATAGCTTCTCCCGTGGTTTAGTCAATGTGGGGTCTTCTCTCTGGGTACTCACAGTGCAGCTGACCCCAGGGCTGCAGGAGCCAAGGAGTTCAGAATGCTCTAGTATGAAAATCAGCTGCTGAAGTCACCAAACCAGAACCCCTGTTGCTTAACTCAGGGAGATTCAGGGAAGGATTTCAAGTGTTTGGAAGCAGAGATCCAGACTTTACTAACTAACGCTGAGTGCATTAAAGCATTTATAACTAATGAATTTTGGAGTTCATGTGGGATTTTTCTAATAAATCATATGCAAGTTATGAGCGTGGGGCTGCTTAGGGAAGATGGTAGGAGGATTTTGTAAACCATCAGGTAAGTGCAATGTGACAAAACAGAATTCTGCAAATTGCGTGTGAAATTGTGTGTGAAATTGTGTATGAAATTGTCAGAATATTGTGGTTTAAGCCAATACTGCTTTTTCTGATTACTTTGTTTTCTTTCACAGCGCTGCGCAGCAACTCATGCTGAACCAGATGTGTCAGACACACAAAGCCTAGCAGAAAAAAAATCTTTTCCTGCTATCTCGCACTCAGACAGCTGAGTCTAGTTTGGTTCTGTTAATTCATGGGGTGGCCTCTTCTTTAAGGCTAGAATGAACCAAAGTGATGCAACATGGGGAAATCAGCCTACAGCAAATTCTGGACCAGCTACCGTTGCTCAAATGCAGTGTTACAGCTTTCAGGGTGAGATCTCTTTTGCCATGATCTTATTCTGAATCAATGTTTATTTCCAGAAAAGTATCTGAAGTTGTTGCTGATTACTTCATTAGTTTATGAAGGAGCTGAGAAGGGTGGTGCTTGGGAGGGGAAAGAATTAGTGCAACCCTTCTCCTTCCAAAATCCCTGTTATGAAAAGGATTGAGGGAAGGAAGGACTGATTTCACCATACCCATCTTCACACTAGGACTTCTGCAAGCTTTGATAGAACATTTTAGAGACCAAGGTGCCTTGCATGCTGCCACTCAGGATGAGGTCACACATCACCCAGTTCACCTGCCAAACCTCACATTTCTTCTCTAGAGCACAAAGTGAACAGCCGCATTTTTTTTTGTATAAAAATACACACATGGTTTTGTTCAACTCCAAGGTGTCTAAACCAGCTCTTTAAATGTGGTTCCCAGCACAACTTCATAGAATTGTAGAATGGCTTGGGTAGGAAGGGACCTCAGAGATCATCCAGTTTCAATCCCCTGTCACAGACAGGATTGCCACTCAGTGCCAGCCAGGGCCCCATGCGACCTGGCCTTAAATGCCTCCAGGGATGGAGCATCCACAGCTTCTCTGGGCGTGAATCTGAATCCACTTGGGGATTCAGCCCTCCAAGTCATGGTTCTGGTTCACAGAAGTATGTGCCAGGGTGTAGTGTGCTTAGAGCCCCAAACATTTTCAACCCAAACATGTGTCCGAGTGCTTGGCCTCACCAGGACACCAAAACCAAGTCCTTGAAGAGCTAAGAAAAGCCTGGTAATAAACAGAAGCTCTTGTTGCACCCTGTAGAGCCAGCAGTAACTTTCTGTAAAAAGCCTGAAAAATGAGCACGAGGGTGGTGACAATCTGGTGACACATAGTGACTAATGACCAATAAAGCAGTTAGGGAAAGGCATGGTTCCCAGAGGATGGGGCTATTATTATCTTGTTCATGTTCAGCCTTATATTAGTCATGGGGCAGAGATAGGCTTCTCCCTCCCCATGAACCTTCCAAATTAATTAAAACAAACATATCTGAAAAGAAACACAGAGTTCCAAAACAGCCATGTCAGTCTGTTAAATATTCTTATTTAGGGGAGAAGAATGTTATCTTCTGAATGGAAAGTACTCATCCAAATATGTAACCTGATCCATTTCTCTAGCTGAGCACTAAGAGCATCTCCTGGAGAAGTCTGAATTCTGTCTCAGCAGTTCATTTTATGTACCGCTCATAGCTTAACCCATGTCCATCAGTGTGGATTCAAAGAGTTTTCAGTGACTTTGTGATCACCCTGTATGTTCAGAAGCAATGGAAAGACATACAAATAATTTTCAGAGCAGAAAATTGAACCTAGCAAGAACCATCTCTCTGACAGGATGGGCCAACAATGACTTAAATCAGAGCTCCCAACTTGCAGTATTTCAAACTCGGTCTTATTCCTGTAAGAAAAAGCTGTATCCATATCTTGCAGCCTTTCACTAATGGACTAGATGACCTTCACAGGTTGCTGCCAGCTCAAACGGTTCTATGAATATTAAGAAACACTGGGAAAATGTTGAGATAAATAAATAAATAAATGACATGAAAACATGAAATTATTCCAGATGTCCTGTGAATTTCCCAAAGATTGGAAGAATTCAGAAAGCTAACAGCTAATCCAAGGGGGAGAGTACGGATATGACAATCCCTTTTGGAGAGATGTTGCTTTCCTTTGCAGACCCTGCACAACTCCATGGTGTGAGGTGCTTTAGAAACCCTTCATTTGCCAGATCCATTTTCCAAACTAAGAGTCATTGTGACAAAGGAAAACCATAATTTTTATCTGCTTCACTGATCAAAGGGCTGTTTTTGTTTAACTGACCCGGCATGATTCACTTTCACATGTAAGATCGGCTGTATGTACGTACTGAATTCTCAAACTTGTAGAAATAAACTGGGCACCAAACCGTGCCCTGAAGGGGAAACAAATCTAATAATTTGGAGTGACCTATTAGATATAACAGTCAACATATAGTGCAGACACATGTGCCTTCACATATCTGAAAAATAGGTGTACTAAATGCGAGTTCTATTTGGAAATATGTAAAAAAACTTTCAGAAGAAGTGAAAATATTTCAGTTATATGAGGCAAAAGCATAAGGATTAAAATGGGGCAGGAATGCAATTAATAGTTTTTAAAGGTGCAGTGTGCTCATTGTTCCATGATTTATGAATAGATTTATGGCAGAAAGCAGACTTTCATGAGCTCAGCTATTTCAGGCAGTGAATGATTCTGTTTGTGTTCTTTTCTATCACAGACAAATAAACACAGAACTGTTTTTATCTAATATTTCTGCTTGTTCACTAGTCAGTCAATTAACTCCTTTAGTGCAAAATCCACTTTCCTTTTTTCTTTATTTCTACAAAAATATCGTTCCCTTTCTCAATCTTGATTGCTATGATCAGTAGATAGATAAAAGAAAGCAAAGGAACGTGAGAGCTGCAGCCCTCCTGGGAGCACCACATGTCTGCACTGTACACAGTGCTCAAAGAGGACCATATCTAAAAGAAATTCCTCCAGCATCCCTCCAGCAGAGCTGGGAGTCAAACTGCATTCCCATCTCCTGGAGATCATCATGTTTCCCCATATTTCCATAGCAGATCAGAGCAAGCTGGCCACATCAGCTTTCTGCTGGATTGAATTTAGTGCCTTTTTAAAGTGCAATTCCAAACCGGTAGGAGGAATTTTTTGGGAAAGTTTCCAAATGATGCCAGAAGCCAGGCAATCATGGCCTGGCAGGAAAGAGGTAGAAGAGCTGAACCAGAGCTCTGCGTGGCTCTGGGGAAAGCTTCAAGGGCACAGCTCAGCATGGTGGCTCCTCTGCATCATCACAGTGTGCTGGGAGCCTCTCAATTCTTCCATGGCACTATGCTTCCTGGCACCCTGAGGCACCCCTGGGCCTATTCCACAGCACAGCTGTTGTTTGTGGGCATTGGCATAGGGAAGGGGCTATCTGGGCAACCATTGATTTTCAGGGGATGCAAGGAAATGAAATGCTGGGCATGTGTACCTTAGAGGTGGGCTCCATCCCATGCAGCAGAGTTGGGGTGTCAGGCAGCTTGTCTGAGGCAGAAGGGCTGCCGACTCTGGAAGAGGAATTTTGCACTCCCTGCACTCTTGCCACTTTTTCCGTGTCAGAGCAAGGCAGCCCCTCACTACCTCCCTGCTGGCTGACAGCTCCATCGTAGAGTTGGTACCAGATCAATGCGTGGCTAAAGTCTGGAGATGAAAGACTGGAGAAGTGGAGCAAGGGTCCCCGCTCACAGAGATTTAATGGGACCTGAGCTGCTCAGCAGATTCATAAATGAGCTGGGGAAGGGAGTGAATGTGGAGGTGGCAAAGCTTTGTAAGTCTTTTTCTATTTTTTTTTTTTTTTTTTTCTGTTGAAGCTAAGCCTGACTGTGAAATTGCCAAAGAATCTCAGGACACTGAGTGCCTGAGAGATCAAATAGAAAGGCAGAAATCAGTGTGGGTAAATGCAGTGCAGAGCATTTCAGGATAAAAAGCATCTTCAGTTATATGTTTTGAAATGGTGGGCTCTAAATTAGCTATGGCCCTTCAGGGAAGAAATCTGGGGCTCAGTATGGACAGCTGCCTCACACTGCCGGCTCCTTGCTCAATGGTCATCAGAAAAAAAAGAAACAGAAAGTTAAGATGTTTTAAGAAACAAACAGACTGGGGAACACCTTTAAGCCACTGTATATATATGTGTGATGTTCTCAGAGCTCAACCGCTGCAGCCTGTTCTACTTACCCCTTCCTGGAACTAGAAAGCATAAGGAGAAAGGCAACAAGGAAGTTTTAATGAAAGAAGCAGCCCTTTGTGAAGACAGACGAAAAAAACGGAGACTTTCAGCTTGAAGAAAGGAATAACCAGGGGAGGAAATCTCGTAGAGGTCTGTAATGAGTAGCAAAGAGAAAGCGAACAAGGATGGGCAATTAAATTGTAACATAGCAGTAAATGGGCACCCAATTCATGGTGTAAATGTAAAGCTCTTTCAAAATGAATTGCTCTTTCACACAAGGCATCGTATTGTGGAACTCATTGCCATGGGACATGGAAGGAACCAGAAGTATAAACAGGTATGATTTTTGTTTATAGAGATGAGAAGCAGGCTTTGAATAAGTTCTAGCTATCTCAGCTTAGATTTACATTCTTGGCTGGGTAAGTCTGGATGCCACTGGAATGCAAGCTGAGAGGGCAGAACTGTGGAAAGATCATTTACACCTACACCCAGTCTTGTCTTTGTGCATGTAGCCTTTCCCTGATCAACTGCTGGATGCTAAATTCAAGGGAACCTAAATACCCATTCCAATGGATATTTCTGCTTCCCAAAATGCTGGGAGAGGGCACTTTTTTTCTCTTCTCAATCTAATGCTTTAGGGGTTTGTGGCATACTGAGTGGTAGATCTCAATATAACTGTGCCTGGAGATGCAGGATGGAGGTGCTGCTTTGACTGAGGGCATGGCTGGTGCTTTAGTGGGAACAGCTTTAATCCCCCAAAAAAAACACAAAGGAGAGGAGCTGGGCACACGGGGAGCAGCTTATCCAGGACTCAACTATAGATGTTTTAGGCTACTGACAGATGTCCCAGCATGAAGTACTGAATATCCATAAGGTAGTTGAATCCTGGTCATTTGATTGATGGCATCTTAGAAAAACAAATAAATAAAATAAAATAAAATAACACAGAAAATTTCACAAGAAGTCTAAGTGTACTGATGTGAAGATAAGTCAGCAACAAAGCACTCATATGTCATCCTGACTGAAGGACATATGACATGAATACACATGCCCTCATCCCTCCGTTTGGTGCTTGCCCACTGTGGCTCCTTGAAGTTCAGGCTGGCATCAGCCACTATGCGTGCCATTAACGCGGTTGCAAATATTTCCTTGAATAACAGAAAGAGTAAGGCTGGAAGAGACCTAAATTTCCCAAATCCCTGAGGGTGTCCAAAAGCCCTGCTTGGAGCTGGGGACACCTTAGGCTTCCAATGAACACTGCAGCGAGGTGTCTCCTTCTGAAGAGTAAAATTAAAGATAAATACATCCAGTGCCAGGCTTCCCACTGACACTTAAGTCTGACTGTCACATAGAACAAACAAAAGACCAAAGGGACCTCCATCCCCTCGGTCACCTTCAGGTTAGCTGAAGTCTGTCACCTGCAGGAACTCTCTCCCTGTGCTCAGCTTTTCCACCCCACTGCTGCCATCACCACGAGTCATTGATGAACCTCTTGGACTGTGAACAAGTGCTCAACTTCAGAATATCTCATGCGCTTTCACTTCACGTCTGCTTCATATAATGTCAGCATAACAGGAGAACCAGAACGCATTATGGTCTACATTTTTCAGCATAATTTTAGGAAATGCAGCAAACAGTTGACAGCACTATTAAAACACATGTAATAATGTCACAAGCATCTCTCTGTAGGCTGGAATTTCTTCCCCTTATGTTCTAACCTGACTTTCAAACTCTGAATGCTTAAATTAGCACTATGCCATGCTTTGTTTCACCCTTTCTCAAATTTACAGGAAACATAACATACAAAAGAGTGGAAGTCAAATTGCAAGCAGCATGATAACATGCATTGCTGTTGTTTAACTGTTAGTTAAGGGTTAGATCGCATGCATCAGTCCTGCTGGACGTACTCCGTGCCCCACTTCTCTCTGGTAGCTCATCTTTCACAAAGAGGCAGCTTGCTGTGGAGTGCTCACTTTTCGGAAGCCAAGCAGCTTGCCAGCCAATGTTCTTTCTGCATAAAACCTGTGACTACATTTCACTGCACAAGCACAGGCACCCACTGAGCTCCCATTGGGCTATAAACCGTTAAAGGAAGCAGTTTAACAGCAGCAAATCCACCAGCTGCATATGTCTTGAGGCACAGACGGCAGACAAACAAATAGACATATTGGTATCACTGTACAACACGATTTGCTTACCAGATTGAGGACTGTCAAATATTTCCACTGCCCACCGTAAAGGAACACTTCAGATGGCCGTTCTTCTGTTCTTAGATGTGTGAGTGAGTAGAGGACAAAAAAATACCAGGCAAGAACAAGGCAATGGTATGCGGCGAGAGTAGAGATTTCCATGCTTTAGCAAAAAGCAAGTGGTAATCAGTCTGAAAGCAGCTTTTCTTTTAAGGCCCTCAGTGGCTGTGCATGGGAGGCAGCAGGGAGGGAGGGATTGTTGCCTCTGAGCAGACTCGGGCCCCTGTGCCACTTTATCACGTTGGTAGGAATATTCACAATGCTGTGAACCTTGCTTCTGTTTTTTCCCCTTTTTACTGCAAAGAGAGGCTGGAGGGGGACGGGGAGAGAGGAAGAATAGGCTTACTCCCTGGATTTAAATGCCTTGCTCAAGATTAGCATAGATTAGTTGCAGAGTTACATAAGATTTTTGGTGGTTGGTTTGGTTTTTTTTTTTTTTAATGAAAAAGTCTGGGGGGGAGCTTTGCTACTGATTTTGTATAACTGACTGTGGTGCAAACAAGTGAGTGAAAACAGGCGCCATTCTGCTCGCTTGTAGCTCAAGGTATAGGCATATCCCTGATTCATTTTGAGCAGCCTTTGTGACTGCCTTCCCTTGTGCCAAAGGGAAACACTGTGCTCAGAGAAAGAGAAACTGAGTTGTTAATAGGCTGGGGAGGTGGGAGGGAAGTTGAGAGGATTAGTAGGCAAAGGTTCTCCGGGTTGAAAAACACTAAGTGTTGACATTTTTTATGGGAAAAGGCTCGGCCTCTTCCACGCTGCTGTGTGCAGCTGGAGCCCTTCACAAACGTAACCCCAGTGGGGATGGAGACACGAGGCATGGGTGTGGGTGACAACACCAGAGCACTGTGCAGGGCTCCTCGCCCAGCTGCTACCCTAGCGCTGCCATCCAGACAACCTCTCCCACAGTGTGACCAGCTGGGGTAAAGGGGAGCAGAACTGGTACTCACACCATGGACACAGGGTGAAGATCTCGTGGAAATGCTCATTTTACCCTCCCATCCCACCTTGCCCAAACGCTCTGATTAGCACTGGACATTACACCAAACACTTCCTATCTGGGCTCCCATAATCGCAGTGCTGCCAGCAGTAATTGCCACCTGGGTATTTTACCATGCTCAAGCCCTGCAGGATATGGCAATGGGGTGCTCCTCTCGCCATTGCAAAGGCTTTCCTTGGTCAGGGCTTGGCTTTGGCCAAGCACATTACATAAAATGATGCCTTTTTGCACTTCCACTTGTCCTAGAGAGAGCATTGAGCAATCTGCTGTGTTTTCAGTTGGTTTGTTTTTTTCTCTTGGATTTATTTTTCCCCTCTGATACTGGACATAAGGCTGCATGTGGGTTGATTTGCTATGAACTCAGGCAGCGATTTGCATGTATGTTGGGAAATAGCCCTTTCAGTAAGACTTCATTGACCTGTCGCCTGGTTTGGACTACCCACATCCCAGTACCCAATGCATTCCAGCCCAAATGAGACATTTCTGACTCGTTTAGGAAGATGTAGATGTAGATGTTTTTGTGGTTGTTTGAGGTTGAAGGAGAGAATCAGAAAAAAAAATAAATAGTGAAGGAAAAAAGAAAGGAATATGTTTTTGGACACTGACAAGGCCATTGGCCTTTTCCAAGGAAATCCAGCAGAAAACAGTGTTCAGTTGCCTTCACAGACAGTCTGATAAGGGGCAGTGTGGGATGAGATGTAAAGGCCTCGATTTGCATCCCTCACGTTGGATATTAGGAAAGAAATTATTCTCAGAATAGTGGTGATGCGCTGGCACAGGCTGCCCAGGGAGGTGGTGGAGTCACTGTCCCTGGAGGTTTCCAAGAAATGTGTGGATGTAGCACTGAGGGATATGGTTAGCAAGCATGGTGGGGGTAAGTTAATGATAATTTCAGTGGTCTTTTCCAACCTTAATGATTTTATGATTCATGAGCTTCTTCCTCTGCAGCTCATTAAGACATATTAAGACTCATCCCTGCAACAAAAGGCAGGAGTAGAATAGGAGTATGGCATGGAAGGGCCCTTTTTATTATCGATTTGCATATCAAAGGCACTTGGCATTCAGCACTTAACAAGTTATCTTCACACAGGTCTTTTTGATGGATTTGCTACAGTGCAACTTTAAAAACAGGAAGGTGTCTGCTTTTGCTCAGCAGGTTCCTGAATTCATGCAAATAAATGTAAATGTATGCAAAATGGCAAGGTATGTTTTTCTTTTCTGGAAGATCGTGGCCGGTAGGGCTGAGAAGGTGTCAAGTATGGTGACAGTTCTTTGATGTGGACACCTGTCCCACAGGCTGAGACCATCTGCTTTGTTTCCCCATCTACAAGAAGTAGGATACGTACCCTTCAGCCTAGCTAAGGAATGTAGTTTGGATGCAGAAAAATCACAAAGGAAGGATGAGTGCCAGGTATGTCTGAAGTCTCACACACCGTGATTCACAGCGTCTTCTTGTGCTGCCAGTGCAGTGCAGGCAGGAAATACATTGGAAAAGCAGTACATTATGCCTTCTCCCCATTGGGATAAACATCTATTCAAAGTTCAGTGGAACAGAAAATTCAACCCAAAACTTTTTTTTTTTTTCTTTTTTTTTGCAAGGGTTAAAGAGGAAGAAGAAAGAGGGAGCACATCAGGATGTAGGCATGTCTAGCACTGCTGCAGAGCAAACAGGATCTGCAGAGGATATCCCATTATCCATCTGCTTGGTACCACAACCGACCTCATGTGTGCAGCTGAACTACATGAATGTATTAATGCTCCCAGTTTGCTGCAGCTGCTCATCTGATTTGAGCAGTGATAGCTGAGTTTGTGCTGAGGGAAACTGGGGGCTTCCACTTGGTGCATTAATGTGGTTCAACTGAAGAACAGTAATGACCATCCAGAGCTGTAAAACGCCTTACATATGCAAAATGTCCTCTGCTCATATTCTCTTCTGGGGAGAGAATTAAGCCAGTTTTCTTGGCTTTGCTGTGAAATGACCTTCAATCACTCATTAGAAATTCTTTACTCAGAGGGTGGTGAGGTGCTGGCACAGCTGCTCAGAGAAGCTGTGGTGCCCCACCCCTGGAGGTGCTCAAGGCCAGGTTGGATAGGGCCCTGAGCAGCCTGAGCTGGTGGGTGTCTTTCCTGCTCATAGCAGGGGATTGGAACTGGGTGGGCTTTAAGGTTCCTTCCTACCCAAACCATTATGTGATTCTATGATTAGTACGGCTCAGGTAAGGGATGGCACTATCATAGATCAACACGACTGTTTGAAATGCAACTGTGTGTCTTCAGTGGTTGGAACAGTACCCCCAGGCTCCCAAGCACTCCTCTTATTAAGCATGTTGTTACCACGCAGTGCTTGGTTTGCACCTCAGCCTGTCTGCGGTGAGAGTGAAAAAGGGAGTGACAAGCCCTCATCCCCATGATGCACGTGTGCGTTATTATGTACTCAAATGGGCTACAAGGTGTAACACACAGAAAAGACTCCATCCAGGGACTTGGAAGCTGCTTCTGCTAATAGAAACAAATATTCTTGCCTTCTCCGGGGCTTGAAATTGATGAGGTGCCTTTCTTATTATGCTTTACACTGGCAAGTTTTGGTTTATGCCAGTGCTGCCTCCAGTGATGTCAAAATGGGGCTAAGCAGGAAATTGTCAGCAGGTGGATGCCACTAAGGGCAGGTGGGAGGGAAGGACTCAAAGCCAAAGAAGCCACACAGGAAAGGTTTTGGGGCGTGTGAAAGCCAGGCTGGGTCTTTGTACCTGTCTTCTTTCCTAGGTATGCTCTAGGAGTCTCTGAGTGATGCGTAAATGGAACTTGCTTCTATCAGAGGGAATTTCTTGGGTGAACAAAGCATAAAGAGCGAAGTAGATACAGTTTTTCTTTTAGTTTTCTGATGCTTGTTTTTATCCTCAATGCAGTTCTGTTACCCTAAGCTTGAGTGTCATAAATTGTTCATTGTTAATTTATTGCTGTCATAAGAAGGCTTGTGTTGAGCATAGCATCCTCTAAAGCAGGACCCACGGCTGCCCTTCTGTGGCATCTTCTGTATTTTATGCGAGCGTTTCCAGAGCTAATAGAGCATATCTCAGCTGTGTTCTGGTAGCTGTTGGTGATGTAGGGCTTTGTGTAAGGATACACTGTCTGATGAACATTAGCCAAGAAAGCTTTTTAGCATGTAGAAGTAGTCTGCCTCAGCTTTATATCCTTGGGGACGTTTTGTAATAACGGTTACAGAAACAATTCTGTGACTGTTCTGACATTCAAAATGAAGCGTAATTGACAAAATTGCAAGCCTGGTGTAGTTTGCTCCAAGCATCCTCAAATCCTGAGGCAAGCTCCTGGAAATCATGTGGTTAGTGTAATTCATGAGACTTAATTCTTTCTGATTTTATTTGTCTTGGGCTTTAGTAGCTTCTAGGGGTCTGAGTTTTCCAGTTCTTCCTCACAGCTGTGTGAGTGACAAATGTGAAGATGCTCTAACTGCTAATCAGGGCCGAGGGCTTCGCCTTATTGCATGGTGGTGATAGCTACAACTAATAAAAAACAAATACCCCGAGAGTCTGTTCATTCTCCAAATTTCAGTGCTACGACTGCTATTTGCCGCTCGTGAAAAGCAGGAAAGTTCAACTGTTGAAAGACGTCATGCATCCTTCAGCATGGGCCTCTCATCCTTACCTTCTGTGAGATTTTATTTATATGGATGTTTAAGGCCAAGACCTGAAGTGACTTATCTAATCTTGATAAGCTTCTTCTGAATGGTTTTTGAAAACTTATTCTATGTTGTCAAAGCCCAAAACCAGAGGGGTTTTCTGGTTCTGTGGTGACAACTGGCGTGCTGGCAGAAGCTGGATGCAGTATGTGGCCCTATTTGTGTCTGTGCCCCGATTTCAGTCTGTGCAATACAGCGGTTGCACTGGTGTTTAAACTGTGTGTTTATTCACCCTGCTCAACGAAATGTCACTGTGATACAGAAACAACTCTTCCTGTGCAACAATAACTAGCTTGACACTTTTGACAGCGTTAAATGAATGAAAATTATGGCACTACAGTGAAATATTTCCAGCAAAGATAAGAACGGAGAACTGGCTTCAACAGACATGGAGAAGGCTGAGGTACTCAGTGAGTTCTTTGCCTTGGTCTTCACTGGCAGCCAGGCTTTCCACACCTCTTGTGTTTCGGAACTACTAGGTAGGAGTTAAAGGATTAAAATCTCATCTGCTTTAAGGACAAGTGCAAGGTGTTGCACTTGAGTTGGAGCAATCCCAGATATGAATACAGTCTGGGAGAAGTAGCCCTGAAGAGAAGGACTTGGGGATCCTGGTGGATGAAAAGATGGACATAAGCCAGCAGTGTGTTCTTGCAACCCTGGAGGCCAGCAGTATCCTGGGCTGTACCAAAAGATGTGCAGCCAGAAGGGAGCGGGAGGTGATTGTCCCCCTCTACTCTGCCCTTGTGAGGTTCTATGTGGAGAACTTCATCCAGACCTGGGGCCCCCAGCACAAGAAAGATGTGGAGCTCTTGCAGCAGGTCCAGAGGAGGCTCATAAAGATGATCAGAGGGCTGGAGCACCTCTCCTATGAAGACAGGCTGAGGAAGCTGGGCCTATTAGTCCAGAGAGGAGAAGGCTCTGGGGAGACCTCATCGTGGCCTTCCAGTATTGAAGGGAGCGTGTAAGTAGGAGGAAGATATGTTAAGCAGAATATTTTTACTCGGAAGGTGGTGGGGCACTGGCACAGACTGCCCAGAGAGGTTGTGGATGACCCATCCTTGGAGGAGTTCAGGGCCAGATTGGACGGACTCTTGTGTGGTCTGATCATTTATCTTTAAGGCCCTTTTTTTTTTTTTTTTTTTTTTGACCATTGCACATGTTTTAGTGATGACAACCAGTAGATCAAGTTGATGATCAGACTTGATGATCTTCAAGGTCCTCTCCAATGTAGAAGCTTCTATGATTCTTCTTGTCCTGTTCTCTAGCATTGAACCCAAAAAAAGATGCTGGGGCTGAGCCACTTTCCTGAACTTTCTCTCTTGTACATACAGATGCTCTCCGTAGTTCTTCATTTGCATGCATCTTCCTCTCTGGGTTACTTTCCTTTTCCTACCTCCTCCAAATACTCTGCTAAAGCCTGCGTTATCCAAATAGCTGTCATAAGTAGCACCAAGTTTTGACATAGGCAGCCATACACAATCAGAATAGGTGTTAGCCATACTACGAGTGACTGAGATGACTCTGAGAGTGCATTGTCTCCTTCCTCAGTCTTGCTCTCTCTAATTGCAAGCTTAAGGAAGGAGGGAACAGCTGGACTTTCCTCTTTCTACCCAGACCTGCCTGCTTCTTGCACTATGTTACAGTCCTGTGGACTGATTCAACACAGGGGTGGCATCTCTTGCTGCTTACAAGGCAGGCTGTTGCTGTAACTTTTAAGTTTATTTCATGTAGGAATGTACTTGGTTTAGGAAAAAGGAGGGAAAACAAACCCAAAAAAGTATTTTTTTTTTCCATCCTTATTGATAAAATCCACCTTAACTTTTTTGTTGTTGCTGCTGGCTTTGTTAGATGGAGCACGTTGGCATGCTGCTTTTCCTTATGGCTATTTTCAGGGCTGAGTAAAAGTGCCTCCAGCTTTTGCAACACTTCACTGGGCTATTGGTAGATAATCAGATGTACCTGTGAGGAATCTGAACTTGGGATAAGGCCATTTGCTACAAAAACCCTTGTACTGATATGATCCTTCTTGCAGTTCTCTGATAACATGTTTCATGAATGTTGCACCTGAGATTTCTTGGTCCATGTGCTTTAGATTCCTAATGGAAACTGAGATTGTCCATAGATCTTTGTCCCCTGGACCAGCTGCTGGGAGGCAAAGGTGTTTGCTGTTGGCTTCCTGTTTCATATACTTGAAATTTTCTTGCATTCTTCCTTCCTGAAAGTGGGGGTGGAGAAGAAATCAAGAAACCTGCCCCTGCCAAATTCAAGATGCTGGTTATTAGCTCTTTCTACTGTTTACCATTCACGCAGCTGAAAGCTTCCTGTATTTGGCAGTGAGTTTGAGTTCATCTGCAGCCTGTTAGACAGAGCTTTCTCCTTGTTTTCATCAGAAGTGTTCTTCTGTTTTTCGGTTTTTCAACTTGGGAGTGACCTGTAGCAGTGCTTTCTGCTTGCACATTGTAAGCCCTTTAAAAAGGGAAAGCATTGTGATTCCTGCTTTGAAGGAAACCTGAGCTCCTGGACAAATTGTTTAGGGGTTCTGATCCCAAAGTAGTAGGTGGAAATTGGTGAAAAGACAACGGTTTTGAGTTGTCTTTTCTTGCCAAACCATGCACCACTGTAGTGGCATTGCCTATATTCACATGAATGAGTGCTGCAGGTGGTTGTGAGTGAGTATCTTACTGGTGATGGCCGTGGCTGGGAAACAGACAATGAACTGAAGAGCACCCAGACCTGGAGGAGACTGTTGCCGGGTACCATGAGCACAGCTGGGATTTGGCTGAGGCTGCGGCTGGGCAGTGCCAGCTCCCACAGAGAGGAGTGCTGGTGCCACCTAATGAGGCACCAGTGCCACTTCTCTCTATGCCCCGGGCTGCCAAGAGGAAATATCGGCTTCTGCGTCATTAGTGACAGCCTCATGGTGCTGAATGAGCCTTTGATCCCTTCCTCCCCTGCAAAACTGCATAGTGGGTGGTAAATTAATCCCTGGAGTTCAGCCCAGCATGTGTATAGAAAGCACAGTGGAAAACGTAGGTGGTGTGCACTGATACTCAAAGCCAGAAGCTTGCTTGGGCTCTGTTTGGCGTGATTCCCCTGGCTTTGGTGGCAGAAGCTCTCATTTGTGCAGGTGTTCATAAGCATGTCTCTGCTTCTTTCCTCCTCTCTGTGGAAGGGGGTCGTACAATAGATGTGAATCGAGATGCTGTTGATTTCTGCTAAGTGTGCAGTCACTGCAGAGGGAAGCATCCTGGTTCAGTCTACTGTGGCTTCAAGAAAAGGCAACATTGCCAGCTGAGCGGGCTCTGCATTATGAAATCAAACACTGCTTTGTGCATGCTTCATGGTGAAACCAAGAACTGAGCAGAGGAGAATCCAGGCATCTGTAGGAATGCATGAAAGCCAACTGCATTCACTATTTGGTTATTCATACAAGGAATGGGCAGAAAAGCCAGAGTTTTGCTGTTGTTGATTGGGAACATTATCACTGTGGAGCAATCTGTTAACAAAAAAAGTCGAGCTGGGTGATGCTAAAATTCCAGAACTGTTTTATTCCCAGAACTTACCTTTGTGGCTTGCCACTGTCTCCACAACACTTGCTGTGATGTTGGATTTGCAGAAGCCATTCCAGCAGCACCTCCAACTTGCAGAGATACAGCAAACAGCCCTCATCAGCAAGCCTAGTGTAGTGGGAAGCAGCAGGCAAGCTCTGAGAACAGAAGCCCTTCTTTAGGGCTGCAGCAGGAGTCTTGTGCTTTAGTGTATGGCTACTCTGAATGCATACAGCCCACAGAAAATGGGATACCCTGATTACTTCTTTGTACTTTGCTCCAGATATATGGTGGGGAAAAAAAGTCAAACACTGTGAAAATGTGGGAGAAAATAGATGTAAGCGAGCTCTTTGAACTGTTTCAGTAGTGCAATGACCTGGGCATCTTTAAATGATGGCTTGGGGGATTGCTATTGCAAATCTGGCTTGCCACCTCAGTCAGTGAGAGACATGCAGACTTTTAAAAATGTGTTTGAAACGTATTTCTGCAGTGGAGGCAAAAAAAGCCCTTCATTCTAATTGGTCTCACTGAATTCACCTTCACTTTGTGAGCCTCAATGGTTAGCTTTGCATTTAGGCCATGGAGAGAAATTTAGCAGGTAAAAAAAGATGAAGGCAAGGAATGAAAAATATCTTACAACCTACAGGAAGAAAGTATGCAGATGAAAAGAGACAGCAAGAAATGGAAAGAAGAGAGAGCACACAGCTTTCAGGAAGCTGGAGTATGATTCTTCCAGCTGTCCTGGTTTTCAAATGTAGCAGCTGATCTGTGCAAGCAAGTAGCTGTCAGCAGCAGCAGTTATGAGTGCCTTGTTGCTTTTGGGTGCTCTCTTCATAAAGGAGGACATGCTGTGAATGCTGCTGGTTTAGAAGCTAAGACTGGTTTGGCGAAGTAGGGAGGGGAATTCTGCCTCCTGGAATCCCTGTATTTAAATACATGTATGTATATACATGTATTAGTTTGTCCACCCATTGATGAACCTTACCTAGGTCGCTTTGTTTACAACAAAGCGGCTCTATAGCGGAAGAAGGAGATTCTCTGAGCTGTACTTTGGCATGACACCCTGGTATTGGGCTCTTCTGGCTCAGAGGTTGCATTTAACTTGCAGTTTGCTTATTTTCTGATTATGGCACTGACTAAAGCAGGATGAATGGAAATGTTGAGTAAGTCCAGCATATCCCCATGCTGCTTAGTACCTGTGTTATGTAACTGGTAGGTCTTCGGTGAAAATCACAAAGCATCAGCAGTGCAGACTTTGTCAAAATGTTGTGGGAAATCATTAGCAGGCCTCTTTCCTTCTTTCCTTGTTCATTTTCCAGCCAGTTAGGTTTTTAGGGGTAGGAGAAGTAGTTTCCAGTGGTGATCGTCTGCTGTGAGCGAGCAGAGAGGCACAGTGCAGCATCTTGAGATTTGAGTGAAGTACTTGGGGGAAGGGATGTAGGCTTCTTGGGGGTACAAAGTGCTATAAAGAACTGCCGTGCGAGTCACTATTGTTGTCCTATTACCTCCTGCCCCTTCCCCAAATCAGGCTGTCCTACCCACTGCTGTGAGGACCCTTGCTCTGCATTAATGCATCCTTCTTCCTCAGTCACCACAGTTTTGTCACAGCACTCAATGGCAAACTTGTGACTCTCCTGCTCAACTGTTGAAGTGAAATAGTAGTTAATGGTAATCAAGCTCTTACACTCTCTTCATACAAATCACTCTGTTACCCCTAATGAATGAGGCTTTGTTCCCTCAAAGTAATCCTATCTCTCCTTGCTTCTGGTGGAATCTTTCACTGAGGACAAACCCGTTTTTTTTTTTCTTTTTTTTCCCCTCATGTGGGGAAGTGGGGAAAAGCAGAAGATAGGCATGCTTTTTCACATTGGTTTTAAGTTTTGGTAAGCCTTGCTTTGAAGCTGCTCATAGCTTATTGGCCTGACATGTTTGTTTCGGAGAGAATGTTCCTTATTAAGATAGTGGCAGTTATATGCAATATGTGTTTTTTTTAACTGGTGCAGCTACCCAGAGGTCCCAGAGGATGATACGTTTTTACAGAGAGGATGCTGGAGTGGGTGAAGAAGTGCTATGAGGGGGTAAACAACACAAATCTTTGCTCCAGAGAAACTGACAACCATCTGACCTCTCTGCTTTAGCTTTCAGCCCTCCTCAAGCACCTGCTGGGCTTCCCTCCCAGAGTTAAGGGCATCTGGAGCCTGGTGCTGGTCATGCTGCTCACTTCCTGCCCCATCTCTCAGGAGTTTTGGGTTGGGAATGCTTGCATGATGGTGACAGGCCACAAAGCATATGGAGGGGGGCTGTATCTGGAGGTGTTGTGACACTGGGGTTGATCCTTACAGAAAGGGGAAGAGCATGGAGTTCCCCAGTGAGAATGAGTAAACGCATTGCTTTATGCCAACATCAGAAATGCAGGCCATATACTTCCCCCCCCCCCCCCCCCTTTCACTTCTCAATTTTTCCTTTAGAGCAAAGGAGAATCCACAGACCCAATTTAAAAAAAAAAAAAGAAAAAAAAAAAGAGTTTGCATTTGTTTCATTTTCACACATATGTCATGATTTGGGTATTTCTGTGGTTCTGCAATGGCTATTCTCAAGTGTGCACAAGTGAGGGAAGCCAGGGACAACTGGGACTGCTCAGCATGAGCAGTTGGTTTCACAGAGCAAGGCCCTCCTCGGGGCTTTGTCTTCCACTCCCCTGGGTGCTCAGAAGAGGCTTGTGCCTGCAGAGGTTGCTGCTCTTGTGCAACAGCTGCAAATCATCTCCTAAACCAGCAAACACTGAGCATGGCTTTGTTTTGCTACCCTGAGTATTGTGAGGTGCTCAGTCCCAGGGGTTGTGGTGCTCCAGGGCTGCCCTATAGGTGAGCCCATCCGGGGCTGGGGATGCTCACAGCCGTTCAGGGCACGGCAATTTGTTTTTAGAGACCAGGCGTCCTTGGGAATACAGCAGAAAAACAAACTGCTCTCCTTTCATTTTTTCCCCCTCCTGCTTAGCAGTCCCCTGGTGCTTCGCCCTCCCTCGTGAAGCTCCCACAGCTCCTCCGCCAGCATCTCCCTCCCAGCTGCAGCCCGCGATTACCGCCGCTGCTCCCCAGGGATGCCTGTGTTTAGCAATGTGCCACCAGAGACACCCCACGTGGCACAAAGCAGCCCAGCCTGCGTCAGCCTGCAGATGCAAGGCACTGCACTGTGCTTATATACACATGCATCTATAGGAAAGAGATGATTTAGCTGCATAAACTCTCATTAACGGCAATGAGATCGCATGGCTGACAGCTCCAGGAAGCTGTTTGATAGCTTGCTCCTGATGTGCAGATTTTGGAGCCCATGGCCGTACCTGGTGGTTAGCTTTTCAGCAATAATCTGCTGCCATGAAAACAGAGCCTCTCAGTGGTTTGCGTGAAAAGGCTCCTGAGTGAGCGCTGTGATTCATGGCCAAAAATAATACATCTCCCTTAAACAATGCCAGCTCTGTGGTCCAGGCTGACAAAAGCCAGTTAAATTTAAAGGGACCCTGTTAGAACAGGCCTAAATATAACTCCAGCCAGCTGTGTTTTGGTGAGTGGGTGCGTGCTCACATGGTGCTGTCCTTCTGCTCTGCCAATTTTGTTTTTTTGTTGTTGTTCTTTTCCTTGCCTGACTTTGTTTCGCTCTTCTCATGAAGCAAACACAGGTTTTGTGTATCTGTAAGTATGTTTCTCTTTCCCTGTCCTCCTCCTGGACAAGTGAAATAAAATACATACAGACTGTGCATGTATGGAGTGCATCTGATTGAGGAGCATAAGAGCTTTGGTTGGTTTCCTTATCTGCAGCAGAAATCAGAGAAGATCTGTGTTTCCCAGCATCATTTGCCAACTAATTTTCTTGAGTCCCCTTTCCACTGTTTGGAGTGGTGCAATAGCTGCTGGAGAATCCCTTGCAGAGGCCGTGATAGGTGACATCGCCCCTCTTCCCAGAGGTAGCTGCCCCGTTTGCTCATCCCTCTCCCACATACCCACCAACGTTCCTGGTGATGTTACTCTGAATGGTTCCTGCAAATTTGGAATAACATATCCAAATTGCACAATTACTGACCGAGATAATAACAAAAATGTCCCAAGCGTTTCCATCCCACTATTTTTCTTGTGGACGTAGATAGGGACTGCAATACTGAAAAAGTGAAGCAGAGGTTGTTTTGAAGAGAGAACACCAGTGCTGTTCAAGCACAAGGAAACCATAAAATACAATCAGGTGTCTTATTGGAATTGACAGTGTTCACTTCCTGATGTTATTTCCAAAAGAAATAATGAGTGAATACTGACATCTTGATACGACTTTGATATCGTATGCTTTGATATTGCTGGAATCCCATTTTGCAAGGGATCTCATTCTCTCCCCAGGGTGGTTTACCTACAGTGGATACTTTCAGCATCAGCAAGATCTGATGTGCATTTTGCTGTAACAATACAATGCAGTGGGCTACAAATTTGGCTAGTGCTAGGATATTTAAGCTGCCGCTTGCAATTTAGCGGGTTTCTTTTCTGGAGCATTCTTCCTTGGCTTTGGGTTTACAAATACTGCAGAGGACAGCAGTGTCCAAGGGTGAAGAGGACATCTGCCACCAGGGAAAACAAAGAGAATGGAGACTATCAGTCGGTCTCAGATATTCCTGAAGGCTTACGCTGGTTGGAGGTATAACAAGCAAGAAACCCTTCATTTTGATCTCATTACTGGCACTGAAGTGACAGTGGATTTCAAAAGGCTTTTCATCTTAAGAAACAGAAAGGACATCTTCAAGATATTCTTCTGAAAATAGTTAAATGGAAGACCCCAAGTCTGTAGTTTTTTTGCAGCCATTGATCTGATCTTAGGCAAGACGGACCAAAAAAACTCACTTCAGAACACTTTGGCTTTTCCATGTCAGCAAACTGTCCACAGCTCATCAGCATGGATTCATTACTTGTCTGAAGAACCAGAGGTCAGAGCAAGCGTTGCAGAAAACTTTTGTAAAAAAATACATTTCCATTTCTGCAAGAAGCTACTGGAGTACATCCGCCTCTTCTGTTTGCTTTCTGCAAATTGACTTACTGGTGAGAGTGCTGTGGATTTTTTATTTTTTAAAAGAAAAGGCAAATGTCACACAGTAATCCCCAAAAAGCAAATTCTGAATTAATAATAGACATTAGCATTTTTTTCCCCCCAAAAATGGAGATAATCATTCAAATACAGCAGGACTGCTTGATTTGTGTTCAGTCAGGACTAATCAGCACAGTCTGAGTTTTGAATGTTAAATGCTTATGGAGTCTGTTCATAACTGATCTACGTGACAAATTATACAGACAGTTATATGATTATTTCAACAACATATATATAAAGCTTGGTGTCTGCTGGTGGACAGTGCGCTACTGAGGCAGACGTGAAGGAATACAGACAATAATTTCCTATGAACAGTATTCTCATTTCTGAGCTTGATTTTGAGGTTTACAGTTCTTAGCTTTTCTGCAGTACTTGTTGTTGTACATTCACGACGGAGCCTTCTCTCATTGAAAAGTTCTGGGTGTGCCTTGGAGGGAAGCATCTTAGCTCTACAGAGGTGTGACTGGTACAGGTAGTGTGTGGTGCTCCCTCTGGAAGAAGATGCCTCTTGAATGTGTGGTGCTCCCATCTGGCTGTTGATGCCATTCCCTTCTAGTTTATGGGTGGTGGTTGGTTTGTTAGCCTGCACCCCCCCGTGGGGTGGCATCGTGCAGAAAGGAACATTGTGCGTTTGGTACCAATGTATCACAGCCCAAACTCCATGAAAGTGTGGTCTAACTTGAAACATGCAAATTCAAACTTTTAAATGAATTTTATAGGGTTAAGGGAGAGAGTAATATTGTGTTTTGGGCTTGGATTGCTTACACAATAGACTGTGTAGCTAATTAAGACCTATTTTGGCACAATTTGTATCTGCAGAAAGAGCCTCAAAACAGCCTGACATGGCAATCAAATGTATGTGGTGAGAATTATAACATATCATAGAATCATAGAATCACTCAGGTTGGAAGGGACCTCAAAAGATCAAGTCCAACCGCAGCCTAACCATAGTACCCTAATATACAATATTTTTGCCAAAATGTTAATTTGAAGTAGATTTTATCAAACTGAATTTCACCCAAGGTTTTCATTAAGGACAAATCCTAAAAGTAGAATAAATAAAGAAATCCCAGCAAACTATAAATCCCTTTGTAGAGGGACCCTGGGCTCTCACATTGTTATCATCATCTTCCTGTGACCTCCAGAACAATGAGAATTTTCTGACACTGTCATCTTCATCCATTGGATTGCGTTTCTGATTTGCCACCAATTAGGCAATGGTAGGAAAAGAGTTGCAGAAAATACCTCCTGGTTTTTTTTGTGTTTTTTTTTTTTTCTCTTAAGTTTCATTGTCTGCAGCTGTTTTTCATCCACAGCTCTGTCCCCTCCCTGTTTCTTCCTTTGCAACTAAATCCCACCAGTGAAACTGAACCATAAATAAAGATGAAATCAGCTTGGTTATCCAATTTGAGAAAGGTGCAAGAAATGAAAAGTACAGTCATAAGTCAAAGGGATTGTGCTTACTATTTTTTTCTCTGTTAATAGGGTTTTCAGTCATCAGATTGAGCAAGTACGTTTATTTGGGGCTGTTAAACTTGTACTGTATTTTCGACGAAGAATTTAGTATGGGGCAAACAAAGGTGTAACGCAAGACAAGATCACCTAGGAAGTTCACACATGGCTTTGCCTCCCTCAGTAATAGGACTCTCTGCTGGAGGTGAGAACAGAAAGGCTTCTGGTTTGCAAGAGGAACATTCCATTTCACTTTCTCCAGTCAAAACTCACTCATACCACAGGACAGCTCACTGTGATGTGCTTCTTCAAAAAGTCGCATCCAGGAAATTAGAGGTTTCATTCTCACTCTGTTGAAGCCTGTAGAGATTTCTCCTCATTATTTCAGCCAGTGCTGGAACAGGGGCATAACTGATCCTGACAGGAAAATGAAAATGTTCTGGGGAATCCACAATAGCTTTCAAAAAGTACATTGCTGTGTGTATGGTGAAGATGCCTTGCTAGATGAAGGAAAATCGTATGGAAGCTAATATGCTTTAATTTTAAAAAGAAAGAGAAAAACAAACAAACAAACCCACAACCAGGAAAGTTGGCTAGTTGACTAGATAACAAAATTATCCCAAACTCCACAAGTGTAAGATAGCAAGTATGCATCAACTGCTTGAAAGAATCTCTAAATACTGGAGATTAGGGAGAGGTCTACTCAGGCAACCCTGTATTTTAACTCCTTCTTAACTTAATTCACTGCTATGAATTGTATTTTCCCCAAGGGAAGAGTAGAAGGGTAGATGAAGTGAAACTGGCTTAGTTGTTCCTCTGCCCGAAAAAACATTGATATGACCCATGCAAAATGTTCAGTTCACCACTCCTGTTGCCCTTTGTGATGGGATAAGGTGAAACAGAAAGTTGGCTGTGCAGTTCTTAGGCACGACAGAAGAGAAAGACCCCTCAGACTTGATAATCCTGCTTCAAGGTCCAGTGCTACTGGCAAGGTATGGGAAGACATGAGAAAATAAAAGCAAAAGGAAAGAAGAGAAAGCATTCCTTTAAACTTGAAGATTTGTTGCTCACTTGTATAGTGGAACATATGGTTGTTGTTTTGTGAGATAACTCAATATCACCAATCACCTAGATAGTACCTGCTGACTTATTTGGTCTTCCCTTTCACAGTGGGCCTATCTATTACCTATGGAATTTGTTTCCTGTCAGAAGGATGGCTTGGGTAAAACAAGGCACCTCGTGCATTTACACGTGCTGCTTAACAGCTAGCTCTATTTTGGACATCTGCTGGCACTGTCCAAGATGTGCTGCTCTTGTTGGGGTTGTCCATAAGGCAGTACCTGTGTCAGGGCTGGGGTTCATTCCTGATGATCCCCTCTTTGTAGTGTTGGCATAGCCAGTTTCCAGTCTTGATGAGAGAGAATAATAATGAGGTGAAGAATGGCAGAGCCTTTCAACACTTCAGGGAAATGAAAAGTGAACTCTTCAGACCATGCTGCAGTAATTGTGTGTGCTTCCTCTACCTGATAAATGTCTCCATAGTTCTGGCTACAACTTCTCATAATAGCAAATATCAGGGGAAAAAGATAAAATACATCTAGCAGAGCAACGAAACTAGCAATAATACCCCCCAGACATGCCTTTTCCAACCCAAACCTTGGAACACAGAATGGAAAACCATGCCAGAATCTACTTCATCCCTTTTAAAGCTGTCCTTTATCTACCATTTCACCCACTCTGAAGCAAATGCAGTAAGAATAGGATTTTGACTGTCAGTTTTTCTCAACTTTAGACACTGTCCATCTAGATTTCCTCTAATGCTTCCAATGCAGACTGTGTTAGAGGAACATATGGTGTGAGCCTGCTTGTACCAGACATGAGCAATGAGCAAGGAAGGCAACCAATGGGTGCCTGTTGGCAGTGTCGTCTTCAGTGTCTGTGGCGCCGCACAAATTGGTGAAAGCCATGGAGACCATGGGTTAAGCTTGAAGAGAGTACAGGGTGGGTGCTTTGCTTTGGTCATCCACAGACTACTTGGAATAAATGTTTTGAATCCAAGGTGAAAATCTGAAACTCTACTAAAAGCAGAGTGTTCCTGGTTCTCAGTTTTGTAGAGATGTTTTTCCAGAAGTCTGGAATTGCAGCATCCCAAGTCTTCTGTAACTCTGTTTAGTACTCATTTCCTCCTCCTTGAAAAATAAAATAAAATAAAGCTGTCTTTCAAGGACAGTGGGAGTTCAGTGGCATCTTTTTTTCTTTTTTTTTTTTTTGCTGGGGAAGTATGAGATGTGGCAACAAGGAACAATGCAGTACAGTGACTTAGCGGAAAGGGAGATACTGTAATTTGGCGTCTTGCGTGGCACACAAGCAGTAGTTTCAGATATGCTTTTCCACATGGATGAATGTCAGCATTGCTAGCAAGTCTTTCTTCTCCAATTCTAATCAGCCCTGTAGCAAAGACACAAAACTGTATTTGTAAGTGCCTACATGTATAAGGGTGGCAAACAGTACAATTGAAGGCTTGAAAATGGAATTCAAAGGACGTATCATCCTTGTGATTGTTCTTGTTATGAAACAGTCTTATGATGATGCCTGTATTTTACAGAAGGGGGATGTGTTTCTTCCCAAGCTGCCAAAGGAAGCTGCTCTGTCTCTGTTTCATTTTCCCTGGAAATGAAATGTGGAGTTTTTCACCTGGCAGATCAATAGCCTTTCAACATCATCTCCCCCTCTGCCCCCTCCCTTCCCCCCTGTGCTTCTCAAATGAATGTCTGTTATTTGGAAGCATAACAGAAAAAAGACAGAAAATGACTACAGAAAAATATGAAGCAGAATCTTTCATTTAAGCAACTGTAATGCAAGAAAAAGGGATGAAATCCAATTGTTGGGGTTTTTTTCTTCTGTGTGGCAAATGAGGCTGTTACTGCATAATGCCTTTGATTTGTGGATGTTGGGTCCTTTTTTGATGACAGACAAGCAACCAGAATCAGCATCTTTACTAGCATGCTCTGCACCTGGCATTTCAAAAACCTTCAATGTAGATATCCCCAACTTTTGCTGGGTGCCTGGCAATGACTGCTTTGAGTAGGCTGGATTGGTCTTGATCTTGTTTCCGGCTAGGCAATTGCATGTACTCAAAGTTGTCCCAGTAAAGCTTAAGTATTGCCAAGACAACAGGATTTGCCTGTCTGCAAAGCAAAGATGCTTAAAAGTATTCCTACGTTGCTGGTGTGGAGATTCCTGGGAAATTAAAGTTTTGCCTTTATAAAAGGTAGGAAGAGAATCTGTGGGCAGACCATCCACCAGTGCACCTATCCTCAGCTCGCTGCCAGTGTCTGATAGTGTACGTTTGGTATTGGTAGCCCTCTCTACTACTTTTCTTCCGTTACTTCTGAGGAATCAGGACAGCAGCAGATTTTGCTTGTCTCTGGTGGGTACCAAAGCCATGAAGGAAGAAGAGTAGGCTGAAGAAAAGTGGGGGATATGGGCTTCTCGAACCTCTGATGGCTTAGAGAACCCAAAAGGGAGGCAATGTAAGGAGCAGTGGTTTTCAGCAGGCTCTAGGCCACTTAGCGTACTTAGGACTCACAGGCAAGATTTTGGCACTCCACTGAAGTTTGTGTTTCCAATCTCGGCTACGTTTTACACTGGCCTTTGTCCCGGATGAATGTTGCCTTTTATTCAGGACAAGTTGTCTTTTCAGCAATGTTTAAATGTATTTTTAATATGAATTATCATGTTGTATGGTACAGCTTCTGAAACAGAAAGAGAGGCTTTGAGAAAGCTTTTTGCTGGCAGTAAATTAGATTCAAGTTTCTGTGATAAGCTGTAATAGCTCTTCAGAGCAGATGTGTTTTATCAATTTAAGAACACAGACTCAGAAAACATGTACTGCATTTAGACTTTCAAAAATGTATTTTCATGTTAGTGTGTACATAGTCAGCAATAAATCTGTAGAAGCCATTACTTTCTTTCAGTTAAACATGATGCAGCTTGCACTGCACCTATTACTTACATATGGGGTGTTGGAGGAGCTTTTCGAGTCGCATGTTGCTTCTTACAGCTAAGCTGGGCGCTGGCTGAAATGATGGGCTACCCAGCCTAGGTTTGGCCAAGGGAAAAAGCACCCTACAAGGCAGATAATCCACATGTTGTTGTATAGACCCATAGCACACAGGGGAAGCCTCACACTATCTGTGATCCAGTTCCCTGAGATGGGGACCACTGTGGCTACTGCTACACATGGTGAGAGATACTTCACTGACATGTCCTCCTCCTCCCAAATGTTGTTGCTTTCAGCCTTGGGGGAGGATGCTGGTGCAAGCTGTCAGCTGGGGCTGTGCTAAACTCCCAGCAATGCCCCTTCACTGCATCACTGCCCTTGCATCTCGCTCTGCTCAGGGGGATGGCCCTGCATGGTGTGACAGATGTCAGCTAGATTGTATGGCCCTGTGATTGTGATCCACAAGAGAATCAACACAGTCCCCACCTCACGGATGCTTCTGTGTCAAATCACTATTGAATTTTATAGAGGAAAGAGGTTCAGATTTTCTGGGTGTTGTACGGTAGGGATGGAATAAAGTCCTTTCCATTGCCTGGCCATCTACCTCTGTTTTGCAACAACACCAGTCTGTAAATAAGGCGCTTTGACTCACCCCAGCTATAAGAATTGATGAACACTGCCAACCAACACTTTTAAAATCTTTTTCCTGGGAAGAGCATATCTCAGAGCAGGCTGCTCATTTCTGCACAAATGTCTGTTTTTCAACCAGGCTGTGAAAATAGTCAACAGAATTTTCATGACATTTTCACCAAAAAAAGCAGTCAAACGAGGGAAGGTTTTGCTAAGCAGCAGGTTGATCTCTTCACTGCTGTAGAACACAGGGTGCCCATATATTGAGAGAGAGACCTTGAATAGGACCTTTCCAATATAGCCCATGTTACTTCTGCGCATGGAACATTTTCCAGTCCTACTGGTATAATGACTTGCTAGGATTAGAGAATTAAGAGGCTACTTGAAATTTCTTTTTTTCTAGCAAGGCTTCCCTAAGGAAGCAAGTCTTATGCAACAGCATTAACTGTCTGGACTGGACCTCTCAGTGGCTGAATCCTTTGGTTATTTTAGAGAGTCTTGCAAAGGAGGAAAATGGTCTGAGTCATTGGTAAATTCCATCTACCATGGATATTAGAGCCCCAAAAAATAAAAGGCAAAATGTTTGCCCCAGATTCAGGCAAAATCTGCAACATCATCATGTTTGTTGCTAACTGCTCAAGTACCCACATTAGAGAGAGTTTACGGATGTCCCAACCAAAAAGCTTCCCTGAGAGCTTGAAATCAACCACAAGACACAGATCTGCAATAAGCTAGTTTTCATTTGGTTCAAGTGTGTGAGGGATTGGCTCTCAAACCTCTGATTCCCCTCACCAGCACCATTTCTATATGGCTTGATTCCTTTCTGAAACTTTCTTTGCAGCCTTGAAATAAATGCTCAGATCTCAAATACCTAAGACAGCTTTCCCCCAAGTAAGGCGATGGGTGCTGGTAGACATGCACACTCAGGACATACAAGGAATTTTCCAGAAACCCCTGCAGAGCTGAGGTCAAGCAGAGAGAGTTAGATATTTTCTGTCTTCATCGCATTTTTCTGTTGCCTTCAATACTCAGAAAAGCCTCTAGGGTTTCCAGGCTGGCTCCACTGATGTGACACAATGCTGGCTGTGTTGTTTCCTCTGATAGTTAGATGTTTTTCTGTTTCATTCTGTGGTTAGGTTGAAAGGGGTTGCCCATGGTTTGGGATTTCCACTTCAGTTCCTTCTTTCAGCATGGAGGAAATTCGCAACTTCTCCCCTCAGTGCAACGTGATGTGGATCATGACTATTCTTGTGAAAACCCTTTTCTAGTGCCATTCTGCCTGGAGTTTCATGACAGCGACCAAAACAGATCTGTTCACTTTCAGTTATTTGTACAGAGTGGAAAAGCTCCAACTGTAAATACTGAATCCGATGGCGGAGGAGCCAGCAGTCCTATGGTACAAGTCCATCCAGACATCCCCAGCCTGTGTGATATGGGAACCTGAAGTGGTTCTGCCTGCTGGAATATCCTTACATCAGACATTCCCTTTGTCCTCAGTAATAAGCTTTGGACAGGATTGGGTCAAGAGCAGAGAAGCTGGTAAATGCCAGTGTGGTGTGTAGGAGGAAGTGGCTGTGCCAAAGAAAGCCACAGAAAACACAGCTTCACATTACCTCATCTCTACTTCACGTTCTTCAGCTGCTGGGCTGAGTTGTCCTGGAGCAGGTTTTCTCACTAAACTGTGCTCCTTGATTCCTCTGTTTAGGATCTGGTGCTCAGTAGGATGAGCGCTACCTTTTATTGCAAGATTCTTTAGGGTCTGCCACCATGGGCATTGTTATGGGCTAGTTGTGAGATCTCCTAGCTTTATCCTGAAGTGCAGAATAACAGCCCTTGTGAGCACGTTGGTCACCTGTGAAGTTCTGGTGGGTGGCTAACTAGGCATGGAAGAGATACTGTAGGAAAAAAATGCTTGCTTATACCCGGGTTGAATGGTCTTCCGGTGGCTGAAATGCTGGCAGGGAAATGTTGTATTTACCTATTGCTTTTCACTTGTTTGGCCCCAAGAGATGAGAAGCAGAGGTTGTGGTTTCTGCAGCTGGTGATTCGGTTTCACAGACTGCTGTCCCTGGTTGGCAGGTGGATCTGCTGACTGACTTTGGAACATGGCGTTGAAGCTCCGGCCCACAAAGGCACTCTCGAGGAGTACAGATCAGCAAAATTCCACTTTTCATTTGCTGCAAAGCAGGAATTTAATTTTCCCTGAGATGCAATTCTTCCTTAAAACAAAACCTCCACGTACAAAACAAAGTCGTGACTCTGGATTGCAGTAGGGGAAAAGGATGAGTCACGTGGCTGTAGTCATGCAACCACCATAACTTTACTTTCTGCAACAGCCACATAAGGGTTGTTCTCAGGCATTGGATATCTCCTAGACACATCAGAAAGAAAGAGTGCAGAGGTATGATTGTGTGATTTAAGAGGAAGACTGCTGGAAGACTTTCTTAGAAAGGCTGTATTTGTGCGTTCTTATGCACTGAAAGCCATTTGCTTGACAAATTCCATAAGCATCTACGGTGTTACTGCAGTGACTGAAAGGCTGAGGCTTGTGTCAGTGCATACAAACTCTCTGACAAGAGCAGGTGACGTGGTAAATTCAAACCAGACAAACAAAAATATTGGCAAAGCCACAGGTTGTTATTTTGTTTGGGAAAACTTAACAAGTGACCGTGACCTTGGGCGGGAGGGTGGTGAAAGCTCCTCTTATTTAAAAAAAAAAAAAAAAAAAGAGCAAATTTCTACAAGCTGTCATCACAAGTATGGACAGAAGGTGACTGTGCACCAAGCAGAGCAGAAAGCTTTCTGGACATGTCTCACAAGCTCTCCCACAACCAACCTTTTATGGAAACCCCCTGAACAATCTGGGCTATTTCATAGTGCTTAAGCTAAAACTACCCTTGCAGCTTGTGGATGAAGCATTTGGATTTGTGAAAGCACTGCTTAACATACACGTATGCAGCGTTCCTCTTGCAGGAGCCCTCTGCAGGCAGGGGAGGTAGTGGGGCTCCCACTGCATGCAACTGAGTTAGTACGGCAGAAACAGGTCCTCTGTTCTGGCAGGTGGGAAAATGCTCCTCTCGGAGCCGTCTGGGCTTTCTGTATCTCCAAGGACACTGTCAGTGTTATAAATAGCAATGCTGGGGCTACGAAGGAATGCAGGGCTGTGACTAATGCTCTGTTTGAATAGAGTGCCTTCTGCTGCGGATTTATGTTTTTATTTGCAGTTTACATCCAACATTTACAATCGCCCCTTCCTGGAGCGCATGACAAATTTGGTAGGACGAAGCTTCACTTTCTATTGGTAAACTACAATGGCCCCCAGTGTTGGGCCTTTTGCAGATCTCTGCCCAAACGTAAGCAGAGTTCCCTAGGGGAGGTATCATTTACTGTAAGAAGGACTCTAAGGCTATATCTGTGGGCTAACATATTGTGTGGAACATAATTGGGCTGTGCAGATGTTACAGCATCTTTCAGGAGCAAATCATTTTTTTTGTATGTAAGTGGAGATGAGAAGTCTACTGGCACAGACTTCATCATGTGTGAAACAATCAAAGCATTCCTCAAGATTTAATGGCTATTTAATGAAGAATTTGAAATTCAGTAGTATAAACAAAAATATCAGTCTGAAAACATATTCCTAATCCTCTCAAACTTGTACAGAAAGCCTTGCTGCTTAGTAGGATCAAAGCTGGCCTTGAAGGAGCAATGGGAAGCAAATTGGACTATTACAAAGCATTTTGGAAAAAAGACAAAAAAACCAAAAACACCTAACAGCTACATTTGTCTCATCTTTTCCCAGGTGTTTCAGCCACTGCTTTATTAATTCATGAGTGCTACTAATAGCACCCTAGGAAGACATGTCCAGTCACACCTTGCCTTCACCTCTCTGTGATCTTTTGGCTCTCTATTAAATGGTTGGTTGGATTACTAATTAAAAGGTAAAAATGGCTTTCCACAATGATTTCAGAGTCTTAATTTCCTTCAAGGTCCAACAATGTGTGTTGTTGACACAGCTCAAACATTCACATCTCCATTAGCCTGAAAAGGCATGGAAGATATGATAACAAACTTGGCACACATTGCTCAATGTGAGAAGCCGAAGGGGCCATCCGCAACCAGTTACGCCTCTGGCAGCATATGATGAAGAAACGTGCCTGGTGCGGGAATATCTGAGCAAATAAATGCTACTGTGGCTATTGGGAAATCCTGTCCTGCTTTAGCATGGTCCTCTGCTGCAAGAGGATGTATAACTGATGGCACAGAAGATCTAGAAGTGCTTGTGTTAGAAGGGGCCTTAAAGATCAGTCAGTTCTGTCCCCCTACCACAGTCAGGGTTGCTGCCCACCAGCTCAGGCTGCCCAGGGCCCCATCCAACCTGGTCTTGAACACCTCCAGGGATGGGGCACTCACAGCTTCTCTGGGCAGCTGTGCCAGTGCCTCACCACCTTCTGAGTGAAAAATTTCCTTTTAATGTATAATCTAAATCTCCCCTCTTTCAGTTTAAAATTATTCCCCTTTACCTAGTTGTCATCCAATCACTTAAAAAGTTGATTTCCCTCAGCCTGTCCCCATGGTCAGGTGCTCCAGCTCTCCGATAATCTTCATGGCCTTCCTCTGCACTCACAATAGTAGCTCCAGCTTTTTCTTGTGCTGGGGTCCCTAGGCCTGGGGGCAGTATTCCAGATGGGGCCTCATGAGGGCAGAGCAGAAGGGAATAACCACCTCCCCCTTCCCGCTGACCACCCCACTTTTGATGCAGCCCAGGAAACTGTTGGCCTTCCAGGCTGCAAGTGCACGCCGCTGCTGGCTCATGGCCAGTTTTTCATCTACCAAGACCCTCACGTATGTTTCCCAAGGACTGTTCTCAATGTCTTCTTCTCACAGTCTGTTCTCATACCTGGGATTGTCCTGACAGAAATACAACAACTTGCATGAGGTCTTGTTGAACCTCATCAAGTTCTTGTGTCCCTGCTTTTTGATCCTGTTCAGGTCCCTTTGAACCATGTCCTTTTCTTCCAGTGTGCCAACTACACCATTCAGCTTGGTGTCATCAGCAAACCTCATGAGGGTATTCTCAGTTCTAATGACTGTCACTGACAAAGATGTTGAAGAGCGCCAGTCCTGAGAAAGACTCTGAGGGACACCACTCATCACTGGCTTCCACCAGGACTTAGAGCCATTGACCATAACTCTCTGGTTGTGACCACCCAACCAATTCCTTATCCACTGAATAGCCTGCCCTTCAAATCCATCTCTCTCCAATTTAGAGGTATATCAAAGGACCATATCAAAGGCCTTGCAGAATTCCTGGTAGCCAATATCTATTGCTCTTCCTTTGTCAGCTGATGCAGACACTCCATTGTAGAAAGCCACCAGATCATGGATGTGATGTGCCCTTGGGGAAGCCATGTTGACTGTCTTGGATCACTTCCCTGCCTTGTCCATGTGTCAGCATAGCTTCCAGAAGGATCTGTTCTACAGCCTTTCCAGGCACAAGGGTGAGGCTGACTGTAGTTCTCCAGATCTTCCTTTCTATCCTTCTTAAAATGGTAAAAACTCAGCATCCTTAATTGTGTCCTTATCGTAGATCAGTATGGGGCTCCTCTGCCAATATGCAGAACAGGGTATGCTCAACCCAGCTGCTTCTGACCAGTGGGAAATCCCACCGGGGGAGTCTCAGCAGTGAAATAAAGCCATTGCTTCAAGAACTCTGCTTTTCTGCCACATTGCAAGCACAAACTGTGAGGAAGTGAGATAGTGGCTGTTTATTCTGGGGACTTTTGACAGGCACCCATTGCATCCATTGATGTTGTGAAGGGTCCTGGAGGGGATGAGGAGCCTCTGCCAGTGATTGATCATAGACCTTCAGCCTCTTCAGTGTAATATGTGCATCTGACCCCAAGGCTGAAGAGAATAAATGCTTGCTCTCATGACACACAGCAGGTGAGATCATTGCTTGAGGAGTGCCAGACAGTGTTGTAATAGTCTCACATGCTCATCTTCTGGATGGGTTAATTTTGCTCAGGCTTTAGAAGACAAGTTTTTGTTACTTCTGAAGTGGATCCTTTCCTGATAAGATGTTGTAAATGGCAATAAAATCTGCTTTATGTTTTCAACTTTCCAGAGAAAAAGCACCTCTCAGGTCAAGGCAGCATGTTGCAGATGGCCAAGCACTGCAGTTGAATTGATGACTTCTAACTTGAGGGCTATCTGACTGCCATGTACACCGAGTCTGCCCTTGGAGGGCTGCATCTCATTTAAATAACTGAGCTATATGCAGAGAACCACCCAAAACTTCCACTCTCTATCTATCTTGTTAAGAAAAATGGAGGTGGATTATAGGCAGAAAGGGCCTATAATCTACAACTACCTCATCACTCTCTACAACTCTCTGAAAGGCAGTTATAGCGAGGTGGAGGTTGGCCTCTTCTCTCAGGTAACAATGACAGGACAAGAGGGAATGGACTCAAGTTGTTCCAGGGGAGGTTCAAGTTGGCTACTTGGAAAAATCTATTCTCAGAAAGAATGGTGAGGCACTGGAACGGGCTACCCGGGGAAGTGGTGGAGTCACTGTCCTTGGAAGTGTTCAAGAACTGTGTGGGTGTGGCCCTGAGGGACATGGTTAGTGGGCATTGGGGGATGGGTTGGTGGTTGGACTAGATGATCCTGGAGGTCTTTTCTGACCTTAATGATTTTATGATTCTGTATTTTGTTTACCAAGCTGGTGGAGTAGAGATCACATGGCAGGAAGCATTATCCAACGTTGCATTTGCTGGCTTAAAGCAACCTGGACAAGCGTGTTCAATTTTCCTGGAGAAAAACGGACTTGTAGTCTGTGTCTCAGTATCCAGGTGTTGGGGAAAGATTTAAAGATGCCAGAGCTCACACTACCACATCTCTGCCAGTGGCTGGCTTCTAGGTAATGCTTGTTCAGGTCCCCAGGGTCAGTGTAGATTTCCAGGGCAGTGACCAAATACTCAAAGTCCTAAGCAAATGGGGAGCAGCACCACTCCCCTACTCAGTAAGTTTTCAGGCATGAATGTCCAACCTTTTGGTGTGCCTGGGCCACATTCAGTGAAGAGGAATTGTCTTGGGCTACATGTATGTAGGTTGCACCAAAAATAATGCCTCCTATTTATTTCCGTGGTAACTACAACAGATAAAAAGAGCACAATAACACTAATTATCAGAGCAAATTCTCAGCTACAAAATGATATTTTCCAGCATAGTCATCACCATGAGCTCTCTGTCTTCACCAACAATGAACTAAAGTCTGTGTGCCGCACTTGTAAAGATCTGTACCAGCAGAGGTGACCCACTGTCACCCTTACTGAAACCCACCACACACCACTCACTGTGCTCACATCCACTGTTTGGTCTCCATAAATGTTCGGCAATTGTCAATGAATGTCAATGGGCACCAATTTTTTCATATGGAGGAATTCAATGGCACACCTTTGCTTCATTCACACTTTCAACTTAGATGCCATTTTGTCAGACTTCCCCTTTGCTACCATCTGTCACATGGCAACAAAATGTAATGGGATAATGGTACGAAGGTTTATTTGCTACTGCTACCAACATCCGTCTCTGATATTGTTGGCTAACATAATAAAATAGGAAGCATATTACTTTTGGAGAAGCCCTGTAAAATATATAAAATAGTTAATGTACTTAAGTAACAAAACTTCTTTTAATCTTTATTATTTTTCATTAAAAAAAAATCATAAAACTACTGGGATATTTGACTTTTTTTGGGGGGGGAATGTAATGCATCAGTGCTTGGTTTGATGGAATTGGCTTCAATTCTCAGTGAGCTCTCAAGGTGTTTGTCAGAGAATTTTGATGAAATTTTACTTTTCTTCTACTTCACCCTTGAAAACAGTTGCTCAGAAATGTATGCACTGCCAAAAAGCGATGACATAATAAAGTGTAGTTATGAGGTGAGGGCTATTTCTCTGGTAAGAGTGGGGTTATAGAAGTCTGTTGAAGAGACATAGTCAGATTTTTGTTTGAGCTGAGTATTTGATTGCAACTCCATACATTCTATTTGAAAATTTGCAGGTAATGTATTTATGTCAGCTGAAAATAGAATTATAGATATACCAAAAACTTGATTATACTTTTGGCAATCTTGAAATCTATTCTCAAATTTCTGTATTTAAACAAAAAGCATGGATGCATATTTTTTGCCATTGCCAGGACTGTGTTTAGCCAATGTAATGCAATGCATACAATTATTTGCCACCATGAGAGTCAGCACTGCCCTACACCCTGTCCCGTTTTCAGTCCATGCAGTGCCTATCATACACCTATATGTTGTTGTGAGCAAGGGGTGCAGGCCCCAGGGCCAGGTTGGCTGCAGAACAGGTTGGGCTGGGCTGCGGGTGGCCTGCGGGTTGGTCATGTCAGACTTTGAGAGACAGGAAAGGAGCAGGAGAGAAGGTGCATCTGCTGATGGACAAATGGCCATGAGGGACCGCAGCATCTGTGCAGCCTTGCAGCTGGACCACAGAAGGGATGAAAATGCACCCATGAGCCCAGCCACCATGGTGTGTGCTCTTGTGGCTCTTGTGACCTCTGCTCCCAGGTCACAGAGTTGCTTCAAGTTGCACTTCTGAGAAAGGGAAATGTCCTAATTGCACTAGGTTTACCTCACGCTGCTCTAGTTCTGTTTATTATACTGAACTCTTTTCTTTTACTAGATCACTTCTGCTTCCCCTCCAGTAAAGAGTGCTGACCAGATTATATATTATTCAGAAAATACACTGGTCCTTGTTACATAATTTAGCATTTTTTTCCCTCTGTTCAAGCATCTCCAAAATTTACATCAAGGAAATTAATTTGAAGAGCTTTTCTTTCCTTAAAATCTTTCAATTACTGAATGCCAATACTGAAAGTAACTACACATTTCTGTTTCATAAAAACAGATAAAAGGTAACAGGAAACACAGCCTTCTTTGTACCCCACTAAAAGTTAATGGAATCTCTTTGTTTTGCTCTCCTACAGTTATAAAAGTGCTGCCTTATGTTGCAGTCTGTAGAAATATAAATAAGCCTGTGCATTTATGCACATAGATGGTGACTCAACTGCTTCAGATAAAAGGGTCTTCCAAAGTAGTCATCTGATATGGGAGAGGGAGAAGTTTAGCAAGTAATGCTCAGTGTGATGCAAAATTAAAGATGCAGCAAAATAGCAGTTCTAACTACCCTCCTCTGAAGTATCAGATGCATGTATTGATGCAAACAAGAAAACAGGTCTTAATCAGTATTCACTCCAGTTATCTCACAGTGCATAATGTTGGAATATCTCAAAATATAATGGCATTTGTCCTGATTGGGATAGGTTTTATCATGACATAAGCAGGAGTAGATAGTACAGTATGGGTGATACTATTCACGTCTGGTAACCAGCTTCAACAGCCACCTGAATGTGTGATTTCTGCCGGTCCCTGGTCAAGCAGAGGGTAAGCAGAGGAGTAACGCTGAGATCTCCATGCCTGAGCTGATTTACTGCGCTGGTAAGTCTGTCACTAATAATAGAGCAACCGAAGCCAAGAGGAACTCTAAGGCAAAGCAGGGATTTACAGTAACCAGAAAGCAAGGGTTTAAAAGCAGCCAGGAAGAGAGATAATTGCAAGTGGCAGTGTTCTTAAATTGTAATATCAGGTGCAAAGTATTAAGGGGCTAACCTAACAGCATGCATCCATGCAGATCTGTACAAAACACTTGCCTGCTCCTTGAGAGTTTTGTTGGCATCACCTCAACAATCCCCAAACACAGCCTGAGCATAGATCTAATCCAGCAAGGAAATGCTTGGAGGTGAGATCTCTCAGCATCTTGCACTGCATTTAGAACTGATCTGAGTATCGAAACTTCCGTTCCAAATGCTTTGCTAAGAATCCCATTTGGACAGGTGAGAGCTTTATTTACCAGGCAGACCCTCCTCCTGTGCCATGCACAGGCTGAGTTTGTGTATGTGGTGAGAAAATGCAAGATGTATTGCTGCTGGAGAACACCACAGTTAGAGGAGGGATTTGAAATAGAAGAGGTATCAGTAACTTAGAGGGGAAAAAAAAGAGAAAAAAAAGAAATAGCAAAGCAAGGTTTTTACCATCAGGAAGGGGGGCCCCTTGTAAATTTTATCCTGTATTGTTTGGAGTTGGGTGCTGGTTTCTGGCACCCTGGCACTGTGCTGCTTGGGGCTGCTGCTTTTTGTCAGTTCCGTGTGATCCACGATCCAATCAGCTGCTGGGCTTTTATAGAGCTTTAATATGTGTCCCTTTCTCCCCACCGTCATCTGTGATTTGCATTTATTAACTGTATGTACAACAGCAGTGTTCTTCAGCTTAATTTTCAGCTAGGAAACAAAAAGAAGTCATTGCATTGCTGTTGCTGCACAGGGGCAATCTCTACTTTTAGAACTAAAAAGACTGTCAAAATTAGGATTTTTTTTTTTTTTTTTATGCTGCTGTGCTGTGTCACATGCTGGGTTTGGGGATGGTATGGGAAGCCAGTGTTGTTCAGGAGGATGGGGCATGGGACCTCCATCCCCACCAAGCTGGAGAAGCCAAGTGAACGGATGTGTCCTGCACCACACCTCGGCTCCCGTGAGAGCCTGCTTTGTTCAGGCATAAGGCAACCCTCCCCAGGCTGTGCTTACAGATCTATTTTTGCCGCTGCTAGGTTTGAATCCCCTATAAGCTATTGAGTAGGGCAGAAAAAAAATTCGTCTGGGAAAAATGACTCCGTTGCCCTTTTGGATGTGGCCCTCAGACCTGACCTCTGGCCCAGTGTAGGCCTATTTTTCCAACACCAGGTCCGTGCTCAGAAGCTGCTGAAGTGACACTTTCTCACTCAGATGCATTAGGCCACATACCAGCTGATGATGTCTCCTACCCAAAGCACGTCTGAAGGATTTCTTTTTGTCTCTGAAAAGATAAAGTCTGTTAAACTAACGCTTCCGGCAGTATGCCATTTCAGTGTTCCTGGTCAGACAGCACTTATCTAAGTACGTTAACAAACTGGTACTTAGATCAATGTTTCTCTGTTATATCTTCACCTGAGTGATTTTATCTATTTTAAAGCTATGCTATTTTACAGAAGCCAAAATAATGACTCTTTCTTTCCAGCAAGCGTTTCTGAAAGCTTCATTACACTGAGCTTACCTGGGACGTTATACCCCAGACAATTTTGACAAATCAATCATGCTGTCTTAATTCAGAAACAATGACAAGTTTTACTGTTCTTGTGTGAAGTTCTTTTGTTTTTATCTTCTCGGTGTGATTATCGCTCTTGATTATCATAGAAGGATTTCATCCAACTTTGAGTTTCGGTGTACTTGAATTCATTATACTGTCTGATTTATATTTGATATAAAATGACAATAGCTAGGAATTGTATTGACAGAACTTTATTGAAGATAATTACTCAATAGAAATCATTCTGGATGTGTTAATCAGATTGAAAATTTGCTTCAATTTTACAGCACTCCAGCGATAAGAAGTGTAGATATACACATTTTCCTCTCTAAATTGTAGCTATAATTTTGTTTAAAACTCTCTGAGTTCTATCAGGTAAATTTGAGCTCCCCAGAGAAGCCTGTAACACCTAAGCTCAACTTTTGAGATTTGATTAATTCGCAGTTGAAGATGATATTGCTGCAGGCAGACATCTCGCTCACTTCCCTGCGATGGCAGGTTGTCACTTGCTTCGGGAAGATGGCTTGGTGGGAAGGCTGGGAGAAGCTGCTGCCTCCCTCAGTGTTATTGAGGCAAGGGGCTGTTCTCCTTTTGTGAAGCAGGCAGGACAACGGGCTGCTGCCACCAGAGCCTGGGGTTTTCTCTTCTTCAGCCAAACCCCAGGGAAGATCTCAAAGATCACATTACCCCTCAGCCCCTTTTCTCTCCAAGTTTCAGCCACCGACTGCCATGGGACTAGACACAGGCTCTCATTTAACCATGCACAAAACTTGCTTTGGGATTTCAGAGGCCTTATATGCTCAGCGCTTTGCAGAATCAATATACCAACATAAGAGATATTGATTGTAGCTTTCAGTGTGGTTACGCACATTTTCCCTCAATAGGTTGTAATAATTTGCTCACTCGGTAATGATCTATGTCCACGGGAAAGAGTTGTCATAATTGAAAACCTAAAACTACGCCTTTTTGTTAATCTATTAAAATCCACTCGGAAGCACACCTTCTCCATGGCTGTTTCCCATCTTTGGCTGGAAACTGGAATGCATAGGACTGGTTTTCCTGTAACTGCCTTTTGATGAAATATTCCAGAAATGATTTTCAGCCAGAAAAAAAAAATGAAAAAAATTCTAACAGTAAACAGTGGAGTGAAGGGAAGAAAGAGATGAACAATTGGCCATGCATTGAGGTACATCTACGGTGTGCTCACACAGAGGAGGCATTCAGTGGCCACAATAGCTTATATAGGCTTGACCTAGTAAGTGGTGTAATTGTCACTCAGGCGTATTCAACTGGTATTTATTTCATGTCATATCTAAAAATGAATTGAGTCATAAAAGTGAGAAATAAAGAATACCGAAGGTAGGAATATAGGTGTAGAAGGCAGATGAAGACAGAATGATCACGCTGAGAAGTCATATTGAGAGTGTGCATTGTGGATCAGTTAATTCCTTCGTAGACTATTAATTCAGGGTTTATTTCTTAGTGCTGAGCCATCGTTGTCCTAATGCATTTAGACAGAGGAATAAAATGAAAAGATGGGGTGGGCATGATTCACCAGCCAAAGAGAGTTCCCATGCGTGGCCCACCCTTCCGCGTGTTCCATCCTTCCCACTAAAACACTTTCAGATTCTCTTCTAAATCTTGGAAATCACTTACGTTATTGTGCTTCAGCTGGTTTACTTGTATTCATTTTCCTCTTAGCCAAATAGGATTGTTTATTGGGAAGCATTACAGAACACTGCTGTGCATTCAAGTTACTTTAGTTTGTCTGTTTGCTTTCTTCAAGTCTCAGAGGCTGCTAGCTGCTTGTTCTGAGGGTCTGGGCCAGCCAATTATTAGTGTTCACCTTAATATTGATTCCAAAGACTTCATGTAGAGTTGTATGGATTTTTATATACCTGTTCATATCTGTTGTATCAGCTCTGGGACATCCTTCATGGGGAAATCTGGGTGCAAGCAACTCAGCAGAGAGGAGAAAAAGGCAGTAATTGGCTTAAAGGCTATATAAACGTTTTCTTGATCTTTACTCCAGGCGGTTTAAAAGACAATATAGTGTTGTGCTGGCAGTCCTCATGGTAGCACGCTGACATGACTTCCCCCTCCATCTCATCTTCAAGACGGGGCCCAGACTCTGTTAATTAGCATCAGCTAATTAGTGAGCACAGTTCCATAGTGTCATATCTCAGCAATCCTATTTATTTCTGGTGTCAGGTGCAGCACCTGAAGTGTAGCAGTAACTGGGAATGCTGCTGGAGCACAATCCTACAGGGGTAAATGGCATGATGAGGAGCCTGCAAAGTCACCATGGGCAGGACTTGTAATAGGCTGTGATAAACCAACTTTAGTTGGTTTACGTGATTGTATTATGTGAATTTGCTCAGTCTTTCTAGGAAAAGAAATAAAAATACTATGTAAGATTATGCAAAGCAATATTCCATATGTTTAGGCTAAGCACAGGTGTAAAAAAAATGGTGATGTGGGAAACTGGCCCCTTCTGCTCATTTTCACAACCATAATAACAGACGTGTGAATTAGATGCTGGGGAAGCAAAGTTTCACAGTTGCATTAATGAACTCAGCCTTGTTTCTTATGGCTAGCCAAGTACTTTCACACAAGAGATACTGCATAAACCCCTTAACCTATCTAAAAGAGAGGTTAAAAATGAAAATGAAGTGATGGACTACTTGCAGAAAGGTTGCAGAAAATTAGAACAGAGTTATGGTGTCATTCATAGACAGCAAAACTGTGTTGGTGGCTTTCCTTGGGCTTGGCGCTGGGTGAAAAAAAGCTCAAGAGGACTTCAAAGGACGGATGGGAGTGGCTTTTTGTTCTTTTGATTGTTTGTTTTATCAAATCTGTACTTAGAGAAACTACAGATTTGATTTTCTCCATCTTGAATGTAATAGTGTGCTGTAGTAAGAGAAAAATTTTGAAAGTAATTTTAGAATAATGTGATCGATGGATATGCCTTCATCAGTGTTGCAACGTAGAATTTTAGCCACCTCTTGTCTAAAAATATATAGTGCATATATTTCAGGGAGAGCAGAAGAAAATAATGAAGTTTTGACAAGAATGTAGATTTTCCTCCTTTTCTGGGGGGAGCATCTGGCTGCCAGAGCATTAGAAAGAAATTTCTGTAACAGGAAGCCATCCCTTGATTGTCCTTTATAGAATCTGTTTCTGGTGGAAGCCACTTGTTTCATGATGATACAACTTCCATCATTTCATTTTGATGGAAGTTTTTCACACCTCGTGTTCCCACTGAAGTACAGTTTATGCTGCAATGAAAACGGTGTGACAAAAAGTAGAGATACAGATTGCTCTCTTTTCCTGTTCAGTCTATTCTGCAACTCTGCCCAGGTTAAATTTGCAAGATTAAACTCCAAGTTACTCATGCTTGATGACAAATCTAAGGTGAGAGCTGAAGTTTGGGGCTTTCATCTATTTGCAAACACTCATATCTTTCAAGGTCTACAGCAATAAGTCAGACTTACCCAAGGTCCCCTGCATTGCTATCTCTGTTTAACGCAAGTCATTCTTGGGAGTACAGATATAACTATATGTGATTTCAGTATGAGTTCGCCCCGTGTTTTTATTGAAAAGGGCACTGGAATCAGATTATGTTCTTGAAGCATTTTATCTTCTGGTTGAAAACTGGACTTTTGTATTGTAGTTTTGCTTAAACTCACATCACACAGTACTTGGGATTTTGAAAAGTTTTTGTGCAGATTCTGTAATTTACCACTTAAAACAGCTAACAAGTTAAATCCATGAGATCCAAAATTACTTCAAGTGTTGAACTGCAGATGAGGAAGCTTATACTGATGAAGAAATTAAAGGCAATTTGTGTGTTTTAATTCTATAAAATCATAGCTGGTGACTAAGTCACTGATGTTGCAAAGTGCTGGGAATGCAGTATTTCTCCAGGCTGCTGTGGAAGTACTTCTTCTTGTCTTGACTCATACAGAGATATTCCAGGCACTGGAGAGAGAAAGGCCAGGTGCTGTGATCAGATTGTACAAAGGGATATGTAATTACTGCACCACACATTGCTTTCATATAATACAAAGGTCTTCTGAGAGAGTGAAGTACATCTGTGCAGGAAATGTCCTCTCATCTGATCTTGTCTTACTTGCAGAGTTTTCCAGTGCATTTATGCCAAATTATTTAACAAGTATATGGTTTAGTAGTAGTGTTAAGGCGATGCATAGGTGTATCAGTGCTGAAGTGTATATGTCATTGAAGAAAAAGAAAAAGAAAGAGAAAAGAAAGAAGTCGTCTTCATGTTTGTGAAAGAGGTAAAATTCTGAATTTGCTGGAACAGGATTAAGGGAAAACTGCCCATGTAAGAAATATGGGGCTGGGTTATGTACACGTTACCAAGCTCCCCTCACCTGAAGTGATCAAGTACCTCAGCTCAGCTTGTCTGGTAGCAAAAACTTATGAGTCAGTTTTACATTGCTTGACCCTGACACCAACAAATAAATCCTCTGAACTGGGAGGGACAGTCAGGAGGAGAAAATAAGATAATACATAGCCAGACTGAGAGATGTGCCTGATTTGTTAGCTGAAGAAATACGCCTTCACATTTTTCCCTCTTGCTCTGAGAATGCAACTCTTTATCTTCCTACTGCCAAGGAAAAGCTTGGTCACCCCTCTCAGATTAAGCGATCTACTTATCTCATCGGTTCCCGCTGACCCATTATTTATTTCACAAGTTAGAAAGTTGTCAGCATTGCGTAAGAACCATCAGCATGAATATTTGATGACCACAGCTCCCATAAGCAAAACAAATCCGATATACTGCTAGCAGCCATTAAATATTCTGTTTACTCCATAAATGTACGTTTTTAGAAATCTATTGAGAGACGCTGTCCAAGGAGATTTGATGCTTGGTATTTATTATGAAGCTTAGTTTTGAATATAAATGATGCAGTTCCCTGAGTGTCTAGTCAACATTTACATCCTCAGTACATATTCCGACGCTTAATGAATGCTTAGAACGCAGCATCGCTTTTGCTTCTGACTATTGTGCAATGAAATGCAATGACTTTTTGGTTTACACTCTACTGGGATGCATCTGAAAGCTACATGAGCAAGTTCACATTTTAATACGCACCAGTATTTTTAAAAAGTGGAATCATTTTGAACTATGTTTTATGCAATACTTGGTTGTAAATGCATATTCTTGCAATTTTCAATCCTGTTAAAACTTTAACAGCTTTGCGAGAAAATCTCCCCGGATTTGCAAGTAGACTTCTTTGTGTTTTGCTATCTCTGTTCAGCGCTGCAGAGATTTGATTTATCTGTGCTGAAATGTACGGCTCCAGTGACTTATACTGTGAATAATGCCAACTCTTACTCCAAACTTTGGAGTTCTAGATAAAATAAATAGATTTACAACAAGATTTGGATTATAGTTGTTTTTATTACAAACCTCAAAAATTTGTTACAAAGACAGACAGTTAGGAGTGTTCATTAGGGACTGGTACCCAGCCTGTAGGGATATTTAAATTAAGATGTCGAAATAGGGTATCAGGAGGAAGAAGGGAGTCTTTTGCTCAGCAGTTCAGCCATAGAGAAGACGTTGAGCTTTTTTTAAAATGCAGCCATTTATTTTAGGAGAGATGTTTGGTACTAAATCTTTCTGAAAACCTGCCCCCGGAATGGAAATTGTTTGCACAGAAGTGTGGGAAAGCAGGGAATACAAATTGGCACCATGTGTTCAGGAGGCCAGAGCATGGAGGGCTGGTTCTCCGTGGATAACCAAAGAGGGTACTGCACAAATCCCCTGTTTAAAGGGGTCTCAGATCCCATGAAGTCTAGCTGCGTGGATTGTGAGTTTGTGTGGAAAGAGCAGTTGTGTTCTATGCTGTATCTACTTTTTTTCCCCTAATGGCAGAAAACAGGCAAAATCATCTAGTGATACGTAATATGGAAGTTTCACCATAGCAGATGAACAAAGCTGACATTCATTGTTTCTGTATTCACAGACACCACAAATTGCCAGATTTTCCAGAAGCTTCTATGAACTTTTTAACCATACTCCCTGCTTCACATACTTTTACAGACTTTTGTGTCAGTATTTGTGGTAGACGTTCTGCAGGTAGAATCAGAATACCTACAACTTTTCCGCAAAGCCTAGTCTGGCTAACATGCAATTAGATGTCTCTATTTTAGAAGCCCTGAACAATGAGCAGAACTACCTGCACCTCATTCCTAGCGGTCACTGAAAGAAATAGAAAATTCTGTGTTTCAAATACTTGTGGCAAAAAGCGGCGCAATGGTGGTAATCTGAACCCATCGTGCCACGCAACGCAAGGACTTTAGTTCTTGGCTAGCAAAAGACTATGGATCTGATTGAGCTGAACATTTTAAATCTGCATCTTTAAAAAAAAAAAAAAAAGAAACTTGCTTACACCATATTAGTAGACGGGAAAAACTACGCAAAACAGTCAAAAAAGAAAATGAAGTATCAGTTGTACCTTTTAAAATGTTTTTTCTTCTCTTTGCCAGTGAGTATAACATCGCTGTAGGAGTCTGAAATTAAACCATTTCCCTGTTGATTTGGTTTGGCTTTTTCCAGTTGGAAAGAAAGAAAAGAATATGCTTTTCTCTTCTCTTCTTTTTCTAGCATTGAAAAAACCCCGCAAGGATTCCCTTCAAAGAAATCTGATCGGTGATTTAACACAATATAAAATGTTATGTAAAAGCACTAAGAAATATTCTCATAGAAGCCATTTGGGAAGGAAAAAGAGACAAAAACAAATGTTTCAGACAACATTTCCAAAGAAAGATCTATCATTTTTATTATTTTTAGACTCGATTTTTTTTCTCACTCAAGCACTTGAAGATGTGCTTTTCATATGTGTTTTGCACCAGAACCCAAGCTGGGAACAAGGTGTCTTTCTGCTCTTCAGTATTTGTGATGGGGGAGTTCAGGATCCTGAGGGGAGGAAATGTGGTTAAAAATGGGTTTACAGCCCAGGACTTCAGCAGAGCAGGATTTGGCTTCTTCAGGCTCTGCTTGGAAAAATCCCATGGGAAATGGCCCTGGAAACAAGAAAGGTCCAGGAGACCTGGTTGACTTTCAAGGATCACCTCCTCCTGTCTCAAGAATGGTCCACCCCAATGAGCAGGAAAATAAGAAGAGGTATCAGGAGGCCTGCATGGATGAACAAGGAAAATAAAGTGTACAAGAGGTGTAAGGTGGGCACCACCAGGGCAAGTGACTCAGAAGGAATATATGGGCACTGTTGGAGTGTGTAGGGAGTGGTTAAGAAAAGCCAAAAGCCATCCAGAATTGAATCTCATGGGGGACATGAAGGGTAACAGGAGGGCTTTCTCCAGGTACACTGGCATGACTTAATGTGATTGATGACACAATTTGGTATAATCAATGTGCCCCAGAGGCTGATACATAGACCAGTGCTGTTCAGGCTCTTCGCTGATGATCTGGATGATGGTATACCATGCACGCTCTATAGTGTTGCAGATAAACCAGAGCTGGAAGGAGTGGTTGATAGGACAAGAAGGCTGCGTTGTCACGAGAGGCTCTTCAACAGGCTGGAGAAATGGCTGACAAGAACCTCACCACCAATGGCAGAGATGCTTCCGCTATGCTCCTGGGGCTAGTGCTGCTCCACAAGAGCTGTGGGCTGCAATAGTGTCAAAACTCTGATGAGAGAGGCTTCCCCACTTTACAGAAAGCAGAAACAGATACAGCTCCTTGTTAGGGTCATCCCACTCTAGCACGGGGTAACTATTACCTCATCTAGTGAAATTCCTCTGGATAGCTTTGTGCTGTTGTGAGAGGAGGGGGGAAAAACAGGCTGCTAATTTTGGACAGTCGTTGCTGTGAGAGTTAAAACTACGGAGAATTTTATTGGCCTGCTGTGCTACAAGTTAAATATAGGGGCATCAGGAATTTCCCTCCAGGCCAGATAAGTCCCACATAAAATATTTGAACTTTGCAGGCATGCACACCCCATAAGGCAATGCTGAGCATTTAATCTGAGTGGTAAAGAGAGCTCACTTTCCAGAAGCTCTACGCAAAAAGGCAGCTTATTCCTTTTTCTGTGTTTTCTTCTTATGCTGCTATTCATGAGGTCTGCTCACCATCCTCCTTACTCCCGCCTGTGCAGTCCTCTTCTCTGATCCTTCCCAACAACACAGACCTGAATTTACACTAACTCCATCATGTGGAGTTACTTCATCTATGTTACTCCAGCATACCTGAGGAAGTTATTTACCTTTTTTTTTTAAATAAAAAGTTCTGTAGTTTGTTCTCTCATTCCTTAGTTTTTTCACTTGCTTCTTAGAAGTCCATGGGAGGTGTTTGTCAATGTAAAGATAAAAAGTAAAACTAAAAATGAAGGTAAAAAAAATGAAAGGAAAAAAAAAAGAGAAAGAGAAGAAAATTTACCAGTTTCCAGCAAATCGATCTGTTCTGGAACCAGTCCTCTTTGGATAGATCCCAAACATTCACTCTCTGCACAGACACCCAGAAATCCCAGGATAAATAACTGATATTGTTCCAGTATAAACTCCTACTCACATGTAAGCACTCACGGACTCGTTGCCTGGAGAAGGAGGGGACACAAGATGTCTGGTATGAAAGAGCAGGTCAATGGAATTATTCCTAGAAACTTTTGAGATGTTTTTGGAATGAGCTCACTGTGTTAATGACTGCTGCTTTCCTATGACTGCGCGTGCTGGTGGGGTAGAGGAAAAGCGTGCTATGGCCATGCACTTGAGTTTTGCATGCTTTACTGAGAAAGTGCTCTGACTGGGTGTGGGCTGGGGGTCTTTGGTCCCCCAATGGGGCTGGGGGAGTGAATGAATAACGTAGACAAATAAGAAAATCATAGCCAGCCAGCAACACCCACATCGAAAAGGATAGCATAGGCATGTAGCTAAGCTTAAGATTTCTTCCAGAAGTGAATATAAGAAAAGAAGTCATATAAGTCTATTTCCTTGTTATATAAGTTGTATTTTCTGAAACAGATCATTTAAAGTTTATGCTTATTCTCTTTAATCTTCTCCCAATAAAACAACAAGTAAAAATATACCTCTTCAGCCTTTCGTTATGCCTCCAGCTTTTGATGCTTAATGGAAAGGGAGTTTACAGTAATCATTTTGTACAACAAGGGAAAAGTTGTATTGTCTCAATCATGTCTTAGAGCTTTTCTGTTTCAGAAATATTACTTCGCAGCATTCTCCTGTGCCTGTAGATATTAAAAAGACTGCGCCATTCAGATCAGAGCACCAGATCAATTCACCGAACTAACTGCAAAGTAGAATTAACGGAACCTGTCTCACAGTCAAGAGTCCTACCATCTATATGCAGTAGGTTAGCTGGGCAGCTACTGTAAAATCTAGAGCCATGCACATGTGTTTAAAGGTACAAGCAGAAGTCACTGTTGTGCAAAAACTTGTGATGCAGTCTTCCTCCAGGTACTTCATCCTCAGCTCGTGTTTCCTCTCTGTTTTAAATTGGATATTCTTACTGGGGAAAATAGGGTGATCAAAATGAGCAAGCAAACTAGAAACAAACATGCCAGCATCTTCCCAGCCTTCTGGCTGATAGCACAAGGCAGCATGTTCCAAACTTCCCATAAAGAAAGTGCAAAGCAGTCAACTGCTCTGAACTCAGCCATAGCATATGCAAACTGAAATAATTGCAGTACTGCCGGCTGCAGCATGAAAACTTCAGGGCTGAGAGAAACAGCTCCCAATGCTTGTGTCAAGGGAGGGTGTGACATAGGCTTCCACCATAGTTTTATCAGACAAGGCACAACGAGAAGGAGAGGTGCTGTGTGCTCTTTTGCTGATGCTGTGTCTGATTTGTTTGGTCTCTGTGCCTTTCTGCAAAACCGTGAGCATTGGTTTTGCAGCTAATTGTGCTCTTGAAAGTGACAGACCAGGAAATTATGATTGCAACACTCATTTAGGAGGCTGCTTTTGGTAGGATGCACTCTGCATCAATCTGTAAAGCTGTGCCGTGAAAAGTCATTTTATTTTGTGGAGGATTTTGATCTTGCAAAATCTGGTTGCTTTCCAGATTGGAATGAAACCTAAATTTCAACATTTTCCATGAAAAGAAAAACCCTTGGGGTCACTGTGTTTCTGGCAGGCTACTGAAGAAGGGAGGATGCTGGAAACTCAGGACTTTACACATGACTAGCAGGACCAGGTGCAGTGGGCCTTAAAACCACAGTGTTTCCCACCTTCCTGCAGAGCTGGAAGGTTGTGGGCTGGTGATTCAGTTCCTCACCCCAGCATAGTTTTGTATAGTGAGTCCTGGAGAGCTCGATGCTGTATGCCTAGCTCTGCCTTCCCTCCTCCACACATGAGTTGGTCCAGTCTGTAGAGTCTTTGCTTCATGGCATTGGGTTTCCAGGCACATTACTGAAGCAAGTAACCCCTTCTGAGAACTGAGCACTTGGCACCCAGCTCTGTAGGAGCCTTGGCATCCAGTGCCAAGTTCATGTAGCTGACTTGTCTTTGGTGCCAGCTCAAATCTTTGTCAGTGCTGAACTTGACCTCCATGTAGTGATTTGCTGTCACTGATGCAGGCCCTGAGAGTGGTGTCAGGTCTCAGAGACTCCCTGACAGCTTAATCAAACCCTTTCCCAGAGCACAGCTCTGTGGGTATTCTGGCAGATTGCCTCTGTAGGGACACATGATAGCTGCAACATATAGAGCAGCCTTTGCAAAAGGTTTCCAACCACATCCCCACACTCCCTTCCTGCCCCCTCAACAGTATTTATTTTAGGCAGCATGAGAGCAGTACAGATCTAGACAAAACAATAAAATGTCTGTGTGCCGTAGAGGGCCTCAGTTTTCTCACCATGTCAGGACATTCTTGAGTACTTTCCTGGGCTGTGCTGTTGGGAACGCAGAGCGTCTTCTCTCTGGACCTGACCCTACACCATGGACCACAGCAGCTTTCCTTTAGAGAGCTCTACCTATGCTTTCCTCCTTCTTCCAGAATTAACATCAGTCAGAATGACAGAACTTGAGACTGTTTTCCTTAACACACCTTTCACACTGTCAAAACCTATTGGAAATGTCAGCGACCCATCTAGTCCCTTACCTCAGATAGACCTGTACTTTCATATATATATATATCCGCCCTTCATCCATCCACTGCCCAAGCACTAGCCCCAGGAAAGGTCTCCAAATGTGAGAGGTCATGTAGCAGTCAACAACTGGACATTTTCTAATCAAGAGCATCTTCAGAGCATGTGATGTAGATGAGTCAGCATCTTCAGACAGCTTCTGTCCACTGAGGACCATTAAGTATTGTACTTGTGATTCACTTTGAGACTGAACATAAGTGCCTGCAAGAGGGAAAATTGTTTCTAAGGATGTGAAATGTTGCCACCATTCTCCATTTTAAATATGCCCAAGGACATTAGGTGTCATGTTACAATATTGGACAAATGTAGACACACTCTACCTCTACTTCAAGAGCCAAATTACACTTCTAAGGGCTTAGTCTGGGCATCTTCAGCTTCACCTGAACACAAAGAGGGTTGCTGGTGCTTAACATTTCTGGGAAATAGGCCTAGCATGCACTGGGTTGTGCTGGTGCTCAGCCAAGAGCTTAGGAAGCACAGTCTTTTCTCTCCTTCTGCAGCTTTGGGGCAATCTGTTTTCTTGCAACAATACAGAACAGTACTAAGAATTTATGTTTTTTTTCGAATGGTGGCAGACACTCGATGGAAATCTCCATATGTAGGTCTGGATAGAGATCTGAGTTTGTTTTCTTTTTTCCTTTTTTTGTTTGACCATCTAGAAACTTTGTGCAGGAGGAGACCAGAAGAGCATAGTTTGTCAAATCAAAACCCAAGTTGCAAGGGTGGTATATAAATACCTGGTAAACAGTGGAAAGATCAGTGGTGCTAATGGATAACATTAGCTAAGACAAGATCTAGCTGGAAACAAGGCGCATACAAATGGAAAGTATACTTTTAAGGGGAATGATAGAATTGCCTGCCCCCTTCCTTTTAAAGATAGAGCTTTATCACTCATGAGTGGTTCAGATGTACTGTGTCTGCCAGCCACAGCAGGGAGCGAAAATCAGACACCCAGAAAATCTTTCCAGCTCTAAGGTCCTATAAGAAGCTTGTGCTATTGAACTGATAGAAAGCTGCCAGAAAAGGAATGCTATTTGAGCCTAAGCCTGCTCATGGTGAATTCATTTGAAAATTCAAGCAGATGATTTCAGGGTAATTATTATTATGTTGCTTGCTTAGCTGCAGCTGTGATTTTCTTTCTGCATAGTGTAGACAGAGCTTTACAAAATGTTTCCCAGCACCTTCTGTGATAATTAACAGCTATATGTAAACCCTGCCTATTGTTGCAGATAGCACAACATGTTCTTAATTGCATGTTTCAGATTAGAAATGGATCAAAATACGAAGAGACAAAACAATAAAATCTTTAGAATTGGTTTCACTCTTAGAATTTTTTTCAGTGTCTATAATTGCTCTTGGTTATATTCTTCTCTTATTGCATACATGTGAAAAAGATTGGAAATGACCACTCTTCTCCAAAATTCAAGAGGTGCTTTGGTATTTGGTTGTACAAGAATATATGAGAGATTTTTTTCTCTTCAAAAGAATATTCTGTCCTATTTCCTTTGCTCTAGTATATCTGATGATTGATTATGTTTACTAAGACCATGGTACCAAAAAGTGCAAGGCTAGATTGTGCTGCAGAATTTTATGTAGGAATCAAATGGCTGTTTTTCTCAAGAAAAGGTCCCGTGAGCTCACAGCTTGCCCCCAGATGATCACTGGTAGGATGAAGGCTGAAGATGCCCAGGCCCCTTACAGACAGTCTGCTGTAGGAATGAGACAGGCAGGTGGTTACTTAAGGTATTAAGCTGTAGGGCATGGGTGTCCAGCCTTTTGGTGTGCCTGGGCTGCATTTAGTGTATAAAAATTGCCTTGGGCTGCATATATGTAGGTCATTCCAAAAGTAATCCTACTTATTTCCATGGGAACTACAACAGATAAAAAGAGCACAATAACACTGTTTGATAAAGCAAATCTGAGCTACAAAACACTATTTTTCAACACAGTAACCACCATAAGCTCTGCATTTTCACCAACAATGAACAAGAGTCTGCATGCTATGCTCATAAAAATCTGCACCAGCAGAGGTGACCCACTGTCACCACAGCTGAAACACACCACACACCATTTCACTGTACTCACATCCACTGTTTGGTCTCCATAAATGTTCAGCAAGCATTGGCGAATGTCAATGGGTGCAATCTTTTTTTGCATATGGAAGAATTCAGTTCCACGTCTTTGCTTTATACACCCTTCCGTGTCAGATGCCATTTTATCTGACTGCCCCTCTGCTGCCATCTGTCACATGGCAACAGCATGTAACAGAGTATTGGTGGGAAGGTTCAACCTCTACTGCCATACCACCAACATCCGCCTCTGATGTTATGAGCCGACATGATAAAACAGGAGGTATTACTTTCAGAGCAGCCCTCGCATAATATATAATGTCATTAACATGTAAGTAATAAAACATTTTAATTTAAAATATTTTTCTTAAAATCTTAAAAGAGAGAGAGGAACAAAAATGTAAAACTAGTGGGATATTTGACCTTGTTTTTGTGTGGTGGAAGCCCCATACCTGGAGACATTCAAAGTCACGCTGGATGGGGCACTGAGCAACCCAAATGAGCTGTAGATGTCCCTGTTCATTGCAGGGAAGTTGGACTACATGACCTTTAAAGGTCTCTTCGAACTATAATGACTCTATGATACTATGGTTTTATTTTCAAATTCCTTTATCAAAATGGAAAGCACACTGTGTATTCTTCATTGTTCAGAGCCATGTGTTTAGCCAGTGTGTCAAAAAGAATACAATATCTGCCATCACTTGTGCCAACACTGCCCTCCCCACGCCCTGCTTTCAGTTGACACAGCACTAATAGCATACTGACGGTTTGGCTGTTGCTGAGCAGTGGGCACGTGCCCAGAGATACACGGCCTTTAAATTGTGGGGAGGGGGTGGGCTGCACTGTGAGCTGCGCTGGGCCTCATTGCAAGCCATGTTGGGCCACATGTGGCCCGTGGACTGGGCATGCCTGCTGTAGGAAATAATGAAATCATGGCCTCTAGTGCAAGAGAGATAGGTCTACTGAACACAGCAGAGTTGGTCAAGGCTCTGTGCTTGAGCTGAACTGTGTCATCAGCAGCTGCACATGCTCACCTTATGACTAATAAACAGCATAGTCAGGCACAGTGGAGGATCTGCTATAAAGCAAGCTTGGGGAGAACTGTATAAACACATGAAAGGAGGAGGAGACGTGAGGCAAGATGGAGATTAGATAGAGAGAAAAGTTTGGATGCAGTGTCCCTCCTCTACTAGGAGAGTTATTGTGAAACAGATTTGAATGGAAGATGGAATTACTTCTAATTTTAAATTAGAAAGGAAAATAAATATTGAAATATCATCACTAACCCAGTGGACCAGCAATGATCAGAAAGCCAGAGAATATTCTATGGCACTGGGAGGGATTTTATGCAGATGATATCATTCTTTCTTTCAATGACTGTTATTAATCTGCATCTGAAGCATAAAACCATGAGGTAATGGAATACATTAATTGCTACAAGCTGCCAGTGTCTCTAGGCCAGTGGTTGCCAGCAGTTTTGGAGCAAGCTTTTGCACTGGCACCTTGACTTTTTTCTTTCCTCCCCACCCTTGTACCTGGTAGGTAACTTTCATGTTTGCCACAGGTTCCCATTTCAGCCTCCCATCACCCAGAGATTAGTCTGCTGATTACTGCCCCACGTCCCAGCTCCCCGTGTTCCTGCTGCTTTTTCCTGCTGCCGGCTCTGGGAACAAGAGTGCAGAGCCCAGCAGAGCTTATTTGCCTGGACTCCTGCACTCTGCTGAGCCTCACCTGCACTGTGGGCACACCTCACTGGTTGGGAAACCCTACGTTACCTGAACCATTCCCCTAGCTTATCTGCAGTGATGAAAGGGAAGGCGAATGCAGGGAATATGACTAGTGTTTTTCCATCACTAATTAAGCACCTTTAAGAACCTTTGGTTCAGGTGGGACCTCATTACTATTTTCTCCCAGATATGCAGCTTCTGCTCACAAGGGAACCTCCGAGGATTTTCTGAGCACTGTGTAAATGACCTTGCAGAGCAAGCTATTAGTATTCACTGAGTATGTCCAAGAGCAGAAACTTATGTTAAGGCAATAGTCTGAGATGTAGCACTTCCATTAATGGTTTAACATCTAATTAGATTGTACATCCTTTAGGCCACATTCTTCTACGTCTAATATAATAAGAGTGGATAGTTGATATACAATAAATGTTTTCTAGTAGTGCATGAGGGTTAGAAGGACAAAGATTGATCTGGCTATTTTTAATCACCAGGTCTCTAACCCCATAGTCTGGCCAGCCATTCCCAGAGGACCAGAGTTCAAACCCTGTTGTATCTAAGTTCTATGTATGCTATATGCTTTTTATTTGTGCAACAGACAAGCTGAGGTACTCATGGTGTCTGATAGAAATTTAAGATGTCTGCATGGACACAATCCCACTCTGTGCATGGACGCAGGCCTGGGTGAAAGGGACAAAAGCAGTCTACGTCTGTTGTTCCTGCTACAATTTTTTGGACAGAGCAAATTACCAAAGACTTCAGAACCTTCATCTCTCCATCACTGATAATCCGTCCACATGCCAGTAGACAAACAGTTTGGAGAGAGGAGAAGTTGAAGTAGAGGAAACCGGGAAACAGGTTTTAAGAGAAGACATAAAGCTAAGAGAAAGTAAGATAACAGGCTTGTTAAGGAGATGGAGCCCACAGAAAGAAGGGTTAGAACGGGGCCTGGAGAGAATAGTCAGCCTTGGTCCAACAATGTGGTTGGAAAATCAGTCTAGCAATGGGACAGGGGAAGGAATTAAGATGAGACAAGACAGAAGGCTGAGTTTGGGTGAAGTGTGTATTGGGGAATCCCAGTGGGCTCAGACAGTTTTTAGGAGGAGAACTTTGGGGTAGAGCTAGGACTGCCTGGGCTAGGAGAGCGAAGGCAGAGAATCCATCTGCAGCTGGGAGACTACACGGTAAGGGGAGGCTGGCAAAGAAGAAGGACTGAAGGGAGGAAGGGACTCAGCAAGAGGAGAGTAGTTGGGCAAGGAGGCAGGGATGGTAATATGCAGCCTGTAGGAGGGAGGAAGGAAGAGAGGAAGGAAGGGGTGCATCCATGGAGAATAATCAAAACAGGAATGGCGTAGTGGGGTGGGGCAGAGTTAATCAAGATTGGGAAGGAAAAGCAGAAAAGTATGTGCCTCTTGTACCACATATTTCTTTGGTACGTGCTTACTAGCACTGAAGCCCACTAGGAAAGTTTCCCTCTGTCTCTCCGTCACACATGCAGACATCCTGGATGATAGACAGGGCAATGGTCAAACACTGGGGGAAGATTTCCTTTAGTTCAAGTGGTAGACATCTTCCAACCTATTGTGCAGGTTCCTGTGTGCTTAGGACTGAAGTGTTCAGAAACAACAGCAGCACACATGGCTTTTGGTGTGCTTTTATAAAACAAGGAAACAATGGTTATATCATTTTCTGTTTTCTTTTTATTAACATTTAAAAATCAAGTACTTAGTCTATGGGCAATATGAGAATTAAGGTTGTCCATGGAGCAAAATACTCTCACACATGAGATTTTCACCTTTAATTTGATGACCATACACTACTTTTTCCTGGAGGATGTGGCTGAAGTTGCTAGACAGATCTCCTATGGGATGGATTCAGGCTTTTTTTCCTCTGGTTTTTTTTGTTGTTGTTGTTGGTGGTGGTTTTTTTAACATAAAAATCAGCAGACACAGATTACATGAGGTGAAGTATTAAGGAAGGAGACTAGAGCTTGACAGAGCAGTGTCTTGCCCTGGAAAATAAAAATCTCTCCATGGTTCTGCTCTAATTCCTGTATGATACTAGTAAGATCTTGACAGCTTATTTTAAAAGGTATATTTCTTATATTCCATGTTCCAAACTTCAGATGCTGATGCTTATGCTTGTAGCAAAAGTCAACATCTGTTGTTCTGTGATCAATTAAAGTGCTGGATAATGCTGAAGCTTCTACAAATAATAATTTTGAAAAAGAGAATCAAATTGGGCATTTAAAATTAATGAACAAATGGGTATTTGTGATACTACAGTGGTGGGTGTTGCAGATGATAGTAGTAATTCTGTCTTCACCACAGGGTTTGACAGATACCATTACTTCAGCTTCGTTACCATGCTTTGAGCAATATGGTGAAAAAGAAATATTGAACAGGAGCTCATTAATGGTGCAATCAGACACAATGTTCTCGCTGCAGCAGATCCTGGCTCATAGGTTGCTGACCTCTCAGATCTGCTAGTAGAACAGCACTTCTGGCTACTTCTTAGTTTTGTGAAAATGGTCTGGCTCAGTAGGGGCACTGTTTTGCCTGCCCTTTAAAAATACATACACTCCCCACAAAAGAAACAACAAACCACAGATTATATGACAGAATTTGTGTTAGTAAATGACTACAGATGGATGTGTGCTGGCAGATCAGGAAGTGTGATTGCATGCCTGGCAGAGAAGGGATGATGAGCAGCTGGCGGGAGGGCCAGGGCAGTAGGACACTAACTTGGGATGAGCCGTGATCAAAACACATCTGACCCTGTTCCTCTGGATGGCCATCCTCAGCCACACTGTGCAGTGTGGGGTTTCGACCCAGAGATAAATATCACAAAGTTGGTCTCTAATGCCCACTGCTGAGGACCGCGCTATTGCTGCGTGGGCAGCCTTCCTTGCTGGGCTTCTTATCTACCGAGTGCTGAACTTTATAGTCTGAATAACGTTTTCTGAGCAGGTTTTTGTGCCTAAGTACACGTGTTACGTAAAGTATATGTTATCGTGCACATGTTTGACTTTTCATAACAAGCTGTATCTTTCTGCTATCTATTCTTTGCCATCTACCTGGAAATACTCAAGGCACAAGTGAATCAGTCTTAAACCATCGCCAAAATCACAATAAGTCTATCAAATGGACCTCACAGGGAACATTTAAATCCCACAGGTATTTGAGAGACACTTAGTAACTTCTGGTGCTCCTTAAATATTAACAGCTGCTCTGGACTGTTGGGTGAATGATAGTTTGGAAAGTGTTCTGTGCAGATCCATGACATAACTGTGTCTCAGCTGAATAGGAATGCTTCCTTTAATCGAATCATTGTGTAACATGTCTGATTCACCGTGGAGTTGCTAAGAGTTGTGTCCCAAGTCTCACTGCAGCAGATCAGCACATGGCATAACTTGGAGGTGGAAGTGGAAAAGAGAAATCTTTAAAGCTATGCTTGCACTCTGAATCTTTGTCTGCAGGCTGGCTGGATGCAAAACTGTTTTCCCAACCTAAACCGGAGTCTGAAGGCTTATTTGATTTGTGACCCAACCACAGCTTGAAAAGGGAAAGCAAATGGGCTCAGTGCAGCAACCAAGCACTGCCTGGCAGTGGGGATGTCCTAGTTGTACTCCATATGTCATCCTCAGCAAAGATACGCAGATCTAGAAATGGTTCTGTTAGCTTTATGGTACCAAGCCAGGCAACGACCCCAGCATGAAGCCAGATGGCTTTTAGGCCACTTCATGTTGTGTCTGTTATTTCTAAAATCTGCAGTGCAAATACACAAGCTGAATCAGCAAACCTGCTCTTCTGCTGCAGTGTTCTTTGAGTGATATTCATGTGCAAAGCTTTTGCTTTGATTAAGACGATTTTACCAGTGCAAAAGAGATTGAAGTGTAGTTACAACTTGAGATCCATTTTGTCTAAGTTTAAAAGACAGCAAAATGTGCAATAGTTTGGTGACACAGGTTTACAAGACCAACAGGGTCTGGGACACGTTACCAGCACCTAAACCTTCCTTGAGGGAACTAATTTTATCTGTTGGAAGAAAAATAATCGATTGTCCTTTGAAAAAGAAAACTGAGTTTAAAAATGGAAATGGTCTTCTGCTGAATAGTGCCATAAAGCTGGAGAGAGAGCTCAATGAGACATGCTGAATATGATAACCTGGAGTAAGTGTCAGTCAGCTGAAGAGGCTATCCACACAGAAACCATTTATGATATGCACAAGCATGCGATTGATTTTTGTAATCCCAGACAAAAGTAGACACTTCTGAAGCATTATCAGCCTGTGAAAAGCTTCCCAAGACCAAAACTGCTGCTGAAAAGCCAATGGGGTGGCTAGCTTCCAGCTTGGCATCTACCCTAAATGTTCCATCTACCTAAAATTGCCATTATAACATAGTCAGAAAAGGCATTTTTCATTTCTTGCTCCACCTTGATGTGCAGAGTTAATCTGCACTATTAGCAAATAAACAGTGGTTTTCAGTTCAGAAACAAATGCTTTTTATTGAGGGCTGGATCCTGGCAGCATCTCCATAGCAGTGGAGAGGGAAGAGGGTGCAAGAAGCTGCCTGGACGCAAATGTAGCAGAACAGCGCACTTTCCATCAAGTTAGGTTTTGTTTTTCCACTCTTCATAGCTTTAGTTTCTTATACATAAAACCTCTCCCCTGATGCAACCATGCTCGTGTAATGTGAAGAAGAGCCCTCACTGCTTCTCTCCAGTAGGCCACTCTGTAGTTTCTAAAGCATTTCAGACTTCTGGTTAAATATGCTATGCAACTGCTATTCTACAGTTCAGAATATGGTGGCTTTCCTGGTGGCTGGAGTTCAGTGTGAGTCTAGTTTATTTTCTCTGAAGTTGCTTCAGAAAGTGAAACTGCCCTTCTCCTCTCCCTGGATAATCCCCTTCTGCCAACGGTCATAAATCACCCTGGGTGAATTCTTCTGCGGAGATGGTTCTGAAGTTCTGTTGAGTCATCTGTGCAATCTGGGAGGGTTTGCTGTGCACTGACTCCAAAACAACCGAGAGGGAATTGCCCTGTGTAATCACTTACCATGTTCTGTAACTCTCATATGTAATATACTGTGCAGTTCTTCTTTGCCACCTCCACCCTTCTTTCCAAAGCTTAACCCCACTCTTGTGGTATTCTTGCTTTCCTGGTTTTAATTGAGTTAGGTCATGAATGTGTCTTTACTTTGCAGTTATCTCTTCTGGTTGAAGATATTGCCAATCCAGGTATTCATTACTGTTCCTGTGCCAGAGGTCACCATTCCTACTGATATGCCAGCAGCTGGAAGCATGATTACATATCCCATTTGCTGCTTTGCAAAATTAACTCATTTAACTTGAACAACTAAGGAAGGCAGTCAGAACCACCCCACAAGTAGTGAGGCAGTTTAGATAAGCATCCATACAACCCCTTCTGCTGCCTGAATCATAGAATCATAGAATGGCCTGGGTTGAAAAGGACCTCAAGGATCATCTAGCAGCAACCCCCCTGCTATGTGCAGGGTGACCAACCACCAGACCAGGCTGCCCAGAGCCACATCCAGCCTGGCCTTGAATGCCTCCAGGGATGGGGTAGCCACAACCTCCTTGGGCAACCTGTTCCAGTGCGTCACCACCCTCTGTGTGAAATACAAGTTGTAATCTTCACATGGGACAATAAAGCAGTAAACTGCATCTGAAAAGGAAGAGTGAGTACCAGACATTTATACACAGCCTTGACAACAGTTGACTTCCACCTGCACCATTGGTAAAGGTGGTGCTAGGGCACAGATGGGATTCTAAATATTAGCAAATTCCATCACAAACTAAATTAAAATCAAATTACACAAATCTGCAGCGAAGAGGGAAGAATAAATGCAATGTCTGAACTCTGTTAAAGGATTTACATTTGTATGGAAGCATTTGAAAAATTAAATGTTTTTTAAAAATGATTTGTCCAGGAATAATTATAGCTTTAAACAGACTGTAAATGCAGAGAAAACCAAATTAAGCTGGAACATGAGGTAGAGGAAGTTAGTCATAAGAACAATTGCTTTATATTTAATATACTTTTCCAGCAGCCCTGGAAGGTCTTGCTGCAGGATCATTAGGATCTAATCCTTGTCCCAGGAAAAACAGCTGTTGCAAGCCTGATGCTTTGTGTGTGCATGCACATCTCTGTGGTCACTGCTTGTAACAACCTAGACAACAGCTCTGAATACCACAAGTATACAGAACAGCTTGGAAAGGTTACCCATGTGGAATGGGAAGATCAAATGGAGAATCAGCTTTGGGAAAATAGTTGAAAAGTAAACATAAAATGCAGTAGCAGGAGTAGAAAGCAATAATGCAAAGAAAAATACAGGCAGAATGCAGGAAGTGCAGAGGGAGTCTCTGTGGAATTATAATAATTTATAGCAAGGCAAAATAAAAAGTCCTTTAAGAGATTTTAATGTAGCCTTGATATAAGTCCAAGTGCAGGCCAAGATTATTTGCAGCTTGGAATTTGAATTTAAACATGCAATCTTTTTATTGCAGCTGTGTGTTTCTTTAACTTTTCAGTCTTTTCTTTCACTGTGGTGTTAGATACATTTTTAGAAATTGAGACTGCTCCAAGCCATAGAGAATCTAAAATTGTAAGCCAGATGTTTGGAAATGAAGAGAAGGTGTTTCAGAAACACAGCTTCAACACGATGACATTATATGTTTTATATATATATATATATATATATATATATATATATATATATATATACAGAAAGACATACCAGTACATACACAAGTACAGTTTGCCAATTCTTTTGCTCATTCTCTGGTTCATGCCCTGAGGGGCACTAACAGGTCTTAATGTCCTGACCAGACTCATTTGAAGCCTCTACCAGCCTTAAAAGCTCTCAGAAAACATTTAAATCTTAACATGAGCTATTTGGAGGAGTGCTGGTCTCCAGCTCAGCTCTGCCTGACTATGGACTCCTTTTTCTTTTGAGCTTATGATGTGTTTCAGCCTCACAGCTTGAACTTAACTTGTCTTTGCCTCATCACCATGTTCCCTCCTGGAGTTCACTGGGTGCAACCTGTGAATTGGCTTGACCTCAGCCCTGTTCTATCACTATGCTTTGGGCTTGTTGGACCTGGCCATCGTCTCTAGGTCTGTGTCACTTGGTGCTGTGATCAGGCCATGGGATCATCTTTTCTCCTGGCCTCCTCTTCTCTTAAGGAGAAAAACTACTCTTGGTGCTCTCTGACGCTCTCTTGAAGTACATATGTGAGTGTGTAGGGATGAGCTAGTATAGACACTGGTACTGAAATAATAGCAGGTGGTAACTCCTGTCCCTTTTGCAGAAGCTTTCAAACTGAAGCCACCTTTATGTCTAATGAAGGAGTTGCCCCTAACTGACCTCTTTTCCCCTACAGGAGGCAAAGGACTGAACGATGGCACAGGTAAGGAACTGAAACGTTAAGTAACACTGCCGCAACACTTCAAACAAATAGAAGATCTAGATAATACTTTTATTTTCAGATGTGAAGATCTGTGGCTCAGTTTTGGCTGGAAGACTTTGACCACAATTAAAGATAATCCTATGTTCAGTGTTCTACCTCACTGGCTTGAGCCTGCAAAGCATTGCTTGTCTAGATAAGAAGCATTTACCAATGTAGTTCATGTGAGTGTTTCAAGAGCTTAGCACTTAAATTGTGCTCCTGTAGGGAGCTGCTTAAGAGGCATGTACCAGATGGTCAGCCAACAGGGCAGGAAGACAGGAAAGTGGGTGAAGGAACCTTCCTTCTTCCTTCTGACCTACAACTTCTCAAAAGATACATCTAGACAGGGAGGAAATAAAGTATAACATATAACGTCTCCTCATTCAACCTGGGTAAGGAGAAGGTGTTTGGGAGAAAAGTAGTGTGGTGAGGAATGGATAAAGAGACAAAACAGTAGCACAATGTGCCCTGGGAATGGGAGTGGGGAATGAAGAAGTAATTAAAATGCATGAGAAAAGGATGCTTAAAATAACAAAATCTTATAGGCAGATTGTGGGAAGAAAGAAGAAATGAAAAGGTGGGTACCACGAGTTTGGCCTCCATAAACCTAACTGAAACTATCTCATTTACTTCATTCTACAGTCCATAGCAATGCAGGGAAGCGATTCTGCATCTCTTGACTTGTGTGATTAAAATGTTCTTGGCATCAGCTTTGGTTTATAATGCGATTGGTTTGTAACATAATTAGAAGGGATTTTACAGCTTTGTGTATTTTTATTTAAGAGACAACAAAAGTAGTGCACAGTTGTGTTTTTTACTAGGGAAGGATTGCTAAAGCATTATAGCAGAATGACAGTACAGTCTTGATAATAAGATCATGCATAGCAAGCATTGCAGAACAAGCTCTTAATTTTTTCACACAATGCTTCTGACTCAATAAAAAAAACAAAAACAAAAAACAAACAAAAAAAAAACCCACACAACCTCTGGTTTGTTAGCCCGGATCTCAGTGTCACATTATGCAAGCTGTTCGCAGGATTGGATCGCAGAATAGACCATGAAATGGTGGCGGGGGTGTCAGTTAAGTTTCAGTTCTCTGAGCTTTCTGGATTTGGTAATATTCCCCATGTTGGTTTTTTTTTTTGGTGGCTTTTTTTTTTTGGTGTTTTTTTTTTTTGTTTCCATTTGAAGTTTACTGCTGAGGCCGCAGTAAGACTGTCAGGGATGTTATGCATGAGTGCTCTCACTAAGCCAATGGGATAACTCATGTGTTCAAATAATGCCTGTAAAATTTGATACAAGGAGCACTTAAGCATATGCTCTCTCTTCCTCAGAGCACACTTGCTAGCATTAGTGGGACTTAACGGGTACACAAACTCTTTCCTGATGATAAACACAGAAAGACTTACTCCAAAAGGCATCTATCTCTCCAGGAAGAGGTCACAGCTGTGCTACCCTCCCCACCTCTCATACCGCTGTGCCCAGAGCCTCATGGAAGTGAGTTTGCTCTTTGCAAGCTCCCCTCTTATCTGTGCCTAGCATCTGCCTAATGCGGCTGTGTCTTCTTATCTCTGTAGGCCTGGCCTCCATGCTGAACTTCTACTGAACTTCTACTGGAGAAGTACCGACCTGGGCGTTTCGCACCCCTGCCAGCCTCTGTGCTGTGACAGGGTGCCTCCAGGCCGCGTTTGGGGTTTCACAGACTAGTCAGGTGTTCTATTACCTCCAATAGGATCTTGATAGCAATGATACAGTTTACATATCTCAGTGGAGCTGTGCCAGTTAAAACCCATGGAGGATTTGATGTCTTAACTTCTCGATTGGCTGTGAGCGTATCTGCAAGGCTAATTGTGCTCCAGTGCCAGGTTCTCCTCTCCAAAAAAAACACATATTCAATTCATCGGTATGGTTATTCCACTGTTCGGTCAAAATACAATACATGCTATATTTTTGTGACATAGGAGAGCACTGGCTCTGAAAAGGGACCTGGGGAACAATTCACCTCTGAAGGAAACGAAGTGTTGCCTTTTCTGTTGTACCGCTTAAGCCAACAGATGAGCAATTTTGAGGCCTCCTATTGTGCCCTAGAGTATGTTTTGATGCATTTTAAGACATTGCACTGCTTAAATAGAAGATATAGTCAGTTCTGAAATGTTTTGTCCCTTCACGGATAAAAGGAGCTTTGCCACCAGGATGCAACAAGCCCATGGCACAGCCTCCTGGAAGGGGTGTAAGCAGACTTGAAGAAGCCCAGACAAAAGTGGCCTAGTCAGCTGGGCTGTCCTGCACCAGGCAAAAACAAAGTGTGTTTATTAGTGCTACTTAGTAGAGTGACAAGCCAGCCTTGAGCCAGGTATCCTATTTGTATCACTCTTGTTCTCTCCGCCTAATTTCCCCCAGTGTTTTATGCTACATAGGTAATTGTTCATCCACGTGTGAAAATTAGTATATGATGCAGTCATGCTGCTCTGATAGGATTTTGGAGAATGAGACCCATGGCTCTTACTGCCTTGGCCTTGTGAAATTTTGGGACAGCTGCAAGACTGCAAGTGCCACATTTTCAACTTGGATTTGTTTGCTAAAGCATGTTTTGAAACTGTGCTTCTCAGCATTGGAGCCTGACACTTGTTAGCCTTACTTTAAAAAATGTGTATGTATAAAGACTTAACAACTCTCTGAACACAGCTGGAGGAACTGATTTCTCAGGAGACCCCATAAAGAGAGACATTACACAGCAAGGTTATTAACAGAAAGGCATCAAGGTCATTTAGCTATTGCTGTAGTCCTTTGGATTTAAAAGGGACTGCAAAACTTGAAATGATTGGAAATACCATAGCTTATAAAACATGCCACACGGCCAGCTTATGATGCACCACTGCAAATACTTTGTGTATTACTTGAATGCCATTTCAGTCAGGGAAACAAGGCTAAAGGAACTTGACGCTACATTGTTGATCTGCACCTAATGATCCCCAGTACGGCTGGCAAAGTAAACATCCCAGTAATCAGAAATTTTAGCTTGAGTTTTTCAATGGAACGGGGATTTTTTCATCTCTGTGGATTTCCTATGCTCATACATGTACTGGAAAGGGTATGAGGGGAAAATAAATACAGAGAAAAAAGGAAATAACCAAAACATCATTAGTCCTGCGACCTTTGAGCTGCTAAACTATTTTTATGTTTTCAGAATGTGATATTTAAAGAGACCTCTGCCATACACATCTGTGGCAAACATAATGCTAGAGTGATATTGAATGGCCAAATATTAAAATTTTAATGGATAAATGTAAAGAAAAAGTATACTACTGTAAACACCTTGGCAAGGTGAACATGTGTTAAGTGCATATATGCCTTCTGTTTCTTTAATAGATAAAATCCTTTGCAAAGAAAAAAAGAAAAAAAGGCTGGCAAACCACACTGTATTTAAGTGAACTGTTCAGAACTCAGAGCTGCTGAGAAAGAAAGATCAGAGCAAACCTCCGAGCTGAGGCAGAGGGAGATGCTGCAGTGGAAAATGTGAGCAACTTTACAAAAAAGTTCAGAAGTAGCAAGAAACCTGTCTAGCCCAGCTGAAAGTAAAACTACATAGCTGCAAGGAAGTAAAATGGTGTAAAATACAGAATCTACCAAGCTACAGATATATAATTCTTTCTGAAAAGACAAAAGCAGTACTCAGTGGAAAGCCTAAAGCTCTGGGACTTGCTCTTTTTGGATGCATCTATGCTAGCTTCAGAGCACAAGCCCAAGCTCAAACTTGCCTCATGTTTGGACACAAGACTGTGCTCAAGGCCTTGGGTGAGCTCCATCTTGGGGAGGAGGAAGGGAGTCAGAGCTGGCTCAGCCCTTTAATATAACCCCAACAGTATCATGCCCTGCACAGCACATGAGCCTTTGCCTACTCCCAAATCCTTTTCTGTCCTCCTCATAATTCTGCTTGGAAACAACTCCCTCCCAGACAGGCTTAACATCACATCCTACAAAATCCTGCTAGGTGTGTGATGTGCTGAGTCTGAGGTGGTCCAGCTTGCTCAGCAGCAGAGTGGGTGCAGCTTACTCCAGGCACTGGGGCTGCCTTTTGGAGAAAAGGGTGCTACTGGTTTAACTAGGCTGTTTGTTATTTCTGTTTCTTTCTTTTCTTTCCCCTTAGATTTTGTCACACCACCATGGAGGGTTTGGCCAGGCAGGGCGTGCAGCCAGCCTGCAGGGTGCTGAGGAGCTCTTGGGCCTCACCACCTTCCTCTGCAGTGAGGCCTGGGTCTCATGTACCCCATGCCTGTGGCTTGGACACAGTGCTACAGACTCAACAGAGCTGTGGTGCCAAGGGAGACTGCACAGAGACTCTACTAGAAGGTATCTTCTTCAGCAACTGCTTTGCTCTGTGGCTGTGACTGGACACACGAGGCCTGGTATGCTGACAGGAAAGAGGGCTGATGCCAGGCCATGGTGACAGTTCGGGTACGAGGGCATTGCTTCCCCTGCCCACAGGAGCTACGGCTGGGAGCCATAGAATCATAAAGGTTGGAAAGCCCACTAAGCTCATCTAGTCCAGCTGCCAACCCATCCCCACAATGCCAAGAAACCACGTCCCTCCACACCATATCCACATGGTTCTTGAGCACCTCCAGCAATGGTGACTCCACCACCTCTATGGGCAGCCCGTTCCAGCGCCTCACCACTCTTTCTGGAAGGAAATTTTTCCTAATATCCAACCAGGAAGCTCTCCTGTAAACACATGTAAGGAAGTGGCCCAGCTGTCAGGACTCTTCCGAGGAGAGAGGACAAATGCTGACCCAAACAGATGTTAGCATGGCATCATAAACACAGGTACTTGTTTGAGGCACTCCCACACTAATGATGAACAAGGTACAAATAACTAGATGTGGCATCAGCAACTGTGATGTCGCTGAATGCCCTGTAGTTGAATATCTGGTTAATAATACCCAATAGAGTTTGAAGCTCTGTCAGTAAATTGTACTCCATATCACTTTGTTAACCTGGAGCTGGATAGACTCAGACTTTTCTCAGTGGCCACAACATGCAGCTACAGTACCTAGAAGCAGAAAATTAAGGTTGGACAAGAATTCCTCAGTGGAGCATTTTTCCAACGCACAGTGCCAGTTTATCCAAATCAGAAGTGAATCAGGTTGCAGGATGGCCTGGGAGGACAGACAGAAGGTAGTGCCATGCAGAAGGTCCCAAGCAGCTGGTGCTCAGGGCAGCAGGCACTGCCAGGTCCCTGCCTGCCTCCAGCAGAGCACCTGGCTGCTGCTGACAAGGGAGAGGTGTGAGTATATGGGGTGACAGCTACTGCTGGAGGTAAGTGGGAGCAGATGCTGCCCTAACTCTCTGGCTGGCTGCAAGTGCGGTGAGCCCTGGAAGTGCTCTGAGCAGCGGCTGGCACCAGGTAAGACAAGATCCTTCCAGCTGAATGGCACTGAATGAGGAGCCTCAGAGCACAAGCTTTGAGATAGCAATTTCCTTGACAAAGCCTCTGTGTTAATTCAGTACAGACTACTTACAGAATTTCCCTTCTCTGAGATAACTTCAACTTTTACAGAGAAATGGTGCTTGGTCTCTTTTTTTTCCTCCTTCCTTTTCAGAACTTCAGAAGTTACCTCAAAAAATTCCCCGAAGCCTTAATAATAAAGATTCTCTGTTGTGTGCCAGGATGTAATGTACAATATAACATTTTTACATTTGATGCTCAGCGCAGTTAAATTTACCACAGTACTTCACATTCAATATATACCGAGAATTCCAGCGAAATCACATGCTGTTCAATGAGAGATTTATCATGGGGTGCTTAACAATGAATTATTTAAGAGTACCTAATGTATCATGGTTTCCTGAGAGCCTAATGTGTGTGTGTGTATATACTTATACATAAAATACCTGTGAGCCATTATAGAATACCGGTTTCTGAGCGTAGGGGTTTCAAGTGTAAATCTAGAGGATGTTTAAAAATAGGTGTCCTCCTGAAAGTGCAGCGGAGTTTTAGGAGGAAAAAAGCCTTAATCTATCTCACCCATTCGGATACGCACAGAGTCATTTAAAAGGAATCCGTATCTTGTAGGTGAAACTCTTAAAAGTGTCTAAATTCTGCCATGAAAGGTATTCTCAAAGTGCACATCAATGTGGCATTTCAGATGTTGCTGAAAACTTTTTAAAAAAATGTCCCTCATTTGCAGGTTGGATAATATTACTCTGTGCCTCCTACAAGCAAGCATACATAGCACTTTCCCCAAAGTTCTGTACTGAGTGGGTACGCACTTCCTTTCTACAATGGAAAAACAGACAGGAAAGGATGAAGCGGTCTGGTCTGCCCAGCAGACAAGGGCAGGGAACACACAGCCTGTCAGGCTGCCTTCTCAGAGCTTTCCCAGGGCTGCCCTCAGGACTGTAGTTTCTGCCACCCTGGAGATGAGCCGGAGCCCATTCTTTGGCTCCTACCCCTGCCCACATAAGGTGTGCAGGCTGAGGTGAGGCTGCCTCTCCAGCTGCTTCTTCAGCTCATGGTGGGAACAACCTCAGAGGGCCAGACTCTTGGCTTTGCATTGTGTTCTTTGACCCAAACTGCCCTCCAGATGGCTGTTCGCATGTTGAAGTGTGTATCAGCTGGCACCATCTGAAATGGAATCACGGAACAGCCCAAGCTGGAAGGGACTCATAAGGACTGTGGACTTCAACACCTGGCCCCACAGAGGACTATCATCCCATTGTCCTCTTTGTCTTCTCTCCCTATCAAGGACCTGTCTCCTCTTTGACACCTCACTGAGTTGTTCTTGTAAGACAGTAGTGCTTGTTTGCAGAGGAAGGGCACCTATCACTCTCCTGTACATAATGGTGAGCTGAGAGGACTGAGTTTTCACATTGCTGGGTGACTTCTTTCAGTAGAACACTTTCCTGCTGGCTCCAGTGGGGTTGCTATTGTCCACCATTCCATCTTGCAGATGGGAGCACTGCTTTGAACTTGCAAGGGACCTCACAAAGAGAGTGTGGCTGGGGACTTCCTTCACCAGCAGCAGCAGCTGCACTATGTCCCTGTTCTCAGGCGTTGTATGAGGAAGGGCAGCATTTGGTGCTTCCTCCCTTATTAAGGCAAGGCGACGACAACCTGAAGCTTTCAGGGGGTGGGCAAAAAGGGAAGAATGCAGCGCTCTGCAAAGGCCAGTGGGACAGATTCAATAGGACAGCTGAACAGGACAAGTCAAAGTCTGGAGATAATTTCAGAGGTCACTTGATCGCAGGTTAGCAGCCGGTCAGATCTGGAGGACTAGTTTAAGCTAACAGCACCTGCTGGATCATATTCACGTTAATACGATCAGCCCGGTGGCAACTCTGTTCTTTAGCAGCAGCCTTAAATCTGAAAGCCAGAGGGAGACGAACAAAGCCCCTACCGGGGAGTTCATCTCGTCTGACAAGAAGCAGCGGAATGTTCCTCCTAGGGGTGCTCCTTGAGGGTCTGATCCTCCCATAAATCATTAGCAATGGTGATGCACACCACCCCCAGGTGGTTTGAAGGCGGGCTGTCCCCCTGGGCTTTTGTCTCCTGCGGAAGGAACGCTGCTCCTGGGCAGGAGGTAGGGAGCCCACCGAGGCGCCTCGTCTGCCCTGCGCGCTTTCAAGGTACGGATTAAGCGAGCTCAAGAGGGAAGATGGCTGAGGCTGCGGCCAAGGGCCGGTCTCACGCCCGCACGCAGTTCTGCAGCCCGCTGCTCCGCACCTTCCCACCCCGCTTTCTCCCGTCACGCTCACAAACGCCTCGTGCGATTAAATGCCGTTAGATAAAGGGACCTCTGCAAAACTCAACACCTCTGCAAACGGTGGTCCCTGCTCCCAACCCAGGCGCGGCACAAATCCCAGGGCAGACCCCGAGGATCCCCCCCCCCCCCCCATCCCCATGCCGCCCGGAGCCCCTCCCAGCCCAGGGCTGCCCGCCCCGCACAGCTGATGGGCGCAGCGCAGCCCCCGGCCCCCTCCGGCCCCCTCCCACCTCCCCGCGGCCCGGGCCAAAAAAGGGGCGCCGCGGCGGCGAGCGCGACGCGCCTCCTCCTCGTATTTCCTCCCCCGCCCACTTCCAGCGGCGGAGGGGCTCGCTGCCGCCGCCGGCTGCCGCCCGGCATGAAAAGTTCCCGGCCGCAGGATGCGCGGCGCGGCGGTGAGTTCCCCCGGCGGGGCCGCGGGGAAGCCCGGGCGGGGAGGGACGGACAGAGGGAGGGAGGGAGGGAGGAACCTCCGGGATCTCCGCGTCAAGCCGCGGCGCTGCGTGTGCGTGGCCGTGCCGGTGCCCCGGGGGCCGGGCGGCGGCAGGGGGGAGCGCGACGCGCACAGCACTCGACGGAAGCAGAGCTGGGCTCCGGGAGAGGGAGCGCGGGTACTGCCCGCTGAGGGGCACGGAAACCCCCTCGGTGACCCCTCCCCCACCCCCTCCCGCTCGGGCCGGCGGCGGGGCGTGGGGGCGTGGCCGGGAGACCCGGTGACGTCACTGCTCCGGCCCAGCTTCCTGCAATAGAAAGTGAGGGACGGTAAAACACCCCCCCCGCCCCCTCCCCCCGCTCGGCCCCTCCCCCCCGCCCTGCCCCGGTCACGGCGCGGCTCTCCCCGAGGGGAGCCCGGCGGGGGCCTCCCGCCCCGCCCCCGGCCACGCCCCGCCCCTCGGCGCCGGGGGGCGGAGCCTGGGCCGGCCCGGGAGCGGCGGGGGGGCACGGCGCGGGGAGGAGAGGAGAAGAGGAGGGCCGGGGCCGCGCAAGGCGGCGGCGGTGCTGGGTCATGTTTGTGTTGGAGGCTGTCAGGGGAAGGAGGCTGCCGCCCGCCCCCCCGCGCGCCGCCATCGCCCGCCGCCGCCACGGCCCCTCCGCCAGGTTTGTAGTGGGCCCGGGGCGGGGGGGTCCGGGATTGGGGGGGCCGCGGCGGCATTGGAGCTGGGGGGTGGGCTCTTCTTCTCCGTACCTGTGGGGACCGAGTGCTTTCCTAAACCTGATTTTAATTTTTTAAATTTTTTTTTTCTTTTAATATATTTTTCTTGTTTTTCTTTTCCCTTGCGTTGCCCCCTCTCCCCCTCCCCCTCTCCGGCCCCGCCGCCGTCCGGCCCCCCCTTCCCCCCCCCCCGGCGCGTACACGCGCAGCGCTTTGTTCGGTGTTCGGCGCGGCGTTGCGGAGGGGTTTTCCCAGGCTCCGCCCTCCGCATTCATTCATGCTTTCCCCCCCCGCCCCCCCCCCCTTTCCCTTCCCTCTCTTCTCTCCCCTTGTCGCGGTGCCCCCCCCTCCTCACCACCACCCCCGTCCATCGCACAAAGGAGCCCCCCGCTCGCTATTCCGTCTCCGATCCCGCAGATCCCGCTTGTTGCTCCCTTTGTGTCCGTGCCTGCCCCTCGTTGGGTCCGTGTGGCAGCCACAGACAAAAGCAGCGTTAAACATTAATGCTTTTCTGAGCTGGGGGGGGGGGGTTCGAGTGGAGTGCGTATAGGGGTTCTGAATTCGGTTTTTACAGAAACATCGTTGTCCAGCTTGAAAATGTTAAAAACCCTACCCGCTCTCTCCTATCAGCAGTCATTGTGCCTATATTAAAAGCTGTTCTGAAGTTTATATAAATCCAAATAAATTCTTCCTACTGTTAACTAAGAAAACGTCTCAACTCGAGGTAGTATGACTGTAAAAATAAGTGGCATTTCGTTCTCTTGAGCTGGAACAGTGCAACAGCTCCACTTATTCTCTCTGTAAGTTCTGTAAGTACTTTGCTATAGGTTTATAAGGGATTTCAGGTAATGAAGCACACTGGAAGTATACCAGCAGATCACTGGAAGAGGGAGAAAGTGATGTGAGCATTCTATTCCCTGCTGCATGCATAGTGCTTCCCCAGGAGTTCCTCCAGACCTGCACTCTGGAACTGTGGGTTTCCCTGTGTGTGCCAGTGGCGTGTACTGCCCTTAGTTCTGCCTTCCTCTCTGCAGATGAACATTCCTTATCTTGAAGCCTGATGTCAAATTTAGTTTAGTTTTCTGGATTTATTTGCATGGGACACAAGTTGCTGGAAGTCGTTTTTGGGCTACGAAACAGCTGATGAATGTGGAAAATGCAAAAGGATCTTGGTTTTCTCATGCCTCCTGAGAGATCCTAAAAGGAGTGTCACTCTTATTTAATTTTCTTATGGTATTTGAACACACTGCTCCATGAAAAGATAGGTACAGAAATACATTGTGCTCCTCACTCATTTCCATAGTTGATGAAGGCAGGTAGATATATATATATATTTTTTTCTTGTTAATTCACTTATCTCTTTTCTCTCTTTTTTTTTTTCTATTAGCATATGGATTAACTGACCCCTCTGACAAGTTTATGGAGCTGCCACATCTCTGCTTGCCGTACATTTCGTTTCTGGGAGGAGAAAGCAGTGTACGAGATTAGAGGAAAATGCCTCGGACGAAGCAGATACATCCCAGAAATCTCAGAGGTATGTTGCTGTCAGCTGAGGAAAAGGGTTTTCTGGGGACTTGGGTGCACTTCTAGCTATGGGAGGTTAAAGGAATCTATGCTTAAGGAGGTTGTTTTGATCCAAACACCGTTTGCCAGCAATCCTAGGAGTAACCCAGGAGGGCTCTCAAATTTGGAGAGAAATACGCAGAATCTGTTCTTATTCTTGCAGTGTGTGTGCCTGGCAGCACTCTCGTTATGCTTAGAGCAATAGCTAGCTTCAGCTTGGATGATGTAAAGGAAGGCATTGTTTTCTTACTAAAGAATTTACAGCTGAAATATACCAGGAGGTGGGAAGTGAGTGTGTAATGTAGGGGCAGTGTGAGAGCTGTCAGCCAGGGGTTGTTTTTCTTAATAGCAATCAGCATGACTTGCTTTTGTGGGGGGATCAGGCTCTCCTCCTGGGCATGCCCCCACACTGTTTATTGCATTTGTCACTGTGCTGCCTTGGGAATCTCTGGGTTTGACCTTGGTCTCCTTGCTGCCCTCCCTCACACACAGCTGAGCTCAGAGTGTGAGTGACCTCTCCATAAACTGGGCATCTCCTTGAATAGTGTCCCAGCACGCTGCACAGAGCCAGGGGTGGCAGATGAACACCAGCAATCTGATCCTGTGATTGTTTGTTGCTGTCTTGGCCAAAGTGGCCCTGGAGGAATTAAATAAGGGGAAAAATACAGATTAGTTGAAGAGTAGATGTGTGTGCAGAAGGAAAGCGCTCTTCCAGTGCTGCTCTGATCGGTAGCAGTCAGGAGATCATGCTTCCACCTGCACCCTCACGTGTGGCTGTGATCAGCCTTTTTAAGGTGAGTTTCACAGCTGCAGTAGGAAAATGTCCCTTTAGAAAATAAAAGCAACGACAAACCACAGATACCAATGTGAAGTTTTAGGGGAAGGAAGAGGATTTGGTTTTGTGCTGTATTTTGTTTTGAAGAGTGATTGTTTTTTTTAAACAGCAACACCCAACAAATGTAAGCAGATGTTTCACTTAGTGTACAGTTGAGAGGCTTTTAAGCATGGGTGTATGCAGCTGTACCAAAGGCATTGCATTTGTGACCTGTATCACTGCTACCACGTGGCAGCTCTGCTGTAGAAGACATTTTAGCAGTGTCTTCATTCAGGAAGCGCTGAGTAGTGTTGTTCAGCATGATGGGTCAACTTCCATCACAGATCCTGTGAGGGGAATAGCAGGAGTGGGCACTCAGCAGTGCCTGATGTTTGGAGACGCTGCTTCCCCTTCTGAGCAATAAATTAGACCCCAGTTTTTAATATTGCTGCTTACCAGCTTGCTGATACAGCTGATGTTATATTTTCCAATCAAATGTAAAGGTGATCTGACTTTAGTGCTCTGTTATCTACTCTCATATTATACTCTCAAGCTGAAAAGAAGTTGAACCGATGTGAAGTTTTTTTCTAGCTTTGTGTTCGCTTCAGTAAATGCTTAAAACAAATAATCTAATTAAACTCCTAATTGCATAAGAAAATAATTACTTTTTTTCTTTGTGTAATTTCCCCAGTCACTTAGTTTTTATCGCTCCTATTATAGAAGTTTTCATCAATTTATATTTCTCCACAAACAAACAAATCCATCTTGAATAAATCAAGATGGGTTAAATGTTGGGAAGAGAAGTAGAGGTGTAGAATGAGCCCATAATTTGAAAGGACAACAAAACCTTTTATTAACAGTTAGAAATGGTTGTTAAAACTACCCAGTTTCTGCAATCTTCAACATGTTGTCAGCATACATTGCTACTAAATGGGTTATTAGAGGTGAAGTGATTTGAAAAATCAGTTTACTTCTCATTAGTTATGCCCTATTTCCATTTTTAGTCTAGATAATGAGGAAAGCTGGATTTCAGTTTCTTTAGTCATTTTGCTTGTTTCTGAGAGTATATCAGAAGATGCTTGCTGAAAACATCAGGTTTTGATGGAATGGGAAGAGGCTGAAAGATTTTGTATTTCTGTTCTCCCACAGCTTATTTTTGTGTATGGAAAGTTGGACCAGCCTCAAATTGAGAGTTTTAACTATTAAAAATAAAGAATAAAAAACAAAACCCAAACAAATGTGTTCTATGTCTGTGGTGCTTAATTTGTGGCTACTGGTACAGATAATAACTAGATCTGTAAGAAGAATGCATGGCTGTGATCTAAGATGAAATAAAGATGTAATATTAAGTGGCTTTTGTTCTGAGGATAAAAGGTATGTTTACATTAGCTAAACTTAATTATTACCTCCTGCACTATGTGCTAAGAATGCCCCATGCCCCCACCTGGCTTCTTTCTTCCTTGTCTCAACCCCTCTGGTTGCCCCATAGCGATCGAATGGCCAGTGGCTTTACCTGGGCTTGTCTGGGGTCCATCAATGTTTAACTTTTCTGAGAGAGCACCGTCTAACAACCCTTGGCTGCTCTGTTGTGCATCGGATGAGTTGCTGTGTTTGCACTTGCTTTCCAAGTCAGACTGGAGAATAAACAACCAAGTCCAAGAACCTAAAATATGTATACAAATTCTGAAGCAAAAGAAAACCAAAGCAACCAAACCCATAACTTCACCTCCTCCTCCTCCCCCCTCCCCCAAAAAGTTAATTTGTGGGTTTCTGCAGCATAGAAATAAGTTCTGAAGGTTTTAATGTTGCCTTTGTTTACTGTAAGTAATGTTATTGTCTGGGGAAAATAAAATAGCGTTGTTTAATATATAGAGCTAAATTTAAGGTTTTGATGAGAAACATGAAGGTGGTTCTTTTTTTGACATGGCTTTATTTTACTTCTTTTGTATGCTTTTGAGAGCATGGATAGACTCTGTAAAGATCAAATTTGTTCACTTATTTATTGTGTTTGATTTTTGTTTTGGAGTGTGCTGAGGTCCTGTATCCTCTTCCTCTGTCTTGGCTTCTACCTTTCGTTTATAGATGAGTCAATATGTAGTGCCATACTAACCTGATTTTTACAGCAGGAAAGAACCTGTGTCAAAAGGGCAGGATATGGGAAGCATTATTTTGCAAATAAGATTTATTTATCCGTATATATGTGTATAAAACCAACAGAAGAAGTTGGCCGTTTGTTTTCATGATTATGTGCTAGTGACATGGTTTTAATGCTCGACTGCAGCTGAATGAGCATGTTACATCTGATGCCTTATGTCAGTGAGGCATCAGCTATGCTATGCTTGTTTCGTTATTCTGTTTTGTCACGTCAGTCTTCCCTGCTTCTCAATGCAAATAGGTCCTTAGGTTTAAAAGCCTCAGCATTAGCAGGGGACTGCTTTGGTGAGGAATCATGCGTGGTATCAGACTTAAGGTGAAAAAAATAAAAACAAAAACCAAAATAAATAACCAAACACTAACCAGATATCTGAGTTACCTGTCAGCTACGCGACCAGAATGGATTTCATAAGCAGACATTTCTGATGTTGTCTTAGCCCCTTGGATGTCTCGGCCATTTATCGTGTTGCTAACGAAAGTGTTGTCATCCTCCAGAAAATGAGTGTGCTGTCAAAGAGGAAAACATCCGTCTTGCTCAGGAGGTGGGCTGGAAACAGTGGGATTATTGCAGCCTTTACTGCTTACAAGACATCCAGAGCGTTGTCTTTCTTAGAATTAACCTTGTTTGTCATGTCGTGTTTTAGGCAACTGGTAGAAGACTGCTTTGTGTGCAGTCACACTATATAGTTACATGACCAATTATACATGGATGTAGCAAACATTTCACAGAAGCAGAAATGTATTCCCGGAGGTACAGCTACATTAGAGAATCATGCTTTTAGCAGTACAGAGTGAGCTTGGTTTGTTGTCAGATGGTTGTGAGGATATAGGAGGAGAAACAGCGCATGTTTTTGTTCACTTTGGTGTACCCAATTGCAGAGATTAAACCAAGAAGTTATTTATTCTTTGTACACTGTTTAGCAGAGCTGTAATGTACAGATATAAAATTGTTGCAAATATTTTGAACTCGTTCTTCTTAGATAAGCTTTTTATTTTTAAAATACGAATTCTTGCTGTTTCTGTTTTTTCCTTCTCAGTTGAGTATTTCTATATGGAACAAATGGTGGATGGGCCCATAAACTTCAAGGACTGTGTCTAAATCTTTTTAACACTTTGTGTTTGCTAAGGAAGTGCAAGTATAATACAAATTGTTTTGTTCAATAGCTTGATAGCTTTGCTGTAATCTGAAAAGTGCCTAAAGTTGCTGGGAAGCTGAATACATTCTGTGTCTGATGATTTCCAGGGGAGTGAGGTGTCTGCTATGTCTTAAGTGTAATTTAGCAAAGGCTCTTAATGTTCGTTCAAAATTATAATGTGTTTTCAATATTGAAATAAGTCTGTTGACATTGGAAGCTGACCTGTTAATATTTTGTATTAGTGCTTAGTCATGTAGTCTGTAAGACTTGAGAATTGATCGTTTGTGCTTTACCTCATGATTTGCATTTAAAAAAAAAAAAAAAAGGAAAAAAACAGATTTTGTAGGATTCACATCTGTAACTTGCACCTGGTCTATGTAAAAGGAATTAGCAGGCATAACACTTGACTTTCAGGTCATAGTACTGTTTCTGATATAAAAATAATGCACAGCGTTAGGGCAGCTATGAGGTGGTGTTGAGGCAGTGCTGTTACATCAGGAGTGCTGGTAGTCTGCTCTTTGTGGCATGCCTGTGGGCATTTGTAAAGATGATATAGAAAAAGCTCAAATGTGTATCTTGCTGAAATTTCTGGGGCTTGTGTGACTCAGGTGGAACAAGAAGTCAGAGCTTTGTCTTGGTGATTCTGTTATAGAAATACGCATTGATTTGGTAGCAAGTGTTTTTGTGTATCAGATTGTTTCTAATAATTTCACTTCAAACTAAAATCTCCCTCATAAAGATAGAAGGATCACCCGGTTCTGTAGGTATCAGCTGGCTGGCCAGGCCTGCCTGGAATGCAACGTGTAGTCTGTATTTCCTGTAGACCATGGAAGCAGTCTCCCTGTGCCTCATGTTTTTCACCCTGGATGTGGAATGATAGAATTTCTCTCTCTTGTTTTTGGTTTTGTTTTATATATTTAAGGTGCAAGCTGACACTTGCATTTCAAGAAAGCTTCTTGTCTGCAGCCATTAAAGTCTGTTGTAATGTGAATAATACATATATTTTTACATTTGAAAAACTAAGGTATTATGCAGTGTAAGAAAGGCTGAATTTAAAGCTCTGGTTTGCCATCCTTTACCTGGCATACATCTCCAAACTTGATTGTGTGAGCATTTTTGACAGGGTCTGATCCTGTTCACTGCTCAGGACAGCTGGGCCCCTTCTGTCAGTGGCCACAGGTGATGGTCAAATGTCTGCTGAGAGCGGATTGCAACAGAGGAAAGGCTGGCAGGATGGATAAGATTGCACTGCCTTAAGAGAGCTGCGTTTTGTTCTTGCCTCAGCCTCCAAGCTTCTTGTGTGAGGTTGAATGATTCTGTTAGACCAAGCTTCTGCAGCCAGCTGCTAATTGTGTTCTGTGTTTTGCCAAAGCTGAGATGCTACGGCATAAATTCTCAGTTCTTGTAACTGCAGTTTGTGTTTTATGTTCAAATTGTAGCCATGAACATGATGAACACTGTAAAAAATGAATTAATTCAGTTGGGGCCTAGGTGATTCGAGTTGAAGACCCAAGATTAACCAACACTTGTGGTACATCTATTAATCTCTGTTTCCTGCCTTTAAATTGGAGATGCATCAGTTTCTGAGTGCCTAGAGGATAAGGCTGTTATTATTGTAAGGCAGATGCTCAGTGCCTAAACAGTGAAAAAGATGGTGAAACTGCTAGTCTTCTGTTTGGGGTGTGCTGCAACCAAGGCCTGGAGCCAAGCTGGCTTCCTTTGGGTAAGCAGCCTTACTTTTGTCACTCTCTGACTTCAGTGCTCTGTTTCACCATCTTAACATTTCAAATATATTCTTAAATGTTACTTCCTAGCTGTCAAAGTAGCAAACCTGGAAAAAGAAAAAAGGACAACAACAACAAAAAACAGAAAAACCCCAAGAAATTCTATCGTATTGAATCCCACGTGAGTCAGCGCCATGCTGGGACCCTGTGAGGCAGGTCAGGCCTTCAGCACATAGGCTGTGCCCTCATGGAACATAGCATGAGGAGGAAACCCTCCCCTCTCCCCAAGTGAGCTTTTTGACAATTGGTGCTGGTGTTAAGAGCTGCTAGGGCCTTTGGAGAGGATAAGGCTTATGGGTTTTATGTTTGTACCATCTTCTGTAATAGCCTGCTTCAAGCGCTTGGCATAATGTCCCTGAGAAAGCCCCTGGGTGCAGGGAGAGCCTTTTGAGAGGAACATCTTTAAGGTCATAGCTTCTCAAGTGGTACTGAGGTTGCTTTAGTTCTGCTAACGCTGAGTGCAGAGAGGGATTTTTAGGCTGGATCAACCCCCCCGCAGTCTTGCACACGCCACTGCTGCAGGAGTGTGTCCAGAGAGATGGCACACAGGCAGCCATAGCTAAAGCCCTCCTCGCTCCATGTTGCTTGGGCTTACAAGTGTTTGTGCTGGTCTAAGAGTGGGGAATGGAAGAAAAAAAAACCTGATGCAGGTAGTATTACTGAATTGCCTTTTTTTATTTTTTTTAACCTTATTCCTTTCAGTGCATTGAACTGCAACTTGAACTTATTGTGAAAGTATGCTGGAAACATGTATTTGTCATGCAGAAGCAGCAGGCTTTTTGAGAGTCTTAAACTGCCGAAAGTTGAGTATATATTTTTGTCAGGATAATATTAGATCTGTTCCTTACTTCTGGGCTGTTTGCTTTTCCCTGCAAAACCTCCTTCTTTTGGCAAATTTCAGAACTGAGAAGCAGTGGAAGTTCCTAATGGAGTGACTAAGAATTTTAGTACACTGGTAAACCAAGAGGAAACTGAACTAGTTAGCGCATTAATTGAAAACATAAGGAAATACAAACAACAAAAAATACCTGCTCCTAAAATTTGACATACGACTTTCATCCAGAATGGACAAGGTATGACTAAAATTCAAGTGAAAAACAATCAAAACACAAGCACGCTTAAATGTGGTTGTTGCTGTTAACTCTGAATATTTCTGCATATAGGTTGTTGTGTAGCACATGGTAAATAGTAGAAAAAGGTGATAATGCAGGGTGAATCTGCTGGATTCACAGTGGCAAAAATAGGTGCTTTCAGAGGGAGCTAAAATAACATTAGAAAGGGGGATAAAGAGGTGGTGTTCCAGGTAAGTGGATTGCAGAGGCACATCTGCAAGGATGACTGATTTAAAAAAAAAAAAAAAAAAAGAAAAAAAAAAAAAGAAAAGAAAAAAAAAAAGAAAGAAAAAGTGGAGGAAGAAGCTTATTTCTGTTCTTTTGGTGGTAGAAAAGAACAAACTGTTTTGTATGGATTAGAAATCTTATTGTTGCAGTTAGAATCAGGATGAAGCTTGAAGAAATTAATGAAGAGTAAAATGAAGGTTAAAAAAGTAACTCATGAGATCTAAAAAGCAGCCGCAGAATGGAGCTTGAGTATACCTTAGCAGTAAGTTAGTTTTCTTTGAGGGGGGGGGAAAAAGTGAAGTGGAAGCAGTGCAGATAGATAATTCTGTCTTGACTTTGTGTCCTGTATTTTGTTGGTTGTTAACTGAGCAAAGCATATGAAATGCTACAGGACTGGGCATTTGCTGAAGCACAAGCTCTAGTGTGTTCTGAGGGTTTTGGAAAAAAAAGATATAATTGCAGCTGTGAAAAGAGAAAAAGTAAGATTTCCATAGCTGTTCTTTCAAATGTTTCTGTTAGAGCAGGCATTTGGCTTTGGGGTGAAACTGAATTTTTTTGGGCTCTGAAACAACTACATTTTGTGGGAGACAAGTTTTCTTGTGAGCATTTAGAACAACAGAACTTCTAAAAAAAAATCCTTGCCAATCTATGTAGTCCTCACAACTTAGACTAGATGTTGGTTTGTAGTGGATGTGTACGTAGCATAACTGTTTTAACGTCCTGTGTAGGTAGTGAACTTGCCCACACAAACAAACAACAATGTAATAGTTACTTTCAGGATGCCACCTTTAGAAAATAGCAGGTAGATAACAAAATCGTGGATAGGCTAGAAGAGCTTAGTTATCAGAGCCTCCTCACAGTTTTATGGTCACTGACGCCCTGAATTATCTGTTATAAAAAAGGACAGACAGGCTTATGATCTCACAGTTTCTCAAATTAACTTTTTCTTGCTCTAAAAATTTGCAAGTTTTCACTTGCATCTGTATTTTCAAAATCTGTATACATCAGTCTCCCAGACCATGTAGTTGTGTGCTGCTTTATTGCAGATCTCCTCTTGTATCTAGCAAAATAAACTTTCCAAGTGCATTGTAAGCATTTAAAAATACTCAGTTGCGATGAACTGTCTGTAATTAAAGAGGTAACAAAGGAATTTGCAGCAGTTTCCTTCCAACTGTACCCTGATTCTCCTTCGTGGTGCTTGAAAAGAATGGTATGGGAAGTACTTGCTTGCTGCTCCAGGCAAGCACCCCTGGGCTCTGGGATGCATTCCCTATCCTTGGCAGGGGGGAAGGGTGTTCAGGGCCTCCCTCTGCTGCCTGCATGCAGGGCTGGTAGTGGGGAGTAGCATCTGTCTGACAGAACGCTGCTCAGTTGCTGAAGAGGTGAAAACTCTTGTTCTAGCCACAGTCATTTGTTATCATCAGAACAGTCTCCCTGTAGTCTGACTTGTAAAGAATAGTCCTCTGGTTTTGGGCTTCCATTCTGTTTGTCTTTGAATCCTGAAATTGTTCCCTTTTGGTGCAGAAGGCACACTGCTTGAATTTCTTGTGATCAGACAATTTGATTTCAAATTGCAAACTGCTTTAAATATTTATGCCAGGAAGCATAAATGAGACTTTCCAGAGCTGCACGTTTTTGAGGAGCTAGTTATACAAGTATGTGCTTCCTAGACTTGTTCGTTCTTTGGTATGTCGGCCTTCTGTAGCAAAAATTTTAGCTCAGTGATGGCTTTAGAGATTACGAAGAGGGAAATTGAGGCTCTCTGCTCAGTTGGAAAAGTAAGACTTTCCTTTCTGTATTAAAGGAGATGAATCAGCTGGACTTTACATTTCCAAATTGTGCAAGGTGCAGTCTTTCCCTCCACTTGTTAAGTGTACCATAACTCAGAATATTTACATTAAGAAGGAGGAGAGGGGAAAAAAAAAAGTACAGCAGATGTTTGGAGCCTTCCGTGACGCATTTGTGGAGGGAGTGGAGAAGCTCTTGTTTAGTAGGGCTGGGCAGGACTGTTTGTTTTTGTACAGTAACTTATAAAATGTCTGTAAAGTTTCTCTCAGAATGAGACAGCTCAGGGAATGTGCTGACATAGAATTTCCCTTATGACCTCTGGTGACTGAAAAAGAAGTGGCTTTGTAATGACCCACAGGTGTGTACAGCGGAAGACTAAAGCTGAGAAAGTCCGTGCGTGTGTGTAGCTTTAATCTTTGACTTCAGATTTTGTCTATATTCATAATCTCATCTGGTTAGTATAATAAACTGCACTCAACATCTTTGGTTGACAGCTGAAGCCATGAGTAGAGAATGTGTGATGAAGAGGACCATGAACTCGTACATTAAAACTCCCCGTGAACTGTTTTCCCCCAAATTCCCATGTGTTTAAAAGATAAGTTTTGCTAAGTCCCCTTTGTAAATCCTTCTCCTGGGCTAAAACTGCAAAAAAGTTTGGAAAGAGGTGCAGAGAGGAAAAAGTGGTAGTTGAGCAGGATCCTGTGGTCTAACGTAGCTACAAAACAACTGTGTATGTGTTCCTAGTTACCTATGAAATATGTGGCTTGAGCTCTGCCAAGCAGTGGTAGTCATGGAATATCCAGAGCATGCCACATGATTTCCTCTTTTTTTTTTTTTTTTTTACCTAATTTTGGGGGCTAGGAAGTAGAAGTGAATGTTGAGCTGTATTGTTTTTAACTACTGAGTGCTGCTAAATCAGATGGAAGATCAAACACTTGCTCTTATCCTAAAGATTGTAATGCAGTTGTGACACAGAGCCAGGAAAAAGAAAGAAATGTTTAGAAATGGCACGTAAAATATAGCTGCTCTGGTGGTTTTGCTATTCCATTACCTCTGTGGAATCTCTAGCAGTTGCATCTTTTGAAGAGGAGAGCACATCTCAGACAGCAGACGTACAGCTTTTACTCCCTCCATCAGGATTTCGTACGGCAAGAAGTGTTTGTACTTCTGTCCCAGTTCTATCAAGGAAACGCAGTGGTGTGTATGTAGTAATTGTGTATAAAATGTTTTACTCTATAATTTTTATTAGTAAAATACATCCTATGTCAAAATGTTCCTGTAATTCTCAGTTGTCAAGAGGCAGAGCTAAGTATGCGTGTTGTGATAGTTTAATGCATTGAATCTTAAAAGAGAATTGCCTCCTTCAGTATAAGGACAATGCTTTTGTGAGGCGGATTAGGAACCGTGGAAATACAGAACTTTATTACAGGGGTGATTTAATAATTTTCCAATAAATCTTTGTGCAGTGTACACAGTGAATTTGTCTCGCATGCATTTGTTGGTGTATTCTTTTTCATGGCACTGATTTATGGAACATTTCAGTAAGTTTTCTTATGGTGTTTTTCCTTAAAAAACAAAAAATAAAGTAAAAAGCGAAGTATATTTCTGTGTAAGTGAAATAATCCACTTATTTTAAAATGGCTTCTGATGTTTATTAAGTACAGATAATTGTTCATCAGTGTGTTTGAAGATAGTGTTTCTTTGTGGATTTTTTCGTTTTTTCTGATAATTTTGGAATATTGTATGCCAACAGTGATGTAACTTCTGTCCTAAGAGCCTCTTCAACAAAGTTCTGTACCAGGATGATAGCATCTTAAAGAGCCTCCTGCACAGGCAAGGAACCCATCACCCCAAGGACAGCCAAAGCAAGCCTGTGTTTGTTGTTGGCTGCTGAATACACACCTGCTTCCTGCCCAAATGGTCCATCTTCTCTCTTGTAGGCTCTTTAAGCAGGCTAGTCAGGCTGGCTCTGAAGCTCTTCTATCTAGAGGCTTCTTTTCTGAAGCTTTCAGTTTCCTCAGTATGCTATTAACATATGCAGGAAGGCTCCCCAGGCAAACTCTGAAGTTGTGGGCTGGAGGAGGAATCTCCCTCTGGGGGCCTTTGCTGAGGAATGCTGTCTGCCCAAGTGGGTGGGAGGGCACCTCAGGCAGAGCCGGGCATGTCCCAGTGCTCCCGGGAGACTTTCACAGGCAGGATATGGCCATGGCACAAAACAGGTTTTAATTTTTAATATTCTTCCAGTATCTTATGGCTGCCTTCTACTCTGCTGTTTCAAAATAAGTGAATAGAATATTCTAAGGCTATCAGTTCAGCTTTTTTTTTTTTTTTTTACTTAGCAACTCTTAAGTGAGTTTCTTTTTTCCTTCTTCGTGATTTTTTTCCTTCTCTTATTCTGTTTCTCCATAACAAATTGTCACTGTCTTCAGATATTGTTTCATTGCCATTAGGCCTCCTAGCAATTAAGTTAAAGCTTTAAAAACAGGAAAACCATACTGTCTTTTTTTATTCCTCCCTTACTTTTCTTCTTATTCTTAAATTTTACAGGCCTTTTGATATTGCTGACATCTTAACGCCTTCTGGTTTTCTCAGTGATCAGAGTTGTAGATAGAAAGATGCTTCAGAGGAAGTGACCCTGAGTTTACATGACGAGGCTTTAAGAATTCAGTTAACCAGGTGTGTTCCTCAGGAACAGCATCTCACAGTGCAGTGAGAAAGCAGAACAAGGAGTTCACTGTAGAGAAACATGGTGTATTAAGAGCCAAGGCTCAGAGGTTTGAAGAAGTGGTATCTGTCTGTAACATGCTCAGAAAGCATTGCCAACTAATGGATTTTCATTGTATCTGAAAGTGGACCCTGTTATTTTAAGTGGTAGTTCTGCAGTCTCTTCAAAATAAAAGAGCGAGCGTGTGGATGGTTACATTTCTGGTAGGTCTGTATCAACACACTTAGAGAGTGCAAAAGGTGCATGAATATTGAAATGCTTTTCCAACCCACTCAGTAATTTTTTGTGCTTCTTTTTTTCCTTTTTGTGTAAAAGTTCTTGATTCTCCATTCAACTGAAGGTCCACACTTGAGCAGCTTTCCTTCTGAACGACCAGTGTCTGTGCTTCAGTAAAACACTGCCCAGATTTGCAGGCTAGATAGCTCCTATTTGCTGCCTTAAACTGTCAAAAGAACTTCAGTAAAGAAGGGAGTGTGGTGAGCGGGCTTGTGTGCCACTCACAGCTTCCTTTTCCATGTATATTTGTAACATCAAGGGCAAGAGAGGTATTGAACCTGTTTGGGTATTTTCTGGGGAACCTTAGTATGCTGTCTGGCCAGATATTAAAAGCTTATGTATGCAGCTTGCAAATTTCCTGTTTTCAGTTGGGCTGGGATAGTCTGAGCTCAGTGATGTTGGGCTTCTGTAGCTGGATATGGTAATTAAAGAAAGCTATTTAAAAATCCTTAGGAGCAGGGAGGAGTCTGAAAGTTAATATCCTTTTGGCAGGAGAATATGGCTTGACAATCATGTAGTGGTCAGTGTTTTCCTGAGCTTGAAAGTTTCTGGTTAACCACTTAATTCTGTGAGGGCATGCAGAACTTTGAAATGCTTTAAAATTTACCAATGCATGGAAAAAAGGGCAGAGGAGAAGTGTGCTTTGGAGCTACCAGAAGGGGTTAATGTTTGTGCACAGCTATGTGCTTGTTACCTGCAAGTTAATGTGCATGTTGCTTTTCTACCTAATGCTGACACAAAACTGGTCTGTTGAGCCAGTAGGATAACTGATTAGCTTTTTCTCCATGAAACTCTGAAGATACACTTTCGGTGGCAGTAGATATGATGTCTTCCAGAAGAACCCTCAGTAAATGGAAGGAAAGCTAGCAATCAGTTTTGATTAACAGATCTGCATTCAGTGACTTAAATGTCCTCGATTAGCCTGTTTGCTGCATTTAAATATGCAGTTCTGTGTAAACGGAACGTGGTGCTTGGGGAACAGAAGGAGTCTCTTGAATGCTGAAGACTGAGATGGAAGGTAGAAATGTGCAGGAGATGCACCTGCCCCCCACACCAGTCCTTAGGCGCAGTACCTGTGGGATTGGCAGTTTCAGTTAGCTGTGGGGTGATGGGTGTTTCCTAATCAGATAAGGGAATAGAATGTGTGTGTGTGTGGAGGTAGGATGCTGTTATTAGTGTTTGGTTTCTCTTTACTGCCAAAGAAAGTCAAGCATGTACAAAACAGATTTTTCTGGATTATTTAGCGTCTGCTCATTTAAATCTGCATTTTCATAGTGATATTTGCTTTGTATGTGTGTGCACAATAGTTACTTCTATGTTGTTGGTAGTGTTTTATTCTTTCTTGTGAAGGCACAGTTCTTTGGTACCAGAATATTGTGGCTTGCTTTGCTGACTCGCTCGTGTTGCTCCTTTGGCCAAAAGCTTCAACTTTGCATGTACATCTTTCTGGGTTACAGATCCTGGCTTCGGGGGAGACTGACTGATTGAGTGGAGGGTTGGCCTGCCACGTAAGCACGCAGTGAGAAATGAGCTTTGGGCGGCTCTGTGGCTTTAAGTAGCGGATCTGACAAAAGCATATGGAAAATTCATGCAACAGGGATACTGTATCAAAACAAATCCTGTAGAGAGGCAAACCCAGGGCTTTTCCCTAGCTTCTTCCCTCTCGTTTTCTGCATTGTTTGCTTCTCATCTTCTGCATCTTAAATGATTCATTTATTTTTTTTTTTTTAAATCAACATAATTTGCAAATACTGAACAGTTCCTCAAAGAGCTTGAGCCAAAATGATTGAACTTGGAAGGGAAATGTTCACATGGAGAGATAGCATCAGGGAGGTGAGGCACACTGGAAAAAAACATGGTTTCCTTTCTGCTCACTAACTACTTAAAAAGAGAGAGCATGTTGTACTAACACATCAGAAAGAGAAGTCCTGTGTAGAATAATCCTTTTATTATTTTTATTTTTGCAAATGTCATAGCTTAGATTTATAGTCTTCCAAAGGATGCTTGGTTTTATTTCTGTGCCTTCTGACTACTCAGACTCCCACCTGTCCCCAGGTATGTTTTTGTTGTGTTACTTCTGAAACTCCATGGAAGGTTTGGAATCCACCTTCTTCCTGAGCTTAGGGAGCAGAGGCTTCCTCTGTTTGCACAGAAGGGCTTCTGTTGTTTGTGGTGAACTGGCAGAGGTTTTGAGAACTGAGAAGGAGTGGAAAGAAAACACATGCAAGCAACAAATAAAACAATCGCCTTTCATAGCAAGCAAGTCTGTAACTGATCTTGCCAACTTTTTTTTGTAGGCATTTTCTTTTCTTTTCCCCTCCCTTTCTGCCTCAAATGTTTTAAGAACTGTTAGACATAAGCAGTACCAAAAATAAGTAATTTGCAATTGTCAATCTTTCTGCATATGCAATATCCAAGCTTCTCAGTGCTCTGTGTTTGACTGTTACTGTTGTTGGTACTGAACCATTCATACAGCCTGCTCTCTTCTGTCTCTGCCAGAGAGCAATGAAGAAAATCACCAGAACTGACTTATGCATTTCTCCTGTCATTTTTCTCCTTATTTTCCTCGAAGTGGTCCAAAATCAGCAACAATTGAACAATAACATTTTTTACCATCTGTCATTTGGGCTCCGCTGTTCTTCTGTTGTGCTTCTTTTAGCTGGCCCTGTAAGATAAGGTGATGCTGCTGCATCCACTGCAGGGCAAAAAGATGAAATGTGGAAGAGTTGAGCAGGATCCAGACCTGACCAAGCTGTGTGGACACGTCCTAGCACTAAAGCCTGAGGAGCTGCTGTGGCCAAGGGCTTTGCTGGATCAGGCCCTGCAGTGGTCATTTAGGGTCATGCTGGAGATTGTAGCCAGGTCTTTCCTGGCTATCCCAGGCAGCAGCATTTCCACTTGACCTGTTGTTTTCCAGCAGAGCCCTTTCCTAAAGTCTTTGAGCGACATGGCTCTCCTTACAGATTTTATTTATTTATTTTATTTGCTTCATAATCATGGGGCATGACCAGGCAGAAAGTACTGTGCATTCTGAGACCTATTTGGCATGCTCTTCTTTCTGACCGTGGCAGGGTTATGTTGCCTTTCGTTTGAGGGAGGCTCTTCATGGTGAATGAATTATTGAAATGAAGTGCCTGAAGGTACAGTTAGGCTTCAGCTCATGCTGAAAAGTAATTAACAGCTGGGTGTCTTCCTGCTGAGAATTAATTCCTTTCAGTAGTGCCCAGGTCCTCCTCTGTGTCCCTGCAACTACATCAGTGTTTCTTCAGCTGAGCGTGTCTATGGCAAGAAGCATGGCAAGTATCTCTCTAAATGTACTGGACCTTGCATACAGCGGGCTCGTGCTCTTCATTCAGTTTCTAAAGCAAGTGCTGGGAGCGCTGGCTGCAGGTTTCCCATCTGGCTGCAGCCTCCCCTTCGTTCCTGGGGACCTGTGCTCGCCTAGTCTAGGAACCACAGAACATGAATCATGGAGATTACATCCTCAGAAGAAGGTAAAGGGAACAGGGCTTCTGGCTGCTTGAAGGTGGGAAAGGCTTTTTTTCATTGCTGTTGCCATCTTTGTGCCCAAGTGTGTGAAGGAACTCAATGTGGCTATGCGGTGAAGCTTGTTGCGAGTTGATTTTTTTTTTTATGTGCCTGTGTGAGAAAAGGGTGCTTTTGTAAGTGGATTCGAAAATATTCTCCTGTTTCATATGTAAATCCAAACGTGGGAACTGCATATCAGCTAGCTTTGCACTTGGAAGCTGTACAGGGCTAACGGTGAAGCAGCATAGGTTGAGTGAAACCATGCTCTGGCTTTTTGTGTCCTTGTGCTGCACAGCTGTTAGCAAACCACTGAGGAGTCCTCTAGGAGGGAGGATACGGGGGCTGAACCTCTCCTGGTGCATTATTCCTTTGCTCCCCTGGTAGATCTCTGATAGATAACACCTGGCTTTGTTTTTTTTGGAGCTGTTGTAAGTCATACGAAACAATCATTGTAACAACAACACAGACTTGTATATTTGAAAAGCCCATTGGAAAAAAAGCTGAATGTTTTTCCAGAGATACATCCAATCTTTCCACCTCTTTCTGTTCAGAAATTACACCTCAGAGATCATTAATACAGTAGTACCTTTCCAAGTTAGTGTTCATTTCACCCCCTCCATACTAACCCTGATGCTGTGTTGCTGAGGAAGTGAAGAAATGCTCTGGAACTCACCCCATCACCCTTGATACAGTGACAAAACAAGTATTAGTTTGAGGTTAGGTAGATAAACATACTCCGGAAGCATAGTTTTGTCCATACCTGTCTGTAGCAGCTGATGTTGGAGCATGCTGCTAAGGGGAAGAGGTAAGTATTCCAATTGAGTTGTCCTTGCTTCTTCCTAGTTATTCCTTTCCATTTCTGCTTAAGGCTCATGGAAATGCTATGTATTTCCTTACATGTTGTTTTATTTGCTTTTTGGGGGGAGGAGTTTGGTATAAATCATGAAAAATTATGCACATTGAAAACTAGCTTAAAAGAGCCTCTGGAAATTAGGAAAGTAGATACGTGGCTTTTTTATTCGATATTGTTGTGTACTGCTGCCTGTATTGAGCTGAGGCTTTTTTTTCCCCTTTTACTTTCAGAGAAAAAAAGAAGTGTGTACTCATGTCAAGAGCATAATAATTTTTGCTTGTTTTCAGCAGGTGCTTAAACACATTTGTAAGTTCCAGCTTATCACAGAACAATTCACCTTCTATTCCCTGTATGTAAATTCATAGCGGAGGACACAAGGACTGGTTTGAGTGTATAAATTAAACCTTTCATAAGTGTGGAATTCCCATTGAGAGACCAGGCCTAAAAATACCAAATGTTTCCACAAACAATTCCTGTGCACAGCATGTTGAGTAATACGGCTACAGTAAGGAGAGAGCTTCTACTGACAGTTTCCCAAATGAACGCAGGAGTCCAAGCTGAGCTTGTTTATATATAGTTTTTATTATTGGTCGTATGATTTTACCAGAAATACGGATGCATTTGAATCACACAGCTTAGTGACAAGAAATGACTGTTTGCTGCAGGATGGAAGATGTTTGTGTGGCATAGATGCGATATGGTATCTTCCCGCTAATGGCTTCAAAATATTTTGCAGAATGCAAATGATCAAGTTAAGGCATGTAAACAAAAGTTGTCAGACTTCTTTTCAAGGTAGGTATGTGAATTATGTGTTTCTGTAATGTGACTGGAGTTAAAAAGGAAATTCAAAAGATAGAGCTAAAGCATGGGTGACTGATCTTTTGGCTTACCTCGGTCACATTGAGCAAAGAGGAATTGTCTAGGGCTCCAAAAGTAACTCTTCCAATTTATTTCCATGGGAACTACAACAGGTATGAAGAGCAAAATAACTCTATTTGATAGAGCAAATTCTCAGCTATGGAACTTTATTTTTTCAGTGTAATCCACCACCATTAGCTATGCATTTGCACCAGAGCCTGCATGCTATGCTTGTAAAAATCTGCACCAGTGGAGGTGACCCACTGCTGCCTCTACTGAAATGCACCATCTCCTGCCTTGCTGTCCTTGCATCTTCATAAACATTCAGCAGGTGTCGATGAATGTCATCGAGTGCCATTTTTTCCACATGGAGGAATTCAATTCTACACCTTTGTTTCATCCGCATTTCCATGTCAGACACCATTCTGTCAGACTGCCCCTCTGCTGCTGTCTGTCACATGGCAACAAAATGTAATGGAATATTGGTGGGAAGGTTCAACCTCTGCTGCTGTACCACCAGTACTTGCCTCTGATGTTGTGGGACAACATATGTGTACAATTATTTGCCATCACTTCGACACTGACAGTTGGGTTGTTGTAGACGATGTCTGTGTGCCTGGGGACTCTCTGCAATGAGAGCTGCTGCCTTTATAGTGTGGGGCTGGGAGTGGCTGTGTTCCAAGCCATGCTGGGCCTTGTGTGGGCTGTTGGTAGGACGTGCCTGAGCTGAAAGGAATAAAGGAGCTCCAAAAGGCAGGCAAAATTTCTTCTCAACTAGTACAAAATCTTGTAGAAGGAAACCTGAATTGGTTCATTTTCAGGTTTCAATGTGACCAAAAATTTGGGTGCCTGCTCATCCGGAACACAAAGTTCAGCATGAAAATTATTGGGATTATGAGTTCAGGTACTTGCTGGTGTTTATGTCAAGTAGTAGCATAAGCGTATTTGTGCTGCATTAAGAACCCTGATTTATTTATTTGTTTTTCCTTACCGTGCCTTCTTTGGAAACATCCTAGTCAAGTGACCATATACAAAAGTGATGTAGAGAAGCTGTTTATGGTAATATAAATGATGGCGTAGATTCTTCTACCACCTATAAGTTTTCTCCTTGCTTGTTGGGAAAGACAGCTTTTTTTCCCTCTTCTGAATCAGTTAGTTGATCTAATTTGTATTTCTGCTTGTAATAGTCTTCATGATATGCCAGGCTGTCATTCATGAGAGACATTTTTGAGGGGTGTTGTTTTTTTTTTTTTTTTTTTTTTTTTTGTTTTTTGTTTTTTTTTGGTTCATTCTTCCATCGATGCCACGTCTAGACTAGGGACAGTGCAGCTGTTGGGTCAAAGGCACTGATGGCTACTCTGGAGATGGTCAGGTGCCTTCCAGCCTTTGATCATTGTGGTGGCCAATGCTATTCTGTTTAGTCCTGGTAAAACTCACTGAAAATAGTCAGAGGTTTGTGCATACTAACATCATCGTCTTTCCAAATATGATAATGATGTTGGTAGGAACACAGAAATTCCAAAGGCAAACACAGTATTGACGCAAGTGTCTTCTCATGGGACATCAGCACTGAGTTTGTTCTGAGTTATTCCTTGTACGTACCTATACTTCTAGGCCTGTAGTATTCTCTGAAAAGCAGCTTTATTAGATGTGTGCTTTCTGAGCTCTCCAACTAGGTTATCTTTGATATTGTAGTCATAATTGAAGTCATATCTAGAAGCAAGATAGCCCAGGTCATATATATGTGTGGGAATGATAGAGGGGAGCAGGAGCACGACAGGGGTCTGTGGAGGAATCGGCTCTGTGTAGTTTACTTCCCAGTATGGAAAATGACCACATCTATGTATAAATAAAACTTCCAAAGGCCTTTTTGCAAACCTGAATTTTGTATTTGCTTGAAATAAAGGTAGTGGAGAGAGATATGATGTTACCAGAGATTATGGAATACATTCTTATAGGAGTACGCATTGTCCTGTTCTGAAGAAGAAATTCTTTTTTTTCAAGTTATTGGTGTGACTGAACTGCAGATCTGGAAATACATACTAAAAAAAATCTAAGAACCAAGGACAGACAGTTGATGATAAATAAATAAATAAAAGCCAGAAAATCCCCCCCAAAACAAAGACAAACAACAAAACACAAACACAGCCCAACGCAAGTGGATCCAGATGGAGGAAGTGGGATCTATATTGTGTAGCTGCAGAAAGACTGTCCAATGTTTATCCCTGTTTCCCATTATTTGCAGCACAATGTGAGGAATTCTCCTACATTCATATACTGGAACTGGGAGTAAGAAAGTAGTAATGAGTCTGTTGTCAGTGTGTTGTGCTTTCTTTAATTTTTAGCATCATCGCTGTGTTATGCTGCCTTGAAGGACAGAATATATCCTTTGTCCTTATTCAACATTAGCAGAACTAACAATGATGCATGCAGTTGGCAAAGACCTAAATAACAAAGTCCCCATTCATTGTTGCAGAGTAGTTTGTTTTAGCTTTGTGCATGGTGCCTCTGTTGCATAAGCCATTCGTGGTATAATTTGGGACATCGCATAGAATAATATTAGGCATGAATATCTAGTAGTTGTGCTGTTGAGTTGGGGAAAGAATACCTTGGTGCACTCTGGGATAGGCCTTCAAACGTTTGCTGAACTGAAATACTTTGACCCATTCCCTTGGCAGCATCATATGGCAAATGCTAACAACAATAACGTGTGAGTGCAATCGATGTCCTACTTGCAGAAATATATACAGTTTTACCCTTCATGAACCTACTGCCAGCGTAGGTGGTTTGTCAGGTGGAATAGATAGAATAGACAGATAGGAGAAAGTTTATCCTGAAAATATGTGAGTATGAGTTACCAGTCTCATGGTGTAACAGCAGTGTTTTAGTGGAGCTGTAGGAACTACAAAGCAAATAAGAATTTTTGTCATTGAGCTCTGAAAAGTTGCTGCCATTAGACACTGTTTGTCCTGAAGGTAAATCCACCTGCCTTTTGCAATTAGCATTCTGAGCATGCAAAACAGTATGAAGTAGAATGTTTTTGACTGCAAGGGAAGGCAACGCTAAGAAGTTAAAAAGAGCCCTTAAAATACATCAAATGATGATGATACTGGAAAAACTGCTTTGCTATCCTGAATGCTGTTTGACAAAGAAGTAACATGCTGCATACGACTCTTCAGTTAAAGTGAGGAGTCTCTGCACTGTGTTTTGAAGGAAGTAAAGAAATAAAAGCAGGCATTTCCCAGACTCAAAGATTGCCTTTGTTTTGTCTGAACTTTGCTAGGAAGGCACTGGATGTGTTCTGTTTGGCAAAAAGAAGTTTATTTTTCTTGGCATTTGTTACCACGTGTCCTCAATGTGATCTTGCAAAGTGACTGGAGATGCTGGAGACGCTTCAAGTAAAAACAGAATTTTATCAGCCAAGCGATGGGTTAATTTGCTCATTGCTGAGTAAGCACAAACAAAAAATGATCAGCATTAACAACCAAGCGTAGACTGGGAGATTAATGTCATATACTGTGTTTCACTTGTTTCTCTAGGATTTTTTGTGGTGTGCTTACAGTTACAGAAACCTGAGGGTTCATCTCTGTGTGGGTGTTCTTCATAGTGCTCACTTTCAAAGGTGGAATTAAAGGAAGAAAATTTTGGATCACATTTCTGTTGATGTATTTGAGCCCTTTTTTTTTTTTTTTTTTTTCCCCTGTTTTCTTGTCTTTAGTTATGTGGTAACCAGGATAGCAGTGGTGTGTTATTCTTTAAGCTTATCTGGGAACAAGACTTCACGATGAGTAGGAGGACGCTTACAATTCCTGTGTTTTACCTCTTAGGCACTAAGTTCATGTACTGTTGTGTTTTCCAGAGCTATCACACTTCATAGTGATTATATATGACATTAACATGCGCTGTTAGTTTTACTTCAAGACCAAACCTGACACGTTAAGTCGATGACAGACTTGGCCTGAGAGGGTCATATTTGTACACTGTCTTCAACTGTAGCCTGTTCTACGTTTCCCCATTTTTTGGGGGGCTGGCCATCGCAGTGGTGAATTATAAATACTGTTTGAGAACCTAGTTCCACTGTCACTATAATTTTTTTGCATTCATAAATAGAGGTGGATAGGAATGCTGGTAACAAAGTTTGGGTCACCTTGATGTTTCTGGGGGCTTCTTCATTTGACTGTAAAATTGAAAACACCCAGCTGAATCAAGTCTTCTGTACTTAGGCAATGCGTAAGTAAATAAATGAGTTCTTGTATTTGGGAACTAATTTGAATGTAAAGGAGACATGACTGTAAAACACGGGGTGCTCCACCTTCATGGCCATGTTTATACTGGGACAAAATAGTCCTCTGTGTTTGTTCAGCATTACTCATTTTTTTAAAGTATTTAATTAAGAGTAGCTTTTAGCTGTGAGTAGCTAGGCTTTGTGTATGGAATTTGCATGTCTTGCTTGGCTTCCTAAAGAGGCAATACTCAAGTATTATTTAACTATCAGATTTCAGGCTGAGTATTTTGAGTTCACTTGTTTTGCAAGCCCCTGAAATTGCTGTAACTGAGAGTAAGGAAGCAAAAAGTGTAGTTTATGCTTTTGATAGCACTATGTATGTAATCAGCACCTCCTGTTTAATGAATTAGTTGACTGTTTCTTTCATACATCAATAGGAGGGAAGACTGCTGGGATAATCAGCAAGTGTTGGCAGAGGGATTCAGCAATGTATATCAGCTAATATTTCCTTTAAATAGGTTTTCTGTAGACTAGATCAAAATTTTAATCGTGTCTCTCTGTGTGTCTAATTATTTTCCAGAAATGGAGTCAAGTTAAATATTGTGATCTGTTCAGTACTTATGTTCTTAAATGTGAAGGAAGCACGTTGAGTGATTTTTATTTCCCTTCTCCAATGCAATCGCAATCTACAGAATAAACTCTTAATTTTGATTTAGTTTTTTTTAATGTATTTGAAGGCTTTTCTTTCCAAAGAATTTTTCTGTAATGTCAGTATCAATACCTTTTTTTTTTTTTTTTCTTGAATGGTAATAAGAATGTTCTTATTGCAGATACCAGTTGTGCTTGTAATGTAGTAAGTACTTGGGTTCACCAACACAGAAGCAACAGTGCACACAAATGACTTGAAATTGTTGAGTCTGAATGTGTGTGTACTCATCCCATTTCTGAAGGCTGCCAAATTCTAGATGCCATCTTTCCTGGGAACTAACCAATGCTCTCTGGCATGATTTTAACTTCCCCTTATGTCTATATTTGAAAAAAACATATGTGTAGTCCCTAAATGAATATAGTGGTTAACAAGCTATGGATTACAACCCACAAAACATATTTTCTAAAGTAAGTTTCACAATGCCTAATGGAAAACAAATATCAGTGCTACTAAAACAAGAATATTGCTGTACATGCATATACTTCATGCATAAGAAAAGCTGAAGGAGAAATCCCCTTCTGAATTTTTCTTGACTCCTCTTCCTCCTCTTGGCTTTACTTTGCTAAAAGTCTGGGGAAATAACCTGTTTGTTGCTGCACCCATATTTCCCTGATAGGGCAGGATGCTTGTATGGTGGGAACTGCAAGCTGCTTTCGTTACATCCCCTGTCCTCCTCATACCACCTGCTTGATGCTCTTGGAAAAGATGAGGAGCAGACCCAGGCTGGGAAGGAGTGTGCTGGATAGAGCAAATTTTCCTTCGGTCAGCAAATTGCCAAGCTTGCTTGCAGTTCTTGGCTGCCCATCCTGGGTAGCGCTAAGTTAGGGTGCTAATTCTGCTAGCAACTGCTAGCTTGAACACAGCACAAAATTAGGGGTTTGATTACAAAGGGCTTGTGTTTAGTAGTGTTCTTAACCTCAGGGGCTCAGTCTTGAGCCAGGGCTTTCTGAACTTGGCTTAAACTATATGATTTTTGAAATTTCAGAAGGAAGGAACCTGAGATGTGTTTATTTGCCTTCTTTCATCTGTTACTTGCATATTTGCTTCTTCCATATGATCATACTGTTGTGAAAGTCAAGAACTTAAGAAGAAAATGTGAGATTTCTGTAACCTTTTGATTCCTCCGTCAAACCTCTTGAGAAATTGTCAAACACTGCCAAGGTTTATGACATAACTAGAGAACTTAATACATTTTATAATTGCCTGATGTTCCAAGTAGAAGAAAAAAAAGATCAGTTGTAGAATAATATATAATCACGCATGCATATTAACTTTCAGATGCTTATGTAAGCACTCTTAGTTCTGGTAAGTGGAAATTGTTAGATGAGATGGTCAGCACTTCTGATCTGAACCACACCTTCCGCCCCCCCCCCCCCATTAGTTTCTCAATAGTTTGTTGATATTGGTGCACTTTCCATTTAGGAAATTGAAGATAGCTGCCTCTTTTGATTACAGTGGCTACTGTGGAACATCTACCCATCTTTCAGAGTTCAATTTTTTTTTTTCCATTTTGTACCTAATAAAACAGCTTTGTATATGCATGCATACCCAATATATATATTTTATTCAGTTAAGAAAATTGTAGTTACTGATGTGGGAAGTTACTGTGGTTTTTTGATATATAACCTTATACAAACCAGAAAGAGCTCGCCTTTCTTGTTTCAAAATGAGTTGAAGCATGGCTCCTAGGTACTTTCCAAATGAGTACATCATGACATCTCATTTAGTTAGCCAACACAAATCTCACTCAGTACCAGCTGTTGTTACCCTGTCAAGTACATCTTGTGAAGCCAAAGGCCGTATCTGCCATGCACTTGTATAAGGTTTTGGATATTTCAAGAGAAATGAGGATTGATGTGACACTTATAAATAAAAGTATGACCACAGCTTAACATTGTTTATTTTTCTTGGGCTTTGGACCATATGTGCATGTGTGGGATATAGAAACTTTCCACCAAGCAAAGCCCAGTATTACAGCAGTCCTAATCTACTTCCACAGAGCAACAAAAGGAAATAACCCTTTCAGTTAAGGCTGTCTGTACTACAAAACAAAAAGTGTGTGCCCAGCAATGGTTCTAATAAATTGGCAAAAGCTGTTGTATCTAAGCTCAACAGTTGCTTTGCATGAGATGTGAGTCCAAAGTAATAGTGATGCATGTGCTGTGGACAAGGCTTTGGTAAATGAAAAGTAGGGTAATACTGTAAGTGCTGAGATGTTCCATGCTGTCTGAATTATCTCTTTGGAAGGCTACAGTTCTTAAAACCCTTCTACTCACTGTGTTGCCAGTAAGAGCCAAAAGAATGTGTCAGTGCTATGGCTGAGATCTTCACCAAGGGTGTAGCCCTACAAATTTCTCATAAAGCTATAGTAGTTATAACAAGGTCTTTGTAATCTCCCAGGCTTGGAGAACATTTCATCTCTGGACTCACGTTGCAAGCTGCACTGTGAAAGACAGAACGTATGTTAGAGTACTCCTGCCTCCACCAAGACATGATGGTTAGTAAAGAAAATTCTCCATAAAATGGAGCTCTGGGCATCCAGGTGATGGCAGGGCCCCTCCAAGTCCTAGAGCAGTCCAGAGACAGGAGGACATAGAATGGTTTTTGAAGCCACCTGTGTTGTTCTGTGATCTGTGCTTTGTGCCTTAGAGGCACAGTAGTTTGTATCCCGAATTTTTAAGACGTTACTGCGATGTCTTTCTTCTTACCTAGTCTTACTTCCTTTTTCCACCCTCTCTCTGTACATGAAACATAACTTACTCAACCTTGATAGAAGAGCAAAATTTGATGTTGTCTTCATGGATCGCTGAAGCTTGGAGATGTTTGTTTGGAGCAGGAAGGCACTGGGAGTGTCCCTATTTTATTGGAGTTCAACATGGTTGACTCTTCACATCTATCTTCTCTCCCTCATTGTGTGGCATGGGGAAATTAGGAGCAGCGACTGAGAAGAATAAATAGCTGGTGGAAACCAGAAAGGGCTGGAAGGAGAAGAGTGAGCACAGAAAAATAAAGGGAAAATTGAATTTAAATAGTAACAGTTAGATACAGAAAGAAAGCTTAGATGTGGAATGGTAGGAAAAAAAAAAACAAAAAACACTTTTTATAGGATAAACCCAAGCTAAATCCCAGTGAAATGAGAGATATGATTCATTTGTTTGAACATCTGATGGGTGATGGATCTCTGCGCTCCAACAGAAAGAGAGCTCTGTTTTGTTAGGTATGGTATAAGAAACAAACTAGTTTTTAGCCCCAACTGCTAGTAGTTTATGTAGACAAAATACACATGTGAGAGGGAAAAGCAGTATTGTTAACTTAGCAGCAGGGCACAGAGAAGCTAATTGCAGCAAACAATATGTGTTCTCTGCTGGTACAGTGTAGAGAAGTCAGAGGTGATGTTCCAGTAGATTTTTGCAGTTAGACCTTGTGGTATCTAATTGTGAACTACTCTGTTCTGTTTTCTCTGTACTGCGTTACATGGACTTTGGTTTTTTCCTTGGTTCAGGTGACTCGTGGGACTCGCATTGCTACGTCACTGTTTACTGTTCAGCTGTAGGCTTACTGTGGGCCAGGGTGTACCTGACCTTCGCCCAGGATTACTGGGGACATCGAGACCAAAGCCTCTCCTCTTTGTGTATTTTGAAATTAAAGGGACTGCTCCTCTCTTGGTGGGCACTTGGTGCTGGGAAAGAGTGAAGAGGTCTGCATAAATGCAGTCACAGGGGCTGAACTAGATCCCCAAGAAAGGATCTAAACAGCTTGCCCTGAAACAAAGCTGGCTAGGGCTTGATCACTTCTGACAGCATCTAGCATCTTCCTACATGTATGTATATTGTCATCGTATATATGTGTGTATATGTGTGTGTGTATATATATATATATATATATATATACACACACAATGAAGATAACTTATGAAATGAGCAGCATGGATGCTCTCTCTCCCCCCGACCCCATACGATTTATAACATCACACACTTATGTTCTGTTCAAGTGCATTTCTTCGTCAGAAATATTTTCCCTCAGTTTTGGTACAATCTTTGGTCTTGTAATTCACTATTCTGTTGGCCATGGATAAGGAAAAGTTTCTTTCCTGTTGGCATTATCCTTCTGCACAATTGAAGACTCTTTGTCTCCCTTCAGTTTTCTTTTGTTTAGATTAGATAAGTAATTTATCCTTTCTCTGCTCTTCTCGATGTATCTTGCAATCTGTCCATGCCTTTTTCACTGCAGCAACAAAAATTGACCAAAATGCTCCTGCTTACACCCATTTATAGAATCATAGAATCACCAAAGGTTGGAAAAGCCCTCTAAGATCAACAGTCCAACTGTTCACCTATTTCCAGTATTTCCCACCGAACCATGTCCCTCAGTACAACAGTTATGGTGGGTACAGCAGAAGGCTTTCCTCACAGATCGGTGTTGCTATCTGTGCATTCCAACACAATATTAGCTTTTCTGCAAGGATTCCATATTGTGCACTGCTGCTTCTAGCTCTCTTTCTCAGAGCTACTCTCTAGCTGTGAGAGCAGAGATGGAGTGGTTGATAAAAGGTGGAAAATTAGGTTGTGAGGCTAGAAATAGGATCGTGGAATGGGAGGAAGGATAACAATTACTCAGTTAGTTGGAGGAAAACGATTGGACTAAAGAGTGCAAAAATATTTCAATGGATTGGTTTGGAGGAAAAAAAAAAAAAAAAAAGACAAAGCTTGGAAGACTTCATGCATATGTTTTCCATGGTCACTAAATTTGATGCCAAAAGGATTTCAGCAATAAATGTGCTGCAGTTTAGCTTGGGTGTAAACGATATGACCTGACTGAGACTAGGAGATAGCCAACAGAATCTGTTTTTGTTGTATGTACAAGACAGTACTATTATTGGTATTAGCGTTAAAAGTATGGATGTCAGCGTTTCCTTGGTTGTGTGCCTGAATGCTGTCACTTTATAGCCCAAGTAGTTTGACCTTTTCATACCCTTTGTTCAAAGAAATTTCTGCTGAAGTAATTTTTATATAAAGTGCTAGAGAAACTCTGTTTTATTTGCGTGTATCTTCTTTTGAATGGTAACAGTAATTTTGCACGATTGAAGAAATGGTACTTTACAATTTTCCCTAATTTTTTTGTCTCACATTTGGAATGCCAAAGTGTTACTGCTGCATTGTGGTCTGGGGCGGGTACACATGCAGAATGGGATGTTCTTGGCTGCTTAGGCTATGTTACATGTGCATAGTGAGTTTCTGCTTTCTGAAGAGAGGGGAAATCCTCACTCATTGAAACAATTTGTCTTTCAGATTAGGCAAAAAACTGTGGGTCTTTGTAGTGGGCTAAAATCTCACCACTGTATTTTTTCCAGTAATCCAAAGATTGTTTGCTCAGCTGCTTCTATTCAGAAAAGCACTTAATATGAGCACTTAAAAAAAGAGAGGTGGCTAAAGCAAGGAATATATATATATATATATATTTTTTTTTGAAGTTCACATATACTACTGGTTGCAAACCTCCTTCCATGTTTACGTTATTTATTTTGTGTGTGCATGTGGATGTGAGGAGTTTGTTTGGTGCATAAGCACTCTGGGGAGGGATGTCAGCAATTTTTGCAGCTGAATCAGCAGAAGTTGTTGGAAAATGGACAGAAGTGTAGCAACTGCTGTGGTGAGCGCTGCGGTTCAAGTCGTAGTGCCTGATCCTGATTATGGGCCTTAAGCTCATACTGACAGGCACAATCCCATTGTTTATGAATCTGCCTCTAAATGATTTCTTTTGGAGATGTACGCAGCCATGAGCACACCGTAGTTCGTTTTGACATTTCCTCGTTAGCTTTGAGGGAGCTCTCCTGAAACCTGCTGCCTGCTCGTTGTCTTCCATCACAGTGAAAGTTCCCAGCTGAGTAGTGCTGGGTAGGGACTGGTGGTGGTCCGAGGTCGGGGGGTGGCAGGAAGAACACAAGGGAAAGCTCCCTGACAGACCCACCTCCATGGAGGAAGGTTTGGGTTGAGACTTGCTGCCTCATTGACTTCTGCCTTTCAGATGGGGAGAAAACCCAACTGGTAATGCAGGAATCTGTGAGCTTTAATTTCTCTATTGATACTTCACTTTAGGTCATTTTGAGCCAAAATTTCTGCTTTTATCTTTGAACAAGTATACTGCTCTGAATGCTTGCACAAGGTGTCATTGGCTCTAGGTAAGGGGTGTTGGTTGTAGCATTGACCTGTTACTATTGCAATGCCTGCACATTGTTAAGTACATTATTTGTTCTTTAGCACATATTGTGATCAGTGCTGAACTTCAAGAGTTACACATTTCTCATAGATGCTGAGTAACTACTGATTCTTTTTTATTTTGTTGTAAATAATTCAAAAAGATGCTTATACAAAGCTGTGGGTGCCCTACTGCATAATTAATGCTACAACAAAACCACAGCAGCATTAAAATAAATTAGTTGAAGAGGAGCTCTGCCTGCCTGCTAACTACAGAGAAAACTCTGCCCTACCTTTTTAATGTATTGGATATGTATCTCTAGGTCTCTATAGGAGCAGTTTAGAATAGATAGCATGGCTGAAGTCCTTGTGTTGATGTTTAAGAAGGGATAGAAGGAGCAAGAACAAAGATGGCATTCTCATGGAGAGTTCAGAGGCCATTTGGGAAGGACCAGTGGATGTGAGGTGAGATCAAGGCTTTGATTTAAGTAAGATGAGATCTGCATCCATCAGTTTCAATAAAGGCACCACGTGCAAGTACGAGGTGGGATATTAAAAAAAAAAAAAAAAAAGGTGGGCATTGGGTGTCAACTTGGCAAGTTACACAACCATCTTTTCCACACTGTTTGCAAAAGAACCTAATATGAACTGCAGGCTATACCTCCATTGTGAACTTTTTTGGAGTTGTGTACTAAGTACTTTAAATACAGAATCTGAAAGTTTTGAAAGTACTTCTTGAGGTAGAGAGCCCTGTATCTAGAAGAAAACATTAAACAGAAGAAAGCATTCTGGTTTTAAGCCTGTCTTTTGTATACAGATGTTGTCTGAATCTTCTTAGCAATATAAGTTAACATGAATATTTACATATTTTTACATACAAAAATAGAATTTTGAATTGTTTATTTGAATATGCAAGTGCTGTGCCCTGTTCTGTTTTTGTTTTCTAAATAGTCAGCAGACAACTTTAAGGCTTTGGTATTTCATGCCCTTCTCACAGTAATTTCAGTTCTTGAGTGCTGATGCTTAGTTCTATCTTAGCTGTCAGATACTGAAGTTCGTCAGAAAGCTTTTACAGCCATATTCACTGCCAGAAACTGCTCAGCTCCTTTTTTTTGTTGTTTTTTTTTGTTGTTGTTCATTTGTTTTTTAAATCCCATTCTTAGCATTTATCACAGCATTTCCTAAATCATTTCACATCTTATGGGTTCAGCTAGAAAACTGGTGATGTTGCCATCTTTGGCTGAACATCCCAGTGCTGTAGCCTCCAGCACTGTGGTGATGCTGGGACCAGGTGAGCAGCTGGTCTGAGAACATTAGGAGTGCTAATGGTCAGCTCTCCTGAACCCCACTGAGCACAAAGTTCAGTGAAACTGCCCAGGTCATGCATCTACGTCCAGCCCTTTCAAGGCTGTGTTGTCCCATGTCAGTGAATATTGTTATTGGTCACTTCAGGCATTTTCTCGTACTAGCAGCCTACTGGCCTATCTTCCAGCTGAGTTTCAAGGCTTATTCTTCCAGAGCTCAAGAGATATGTGCCCACCTTAGCTGTGTGCTGCTGCTGTTGATAAGATGGTGTTGCTTTCTGGTGAATCTGTTTCCTTTACCTTTGTACTCAGGGGGAGCTCAAACACAGCTCTTCCCTTCCTCATCTTCATGGAAGAGGAAGGCACCTCATAGTAGTTAGTTTGTGCAGCAGGATACTGTTGTGGTATAAAAGAACCTTTTGTGCACCTTCATACAAGACCCTGAAAGATTTTTGGCCACCTCAGGGATGAGCACCACAGAAGTCCTTGGAGAACCAGCATCAGCATGGGGTGAGCAGCCATTCTGTTGTCATCTCCCATGAAGTTACTGAAAAGATGTGTAATAAATGCACGTGATATGATCAGCTCTGCAGAATGCTTCATGACAGACAGCCTTGCTTAGGGGGCTGTATCTTTGGGATTCTGTTGAGTCATGCTGCTGATTATTTAAATGTAAGTAATAATTGACAAACTTGAAAATCTGAATTTCATTAGGTGAGGGTATTAGATGTGGACACATTAATTCTTTTTTACATAGCACACTGTAACATGCATACTAGTTTTGACAAAGATTTTCCCCACCCCGACAGAGATGGCAGATAATAATAAGCAACCAGACAGGGTTATACAACAGGGGAATATTTTAATCATCTTTGTCTGGGAGGAGACAGGCCAATGTGAGTTAGCTCTTAGACAGTCTACTTTACTGATACTTTGCTTCAACAGATTGACAGCATCTCAGAAAAGAAAATAAGTGTTTGCTATTCCTGTCATAGACTTCTTTCAATCACTGCGACAGATGTTCCAAGCATGTTGTTCCTCTGTTAGGTTTCTCTAGTAGTAAAAATACTGCAGTTCAAATATAGTTTAAACTTGTTGAGATTCTTTCTTTGAGCATGGCTCAAAATTGCATTATACCCGGTTTAAATCATAGCGTAATGGGACAAAACCACTGGATAGACTATGCACAATTTTTTTTCTTAACCGGGTAAAACTTTTTAGTCAGTCACATTTACAGCAGTTCCAACAAAGTGCCATGTTTTTCAGCCATGTCTTGCTGTCTGACTTAGGATGAAGACTACATATCATACTGAGTTTTGTTTTTTTTTTTCTTCTGGAATTTGTTATTTAGAAATGGAAAGAAAAACTTAGTTAATTAGCTCTCTTCCTGTATCTGCAGCATTGTCACTCGTGACAGCTGTATGTTACACATCAGAAATGCACAAATTTTGTTTCAGTTTTTAATGAAAATAGAATTCAGAATTTGGCAATAGATGAAGTAACTGGGATGAGACTAACAACCAAAATGTATATGAAAGATACCTACGTTTAATATGAGGAAACTCAGAAAGTAAAATGACTGTGGCCCTCGCCACCCCTGTTCTCCCTGTCAGTGAGTTGCAGCTTGGAGCTCCTCTCTGTCATCTCCCCTGCTCATGTACCACTGGAAACTACTGGCACAGCTAACAAGATGGTGCAGGCAGAATTACACTGGACAAGTAGGTGGTAAACAGCTCCTCCTCTTTCTTACTCTCCTCACTTGCTATCTGGATGACTGCTTGATATTCATGAGACCCACTCTGGACCTCCCTGTAGCTGCTGCTGCTGGCTCTGCCTGGAATTGCATTACAGGGCTCTTCCAGTAAGCTCCGGCTTCCCCTGTGATTTCAACCGCAATTCTAGTCAGTGTCATTGATCAGGGAAACTCTTGTTTGGCTGCTTGCTCTCTGCAGACTTTCTGCTCTCTCTTCATGACATCTGTCATCAGGACACGTGTACAGATTAAATTGCTTAAATTGCAGTGTCTGGGATGAGGCACTCGTTTCGAAAAGCAATGAGTAGATCAGCAGTGGGACACAGTTCAAGGTTTATTTCATCACCTGGACTTTCACTCTGGTGGAATAGGTTGGATTTTCAACTTCGAAAATGGAGGCTGTTACTTTACAATCTGTTTCATTACTGGTTAATTTTGTAATACACCATGACATTACTCCAAGAGGGATGTAGTGAAACAGTAGTGCTGTGGTCCCTGGTGCCTAATGACTGAAAACAGTTGGCATCCTTGGTGTTGTGCCCCTTCTTGGGGGAGGGGAGAAAGCTTGCATGGCAGTCCCCATTTTGTGAATCTGGTGGCATTAGAAACAGTGGTGATGTTCTTCTTGATGGTTCTGCTTCTGAGTACTTGCTTAGTTGAGCATCCAATTTTCTGCCTTCACAGGAGAGAGAGTAGCCATTTGGGCCCTGCTGTGATTTCATGTAAGTGGTTTTTTTTGTTTGTTTGTTTTTCCTAGGCTTGTTTTACAAACTTAGATCAGTATGAATGATCTCTTTTTTTTGTTTGTTTGTTTGTTAATTTTGAGGGGTTTTTGCACAGCAGTGATCACAGAATTGTAGGGATCAGAAAGGACCTCTGGAGACCATCTAATCCAACCCCCCTGCTAAAGCAGGTTCACTGCAGCAGGTCGCACAGGAAAGTGTCCGGGTGGGTTTTGAATATCTCCAGAGAAGGAGACTCCACAACCCCCTGGGCAGCCTGTTCCAGTGCGTCACCCTCACAGTAATGAAGTTCTTCCTCATGATTGTATGGAACTTCCTGTGTTCTAGTTTTTGCCTCAGAGCAATGGCTGTTGCCCCAGGAGGTTCTTTTTGAAATTCTTGGGGTAGTTTTACTACCCACGGGCTGCTGAACAAGCTGTCTTTTTTTTTTTTTGCAGGGTGATGACAGCCTTCTTTTAAATGTTTTTATGAAAGAAAATTACTTGTACAAGACCATTAACCTACTTCTTTGGGCTTTAGTCTCTATTTTAAGAACCTAGAGAGTGGGGCAGTTACAGCATTAGGGTTTTAGATTAATTTCTTTTGTCCAGCTCACATGCCAAACTGCAAGAGCATGGTGAAACCATTATTTCCTGAAAGGTAAATCATAGAATCGTACAATTGCTCAGGTTGGAAAAGACCTTAAAGATTATCAAGTCCAACTGCAACCTAACCATACTACCCTAACTCTAACAACCCTCTGCTAAATCTTGTCCCTGAGCACCACATCCAAATGGTTTTTAAATGCATTCAGGGATGGTGACTCAAACAGTTTGCTTTGGGACAGATGCCTGAGATTCTTCCTCATTTAATTGTCCCTACCTATTTATGAGAGCAGGGTTTGCAGGAAGGTAATGGAGCCTTTAGCTTGGTTTTGAACAGCACTAATTACTGCACGTGAGGAGAAGAGGTAAAGAGGGTAATAACGATGCTTCTGCATGCCATAGCACTTGGATATAGCTAACAAGAATGGGAGATACATTGATCCTAACATAACCTTCTGGCAGGGTGCTTTACCATCTGTCTCAAGGCCTGCAGTAGATCAGCCTGCCTCCCACAAGCTCTCCTCCCAAGGCCGTCTCCCCCAAGGGGAAAAAGGAACAGAAGAGTTGCATAAAAACGTTTGCCTTCAAACCTCTCCATTATAAAACTCATCCAAAACTCTTACTAGCTGAGTCTGAAACTGGTGCAAACTGCTTCCCAAAGTCCCTTTTTCTGCGTGAATAAAGAACACAAATAAAGCAATAACTTAGTATATGGGGCACAATATTACTAAATGACAGCAAGGAGAGCTACAGGCATGGATTTACTGTTTAGTAAGGTCTCTTCCTCCAACAGAGGATACAATTTCTTTGTAGAAAATCAGCAGCTGAGAGCGCTGGTGGTGTGCTGTGAAAGAGGAACTGACACAGTTGCAGCCGTTTTACCTCACTGCTGAACATTAATGAGCTGTAATCTTTGTATGTAGGGTATGGAACTTGTTCCCTATGCCATTTGTCAGAAGTTTTGGGGGCATCAAGGGCAGGTGGGTGTCACTTGTGCAACAGGCAAAGACCTCAGCCTGTGCCTGTAACCTCATGTGAACTGAGAAGCAGCCGTCTTATCTGTGGCCGTTAGTGGCAGAAATACGTTCCGGCTGTAGAGTTTTAAAGTTGGCTTTGGAAGGGATCATCAGTGGATAAAGAACATGCATGCATCGCTCTGTGCAATCCCTCCTGGCTTGCAGCTGCGCATCAAAGGAACTGTGGGACTTGTGGGCAGCGGTGGTTCTGCTGGCTTCAGACTTCTTCCTTATGAAAGGTATTCATTGGTAGGGACACGGGGCAGCGTTCAGCCTGTTGGTCCTACAGAGAGTTAAGAAGAAAAAAAAAAAGACAAAAAATGAAGTTGGGTTTGTCCTCTTAATGGAAAGTGAAACTTATTTTCTGTTTTCATTCTCTGGTTTAATTTGAAAGAAGGCAGAGAGGGTGGTAAAATTAACATGAGGGCAGTTCATTTGGTTGGTTCACAGGGGCTTGGATGGAGTTAGGAAAAAACTCTGTGCCCTTCGCAGTTAACACAGTGCGTAAGGACTGCTGCTGGAGAACGCTATGCTTAACCTCCAGCACACGCTTCCGGGCTGTCCTGAGTAGCAGTGGGTTTAAGAACATGCTTAAGTGTTTTCCTGAAGGAAGACCTAAGTCTCCTGGCAAGCGCTGCGTTACGGCTGCGTGCACCTTCCTCGTAAATCCCGCTACCCGCGGCACACTTCTCTCCCTTTCATCTCCCGAGCTATAGCTGGGCAAATCGATTTTTCCACTCCTTGGCTGGCTCCCGAGGGCTCTAGCGGCAACCTGAGCGGCCCGCGCTGGTCCGGCAACCGGGCATCGGCCCGGGGCCTCTCGGCGGCGGCGCTTCCTGCGCCCTCCTCTTGCGTAAGAGGCGGGCCCGGCCGCGCCGCACCGCGGTTGCCATGGCGCAGTGGCGGGGGAGGGCCCGGGGATCGCGGCCGGCCCGCGGCCTCCCTGCCGCCTCCGTGGCCGCCGAGCCCGGAGCAGGCGGCGGCCCCGCGGCTTCGGCGGCGTGGGGACCGCCCTTGGGGAAGGGCGCGTCGGGTCCGGCCGGGCGGGCGCGTTAAGGAGCGTGCCCGGTTCTGGAAGCCTTGCGCTGAGTGCGTAGGTGCTGCGCCGTGAGCCGCACGCCGGCGTCGTGTGCCGAGGTCCCGCGCGGGACGGCTCCACCATGCATGGAGGGCATGACGGAGGGGGACGGCAGCGCCTGCTCCGGTGAGTCCGCTGGGTGCCGCTGGGTGCGTTTCCTCCCGCAACTGGGGACGGGACAGCTCCCAGCTCGCCCCGGGGCGGGCGGCGCCTCGGCGTGCTCCCGGCCGGTCTGTAACTTGGGGAAAGGCGATGTGTCGTCTGGAAGTGAGTAGAAGTGTTGCGCTGCCGAGCGTTCTCCTGTAAAAAACGTGTCTGAGGAGTGCAAACCCTGCCCTAGTTAATAGCGTTGTTGTGTCGAGCTGCGCTGCCAGAAAACAAACGCGTGTAGGGGGGAAAACCGAAGTGGATTTAACTTGCTGAAGCTGTTTTCCAGCGGAGGGGTGAGAAAGGCGTTAGGACGTGAGAGCATGCTACTGGGAAATACGCTTGCATTACACCCACGGAGCATTTACTGTACATTAGTTATAACCCTGTTGTTTTTGTTGTCTACAATTAATTGAGTAATTTCTTCCATGACTGAAACTGCGGGTTGAGCGTGTTTGCTCCAAGACAGCCTTCCAGAGCAGGCGGCCTTGGGCTTATGGCATTAATGAGCTCTTGTGCGGTGCCCTGTGCGCTCTGGGGATGGATTCCTGAAAGGTGTCGGTGGGGGTTAATTCCCTGTTACATAAACAGCCAATAACAGCGTCTGGCTGCGCTGGAGCGGCTCAAAAATAGTTATTAGCTCCTAGGCTATTACTGAGGGAAAAGGCTCCGCTGGTGTACACGAGCAAAGGCACTTTGCTTGTTGCAAACATTATTTGTAGGAAAAAGACAAAAGTGGATTAGGAGAGTTTTTAAGAATTATAAGTGAGAACGCAGCTATATGCATAGGGAAAGCCTGACCTTGGGCTGTAACGCAGCTTTAGCACTCGATTTTACAGCTGGGACAGTATCTATTTCCCTGGTTGAAGTGGGAGGGTGAAGCAAAGTTCCCACAAACCGATTTTCAGGAAGTTGAGCGTTGTACAAAAGACATTTTAAAACAGCGTTGTTGTTTCCATTAGCAAAGCATTGCCTGTGTGCTACAGGTGTGTGCATGGGCATCTGACAATGAAGTCAGAGCTTGCAGTGCGTCCAGCCGAGTAACATCGCTCCAAGATAAAAGTACACGAGCAGCAGGGTGAAGCCCAGCCTCGTGTTTATTGCTGCAGTATTATGCAAGAGTTCAGCAGGCTCTGGGCCATGCCAGGAGAGCAAGGAGAGAAATGCACTGGAAGCTGAAGCGCCATGGCAGGGAAGCTGGGTGCTTCAGCACCGGGGATATGCAGGGGAGTGTGTGTTACTCCTGATCAGTTCTGTTTGATGTTTCAAAGCAGGAAGCAGCTAGCTGATGTGGACTGCTAGGTGAAACAGGCCCGGTACCTGTTGAAGAAGCCTGCAGAACCAGTGCTGGCATTTACATGCTTTTGGTTGACTGTAGAATAGCATACAGCTGTTCTTTCTGGGTACTGAAGATACTCCTTAGGGTGTTTCTCTGTGAGAAAGCAGCTTTGTGTTTAATTCAACTTTTGAATTTTCTGATGCTCATTAGTATTGGCAACTATTTTTCAAGAGATAAAGTAACTCACATTTTAGTTGTTTCAGCACTAGGGATTTAACACATTTGTTTTAAAAGACAGCATTACTCCACATCACAGCAGCTATTTATTCAGGTTTGTAAGGCAAACAGATGCTCTTGCATTAACCTTTCTTTCCCTCGCCTCACCTGACCCTAAAGCAGTTCAGACTGAGACTCAGTAAGTTAATCACAGTTACCTTGGCAAAGCTAAAAACAAATGAAGATGGATGAAGCTTCAGTATTATTTTGGATAGGCTGGGCACACACGGCCGAAGGAGTGAGTTGCTGCTGTTTTGGCAGCTACCTTTGACAGTGTAGTGTTTCAGCATGTACTTCCTCCGTGGAGGAAGTGACACATGCCCTGTCATCTGCTTTCTTCCTGGAGCTTCTCTGAAGCTCACAGGATTGACTAAGAGTCTTTAGCACCGTTGTATAGATGTGCAAATGTCTGAACTGCATGGCCATGACACATAGCTAGTGTCAGGGATCTTCGTCCTGGTATATAGGCGTGCTTGTCACAGGGAATTAAGTGTCAGTGCATTACTTACAAATGGCAGATGTTTAGTACAGTCAATATAATTGTACGGGAGTTCATGAGGTTTTAAATTAGGAAGAGTTTTTTTTCCTTTGTCTGTTATGTGTTATGATTTGATTATTAATCCCAGCCGTGCTGATGGTGCTGGAGATGACAGATGACAGGACACAGTATGATGTAGAGAGTCAGCTATTAATATCAGCTCATCCGTTCCTGGCTCAGATTGTGAAAAGACATTGAGAAGGCGCCTTGCAGTACAACAGTGGGATTTATTTTGAGGGAGAAGCCACAAGAAAACCCAAGCTCAAATCTTCCATTAATATATTTGGAGACCTTTTTGTAATATCAAATCTGATGGGTAAGTTCATGAGGCATATTTTACCAAATATGAACTACAAGCTTGCTTTCATCTAGGGAGTGGGTTACTACGGGGAGACTGAGAAACAGACTTTCTCTTTGCCAGCATCATTCTGCTAACTGGGCTGGTGGAGGTTGGGCTTTAAAGCAATGTACCCACTTCTTTTGGTGCAGTTCAGGTGTCCAATTGAGACTCTTTATGGGTGTACCATGCTGTTTAGATCTTGACTCTCTGGGTCTTGTGGGTGAATGGTCACAAACCAGCTCATGTGGAGCGCAGTAGGATTTGATTCCAGTTGAACATGCCTTTATGTATGAGGTCTTTATTGCCACTGTGAGTTAAAATGGCACTTTTTTATTACTTCATAATTAAGTTTTATCTTTAAAGATCACTTTCAAAGAGATTGAAGTAGGCTATAACCACGCCTGGAAGTTATGAGTGTAATAATCGTCAGGAGCTCCTTGAAGTTGAGATGGATGACCGCGGTTCTAATTGGTGTGAGTTTTACTGTTGTAAAAACTTGGGAAAATTAGTTAAAGCCCATCACTAGGATTTTGAAGATCCTCAACTATATGAAGATTTTTTGATCGTAGAAGTAATTGCTGCAGGTCAGAAGAAGAGAATGTTTTCTAGCTATGCTAATTTTGTGCCATGCATGCAATAATTAGCTTACACTGTATTTGGGAGACACATACAGAAGTCAAGTGTTTTTGCAAAAGAGGTTTTGGCAGCTTACTTTGTGTGGGTCCGACTGAAAACAGTTTAATAGGGTCTGATTTTTAGAATGCCCCTTGCTGAAAATCAAGCTGTTTTAGGAGAACTGTGGTTGCTCACCTTCGCTCACCGGCTGCTTTGGGAACTATTGGCCCAACTATTTAGCAAGTGCTGCCAGAGTTTTTAAGGGCAGGAGAAGTTCATGCCCCCACTTTAGATACACCAGCCATATGCAATGAAATAGTAACTACTCAGGCTTCCCTTAAATCATTGTGCGCTAAATGAGAAGATGCTACGGAGTGCATGTAATGGGTTAACTTGAGAGAACGTTTTATGTGAGCACTTGGCAATAAGCTGTCTAAATATCTCTGAGACTTCGTCTCTGCAGCAAATGTGTTCCTTAGAAACATCCAATAACTCATCGTTACAATAAATCACGGCAGCATGGAAATGCTGTTGCGAACCGAGACGCACGGGAAGGCTGGGGCTGGCGCCAGCACTGAACCCGCCTGATCCAAGGCAAGTTCCTTAACTCTGAGACCAGGATTTTCCCTCCATAAATATTTCCTATGCACCTCCCCAGCCTCATCCTGCATGTTCTCTTCATTTCTCTCACTGAACTGTACAAAAGCAAGCGTCCTCTTCCCTGTTCTCCATCTGACAGGGAACATTGTGCTGCTGGTAGGCATATTGCTACCTGTTTTCGTTGCTCCATTCCTGGATGCTTTCCAACACAGCCAAGTCCTTGCTTTCATCTACGCCCTGGGATTCCAGAGGAGCTGTGAAGAAGCAAACCTTTGTGTGAGATTTGGCTGCTTTACAGAGTCGCTTGCCACAGGGGAATGGAAGTAATAACAAGGGAGTTCCCACAGATGGATGGATATTGTGGGACTGTGCCAGGAAGTTTGGTTTCCTAATAAACCTGTGAGATGAAGTCTTCATTCTATTAAAATCGTTCAGAACCTTGCAGCTGGCCTGAGCGCGGTCTGAATTTCAGTGAAGGAGCACAGTTAACAATTTTCTGATGCTTAGGATTCCCTCTGCTCTGGAGATGCTCCAGTTCCACTCATGGGATCACTGTCCCTGGTCCTCTGGTAACATCTTGGTGGAGAAGGAGTGTCTAGAAGTGAGTTAGGGGTGGGATATCAGCTTTACCTCATTTATTCCATTCAGCATAGAGTTACCTGCATACAAGTGTATGGAATGCGTATATACAACAAAGAAAAAGCTCAGAATTTCAGCATCTTTCATCAAGTTTGTAGGTTTGCAATGCATGTTGTTCTGTTTGTGCAAAAAGCAAAACGTAGCCCTATTAAACCACTTAAAATCTAAGTGTTTCCAGAATGAATCCTCTGAACAGCAGTGTATCTGTTAATTGAATCGAATGTTGGTCAATAGATGTTAAATCCACACTTGGAAAGCGTGTGCCAAACGCTTCCTTGTGGGTATGTCAGATGACTGAAGTAATAGATTTGGAGTCTATTTCTAAATCTGCACTTAAAATACACTGAAATTATGTTCACAGGCCATTGGTGACATTTCTTTTAGAAACGTGTTTTTGTTATTCTTTACAACTTTGGAGATTTTAATTTTCACATTAAAAAGAAAACGACTTGCCATGCTTCTGCAATTTGTGGTAGAAATAAGCATTAATGCACAGTATTTAATTGTTATAAATTTTAAACACTTGGACTCGAATTTCACTTCTTGAAGTCCACGTGGCTGTTCTTCATGCAAGTTAATCAAACAAATCCAACAAAGCTTTGGGTGACACATTTTTTTCCTTCTTCAGTTGGGAAACGATGAAACCATTCTGGAAAAATACTTCATAATGCAGAACTTGCAGAAGCCCGTACATTGCACAAGCAGTTTAGATTTCGGTAAAGTGTTTCCTGATAGAAAATGTTTCTAGGTAGATTTCCTCAAAACAGCATCTTCCTATCAGCATAACAGCCTACAGTGTTCCTGGGGAAGCAGGGCATCAGCCTAGCCTATGCTGTTTCCTAAGCTATAGAAAATTGGCCAGCTACTACAGCTCTACAGTGCTAGCCGTGCCCTCTGGTAATATTAGTATAGGAGAAATGGCCAGGAGATCACTAAATAAAATTTAAATTCATATAGGGTTTTGAAACACCATAATCCTGTAATGAGTATTGACTCCTGTTCTCATAATGCTCAGTTACAGGATGTGCATGTACCTTAACAGTGTGCTTACCAACCATGACGTGTTTCAATTTATTTTGCTATCGTTTTATGGATACGCATTACTTGATTTGGGGATAATTCTGGGGATAATGTGCCATATAATGCATTTTACTCTCCAGTACTAAGATATCAATCTGATCTTTCTGAAAATGAGTTCTTACGACAGAATCTTAAAGGACAGTGCATGGTTTGATGTGCCTCATCTATTTCTTGTTACACGGGATTTGTGGTACCGTACTTAGAGCTCCTTTGATAATACAGCGCAGAAATTATTATTGGCATCTACGGGGTATTCCCAAAATGTGTTTATTAGTGCATTTTACTGCAGCCTTCTGGGTTTTTCTGGCATTAAGCTTTACTGTTAGACTTTTTGGTTTCAACTTTTACTTTTAAAATGTAAATCAGACACGATATATATATAAAGCAAAATTTTGTAAATGTAACATGGCCAGCCATCTCAAATCTGAACAGGAAATAATATATTGCCAATAAAATTTTTGTTTGCTTTGCCTGAGTCTTGTTAAAGGGAGCAATAAAGAGTTATAGTTTCCCATTGTGTGTCTTCAGCCATCAGTAATATAGCAAGAATCTAATGAGTTACTTAAATTTTACTTTTTTTTCGCTGTGGATCTTGAGTTCAACAGCATTGAAGAGAAAGACAGCATGTTCATTTTTAGTGTATATTTCTTGGTCCCGTAGATCAAAACATGAACAGCTTTTTGGAGGTTGCATCTTTAAATCCTGACGACTTCATATTTACTCTCCTTCCTATAAAGCTGTCTGATTTTCCTCAGACAACGGAATGTTTTTCTTCCACTTGAAGTGATGCCAAAGACAAAATAGATATTTGTCAACATCTCTTCAACCTGCTGGTCCCACTGATGTCTCAGAGGCCAAGAGGAGTCCTGCAGCAGCTCTGGCTGCAGTTGATGGATAGCGTGCCACAGGGCTAGGAAGTAGGAAAGAGGTAGACGTAATTAAAATATCAGGATGTGCTTTGCTGCTAATCCCTGGACAGTCAGTTATGCTTGTTTTTAGGCTGTGTAGAAACCTCTTGGTCTCATTTTCTCCTCTACCAGTCTGTAAGCTCTCGAACAGTCTGATGGCTGCTCTTGAGTCTTTGTGGAAATGAAGTTGTTCTTCTAGACTTCCTTCTGCTGCAGAACATGGAATAGCTGAGGAGTACTGCAAGGAGCAGGCTGTGACTTAGTGATGTACTGTGACTTGCTTTCTCCTGCTGCAGCACTGTATTGTGCCAGACCTGTTGGCTGTGACAGCTTAGAGATGAAGCCAGGAAACCTTACAATACTTTCAAAGATAGGATGCTTATAAAATTTGCCTTTGGGTAAGATGACTAAAAATAGTGTTCTGGATGAAAGAATGGATGGTACCTCAGCCACGATGATTTTGTCATGGTATGTAGGACCTTGAGCGTGGATTTCAGGATTCTGGAATGCTTATGAAATACAGTTACTATTTTTAATGCTATATTTAATTAAACCTTCTTGGGAGAAGAAGGGCTAACTTGTTTCCCCCTCCCCCTTTTGTAGTGTCTGATGCCATGCTCATTAAACAAGGTCTTGATGCTTAGTTAGCAGGCTGTGCTGCTACTAGTAATTTCCATCTGTTGTCTCCAGACCTGTTCCATTATAACCGTGCATCAGCATTGGGGTGATTTGGGTTCCTTCATCTTTTAAATATTCAGGTCACACCTCCCATTTCTACTTAAAAGTGGTCAAAGATCTTTTGGATGCTACCTGGCAGAGATCTATTGATGGTGGATGTGATGTGTATCTTCACTGAGTGAGTGTGCTGTGTCTTTTCCTGAACATCTACCCAAATTCAAGGTTTCCACAGTTTTTGCATGGCCTTCGGCTGAAAGTATGTTGAATATTCTGTGTTGTCTTGGCTGCTGCTGCCTCCCCAACACAGTGTCCCATTGGCTTTTCGTGGGCAAATACTCCTTTAATTGTTGGTATCCTGCCCTTCGCCACTTTCTTTCTCTTGTAAAATGAGTTAAAGGCTTTCATTTAAAATGGGATAAGTCAGAAAGCTGGTGCGGTTTTCTTCTCTGTGAAATGGCAGACCGGGCATTTGTTTTGGGTGGTGAGGGGTGGTGAGGCTTGCTGGCATAGCTCGCTGTCGTTTATGGCTTCCAGAAGAATGTTCCATCGAAACTTGATGACCTGCCGTAGGAGGAAGAAGGTGAACGGGTGAAAATGGAGGAGGCTGCTGTGAATGTCAAGGTCTCTTGCAAGCCTGGAGCTTGGCTTGCGTTCCTGTACGCACAGAATACAGGAATAAGCCTATAAGCTAATTTACACATTTCTGGGGGTACTGAGGGTCTTGGTTACACCACATTCAGAGCCCTCCTGTAACTTTGTTTACAAACCTATGTTCAAAAAGAAGTTCCAACTGGAAGCAAACCATATTTTTTTTTAAATTTAAAACATAAAAAAAAAGTGCCTTGGAGTGCTTTGGGTGTGTTGGGTAATTGTGTACTCAAGAAATGAAGTTACATAAGTGAAGACACTCCTGTAACCCTACCCTGGCAGGAAGATGCAGCAGAAAACGCACTCATTGCCAGAGAACTCTGGTAGGTTGGAAAATGGGGAAGTTCCAGCGCTCGTGTTGTGTTTCGTCAGAGGAGAGCTGTTGTCTTTGGCATCTCTGCTTGGTTTTGGAGGAGTCCTGGTTTTTAGCCTGGGGAGCTGCTCCTTCTTGCTGGAGTTGTGAGTCTGTCTCCTTCCCCATCATAGAAGGGGAGAGGCGGGCATTTGCTGCAGCTCAGCACCAGTCTCCTGCTGCCAGAACCCAGGTAAGGTCCTTCCGGAGGCAGGGTGGTAGTTGGAAATGGAATTCTGGGCAGCAGCTCTGGCTGCCTTCCTGGTGCTGCCTGGGGAGGAGAGGGGAAGGACGAGGATGGGTTTAGGGGCAGTGCTTGGGACAGCACCGTGCATCAGTTCCCAGGGCAGAAGGGAAGACCCACACGAATTCTAAGTAGAGAACAATAACATCCAGCTCTACACTCTTACCAGTGCGGTTTATAGGAGTTTTAAGAGAAGGAAGGGTTTGGGGCAAAAAAGATATATATATTTTCCAGGCTATACTACATTAACAAGTATGAATATTTTCAGTTATCATGGTTTGCGAAACATATGAACAGAGCCTAACTGTTTGCTTATGTTGCTTGTGGTACATATGGCAGATTTAAATGAATATGGAACTGTTTCATGTGTTTCTTATATTTATTTCAAATGTAATTTGCTTTGACTGTGGAAACACTTCATGAGTTAAGTTTGAGATGTGGAGCGGAACAGCAAAGATATTTAATACTTTGCTTAATTTAGAAAAATGACCTTTCAGAGAAAAACAGTGTGCTTGTCAGAGATACACTGATGAATTATTTTCTTATGATGCCAGTGGGTTAGCTGACTTTTGAGAACAACCTTGCAGATAATGAGTCTTATTTTTATCTTAGATCTGTCTGATTGTAGTGTCTCTCACAGATCAAGTCACTTTATGGCTATAAATACAGAGCAAGATTTGGAAGCAAAAAAAACACCAACAACCAACCCAAAGAAAACCCAACAACAGACCATCTAGAGCCCTCTGATCAGCGTGGATGAAAGAGGGAATTTGAAACAGTAAGGCCAGCTCCCCTTTGCACTCCTCCATTCCAGTTCCTCCAAATCACCCTTGCAATGCTGTCTGGAAATTGCACGCTCTTCCTCTGCTTTTAAATGGCCTTAATAAATACTACGTTGTATATGTGTTACTTGTTTCCACAGACAAAGGCAATGACTTTGAATCTGTAAAGCCCTGTAAGAAATTTTAATGAAACTTCAGAACTTCTAGGTTTCTGACTGACTGCTTTAATTGATTTACATTTGGTAGCTGGTCTTGCTCAGTAAGAAGTCAGCAACTTCATTGTATTTATTTGTGCAAACGGAGTGAGAGATTCAGCTTTTGATTAAAACAAACAAATGAACTTGCAGCTTTCTGGTCCATGAGAACTATTTTCTTACCATTAATTCAGCGTTGTGAAAAATGTGTGCATTCCTACACGTATGCAGAGGGAGAGATGGCAGTTTCATTTGCAAGCTGTTGAGCTTTGTTTTGCTTTTAGTTTTAGTTTGAGTCAGGACAGTCTCCAGAATGTTCAGATAACTGAGACTCCTAAGACAGGGGACAAGCTAATATACGTTGTATCATTTACTGTATATTGGTGTTCGGAAGTGCCGTCATGCCAAATAATTTCAGTATATTGCTTTGCCAGTTACTGTTGGTTTGCTTGGTGTGGTCCTTGAGCACAGGCAGGTCTGGGTTGCAGAGTATGGGTTTGCTTTCCCTCCAAGCCATCCATTGCCCGTGGGGCTCCCAGCAGATTGCAGGAGGTGGCTCAGCACAGACAGCCTCGTGAATGGATTTATACGGACTAAAATATTTCAGATCTCTGATAAGCCCACCACTGGAGACAGAAAAGTTGCTGCTGAAAATAGGGAAGCCTGTACTGCTATTTTGATCAGTGGTTTTTTTTTGTTGTTTGTTTGAATCAGTGGGCTGTGGGTTATATTTTGTTGGTTACAGTCAGGTCCACTCCAAAGCAGATGCAGCTGAGCATTTTTGGTAATACTGAGAGAGCATACTCCTAACTTTGCTACAGCAAACTTACTGTAAATCTGCAGTGACCTCTTTTTGGGTGGTAGTTTCTCAGAATAGCTTTAGTTGTTGTTGGAATAGTGGCAAGTCTAAACTGTATTGCACGCATGTAATGTTATTTCATCTGAAGCAAAACAAAGGATTTCAGTGTCTAAGGCAGCCAGAATCATTTTTAACTCTTTCCTTGTTTCTTCAAAGCCAAACCGGACTGGTTTATCCCTATCCTAACGATGACTTAAGTAAAATGTTTCTGAGGGAGAATAGCAAGTGCTTCAGTGGGCAGCTTTTACAAGAAACAGCTGTAGACCCACGAGTGTTTTGTTTTCTGTTTTGCTGTTGCTGTCTTTTAGCTTTCCACGCCATGCAATTAGTAGCTGGTTGGTGTTCTGAAAATCACATTTGATCTCTGTCAGGAACACTTGTCTGTTTGCCTTTACCAGTGTCTGTTTTTATTAATAGGAGCATCAAGATTCTCCTGTACGTACCTTCAGTATTGTGTGACAAAAGCCCAAGAGCCTATACCTTGTTGTGCTTTGAAGGATTTCTTTCCAATGTCAGCAGATAGAATAGATCAATGAATTCATTTGTGGTGGGAAAGCTACATCTAAAACACATATATTATAAATATCTGCCTGATAGCAGGGAGGAAATGAGAGTTGAGATAAATTGGTTAAACAAAGCCTGTGGGAAGTTCAGCTGCTAAGGCTTACATCTTGATAGTACATATAAGATTTATGAGTTTTCAATTTGGTCTTTTTTTCCAGTAGTGCTCAGCTTGACCTTCCCTAAGACATTTATTATTTTAGATACTTGTATTAAGTCAAATATTTTCCACCTCTCTGTAAATTAAACTGCTGTGATCTTTTGGACTTTTCTCATGCAGACTCTTCAGCAGTCTCCTCGGTAATTTTATTGCCCTTTGAACTTTTTCTGTTTCTGGTACTTTCCTTTCAAGATGAGGTAATCAGCATAGAACAAGGTCCTTGCTCACAGCACTGCAGTAGTTGGATTATTGTTATTATTGCCTGTATTTTTTTTCCTAATATACCCCCAAAATTAATAAAAACAAGCAAAACCACCAATAACAAAACAAGCGAACCTTTTGCATTAAATGACTGTTTTCAGAGAGTTGGCAAGAACTGTGGGTCAGTTTTTCAGTGCCATACAAAAACAAGTTATAAATTAATTATGTGAGTAGTTGAAACAGATAAGGGATTTGATATCTTCATTTCCTTCTCTATTTCAGTGCTTTCATCTTTTTTTTTTTTTTTTTAAATCCCTTAGCATAATTTTATGACAGCCTTCCGGATAAAAGCATTTTTCTGTAATTCACAATTTAGGCTTCTAATGTGCTGGTTGGGTTGCATTGCTCATGCTGTCTTACAAGGAGGTGACTCCTGTGGTGTCATGTAATAGACTGTATTTAAATCGTGGATTAAGTTAGATACTCAAACTGTTTGCATACTGAGAACTATATTCTGTTAATAATTTGAAAATTGTATCTATTTTTCCATATTTCAGTCTTGCTTTTTGAAGGTTTTCTAACAAGTGCAGTTGGGTTTACCTCTGCTTTTGTGCTACGTTTGGAGTAACAGTATCCAATCATTTACCACAACATGCAAGCTAATAAAATTGCAGTCACCAAAGTCTTCAAAATTATCTGCTTGGGAGTGTGAAGGTGTAAATTTTATCCAGCTGGTAATTAGTAATTAAGGTCAGATTCTGTTACTGAATTCTGGCTTGAGTTGATAATGAATACCTGCTAAGTATTTAATTTGAATAAAACTTAATTTCTGGAAGTTCTTAAGGAGAAAACAGTCAGAGTTTAGTATAGTTGGAAGCAATTACTAAATGGGATAACCCAGATGAGAACTAAGATATTTAAACAGTCGAACCATAAACTGATCTGAGTTGGAAGTACTGTTATTTTTTGGTTTGGTTTGGTTATTTTTGGAGGAAAGGTATTAGGTAATTAAAATTCATTCTGTAGTAGGAGGCCAGAAGCAAAATACCTGTCTACCTATGAAAGTGGTTATCTCGAATCGTATAATGAGCAATTAAGTTTGGCTTGTGATTATGAATTGTATGTAACTAGAGAAAATGAGCTGGACAGAAAAACTGCCAAAGGTGTGAAATCATCAGGGCATCCATTGTGAGAGTGTATCTTCAGGTTAACTTCTGCTTACCAGTAAAATAGTGTCTAATGGTTATTTCCAAGGGAAATCATGTGGTTGTTTTCTGTATCTTTTCCTAAGCAGAGACCTAAAAGTATAAGCTAATCTGTGATCTTAAGAGGAGGCAAAAATTGTAATTTCTGCTGTGTAGACTACACTTATCAGCTTTGTACTTCAGTCTCTTTTCCTGCTTTTGTTCTTTCTCCTTTTCCCTCACCCATTTCAACACAGAGCAGAGTGTTCGCCCTGCTGTTTTAAGAAAACATAAAAAGGAGCCAAGGTCCTCCACCACATAACACGTTAGAAAGAGCAGAAGCCTCTGGCCTACTGCAGTGTGTGGTGGACTTACGGGAACAAATTTGGAGAAGATACAAGTATTAGGGAGAAGATTATTTGGAGACAACTAATTGTTAGGGAAGCAGGACTTGGTCCTTGGCAGGTGATTATTAATGATGTGTTCGGAAAATCCAAGAGAATAACATCCGTACTGTGTATGGTGTAGGGCCAGAAGGCATGTACTGTGAGGTCTCCCACCAGGTCAGCTGTATGCGTCAGTGGAAAGTGATGCATCTCTGTCTTTCATCACCACATGTCATCAGGAGAAATGGCAAACTGACAACTGTTGACTGTTTTTTCCTCTCACCTAACACCTTTTCAATTTCTCCAGGTGTAATGCTTAGGTTTGGTTGAAACAGCATGCCCTGGCAATCCAATGGGACAACCATGCCCTGGGGTGCATCAGGCCCAGCACTGCCACCGGGTGAGGGAAGGGGTTGCCTGAGCCATTCTTACCAACTAGCAGCTCCAGGTCAGGGAGCCTTGGTGAGCCAGTTGCTTATTGGCAGGTGCGATTCTCCTTGGAGAAATTAAAAAGCACGCTGTTGTCTGGTTGGCCTCCCTCTCTCACCCTTCTGTTCTTCATGTATGTGAAGTTTCCAGTGTTATTTTTCTTCCTATTTACAGTGCAGAATTTTTGTCTCAACTGCCCTTCCTCTAATTGGAAATGTGAAATGTTTGAGCAGACATTTATTTAATCTGAGCTGTTTAAAAGAAATTTAAAAAAAAAAAAAAAAAGAGAGAAATATAGTGCTGTAAATAGGTAATAAGTCTCATATTTAAACCTGAAATTAACACATTAGGATATCTATGGGAGGAAGGCCATTTAAAACCTTAATAGTATTTCACATTTGAGGCTGTTTCTTAAGTGATTAACTTTAGCACTACCAAGGAAATGTTTGAACAGGCATATTAAAAACAAACCCAAAAAGTAGTTCCAGTCCATTATACTAGCTTTGAATTTTCATTGTTTTAGTCAAGTAACGCATTCTAATCCTTTTTCCCACTCACCATATTTTTTTAGAAGTCATCGTTCCAAAACCAAAAATACTAATTCTTACCATAAATGTGTTAATAAAGTTGGGTGCAAGTCTTCCTACTTTGTTGTGGCGCAGGGTTTACGTGGGTGAAATCTTCTTGCTGGAGGACAGAGCTCTCGAGGACTTGCGTCCCTGGCCACACACTTTGGCACGGGGCTCATCGAGCGAGCTCCCTGCAGGCTTTGTTGTTCGCTTCCCGATGCGACTTGGAGTTGGGTGTGTGGCAGCTTGCTATGGCTTTCTGCCATGCGTTCCTCACCGCCCCCTCATCTTCAACCAGACAACGCAAAACGGAGCGTGAATTCTAAATAAGAAAGGAAAAAACACATGGGGTGGTGTTCAGATTGCAGAGTGCCATCAGTCTGTAGGCGTCTGAGAAGCAGCTAGTTAATTACCTTTCCAAACTTGCAAGTAGATAAAGAAAATTCCAGCAGAGAACCTGGGAAAGGAGAGGAGTAAGCTTTTGTTTCAGTTCACGTTTTTCTTGTTTTGTAAGAAATCATAGCAGTTTGTTGTTCCGTGGGAGCAGGAAGTGTGCTTTGCATGGGATGATTTATAAAATGAAGGAGGTGAAGGAGGTAAACAATGCAAGTAGATTTGTAGAATTTTAGTTGTATTTTTCAAAAGAATCTGTGTTTGAAATAGCACATTAATAATGTACTCAAATAACTATAACGTGTATGACTACATTTTTCCTTCCTGTACTAAGTAAAACCTAGTTTCTTGTAATAAGTAGTTCGTTGTATTAAAAAAAAAATAAATAGATTAATGAACTAAATTTGCAGTGTCAGTGTTCCAGGATGTTTTTTCCCAAGTGCTTGTTTGTTTTTCAGGGATATCTTTGAGATCTTCAATGAAGGAATGCTGAGAAGATTCCTCAGCCTACTTCCCTTTTTTCCTTGGGGAGAGAAGGAGAGCAAGCAGTTTTTGGTTTTCTTTTTCTTCAGATTTGGTGCTGATTAGAATTGAGGATATAGAGGATTTTCTTTTATATACGTATATATAAATATGTATTACCAACAATGCCTTCTAAAGCCCCGCAGACAAAGGCCACCTCCAGGTTGTGGTGAAGGACCTGTTGCTATTTGGTGCAGGCACTCCGTAAGACCAGTGTACAGTTTCCGCTTTCATTGGTGATTAATGGCTTTGTAACTTTAGAACTCATTCCTAAAAGCTCTTGAAGGTAGTGAAACAAAAAGCTGTAGCATTGCTTGTAATTTCAGATCATCCTGGTTTGCTGGGAGCGTATTGGTGAATGTACAGTCTAATCCTTTTTTAATTCCTTTCTGCTTTGAATCAGGCCGCAACGAACTCCCTGATACGTCTGATTTCCTCTGTGCCTGTCTGCTAAATTGCCCCCTTTTTCTCAGAGTAGCAGCTTGGGAAGTGTCTGGTAGAGTTGCACAATTTAAGCCAATCTGCCCACGACTTTCCTGCTGATTTTAATTTTCTCCAATTAGTTCCCTCATCTTTCTCCTACCTGTGTTGTACTTTTCCCCTGGGAGCCGTTTTGCCCCTAGAAATGCATTGCCAGAGAGCACTGGAGGACACTGTGGGCTGTGCTGCTGCTCCTCACATCCTCCTTGCAGGTCTGCAGGAATTCCCATGCCTAGACTTCCATATTGCCCCTGGCTCTTTGTTGTCTGTGTTCCTAAACCCAGCTGCTCACACAGTATTCCTGAACAGACCATCACTTTTTCATGCTCAGAATTCCCATCTGCAATGTAACTGTTTACCCGGAGAAGCAAGTGTGTACTCCTTATGTCAGGGTTGTCTGCAAGCCCCTTCGAATGACTGATCCATGTTCATGGCTAGAGCACCCGGCTGACACGAACATCACGCCGTTGCACCTCTGCTTAAGTTTTGTGTTTCCGTTGCTCCTGCTCCTACATCACCTTGTAGCCTCAACAGTTTTTCAAGTATTTTGCTTTCTGTCAATCAAGTATCTGTTCACTGTTTTCTAGAAAGTAGCATCCCATAACATTCAATGCAGCATATTAAAGACAAGGGAAGTGGAAAAAAAAATAAAAATAGATCATTTTAGAAAGACAAACTTGAGAAGTCCACAGAAAAATATCTAGTGTAAGACATTGATTGTGAGCTTTTGGTGGTTTGGGTTTTTGGTGTTTTTTTAGCAGTAAGACTCACTGATGCCATTCTGAGAGTCATACGAGTTTATTCACACACTCCAGCAGATAACCTGTTAAATCCTTGGAAAAAGAAGCAAGCAAAAAATGAGATGCATTAGTTTGAATAATGGAAAGCTTTAAATTTGCATTTGGTATATAGTTTACTAAAGGGGGATTGAATTTGAAGATAAATGTGATAAACGTGATTCTGTAGCAGTGTTCAAAGTGGATTTACTGAACGGCATAGAATTTAAAAATGAGATACTTTTTGGAGAAGCAAGTATTGATATGTTGAGTTCCAATCAGTGTAGAGGTCAGGTGGGGAAAAACAAAAAGGTGGAGCAGAAACAACCAACCATTCAAAAAGACCCTAGACTGTGTTAGAGTCGGCCCAGTTATAAGGCCAATTAATGCAGATGCTATGGCTCTAGTAAGAGCTGGTGAGAAGAGTGTTCTGTGTGTGGCTGGGGATGAGGGGACAAGGGACAATGGAAAGAGTCATAGAATCTTTGGAGTTGAAGGGGACCCATAAAGGTCATCTAGTCCAACTCCCCTACAATGTACGGGGACATCTACGGCACATCAGGTTGCTCAGAGCCCTGTCCAGCCTGACCTTGAATGTCTCCAGGTATGGGGCTTCCACCACCTCTCTGGACAGACTGTTCCAGTGCCTCACCACCCTTATTGTAAAAAGTTTTTTTCTTATGTCCAGATGTCCTATCATATGCTGCTCAGGAGTCTGTCCCCCTCCTTTCTTACAGCTCCCCTTTAGATAATAAAAGGCTGCCCTCAGATTTCCCCAGATCCTTCTCTTTTCCAGGCTGAACAGCCCCAGCTCTCTCAGCCTGTCCTCCCAGGGGAGATGTTCCATCCCCTGGATCATTTTTGCTGTCCTCCTGTAGTGAGGACTCCACATCTGGATGCAGTACTCCAGGTGAGGTCTCACCAGCGCAGAGTGGAGGGGCACGATCACCTCCTTCGACCTACTGGTCACTCTTCTCTTGACACAGCATGATTTTCAAAGAAGATGGAGTATTGACCAAGCTCTCCCTGTGCTCACACCCCCAAAAACAAAATTTATCATGTGGCTGATATTTACACATTTTGCTGTTAATACCTGTTCCTTAGTAGGCAAACACTGCCTGTCATTTTGCAGTTAATAAAAATGTACATCTGTCAATTCCAGTTCCTCCTAGTGATTTGGGGCAGAGCACCAGTAGCGAGGTGACAGTGTTGCTGATTTGATGGACTCAGCCATGGTAGTAAAGATGAAGATGCAAAATGAAATGCAAAGGATTTCAAAATGCAATTAGGTTGCTGTGCAACCGTGTTATAAAATGACAAATGAAATTCAGTGCAGATAAATGCAAAGCGATGTCCACATGGGAGAAAAAATATTCCAACTTTTCATTTAAATTGAGTTGCTAGTTAACAATCAGGCATGAGATCTCTAGGTCATATATTTGTATGGAGATGTCAACTGTATACTCAGTAGCTGTCAAAAAGCAAATAAAACATTAGCAATGTTTATGGCAACCGTAGAGGAAAAATAGAGGGAAAACGTATCTGTCACAGTACGCATCTGTGATGTGCCTTCATCTTGAATAGTGGGATTGATTCTGACATCTTTCTCCTAATTCTCTTTTCCTTCCTCACTTCCACCTACAGAGAGCATAAAATAGTACTGCAAAAGCTGTCGGTCACGCAAAAGGCTATTGAGCAGCCTTTGCATAAGGGATGATGAAGTAGATGCAGCTCTGCAGACTGGAGAAGAGATGATGGGCAGGAAGGGTAGGAGGTTCAGGGCATGGCAGAGCTGCATGAAGGCCCTGGAGGTAAAGATGTTCTGGAGTGGGAGGTGGCAGGATGAAGCCAGCCCAGAAAGGCAGTTCTTCATGGCAGGAGCTTAGCTGCGGAGCTCCATGCCGCAGAACAAGTGGGGAGAATTAACATAAGAATGATCTGTGGGACCTGTTGCATGCAAGTACAGCTTCTGAGGCTTGCGCCACAGCTACCTTTCTACAGTCCAGGACTGTTGTTCATAAGAGAATGGCGATGAAGCTGTGAGGGATCTGGAACACAAGTCTTATGAGGAGCAGCTGAGGGAGCTGGGATTGTTCAGTCTCAGGAGAGACTCAGGAGAGGCTGTATTGCTCTCTACAACTACCTGAAGGGAGGTTGTGGCAAGGTGGGGGTTGGCCTCTACTCTTGGATAACAGCAATAGGATGAGAAGGAATGGCCTCAAGTTGCACCAAGGGAGGTTTAGGTTGGATGTTGGGAAATATTTCTTCCCTGAAAGAGTGATCAGGCACTGGAACATGCTGCCTAGGAAGGTGGTGGAGTCACAGTCCCTGCAGGTGTTCAAGAATTGTTTAGATGCTGTCTTAAGGGGCATGGTTTAGTGAGGAAATATCATTGCTGGGTGGATGGTTGGACTGAATGATCTTGGGGGTCTTTTCCAGCCTTAGTGATTCTATGACTTACCACTTGCTCAGCTCTGTTTTTTCCCTTGACTCGGGCTCTTGGCGGCTACTGGAAGCAAGACATTGGGCTGGACTTTGGGCTTTAATTGTAGGAGACTTTTTGTACTTATTATTTTTTGAGTCTCATCAAAATTGTGTTTTGGTTATTTTCATAGCTAGTAATACCACTTATTTACTTAACATCTGATCACTATAACAATTTCAGTATTAACATCCTACTGAAGGTTTAATCATTTCAACCATTTATATCAGTCAAGATTTTAGGATCTCAGTGAAGAGATCACTGTTTAAGTATGCTAATCTTAAGAAAATTAAGATGTTTTCAACAGTATTGCTGGTGCTTTAGGTTCCTGAATGCTGAGTTTATCTGCCTGTGTGGTTTCTGCCTTGTAAACTCCTTGCGCTTGAGGAACTCCAGAAATAGAAGGAGAAATTAAAGAGCAGTTTGACTCATCAGAGGACTTGAAGAGAGTCTCCAACCTGTTGTCTCAGGTGATGAAACACAGACTCTTGATGTTGCTTTGCTTGCAGAACCAGTTCTGGTACTTGCTGGGTTTGGTGAGCCTTCCTGCAGCAGCCTTGAAGTCAAGTATAAGTGCTTTTGGGGGTACCAGAAAGATTAATGGAAGTTGTTCCATGTTTGGCTGGGGAGTGGCTGCTGTGGCTCTTCGGCATAGAATCTGTGTTGGAGACAGTATAGGAATTAAAGGAATCTTTTGGACTCCATGTATTGTTATTTTTATCTGTGTTTTTGATAAGCAGAAAAGGTTTTTTTTTGTTTTGTGTTTTGTTTGTTTGTTTGTTTGTTTGAAGAAATGATTGCAGGGGTTTAGCTGACATTTAATTTTTGTGTCAGTTCTTAAATAAATGAATGAAAAATACATATATTTTTTTTCCAGTTTTGGGGCATAAGATCAAAAGACAGCAAATAGACCAGTGTTGAGGAAGGAGGGGGACCCTGGGGCAGCGCAGGAGGCGTGCAGGTGCTTGTGGCAGCAGCCTAGAGAAGGCAGTGAGCTCAGGGCAACTTTAATATTTAACTCAATACTGGGGTAAGTATAGAAAAAACATAACGCCGAAATTAAGCCTGCAGTAGTGAATGTTTTAAGAGGCTCTTAAATAATTATTAAACAAAATGCAGTGATAGCAATCACCCTGTCCTTGGATAGATAGAACCTGGCTGACAATGCTCTAAACATCAGCATAGCAGTGTTGTAATTACTTTACTAGATGGCTGATTAGAAGCTATGCAAATGTAAATGCAATCAGTACCTGTGTTCCTGCTTTGTTTGAAACAATGTGTAAATGAATTATCTCTTGTGTCAGGCTTATGTCTCTCTTGGGAGTAAACACGGGAGCAGGGACTGGCCTTCCGAAGCATAGCTGCTTCCAGGGATGAAGATATGCCCCTGGAAAGACGCCAAGCAGGAGCTCATTCCAAGGAAGAGCCTCAGCTGCATGTCGGTTCTTGTGCTAGGAGGTTACCCAGCCCATAGGTGCCTCACTGTGCGCTGTATTCTGCCCCTGGCCCTGGAAGGAGGCATCCAAAAATCCTTCCCCGCAACCCTCATGTGCTCAGCTTTTCATAAGTCTAAATGCTACATGATAAAGAAACAAAAACAAACAGCAGTCATATCCAAAACGGCTGATGGTTCCACAGTCATAAGTCGGTGATAGAGACTGAGCTTGGGTTCGTATGCAAAGCGTATATGTAATTTATGCACATACACCATGTCAGTCTCATCAGGAGTCATTGCTGTACTTACGTAATATGTATGTGATGGCAAGGATAGAGCTGGTATATACATAATTTATGTACAACCTCTGCATCAACTGTTTTATTGTATACACAGTATAACCATACATTGCTGATATTAATCTAATCTCTAGAGTACAGATTGTGTTTTCAAATGTGCAAGCAAGCTTTTTTTTTTTTTTTTTTTTGGTTAATAATAAGGGGGATTTTTTATATTCTATTTTTAAGGGAGTTACGTAAAGTATCTGTCATCGGTTTTTCATTTTTAGACGCAAATAATTATATATGGCAGGGAGCATGATGAGCATTCAGAGCTGACATTAGAATGAAAATGCATAAAGTCTTCCTGAAAAGCTGATCAGATAGGTCATTAGTCAAGGTTATGATGACTAGAAGAACGTGTTTTAAATCTCATTTAAAATGTGTTTAAAAAAAAAAAGAAAGAAAAAGGTAACTGCTGCTGCATCTTCATGCTGGTTACTAACAGTGTTAAATTTGCGTTTCCTAATTGTTAGGGAGATTTTTTGATACCCCCTATCTTACAGCTGCATGAGGAAACTTCAAACCTATTGCCGTCTGACAAAGTGGGATTTAATCTGTTTCACGTTGCATTTATGGTGGGCTGGGATCAGCCTTGCTAGCAGCTGTCAGGCTCATACCAGAGTTTGGTAACCTACCGAGCCCCGGGCTTTGACTCTCCAAGCCCCCAAGGTGGAAAGGAGAAACCAAAGCAAGTGCCAGAAGATGTCAGGTTCCCACACTGTAAAATTAAAGAGAAGACGTAGGGACTGCTTTTGCTTCATCTGATCTTTTCCTTTTAATCTTGAACATTCCTCATTAAATGAGGGAAGTGAAATGTTTGGGGACAGAAGAATGGTTTTTAATTAGAAGCAGATTTAAATTTGAATGTCATATAGGTTTTGCAAAATGTCTTTTTGCTGCTGTTTGCCAACTTTGCAGGATTTAATTTTGCAGCAGAAAGGCGACGGTGGGAATTTAAGGCCATCAAAGAAGTCTTTGGCACAACTGGTATAGGGTTCTGCCAGGTCTCCCACCTTTGCTTGATCAGGGATGAGCTCATCCTGCACCAGCACTGCTGCTGCCACCTCTCCTTCTCACCCTTAGTGAAGGGCAGGCTTCTTTGGTGTTGGCAGGCACCTCTGAGTTGAAGGGCTTCTGTTTTCTCCGTCCTTTTTCTCCATCCTTCATCCTACCACCATTGCCTGCTGCTGTGTTTGCTTTAGTACACTTTCTTTGTTCTTTTCATTTTCCTTTTTTTTTTTTTTTTTTTTTTTCGGTTAGCTGTAAGGAAGTCTTAGGATTTATCTCAGTTAGGATTCATCTACTTAACATTTGGACTGGATGATGCCTGCAGTGCTGAGGGAAGAGCTCGTGGGTATCCCCTGCATCCTGCTGTGGCCCACTAGAGTGAGGTGAAATCACCACCCAGGGCAGCAATCCAGGCTCAGTCCAACCATTGACTCCTGCATCCCTGGGTGAGCATTAGGACACAAACTCCTGAAGCACAAGGGTTTTCTTCGGGAGAGATGGAGAGTTGCTCCACATGACTGTGGAGATGGGTTGTGGTCACTAGATGGAATCTCTGAGCTGGCTCAGCACCAGCATGCAAGGTTCACGCAGAGCTGGGTATTTTATTTCATTGTATTTTTTTTTTCCCCCCCTAACCCGGTAGTGTTCCTAATGCTTACAGAAGCAATTCTCATATAGTCAAATACAGAGCACCGACATAGTGGTTTTAGCCTGATGGGATTCGATAATCAGAAGATGGAGATTTCTGCACAGCGTCTCAACCTCATGTCACTTACTGTTTGAGTTCTCAAGCTGTGTCTGCCCCTGCTAAAAACCACAAAAATCCCACTTAGCATTCTGATTTCAGTGATACTTCCCAGTGCACATAGCGTGATTACATTAATACACTTTAGCTGAAGAATATTTGGTCTTAGCAGTTTTCTTCGCTCCCTGTGATCCAACAGAGAAAAACTGAATTTATATCTTCCATTGCGTCCACTGAAAACACGCAAAGCATTTTTTAGAATTATGTTTCAAATGTCATCTGATAGAGAAAGGTAAGAGAGTGGGTTTTCTTTAGAAAGCCGCACGAAACACTTGTCATCTGAAGTTGTTTTGCTGGAGGTATTTTTAGGATGACTCAGGCGTAAGGTCTGAGAGTTCTTCTTGCCTTTAACTGAAGGGAAAAGAAATGCTGACATTTTCCTTCCAGCTGTTTTGGTTAAATATTTGAATATAAAAACCCAACCTTTGGGGCAAAAAAAGGGATTTTTTTTATTTCTTATTTTTAAGTTCTGGTACAGATTTGCACCATATTAAGTGCTAATTCTCCAGTTATCCATAGAGAAGTAGGTTATATGTGAATGTCAGTGAATATTTACCACCTCCTACTCCCTTGTAAAATGGCCTGGTGGCTTAAAAGTAGGATTGTTTCTTTTGTTCGTTTGTTTAAAAACAACAAAATCAAAGCCATAATCAAATCCACAAATGAAAGATTGCACTTGCTTCATCTTAAATTGTTGACAGAAGTTACTGGTTTCATATTCTGCAAACCTCACGCTTTTCAGTAGTTTTGCTTTACTTGCTGAAATTCCTAAACCTTTCTTTATTAAACCTTTATTTTTCTTTGCTGACCACAACGCCTTTAAAGTTTTTCATGTGTGAAATGAAAATTTTAATACGTGTAATCACATTTCTGCTTGTAGGTGTTGATGTCTTCAAAAAATCTCAAGGTCTTTTTAAACTATATTCTGTTTGTGATGTATTTAAATCCACGTGGTTGTGTCCTTGGTGAATATCGGAAATAGAGAACGTAAAACCGGTGGAAGTTTTCATTTATTTTTGCTTTTATTTTTCATCCATCACAGCCCTACCATCTCAAACTCACTCTATTGGTATCCTCTTAAGGATCTTCCATAGCAGGAGACATATGAAACAGCAGACAAATGAAACAGCAACTGTCTTTTCTTGTGTGTAAGTCTCCTTCTGGATGTTCCTAGAAAGCACGGTTACATTATATATTTAAAACCCCAAGGAATTCACTGTTTTTTCTGTGCAGCAGACATTTGCTGGTGGAGCTGTGTTGGACAGTAGCATGAAAGCCTTTAAAACTAGAGAAAGAAAAGCCATTCCTTAGCTGCAAATGTTGTAATAGAAGTGCATGTCTTCTTGTTTGGATGGAGTGTGATGGCAGTGGCACTGTGATGGTCCTGAGCAAGTTGCATTCATAGCTTAGGCAATTAGACTGCAATATAGCACTGTTGGTGCAGAGTACTTGAACTGTCTCGCTGCAGGAGAATGGGCTGAATGCAGCCAGGACAGACCGACAGCTGGAGTAGGTGGGGGTGTTGGTGTGCTGCACTGCACTGTGCTGCAGCTCGTGGGCGCCTGCAGCTACAGCCAGGCTTAACAGGGAATTGCTACATCTCACAGGCACTCACTGGCTTTTTTTTTTTTTCCCCCCTCCTCTTTGTACCCATGTTGCACCATTGTATTTTATATATATTGGTATTATGCTGTATTACCTACAGTTTACTATTTTGTATGTATTATCAGAGGCAGGAATGCACCTGCCTCTGATAATCAAGAGTTCACTCCATGATTATTACGTGATGTGGCATCTTTGGTCTCTTCACATCATGAATGCACAATGATTGCATTATCGTTCCTCGCTGGTGAGCACTTGATGAGAAGTATCCTCTCCCTTAAATAAGAGTTTGTGTATCACATGCTCATCATTTGCTTTAGATGTGTGCCACTCCAGCAGAACATCTACTGGCAGTGCTAGAATGTGTCTTACAAGACTCCACAGTCCACCAAGGCACTGTTCATAGGATCACAGAATGGTTTGGATTGGAAGGGACCTTAGAGATCACCCAGTTCCAGCCCCCTTCCATGGGCAGGGCTACCAGCCACCAGATGATGTTGCCCAGGGCCCCATCCATCCTGGCCTCAAATGCCTCCAGCGACGTTCTGTCATTGTATGGGCAATAAAGGGGGAGCTGCAACTGCAGCATACCAGGAATTTCTGTTAGTTATATTATTTTCTGTTGTCCTAGCAAAAAGCAAATGTAGTTCATTTAACTTCATTGAGTGGCTCACACACCTACATGCTTTTCTTCCAGTTGCGCGGCGTTTCAAGGTAAGTTAGTTCTTCTTCCAGCTTAAATCCTCACACACGGAGAAGACAGCCACCAGTATGGTGTCTGGAGCTGTAAAATGCAGTGGGCTGTCAACGTAGATCTAGCGCTGGGTTGTGAAACATGCCCCAGTGCCTTGGTAAGAAGGGGCAGCCATCTGATAAGGGTTATGACAGGGTTGTAGTGCTGTTTGCAGGTAATATCCATGCCACACAAAGATGCTTCTACAGGAGGAAAACACCTACGCAGTAGGTGTCACTCATTGAGGAAAACGTTTGAGGAGATGCAGGAAGCATAGGAGACTTTTTGGCTATGTACCAAGCATGTGGTTACCTAGTTATTGTTTCGGTTATCTGTGGTTCTTTGTTTGGAATTAATCTGACAGACGGCAGTTTCTGATACAAACTCTTTCTCTTTTTTCATCTTTTTTGAAATAAGAGAGAATTCAATTTGGGAGATCAAAGTACTTTATCTTTCTGGCAATCTAACGTAGCATGCTTCCAAAATACGTAAATAATTTTGTCTGTATAAAATAGAATGATTATGAATTTAAGCACATGGATTTATGGTACCATTTATGTGAGGTATGCTGATGATACTTTTAATAATGAAATTGCATTTGTCTTTGTAGCTGCGTATAAATTTTTGTGAGAAATCTTCTACATCATCTCAAGAGCTAGGCGCTCCTTAATGCATTAGATATATTTCTAAACAGAGGGGAAATTAGTTTGATAACCAGTCTTGCACATTTGTTGGTGTGGTTTTTTTTTTTGGTAAAGTGTTAGTGACATACGTATATAAAAGATGCTTTGTTTCCTCTTGTTTTTGGTAGAAACTGTCAGAGCCCTTTCTCAATTAAAAAACAAAACAAAACAAGGGCTACTCCAGAAGTAATGCCTCCTATGTTATTATGTTGTCCCATGACATCAGAGGCGGATGTTGGTATGGCAGTAGAGGTTGAACCTTCCCACCAATATCCCATTACATTTTGTTGCCGTGTGACAGATGGCAGCAGAGGGGCAGTCAGACAGAATGGCATGACTGACGTGGAAGTGCATATAAAGCAAGGTGTAGGATTGAATTCCTCCAAGTGGAAAAAATGGCACCCACTGGCATTCATCAGTGCTTGGTGAATGTTTATGGAGACCAAACAGTGAATGTGAGCAATGTGAGGCAGTGGGTGGTGTGTTTCAGTGGTGACAGTGGGTCGTCTCCACTGGTTCAGTTACCAGAACATGGTATGCAGCTCTTGTTCAGCATTGCTGAAAATGCATAGCTCGTGCTGGTAACCATCCTGAAAACTATTGTTTTGTAGCTGAGAATTTGCTTAATCAAATAATGTTATTGTGCTCTTTGTATCTGTTGTAGTTCCCACGGAAATAAATAGGAAGCATTACTTTTGGAGCAGCCTGCATTAAATAATAAAATTACAGATTCATACAGTGTTTCAGCTGTAGTTTAATCCAGGAAGCTCTTAAATATCAAGTCTTCATTGGTTAAAGTGTCTCTGTGTAACTGCGTTGATAATGAGCTAGTAGAAGGTTGTTTTCTTCTTGAGTTGCTTGTGTTTGTGTTCGGTGGCCAGTATATGGGTTTAGAAGAAGCTGTGTATAGGAGAAGCTTTGCTTTAAGTACGTATATACATTTTGCTAGCCCTGGAAGGAAGGAGTTTGGCTTTTGAAATCGTGGTGGTATTCTTAGCAGCTCAATTCACTCTTAGCTGTGGGAGTCTGCCCTGTTGCCATTTGTGTGGGTCAGTTTTGCATTCTCTGTATACAGGAGAGAGAAGTTACCAAGCTTCAGTGAGAACCTGGAGCTAGATTTAAAAGGCAGAAACATAGAACTGAAGCGTGCTGAAGAGAACTCAGTCTTAAAACCTCTGAGAAGGGTCTGGTTTAGTTACTTTTTTTTTAGTTCTGCTTATAATATAATGGGAAAACAATTTGGGGCTTTAACTGAAAACAAGTGGTTCCAACTTCCTTTAGTGGTTCAGCTCATAAATATTGGAGAAGTCATTTAAAACCACTTATTTCAAGTCTGTCGAAGAAAGCACTGTAACCTTGCATTACGTAGGAATGGTGAGTAAATGGACAGATCAAGTAACAGCCTTCCCACTGGTGAAGAGAGAGAGGTGAGGCCTGTGTGGAGCCATCCTGATCCTCCTCATTGTGGCAGCCGGGAAGCCCAGTGTTTCCTGAGCTGGAGCAGTACTGTCAGAGAAGTTTAGGGTGATTGCAGTTCTCTTCTGTTCTTTCCATTTAATTTCATAAAAACTGCAGCCCCCCCAAAAATATTTCACAGGCATTTTGGGAGATATCAATGATGTGTGAAAGCTGTGTTCCAAGCTCAGGGCCTGGTCTGTCACACCATAGTGCTGCTGCTCCTCATCCTTATCAACGTGACCTCTTTTTCCTGATGCCTCTCAGAGGACCGTGTGCTACCAGAAAGAAATAGATCTTAAATTTTAGCTTATTCCAGCTGCTCCTTTCATTGCTTCTTCCTCTGCACACATAAGCACAGGCACACACAGAATGAAGCTGCTCCTCCCGGCAAGATCTGCTGTGCGACAACAGCAGGAACACAATTCCTTCTCCTACGCTGATGAGTTTGGGGGCAGCAGGCGTTTTGCTAAGAACAGTGAGCGTAAAGGCTGGAGGCTGCTTTTTGCTCCTGCTGTGTGTGCATGAATGATGGGTGGTTTTGCAGAGGAATGAGCGCTGGGCTGCTGCTCATCCCCCCACCACTCCCATGTGGCCACTTCGTGTATCAAATCCCATTTGCTGTTTATATCACCATGCTTAATGCTGTATTGTCTTGTTCTAACAGCATTTTTCAAAATCGTATTAAAATACTCCGTGCACATATTAAAATACTCTGTAATGCATGATAATACCTATTCCAAAGAGTCCCCTGACTGCATAAATTCTTACAGATGGTATGAAACTACAGAGGGATTAGCTGTTGACTGCAGATCTGATGCCATTGCTTTTCTCTCTGCAGTTCCGTGTAATTTAACATGTCAATAGCCTTCCTGGTAAAACATGATGAAATTTTATATGGCAGTATTACTCATAATGTACTGCATATTTACGTGTGAATGGTGTTATTCCTAAATATAAACAGCTAGTTTGAGACAGACTTCGGTAAATGACTTTCTCAAAACTTGCGTCTTTTCTAATATATTTTAATAATTACTTCTCTTTCTTGCAGACAAAATTGAAGAAGCACAAAAACAACTTAATGGAAAAGAAGACCAACAAAGAGGTAATAAGCAAAATCAAAACGAAATAGAAAAAGCACATTGTGATTCTACAGGCTGATGCAAAAGCTTTCTTGCATCAGTGAAAACTCCACTGGGCTGTGGGCGTTGGATGAAGCCCAGGGTACGTGTATTGCAGATCAGGTGCTGTGATCTGTAACACCCCAATTTTGCTGAAACACAAATGCTTTGTTTTAACCACTTGAGTAGCTGTATTGACCTTGATAAGACTGCTGAAGCTATAGCACTGGAAACTGCACAGTTTATTGACTAAAGCCCTGTACTAACAGTTTAGTTCATAATATGATTTACCTAATCGTTAATAACCATATTTGGTTTATGACAAGCAATATGTGATGATTTCTAACAGATGCTGAAAGGAGATTGATCCTCTCAGGCTATTTTAAGAAACAGTTGACCTGTGACAGATTAAATCTGTGTGTTAGGGCTTAGAAAGCTGGTGAAAAGTCATTGTATTTCAAGGCTGGCTGACTGCAGGAGTACCTGTTAGGCTTTATGTGATAAAGCTCATCTGTGCACCCACAAAAGAGTGAAGAGAAGCAGCATGGGAAGACCAAATAAACCCTGGCCAGGCTCCCCTGAGCAAAGTCATGGAAGACTCATCGCCACAAGCCCAGAGGAGCACAGGGGCATGAGGGCAGGTGAGAACCCCAGTGAAAGACTTGGAGAAAGTAGGCTCTGTCCAGTACCCTCCCAGGGCCATCGCAGCAGAGCCACAGCCACAGTGTCCAGATGTGAAACTCATCACCATGAGCCATAGGGAGTTGCTCTGCGGGTCACCTTTTGGACTAAAGGTGTGGTACTTGAAAGGGGACACATGAGAGGATGCAGGGAAACAACTCAGGGGCTCAGATCTGCGTGTCCAGTCAGGTTTGTGTATGAATGTGGTGCATATGTGTGCTCTTAGTGTTTGTGCCTGCTGGGAATACATTTTCAGCTTCACTGGTGATTGGACTTGGTGTCATGGGGCAACTGCCTCACCTTTCTAAGTCTGGTGAGTCCAGCATGCTGTATTTTCCTCTGTCAGTTCCACATTTCACTGGTTTGTCTTGCTCTGGGTAGGTATTTGTTGTGCTCATCTTAGTGATCTGTCCTTCTGACATCTGACACATCTGTGAACAGTGTTGTTAAATTGTTGATACTCACTCCCGGACTCAAAGTATTTTACCTTTTCAAACTATGAATTTAAAAACTTGCTGAACATTACATAACAAAAGAAATACCCTGCTGGATCCCAGCAGGGTCCATTTTGACCCATCATTCTGCCTCCAGCATAGGCAATAGGGCATACAGGTTGAGGACAGCACCTCAGCTTGGCCACTTTCTGCAGTCTGTTCCCCTTAGGCTGTCCTTGGGATGTCTGCCTCGTCCCTTCTAGGACCTGTTACTGTGAATCCTTTTCTTTCAGTGTTGTTTGCCTTCAGCATTCTTTGGCAATGAATTGCAGAAGTTCACTACCAGTCACATTAAGAAAGTACGTTATTTTATCTTTTTTTCTCCCAGTTTCCTACTAGTTATAACAAGTGTCCTTTGGTTCAAGCATTGTCTGATTTGTTAAATAAGAGTTCAGCATTCACCTTACCAGCTGCTTTTGTGATTTCATAAAACTTGTCCATATCCCACTCGGCTTTCTTCTCTCCAGACTCATGTTTGAGTTAATTTTTCAAAAGAAGATTTGATACAGGCTGTCTTGAACGGGTACTAGGACTGTGATGTTACTTTATGCCTTTGTGAAAGGTGAAGGAGAACAAATATGTGGCTAGGGGATAAAAGAAGCCTTCTAAACATTTACAAAGACTTTCCAAGAAGCTAGACCTTCAACTGAATAGACTTGTGATGTGTTTTGTTTAGTGTATCATAGGTAAGCAGCATTGTCAACCAAACATAAAAGCTCAGTGTGTAAAGTATTTACTGTCTGCTCTTGTTGATGTTGGTCCTAAAGAAGTAATATTTCTCTGGATTTTTTTTTTTATTATTATTATTTTTTGGGATAGACTTGTTCAAGCTGAAGATTAACTAACCTCTATTTTCAGGATTTTCTTCTCAGCTGTGCACCGGTACAATCTTTGTGATCCCACACAAAGGGAGAAACCTTCTCCACTGTGCTCTGAAAGGGACTGGGTTGCAAAGATTTGCATGATGATAGCGCACACCTTTGAGGGGCTCAGGAGGCAGAAAGATTATGGTTTAATTTTTGTCTCCTAATTTAAATTTGTATGTAGTTGGAAAAAATATATATATATAAAATCTGTACAGAAATGACTGGCATAATACAGCTACTTTGTACCTTTTCTTTTCATCTGAGAAATATCCTTTGTCATTTTTATCACTTTCTTAAGTGTGTAAATAGATTTTTATGTTTTATTTTTTGTAATCTGAAGTAAATTAAATGATTTGTTTGAAGGCCACTGAAAAAAAGGAAAGTATGTTTTGAGCTAAACAAGTAAACGAAACTGTGAACATGCTCACATAAGGTATTTTAATCACAATCCAATATATACAGGTTAACCTTAAGTGTGGTTGTATATTTTTTATTGCAAATTAAATGCTGCCCTGTCAGTGCTGGAGCTGTTAAAGGCGTAGCATGTTTGTGGGGAGGAATTCTTCCTAAGTTCAGTCATACTGGGTTTTCTGCTGACTGGTATTGTACACTGATCAGTCATAACTTTACACATGTGTGAGATTTAAGATGAATTTAATTGACTACAAAAAAATACGTATTTAATGCATCGCATTTTGCCATTAGCTGTAATAATCCAATTAAGTGTAAATTGAAATAGATCTGTATTAAACACAAAGATGGTAAAGAAACGGTGCTGAAGTTAACAGAATTCAGTTACTTACTATGAATTTGCAACTGAAAGATATATATATATAAATACATAGAGAGAGAGAGATTGTCCATAAATATATTCAGGTTGTAGATAAGTGGCCTGCAAGTTGAGACCAGAAATGTATTCTTTAGGGACCAGCTCCACCCTCTTTTCCTGCTCATCAAGTATGTAAGGTGGATAAGTCTTTCATCATTTCATCTTCTTGTAATTGCCCAGTTGCCAGTATGAATTTTTAGTAGGAGAACCTCAGCATCTCTTCAACTGTGATTGTTGTTGGCATGACAGAGAAAGTCTTGTTTCTCATGAGTGCTCTGTGTGTTGTCCTTTAAAACCTGGAAGGGATGGTGATCTTGAACAACCAGCATTTTCTCCTTGTGAAGGCAATGAATGCTTTCTCTGATGTGGGACCCATCTGCGTATCACGGTCTGGAAAGCAGTTAGCTGAATCTGCTTTGGCTTTGATCTACTGCTAGCCTCCTCCTAAGAAATCCATCCCAAGAAAGTCTCTCTGTCTTCTCCCTTCCAGACTATCTGATAAAGTCAAGTCCTCTCAGATCCTTGTGGTTACCACAGAGGCTTCTGTTATGGTCATCCTCTGAACCAGTTCAGCCACTGAAGGTCATTATGAAGCACTGTAAGCATTTGTTTTCTTCTTTATGCATTGCAGCAATTCTCTGCTTATCACAACAGGCTGCATCCTGGGGACATCAGTTCCACGAGCACTGTCATAGGATTTTAGTTTAAGGCTAGTGGCACTAACCTAGTTATCTTGATACTTGGCACCAGCAATTTTAGGAGTGCTGAATCTCTCTCTGCTTCTGAAACTTGTCAGGGAACTAAAGTTGATGACAAACTCCAGCAACACCAAGATTTGCCATGAAGAGGGGTTGCAGATCCTGTACAGACACTCAGTACAGTGGAACTCAACGAAGTTGATGTGGGCTAGCATATACTCCACAATATGCACCAATCCCACAAGCTCTCTGCCTCTTAGGAGTATGATTCCAGACTAAACTGTGTTATTTTGGATAGCTACTTCTTGCTGTGTTGCTGAAAAAAAAGAATCAATGATAAATGGCTATATCACAGGGAACATAGGTGTACTTATTCTGCTTCTCCATTGTGGTGATGGCTGTATCTTAAAGTGTGTAAGGGCAGAGGTGATAAGGGATGATCTGGGGATGTGTGTGTGTTCTTCGGCTTCATTGCAATTTAGACTTGCAGGCTGTCATGGTTGGTTGTTCATCAGGTATAAATTCATCCCTTTAAATAAGCTGTTGTTCTTGTTTGAATCTCTGCTCATGTTTTTTACTTTCTTCTGAGATGGGTAGACTTCAAGTGCTGGTTTCTTCAACAGATAAAGTTGTAAGTAGTTTGCTAACTCTCACTGCAAGCTGCGTGCAATGTAATAAATTCATCCTGGACTCAGACTTCCAGTCCCTCTAATGGTACACAGATGTCTGCCAGACTCCTCTCCTGATCTCTTCCCAGGACTGGTAGGTACGTCTCTGTCTAGCTTCAAGGAAAGGGCAATTTTCAGTCTATTTTACCAGCAGACACATTTCTATACTTTCACACTTGATTGCTTTCAGGTTTCTCCAGGTTTTGTTCTTTTTTTTTTTTTTTTTTTACTTCTGCTGGAGATGCTCCATAGTGTAATTTGAACACGATGCTGTGTATTCTCATAAATCCTCCCTTTTGGACACTTAGTATTGCTACTCCCTGCTTGGTCTATGAAGGTGGATTTCCAAGTTGCCCTCGCCACATTCAGAAGTCCAAGTTGTTGTGACAGATCTGTCGTTATGATAGCGGTCCCTTCCGGAGTCACCACAACTTTCTCCCTATGACCGTATTGGAATTTCACCCAAATCAGTTATCTTTCTGGGGTCTCATGCTTCAATGTTAGTAGTAGTAGACTGTCTGCACTTGCAGCCTTAGACACAGAAACATTCTTGACAGATCAGGAGTTTTGTCTAATTTTGATCAGTGCTTGTATAAATGGCAGCAGGGTCTTACCTACATTTGCTGAGAAACTTGAGAGATATAACCATCTGAAGCCATGGTTTGGATTCCAGCAAAGTCCAAGCAATTTCTGTGGTGGTGTTGGAAAAACAAACAAACAAACAAGCAGAAAACCCTATACTTCCAGCGTCTGTCTAAAAGGTACCTGAAGCCACTGTCCGCTCTTTTTCTGGGGGCTAGTCAGTCTCAAGCCTTAACAGACTGACTTGGCATTTGGTGTGGTGGTTCTTTAGTCAGTGGTAGCTTACAGGACTATGAAGTTGCCCATTTACTGGCTTATGATGACACTTAGCAGTGTGAAACCATTCATGGTGCAGAGGTATATTTGAACTACCATGGAAGGAAATGATAAAGAAAGATTAGTTACCAGCAGCAAGCATTCTCTGAGATGCACAATCTACTTGCACATATGTTCCCCTCCCACACTTACAGCCCCTTCAAAGAAGCATATTGGCATTGAGGAGAGGAACTGAAATCAAATGCCCTTTACCTTGTTTGCCCATCTGCTATTTTTTTTTTTTTTTTTTTTTAATCTCAAATGTTTTTTTTTTCCTAGTAAATTGCACTGCACTGAGATTTAGGGGAGGAAGTTTGGCATCGTAAATGGAAGCAGGAGACATTAGTTCAGAAATGTAGGTTCTGCTGCAGATGGACTGTAGTCATATTTTTGTATGTTCTGAGTCCTTCAAAACCTCCTTATCATCCCTCTTGTTATATGCATGTGTTACTGACAAAATTATAAGGGGAATTTCAAATACAGGATTAAAAAAAACACCAGCCTTCTCTCTAGTTAATCAAAATGCTGCGTACATCATAAGATTGAGTGCCCTTTTTATGTAGCCATGTCCCAGCTTACAGCTGACTCTTGTTGGCCTACCATCTGGCCTCAAAGGAGCAGCCAGGTCCCTTCCCTCCTCTCCTATCCCCGCAGGCGCTCCTTATCCCACTTCCTGCCACTGCCACACTCACTGCCAAAAAGCAAGTGGGAACACTGCATGCTAGTGATGTACCCTGCCTCACGGTTTATCAGCCGTGGTCAGGGTTGTATTATTTCATCCCAATATTCAGGGGAAATAGGAAATCATACAATCATAGAATGGCTTGGGTTGGAAGGGACCTCAAGGATCATCAACCTCCAACCCCCCCGCGCCATGGGCAGGGCCACCAACCTGCATATCTAATACTAGACCGGGCATGGAATAAAAAGGGGATAGGTTAAAAATAATAAGATAAGGAAATGGGGCAGTAAACAAGCGTTTTGATTTTACCATCTTAGTGTGGTCTCATCCTCCACAGATGTTTCCCAGAATTTTTCATGTAGATTTGCATATGAGACCTGTTTTTTTTTTGTTGTTGTTGTTTTGTTTGGTTGGTTTTTTGCTTCTTTTGTACCTGTATACTATCATTAACCCCAGACTCTTTCTTTCTTTCTATTTTGTATTTGTATGAAACTGAGCCTTACATTTTGGACAAGAAATCATAGAAGAAATATAACTGAGGTCCAAAGTTGTATTTGATTCTTTTCGTCTTTTTGTCCTTATCTTCAACAACCACATGGGCTAGGAATGTAGTTACTCTAAATGGAAGTATATAATCTTCAGAAGTTGCAGGTTACAGCACTGTCCTGTTTGCTACTTAATGCTGGTGAGAGGATTAGCTAGTCTTTTTATTTTTGTGTTGCTGTACACCAGAGCTACCTACCTACATTTTACTTCCAGATGTTCAAAATGACAGCTAACAATGCTATTTCATGCAATTCAGTTGTGCATTTACACGATGTCTGATTTCATAGTGTTTATATCTCCATTAAAATATGTCAATACATGTGTCTGAGAGGTAATTTATTTAAATTGTTCTGTGTACGTTGAACTGTAAAGCTTTAAATCAAGACTGAATTATCTTCCTCAAATATTTACAGCAGCTCAGACAGCAGTGATTGGCTTAATGGGGGAACTCTTGATATCTGTACCTCAAGTCATACATGATCTCACATTTTCATGAAGTCCCACCTATTCCTAAAATTGCACATTAAGGGAATATAGTATTCTGCTAATAATAACAAGGCTTCAGAAGTTCTTTCAGGCACATTCAGCGCATGGTTTTGTGCCCAGGAAGGACAGTGAGAAAACTCTGCTGATTTCTGCGGGAGCAGAAATAGTCTCTGATATCATTTATCCCCATTTCTCTTTGTGTTCAATAGTTAAATACATTTTGATGTCCCCATAGTGCCTGTGTAGGATAACTGATAAAAATGGAGATGTCTGTGTGTTCTTTACACTAAGAAACATTATGAGAATATGAGCTTAACCCACTGAGTTTGCTGATTCCTGTAATCCTCCTGGGTTGTGAGACAATGTCTATCTGTTATTTCTCTTCCTTTGTTTTGTTATTACTTGTAGTTTAGACTACTAGCAGCTGAAGTCTACACAGTTAAGTCCACTGCTGGTGCTAGGTGCAGCGAGGTCTGGTATTGTTTTGACAGACAGACAAACAGACTTACAGTTTTAAACTGAACATTTCATCCTTTGGAGCTACAGGGAGTTAAAACGTTAATGTGATGTTAAATAATATTAATAGTATTTTGACTCTTATTGACAAATGTAGCATATCTCTTGAGTGACAGTTCAGTAAGAGAGATTCCGTCCTGCAAGTATCATTTTCAAAGGGCATTACAGAAATTATCATTCAGAAACAACTGCCAAAAGAGAATCTTCCTGATAGTAAATGGGAAGAGGCTGTTCCAAAGTAGGTAGAGTATATTGTTAAATTAATAGCTATGTACAGAGACACCATTACCATCTTTAGGTTGGCCCGGCCGTAGTGAATAGAAGGATCTCTTGCAACATCTGAGGTCAGAACAAGCTCTTTTTTTTGTGGTGGGAGGATGCTGAACTAACAAACTAGCTAATTCAACTGGCATACCTATGTGTGTGTTGTAGATGCCCTAGGGTTGCTAATTTTAGCTGATGTGAACTGAGAGCAAGCCAGCTGTTGAAATGCAAAATTTTTTGCTTGTTAGCTTCTTTGTAGTCTTTCTAGTGTATGAGTAATGACTGTAGTTTAGGTGCTTTCCAGATAATCCTTCAGTTCACAGAGTTGATAATTTCCTTCAGTCTTCTTCTAAAGGAAAAATGTAATGTATAAATGAAGAGTGAATTAGATACAGTATATCCCTTTTTGGTAGCTGTATGCTCTAGGCTGACAGTCTGATGGAGTCTTTCATAGGTATCTCCTAGAAGTGTGTGTACACGTGCATATTCTCTTTTTACCCTCTCACGTCTGTGAAAAAGGACAAGCAAGGATGGGGAAAGAGCTTTGAGCAGTTCAATGAGTTTGACCATTGAAGACCTCCAAAGCAAACGCACCCTGGAGGAGATCATACTTCCCACCTCTGGCACAGAAGAATGAGCTTCCATGGTTGGGACATTCCTGGTTTCCACATTTCCAGCAAATCAACTTTTCCTGTTTTTGTCAAGTGAACAACACCATTTGGCTCTAAAAGAAGGATCTGTTGTGTAAGGTTTTTTCTGCTCACTTTGCCGGAGCTCTTATTCTTTTCTGCATTTTTAGATAGTACTGTTGTCAGATTTGAGCTCTTTGCTGCTCTTCATTGCTCTTTATTTGCTATAGGCAGTATGGAAATTTCTTCATTTGATCCCTGTTTTTCAAATGGAAGATGATGTTAAAGAAATGCATGGAATATGACTAAGAAGATTTTTCTGTTTGAACATCATTGTGTGTGAAGTCAGTGTAGTTAACATCTTGTTCCTTTCATTTCTGTTTTTTTCCCCTTCTAACTCATGTTTGGGGACTTTATATTCAGTATCTCATCTGACCAGCTAACAGTGGCTGCTTGCTGATAACCCATACGTTGGTCGTCGTTTCATGAGCTGTTCTGTAATTGTTTTAATGACCTTAATGTGCTGGGGTTGCTCTAATGATTTATTAGCCAAACCTACCTTATCAGTAATAACTGATTATCCTTAAATTGCTAACATAATTTATTTGTAAAGCTGTTCATAACACTGAATAACATTCTGGGAAGATCTTTGTGCGTCCCTCAGGAAATTCCATATTCCCCCAGCATACACCTATCCCCCAGGCATTTCTAACAACACACTTTCTCTCACTAGTTATATTTAAACATCTTTATTATTCTGTGGATAACTGGGTGAAACTGGCTTCTGCTTAGACTTTGAGAGCCCACTCATTTGCCTGTGGGGTCAGGTATCCTATCTTTTTTCATGTCTTCGGATTGTCCAGCAAAGAACTTCTCAGACTGGGATTGCAGGTAGCATTAGCTATCACAACATTGCCTCTACACCTGCTAGCAGTTGGTACGCTTTACCTTAACAGCATTTAAATGGTGACTAGTTTTCATAGTTCAGCGTTAATTAAGGCTTCTGTTTAGGAAACTTAGTCTAATTGTCAGATGGCTGAAATGCAGAGCAGTACATAAACTCCATAGGGCTACAAAATGTAGCAGTATCTGTGTTCATGTGTTGACATCCTTTGTGCATAGCTACACATTAACCATTGGTTGTATGGTCGGTGATTGCTGTTCCTGTGTTAATTTTTGTCTGTCTTTTAAAGAAGTGCTGGAGTCCTCTGAAATTTTACAGAGATTCAGTCTCTGCTCTTTTTTATTTTTTATTTTTTCTTAACATGTATAATGTTAGGAAATCTTGACTGATATCAGGGAGCATGTTTAATTTCATATGTTTCATGCTGGGCATGAAATTAACTTTTTTGGGAAGAAAGCAATGTGCTTTCACTTTGGTTGTTGGTCAGTCATGTCAGCGGAGATGCACTGATATGTTACATTTCATTCCTGTTCCCTTGTGGGTTTTGGCCTTTCTCAGCTGAAGCTCTTGCGTTGCCTCGGTGATCAGGTGTTCATTGCTATTTGCTTTTGGTGGTTTTCCTCATAGCGGAGACACTCCAGTCTCTTCGTGACCTGGTTGGCCCTCCACTGGCCTCTGTTCAGTGTTCTGTTCTTCTGTTGAAGATGACCTTGGTTAGTGTAGAGTCCTTACACCCCTGAGATCTGCCTCTGTCAAGGCTAACTTGATGAGAGTAGCCACAGGACTTAAAAAGATGCTGTCATGCACGCAGCCCTGGATTGCAGCATGTCATTTACTCTCTACCTATCCCAAGGGGGGAAAAAAAAAGTTGGCAGGCTCTCAGGTGTGGATGAAACTATATCACAGCAGAGCTTCCTGATAAGTCCAAGTTGTGTGCCTGAGGCAAAGGTGTCTTGCTTTCTTTATGCTGAGGTATTATTGCTCAATGCCTAAACCTAATCCACTCTGCGCTTGCTAATGGTTGCATAGTGTTTCATTTCATGTGTGCAGAGCAGCCCACAGAACACCTTCTTCTGTGGCTGCACGTTTAAACCCGTCATTCACTTTACTTTGCTCGGTTGGTATATGTTCTTGATTTTCAAGGAAGAAATGCTCATGTTTTCAGTTACCCAGTGGAACATTTGTGTCTGTATAGTTTAGATTTGGTCAGTTCTTCCAGCGCTCCCGCACCAGCTCTTTTCTCCTTTGTGCAATTTAAAGTATTGCAGGCTTTGTATTTCAGGAAGATGTTACTCCAAGGTGAGAAAAGTGTCTCCTTTTCTCTAATGTTACTTTTAAAGTTACAATTCACTTATTATATTATATTAATATAATTAATTCTATATTAACATTATCAATTCTGTATTAAATATTAATATAATTAGTGTTCTATATTAATGTTGTATATTAATATAGAATTACTGGGAACAGTAGATTGGATAGTTGAAATACTACAATTTATGCTAAACATTGTTAAACAATATTTTCCCATTCTTAACTATTGCTTGCTTTTGGTAGCCAACACTGTGAGTATTTCATGGAATATAACTGACTTTTTCCCCCAAGCAATTGAAGGTTACTGTCAGATGTTGTGCTAGCTCTGTCCTTGCAGATTTCCAAGATCCAACTGGACGAAGCCCTGAGCAATCCAACTGGCTCCTAGAACTGGCCTTGCTGTGAGCAAGAAGTTGGATAAGAAACCTGTTGAGGTCCCTTCCCACCTGAATTATATTCTGAAATACTAGTTTTTAAATTTGAGGAAATTTTTGCTGTAGAAGCACTAGTTTTCTTGAGTGTAACTTGAGATACACGGATATTACAGGTTTATCAGACTGTGATGGAAAGGAGCACTGAAATTTAATTTGACTTTGCAGAAATTAATACTGTCACTGTGCTTAAGGGAACTATTCAAATGAGTGCTGATGCTGTATTAGCATAGCTGCACCCTCCTTGAGTCTTGTGTTGGCAGGATGTTCACTATTTTAGTTAACAAAGGAAAAATATGATAATGAAAGACTTATTTCTGCATGAAAGCTTGGATTGAAATAACTTTTAAAAGACTGGGAAACCTTTTCCTTGCTGAGAGCCAGTGTAATACCTTTGGTGGGTCACAGTTCAACCCAGAGCTTAGTGTTGTCTCTTAAAAACACCAAGAGAAAAAAAAAAAATCATATATTTACAAACAGTACAAAACCATAAACTCACTTTTACCTACCATCTACCTGTATGGAATGATCCAGTATTTGCTGATGTGAACAAAAGGACAGCCATCAGCATAGATGAACCTTTGATCCAGTGCCTATTGGACTGCTTTAGTGTTTGAATGCCAGCTCTCCTCCCCCCTTTTTAAAATGAATTAATGTCAAATTATGATTTACATACAGAATAAGTGGATTTTGAGATTCTGTTCTGTATATGCTTGAACTGTTGTCCCCAGCCATAAAAGCACATAAGCATAGGTTAAGCCTACTGGCAGATTCCCAGATGTCACTGCTGACTTGGAGTGCGCCAAGTTCATTGTCTTGCACCCTGACCTCTAAAATGGCGAGTAACTGCCCTGTGACTGTCCCAAAAAGTATGAAGTACACCACCTGAAATACAACTGTGATTGACTTTAAAATTGACTCTAAGGTCCTCTCTGTTTGTGCTTAAAATGAAACATTGCACTAGGCTTAATTTTGTTCACGTTTTACTGTTGACTGAGAATGTTTTTATAGTTATATGGGAAGTGTATGTAATCACATTGTGTTTTGTTGTTGTTTTTTTTTTTTTAAACACTGTGGACAAACTGTAATTTCAGGAGAAATACTTGTGGCAGTACTTAGCTTGTATGAAGCTAAAGAGGTCATTTAATAAAAAAAAATAATAATAATAATGAATGCTTAGTTATGCCCTGCTGCGTTTAATGTAAGTTCTGGTGGCCTTAAATTTGCTGGTTAGACTTATTTCTTTATCTCATAATCATGTTCTTTTACTTATTCATGGAAACAGGCCCAGTAGGGTGATTTATGACTGCTTTGCAATAGTTTCACTGAAATCAAAATTAAATAAGCATCAGATGTCAAATACAAGAATACTTTGAATATTTTAAAGCACTGGGAAGCTTAGCTTTAATCAGAATAAGGTCCTTAGTTACAGACTCTCTCTTTTGAAGAGCCTTCCATCTTTGAATGTCTGCTGTTGTTAATTGTCAGTAACCTTTTGGCCATGTGTTTAAGATAGAATATTAATTCATTAATATTTAAACACATTCAAAAGAGGTTGATTTTGCTTGCAGTTCCTTGGGAGCTGAAGTTCAGGTTTAGGCTCTGAAGTTTAGGTACATATTTTGAAAATCTGGTCTTTGTATGCAATGATTTGAAAAATTCTGCAATATTAATAAACACGAAAGAGGATGGAAATTATGCCATTCATTGGACTGTAGGGATGTAGGTTCTACTGGGAAAAAAGGGATTTTGGTGGTTTGCTTCAGTTCTTTACGTACAAGCACATAACTCTACTGGAAGGGAGGGAAAGAGAGTGGGTGTTATAATAACTTCTAGGCTTTCAGACAGGCAGTTCTGAAAGTTATTTAAACAAAACCACTGATATCATTTTGTCAAGACAATGCCTAGTTTGCCAGCGAATGCTAGAGAAGAAACTCTCAGATCTTTATTATACCTCTCCTTTATTTGCTGTGTGAGTTACTTCTCTAAATTGTTATCGACACCATCACACTTGTGTTCTTTTGCTCTATTTCCTGTGCACAGAGCAAAGTTCAGTAAAGAAATTATAGATGAACAATGTCATGCTTAGAAATACGAAATGTTTTGAGTGCAGAATTGATAATGAAGCAAAATAATTAAAAGAGAGTCCTGAGAGCAAAGCAGAACAAAGCAAAACCAGGTAGCGCGAGAAACAGATGCTCTGGTTGGTATCTGAAAAGTGATATGTTATGCACGATAGCATTGTTACCTCTCCTCTTAGACTGGGTGACCTGATCCTATTTGATGACGTGAATAAGATGCATTTTAGACATCTGATCGAACTGACAGCACTTGGCAACAAAACTACTTCACCACCTAAAAAGAATTGCTGTAGCAGCTCCATCACCAGCTGAAGGGCTTTGTGAATGCACAGAGAGGTGAGCAGAGTGTGGAGTGGGAAGGAGTAAGAAAAGGAAATCAGCTTCCCACCCCTTCCATGTCAGGTTGTTTTGCATTCCCTTTGTTTAGTTTCACCTTGTTGGTTTGTGGCCCTGGCAACATACCAGCCTCCTGTGGCTCCCAAAGGCACAGGAACGTTCAGCATTCTGGGATCCATGCTTTCTGCTATACTCCTTTTATCTCCTGTAGAAATACTGATGCAGCTGATCTCTCTGCAGCCATCTAGCTGCAGGTTAACAACCACGTAATGGAATGTCTTCAGCTTAAATAGGGAATACAAAAAGAAGACTCAGATAGAAGGAACAAAAAATTAAAAACAGGTGAAAATATGTTGTCAGGAATTCTTTTGTGGGTTTTTTTTTTTTTTTCAAAATATGCTAGAAATTTTTTTTGCTAGCAAACATGAAGTGGGTATTTCCATTAACAGTAAGTATTTCTAAACTGTCAAGGAGTGAAGTTCAGCACACCACTTGCATTATCATTAAGCTTTGTGAAGCCGTTGTAAAGAAAGTATATTTAACAAGCTTTTATAGACAGTCATAATGAAGTAAAGATGAGACCCCATCTCTGGAATTGCAAAAGATGTAGAGTCAGAAATAGAAACAAGAAACTGATTCTCATAATTTCCAAAGACTGGAATTTGATAGGTATAGACAGAGCACAATTACGAATTTATGAAGACTAAAATAAGTGAGTATTACTATATGTAATGCATAACTATTTTTTTGTTTTGTTTTGTTTCTTTTTCAAATAGTTTTTATGTGTTGGCATGATTGAATGATACTTAAAAGTAAAGCAGTAAATAAAATTATAGAAAATGCTGGTGTTGTTTTCATGACGAATTCGTGTTTTTTATTGCTTACTTGGTAGACTGAAGATAGAAGGTTGTTGTTTGTTTTGTTTCATTTTGTTTTTTAATACTGTCTTTAAGGCTTTTTCAAGCCACACCACATCCTTCAGCCATGTTGTTGGCTTCCAGTCTCCATCATGGTCCTTTTAAAGTGTGCTTTTTCCTCTGCACTGTAGCACTGAAGCCCAGGCATGATAGTTATTTAACAGCCTGAGGCATTGAGGAGAAGCATATCATTTGATTGTTCAGTTATTTCATTATAAAACACCCTAGTCTCTCTGCGTAAGTCTGTTTGTGGCACTTTTATCTTCCTAGTTGTATGTAATCTGCCCAGCTTTCCTCCTAGTGCTCCGTCCAGCACCAACACTGGCAATGTGACGGGTGTGGGGGCGTGAATGTGACAGGATAAAAAGCTGCAGCGTGTGCATAAAAGGAACCAAATTACTTACAGTCAATTAACGCGGTCATGCTTCTAAGAGATCACCAAACCATGGCTAAAAGCACCTTTTTTATATAATTATCTCGCTATTTTCTCTCTGATTCATGTACAGTTGTTTTTGTTGTTATTGTAAAAACAGATGCAGTAGACTATCATCAATTTTAAAGAAATTGCTGCTGATAATATTAGTGTAAGACACACATTTAGTTGGGAAGTGGTGGAAAGTGCAAAACATTGTGATGGAAGACAGCTCTGCTTTGAATTTGCTAAATCCAGACTAATACACGTAAGCTTTGGTGCTAAAGCAGTAACTGCAAAGCTCATTTAATGGAGAAATGAACAATCAGTACAGAAATTTCTTCCTGGGTGCACAAGATGGGCATGAATACCCCACAGCCAGGATTTCAGAGGTAGTATTTCTAGAAAGGGATTCTAGCACCTCTGTTACATGATGTCAGAATGCAACAAAGCCCTGTCTTACTCTTCTTCACGGTTAAATTTCCTCTGGTAGGGCTGGGAGAACAATAGCTTAGGTTCAGCAAGACTTCCACATGCGCACTGGATTACATAGAATGTTTATTCATTAATCTTTCAGTTTGCTGGGAAATCTTCTTGGTAGCCATTTGCTCTACCTGAATGTATGTGTACATTAAGTTGGCAGTGAGTTGAAAACAGGATTTTGAGTTTCCCATGCTCTGGCCTTAACACACAGTCCAGTCAGGTTATGTTTTTGCACCAGGTAGCCATTTCATTTTCTTATCCTTCTCTTCTCACTGGTCACTTTGTTTTCTCATTCCTAGACAGGCTTTAGGCATTGCCTGAATTCTTTTTAAATGGAGCAGGAATTTCATGCAGGATTTGTCAGCACCAGTATCTCTTGTCAGATGCACATTGTGTGTTGGCTTTCCTCCCACCATGTATAGAAGCCAGCTGGTGTTTCTGCAAGAGGATACTCTGTGCCACTGAAAGGGAGGGTAGGGTGTAGGGTGGATCAGTGTTGGGAAATGTGAGTTTTCTCCATGAATCTGCTTGTGAAATTAACTGTGAGAATCTGTCTGCTTGTATATAGTCGTAAGGCTTTGCTTACCTAGGAGTGTACATAAATCTCTGTACCTGAGTACCTCTGTATGTAAGTAACCATGCTGCATGGAGTTAGTGCAGCTTCCCCAAGTGCAGCTGAATATTTCAGAGGTATCAGACCTCTTGTCACATCAGATCTTTACTTTGCATTGAACTCTGGCAATCAGACAAATCATTTTTTGGCTAACAGACAAACAGTTATAAAAGTTTGAGAAAATGGATTTACACCCATTTAATATTTAGCTTTCTCTGGAGTAACTGCCACTAAGACAGTGGCTGTGATCAAGTGTTTGTATGCTAGGAAGTAGGTTAAACATAATCAACTGACAGATTGTTTATCTCAGCAGCATCATGTTTAAAGGTACATAATGCCAGGTAGCTACTGAAAAATAAGTTTGTAAGACTCAACTCTGAAATTGAGTCTAAATGTATTTTTTGTTATAGGGTGTTTGGGCTCTTGAGAAATACATCTACTTGCTACAAAATTATTCTGCTGAATAATATTTCAAATTGTTTGCTCTTCACTACATTCCTGAAGTCCCTTGTGCATACCTGCTTAGGTTCAGCAACAAGTGTAGCAAGTAATGAAATAATTCAAATTTAGTTTATTTTGTTTCATGATGCACAAATAGAAAATCATCATAGAAAATCATCAAGTGTGACTGATTTTATTTATCTGCTGTAGTTGCTCATCTGAAATGCTATTGAAGTTCAGTAACTGGAGGTCTGAAATACAGTATCTGACAGATGGTGTGGGTGGTTTGTGCCATTTCCATGATAAATCTGCTTACAAATATAACTATGAGGAAGATGTCTGCAGTCCCTGACTAGTGCAAGATATAGACAGAAAAGGTGACAAATACAACATGAAAATGGATTTGTGTCTTGGTTCTTCATTTTCCTGCTGCAGTGGTTTCAATTTTTGAGCAAGTGCGGAAGAGAGATTTCTTTTTACTTCATCTGAAAAAGAATTGCTATGAATACTAAAATATTCTTTCAGTAGCCTCTCTTTTATATATTTTTGAAGCCTTTCCTATAGCAAATTACTTTTGTAATGTCTTACAACATCAAAAAGCATTACACTTGCTAGATGAAAACAAAATAGACCTTTGGTAAGATACATTTACAATTAAAGAAATACTGGAGGCAGGATATTTGGACAGTCCTGTTGCCCCAGGGCCTACTCTGTGAACTGCTCTTACAGTTGAAACTTAGAAATGATAAAATGGCATAGATAAAAATATAACTGCATTATTCTGTTTTAATATTCTTTCTTACTCTCTTTGTGTTTTAACAGAAATCACAGATTCTGGTACTAGAGGAAACCCAGATACAATTAAGGGTGTGAAAAGAAAAAAGATTGTGACTGAAAACCATCTAAAAAAAATACCAAAATCGCCTTTGAGAAACCCTACGGAAGCCAAGATTAAACAAAATACAGACCCTTCACCACTGAAAGTTCTTCAGGATGCCTCAGAACATGCCACAGCGCAGGATCACTTACCTGTGCAAAATGGAAATCAGTGTACCAAACAAAATGGGGGAGTGCTTAGTAGTGAGATAAGCACTGAAACAACCAAATCTGAGATACCAATGCGGACAAAGCTTTCATCAACACATCAGTCCTTAGACTTGAGTAAGAAGACAGTGGAGGATTCTGATGTGAACCAGTTAAGCTTGCCAGAGAAAAAGTCTCTCTCCAAGTCCTTATCAAGTAAAGCAAAGACTGACAGTAATGAATGTATTACTTTTGTTGATGGTAGTACATCATCCCCATGTACACGTACTGCTTTTGATGTCTTATTAAAAGCTATGGAGCCTGAACTGAACACCTTAGCACAAGAGTGTCCCCCTTATGGGATGCAGGTAGAGAAACTGAGACCAAATAAAACTGTAAGCACCTCTGCTAGTCTCGTGTCCAATACAGTGAGCGTCCAGAGTCAGTCCACTTTGTCGCAGAATGAGTTTGCAGCTGGACCTCACTATTTCCCATGTACGTTAAACAATGTGCGTGTAGCAACAGCAGCCAAGAGTGGACAAGCACAGGTCCAGACCATTTCTCCTTCGCAGGATCTTCTTACTAAAACCAGTCAACAAAATCACCAGGTTGTTGTGTGTCCAAGTTTCACTGGATCTGTCGTGCAACAGCAGAGCCAAGAAAGCCCCAAGCTCCAGCAGATATATAGCATAGCAGTAACTTCATCTAGCGTTCACACCTCATCTTCCACAGTAACTCAGGTTTTTCCTCAAAACCAGTTAGTAACAAGTTCATCTTCACCTTTGTCAATTAACACATCTAGTTCAACACATTTGTCTATAGGTCCCATGTATAATTCAGCCCAGATAGCATCAGTTGTAAACCATGGTGTGGAACAAATATGTAACCTCCTGAAAGACCAGAAGCCTAAAAAGCTAGGGAAGTATGTCTGTGAGTATTGCAATCGGGCCTGTGCCAAGCCCAGTGTTCTCCAAAAGCACATCCGATCCCATACTGGAGAACGACCTTATCCTTGTGTGACATGTGGATTTTCATTTAAAACCAAAAGCAATCTGTACAAGCACAAAAAATCTCATGCACATGCTATCAAACTTGGACTTGTCCTACAACCAGATTCTGGTGGTCTCTTCTTATCTCATGACTCAGACAAAGCACTTAGCATTAATTCAGATGTGGAAGAAAGCGGTGAAAGTGAAGATGAAGGCACTGCTGATGAAAGACAAGACGACCAGGACCTGGAACCTGCACAAATAGTGAAAGTCATTTCAAGTGCAGAAACGTTACAGAAAGAAAGCCCTATTCCACTAAGCAATCCAGACTGCATACCGGGAGATTCTTCATTACGTGATACAGAACCACAAGTAAGGGCAGCTTTACCGAAAGTAGTAGTTCACCCTGTAAGTGTTTCTCCATTAAGGGCTGATGATAGCCCCAAAGTAAAAGACCCAGCACCTGAGCTTGCAGCAGCACAGAGAAAGGGAGATTTTAAGACAACGAATCTTCAGACGAATGTAACACATACAGCGTCACTCAAAGACAATGACATAAAGCAACATCAGAAAACAGAAATGGGTTCATTAGAGGAGCAGCTGGGATCTGCAGTGGGAGCAGTGCATGCTCAGCTTCAGAGACAGCAGGCAACGGATTGTACCCAAGAGCAGCAAGGAAAATGTCTTTTGAGCCCTAGAAGTTTAGGTAGTACTGATTCTGGTTATTTCTCTCGTTCTGAAAGTGCTGATCAAACAATGAGCCCACCAGCTCCTTTTGTAAGAGGGCTGCTGACCTCTGAGAAGGATTCAAATAAGAGTTTGCCTTCTGTGCCACGAACAAGTGGAGTGGTAGCTTCAGTGGTGCAAACCGTTTGTGCTGAGAAAAATTTAATTCTTTCTGGCCAAATGCGACCTCCCATGGCAACAAAAACCCTTGAGGAGCGTATCTCAAAGTTGATTTCTGATAATGAAGCTGTTGTGGATGACAAACAATTAGATAGTGTGAAACCAAGAAGAACATCTCTTTCAAGAAGAGGAAGCATAGATTCACCAAAATCCTACATATTTAAGGATTCTTTCCAGTTTGATTTAAAGCCCATGGGAAGAAGAACCAGTTCAAGCTCTGATATACCAAAGTCCCCTTTCACACCCACTGAAAAATCAAAGCAAGTTTTTCTTCTCTCTGTACCGTCTCTTGACTGTTTGCCTATTACACGAAGTAATTCCATGCCTACCACCAGTTATTCAGCAGTACCTCCAAATGTAATACCACCTTCTCATCCACTTCGAGGAAGTCAGTCATTTGATGATAAAATCGGCTCTTTATACGATGATGTTTTTGTGTCTGGACCTGCTACCCCACTGAGCCAGGGTGGACATCCTCGGACTCTTGTTAGACAGGCAGCAATAGAAGATTCTTCTACTGGTGAAAGCCAAGTTCTTGGACCAGCGCGGTCTGTAGAAGAAAGTTATCTGGGATGTAATTTATCAAATGACTCTTTATTGCAGAGAAGCAAGTCCCTGGCACAGGCATCAAGCTTAGAAAAAACAAAGAAGACCCCTCAGGTACGAGGAACAATGTTTGAGTGTGAAACCTGCAGAAACAGGTATAGAAAACTGGAAAATTTTGAAAACCACAAGAAATTTTACTGTTCAGAGTTGCATGGACCTAAAACTAAAGCAGCCATCCGAGAGCCCGAGCATAAAACTGTTCCGAATAGTACACAGCCTCAAATTCTGCACTACAGAGTCACTACTTCAACTGGCGTCTGGGAACAGACACCCCAAATAAGGAAAAGAAGGAAAATGAAAAGTGTTGGAGATGATGATGACCCACAGCAGAGCGACACGAGTATGCCATCAAAGAATGCCGAAAGCCAAAGTAAGCCAGCAAATTCTTCCAGTCTGTCAAAACACAGTGCAGCAGTACTAGGTTCGCAACAACCAAGCAACCTTTTACTTCAGAGTTCACAAATTCAGCTTGTGGCTCAAGGCACAGATCTGACTGCTGAGACGAAGATGTCTCCACTTGGTGAAAAGCAGACGAGTTCAGTTATGCAGGAAAAGGTGGAATTGAAAAGACAAGGGACTGGCATTTCAGTAATACAGCACACCAATTCTTTGAGCAGAAATAGCTCGTTTGAGAAATCTGAATCCTTTGAAAGAGTATCACCAGTTTCATCTCAGGAGCCCAACAAGGTTACAAAACACCTCTCTTTGAACACACTTGCAGTCCAGGAGGATAGACACTCGCATCTGAATGCTTCCCAGCATCATCAGCCGCTGTCATCAGAAGCAGCCAGAGGGGAAGTGCAGGGAAGCCAAATAGTTTCAAATGAGAGAAGCGTCCCAGTGCAGCCATCAAGACTTGTTCGCCAGCATAACATCCAGGTTCCTGAAATACTGGTCACAGAAGAACCAGACAGGGACCAAGAAAACCAGTGCAGCGATCAAGAAAAGACAGAAAGATTTAATTGGCCACAGCGCAGTGAAACACTGTCCAAGTTGCCAACAGAAAAACTCCCACCGAAGAAGAAAAGAATTCGCTTGGCTGAAATGGAGCATTCATCTGCTGAATCCAGTGTTGACTCCACGCTTTCGAGAAGTCTAAGTCGAGAAAGTAGTTTGTCTCATGCCTCCAGTTTTTCAGCTTCACTCGATAAAGATGAAATTTCAAAGGCGGACAATCCTTCCAAATCAGAGCATGTTAGTAAGTCAGCAGAATTCCTTATGATTCCAGCTGGCTCTCACGTTCTGGGCGTGCCTGGTCCTCATTATAGGGAAATGAGGCGCGCTGCATCAGAGCAGATCAGCTGCACGCAGCCCTCAATGGAGGTAGACTACAGGAGTAAGTCTTTTGATTGTGGAAGCGTATCTCCATCAAAACCTGCTTCACTCACAGAGATAGCTGCTCCAAAACTGTCATCTGGAAATGGAGTTACTGGACATGTGCCTCTGCTAGAAAGAAGGAGGGGGCCGTTTGTAAGACAAATATCTTTAAATATTGCTCCAGAAAGTAATCCAGTTAAATCAGCTTCTTCATTTCAGACAGCCCATGCTACTGATGTGCCATTTCACAGGCTGCAGGCCTCCAGCAAATCCTCGGTGAAGTTTCCTTCAAGTACTCAGCATTCACAAACGCCCTCAAGGCCTCACTCAGCAATTCAAAATTGTAATCCAGGTAATATGTCTTTGGTTCAGCAGCCTCTAGATCATGTTTTGAATAATCAAGGACAAACATCTTCAATGCATCAGCTTTCCCAGACCTCTACCAAAAAATCAGCCCAAGGGGAACAAGTGAACACGAACACACTTTCTTGCCATCCTGATGAGAAGAGAGATTGTTTTGCTCCAAAATATCAACTCCAAGTTAAAACATTACATATAGGTCAGACATACTCTTCAAAATTGCTAAAAAGTAATCTGTCGAGTCAGTCAATCTCAAGTCACGTTGGGGTAGACCAGAACATGCCCTCTTTTGAGCTGCAGGCTAAACTGTCCGACAGTATGTCTAACCCATACTCTGTGCCTCCTCTAAAACAAATTATCCCGAACAACTGCAACAGTCAGTTACATCAGATTCCTCCTTTTGTAGTTCCTGTCCGTATTCACAGTAGTATGCCATCATATGGCTTTGCAACTGTTACACCCCTTCCTCACATTTTGGTGACTCAGGATCAGGTAAGCCAGTCTGCTTCCAAAACAAATGCTGTGAGTGTGCCAACACTTGAAGGCAAAGCTCAGCTGCCAAAATCTCACAAGGATCCTAAGAGGACTTTGCCAAGTTCATTTGAATTTGAAAATCCACTACCAGAAAGTGGAAACAGAAACTCACCTTTGTCAAGCTCTTTGAATATTATTCAGAAAGTGCCAGTTAGTGGACTCTTCCCCCAACAAGAAGCTACAGCTTCAAGTAAACGAATGCTTTCCCCTGCCAACAGTTTAGATATTGCCATGGAAAAACAACAAAAACGTGTTAAAGATGAGAGTGGAGCTGCCTGCGTGACAGAAGCTAGGCCACTGCATCCACTGAATGTTCGATCTAATGACCCTGCTGGTAAGCAAAAGAAACCTGTTTTGGTGAGACAGGTTTGCACCACAGAACCTCTTGAAAATCACCTCTTAGATCCTGATGGTGTTGCACAGCATGAAAAAAGCAGCAAAGCCAGTACTTCAGACCTGCTGTTGCCTAGCCGTCATTCATCTGAAACTGGTGTTTCAGAAACTCTGAAGGAATCATCAGAATCAGAAGACCTTAAATCTTCAGCACCACCAGTGTTTGTAGTTAGAAAACCGACTGAACCATCTCCAGTGAGTAGCCAGAGTTCTATCCTAAAGGCAGTAAACAGCAGTCAAGAAAGAAGGTCCCCGGGTCATAGTCATGAGAGTGAGGTAGTCAATAGCCAGGGCCAAGCAAAGCTACTGACTACACTAGCTGTGATGAATGCAGGAGAAATGCAGAGGTTGTCATTTCCAAGCCTTAAGACCTCAACAAGTTTTACCTGGTGTTATCTTTTGAAGAGGAAACCATTACACCTGCTGCAAAATGATCAGAAGATTTCAGCCTATTCTACGTGGACCATTAGTCCTAGCAATCCCAATCCACTAGGCCTGTCAACAAAGGTAGCTCTTTCTCTCCTCAACTCAAAACAGAAAGTGGAAAAACCCCTATACACTCAAGCAAGAACTACTCATCCCAGATCGGATATATTGGTCTACTCAAGCAAGTGGAAGAACAGCTTAACCAAGGTACTTAATCTATGCTTGATGTCTATTTCTCGTTTACAGTGGATTTGCTTTGGAAATCATGCTTCTTCATATTTTGGAGAATGCAATATGCCTGACATGTATAATATATGTGCTTATTTATTTCAGTTATGCTGGATCAAACCGCTAAAGAGATCCAAAGTAATTCCATTAAGAAACCTCTTCATAAACATCTATCTCTTTTCATGGAAATTAGTTCCTGGATTTAAATAAATCTGTATGTGAAGTATTTATTATGGCAGGAATGCGTTTGGCTATTTTTTAGGTACAGAGGATATAACAAAAAAGTAGTTCTGGTATAAGTATTTTTTTAAAAACTCACAACTTAAAACAGGTTAATTTCAGATCTTACTTGCATATTTTGCCTTAAAAATTTGCTGGTATTTTGTAGTACAAGAGAGATCTTAGAGTGAACAGGTGTCCATGGATACGTAGTAAAGATATTTTTCACCACTGCTGATCATTTAGTGTGGGAGGAACAGTGCACCACTTCCCTTTCTCCCACCTAGGTTAGTTGAGAGTGTGAAATAATGCCAAAAATAATGAAGTTTAAAACAAAATTGCAGCTTCCATTTAAACACTGACAACTTCTTAGATCAGTATGAATCCAAAAATGCTATTAAATCTCGTGCAGTCAGATATACTCGGCATAATGTTCATGATGTATGTAACACACTATGTAATTCCAGAGTCAAGTGTGATTTTATTTAATTCACCACCTTAGGGCTGCACAAATATCAGGCGGATTTCATTACTGGACCACGTGGTGATTTTTGTTGAATTTGGCTTTCCTGCATAATTGATATGCCTCTGTGAATTGGTAAATGCAACACTTGGCCCTGTAGTATGGCAGTGGATGTCAGTGTCTAATGGATTAAGTGCTGGCTTGCGATGTCTCACCTGTTGAAGCCATAAAGTTCACTAAGGAGAGCCTTGGTGTACAGTGTGGTTTTGCACTCTTCTTTCTCCTCTGCTATGCATTGGGTATGTTTGTTTCTATGCTTCTCTTCTGAACCTGCAAAAATTGAGGGTAGGCCATGGAGCACTGTTTCTTCAGAATCACTCGGAGGCTGCCTAGGGCATATAAACCATGTATAAACCATTTGGGAGGTAAGAGTAATTATAATTTTTGCTTGCCCTAATCTTGCAGTCTGCTGTCAGAAAGTCTTCCTGGGCATCAGGCTGGGAATCAAGACCCATAGGGCATGCAGTCACTCTAGAGGAAGCATACCACAGCCTTGGGAAAAGATGTATACTCCTGGTGATGCTGAGTGATGAAGACCGATGGTGTTAGAGGTCACAGCAGGGTGTTCCTGTGTTGGCTAAATGCTTTGCTAAGATACAGTTGTCAGTGGCGAAAAGATCTGCAAGATCAGAAACTGTGTGTAAGAAGAAGAAATAGTTTCAGAATTACAGGAAGATTTGAGATGATATCCAGAAACCCTTACAGCCAAAAGAGCATTAGAGTGAAATCCGGGACATCTTGATATCAGTGAGAGATTTCACTAACATTCATATTGGAGGCCAAAACTTTTATTTTCTGTATGACACGTTAAAGATAAATAGACTGCTGACTTGGTGCTAGTGAACTGAAGTACTGGTTCCATATTAGCGTGTCTCCTTGTACCTGAAGTCATATCAGCTTTTTCAGCCCACTTGCTTGTATGTTCTATGAGATGTACTTAAATAGTGCTTAATTAAAAAAAAATAATAAATTGTTGTGTATAGTTGAGCATTTTGTTCTAAGGAAGGCAAGTCTCTCTTTAGCTTTCTCATTGACTCACATTTGTTTTATTTTTAAAGAATGGTCTATTAGTAGAAATTCTCTGATAACAAAGCTGTTGTGTGCTTCATGAAGAATAAATTTTGTCAACAAACAAATTCTGCTTAGAATATAAATAATGAATAACAATATTCTGAAAAATATTTTGACAGCACCCTTTTAAATACTTTAGGAGTTCTTAAATGCTGTAATAGGCAGCTGTCAGGTACATTTATACTGCTTCTTCCACAAAAGAACCATAGTTATTAATCTTTCTTCAGTCTTTCTTGCTGACATTTTGAATGAAGCATGCTGGCACAGTGAAGATGAAGAGTATTGAAGCTCTGCTTGGGGCTGATTTACAGGTTTCCCTCAGGGCCATTACATAGGAAGAACGTACAGTGAGAAATGACCAATTAAAGTTTAAATGGCATCTCAGATTGTATGAGCCAGGTTTAGAATGGCAGGAAAAAAAGAAATCAAAGGCTTGGTAGGCACTATGGCCTAAGACCTCCAGAGTTTGCCTCGTTTTATTTCAGTGACTCATTCAGCAGCATTTCAGCCATTTGCCAGGATGATGAGGATGCTGTTAGAAGACAGCTCTGTATTACTAATCTCCAGTTAGACCTGGCAATGGAATGGCTGGTGCCCTCGTGGAAGTGTCTAGTTAGTGTCATCACAGAAGCTGTCCTGGATGAAAACAAAAACTAACTTCCTTATCCTGTTCACGCCCATTAATTCTCTCAGTGGCTTTTCTAATAGAGAACATCGGCAGTCCTTTGGGAAGTTAATATTCCATTTAAAAAGACAATGGGAAAAGAAAACAAATTAACAAAGTAATTCTCTTGTTATCTCAAAAAAAAAAAAAAAAGAAAGAAAGAAAAGAAAAAGTAAAGAAAAGAAAGAAAAGAAAAAGTAAAGAAAAGAAAGAAAAAAAGTAAAGAAAAGTAAAGAAAAGAAAGAAAGGAAGAAAGAAAGAAAGAAAAAATGTGATTGATTTCTTGCTTAAAAGCTTGGCAGCGTACCAGGATCCTTGGAGAACCACAGTTTAGGCTGCCATTTTTCTGGGGTTTTTGACCATCGTTCAGATGTTTTTTCAAATGATTTGCAATTTTAACCCTGAGTGGACAGACAGATCCAAGTACTATTATAATACAGTTTATAAATAATAGCAGAAAAGTGGTGCTGTTGTCCCTCGCCTCTTCTCACACAGTCACAACCCTTTCCGGAACGATGTACAACATTCTGCTGGGGTGGCTGTGTCTGCAGATCTCACAAAGATAAAGTGACTTCGTGAGCAACCCCTGGTTTTGCCCCCAGAACCTAGTTGTGTTTACTGAGAGCTCACATTTCTGCATAACCACTACTATTCACTGCCACAAACAAGGCAGTTCTTTCAACAATGGGAAACGAAGAGACGTGAGCAAAATGCAAACAAGAAGGAACCCCAGCACCCTTGTTTGCTCTTCACAATTCACTGCTCAGAGGCAATAGGTGAAGTTGCCACGTTCCAGTGATTCAAAGAACAAAGCACAGAATGGTACTGTGAAAGAAGTTTCTGGAATGAATGCAGCATGTTAAAATGTAACATGGGGTTCACCTGTATGGGAAGAGCTTGTTACATCTCCATGTTCTTTTTTTCCCTTTCCTGAATGTTTTTGTTGCCTGAAGTTATTGGTGTTGTATCAGGGGCTCTTTCTCTAGCCTCTGCATTGATTCTGGCTTCTCTCTCAGAGATGAGTCAGTAAAGTTTGGAGTATGCCAGTATGAAGATCTCCCAGTGTAAACAGGCTGAAGAATGGAAAGTTTCTACTGACTAGAAAGCTTTCCTTTCTTGGATAATGAGCCACAGCAGTCCAACTCACCGCTGGAAAGTAGTTAAATGCAGAAGATTTTTATGTGTGAAGTAGTAAAAGTTTAAAGATATTAAAAACATTTCCCTCAAGTGGCTTTGTGCCAGTGGGAAAAATGTTTAGTAAATACTATAATCTGAAATTTATAACTTCAATGATTCAGGCTCCAAGCATGTTTGGCTTTTTTGTTGTTGTTATTTTTTTTTCCAAGGGATGTTTTAAAGTACCAGAAGTATCTATTGAACTCTGGTCTCTGGGCAGCCCTAACAGCAGTTTTTTTCCAGTTTTATACCAGTAATCGGAGACTGTGGGGTGAAATTGGATCAAAACGAATAAAGTAGAAATGAATCATGGTCTTTGTCTCTATGGTAGGAGAGAGAAAACTGTGCTAGAAATGGAAGCTGTAAGCAGTTGTGGAGTGGAGAGGAACATTTTACAACACGGCCATTTTTCTGCCCGTCCCACTGGCGTGTGTGGGGTGTTCCTGGCTTTTAGGTGAGGTATGGTAAAGAATTTCCAAGCAGGAAATTCATGCTGCTTAGAAACTGATTGCGCTTAGAGATTTACAGGGGAGCAAAATCCTCTTCAAGGTGGAAATTTTCTTAAAAATTAAGCATGTTGTTCTTCATTACCTGTGAGTACCTCTGTAGATTTCTTCGGCAAACTTGGTGTTTCTATCAGAGCATTTCTGGGAAGGCAGTATTTTGCATGTTGAAGACACTGAAACAGCTGCTAAAAGTAGCATATAACCAGTAAATTAAAGTACATCAGTGGGAGGTAGATAGTAATTCGAACACGTTAGCTTGTCTTATCTCTGTACATAATTGTGTGTATTTAAAAAAAAAAAAAAAGTGGGTGGATGGGAGGGGAAAATTCTGGAGGTATTTAGCCTGGTGTTAGCTTTTGCACTCTTAAGTACTTTTGTGAATGTATGATATATTGTAACGGCATTTCACCACAGTTTGTATAATGACACAAACCCAATACATTTGGAATCTTTATTTTTCTTTTCCTTTGTCTTTTTAATATTGAAATTGAAATGCGGAAAAAATGCTTAGCATTTATCCTTGATCAGTTACTTAATGATTGCGTTATTCCAGCTGCAGGGAATATGTGGTATTGGATTTATTGCATGTGTTCTGTTTTTTGCACTACTCTTTTCCTTGTTAAATTATAAATGTCACCTGGTTACTCTTTGTTTGCAGTGGAAACAAAAGCAATTCATGTTCTAGATAGTATTGCAGGAACTATGACATAGTTGAGTTGCAACTGCTAGAGTAAGCTCATCTTCTGGTATTTCTTATCCTAAACATCACCTCCTTCTACTTTGTATGAATACTGTTAAAACACGTAGGGTGAAATTTCTTTCTTCCTACGCACAGGCCTGGTTGTCACTTTGCTTCGGTAGGACTGCTCATATGCTTGAAAATCCAGCCCAAATCAATGTCAGAACCATGTGAATGCATATGGCTTGGAGCTGTACATGCAAGCCTGTGCATATTCCTAGGTCTTTGAATCTGATAGGCAGTTACTTTTCCTTTGGTTTGTGTTAATTCCTCATCAGCCACGTTCCACCTCAGAAGGGAAGATGGATGCTGAGATCTTGGGGTGGATGATGAGCAGGGACCAGGTCCCAGAACAGTGTCACCCTTCAATGCTTGTAATGCATCAGTCATTTCAAGTCAGCCAGCGAAGCCATTCCTCTTGGCAAGAATTCTCAAGCTTGCAGCATTAGATTTTATAATGAGTAGAAAACATAAGGCCAGTCTTTTTTCTCCCATCATTTTATTCACTTATCAATATGAGCAAATGTGGTGAGTATGCCAGCTATGTGGGTAGAACAGTTTATAAATACAGCAGTAATAATTGCTGGCTAATTGGATCTTTCCTTCATTGTTGCCCGTTTTATAAATATCCCAGACTCTGGAAGAAGTAGATGTTATTTGGCAATTTTTAATATTTTTTTTTAATATTTAAGGGGGGAAAAGTTCATTAATAATCAAAGAAAACTGAGAAACATGTTTTTGTTCTGCTAGACCACTGTTACACTCTCTTATAATTTGGTCTGGCAATGAGGATTAGCCATGGAGTCCTGCTCTGGAAGGGTTCTGGTTGTCCATTAATAACCTTGCCAAATGGAACAGACAATACCCACACCACAACGGGAATATATTGTGAAAAATACTAGAAAGCAAATATGTTACTAGTTAGTACCTCTCATTAGTTTTCCCCTCTTCTTCATTGTTGGGCCACAGGAAATCAGTTCCTCAGTAATGGGCTTCCTTCTCTATCCATGTCCTTTATAACCAATGGGCAGCTGAAGCTGTGAGGGTGCTACTGAGATGCTGTGGGACTTGAGCCTTGAGGAGAAAGCATCGCTAGTTGGCTGTGAGCTACAGAAGGTCACCTGTACCTTCCCAAAGGATGGAAGAGGCAACTCCTGCTGTAGATTCAAAGCATTACAGTCTTCCAACAGTACCATAATCTCCATATAGATTTGCCACTCCATTAATAGTCAGCGTGTAGTAGAAAAGAAATTTAGTTAAAGATGTTTTTTGATTCTTGTATCTTAAAATATGTTAAAATAATCAGTTATTATAATGGTGGTTTGTGAAAGGAGTTATGCATTTATTCCTAATGCTTTGCATATTTGAATGGTGTATGAAAGATACTAATTTTAATGATAAATGTATGAATATCTCATTTTCTTTCAGCGAGCGTTAAATAGGAAAAAAATAACTGCATCTGAATTCAGCAATAAGGAAAGCTCCGAATCGAGCACTGAACATGATAAAGAAAATTCCTTTATCAAAAGCGAACCAAGAAGGGTGAAAATCTTTGATGGAGGGCAAGTATTGTACTTCATATACTAGATATTGCTGGGAAGATACTTTATCGTGATTTTAGACCTTGCAGAGATGTTGCTTCCTGTTAGATTTATTTTAAACAGCGGTTCCTATTCTGTGGTCTGTGAAAGTTGGTTTATGCTTCTGTGAAAAATGGAAATTCATCAGAAGCATGGAGCCATGAGAGTTGGGAGAGAGTAATGAAATAGAGAACAATAGGCAGCGTGATTCATTTTTTTCCAAAGGGCAAACATTAATCAGCAGTAAAGGCAGCTAGATACAGCCAAAGATGTAAATTCTTTTCCTGTATTTCTCTTCTGTGATAAATAATGTGTATTCTAAAGTAAGCTAGTATAATTGTAGCCAGAGAGGACACAGTCCAGGGCTCAGCAGCAGACTGCAGTTCAGTTGCTATCTGGCAGTTTGCTGTGGTATACGCAGGCTGCAGAAGTCCTGATTTGAAAAGTGCCATGGAAATATTTACTGAGCCCTAGTCCACACACTGCAATAGTTTTAAATCAGTTGCCTGATCTGAATAACAGTTGCTTTAGATTTAACCACAACGTTGTGCTGTGTACAACATCTTATAAAACAGGATTTATCGTAGAAGAATGTGCCAATAACACTTGTAAAAGTTTGGGCACAAATGGTGCATATTTTATTGTTCTAGTAATTGCTAACAGTCTGTAGGGCTTTCCATTTACAGGTTTATAGTTTGAGCCCAGTCTGGGCCAGCAGGTAGGCTATTGCCAGCCTCCCTGTGCCTCTGCACAGCCCCAGATGTTACAGGTACCAGGCTGCAAAAGCTAAACATTTGGCATCCTTGAGCAGAGAGGTGAAATGCTGGGATTGCATCAGGGACTTTTTCCATCAAGAGACGGTCCCAGTCAGCTGAGCATGAAGTGCATTAGCAGAGATTTTGAAAGACTTTCCCACTGTCGTAACTGATGTTGTTCCTTCTCTGTATCCATCATGAAGCCTCAAAGATGCTCCTTTAAAGCTCTCTCGTGGTCCTCAAGCTCACTTCCAAGAGCTGACTCTTTAAAAGTATGATCCTATGTTGTGAAGATGAAATTTGAAATCTTGAAATGGTTAGTCTCAAATGGTACCTTTATTTTAAAAGATACACCATTGATTCTAAGCAAGTTCATGATTGTAAGTTTAACAAATAAACGCACAAGTTGTTTTTATGTTTTTTATAGTTTCTTTAATTTGATGGATTATGGTTTCTAACTAGATTGTTTTTTTCCCTACCTGCAATTGCCTTATTCTTATGGTGCTGTTACTAGGTACAAATCAAATGAAGACTATGTGTATGTTCGGGGGAGAGGAAGAGGGAAATATATTTGTGAAGAATGTGGAATACGTTGCAAGAAACCCAGTATGCTGAAGAAGCATATTCGCACACATACAGATGTCCGTCCTTATCATTGTAATTACTGCAACTTCTCCTTCAAAACTAAAGGTAGAGGCACTTCTCTGTGTACATTTTTTTCCCTCTTTTCCGTCTGTGTTAAAAGTACAGTTCTGTTCTTCTCAAATCTGACTGCCCATATGCTGAAGAAGTTACCTTGCTGTGGAGTTTTATTGTCTGATGTTTACCAGTGTTTGCAGTCCCTTCTGTCTGCTTGTTCAGGTAATCATGTATTTGTATGAACAAACTGTGTGGCGTCTCGTGGTAGGTTAGAAACTGAAATGGAAAATATGGGAGTATGGTGAAAGCTAGGTCTCATTCTAAGCAAAGATAGGAACACAGTTTTAATTCCCCACTGATTATTTGGACATATGACATGGGCGTATTTTGTGCTTCTATTGGCACTCAACAAATTACTGTATTAGAATGGTTTTTAGACCCTGGAAGAATGGAATTTATTTTCCTCCTTAATCTTCTAAGGCCCAAAGATGGTGTTTAAAGTCTGTTTACAACAGTACTTAAACATGTCCAAATTTAAATATGGATATTAAACAGTGGTAGATCCAGGACTTGTAATAAATAGAAGAGCTCTAGGGTATGTTCACAGCCAAAAGACTTACAGTGAAAAGTTCTAAGCAGTCACATTTTTTTCAGCTTTGAACATCATTCAGGTATAATATCCCCAGCAATAACCTCAGGAACATTCGTATTTACAGTGGGCTTGAGACTACTCAGCATTTAGGTGGAAAACTTCACAGGACTGCAAAAAATAGGACCGATAGTCTTCAGATGTGTGATGAGCTAACATTGCCTCCTTACACCTTAGGGCATCATATTGCTTTGTTGCACTGTCCTTAAAATTAAATGCTGGATTGTGAACCCAATAAATTCTGATGAAGATTTTTGCGTAGTAGGCTTGCTGGCCCAATTCCGTTAATTAAGCACTGTCATTTAAAATTCTCACATGTTTCAGTTGTAGAAGGTACTTGTACTTGTTTCATGTTCTGCAGTTACTAACCATGACTGTTGCCGCTGCTAGCAGAGTTGGACCTAGAGCAGGATGCTTGAAGTTTGATATACTACCCCTCATGAAAAGACAGCGTAGGCAGTAATTTCACACAGCATGCAAGGCCAAGAATGTTGCTATTTGTGAGCCAATAGCAATGCCACATAGCTTCATAACAATCATTTCAAAACTTGGAGTGAAATCCTAGTCTTCTTTCAAAGTAGGAATTAAATATTCCACAGCTATAGAAGCATTTCACCCACTATAATTTCTTCCATTTAAATACCTCAGAGAAACTGGATTTTGTAAGATAATGTTAAGTCTGAAGTAGACTGTTACTTATAATAATATACGTAGATTGCCCCAAAAGTAATGCCTCCTATTCATTTCCATAGAAACTACAACAGACACAAAGAGCACAGCCATTCTATTTTATAGAGCAAATTCTCAGCTACAAAACACTATTTTTCAACAGTCACCACTATTAGCTATGTGTTTTTGCCAGTGACCAACAAGAGTGACCAACAAGAGCTTGCGTGTTGCACTCGTAACAATCTGCTCATAATATAAAGGTTCACCAAGCACTGAAGAATGTCAGTGGATGCCATTTCTTCCTCATGGAGGAATTCATTGACACACCTTTGCTTCATCTGCACTTCCATGTCAGTTGTCATTTTGTCAGGCTGCCCCCTTGCTGCCATCTGTCCCATGGCAAGAAAATGTAATGGGATATCAGTGGGAATTCTGGTTCAAATTCTACTGCCATACCACCAATATCTGTCTAGGATGTTGTGGCCCAACAGAATAAAATAGGAGGCGTTACTTTTGGAGTGGCCCTCATACATGTCACCTATTCATCATTTAAAACTCCATGATCTACTTTTAACTTCTTCTTGATGATATTTGCCATACTTTCTTAAGGAAGAGGGAATAGCAGCTCATGAAGCTTCCCAAGTGTTACACATTCTCCTCTGAAATTCAGAGTAAACATTTTTGGACTCATATTGTAAATAAAATTAATGTGTTTGTTTAAGTTGGCAGTGGAAATAATTACACTGAAATAGAATCCATAAACTACAAAAAGAATTGCAAGATATGAATTTTAGTTCCACATAGTCGTTTTCTGTCAGTATTATTTTGAAGACTGGATTAGTCTTTCATATTTGCCAGAAACAAATGACTTTTTTACACATATGCAAAGCGCGTAATTTTCTATGATTTCCATTTTATTATATTTAATCTTGGAGAAGAACTGAGCCAGAGGCTAGTAGCATTGAGGATCGTGAACCTGCCGTAACCCATGTCAACTTGCATTTAAGGGCAAGGCTCTGCCAGGTGTGAAATCAAATCATACACATGGTTGTAAACGTAGCTGAATGAGATATGGACATGCTGTGTTTATATCACCATACATTTGTGTAGTCAAAGAGCAGTTCATTTTTGTTTTTGTTTCTTAAGGAAATTTGACAAAACATATGAAGTCAAAGGCACATAGCAAGAAGTGCATGGATTTGGGAGTCTCGGTAGGCTTAATAGATGACCAGGATGGAGAAGAAGAATTTGGTAAGAATTTAAATCTTTTCTTTGCTGCATTGTTAGATTTATTTTATTATCACCCTTTATTGCCCTTTTTTCCAAAGTTTTTGAATTAATGTACAGGAAAAAAGATGCAGAGAGGAAAGTCTTAGAAGGTAGCCAAAGAGAGCAAGAAATACTGGAAGAACCTTCACCAAAAGAAATGATGAGCATATGCTAAAGATATGTTGCTGCTGAATTTTTCACAAAGTGTTAGGCAGTTTAACTTTATCAGTTTCACAGATAAATCTGAGAAGATTGAAAATACCAGAAAAACAGCTGTTTGGCTCAGAAAAAAAATAGTAAAATGTAGGATTTTTTTAAAATAGTTTTGCATAAAATTGTCAAATTTTTGAATACATGTTTTGTAAATTGTATTACTAACTCACTACCCAGAACTATAAATATTTGCTCAGTGCTTTGCATAGGCTTTTTAGGGAGGCTGATGATCTTCTGGTGTAGAGTGCTGACCTTCTTCACAAATATGAATGGGCATAAATCAATAAGAAGAAACAGAAGTTTTTCATCTGGATCTGTTCTACTCTTCCATTAGCACCAGGAGTGTTATCAAAATTATTTGCTAATAACTGAAATTCTGTACATCCCACATACCAAAACAGTTCTACTGAAATGGAGGTGAGATTGAGGAGAGTTGAGGAGGGCCGCACTGGGTTCACATGGGTTTTGCTGAGCATGTTAAGAAATGTATCTGTACCAGATGCAGCGAGATGTATGACAGGACTGTGTGCTAGCGCTTTCCTTGGGGGTCTTGGCACTTCTCGGTGCAGTGGTGGCATTTTCTACATGCTCCTGCTTTTCAGCAGCAATGTGAGCTTTGCATTGTATTTTTCTTCTTTAAGTGGAATAGCTTATTAGATTGCGGATGAGGTTTTGAGAAAAGAAAGCAGTGGCGATCTTCATTTAAACAATAAAGGGCAAGAAAGATGAATGCACTTGCTCCCATATGACAACTGCTAGCAGAATAAGCGAATTGGCTTGAATCTAATTCTAAATAATTCTGGGAATATGACTCAACTAGTGTGATTCAGTAGCGCACTAGGTACCAAGAAATCTGCCTTTTCCTTTTTTAGCATTGTTAGATATATTCCTTTTTGCTAAGCTGAAAACGTATCCTCCTTTGCAGTTGAGGTACCAAAAAGAATAACACAGAAGATAAGCAACAGTACAGCTTGCGGTCCTTCGCTTAAACACAGACAGGTTCATTAACATTTTCAGCCTTCACATGACAGAAAAATTGTCGTGACTCCTTTAAGCACTATTCTGTAGCTGTGTTTAATTTGGTTTTCAATAACACCAGGTGTATCTTTTTCCTAGGAAATGAAAACATTTAATTGATTGATAAGTTGATGTTCCCAACTAACATACATTTGCAGTTTAGTATAACGGTAAACGCTCCAAATGTTAACAAATTGTCAGTAATACCCTATAGAAATAAGCCACTGCAAGCAGTTGTTGAAAGATGGCTTTTCTTTGGCTCTAGGACTATATAACTGAAAGTCACAGAGTCCTTACATGTAGTATAATGGTTTATTAGGTGTGTGTAACTATCCTATACACAAACTACGTTCCTTGAAAAACAATTTTTGTTTCAGTGCAGTAATTAATAAGTTAGAGTATTCTCTTTTGGGGAGAAATAAAGCCACAAAACAAGGCAAACCATCGCCAGGATTTGCCATGTAAATCCATGAAGTTCTTCCAGATATTGAATTGTAAGGCTGCAGTGCATTTTTTTTTTTTTCAGAACAGAACAGGTAACACTTCCTTTTTTGTCTCTTGCTTTTAACTAAGAACTCAGAAACAAAAAACAACTTGATGATAAGGGCCCTGTCTTCTCTAAATTATCTGACTTGGATACCCACAGGAAAACCAGCTGTTCAGGACAAAGCTTGGCACAAGAAGTCCCATCCAAGAGGCAGGGTAATTAAGCCTGTGGTAAACATGTCTGCCCCAGCTAGACCAGTCCAGCCTCTCCAGTTGCCACACAGCATGGTGCATTTACAATTATCCATGGACATTCAATGAGTAGCTCAACATTTAAAACGTATGATTGAATCTTTCACCTCACCTAACCATGCTGGAGGGTGTTTCTCTGGGTAACTCAGAAACTTGCTTGTTGGCCCATCTTTAAGGCAAAGAAGAGGAAGAAAAGAAGTGTGAATTATTTCCATGTGAGCTTTTTAAATGTAGGTGGTTCTGCTCTCTGAAATGCTGTACATACTAATTTTTTGGCCACATTAGAATACAAGTGAGTGGGGTTTTTTTGAGGCGTGTAGGTGGTCTCCTTGCATAGAGTACCTTTCACTATCCTTTGACTCCCCTTACCCAGGCAGCCCCCACTCTGGCAGGGCTGGGCTTGGGAAAGGAGCTCACCCTGGGAGCCAGAGGTGTGCTGGGTCTGATGGCTTTCCCTAGTTGAAAGGCAACGGGAGATAATGTGGAGGAAGGTCAGAAAATGTAACAGGAAATAATTATGACCTCAAAAATAAAATTTCTTCTTTCTCATAAGCTGTGCAAGGTTGTCTGGTTTCCTGACCCACAGAATGTCTCTTTTTTGACCCAGATAGTGATTATTCTCATGGCAATAGCAGTGTCTGCAACTTTCCTTCAAATAACTAAGCTGTATTTCTTTCAGCAGACAGTGAATTAAATAATTAATTTTGGAGAGTTAGCCTTAAATTTAACGAAGCCACCAGCCTTTTATTTACTAAGGAATTAGGCAGTTCTGCGAGTGTTTTGTGCATGCCTTTTAAGCACAGGCTGTCATGATGATTGACATCAGAAGATAGCTTTGACCTGATCGTAGTTCAGATTAATAACATATGCATATTGAGTAAGGAGTACAGAATAGTGCACGATCCTGAACACGGGCATGTAAACACAGAGCCTGCTTTTTCAGTCATTTGAGAAGCTGAAATTTTGTTGTGCTGTCACATCTAGGGAAAAATAAAGAGATGCTCTCTAGCTGTCTGAGAATATATGTGATCAGAGCTTTTAACATAGCGTTCTTTGTGTTTGGACTTGTCATCATTTGGGTATTAGTAAATACTTTCTGGCCTGGGTTTTTGTATTCAAAACCATTCCCTCATCCATTTATCTTTCATCTTCTGCTCTGTGGAATGTTCTTGTCACCAGAATACAGGGTTACAATGTAAGGAATGTTAATATCTGAATTAAACTGTCAGGCAAGGTGAACTATTTAGTGTGACGGACTGCAACTGGGGATATCCTCTTCTGCCATGGTGACTGGACATTTTGCTATTCAGTCTTAAAAACAACAATTTGTCTTCAAATTAAAACAGTTATTAAGTTTGAACCCATTATATTTCATATGTAAGCTAATACATGAATGGTAGAGTATTCCTGAATAAATGTGAACAGTGAAGTTATTTAACAATGAAATCTATAGATGTGGAGAAGTTGTTTAAGTGGTCTCTTTGGAAGAAAAAAGTTATCTTGAAATAGTCACTACTATACCTGCAGAAAATCCTAATTTTAAGTTTCAGGTGCATATCATAAGTGTGTGCATATATATATTACAAATATACGACTACATATGTATTTAAACTTTCATTTTCTGCAGTATTAAATAGACCCTTCTAGAGATACGGTGTTTCTAAGTTAATTAGCTATATCTTACTTATCATAGCAGATCTTAAATTAGTTTCCATGGCTCTTCATTAGCTTAATCATGACTCAGTCTGTGTTTTCACTGCACCTGCGTATAAGAAGTAAAAATAAATGGAAATTCTTACAGTGATATCCTCCTCTTGCAAATAGAATGGAAGGCTGGGTCTGTGTAACTCACATGACTAATTTTTAATAGCACTGCCTTGTCTTCAACTAGACATACGTTAAGTATGCTGGAGCCTTACACCTACAGCCTGTGAATAGACTAGCTAATGCTAGGGTGGCTTTACAATATATAGGATACCCAGGAGGACTTAGGTATAAATAATCTCTTTAAAGCAACAGAGATTGCACTTATTTTTTTGTTTAGTTTTGCCTTGTTATTTTCCTTACTCTTAGGAATTAAAGTCAAAAGCTCCCTTTTTTTTTTTCCCTCTTCTCTGAGAAGCAGTGGCTATTACTAGTCTGAATTTAACCCAGTAGATGTCACTGTGAGTCCTGTGCGGTGATGATGAGCGGTGGACAGTAGCTGATGCAAGACTGAAATCAGTCAGCTAAAACCAGTGAGCACAGTTGAAAAGTCAAGGAGACAGAGAATTTGGATGTGGGTGCTAATGTTGTTTCATTGTGCTTTGTTTACCCTTACTTTTTTTTTTAATCCGTTTGAATGGTTGTGAAATGGTCCACTACAAGACTAATACAATAAGCAAAAGGCAAGTCTGAGCTTGTATTTCTTTAGCAAAACAAAGCATGTGTTGATGACATACAGACCTCGATTTTCAAGTTAACAGTAATACGATGCCGTACTCCAAATATTTCTGCCTTCATTGCTCCAGTGTATATATATTTTATTACATCCGAGGAAGAACGTACATAGAAAGAAAACAAATACATGCATTGTTAGATACTGCATATGCTCATAGAGTATATAAATTTTGTATTAATCCCTAACTGAAGGTAACTACACAATTTGATCTGATAAGCATTGCTTTGAGTTACTCTGGCGCTAAAAGCCATTAAATTTAGTAAAATCAATTATGGAAATAGCTAGTGGGCAAACAAACAGATACTTAACAAGATATATCCTTAATCTTGATAAGCAGAGCTAATAGTGATACCTATAGTTAGTCTATATACTTGTTTCCATTTACTTATAATCTTGTAAAACATAAGTAATCTGGACATGTGTTTCCAGGTCTTCCTGGCAATGAAAGAACAAGAATGCACATTTTACTTTTCTCCAGAAGATCTTCCTGATTATGATCAAGTTACAAGCCATTGAACTTACTGTCATTGTAACTAGTGCAGAAATGGCTTGTCCTTAGGACCTGATAAATCAGGTTGTGTGGAGGACTAATATATATATATATCTCTCTGTTAAAATTACAAAGTTGTAAGTTTACATTCTGAAGAGCCTGTCTAATTGGTGCTTTGCGGTATAGCAGTGACTAGAGGACTGTTGTTAAAACCATGTGCAATAAGGATTCCTGTAGAAAAAAAACAAAAAAAAGAACTTTAAATTGTGTGGAGATCCCTTTATCAGTTACCTAATAACATCACAGAAAAAGTAGTGCATGGACTTAAAGTGCAGTTTACTAATGTACATGTTAGGATGCTGATAATTCCAACTAATGCTATTGTGCTAAAGAACTTCAACATTTTTCTTTCTTGCTTTGGGGTAAGATTTCAGTGTAAAAGTGTTTTTTGCAGATCACTTCATCCATACCAGAAACAAAATACTGAGTTGATTAACAAACTGAGGACGAAGGGCTAAAGAAATGAAGAAGTAAGATTTCTCCCTGTGATTTTTATGCATTTACTTCACTGCACTGGATTAGAACACCAATTTTACTAAGTATAACTACAGCTGGAGCACTTGCAAAATACCTGATCAAAAGTTGTCAGCCTTTATAGTACAACTTTGTTTCCAGTTGTTCCTAATTTTTGCAGAGTTAATGTCCGTAGCTAAAAGTACCAAATTCTTCTGTGAAGTCCTAGAAGGAGTCTTTCTAAAGGTTTAAAAGAAAAGATTGCAGCTGGCAGAGGATGGGAGACATTCCCTCTTTTTTCCAGAAACATTCTTGAATAGTTTTTCTGCTTAAATGCTAGGATTTGAAAAAGAAGTAGCCTTCATAAAGCGTAACAGCTTTTGGGTGTTCTTAAGACATGAGAATTACAGGTTGAGATCATGTAGGACTTCGGATATGCATTTTCAGTAATGTTTGTAAGCCCTCAAAGCAAAGGGTGGAAATGAGAGAAGTGCAGCACAGCCAGGAAAGTGCTTTGGTAGCCCCACTGGGAGCATGTTTTGCTGATGGCAACTGCTTCATCCATGCTGAATGGTATGTGCAGAATGACTTGAAGAGGCTTTGGATCAGGCATGCATTGAAGAAAGGGAAGGCATTCTTCCTTATTAAGTGTTTTTCCTACCTTTTTTTTTTCCTGTTTTTAATTATTGTTGCTATTGTTGTTTGGTTTTGGTTTTGTTTTCAGAAAACTCTAGGACTTTTCACACCAGAAGCTATTTCCTCACATGCTAGCGGCCCTTGAATTCATGACTTATCCCACAACCTCATACAAAGCTGAACACAGTAGTAGTTCCATTTGGAAACTGAGTTCTGTTTGTATATTTCAGCTACATAATCATATGGTTGTAATTGTGCATAGTTTAAGACAGGAAGCAAAGGATTATTTTTTTCCTAATTGAAACTGCAAGGTAACTTGTAGGCAGAGTGGAATTATCAAAATGGAGCTGGGCCACCACTCCTAGGTTAACAAGATGGTACTTAGAAAAATCTTTCACCATGAGCGGTCACAGCCTTGGTACCACTTTCAAGTAGACCATGCCTGATTCTGCCACCTCTTTAAACTCCAGATTCAGGTCCTCCCACACCTCCGCTGATGTACATTGATGCTTAAAGGAGTGACTGGTTACAGAAGCTTGGGCACCTCTTGTTTCAGTGGACCCACACACAAATATAGAAGGCAGAGCAGTCCTTTTCACATTGCCGGAGCAAGCAAGTCAGGAATGCTTTGTTTTTTACATCTGATGTTTCAAAGCAGTGTGGGAGTAAGGGAGCTGTATTCATTGCTGTCACCTCGCCTACATTGCAGGCTCTGGCCCCAGGTAACCACTTTTAAATAGAAGCTGGCAAACTCGTAAGGGGTGGAGGTAAACAGAGAAACAATAGAGGGAAATTATATCCCACAGAGAACCGCATTTAAGGAGTCTGTGTCCCACACATAGTTCCCCTTCTCCCTTTCCATGTTTTCCTTCCAGAAGGCTTCTAGAATGCACAAAATGCTCTGCATAAGCAGGGTTTTGTAGTAAATCTTGTAGTGTTTCTAAGTGCTGATTTGAAAATACAGTTTCTTACTTTAAATCAGGGCTTGTTTGAGCATATATTTTGCCTGTTGTAAAAATGCGGTGTCAGACTAATTACTTCAAGTAGTTTCTTTTGCCAGTGGAAACAGTCATTTGTGATGGCCATCCAACTTGATAGAAAAGGTGATTTCATTTAGAGCGAAGGGGAAAAAAGAAGCAGTACAGTTTCTCAGAGGAGATGGATGTATGTTGTCGATAAGGAGAAGAGTACCCTACAAAGTTCCAATAAAAACTACAGCATGAAACCCAACACTTTGTAGTGCCCCATGCAGTATTTAAAAAGGTACAAGAAATGCATAGGTCATCCTTTAGATGTAAAACACAGAGAAATTTGTGACATCTGTCACAGAGGCATTGGGGGAATTCATTTCCGTTCAAAACTCAAACATATGTGAGCATTCTAACTTCATAGATTGTTTTGCTTTGCGTATTAATTATCAAGAAGTATTAAATATCAAGAAATGAGGAATGGAAGTGACAGAAATGAAGAGAAAATGCTGTTGAACAAATTGTGTATTTTCTTCTTTGAACGACTTTGTAGATGAGAATCATAAATGAAGACTGGATAAAATCCTAAACCATATTTTTGTTAGTGTTATTGCAGTGATCTGGAGGGTTTAACGTATTTTTTAATAACATTTCAGTTTCATGCCTGCTGTAGAAAATGTAGAAAATCTATATTTTCCATATTTAGTTAATGTACAAATTACTGTGTAGGCAAGAGAGGGGCAAAATCATTACAGAGGGATTTTTTCAAAGAAGCTATTAGTCTCGTTCCTAATTGCACTGCTCATTTGAAACCATAAAGGCTTATAATGGTAGGTAGCTTGTTGAGAGGTAGCTCAATTAAACCCATTTATTTTACCTACAGCTCAAGATGCTTATTTTCGTTTTGGTAACTTAGCAGCCTAATGTATTTGTAATGCATTCTACTTCTTGAAAAGGTTTCATTTTTTTTTCCACAGTCGTTCATTTTGATAGTAAGTTGCTGTGCAGATTTCCCCAGAACAGAATCTCTAAATTTTTAGCTAACCAGCCATCCCTGCTTTTGCAGAGCCAAATGATTTTTATGCTGATATTTTTTTGGGAGCTCAGCAGACAGACCTTTAATCAAGTATGAAATATTAGTGCATCCAAAGCATTTTGTCTTTTTATAAAATGTGATCCCAGACAGTCTGGCTTGGAATCAGATAGAGCAGATGGGATTTTGTCTCTTTACTAAAGAAGATTCTTTCTTTCCAAGATGTGATATAAAAGAAGGGGAAAAGCTGCAGTAGAGCCGTATTACGTAGAACAATTTACCAATAGATGGCCCAAAGTATCTGTGCCAGTTTGACTTAAAAAGCTGAAGTCAGGAAGGTTTCTTCTTAGGAGTAAAATTTCATGCATAAGTAAGTTTTTATAGGATTAGGGCTTTCTTGTCTCCTAGGACATCTCGGGTGACTTGCTCATAATTCTTTCAAAACGTGAACAAAGTGAGAAATCTGGTAAGGTCTAATTTTGGTCTCTTTTGCCTGCTAACGAGACAGATTCCTGACTAACAGCCTCCAGTCTTTCTGTTTGTATCTTTCAAAACCTTTTGCAGCAGTGATTCATATTGGGTACAAGGACACCCACTTATGAGTCAGAACCAGCTAGAGAGTATCCCACTGCGAAGGTTGGCAGACGAGCTTTGCATGTCGTCACCAGGAACTTAATGAAGCAGGAATCTGCTCACTTCTCCCCAAGCGAAAGAGAGAAGGGTGACTTTGAGCAAAAGGCTATAAATGGCTTAAAAGAACAACCTAATCCGGAAGGTGGAAAACAACAGGGAAATGGGAGATGAAAGATTATGTAACTGCATAATTTAATATGTGCACTGAAAAACAAAAGTGAAAATCTTCCTTATTGCTTTGATGACATGGGAAGAAACTGAAAAATGCACATGGCATGTATTTTTTTGGTGTTTCTAATCACTCCCTCTTACCTCTTTCCTAATCAATCTGGAACCTTCATTGGCTTAACTTCTGATTCTTGCTTTTGCAGTAGAGAAGCAAAGATTGGGCTGTGATCGGTCAGGGTTTGATGCGGAGGAATCTGATGGTGCAGATGAAGATGAAAATGACAACGAAGATGATGATGAAGACAGCCAAGCTGAATCAGTCCTATCTACAACCCCCTCGGTGACAGCCAGCCCTCAGCATCACCCCTCTAGACATGGCCTGCAGGATGCCACAAGCGCTGATGAGGACAGCAGACTACCGGACTGCTTTGGTGGGATTCACACGGACTCTATGGATGGTCTCCCAAAAGCACTGCTCACAAAGATGACTGTCCTTAGTGCTGCACAGTCTGTTAACAGGAACTCCAGGTCACCAGCAGAGTTCACCCACCAGGAAGAAAATGAGGACAAAGCCCAGGAGAGAGGAGCTGGTCCCCACAGTGCAGGTACTGCACTGGTGGACTCTGCTCCTGCATCTCCAGGTCGCCATATGTCCGTGGATTACCCCGATCCAGAAACAACCATGGCCCACTCCTCAGTAGCAACCACAATTCTTACAAAGGTAGGAGTCCGGTTCTGGGGGTGAGAGTGTTATTTAAGGATCATGTTGGTGATTTTTCAGAGGTCTTGCCCTTCATTCTTTGAGTTGTTGGCTCATGCTTTAAAAGAGTTGAAAACAGCTGAAGCACAAATGTGTAGGACTGTAGTTGTAATGGCACTGCTTCTTAAAATTCTGTAATTCCGTCTGCGTCGTTTCTGAAAGGATTAATTGGAATGTGGTCATTTTGGTTAAAGTTTGGAGCTAGTAGAACGTATTGCAAATGAGATTGGATATTACAGATATGTAGAATGAACGTATGGTGGGGGTCATAAAGTTTTCAGTGGAAAGTGATAAAATTCAGAAGTCATTTTACTCTGAAATACAGCAATGGAATCATTGGCAACTTCCAGGGAAGACTAAGCTAGTCCCAAAGGTTTTTGCCTTGTTGCTGTAAAAAAATTGTGCAGTTGCTTATCTCTCCCCAAATACGTTTAGCAGTAGATTTAGAATGAGCACCATATGTTCAAGGAATCTAGGGATTGCCTTTGCAGAATAACAAAAGGAGACGGAAGCACAGATCTGAGACCTGAGTTTCCACTGCTCTCAGTTTTTCTCCAAATGAAGGAGCATTTTGATAGGAAAAGGATCGGTTTTGCCCATGCTTATTCCAGGTAGAAAAAATGCGGAAAGATGAAGTCAGTCTGTGTGCGAGACTGCAGGTGTGTTCAGTAATGTTTGCAACCAGTGTTTGTAAAGCTACAGGGAGCCAGCAGGTGTTAAGCATTTTACAGTCCAGCAGTATTTTAATGGAGTTTAATGGGGACAGCATAAATCATATACTTCATGGACCCTAATGATATCTCTTGAAAGTTTTGAATTCTTACTGAGACCGTGAGGGCAGTAGGGCTTCCCAGAGTAATGCCCAGAAAAATAGGATGCAAAATGTTGTATAGTTTAAGTAGAGGAGTAATTACATCCCTCTCTGTGATGACTTCAGCATTTACAAACCATAGATGCATTCATTTACAGAAAAATAAGCGGCAGGAAATTTTCAAAATCATGAACAGTAAGTAAAGATTTGATTATAGTGTAGGTAGTTAGTGGCTTGTGTTTTGAAAATCTCTACTACTGTGAATTTGCTTTTTAAAAGAGTTAAGATAATGAACTGTTGGCAGGGAAAACCAGTAAAAATTGTTGCCCCATTTCATTGTTTGACGTGTCATCATTCCTGCTTGTAAGAACTGTGAGTCCATGTGGCAAGTATGAGTTGGAGCAATTTTGTAGTATGACAGGGAATAAGATGTAGTGGTCTCTGGTCACTGCAGACATCTGTCACAAAAGGTAGGGCCATAATATTTGTGTTGTGTGTATCAGCTGTTATCCGTTGATACCAAGAAGACATTTGACTGATTTTACTCTCTGATCAGAGAGTACTGCTGAAGGCTCAAGAAAATATTCACACAAATAAAACTGTGAAAACGTCTTGTATTAATACAGCTCTAACAATTCTCCACATTAATATAAAAAAGACATGTAAGTAGTACAAGGCAGTAATTCCATACCAGACTGCCTCCTCCTTTCCCAGTCAGAGGAAGTGGTAGTGGTGGGTCTAATGTTTACTCTGCAGCGTGTTCCCATCGTGCTTGTTTGTGGATCCTACTTCTTGCCATTGAGACAAGGGATCAAGCAAGTTTAGGAAGGCTGTGTGTTCCTTCAGAAGTATCTGTACCAGCTTAACAAGATTTCTTGTTAAGTGTCGGACAGCACTTAATCCTGAGAAGGACTTTCACTTCCTTCTGACACACGTCTTCCCATTTAGAATAGATGACACTGCATGGTCAATAAATTCTATTCACCTTTAACCAGTACATTTCCTACTGGCTGTTTTCAAAAATATTTCTGTTAGTAATTTGTTTTTGAGCCTGCTCTGGAGATTTTTTGAGAGTTTGGTCAAAGCCGCTGAATTGCAGTTTAGGACTCTGTAAAGCAAATAAAGTTGTGCTGTTCTTTGTGTATTACAGACAGGCCTAAAATTAAAAATTAACTTCAACTGCAATTTAAGACTTCTAGATTTAGGTGTGTTCAGGAAAGGAGTGTCCAGCCTTGGCCAGTACTAGAGTCTATATGAGAAGAAAAGAGAGTATATGATACAATTGTTTGTTCAGGTCTGTGCACCAAACCAAGGCAAGATGGGGCGGCTGTGGGATGTGGGTCTCACACCTCACTCCCGTGTCCATCCATCACTTCAGCCTCAGTGAGTGCTGCAGTTACCATCCTTCTCTTGTCACCCATTTTCTCGGTTAGGGTAGTAAATGGACAAACGGGTTGTGATGCTATCCCTGCCTTCCAGAGGCTGCAGTGCCTCTGGTAAGCGGACCTGGTGTATCAGAAGTGCCGGCTTATTTAACATTCTTGCCTGAGGTGATTTTCACAGTAAACAGCTCTCCAGAGCTGCCTTCCTCCTTAAAAAAATAACAGCCATGTACAGAGGATATTCAGCAGTGTTTGTGAGTACTAGTGCTCAAGAGAAATGAGCAAGGATAATCCTGAGAGGAAAATTCAATTAGTGGGAGAGGAAGGAGTTGGAAAAAGAAAGGAAGGAAATCAGTTCATTGTTCAAGCTGGGCAGCATTTACCGTGAACCAGTTTGTTGTTGTTTTTATCTAAAATGAAGTGTGAGAGGGTGGGCAGCATGCCAAGCAACTTTGCGATTCCATGTAACCTCGGGGCAACAGCAGCCATCCTGTTAACACGTCCCTCTCGTTCTCTCCCAGAGCACGCCTTCTGCCAGCTCTCCCTCATCACCCGCGGACCAGAGCCTGCGGACCACGACGGCATCACCCTACACTGAAATCCAGGAGGAGAGGCCGCCCGGTGCCCCGCTGCGCTCCGCTGAATTGAGGCCTAGCCAGACACACCTCTTCAGCCACCTCCCGCTGCATTCACAGCAGCAGGCCAAGGCACCCTACAGCATGGTGCCAGTAGGGGGGCTTCAAGTGGTCCCTGCCGGCCTGGCCACCTACTCCACTTTTGTGCCCATTCAAGCGGGGCCAGTACAACTCACCATTCCCGCCGTTGGCGTCATCCACAGAACTACGAGTGGCCTCGGCGAGGTGGGTTGCACCACTTCGGGTGTCGCCACGAATCCCGTTGGGGTTGCCGAAGTTAACAGCGTTGTGCCGTGTATCCCTATTGGCCAGATCAACGTGCCAAGCATCCAGGGTCTCAGCACGCCCAGCTTGCAGCCTCTCCCACCCCTCGGCATGGAGACGGTGAACATCTTAGGCCTGACAAACACAAACATAGCCCCACAGATGCGCCCACCTGGAATCACTCTGAATGCCGTGGGCCTCCAGGTCCTGACTGCCAGCGCTACCCCCCAGGGCAAGCCCAGCCCTCAGGCGCACATCCCAGGCTTGCAGATACTGAACATTGCCTTGCCCACCCTCATCCCCTCCATCAGCCCGGTCAGCGCAGATGGGCAAGGAGCCTCTGAACCGCCAGCTGCAGGCAGCAAAGCTGGTGACGTCCAGCAAGAGCCAGCTCCTGCCAGCTTCCCCGACGTCGGCCATGTGGCCAGGGCTGCTTCTCCTCAGGTGGTTGCCGGTGGCCAGCAGTACAGCGTGAAGAGCCTTGTGGAGCCTGCCCCTGCGAATGACTATGAAAGACTCAATGGGCCGGGGAAAGGTGATGCTGAAAAGACTGACCTCTCCAACCACAATAAGCCAAAGTGTGACGTCTCTTTGGTTCAGGTCAAAAGGGCTTCCCCGGTACAGCCCCGCTCGAAGGTGAATTCTGACATTTTAACCAAGTCCCCGGTCCATCGAACTGTCTCTCCGGATAGACAGGTACACAGGCCAGCAGCATTGCCCCGGAGGCAAAATACGGTGCAGTTTAGTGATGGCAGCAGTGACGATGAGGATAGACTCATAATAGCAACCTAGTTTTTGTTTTCCATTGTGTTTATTTTTTTATAACACTTACAGGTTTCTTTGCAAACCTTCCTTTCCTTAAAGCACATTTTTCTGACACAAACCCATTACTAATCTTTGTGCAATCATGAACTCTTGACCAATAATTGTTGTTTCTTGTCAGCTCCAGCCATTTTTGTACATGTTGTATAGACGATTGTGCCTTTTTGGAGTTTTATGTTTAGAAACCTGTACAGATTGTTGAATATATATATATAAAATATATATATATAAAATATGTATATTAAACCCAGGTAGTTGCTTGTGTTTAGTAAGTAAACATCTTATGTCAGATAAATAAATGATTAAATTATATGTTGCACTGTTAAATGTAAATTTTTATGGCTGTGGGACAAAGTTTCTGTGTACAGATCTAGTATGTAAAACTCCATATTTATTGTATCCATATTAGTCTTGGAAAAGGGTCTGTCCATCTTTCTTGTGTAAGACGGTAGCTTTACACTTCAAAGAGAAATACAGTATCTGTGTTATGAAATATTACAGTAAAATTTTGTTTACTGACTTTATCATTGCTTACGTTGTACCTTCTTGATGCAGCCTACTAGTTGGAGGAAGCGCTCGACTCAGTCACTTTAGTGTCGTTCCAACTGCTTTCAGCTTAAAAGGAGTTGGCTGTGGCATGTGCCCACGCGGTTTCACCTGCTGTAAGAGGAAGGGAACCTTCTTTAGGCATTTGGAACAAAAGCTTCCGCTGCAAAACGCCTGGCGATGATGAAGCAGGGAGGGACTCCTTCAGCTTATTTTGCAGTGAGCATCCACCAGCCCAATTTTTCTTCTCTTCATACCTTAAATTTGAAAGCTTCCCGGAGGGAAGATGGTCAAGATGACGTATTTTTGTAATGTTGAACTATAAAGCCACTTTTTATCGAAATTAAAATATTGTTAAACAAGAAAGGACTACTTCTATGTCTGTTTTTAATTGCAAAATCTGCCTAGCAGTTGGCAAGACTCGACCAAGTTAATTGTTCCCTAAATTTGTCTTACTCAGTCAGGATTTAAAAAAAAAAAAAAAAAGGAAAGGAAACAGGTTTTACACATACGATTCGTGTGCCCTTATGTTGACAAACTCGTTATGGGCATACAAGACATGGGTGGATCCCAGAGTCATGCAGCTGAGTGGAAATGCGCACAGCAAATACAGTCCAAGGTGCCATGAAAATTTTCATGTGTTCAGCTGCTTGAAGAGAGAAGCCTCGCAATGGTGCAAGGAAATGCTTTCATGGAAGTTTCAAGCTGACCTGTGATTTTCAATGAGCTGGTTTTTACACCGTGCCCTTACATCACATTCTTGCAGTGATACAAAGTCTGTAAAGCTATTTGAACAGACTAATTCCGGTCAAAAACTGGAAGGTGTGGATTAGCAGCAGCATTGCCTAAATGAAAGTAACCAGGATGAGTGCACACAAAGCAGCTGGAGGAAAAGGGTGGGAAGCAAAGCGTAAAAACATGAGGAGCAAAGCTGAATGTGAGCTGAGCTTTGTAGTTCACAGACCGACTCCTGTATCCAGCTCAGAGAAGTAATTCACACCTTGTACTGCTCGTATTCAGGAACGGCAATATTGAAGATCCCTTTTTAACCTTAGCTCTTGTACTGCACTTGCGTTGTACTCATTACATTATTCTATTAAGGTGTGTTGTGAATCTGTAGGCGATGTTGAGTGAGCTTCATTAACTTTCAGAGCACTTCAGGACCAGAAAATCAATTCTATTACTGTGATCATCTGCCAGTTTTACTAATCCAGCGATTAGAAACACACATACTAGAAATGAGAACTTGCTCTCGGATCAGACATGAACGTTGGTGACGTTTCTGATTGTGTGGAGCCTCCACTGAGGGCTGAGCACCCAAACCATGAAGCACTCTCAACTCACATTGAAGCTAATGAGAGTTAAGAGTTCTCAGAGCTCTGCAGCATCGGACTTCAAGGTTGAGAGTGTCTTGCGTGCAGCCACTGTGTAAAGCGTCACTGTGCTTTTGTATGTTCTTTTTATAAGCGTGTAGTGATGTCAGTGTGTCTTACATCATTATCATTTATACCAAACGTGAAATTATTTCAACCAGCCCGAGTTAAAGAAAACCATTGCTGCATTACGTATGATTTGAGAGCCTTGCTACAGGAACCAGGGGAGGGTTTGTTGTTAAACAACCCCAGAAACTGCATCAGTTTTGGCTTCTTCAAATGAGCACATACCGAAAAACCAGGACTATGCTGATTAATTTGAGGCCGTTTACCTACAGCGTGACAAAAAGATGGCTGGATCACACAGGTTTACAGCAGTGAATTTTGAATGCAATTGCAAGTGTTAGTATTTCCCTGAATTTTATCAGGAAGGATTAAGAAGTAGCTGTTTCACATGCCCTGAAGTCCTCGTTCTACTAACCATTTAGAAACTCCAGAGATTTACCATGTACGCATCTTAAATATTTATTTAACTAGCAATTTTTTTGTGCTCGTGTTCTGAGAATTAATGCCAGGAAATACTGTACTGGCATACAGAGAAGCAGTCACCAATTGAACACAAAATTCAGCCTGGTGAATCGGACCCTCTACATGCATCTCTTTTCTGTTCCAGGTGTTTTGAAGACGACAAGGTCAAGAGATGGAAGCAGTATCTTGAAGAGTAGGAATGACAAGACAACAGATATAATGTCGTAATGAGGAAAGTTAAGATGTCTGTTGTTCGGTAAGTCAACAGCAGTAAAACAGAGGAAATGGACCAAGAGACAGCGAACAGTCACCACACTTCACTATATAAAGCAGATGAGGAAGTATTCATTTGAAGCAGGATCTCAGATATATCTAACTTTGTTCAAGTGGGGTTGGGAGGACATCACACCTTCCTAGAAGATAGGCATTTGCCACCCTGATGACCTGTTTTCCTTGCCTCTAAAATGTTTCAAAATGAGTTTTCCTTGAGGTACTTCTGTAGCACTGGGCAACAGGAAAAAAAATCCTAGGAAAATGACCAGAGCAGAGAGAAGGTTATGCTCCCTACCTCTCCTCTGTCAGTGCCTATTGGTTCCATTTTAATCATGCATCTAACCAATATCTATACTGTACACCTGCACACAGGTGTCCTGCATTTGCACAAACCTGGGAATGCTGCTAGCAATTATATTTTCAATCTGAATTAACTCTTCTTCTATTTTAAATTGCACAATATCTTCATTTTCTTCCTTCAAATCAGTAGCAGTGCACTGTAGTAGTAGTGTGCAGTTGCACTCCCCTTGCCTCAGCAATCCTTTCTGTTCAAGTTAGCAGCAAACATCACAGAGTGATGCCAGTTCAGGATTAGGCACTGGCAGTCTTCGGATGGTGTAAATTATCACAGCTGAATTGGAGTAAATAGCATTGGGTTGTTTACTCAGGGATCAATTTTTAACGACTCTGTCAGACATCCTCTGGCAAATCCAGGACAGCTGTTCAAACATTAAAAGGCCAGGGTGAGTGTTTCTCCTCTGTGCACCCAGGCACAGTCTGGCATCTTCACACAACCTTTTCCCATCAACAGGGTGCAAACAGGTGCTGGCTAAAGACTGGGCACAAGTGCAGCTACAGTAAGGACATGACACGGTCAGCTTCTGTGAGAGACATGCAGATGCTTCCCCATTAAGTGCCAGGGGCCCTCCCTAGAAAAAGAATCGAGCGGTTGCCTGGAGCTCTCCTTTCAGCTTGGACTGCAATTGATTTCTCGTTGCAGGACGTGATGTCTGCTGGTAAGGTGGATATCAGATTTCGAAGACAACTTGTTCCCTTGCAGTCCATGTGACAATATTGGTTTTAGGACTGGGACTAATGTGACTATTCTGTATTTGGGGTTAATAAGCTACAGCGTGACCTACCTGTTCCTTCTTAGTACAAGACCTAAAACACTGGCAGCTGTTTCTGCTGTAGTCAGCCTGAGACCTCTATCTGTAGCATTACATCCCCATGTCTGACAGGAGCATTTTGCATACACACAAATTGAAACACATTGAATGGGCTTTATTTCAGACTGCATTTGTTGGCTGAACACAGTCTGGGTCACCACAAAAGCAAAGATACGCCTTAAAACAAAGATATATTTTGCTTTACATTGAACTAAAAGTTCTGAATGGCTTCTTAAGATAGCAGTAACAGATCTATCTTGCCTTCAGTCTACCGACACGTACATTAAGCAGAACACAAAATGACTTCCATGATACTTTTTCTAGAAGCCCTCATTTTGCAAGATAATCCTCACTGAGTTTTATCAGCACTTCAGTTCAAACCCATGAATAGCCTTTCAAAGATGCTCTTAGTGTGGGGATGGTTTCCTCAAAATCAAAACCTAAAAAGATCGGTTTTAGTGTGACTGACTTGCCGAAAGCCAGGGAAACTGAATAATCTACAATGAAGAGTGCTTGCTTGAGGCAGCCTTCAGCTGATTCATCTGCAGGGCCCCTACTTCTGTTGCATTTGAAAGTTCCTTTGAGACACCCCCTAGCAGGGAATCCTTACCTTGCTGTCAGGCTATGTAAGATGAACACCAGGTGTCAGCCATCACAGACTAAGTGTTATGGTCAGTCTCTAGTTGTGAATGTTAAATTAGGAATGTCTTAAAAAAACATGCGGCTAGAATAGTCCTTCCACGCCTTGAGGAATTCTCCTTTGCCCAGTGCGGCTCTCCACACCTATGGATGGCCATCTGTAATGATATATACAATATTAGAGCCTTAGGTCACACAGAAACCATGGCTTTTGTGTCGAGGGTCAGACCGCTGTCATAGACTTGGAATTGCTGGCAAAACACTGGATTGCTAACTCTATTCTTGGCTGAGGATAAAAACAGGCTACTCTAAAATACTTCAGATGGTTTACGAGATAATCTTAAGTGGAATGGCCGTGGGTGGATGAGCAAACAGCAACGAGAATGTAACAGCATGCAATTATTTGATTTGATGTTCGTGTTTTGTTCCAGAAATGCTGAATCATAAAAAAAGCCTTATGGCAAACATGTTACTGGTGTTATGTTTGCCCCTCCGCTTCTCCCCTCCACGCAGACAGGACAACTCCATGTGTTAGGAGATGAATGGTGATTTGCAGGTACTCCATGAGAGACCAAAGGAAACCATGCTAGCTGAAAGATGAGCAGGCTTTACATTCCTCAGGTTCTGTCATGGAAAGAAAGCTTGCCCTAAGATCAGTAAGTTAGCCAGGCATGCTTAGTTTTCTTTGGTAATAGGAGGCTTGTTTTCCCTAAGAAGGTCAAATGTTAAGGCCTGTTTGGTTTTGTAGCTGTGTTCTTTAGTGAATTTGAAATCCATTACCACGCACGAGGCATTGACACTGGAAATAGGCCAGCTGAAGGCTGTTTGTGAGTGCCAGTATATCTACCATGTCCTCTTTTTTTAAGCTAGGTGCTTAAAACATCCTCCTTGTGCTTTAGGAGTTCCACCTAAACCAACTGCAGGCATTTGTGAGCAAGGTTCTTCAGCGTCGACACCAAATACCTCCTCCGGAAAAACAAAAACCAATTTAGCAGAGGGGCCACTTGCATCCAATAGATAACAGCTCTCTAATTTTTATTAGAAGGATGTGCGTGGCAGGGAGTGTCACTGCTCACATCCACCCACCTGCCAGGAGCACAGGGCTGCCAGACACCCTGCAGGCAGTGCTCCATGCTGAGGGTTGAGGATGACCAGGTCACTGGGGTGGTTGAGCACAGGAAGGCAGTATCCTGTGCTTCAGCCCCATTGGCCAGTGCCAGGCATGTCCCCAGTTTGGAAAAACAATCCAGAAGCCAAAACCGAAGCAAATGCTGAAACAGCGGCTCTTTGCCGTGTAGATATGGATGTTTTCTTCTGGACATCAGAGTTTTGCTTTGCCAACAGATCCAGTGGGCGTTCAGAAACCATTTTTGATGCTTGAAGGATTAAATCGTGTCTCTTTGTTTATTTCCATCCCTATAATAACCTCTGACTCTCTCTTATTTACAGTGTTTCAGAGCAAGAGCTCCCACACCTGGCACTGATGAATTCTGCTGCACTGGGTACCTGGCTTCCCTGTGGATATCCTGTTCTCCTGTGAATCACTGTTCCCCCTCAATACATCCTCCAGCTCAGATCAAAGACACAGAATATATTAGGTATGAAGACATCAGACAGCTCAAGCAGATTAGAAAAGGCACACTCAAAGAAATGCATCCCAGCTTCTCTCTTGTGTCCTGCTGAAAATGGGCACGACGCAAAGCATTTGCGATATAGAAACAGTAGACAGGAAAAAAAGCAAAGAAAAAAAACAACAGGAAGAGACACTTTGGAAATTATGTAGTTTACCTGGAGCCTTCTACAAATTACCCTTTGTAAGTCTCTGCATTTTGTAGTTGGTTCTTCCGTGCACTTGGGAACTCCTTCTGATTGAGGATGACACCCGCAAGCGCCAGCAGAGAGCACCGCATCAGGACAGGCCTTGGTGGTGCCAGTGTCAGTGTCGAGCCTTGCCTGCAAACACACAGATTAAAGGAAGATGAAAGCACGTGGTCTGTCTCTTTCAAGTTTATGCGTTCTGTTGTGTTCTTGGTGATCTTATTCGATGGTCCATTTAGTGATACGATCAACTGAGAAAATGCTGTACCGGTGAAACACCAAAACCTGGGGTCACCAGGTCAACGTAGATTATCTTAATCGCCCCTCCTCCCCTTGCAGTCTGAACACAGGTTTGGGCTAAGTCGGTGAAGTCCTTATTTCAGCAGTGTTTGATCTTGAAGTCTGCACAAATACTTATTCTAAGATTCTGAACGTGGTTGCTGGTTTGGATTTTTTTTTCAATAGAATTTTAAACTCCCCTTTTAACGCGTGCCTTTTGATCCTTCTTATTTAAGAACAAGAGCCGTGTGTGATTTGGGACAGCAGGTAATGTGTTTAGATAATGAGAGAGCCCATTTCTGTGGGAATGTTGGACAATCCATTGTGTTTTTTCAAGAAGCCGTTCCTCCAGTGAGTGCAAATAATAGCCAAATGGCCGACCAAAGACTGCGTCAGTCTTACTCCAATTAAGTAACTTACTCCAATTATCAGTGCACCAGAAGTAATGCCTCACCACATTGCTTGACAGTGCTGGAGAGAAAGAGGGGCGATGGATGTTTTCCAGTAAAGCTGTCTGCACAACGGTGGTGCCAAACGTGGGGAATTGAGCTGAAGCCAGCTTTGCCCGTATCCCCGTTGAGTACCTTTTGAGCTTCTGGTACCAACAAAAACGGGATGGGATCTGGGATGAGGTTGGACTTCGATACTTTGGAGGAGGAGGTTGAATACTTCTGAAGTAATTCATTTTCAGAGCCTGACCTTGGTGTGGTGGGGAGCAGTGTCCTTCTGCCTGCAGGGTGGCCAGGATTTCACTCACGGATCTCTAAGGCTGAAGCAGGGAGGGTATCCAAGCACAGAACGTGGCAGTTTCTGGCACAGTGGGGATTGCTGTTAATGACACGGGAAAGTGATTTTTTATTTATTTTTTTTTTTTAAAGCCTGGCATTGCGCCTTCAAGCAAATTAACGTCTGATACATTTGCATTTCTACGTGTCATTAACCCAGATGCATACTGCAGGCCCTACAAGCTTGTGTCTGCTGGCAAGGCTAAATCCTGCTCTCTCACGTTCCTAACACACTGAGGGAATTTGGAGTCTCTCCGTTTGCAGCTGACTTGCTATTTTGACTAATTGCTTCTGGTAACAGTTAATAGCGTTCTGCAAAGGCGCTTCATCTGCTGACAGCAGATTGATGTAAGGAAGGGACACAGTTCACATTTCCAAAGGGAGCATCGGGAAACCCATTACCAGCTTCATTAATCTGTTAATAATAAAATTAAAGTACAAATAAAATGTGACAAATTGGGTTCTGTTGTGAAAGTCACTTTAACAGGAGGCTCTGAATAAAGGTCAAAACAGACTCTGATTTCTGCTGTGTTTTAATAGTAGAATCAGAGGAGAGCAGTGTAGAAGCACTGTAATTAATCCGGCAACACCATAATTGTCCCCAAACGATACAGAAAGAGTTTGACAAGTGTTTTGTTTTTTTTTTTTAATCTTGAGAGCATTTACAAAACCTGGGACGTGAAGCTTCGTCACACGATGTTTAAGTGCTAATCCAATTTCACGGGAAGCTTCCAATAATGAAGGTACAGGAGATGGGCAGACTTTCCCTGCCTGCCTATCTGTGGCTGCTCATGCAGTTGAAACTCAAGTTTACCCGGCACAGGGGCAAAAGAGGGAGGAAGAGCCCCCCATGTGCAGATCTCCCGGCAGCAGTCTCAGAGATGAGCCTGATATCATAGTGAGGTACTGGAATGGACTGTCCAGGAAGGTGGTGAAGTTGTCATCCCTGAGGTGCTCAGGAACCGTGTGGATGTGGCACTGAGGGACGCGGTTAGTGGGCATGGTGGGGATGGGTTGGTGGTTGGATTAGATGGGCTTAGAGGTCTTCATGATTCTCATATTCTATGATTCTGTGATAAGAAGGAGGCTTCATCAATAAGAAAGAGGCCTCATCAAAGAGTCAAGAAACAAGATGGGACGTCTCTTTTCTGGTAAGACAAGGTTGGCTTGCTGTGGGGACACAGCTGCAAGGAGCAGAGGGCTTCCTTCCTGAAACGTGGCAGAGCGTGGTCTGCTGTGGGCACCTGAACCCACAGCAGCTCCCGAGGGAGCCCAGACAGGCAAACACAGAAACGCATTAACACGAGGTATTTGGAGGGAACGGCTCATTAAGTCAGGCAGGGTGACTGCATGCAAAACTGATAGCTCTATTTTAAAAATCAGCAGGCTGTCCTTTTGGTTTATGTGAGTCAGAAGGAGTCTGCATGGCCTTCTTTGGTCACTGGAGAGAGAATCTCAGGCCTGCGGAGAGCAGCACCATGTGGATTGAGCCATGTTTGCAAGGGGAGGAGGGGGCTGGCAGCAGGGAGGGCACACTTGTCACCTCATCCCTGAGAAGAGCAGTGGGAGGTGTGAACAGCATGGAGAGGATTTACCCCGGTGTTGATGGGCTGCAGCCTGCAAAAGGCAAGAAGCCTGGAAATCAGATCTGAGCTGGGCTCAGAGGTCTGGAAATGAGTGGACTGACAGGCTATTGAGCACCAAGGCGCAGTATGGGGAGGGAGACAGCAGGCTGATAGTTCTTGGGCAAGCCCTGTTAGCACAGAGCTGTGGGAGGAAAGGACGGGAGAGAGGCTCACACAGCCATGCTGCTTTGGCACAACATGTAGCGATGCTCAGGAGCACCATCCTGACTCCAGCTGCTTGCTTTATACCTTCAGTTTCACATTTAATGCTTACTGGCCATCAATGTCAGGTTAGCTCTCTATTCCCTATTCTGGAGGTTGGAAGTGCTGCTATTCATGAATGAGATTTCTACCTCTGTTGGTAGATTTAGGTAAACTTGGGGCTGCCCGGAATATTCCTGATGGCTATGACACCCACCAGGTTGCTGATTCTTTCTCACAGTTTGTTGGCCAGACCAGCTGCATCTCAAGGAGAGGACCTTCCTACTGCTGTTACCTAGTTAGAGGATCCCACCGCTGCCTGTTATACAGGCAATGGTGCCTCTGGGTTTTCTTCTGTCCCCTTCTGTGCAGGACATTCCTCCATCAGAACCGTTTTCTTTCTCTTCTTCCCAAAGAGTTCTACCCTGTGAAACATGACAGATATAGCAATGCAATGCAGAGAATTAATGTCAAGGAGGGATGATCTCACCTTGAGTGCCCACGTAGGGCTCTTGTCCATCCATCAGCATAGTCCGACTCAGGGATCATCAGCATTTTCTCTAAATAAATCCAGCCCTTTATTTTTCCTCTTCAAAGGCAGCAATTGCAACAGCAAGACCCCAGCAGATTCTAAGCAGATCTGCCAAAACTTTCATAACACATGGGATAAGCTATAACCAACCCAAAATAAATAAATGTGCCAGCTATTTCGCTAATGGTTTCACTGCCACCTTCTTTCTGTTCAGCTTTGGATTGCCGATGTCGATGAAACGGCATTTTTAATCCAGGTTTCTGTGTCCTGCCACCATCTGCAGTACATCTCTCTATAAAGTTCAAAGGAGATGCCAGGGAAATCTCTGCCTTTGTGTTCAAATCCTCGTTGTTTATGGCCAACAGCACTGAATTTCAATGTTTGTTCTCTCTTCAGACAGCAAATAGCAGAGCACATGTGCCATTCCACATGGAAGACTGGGATAAGCACATACAAAGCAGAGAAGCGTCTACTTCACACTGAGAAATTAAGGATCAGAATGTTTATTAAGGAAGTTAATTGCTTTTCTTGTTTGTTTGTTTTCCCTTTGTTTGGTTTTTTGTTGTTGTTGTTGTTGTTGTTTTTGAGCAATGGCAGTGTCTGAGCATTGTGCTCACAATGCACTTTGTCTCCACTGTCACTCCATTTAGAGCTAGATACCTCTCTGCTCTATGGTTCTTCTTTCAGTGGTGACAGGGAGCAGAAAGGGACACCAAGGCTGAGTGCTGAAGTCTTGCTGATGGACAAGGAGCACAGAGCCGCAGCCCCAAGCAGGGAGGGCAGGGACATCCATAACTAGGGGTAGTCCGGAGTTCAGCTCTCCAGGCAAGTCCACAGCAGCCAGGCAGGTCCAAGTTCAAGCCAAAACACTGGCCCACACGTTGGGGCCTGGGTCAGCGATGGTCCATGTCCAGGCAGGAGCATAGCTGTGACCGTTGTAGGTGGGGCTGAGGACCACAGCCTTTGCTGAAGATGAGTGTTATAGCTAAGCACCTACGTGTGCACCTTGTGTGCCAATCTCATCTACAGAAACCATCACAACCTTCCCATACAGCCTAAGTGGCTGCTGTCCCTTTCATGAGGCTTTTTTTCAGTTCTTACGGGCTTCTCACAGTCAAACAAAATAGTAAGAAATAATAGAAAAGAAATAAGGTTTCAGCAGTAAAACATTAACCAGCCCAAGGAAGAGTAGAGGGAAATATAATACACCTGTTCATAGTTTGGAATACCAAACTATTATTGAAATGATTTAGAAGAGCCCAAATGAGGGTGGTATCAGTTTGTTGTTTTTCCAGGAGATGCCTAAGAGGTGACTAGCTCACTCTATGAATAAATTATATGAGAGTTTCAGAAAGGAAAGGGCTATTTCACTGAGCAAAGAAGCAAAATGCAAAAGCTGGAAGCTCGTTAGACATGTGCATTGTTGTAAAGATAGACGGCAAATGAGAATACGTAGCACATGAACAGTTTCATGTGGGATGTTCCCCGTTCCTTTCAGTCTTATGTCAGTATTTCAATATTTTTCTCCATGGCTCAGTCAGTACTTTTGAGCTCAACACAGAACTTATTGAATGAGACTTTCCGGTCTGTATTAAACCAAAGAAAGGAGAGTCTCTGAATTGTCCCCTTAGTTGCAAAACTGATGTTCATAGGACTTTATGGGACTGGAGCTTCCTTTCCTAGTAAGACCACAGTTTACAGCTGGTCGCCTGTCCTGGGGGAAGGATGGGTACCACCTAGAGGTGGATGTGTTGGACACCAAGCTGTTACTGCTCTCATGGCACTCCTCCTCTCAAAAGCATCCCTGGCTGAGTATTTTCAATGCACTTACAAGGGGATATTTTGCATCCTAAAGCCTGAAACCTGCAATGATTTTTGTCCTTGGCACACTACAAATGGTGTCACTAAGAGACTGGGGAATGATCACCAAGTAAGTCCATCACAAACCATAAAACCAAATGTATGTCAAGTCAAAGGGACAAGTCACTGCTGTTATGATCAAAACTCAGAAACATTAGTAAGTTTATGAAGTTTCAAGGCCCAGAAGGATCAGAACAAGTACAGGGGGGAAGATACTGTTGGGCCCTGTTGGACCTGGGCAGTCACTGGTGATGCAGTCTCTTAACAAAATTATAAATCTAGATTTTATCCTGATGCTGGAGGAGTAAGGGAAGATCTATTGAAAATTTTTTTAAAAACCCAACCAACAACAAACAAACAGGAAAAAAACAAACCAACACCATATTAAAATACTACTATTAGACTACTACCAGCGGGAGGCTGAGGGCTGACACACCATCCTCCTTTTGCCTGGGCAGAGGATGATGTCCTCAGAGCCAGAAGTACAGCCCGTGGGTAGGAGGAAAGGTGGGATTATGTGGTGCAAGAAAAGCACAGTTTGGCAGGCCCGTGCATTTCAGACAAAAGCCCTCATATCTTCAGAGAAGTGGGGCTTTCTGACCTTTCTCCTCTTTGAAAACCAGGTCACACCAGAGACACGTGCATATTCACATATATGAATCTCCACCACAACCACCTCCCTCTAAGGAGAAAGAAGGCCCGGCAGGCCTCCAGATTACTGAGTGCTTTGGCAGCCCAATCTCTGGAAGAAACATAAGGCTGGGATCCAGCCTTCAGCAGGGCCATGAGACCATCCCTAATGGGATTCTCTCCCGCACATCCCTCCCTTCTCTTCTTACAGTTGCTTTAGCTGTAAGTGTCTCTTTGCTCCTGATGCTTCTTCATTCATGTCTTCCCTAAGTAAGCCTGTGCTTATGACATTAAATACATTTACTGTGTGTTGGTATCAAGCAATTGCTTTTAAATGATTATCTTCCCCTTTCTGTTATTACCCCTCTATTTCCTCTGCTACTTTTCTTGGTGAGTTATGTGAGGATGAAATTACTGCTATTTTGTCTGGAGGTTTCCCTGAGGAACCTTGTCAAAACGAACAGTCCTTTTACTAAGCTTTTCCATAAAGATTGAGCAAAAATAAAACAAAATAATTAAATACCTCCTGAAAGAATTCAGTGTCTAAAACCCTGGGGGGAAATAATGGCTCCATCTACGCTGTTTTGAAAGCCTTTATTGTAGCTCAGCATTTATGTTCTGCATAGGGTCTTTCAGTGTCATCATCAACTCCATGAGATCTGAGTACTTTCCAGGCATGCAGTTAAGTGACGTGACTAACAGGTGTCGTGTGCTCATTCTCGCATCTTCTTCCCAAAGGGAGAAACCATTGTGCTTGGGAGCCTTGTTTTGGAAGTATATTGCTTTTGTTTGAGGCATCTTTTATTTTTGCTTTTAGTGTACTTGTTATCATCTGTTTCTGTTGAAGGAGTTTAGTATCACTCCAGGAACAAACGTGCCTCCTAGCTGCCCATTCTCCTGAGAGCTTTGTTCTTCAATACAAGATCAAGCAGAAGAAAAGAATATTTGGAAACTTTTTCTGAAGTTAGAAGCAAGAGGCTGTTGAATACATAATCTGTTCCTGCAAACCAGCATGAGAGATAGCGTCTTGGCTCTCTCTGGTGTGCAAAAATATCCTTCATCCATGCAAAGTCATGGCTACCACAGCACCAGGCTCAGTTGAGGCAGGGGAACCTTGAACTCCCTTTCTCTTTTTCTTACAAACTGCATAAGGATTCCTAAGGTTTGGAATTTGCCCTTCTCATTGGATCAAATACTCCCAAATTGTTTAGTTTTCTGGCTCGTCTGTATCCCTGCTACTTCTCTGAGAGCAAGAATTAATGTGTTCAGTCCTGCAAGACATTGATCTTGCTGGCGCCGGTTCAGCAAACCACTTACGCAAGTGTTTAAATTTTAACCAGGCAGAGGAGCTGAGCCACAAAGGTTAATGGGGCTGCAGCAGGGACTGCGGTGGGATCATCTTCCCTGACCCACAGCCTGACCTGCTGACATCCCAATGATGCTATAACTTCAGGGTGACCTCAGCACGTTTGTTTGTCCTGGAGTCAAACGAATATATGGGGACTTCTATGACTCCACCTTAGGTGGCCTGGCCCAAAAGTTGACATCTACACAGAGGAATCACTGGAAAAAAGCAGATATGGATGGGATTGACTCCAAGATTTTGTCCAATGGCAACTGGCTAGGAACCCCTTGAGGGATCTTTGACGTGGACACCCTCCTCCTTCTTGCTGACATGCTACATTTTCTAAGGGTTTTCTTGCCTCCTGAAGGGGTTACATGGAGCAACGATGGGAGACTGGTGCTATATTTTGGGTATTCGGGTTCCTGGAGACCTGGACCTCAGCAGTTCCCTCCAGTCCCATACTGTAATGGTGAAAGTAGAGGCCAGCACTGTGTGCAATGCCTGCAGCATGGACAGGAGCTCGCGCACGTTCTTTGCTCTGTAAAGAAACAACAACAAAATTCATCTTAAGCATGATCACTCATAAGCCTTCTGAGGCAGCCAAAATTGACCCATCCTTTTTTTGAGCAAGCGGGTGGAGGGGAAACAAGCTCCAGTGGTCCCAATTACTCTGTTTGGTAGAAAAAGAATTTTCACGTAATGACCTCAGCAGGGAGTGAGCAGCTCCTTTTGTGTATTAAATTAAAATCTCTGGGGGAACATTAGGCCTTGTAATTTGTATTTCTCAGATGCAATTTAAGTCTTTCATCAAAAAACCTCATAATGACTGAGCTCTGTTCTACCCAGTAGATTCATTTTCATCTGAAGGATGAAAATAGCCAGCAACATGCTAACAAATTCCATGGGGAGAACAATGTAATGATAAAAATAATCTGATGTGGGCATGAGTTCACAAATGCAAACACAGTGCTTTATGGATCACCAAAAAAGAAAAGGCTGTCTTAAACATTTTCTTTATATTAAGAAAGAGGCAGGGAAAAACTCCCTAGCCTGCTCATTAAGGGTGAAGTACATGAGCAGTTTCCAAAGCACCAAGGCCCAAAACGATGCATCTCCATATCTTACTTAGAAAAAAATTCCTATATGCTAGGATGACTGCTTGCATAAATGCCATCTTCTAATGCTGCATTAAATTGACTGAGGAAAGGGGAGGTCCCCCTGAGTAACAACTTTCACATGCAGGTAGCTGCAGAGTGTTGTTTGCTGTGCTAATAACTGATGTCAGATCAGACTTCATGCTTTGAGGAGTTTGTGTGCTATGCCTGAAGTTGTAGGGCTTTTCTAAAAATTACCTGTGAGTGTAGGAGAGAAGCAAGCGTCAAGATTCTTCCTCCGGCTGCATCCTGGCTGTTAAGACAGCGTCAGCAGAAATGGACTTTAGACAGAAGGGTTTTCTGGTGGGAAAAGCATTCCTCCCCCTCCAGCTGGAAACCTTATCTAACCTCACTGTTTATCAAAACACAGTCATGAAGGCGTACTTCCACAGTGATTCATCTTCCGGGGAGAAGCAGAGCCTCTGGCAGGACACTTGGTGATACCTCCTCAGAGGATGGGTGTACCTGGGCAGCCAAGGCCTGAAGGCAAGCCGCAAGCTGATCCCCCAGGTCAGGGAGGAGGAAAAAGGGAGAGAGAGTAAGATGGAACAACGCAAGGAAACACAACACATTTTTTAAAAGCACCGGTCAAAATAACAGATACGGTCTTTGTTTTATGTTGTGGTTCAAGTGACTTTAAACATCCGGCAACCTCAAAGAAAGATAGATGATCCAGTATATTCATGGCTTTGTCTATAACCATTTCCATTATGTACAAAATCTGCTTTAGCATGGTTCGTCACCTGCTCTTGAAATATTTTTGATACATTGAAATATTCTTGAAATATTCTTGAAATATATAAGCCGTCTCCAGAGATAGATAGTCCAGACCAAGAAGACCAAGCTAACACAGACATGGCCCAAGTTGTGTGATTAAGCCTTTAAAGACAGGACGTGTATCGCCATCATCTGTTCCTAAGCTCCTCAGGTGTAACAGCAAGTGAAACGACTGGCCTCACCAACTCTTGCCAAGCCATTTGTCCCCACAGAGCAGCCTGTTAACCCCAGAGGAGGTGTTACAGGCATGCCCTGAGGCAGGGAATGCACCAACTCCCTGTAACTCAGTGCAGGCCACCAGAGAAAGAGACGGATTCCTGTCAAGCTTCCTCTACTGCTAATAAATTCTTATTTTCCTCATTGCAAGGGATATTTGCCATTTCCTTCTGTCTTCTTCTTTTTAACCATGGATACCTGAATGCCGAGATTCTACAAAGCAGAGCCGGTGAGCAGGCTGCTCCTGCTGCAGTTCTCACCATCTTCTTGCAGGAGGAAAGCACCAAACCCCAAACCAAGATTGAGATGAACAGACAGAGAAAAAGGCCAGCGTGTTATATAGGAATTTCTTTGTAAGCAAGAATATTAAAAGGATGAAAATCAATTCATAATGAATTCAGGAGGTTCTCTCTACATGTTTTAACTGCTTTATCTCACTGAGGAGGCACTCCAGCCTCACTAATGTACATTGTTACACAAGCAGAGCACTCCAGCATTGATTTTTCTCTTGTAGAGGATTATGAATCAACCTGATTTAAGCAACTGAGAGTAATGGCCAGCCCTGAAAGTTGAGCCAAGCACAGGAACTTTCCAGAGAGAAGCAGCTTTGTATCAGTGTTTCTAATTACATTTGAAGACATGTACTATCCATTAATATTTGACCTTTAATTATGTTTTTAAGAGGTGGCTCTATCGAAAACCAGTTATGTCATGACAATGTGTGCAGAAGCTTAAACCAAAGCAATATTTTTTCTTCTTCAGCACTTTCAGGAACAAGTGTCTAAATTAAAAAGCAAGTAACTGCGGCCCTGTCTCACATCTGGAGACACTAAAAGGATGTTACTGCACAGCAGTGTCTGTGAGGTACAGCCACTGCAGGATTCTGGAGAGCCCCAGCACAGCCTGGAACTGGCAGCCCTGCAAAGCTACCTCTTTCCTATCAGCGGGACTGAGAAAAGCTGCTCCAAGGCATGCAGCACCTTCCTGTTGTGCAATACTTCTTAGGCAAGAGCAGGGAGGAAACCTCCCTCTGAAGATCCCTAAGAGCATAAATACAATCCGTAGCGATGGTGTAAGCATTTAGGGCTGGAAACACAAACAAAATTGCTTGGACTTGCATTTCCCACTGCGGCGATCAGTAGTTATTTGCTGTCTGTGATGGGTGCCAAAGGCAGTGACCTTCAGAGCAGAGCTGGACAGGGTCCTCCCAGCGTGGCAGAGGCTGCAGCTCTCCCTCCAGGACTCCCCTACCTGCCCCAAGCTGAGAAAACCCAAAAGTTCTCCTCTGGTTGTCTCCCCTTCCCTTGAAGCTTCCCAGTCTCCACACTGTCCAGATGTGCTGATATCATCCAGCAGGCCTTGCATAACTTCCCTCTCAAAAAAAAAAAAGAAAAAAAAAAGAAAAAAAAAAAAAAGTGCTGTAGTAGCAGTTCCTATGGAAATTTATTATTTTAATAAGATCCTCTGAAGTTCTCAAAACCAAACTAACAGCTGTTCAGAGACCAGTTGTTCCCTCTGAATTCATTGAGTTTCTGGGTGAACGTGGACACTTGGGATATAAATTTGAACACTGCTAAAACAGATGCTCAGAAAACATCCAAGCCAGAAACAGTATCCTGATAAAGCTGAAAGCTGAATTTAGCAGTTGGGTCCCTGTTTTCTCTTCCCTCTGGGCAGGAGGGAAAGGCTTACTGGTTTATTGCTGTGCAATTAGCTTTACATGTGAGGCTGGGAAACGTTTTGTGTTAGATACAGGGTCAGACTGCAGGGGTAAGCCAGAGCTCACAGCAAGAAGCCTCAACATCACATTCTGTCCTGTGCTTCCTGCCTGGCCTCTGTGGATATCACTGCATTGCTGCTGGCTCACCCCAGAGTAAAGGTAAAGGAAACCTGTCCCAGTACAAGGGATGACCACAAGGCTATGAGGAGGCTGTATAGTGCATAAGGACCTCCCATGCTGGAAACTGAGGATCATAATGAAATTACCACAGAGCAGATTTGAAATGAACTAAAGGAAATATTTTCTTCGCAAAGAACACAACCAAGCCATAGGAATTTACCATGAAAATCTATGAGCACTAAAATCTTTCTGTTTTCAAAAACTAGGTAACTCTTAGGAATAAGAACACATGGAGGACCACTCCATGACAAGTAAGACGAGCCACAATGGGATGAGCAAGGGAACTGAATGGATGCACATGGGGATGCATTGTACACCTGAACCCTGGGAAACAGTGAGCAAGGGGAGCTGCTCTTCTTGGGCAGGAATGGGTCCAAAGTCTCACGTGTCTTTTGGTTCTCAGCTTTCCTGACTGCTGGCTGACACAAACCCTTTGGGATGCCGCTGAGGAGCTCATGGCATATCAGCCCTTCTTATGTTTTTTCTACAAACTACTCAGGATGGGGTTTACCATGCTTCATTAATGTGAAATTGGTAGAGAGGCTGCAGCAGAATTTTTTTCATACACAGACATTCCCAGGTATTAATCAGTCTATTTCCCTTCCTGCCTGGAAAGAGAAGAAAGCATCCTGCCTTAGGACTGCCTGGTGCCTATTGTTCCATTATAAATTTGGTCTTAATTTTCTATTAGACAAGTCACTGGGCAGCATGACTTACGCAGACAGACTGTTTCCTTCACACTGCTCCTCCAGATGCAACTCATTTCCCTACCTACCATGTGTGATGTTTCATTAAGCCCCAACCACGGTCCTACAGCAGATGTGCAATATAATTGCCATAGATCTGTGCCGCCTTTCTTCATAGGTTTGCACATGAATGTGAGAAGTGGTTATTGCTCACATAGAAAGACACTGTGTGAGAGCATAATCTGTTCAGAAACTGTGACCCTGGCAGTTTTATTTATAGAAAGAAAGAAAATGGACGAGCTTTCTGGGCTGCGCAGGGAAATACTTGTGCCTTTTCAAGTCTGGCAGGGGTGTCTTTGCAGAGGGGCGTGGGATGAGCTGTGGCAATGACACTGCTCCTCACTTGGTTTTGAACGTAGCAACTGTGAAAGATGGGCGGAAAGGACTTTTGCAATTCAAATATGCTTAAGCCATCTTTCTTGAGAGAAAAACTTGAGTATATCCTTAACTTTAAAGGCAGTGTTTATGCCTTTAAGGGTAACTATAGCCCCATATGAATTTAAGCAAGCCACTGCACAATTCCTTGCTTTTCCTCCAGACATGGGTTTGAAGATGAACTACAGAAGGAAGTGTATTGATCTGTCTGTGCAAAGACCTAAGCCCAGAAGGATAAGTATGGACAATTAATCCCCTGCAGCAGTGTAAAATGCTTTTAAAGAGCCCCTTACGCTCCTCCTGCTTCAAGTACTGACAACAGCAGAAGCCAGGCAGACAGTGGGATCTGGCAGTGCTACCTGTGCTTGGGAGGAAACATTGGCTGAAGCCAACTGAACCTGATGTGCCATTAGGTGGGTAGCTTCCTTCCGTGCCTCAGAATGACATGAGCAGGATGAGAGGCACTCAGCACACAGCCCTCAAGGTGGGCTCTGTAGGAGGTTCTGCATTCCCCCCACGCCTGTGTCCTCAACGTATTTCATCTCATTTATGTAACTGACTCCACATCCATTTTCTCCCCAGAGTTCTCTACAGTTCTTTCAATTTCCTCCTTGTCCCAGTTGGCAGCTATAATCTTTTTTTTTTTTTCCATGTTTCTTTTCTTCTTCTTTTGGAGCTGTATAATCCCTTGGGTCTGGATGCTGTGGTGAGGGGTGAAGAAGTTAGAATAAGGGCAAAGAAGCTGGAGATATTCTTTAAATTTATCATAAAAGTTTAAGTTTGGCCCTGAAAACCTTTCCTATCTGAAGTCTAGCACCCTCACCAAGCAGCACCTTGCACCACAACCGCACAGGCTGTTGTAGCCCAGTAGGAGGAAGAAGCTGGCCCAAAGCAGTGAATGACACAGCTCACCAGAAAAGCTGATGGAGATAAACAACAAGAGGTGATTTGGTGAGAGTCATGAGGGAGGAGAAGGAATAGGTTATTTCTAAAAGATTAAAAGGTCAAAGGCCACAACATGGAGAAGTCAGTCCAAATCCATCCCAAGATGTTAGCATGTGATCATCTGAAAAAAAAATCCAAGGGCCAATCCTTCAGCTTGTTCAGGAGATCAGTGTGTATCAGAAAAAGTTCTCGCCTTCTAGGCACACCTTAATTTAGGGATGAACTCTTGTGATGGCCCCATCTGATGTCCCTCTGGCTATGACACAGTGACACTGCCTCCTCTCTGTCCAAGGTTTGCTCCCCCATTGGATATAAGAAGTATGTGGTAACAAGCAGATGCCAGGAAGAAGCTGAAGGGCAAATTATTCCTCCTCTGACCAAAAACGAGGCACCATCATTTCTCTCAGGAGGTTAAAGTGGGGAAGAAAACAGCCCACCTTCCAGGACAGCACCTGTCTGACAGAACAACATAGTGACAGAATATCCCAAGTTGGAAGGGACCCATAAGGATCACCGAGTCCAACTCCTAGCTCCACACAGGACCACTCAAAATCCAACCCCTACGTCTAAGAGCGTTGTCCAAACACTCTTGACCTTCATCAGCTTGGGGCCATGACCACTGTCCTGGACAGCCTGTTCCAGGGTCTGTCCACTCTCTGGTGAAGAATCTTTTCCCAGCCCCCCCCCACCCCCCCGACATCGCCCCATGCTGTTCCCTCAGGCCCTGTCGCTGTCACAGGGAGCAGAGCTCAGCACTGCCCTTCTGCTCCCTGTGAGGAGCTGCAGCAGCCATGAGGCCTCCCTTCCATTTCCAGTCCCTTATACTGCCCTTCCTCACAGTCAAGGATAGAAAACAGCTCTATGCTATCTACAGGCTTTCTTTGTTCCACAGCTGCTTCCAGGAGTTGCTCCTGTCTCACAGTTTTAACACAGACCAGGTTCCAAAATAAATAGCAGAGCAGAAAAAAAAAAAGAGAAAAAAAAAAAAAAAAAAAAAAAAAGGCATCCACTCACATTCATGACCGACCAGGCTGCCTATTTAACTTCTCCAACACTTCATCATGAAGGGCAACATCTTTGTTACCTCTCCTTACAGACACCAAGGCTTTTCAGCAAGCCTGAAGCAAAGCAGCTGATGTTAATCTTGGGGTTTAGAGACCTGTGCTGCAGTTTGCTTTAAAGGAAGGGGCCTCAGTGGGCTCAGGATAATGCCCTGAACTGGCAGGCCCCAGCGTCTGATGCTGCGTGGGATCCCTCTAGTTCTCACTGTGGCTCCTTGTCTAAAGCACGCCTGTTTTGCTAGCAGACCTTTGGCGAAGAGAGCTCAGCAGAGCTGCTCAGCAGAAGCCAGCCTGAGGCTGCTGCTACTCAGACCCGGCATTAAACCTGAGAGCAAGGCACCACCTAGAGGCATATGCTCTGCAGTAAGGCTGGAAGAGAGGCACAGGCAGGCTCTAGCTCTTTCCTGCCAAAACAACGATGTGGCTAGCACAGTGCCTATCAAAAACTAAAAGCCTCAGCATTCCCGTTTTCCTATCTCTTATTTTGTCTGAACACGGTGATTAGTTTGAAAAATAAATGCAAACCTGGAATCACCTGAGAGATCAAGCTGTGTTCAGTGTGTGCTGGGAGGTGAAGGTGAGCCGGCAGCATGGAGTCCGGAGGGAATCTTTAACAGGAGTGTAATCCAGGCAAGGTATGCTCAGTTCGCTGGAGGCTTACCCGAGGCCCTTTGTGAAAGTCCCAGACTCTAAGTTTATGCATTAAACTAATGCCATTTTTGCAGTTGCTGGTTCTCATCACTCGGCATATCAACAACCTTTTCCTCTTGAGTAGCTGGAACAGTCTCTACAGACCAGAGAGGACAAGAATCATACCACTGCTGAGGCAAAGAGACATTTTCCTCACACAAGCCATTTCCTTTGGCACTTTGGTATTAAGCTATCAATTCCCTGTTGAGATCCACCACCCAGAACCTGGTGAGCAAACGCCTCCTGAAAACAGATATGTATGCTTTAGCTTTCTCCCTCCTCATCTTCTTCTTTTCCTTTTTATAACCTCTTTTTCCATTGTAACCTGTTATTGGCCTCTCCCAAGTGAGAAGTTAAGAAATAATTGCCAAGCTTGGGAAAGCAGAGTTCCATTTGTTTGTTTTGTGCCCTGGAGTATGCATCATGAAGTTTATTTCACCTCTGAAAACTGTTACTAGTATGCAGTAGCTCTCCATAACAGTAATTATCACAACCAGAGACCATCCCTGGATCTATTTCCACCTCCGAGTTGGTATTTTCTTATGCTTGGTCTCCTTGTTCAGTCATGCACTTGAGAATAAACTCCAGTGCCCACTTTAATACCCGGAATAGTGGCCTGTGTAGTATTTCTAATATCTCCAGGCATGCTGAAAACATCACTGCATCCTTGCAGTGAGAGAACCACACCTCTGACAGAACCGAATAACATTCCTGATGCCCCTTCAACAAAGCACCTTTTTGCTTTAGTTGCTATTCAGTTTTTTCCAGAGAGGTACTTCACAAGAGGCCACAGCAGGGTGGCCATATGCACATGTGAGCCCAGAAAGATGAACCTCCTTCCTCGGTGTTCATAAGGCAGTGCTTGTAGAGATGTTTGAAACAGCTGTGTCCCCTGCACTCTGCCATATACTGGCACCACAAAACAGGAGGCACGTCAGAGCCTTGCTCTGCAAACCACTTGAGTGCGTGCTTAAAGACATTCACGTCAATGGAACTGGTCTTGCAGTTAACGCTGCTGAGCACAGGTTAGGAGTTCAAGTGAGCCCACCCAGCAATTTAGGCAGCTGCATGGATTTGCTGTAGGAATTCTCTCTCTTGAAAGCCCCAGCAATTAATATTTCTTCCTATGTTTCATTTTAAGCTCTCTTTTGGGAGGCTCTGCATGTGGCCCCTCATAGAAAGGTGCTCCTCATCAGCGGCAGTTCTTGGAGATGGGCAATGCTGTCTGTCTTCGCTCTTTTCCAAGAATTTCTCATTAGCACAGTGACACACGCAAGGTCCCAGGTGCCAGCTGATTTACTCCAAGTTTGTTTCCGCTGTTTTCTCTTTTCCACATGCATACAGTGGCACATGCAGAGCAAACTCATGGCTGAGGCTTGTTTCCAGTAAAAGAAGTCTCTCAACTACTAGTGCTGGAAATTCTACTTTCTTATTGTAAAATATATCTTACACAATCCTGAACACACCACAGGGAAAACAGGATGTTACCTTCATTAAAGTTTTGAGTGATGTTTATGGAGAAAGAGGAGTGGCAGTAGGAAAAACTGTGAATAGCGACTACAGCAAAAGGGCCTTTAGGTGCCCTGCCTTGTCCTTTTCCTATAACAAGGGCAGAAGAAGAAAATGAAAGATCCATCTGCTAATTAATTCATAGCGTAACTTTCCTAGAAAAGGGAAGTGGGGATTTCTGTTTTGCCTAACCCATAACTGGTTTCCCATGAAGATAAGTGGGTTCTGATGAGGCTCACTTCACCTTGCTGCTTTTGGTGTCCATTTTGCCAGGGGAGCCAGCTAGAAATAAATGCAAAGCCTTAAGCCGTGACATATGGCCCAGTTCAAAGAGCAACTATCAGAAAGGGAAGCAAGGAGTTCTATTTCTTTCTTCCATTATGTGAAACAATACATTTTAAAATATAGTGCCAGCTCTTCTTCTGGGAAACAGCAGTTCTGGTCACTGGTAGCTGGAGAAATTTAACAGAACTTGATGACAAGAGAAAATCTTGAAATATGAGGCCTTTGAATCATACCTCTGCTGTTCCTTATGTTTGGCCTGGACTTTCTCTAGATTAAACTTCCTTGTTTGAGGGAAAAGCATGATTTTAAAGTCAGGAACAAGACTGCATGGTTAAGTCACTGCAGTTATATATCAAGAATAAAATTTCAAGTTTTGCTTGAAGGTTTTGCTTTGAGGTTTGGGCCTTCCTTCCTGTTTTGTCCTCCTGAAGTAAAATCTAACTAACTAACTGTTCCCGCTTGGTTTCAGCTGTTTTAAAACTAGCTTCACTTTTCACTGGGGAAAAAAAAAAAAAAAGAAATACACTTGCAAGAACTTGAGCAAAGCTGCGCTGCTTTGTCAGCTGGCGGCAAGAACCCTATCCTGTGATTTATACAGTCCTCATTTTCACAAGACTCATCCTAAACCTGTGTAGGATACAGCTGTTCCTGGCTATCTCTGTTGAAATCAGAACCAGCACTACCGTTCTACAGCGTAATTCTGCTATGGAAGGTGGAATACATTTGTCCTTAAATAAGAAAAAGATGTCAGTAAAAACCGGGAAGGGTTGACTAATGTTGCGAGGATGACACTAGGGTGCAATTTTAAGGCAATAGCTGAACGCCTATAGGAAACTGAAGAAGCTCCATCGCTTCCTTTTGCCAATGGAAGTAAATCTACATGGAGCAGATTCTGCTACAGCAGGAAGGCCTGTCTGCAGCCATCAAGCCTGCAGAGGTGTTCCTGGCACTACCATGTCAGGGTCCACTGGTGAAAAGCTCCTAATAGGGATGTGCCTCAAGGATGCTGAATGAAGGCAGCTGGCCTCAGCCCTATTCACTGTACATGTATGTCAAACATGGCGAATGTCATTGCAGGAACCTGAAGTTATATATTGCCCCTTCCCTGCTGGAGGTATCTCACCCCCTCATGTTTCCCAAGCATTTTGCTCCGTGCTGGTGGACGTGCCTATGCCGCTGGCTGCATACAAACTTGAGAACAGGCTCATTGCTGCAACTGGAGACATGGAGTGGTGGATGTAAAGTGATCGTAGCTCAGAGGTATGGCACTGGCAATTTAAAAGCTGCCTTTTCTGCTTTCCTGGCCCTGTCAGGTAACCAGATCTCCTCTTGGCCAGTGACACCCCTGAGTAATTGCTGTAAAAACTCCTTGGATCTGTGTAATCCATGTTTTAACACAAACAAAGAGTAGATATTTTAATATATGCAGTCTCTTTAAATGTAAGAGAGTGTCCAAGACGACAGGAGAGCTTCTGAATTGTATTCATTTTTGTTCATCTTACTTTATCTACAGCTATTCTCCTCAGACAGCTTTTGGTATAATTTGTTCAAGCTGAAACTGGGTGCAAGAAACAGCTGGAGTGTGTTTAATGTAATATTTCCTCACAAAGCTGCCTTCTCTGGGAGAAACAGAGTCAGATAAAGACTAGGAACTGGCAGCTGGAGAGATGCAGTCAGCACTTCTTTAACCAGCAAAGTGGGCCCTGGTGAAAAAAAAAGACAGACATAAGCAACTGCCCATATGGACAGAGTAAAGCTTTAGTGCTTGGAGTTCTGGTACATACAAGGCTACTTTCCTACCCACCTTGCAAGCAATAGAGCTACCAGATCTGGGAATAAAGCAAACGTTTGGAATATGTAAGGAAAGAAAAACAAGACCATACCTGTGGCTCAGGCTGTGTTTCGGTGTTTCCTGATACATGCTTGTTGTCTCACAAAGCAGTGGAATTGGCAAGGTTGCTCACCTAACTCCACTCAAAATGGAGGTGTAAAAAGAGCCCCAGAGGGGCTGTGGCAAGAGGGCTGCGCTGTAAAGGAAGTTCAACATCATTCTTGGAACAATGCATTTGCTAATTGCCTTAATTTCAGCAAGGCTTTTAGACACAAAGGAAAGGGTAGAGCCAGCTAGATCTCAAAATTCTACTAAGTTGAGTCTTTGGAGACAGTCCCATGCAAAGGTGGAGCAAAGCTACATAATAGGTGGAAAAACACCAGGCATGTGAAAAGAACCACAAAAAGCCAATTAAACTCACAGATCCAAACAAGTGTCTTTGAGTGAGTTGCATGAAATGAAGATCTTGCAAATGCTTCCTAAGCAAAGCAACATAAAATCCAAGAGGCATAAAATCAAAAGAGCTAAAAACTGAGTTTTGACGAGCAAACCTCTGACTACTGGAGAGGACAGGATACAAGTTTGGGGAGCTCGGTTCATTTCTTCACCCTTCCAGTGATTTATCGAGGGATCGTGGACAGGTCACTGACTCAGACTCACCCCCAGCTAACTCTAGACCTTTAAAGGATGATGCCTAAATTTAGGACATCAGCACCTTAGGCCTCTATCTATCATCAAAGGAGAGCCAGTAGTTTTCTTGAGGGCAATTCAGGTGAGCTAAGGTATTCATCCACTTCAGAAATTGTAGCAGAATACCTGTTGTTAGGCTGAGTGCCGGTCTCCTTGTTTCAAATCCCAGCTCTGAATATGGGGATGAATTCTCACCAAGAAGAGGGGGGATGTGAATATATTAAAGACCCTGAAACGCTCCAATGAAGATGATCCATTGAATAGTTGTGCACTGCTGTCAGTGATTTGCTTAGGAAGATTTTCAAAATTGATGCTTTGTTTTTGACTTCCTCACAAGCCAGACGTGCCAAGACATAAGTAAATAAACCTTACAAAGCACATTTTATTCTAACCATTATTTGCAAATAAGTACTCTGTCATATGTTGCTGCATTCACAGAAGAGGCTGTATATAGAACCAGATCTGGTTTTGAACAAATGACAATTTCTATTATTTTCCTTTATTTCACTAAGTCCTTCTGTTGCAGTCTTTGAACAAATCTCTTTTATTTACTGACGACAGTCCTTACTGTAGTTAAATCCTTGCTTGCATGCCCATTCTTAACAGGCTGATTATCAAAACATGTAACTTTTTGAATCTTTTCACACTTCTAGAAGACAAAAGTCATACCGCTGGTATTTTGACTTGCAATGGACCTCCAGACTATATAGAAATACATCTATTTTTGTCTCAAAACACAGTCCAAGCATAGCTATGAAAATATGTATCTGTCCTACTGGATCGGACTTTTCATCCCAGCACACTGTGTCCAACATAGCCAATGCTGGACGTGTCTGCATGAGCAAAATACATCAGTTCAGAAAATGAAATCCAAGTTAAGCTCCCTGGCAGATCCAGTTTATAATGGAAAAGAGCTGGGACTCTATATCCTCTGGGGCCTCTGCATGCAATCACACCCAAAGCCTGAGAGAAAGGGCTTTGGTTGCCTGCCCCATGTTACACCCACAGGGCTTAGCCTTGTGCCTGCCTCCTGCCCAAGATTTTATACTTGATGCTCCTGCCCAAGAGCAAATGGATTCGGTAGAGGACCAAAACAAGAGGAGCTTCTACGGCTTGCTGGGACAGGGGACAGCCCAGCACCTTCCATACCCACAGCTCACTTCAGTGGCAAATGGACTTACTTCTTCCCATGACATCCAGAGGCAGGTGGCTAAAGTAGGGGCAAGTCCCTGTTAACTCTCACCTAAAATAATCCTTTTTCTCTACTGTCCATAACTTGGCCCGGCTTCCAGTGACACATTTCCCTGACACTTTCAGTTCTTTGTTGTGGAAATTACAGGCAGGAGGAAGGTTTCACAAGGGTGTCTCTGACACCTGAATCTTTGTAAACCATCCTTTTTGTGTTTCTAGGAACAGCAATTTAAGCCCTGGGAGAAACTGTGACCTTTGCTCAGTAAAGTTGATTTTCTCTTCTATTCGAGCTCTACGCTGTTTTGATTTCTGCTGTGACCATGTTTTAGCTGCTTGCTTTCTTTTACAGCACTTTACAATAATTATAACTGTTGTAATTAAATGTATCAAGTCATTTCAAGCCCTTTCAGCAAGGAGGACCTGGCCCCCTCTAATTTTAAATAAACATAACCATGGTGGGAAGCTTGGACAACTCTGACAGCCTGTCCTGAGCCTCACCTTCACAATAGCTTGCCAGTAGTCTCACTCATTCTTGACCCAACTTTGCCATGGAGGTATAGCAGTTGATATCCAAAAGGTGTGCAGAACAGGGAAAAGCCTGTCGCAGAAATGACTTTTTCCTCTTTCATATAAGCTGGGGCTCTAGCAGCATGATTCTAGTAACTAGTACATCCGTATCTCATACTGACTCCTAGTGCTAGGACATGTATAGTCGAGAAAAGCTTGCTTTTCCCAGCTGCTGATAGCCCTTCTGCACCAAGAGTCATATAGCTTAAGTGGGGTTTAGTATGAAGAGTCGATTTGGAAAGGAAAAGGACCACGAGTGGGACTGGAGACAGGAGGGGGTCCTGATGAGTGTTTTAAACAGGGAGGCTGCAGCTGCTGGGTTAGTGGCAGTGCTTTATGAGGTCCATAACCATAATGTAAGATGGGCATCTGCATCTTTTGAGAAACCTTGCTAATTGCAGATGAGAGGAAATGAGAAAAGTTGGTTGAGATACCTGGGTTCAGCTTGGAGAAGACCGAGTGGGGATCTTATCACTGTTTATAAATATCTGAAGTGCAGCAGTCAAACAGATGAGGCCAGGCTCTTTTCAGTGGTGTGTAGCAACAGGACAAGACACAAACTGGAAATTGAGAAGTTCCATGCTAACACAAGGAATACAGAATCACAGAATCACAGAATCACAGAATCACAGAATCATAGGGGTTGGAAGGGACCTCTAGAGATCATCGAGTCCAACCCCCCTGCCAAAGCAGGTTCCCTACAGCAGGTCGCACAGGTAGGTGTCCAGGCGGGTCTAGAATATCTCCAGAGAAGGAGACTCCACAACCCCCCTGGGCAGCCCGTTCCAGTGCTCCGTCACCCTCACCGTAAAGAAGTTCTTGCGCACATTCGTGTGGAACTTCCTATGCTCCAGTTTCTGGCCGTTTCCCCTTGTCCTGTCTCCACACACTGCTGAAAAGAGTCTGGCCTCGCCACTTTGCCCCCCACACCTTAGATATTTGTAGACCTGGATCAGGTCCCCTCTTAGTCTTCTTTTCTCAAGGCTAAACAGACCCAGTTCACTTAGCCTTTCTTCATAGGGGAGATGCTCCAGGCCCTTCACCATCTTTGTGGCCCTCCGCTGGACTCTTTCCAAGAGATCCCTGTCTTTTTTGTACTGGGGAGCCCAGAACTGGACACAGTACTCCAGATGAGGCCTTACCAGGGCAGAGTAGAGGGGGAGGATCACCTCCATAGACCTGCTGGCCACGCTTTTTTTAATGCACCCCAGAATGCCATTGGCCTTTTTGGCCACGAGGGCACACTGCTGGCTCATGGCCAACCTGTCGTCCACCAGGACACCCAGGACCCTCTCCGTGGAGCTCCCCTCCAGCAGGTCATCCCCCAACCTGTACTGGTGCATGCTATTATCCCTCCCTAGGTGCAAGACTCTATACCTTTTTTTACTGCACTGGAACAGGCTGCCCAGAGAGGTTGTGGAGTCTCCTTTTCTGCAGATATTCATGCCTGCATGCTTTCCTGTGCAACCTGCTGCAAGGAACCTGCTTTAGCTGAGGGTTGCATTAGATGATCTCCAGAGGTCCCTTCCAACCTCTATGATTCTGTGACTCAGGGATATTACATGTCACTCTAAGGGCCCCAGATAGCAGAAGTATCTGGTAAAGGGAACTAGATACTTCGTAGGCTGGATAGTGACAAATGAGAATAAGGCCATTTCCCAGAAGGCGACATTAGTTGGCTCTTTAATTTGCATGTTATGTTAGGGAGGGAGGGGACCCTTCCCCTTCCTCTTGTGTAAGATGAGACTGCTAAGGGGAAAAATACTGTGAGAGAGTCAGTCAGTGAAGTAAAGGGACAGCTAAGGCAACTTTCACTTCATTTAGAATTGTGTTTCAAATCTGCAGAAAACAGCATGTTGCTTCCCTTGTTCCCCGGACAGAAAGGCACAGTTTTACAATCTCCTTTTATTGTTTCACTGATAAGCAGGCATTTCAGATTTCTGACACTATACAAAACATCCTTCAGAAATTTCAGTCAGCACGATGGCCTTTCCAGCTGGAACATTAAGCCAGATCCTGGCAGGCTAGCTAAGTTTTCACACCATTACGAAGTATCGTAGCTGTGGCAGGTACTTGCACTAGAAAGGGAAAAGGTCGCTTCCAAATGGGCAGCAGCGCAAAGGCAGAGCAAATGTTCAGAGCTTTGGGGCAAACTGGCTTGGCACGCACCAGAACAACCTGGTGAGCACAACTTTGTATTATTGTGCTTGACTCTGCACTTCCATTTCACAAGCACTGACTGCTAGTCGAAGTTTAGTCCTACTCTGCTTCTTTTGTAAGATCCCTACTGTGACTCATAAGGATTCCCACTGTAAATAGCTACAAAATTAGCAAATATTCCTTTTTTTTTTTGGCAAAACTTCCTAAAAATGTTTCCGTGTGGTACACAGCTGGTACTTCCTCGCATCCAAGGAGGGCTCGGGGTTACCCCTTCCAGCGGAAGCCATCTCCTGGCATGGTATTTCCCCTGGCAACCCACTTCTGCACCACTGGCAACTGCATGTAAATTAGTTTTTGCATTCCTCTAACGAGCAACGGGCTTGCTTGGTTCCGGTTAGTTTCAGGACCTGAAAGCAGAGCAGAAATCACTGCAACAGAGGATGTGGAGCTCCGACAACAATAATATTTATGAATCCTTACCAAAAAAATTCTCAAAGATGTTCTTGTTTTCTCAAAGAAAGAAAGAAAGAAAGAAAGAAAGAAGGAAAGAAACAAGGCACCTTCGGAGCTCCCTGGGATATCATGTTTGTGCTTTGTTACTCAAAGGAAACGCGTGTCATTTTTAACACCTATCAAAATGCTTTCTAACAAGGCACTTTGACAAAGAAGCAAACATCTGACACTGACATGAGTCACTTTGGCTTTATGTGCACATCTTAGAGAGAGAAGCCTCAGGAAAAAAAAAAAATATTCTTAAATAAGAGCTGGCATGAAACAGAGTTCCTAAGTGACAGGCCTGGAAAGGCCGTGCCTATTTTATACAGAAATGATTGCTATCTTTCAACCCACATAACTGCATTGCATTTTTTCTTTCTTAACACCAAGCAAACGGAACAAAACAGAACAAAAACCCACCTGATTTCTTTCCTAACTTGCAAATACTGATAAAAGTTTATTATTTCAGTTGGCTAGGATTAGTTTTTATTTGTAGGTAGGTGACCTCTGCTGGTAGATTCTTATCATTACCGTAATAGTTCACACATTCAGGCACAGCTACAGCGACACCCCACAGGGTAAAGCACTGCCCTGTGTGGACAAGACCACTCAATACATAAGCAGATACAATTCCAGCTCTGAAAAACAGACTCCCCCACTGAAAAGGTGTAAGCAACCATATAGCCCAGATCTCTCCAGTCACAGAAGTTTCAGAGAGCAGTTTTTAGAGAGCCGCGTACAAAAAGCTACAAGCGTTTCAGCTGAGGGTTTAGCTAACATTTCAGTTTATTCAACATCACGGTGGAAATGCCGAGTATTGTTCAGAAGGCCCCAAAATTTCATCCCCGGAGGTTATGGCAAAGGGAGGACTCGTCTCCACTTGCGTTCCTTTCTTGTTCTCGTCCCACGTGCCGACAGCCAAAGGAGAAAGCTCAGCAGCAGCGCAGGCTTTCTTCTGACTCAGCACAGCTGCCGACGCTCTGTCCGCTACGATACAGCGGCAGAAAACAACACCATATCGAAAAAAACACGGGCATTCACCTGAGGTAAAACAATGCGACTCGCAGCTCGCAGCCTCGGTCTTTGTGATACCCAAGGTCACTCCTATTCTTGCGGCACAGTGCGAGGAAATACCACAAATACCGAGAGGACCTTATCTGTTTATCAGAGGTGGAACTGGCACGCGCTCCGGGGCTGCAGCTCCGCGCAGGAGCTCGAGTTCATCCCAGCTGCTCCCCAGAGCCTGAGTTTGGAACCCGCACAGTGCTCGGCGTGCTCCACACGCGTGTGCGTTCACCGTGACATTGCACTGACGAGAAGGCACCGGGTGTGAAGGTGTTGAAAAAGCCGCGTCCCGGCGGCGTGCACCAATGGTTCGCCCCCTCCTGACCCACATCCCTGGTGTAGGCGCACAGACCCCAAACAGCGCGATACCACCACTGTGCCGCCGCTGGTCCCGAGGGGCATCCCCGCGGCACTTCCGCGCTGCAGCCGCGCTGCGGACACCGCAGCCGCGTTGGGGCGGGGCGGCTGCCGCCCCCGGCCCGGCTCGGTGCCCCCCTCAGCCCCCCCCCCCCCCCCGCCGCCCGCCGCCGGCGCTCTGAAGTTCGCAGGCGATTTCCTCCCCGGGCCGGCCTTATCTCGGGCCGCACGTTGCCGCGCGGTGACTAATAGCGGCACAACATTGTCTCGGGATAAAATAGCGCCGGGGCTGTTTACCCGCTCCATGGGGGTTCGCTATAAAAGGGCGTCGGGGACCGCCGCGCCAGCCAGACGCGCCCTGCCGCCCCGAGCCGCCGCCTGCCCCCGCGCCCCGCCGCCAGCGGGAGCCAGCGCCCAGCCCGCCACAGGACAAGCCTCGTCCCTCCTCCCTTCCCGCTCCTCGGCTCTCTCTTAAACCCGTCTCGCTTCCCTCTCCCGTCGCCCGCTATGGATTGCAGCCGCCTGCTCCTCCCGCTGCTCGTCGCGCTGTGCCCGGCGCTGCTGCCGGCAGGTAGGTGCTGTAACCACGCACGGGGGGCCGGGGCTGGGCGGTGGGGCCGAGCCGGGTGCTGAGCCGCTACCGCTCCCTCCGCAGCCCCCGGAGCCGAAGTGAGCGCCGCATCCCCGCCGCCCCCCGCCGTCGCTTCGCACCGCCGCGCCCGGCGCTGTTCCTGTTCGTCGCTGCTGGACGAGGAGTGCGTGTACTTCTGCCACCTGGACATCATCTGGATCAACACCCCCGAGTGAGTGTGCCGCTGGGCTGGGGGAGTGGGTGGTGGTGGTGGTGGTGGTGGGGTGGGGGCTTGGGTACACAACAGAAAGGGGAAAACGATATTTCTGTGCACGGGCTCTCCTGCTTCTTCACCCCACCTGCTGCTTTCCTGCTGAGTTCAGCAGAGAGCCGGTTTGCTAGGAGAACACAGAGGGGATCTCTGCCAGGCTGAGCTAAGCACTCCTCATTGCCACAGTGCACCTGCGCACCCCAGAGCTCTGGGTGCTGTGCTCTGGAAGGTGCAGGATGCTCCTCGCAGACTACGGAGTAGTTCTGCCTGCCTGCCTTTGCGTGAGCATTTTCTCAGGCTGAAAGCTTGTTTGCACACGAGGTGGCCCCTCACCACCTCCTGTAGCGCTTTGCTGCAGAGCAGTGCGCTCAAAGCGTTACGAGCTGTGTCTTCTTCTGTCATCTCTAGGCTGGATGTGGCTCTGGGCAGCCTGGTCTAGTGATTAGGGACCCTGCACATAGCAGGGGAGTTGAAACTTGATGATCATTGCAGTCCTTTTCAACCCAGACCATTCTGTGGTCTCCCCCCCAAAAAAAACTGGGGAGCCAGAGCCTCTGTAATGCTGGCTTCGGCGATCTCCACTACCGCTCTGAGCAGAGAGGATCTGTGTTTTTATTGCTTCTTTCAGCATTGTCAGTTACCAAAGTTCAAAGAGATGAGGCTTTATTGCTTTCTATCATACAGGGAGGGATAGCAGCCTTATGAAATAACAATTAGAAGGTCATTAGCTGTGCTAGTAGCCACTCTAATTACTATGTTGCAGGATCATCAGAAGTATTTGCATGGAAATTATGACCAACAAGGCATTCTTAATTCCACAACCTTTACTCATGCAATCAATCCCATTGATAAGATTGCCCAATATACCCTGCTATTCCAAACCTGCAAAATTATTGGAGTGACTTTCATGTTGTCTCTTTGATCGTAGGAAGACTGTTCCCTATGGTCTTGGAGGCCCTTCTCGGTCCAGAAGATCTCTGAAGGACATAATGCCTGAGATGCTTGCTGAAGCCAGCAACAGATGCCGATGTGCCAGCCAGAGAGACAAGAAATGTCTGAACTTCTGCCAGACGGGAAAAGATCTCTGGTGCGTCTATTGTTGCAACTCTTTAAAAGGCAGCGTGTGTGAATAGGGCTGGACTGTGGTAGACTTACTCATTTTGGCACTTGCTGAGTGAATAATCTCCTCAGAGCCTTGCCTCCTACCTTGGCGCTCACGCTGCTATGATACACTCTATGGTTTGGCCCAGAAAGATTGCTTGTTGCATGCCTTGAGGAGTGGTTGGTGAGACACCTCACCTTGTGGACTGCAGACTTGTTTTTTGTTTTAACAGCAGCGCCTTTTCCCTTTTAACAGGGCTCAGTCCACAGCAGAGAAAACCTCACGTCACCGCAACAAAGCTGGTGGTTGCATTGGACCTAAATGCATGAACCAACAGTTTGTTGACAGCAGGAAAATGAAGAGGTGAGTTTTTTCTCATCCTGCTGTAGTTCCTCAGGGTAGCACTATAAGGTGCATAGCTCTCCCCCATTTGGGTCAACACAGGCTTAGCTGTTGATTGCAAATTGAGAGTTTTCTGGGAATCGGTGAGGATCTTTTCAGGGCTTTGTTCGTGCATTGGATCCTTTGCTTGAAGAGTACCAAGCCCTGCTTGGTGTTACCCATCTGCTTAGAGGGAGTAAACTCATATTTAAGACAACTATAAAATAATTAAATTATGGAAGAAATAATAGAACTTGATATTCTAGTATGTTCAGATGTTAGCTCAATTACTTAAAAATATGTCCTAACTATTCTAGTAGGAAATGGAGTCTGGTTGCCTTTTCTTAGATGCTTTCCTCCATTCTACTGGGTGAGGAAAGTCTATCAGGATGTTCAGTAGGACAAGGAGAAATGGTGGTAGGACAAAGGGGAATGGTTTCAAACTAAAAGATGGGAGATTTAGGTTGAGTATAACAGAAAAGATTTTCATACTAAGAGCGGTGAGGCTTGGGAACAGGTTGTCCAGAGAGATAATGGATGCCCCGTCCCTGGAGACATTCAAGGTCAAAATGGACAGGGCTCTGAGCAACGTGGTGTGGCTGTAGGTATCCCTGTTCATTGCGGGGGAGTTGGACTGGATGGCCTCTAAGGGTCCCTTCCGACTCAAACCATTTTATGATTCATTATATCTGTTGTTCTGGCTGATGTGGCTGGCTTCCTAGAATGCAGGAGGCAGGTTTCTGCCCGCTGTGTCATTTATGTTGTCTGATTAAATGTATGCACCATGGGTACAGGAGTCTAGTAATGGAAATGACAGCAAAAAGGTTGAGGAAAGAGGAGATGAAAGATAAATGGATATTTGAACCCAATTTAATATCTGAAACTGAGAGTATATTTCAGGACTGTCCTTCGAGATCCATGCATTAAAAAAACTGAATGGTGGTAGGTGGCAGTATCACTACGCAGTGCAGTTTAGAGATGCACGTGTGCCTCGGCTCTGGTGCTTTTATGAGTACCAACACAGAGGCTGGAAGTTAGTTTTGGAGCTGAGCATTGGTATAGTCATGTCACCTTTGGTGTTCAATCTTCAGCCTTAAGCCTGTGTGAAATCACAGTGTATGCAAAAGCTCTCCTGTGTAAATGTAGGCTCTCAAGTGCTACTTGTTAAAGGAAAATGGGGTTTAAGTTAGCAGGCAGCCTGATGATTTTGAGTGATACTTGGGCCTTAGAGGTCTTAAATCATTTCTGAAGATGGGGCTTATGTCTTAAAAAATGCACCCATTCATTGGGACTGGGTCGCTTTTACCTAACAGAAATAAAACAGCTGAAAAGAGGAACACTGAAGACCTCATGGTTGGATATGTGCTATTTAAGGGCATCTTGGGCACTTAAATTTAGATGAACATTTTATCTTCTTTTAACGTTTGAATTGAAATTCTGAATGACATATTATTTAAATTGGTTCAAGTTGGTATAATCATGACAGATGCATAACAGTCATTGGTTTCTGAGGATCCTATGGTAAAAACTGAGACTGAGGTTTATTTCATCAGACTGCTGAATGTGTGTGCACTGAAGATGCATCCTCATTACTGTAACAGTAAGAATATATTTCTTATTTTTGCAGGCTGGAGGCTATTGGTAACAGTATCAAAGCTTCCTTCAGTATTGCAAAGCTGAAGGCCGAGCTCCAGAAAGGAAGGAAGCTGAAACATAACAGGGCAAGCAAAAGGCAAAGCATTTGGAAAAGCCTGAAAACGTCCTAGTGGAAGGATCACCCTGTCTTTCTTCATTATGGTTGCTGCCAAAGCATCACCAAAATTCTTTGACTTCTAACATTCCACAATGGCAAAGGGCCTATCTGTCCAACTGTTTGTGCAGCAGGACAAAACACTGAAGAAGTCCCATATTTGGAGCTATAAAAGCAAAGGATTTCATCCTATTGGAATTCAGATGAATGTGGAGAAGGGAAATCCACAGTAATATACCTTAAAAGTCATCGTTCTGAAGAAACATTTGAATGTTGCTACTGGAATGTTACCCATCAACTGGGCAGCTTTCAGGGTCTACGTAAAAAGCATTTTGCAAGGAAGACTTTATTGATGTACTTACGAAGGACAGAAAGCAAGATCTGAGTGGACGAACGTCAAAGAAGTAAAAACTCTTACTTCTTGATGAAAATGCAGAAATGAAAGCCACAGTGCTACTCTTATCAGGACTTACTGCATATATACATGTCTACCTCGCATACTGTTTGTTGCACTCCTGCTAGAGTATTTTTATACCTTGTTAATGCCTTAACTAATCAGCTGCAGCCCTTGCCTTTTTTTCAGAAGTCTAGTTTACTTGTACAACCAGATTTATCTGAATGTGGGTTAGATGCTGTGCTTGTTCACATAGCCAAAGTCTTTTGCCTTTGGATACCAAAGGACCATTCAACAGAAAATAAACGTTGGAAGGCGCTGCTAGGTTTCCCATAACAAGGATATCTGGCTAACAAGTTCTAATAATAGAGGTTGTTGTGTCTTACACACCACCTAAACAGCACTGGAGTGGAGCTGTACTGGATATTGTTGTGAGATTCATTCAGTGCCTTGTTTGGTAGAAACACGTAGAGACAAAGGGTTGTTTTAGATTATGTCAAAAGGCTAATATTGGGTGAATGTTTATAGCAGTGAATTTGTTCACATTGTTGAATTTGCTGACAGGTTTGGTTGAATTTTACGTGCTTAATGTTTTTTTGTTTTTTTTTTTTTGTATTTATATTTACACAAGTTCTTCATTATATTTACCATGTTGAATACATATTGAAGCAGGCCATATTGGTCTATGCGTGTTTTATGTATTTCTGTATGAAATTGGGAAATGCTTTATGCCTATCGAGGTAAATGTCTTCAGAAATAAATATTTTTAATTACTGTATTGGCTTGTTTTCAGTGTGCCCTGTTTTCTTTCTGTGCACTGTGTCTCCATAATGGCGGAGGCAGGCTGCCCCATGTATGAAGCTGACCTAGGTGAACTCTGTGCTCATGATTGCCTTTCTGTCAGAGTAGCAAAATCCTAGCCTGGGCAGTTTATGCCAGGCCTGTGCCAGATGTGAGGCAACAGACAGCACTTGCTCCAGCTAAACTCTTCTACGTAAAAACTTGCTGATAAATTTGAGTTGGCCAGATGAGTTTAGACTGCTCTTTCATGTCACTAATGTCATTTTTCATCTAATGTTGGATATACTGTACCATTAAAATATTGCCCAAAGGGGTTGGATGTTAATGAACTAGAGGAGAAAAATGCACACAGTGGATGCTTTGTGGTCTGTGTTGGTCCCAATGGGGTTATATTATTTATTACTATGCTATCCCCCAAGTCTCAACCAATGATACCAAAGCTAAAGATGGAGACCGCAATGAGTCCTGGCCCCAACCTAGGAAAGTGCTAGAGCAGAAGTTGCACATCTCCAGGTAATTTGAGCTAATGTAGTTATAGCTGGAAAGATGCTTAATGCAAATCAGTGGATTTAATGATCTCTGATTCTGTAGTGGGAGAGAAAAAAAAGAAGCCCACTCAAAAAATAAATAAAAGGAAAATCAGTAGTTCAAGTTTTTTAGATAAAATTTTCTTTCTAAAGAAAACTTTAATGAGCAGATAAAATGCAAGGCGCGAGACAAAACCTGGCTACATTTGCTGTTAAAAAATACTGTTCTAGATTTCTTTGTTGATGTTTATCTGCTCACAGCTTGCTTCACATCCCAACACCCGAAGTCTAAGTGCAGCCTCTGCTCTGTTTGTTCATGCTATCCTGCTACTTATGTGATGATAAAAGCCGAGAGGTGGCAGTGTCAGCAGCCTGGCTCTGCATTAACTGCAGCTTGCTGTGGTTTGCGTTAACAAGCTGGTTAAAAAAACAGAATTAAACATTTTTCTCAGAAAATAAGCAAAAGGGAGCATCGGGCTCTTTGTCTGAAGGCTGGCTCACATACAAATACCAAGGTCCCTCCCAAAGGTTTGCTCCTTCTCAAAGTGAATCCCATGGCAGAAAGAGCTTTAGAGCCCCCAGTGAAAAAAACAGACAGGCACGGTATTTCTGGCACTGAGCATGTGGTAGAGTAAAAGTACATTCTTATTTATAATAAATGATCTGAGTGAAAAAATATTCTACCTGAAGCCAATGGAAACACTGTTCTGATTGTGGAGGCAAGGCTGCAGAATTAGGGCTTTCATTCTTTTATCTAGAACTCATCTCAATTTTTCTCTCATGAAGTAAACTTTTCATGGCTATGGTCTACCTGCAAGTAAGTGAGAGGTTTCTCTAATACGAGATGAAATCTGAGAAGGACAAGTGGGAACAAACAGAGAAGACGGTTTTCCACAGCGTCCCTACACTAATGGTCCCAAAATACACCTGAAATCACAGCTCAGACTAGGATCAAGGAATGGCCCAGTTCCTAAGCTGTTACCAAGTTGTATCTCTCTCCTCTCATTTTGCCTGGATTCATCGTGATCATTGCTGAAATTGCAAAAACCTTCACTGGAAAAGGCTATTTCTCCCTAATTTATGCTTGCTGTACTGATTATCATTCAATGCTATGTGCGTTTCTTACTTGCTCCATCTGTTTGTTTTCATTTTCTCTGAAGAAAAATTGTTTTGACTGCATACCAAAGCAAGGTATACAATAAAACAAAGCTTCAACGTGTGAGTCAGGCTTGAAGTCAGGAAAACAATACAATGCCACTGAAATTCCTTCCATCTTATCTACATAATTCTGACCTAATTTTTCCAGAAATGGCAACTCTAATCTGTACCGTGTTATCATAAGCTGCCCCAAAATAATTCACACAGGATGTCCTAATGTTGCCTATAGAAGTCACCAAATACCAGCCTTTTTGTTGACGTTTCCTTACATTAGGACAAATTTAGCCACTGCAACACATTTCTATATTTACAAACAGAATGAGCTGGTTAGACCACTGTTTGAATGCTATCTGATGTTTATTTTCTTAGCACTCAATTATTTGCCTCTGTGTATATAAAACCGTATTAATTTCAGCTTCATCTGCATTGTGGTGCTATTCTTAGGTTCCTTGGGTAACAATCCAGCTCCCTTTCTCGACCAGTATCTTTGTTTAATTTTCTGTTCTTCCTTTGTGACCCAGGAAACAAAAGGACAGAGTTTTTGATTTATTAGATGTGAATTCTTGGAAGCTGTGATGGTGAGTGTAAGTATGCAAAGAGACAGAATGCCACAGATAAAGTACAAAGATACTGGCAGGATCATTTTTCCCAGAGTAAACATCATGCAAAGGAGATTTTGGAAACACGGCCAGAATTAGTGGTCAAGTTTTTCTTTATTTTATATCTCTGATAAAATCAGAGCTAGGTGAAAAATGATAGGGGAGCCTATTCTTCTATTTCTCAATATGGTTAAACTATCGGCTGCTACGCCTCTGCAGCATGCCTGGGACGAGCTCCTGTATTCTGATCAGGTCAAGGAGACCTCATTCTGTCTGAAGTCCACCGGGTCTCTCGGTCAGCCAACAGTTCTCTCAGTATGGAGGCATCATTTATTCCAGTGAAAATGAGAGCAGAGCTTGACCCAGAAAGGCTTTTTTCTCTCTGATATCACCATGAAGAGAGCAATCAGGCACTGATTTGCTGATGCTAGCACAAGTCTTCAGTGGCTTTCATAGCTGCTGTTCTGCCTTTTAATTTTTTCTTGCTTTTTTTTTTTTTTTTTTTTTGGCCCACAATCATTTGCTAGCAACAAATTTGATAAATATCTCTTTGGAGCAGTTTGCCTTTGGCACAAGAAAGCTGCTTATATGAAGAGAAGAGCCCCATGGAACTTGTGGTTTCATCAACCTCTCCAGCTATTTTGGGGGCTGCAGAAATGATCCGAGTTCAGCAACTGTACTTCAAGCTCACATTGTTGTTGTGTTTTTCCCCCAAGGAAATAGTAATAATAATAATAACAAAAAATTAAACCACTAAAACTAACTTCTTTTTTTTTTCCTTGCTAATGGAACTAAATGTATGTTACGTACCGATCATTAGGGACACAACAAAACCAATCTCTACTCTTTCGAGAAGAAAGAAGCACGGTTGTGTAGACTGCATTTACATTTACCTCTGCTTTCTCTATCTCTTTTCACAGGTATGATTCAATCAAGCACTTGGTGAAGTGAAATGTCCATCATGAAAAGTGAGTTAATGACCTTAGGACACACCTGTTCAAAGGTAGCCACATGCATTAAATGTTCTGATGAACCAGAACCACTCCCCTGGACATTTTCCTCATCTTCATTCAGTCCTGTTGTTTCAAGAGATTTGTTTTTCTTCTACTTCTTATTCTCATCCTCTCTTATTTCTAACAGAGACATAAAGCAGTGATATTCACAAACAAGACAGCAAACTAAAAAGGACAGAAAAATTGGGCAAATGGTGCTCGTTTTACTCTTAGCAGAAACAAGCCTTCACATTGTCTACTTTTGAATACAGACAAGTTCTTAAGTAACTGTGACCTATAACAAGTTATCCACTGGTCACAGTTTCCTTACAGGTAGACTGACATGCTGTCACCTGGGTTAGTTTTGGGGAGCTCCAGTGGCTTAACCAGCCCAGGGAAACAGTCACAGAGATAAAGCACACGAACATGAAATCTACAGATACTTCTACAGAGACTCATTTGTCCATATTTCTTCCACATCTTCAAAAGAAGAATCGTTTTTGTCATTTTTCCAAAAACTATACTGCTGTGTCTTTCTAGAATCTGATGGCCTTTGCTGGGGACTTGGCCCATGGATTTCCTTCTAGGCCTCTGCTAATCATTACGTCATTCTCAGTATGCATCCAGCAGAACATTTTGCAGCTTTGTGCTTTCCGGTGGTTTGAAAACAACGTGCATTAAAGCTGTTAATTTAATTGTACTTGGCCCGAAGCCTGCTTCATTATAGACAAGAGAACATCCTTCATTTGGATGGAAGGTGAGGTGTCCACAAATGCTGTCTTTGCCCTGAGTTGGCAACGGATTATGGATCGTTGATTTCAGTGTTGACCCTTTAGGCAAGTCACAAAGTTGGCTGGGTATCATTGTGCAGTAAAACTGTATTCTTTGAACTAACTACTTCTTGCTGAGTCATTATTTTGCTCCACAAACATTTCTAAAAATGTCTATACATGCACAGAGGTCAACTTTCTAAGCCAACTACAACCTTTGCTTCTCCACTATTTGTTTTTCTTCTTTCAAGCATTTCTTTGCTACTTCTGCGGCCAAATACAGCTTTTGTGAGCTGTTTCTGGGCCAAGCTCTGATCATGGTTGTTTGTTTTACCTGCGATCCATGAACGTCTGAAGAACCATGAAATGTGATTAAGGGATGCAAATTCATACATGCTTTGCAACAACCTGCATATGTGAAATTCTTGGAACAGTTTGCACTTCCACTGGGAATTTTTTAGTGATCCACATTAAATATAAAGTAAATCTTTGTGTTGTACATGGAAAGTATGTTTGAAAAAAGGTTGCAAAAACAAGTTGTCAGCATAGACATGAACAGAATTGAGTCCAGACTCATAGCAAATAAGAAAGATATTCTGATTTAAAAAACTGTGTTTGTATAACAGCATTAGCAGGTACTGCAAAGCATAGGTGCAGCAGGGCAGATAAGCACACTGGGGAAAACTCAAAGCACGTGGTAAATCTGCGTATGTACCTGTACCATGGACATGAATGCATGAATACAGCACAGTGAAAATGTTTCTGGGGGTGTACAACACATTTTGGATCTACTTTCTTCTGCCAGAAAACTCTAGTCTCAAGGGGCTCTCTGTCTCTGTATTTGTCTTTTTCATCCCCTTTTAATACAGCAGACTCTGGTCAGAATGGCCAAATGATTCAGGTGCCCTCACCAAGGATACTTTAGCTACAGCTCACAGCACCCTGCCCAGTCAGTGTTGCGCACAATAGTTGCTTTTGCCTGTACTTCTGTTAAAAAAGCTCATGCTGTTTACATGGATTTTTTTACTATGAGGTCTACAAACTGCCCTCAGTTTTTCCTCTCTGGACATCACATTTGCACAGCTCTGAATGGTTTATGGCTAATTAGAAGCAGACCACAGGTTTGTGGGGTTTTGTTTTATTATTGTCTTTCTGCTGCATTCATTTGTTTAGCTGCTCTGTGGGGATTCGACAGGGACATTGTTAAGGAGATAAATAAGCTACAGCCTGTGTGACTTTAGCATGCTAAGAAATGCCTCCTTTTAACCTGACAGCCCCGCAAAATTGGATCAGGTGTCGGAAAGACTGACAAAACATCTGAGGACATGAGATATGCAGCAAATGACTGATCTTCACATCCTATCTTTGTCTAGCTACAGTAGCTTTGGAGGGGAGCTGATGCAGAACTGCCCTTCTCTCTCTACCTGACAATCTCAAACAGCTGATATATTGCCAGAACTAATTGTTGCCCTGACAGGCCTTTGATCCCTGGAAGAGTCAATTTATAACTGATGAGCTCCTTTTACATACCTCTGTTGATAGAGCTGTTGACATAGTTACAGAATCAATAAACGCTGTCATCTGGGGATCCTTTAGTTTTCTCTCATTCATTTAGGAGGCAGTTCTGAGTGTCTATAAATGTTCATCCCTAACTCTTCCCAGCACCTTGCCCAGAAAAAGACAGGCATTGCTACAGGAGTGAGGCTTGGTATGAGGAGGGAATGTGCACCTGAAAAGCGGAAAAGTACGCGTGGATGTGGAGGAGGAGGAAAGAGAGTCTCCAGTCTGTATTCAGCCACTTACAGTGGTCTTGCCGAGGAGGAAGACATAGTTGAAAACAAGGGCAGAAAGGTCTTTACCTATGTGAAGGAACCAGACAATATTTGACTGAATTATGTTCTTATGGGTGAGAGCAAAGGGGCAGAATTTGGACCTGTTTTTCAAGGGCATTTCATGACTACTACATGATAGAGAACCCAAAGAAACCTTCTCCTTGGGCTTTCTAAGGATGTTGCTAATTCTTTCAGCAGACTCCTCTGCAAAACCGTAAGGATATGCATTTTCTCATTTTTCTCTTTTTTTGTAGAAAAATAAAATTATGCTTTATTATAGAAAGATACTGATGGTTAGAGGAGATACAGTTGAGCTATGTGCTCAGCTCTCACAAACCTCAACTATCAAAGGTTGCTGGACATCTAGAAAGGGGCAGTACCAGCACAGAAATGGTCCTGCCCTTCAGTAGACATCCCTGAGCAAGGTCTGAAGGTGCCAGAGGAGCAATGGGCGTTACTAATGATGCAATGCCAGGAGAGGCTGACTTCCAACAGGCCGGCTCACAGGCAGTGTTAACATCACTGCATATAAAGGACTCCCTTTTTCTTGGACCATCAGAAGCAAAAGACAATTTCGAAGAATAACAGCGCTTGGATCTGAAGGAAAATCCTTGCTCTGCTCTTGCTGTTTGCTCATTCTCCAGTTGTGATAACAAAACAGGAGCACTCCAGCAGGGCCTGGCTGACTCCTGGAAATAAATTTTGCAGACCTGGACCCAGTGTCGTTACCACTGACAACTTTTTGAAAACACATCCTTGCTGCCATGAGTCTGTCTTATATCTGGGAACTTCATTTGCACGCAATCCTGTCTTTCAGTACAATCACTTTTCCTGTGCCTGATTATTCTGATGAGAGAGCTCTCATTAGAGAAATGGAACAACACAACCCAAGTGCAAGCATGAACAATGGGAGGTGCTGACTGATGCTCCACTTCTCATTCACCCTTGAAAGCTTATAGACAAATGTGAGGTTTTGTGGCGTGTTTCAGTGTGGTTACTCCAAAGCTGTCTGCGGCCTGGCCACCGAGGCTTGTTCTCACCACAGACAAAGGAGATGCTCTCTGAGTGAAATTTCTCTCTGATGTCCTCCAGATTGGGGAACACTCTGGCCAAATCAAGAAAGAAATAACTGAGATTCACTGAATCTTTTGCCTTAAATATTTTCAAGTACACTGACTGAGGTCAGCTGTCACTTTCCCAATGTAAGTTGGATTTATTAAGCACACTATGAATTGAATTAAGAAGTTTTAATTACCTAGAGTGGCCTATATGAAGTAAAGGCAGGAGGCATTGGTAAAAGTGACAGAAATGGCACATGAACGTACTCATACAGTGAGATCCAACTCATCTCCTGCCGAATCCTTCACTATCAAGCGATTTATTCTCAATGTGCTATTCATTTTGAAGAACAGGTGTGCTTCTCAACTAGATAGACTGTTCAGAAACACCACTAAGTAAGCAATAATGGAGGAGAAAAGGAGAGATATACATCCAGCCTAATTTTGGGATAAATGGTCAAATGCAAAGAGTCTAGGAGAACCTCTCCAAAGAAATCAGGTTGTTCCCAAGACATCATGCCATGGGATTATGATAAAAGAGGAGTTGATAGATATGGGCCAAGAGGACAGGTTTATAAGGAGATGCCAGAAAATATGACAGAAGGGTAACTGTGGGGAAATAAATAGTCTTTTGGCAACATGGAGGTTGAGTAGGAAAAATCTTTGTGTCTAGATTGTGCCTGTTTAATTTACATAGCTGACTGATGCACTTGAGCTGAGAAGAATGATTCTCTGGAGGCATCTGACTTTCCCAACTGACCTGGCAAAGGAGCCTAGAGAGATTAAACCACTTCATCTTCATGAAGTAGCTTTTGAGGGGTACAACTTTTCTAAGCAGAAATGCAGTAGGCATTTGGGACTACTGCAGTCAATATCTAATATTCTCATATGAAATTTGAATTTCCCACAGAAGAACAGCAGAACAGCTATATTTTTTCAATTGTTCTTTCATAGAAAAACAATTCTCTTCCAATATCTTCAAAGCTAAGCAAGTGCTAAGAGCAATGCACACTGTATAACAGCTATGAAATCAACTGAAGGCATAGTGAAGAAAATAAAGGAAACTCTTGGCAATATAAACTCATCTGCCTAAGCTGGGTTTCTAGAACAGGTTTGATTACTGTGAACTATCTCTAGGACTTTACATCCTGAAAAGGCAACAAGATGAAGGGAGGAAGAAAGCAAGAGAGAAACAAGTCTGATGAGAATTTAATTCCCATGAAATTCTGAATGAGGCTAGCTCCTGAAGCCTAGCCCATAACACTCACATAGCTGGGATGACTCAAGGGGATGAAATGGCTAACTTTGATTACCATAATGAAAGAGAAAAAAAAGATATTCTTGGTCTTTTCTAACTTAATCAGATATTTGAAGAGCCTGCCACATCCAAGAGGTGTTATTTTTAATTGTACATTTCCAGGATAACCTTACATTGGAAATTCTTCCATCCTGGAAAAAGGGAAAAGTTAAACTACTGAAAGCGAGCAGTTCAAAATTAAGATGATTAGAAAGTGAGAATTTCATTGTGGTTAGAAAGGATGTAGAAATAGCATTGAAGCCATTTCTTTCAAGAGTGTACGTGCCAGGATCTCAATCACAATCAGTTCTCAGTGCTCACTCCCAGTTTGAAGAAACTTTATGAATTCGTGCTACGTATGAGAGCAATCAGAAAGTCAGATCCTTTAGACAGCACTGATATTCCTTGAGAGAACTAGTTTAAGCCAAATTTCTCAACATGAGTTTGGCTGGTGAAAAAGTTGAAGTCAGGATGGACGTTTCCTGAGTGGTATCAAACATGAAAAGTGACTATGTCCAGGCCCACCACGCCCTGCCCTGGAATATCTAGCGATGTAAGTGAAAATTTATGCTAGCTTTGAGCCAGGTGAGTATTCACTGAAACTTGATGAAGTGACTTCATGAGCTGAAGATAGAGAACAAAGCAGTGGGATGAGGCCACCTTGATTTGAATTGATTTCTCATTAATGTTTGACAACAGAGGGGACAGCCAACTGCTGCAAAAATGTTGTAATGGCAAAGAAGTATTCTCCCCAGGTCTTTGATATTCACAGGTGATCGAATGTGAGTTGCATGCCTACTATTAGTTTGGATAAGCTGAAATGTGCTTCTCTTCACTAGATGAGATGGCAAAGATACAGGTAACTTCTAAGCTGATCTTGACTTTTCTCCGCAGACAGAAACAAGGGAAAGGACAATAGTGTGCCTCTTGTGCTCTTATAAACAAGAGCACACAAGTGGAAGTGATAAAATTTGTTGACTTGCCTCCTGATCCAGAGACCTGTATACAACTACAAAGTTGGAGCAAGCTTAGCTTATCTCCTGTTTGTTTACTGAGCAGTTTACCTGGTATAGGTGATGTCCTCAAGTTCACAACTCATGTTTGATTTCCACAGGACTACAGTAACACAAGGAGCTCTGCTGAGGTATGGGAGACTGTTATACTTTATTTTGTGTATTGTTTAAAAGACTGGGGAAGTTCCTGCAAACCTGAATGAAAAGTAACTGTAAAAGAGGCAACTGCAAGAAGTGAGTTTTCCATCCTGGCACCATCCTCTGTGACCTCCCAGATTAGTGACTGCAGTAACACTAAAAGTCATGGTCAGTCTACGTCTAACCTATCTAGCTTCCAGAATGCTCCAAGATACTAGATATCTGCAGGCTGTAAGTTACGGGACTAAATAATTGCATTGCACAGAAAATAGAAGAGTCTGGAAATCTTGAAGGAACAGGATTTCTGTAGAGATTGTGAGTAATGCCTGCTTCTAAAGCTCTGGCAGACAATAATAGAAGATGTGAAAGACAGAAGAGAGAATTTTGCTGTGTCTTATGCAAGCCCTACATTTGTACTCTGACATATACTCTTTACATTGACTTCTGCAGGACTTCAGCCAATGCCAAAATGAGCTGGAGATAATTTTTTTATATATATTCAAAGAATTAATTAAACCAGGGTGCAAAGTAATGTGAAGAGCTAGATAGGGCTAGTTCCACTGTTTATAGCTCGTGATGAAGGGCACAATTGCAAAGAATTTGTCACTCTTTTCCAGCTGCTGATACCAACCTTTTAACATTTGTCTGAGTGACACCATCATTTCTTCAGTGTTGATACTTTTCTGTTTCCCAGTGTACTCATTTGATTTATCTTTCTAGAGCATAATTTTGCTGAGACATTCATAATAGTTTGTCATGCAGTTCTGGAGGTTAAGTGATGGCAGGAACAGTTAGTTAGTTAAACTGAAAGGTGGACTCAAGTCTGCAACCCTGGCTATTAAATACTTTCGGTGGCAACTTAGATACACTTAACCTTTTTTTTTTCCTGCTAGTATTTCAGTTAAAAAATCTGATTCAGACTAATTAGTTTGGGAAATTCAGTTTCAAACTAGCATTCAGTTCCTCCAGGGTTTCACTGTCTTGGATCATAAAATACATATTTCCTTTTGTAATTTTTCATTCAAACAGATGAAAATTGATGAGCAAAGCTGAGTAACTGAAGTGCTGCTGTGTTGCATCTCCAGCACAAGATGCTATTATGGGAAACGGAGAACTGGTGAGAAAGGGATGCTGTCACAAATGAAAGATTTCAGTATTGTAGCCCTTAATTCTGAACAAAGTAATGGTGACATAAGACATAAAAATATGTTTCATTGTGAATCAAGTGCCCTGAAAAGATGTGAATTTTTTTTCTCTTTATATATATATATATAATTTTTTTTTTTTTAAGTACTGTATTGAGGACACAAGAACATGAAAATAGATGCATTTTATTTAATCATAGAATCATAGAATGGCTTGGGTTAGAAGGGACCTCAAGGATCATGAAACTCCAATTCCCCTGTTGCATGCAGGGCCACCAACCTCCGCATTTAATACTAGACCAGGCTGCCCAGTGCCCCATCCAACCTGGCCTTGAACACCTCCAGGGGCAGGGCATCCACAGCCTCTCTGGGCAGCCTGTGCCAGCACCTCTCCACTCTCTTAGTAAAGAACTTGCCCCGACATCCAACCTAAATCTTCCCTCCTTCAACCTAAAACCATTTCCCCTTGTCCTGCTGTTACCTACCCTTTCAAAGAGTTGACTCCCCTCCTATTTGTAGGCTCCCTTTAGGTACTGGAAAGTTGTGTCAGCACCTACTTCTTTCAGAGCTCTGCAATACTGTGAATGTGTATTTCTGAACAATTAACTAAGTTTCCAGTGCAAATGAGTTACAACTGAAGAACTTGATATTCAAGGTTGGTAAAATTTTGCAGTTTCATCATACATGAATGCATCATCTGTTCTTCTTAATAAGTAGCTATTTTTAAATTATGTTTCATATCTTTTCTACTGTTCTTTGGTGAAGAGCCTAGGAAACAGTTTAGCAAACTCTGACACACTAGACATAAATAGCTTCAAAAGAATTCTGATGAATGTTTCCCTCCAAGTACAGGAATATTCAGCCACATTTTGTTATTTATAAGTATGCTGTTTAGCAGATGCTCATGTATTTGCAAGGTGTCCAATTTATTTTTAATAGTTTATTTAACAGAGCTGGTTCATTATTTACAAATTAAATCCTTTTTTCCATGGGCACCAAATTCTTGTAGAACTAAAAATGGTGTTCTAAATTTTGGTTGGTTTTTTTGGGATGTTTTTTTGCTGACATGGACAAAGCAGGCCATTTTCTATCATCAGGAACTTCCCTTCTGTCATTTCTTCCCTCTACATACGTTTACTTCTATTTTCCTCTCTTTTTCAGTAGTGGAATTGTTAAATGTGAGGAGGGGGAAGGGAAGGAGGAATAACAGTTTAAAAGCAAGAAGGGAGAAAAGCTTCAGTCCTGGTTTGCTGTTAAAAATAGGCCAGTCTGTTACAATGATCCTCTCTGTTTTTGCAATTACTGTTGTAGCAACAACAAGTTTTTAGAGAACTGATAGGAAAAAGTCACTTTGTTGTTACTGTTCTTCAAGGACTCTGCTCTTATTTCAGGTGGTCTTGATAAGTTTGGTTAACCAGACCAGGGAGTCCTGGGAAGTTTGATTCAGAATAGCTGTGCAAAATTAAGCCTTTTCAGCAATAGCAAGGATCTTAGTGAGAAACTGAGAAAAATTAAGAGTTCGGTCTTGTCTCCCTCTAGCTGAGCTGGCTGCATTTTCTGGGAGGGGATCATCTTTGCCCTTCTGAATTCTTCATCCCATACCTTGCCTGTCTGCTTCAGACAGAGGCAGTGAACTCATGAAAGCTGGATTCCACCCTGAGAAACACTTGCCCACTGGCCTTGGGAATGCCCACATCAGTCAGCCCACCATATAGCTATGGGACTGCTCAAGTCACCCTTCAGGGACTAGGAGGTATTCAGATGGATAATTCCACACAACTGACAGAACTGGAGAACTGAGGCATGGATGCAATGTGTCCATCTGCCAACTGAGTTGCATTACTGTTGGGACCTGAAAATGAAGCACTTACTTAGGAAAATTGAGGCATGGAGTCCCCATTTCTCTTCCTCCAGCTTGTCTGGAATGTCATTTCCTACTTAGCAAGCCAGTTCACAGCTATGACTTTTTCATCATGTTCTTTTCAAAAGGAAACAGCCCTGGCCCCTAAAGAAGACTTAACTGCCATCCAGTCCCAAGTGGCCCCGTCTAGTTGGTCTCTCTTCCAGCTGTCTGTCTCTTGGTTTTAATGAACAGAAGCCATAACAAAGTCGGGACAACACAAGAGCAATTCAGTACTGAATTTCTTTCAGCAGTGCTAATTCCTTTGGCCTTTAGAGGGGCAATGAACCAGAAACACACCTCAAATGGGCAGAGGGTAAAACAACGCAAACAAACAAGCTGGGGAAACAAACTGCAAGGTTAAAGAAAAGATAACCTATGTCTGTTCTTGGGAAAGTGGAGTGTTTTCCTCCTGTTCAATTCACCACATGGCTGGGCAGGTCAGGACTGATGGCACTCGGTAGCCCAACTATAAAAACAAATATTGCTCTATCGTTGAGTGCTCCACTGCTCAATGCCTTTTCATTTTTTAAGACACTCACCAGAATAAGTAAAACTCAACATGACTAATTAACATGTGCAAACCTTTTGTCTTGATTGAATTTTGTGTACCAATGCACATGTAAGAAAGCAGGACCTCCAGGAGGGTCTGAGAAATTGCAAAAGAGAAAGAAGAGATGAACATGCAAAAATGCCTCAGAGACAACTGAATACGTGTGTATGTGTGAAACGCAGGTCAAGGAGCCTTTTCCCTTAATTAATGCTCTGTTGCAAGATTCCTTTTTTTTCAAGAATGACTAAAATTGCACATGAGAAAGAGTGTAGGGTAACGGGGCATTTCATCTGTATAACTCATTTTTTTTTTCTGAGCCGTTTAAGTGATGCTGTGTGTGACACATGCTGGAAATGATGAAGAGAAATAATAGACAAGAATACAACTCAGCAGCTTCTGCAAAGTGATGTGCAGGGCTGTAGGTTTCCTTGTCTGGAAGCTGGGCATGTCGAGTTAGATGCCACCAAACACACAGCTTATAGCTACTGGGTGATCTCTACAACTTTCCTGGTTTAACAGGAGGTTGGGCTGAGAAACTGCATTGAATGCTGAACCTTGATTTCCTGCTATTTGTGCCAGGCATCATCTTTGGGTACCTGGAGATACCCTGTAGGATGAGATGTGTGAGTTGACCTTGCATAGGATCATCAACCTAGCCTACATACTCTGACAAATAACTATTGAGTTAACAGCTTAATCCTTTCTCAGTTCAGCTTGGACCTCACACAGCACCCTGTAAGGAAGTTATTTCTCACATCACTGTTTTCTTTCCACTGTACACCTTCCTGCCAAAAGAGGACTGTTCTGGACATACAGGCACAGATTACTGTATGTACATCAGCAGTTCTTTTGGAAAACACCACAGTTCTTCACTGGTGATAAAAATCTATGAGCTCTCCCACAGGCTTTTTAGGTGAGTCACAAAACACAGCGAGCTTGAGAGACAGTGCAAAACTGGAGGAAAAAAATAATTGGCTTATTACAGTGCAAGTCTGCAGCTGAACAAGGACTATAGATTCACAGGCAGGAGGGTTCTCAAACACTGCTTACTGTGCTTGTAAACACATGCATTAACCAAGAAAGGAAAAAAGAAAAAAGAAAAAAAAGAAAATTAAAAAAAAAAAGCATTGAAATAGAATAGAACCTCTTATTCCAGAATTCTCACTTCTTGCTCTCTGAAGCAAGAGGTGAGAATTGAGCTATGAGACATGGTTTAGTTGCTTGAGGTAGCAATGGTAATGGGAGGACAGTTGGACTAGATGATCTTATAGATCCTTTCCAACCTTGTGATTCCATGATTCTATGATTCTAAGCAAGGTTGATGAAATTGCTCAGCCATGTCAATCTGATGAGCAAAGAGTTTGCTTACCATGCAGACTGCCAAACATAGATAGGAGATCTGTCTGGAAGACAATCCTTGATGTCTTTCTCTTGTCAGAAGCCTCAAACCCAAAAATCTTCTCCGTAGGGGAAGTGTGGTGGAGCACCTTTTGGTTCCATTTCCCCTCCTATACAACAGCGACCTGATTCTCTGTGACAAAATAGGATTATACCTACAACTCTACAGTGAAAGCCAACACTGTCAAGAAGATATGTAGAGTGTGTACCTTAACCATAAGCTCACACAGAAATATATTTTTATATATTTATACATACATGCTTATACACATACTTTTGTATGTAAAAATTGTTTACATTGGACATCAGCTCACTGAAGGAAAAAGTTCTGTATCTCAAAATGTTTCTTGCAGTTATTCTTTAGTCTATGACTGGATCAGGACTCAGAAAGTTTCCCAGCTGTAGCACAACTTATTAGTGAGCAGAGGGTTTACAAAATGGTGACAAGAGTAGCTGAACGACATAAATAAATAAATAAATAAATAAATAAAGTTAAACAAGAAAAGAAAAAGAAATATAGCTGGGATCCATAATATTAGCTTCATTTTAAAAAGAAAATTAGGGCTTCTCCATAAGAAACATATTTTGGTGTCTTGGTCAGTCAGCCCAAAAACAACAAGACTATTTAAAATTGTACCTGTTTTGGGTGTCGTCTGTTTGCCAAGGATTCAACCACATCTCCCTGGCTTGCATATAGTAACAGAGGGGATCATAGAATGGCTTGGGTTGCAAGGGACCCCAAGGATCATCAAGTTCCAACCCCCCTGCGATAGGCAGGGCTTCCAACGTCTACGTCAAGTACTAGATCAGGTTGCCCAGGGCCCAATCCAATTTGGCCTTGAACACCTCCAGGGATGAGGAATCTCTTCTGACCACTGGAGCACTTAAAAAAACTAACTTCTGACCGGTTTAGCTTCTGCAACCAGACAATGTGACAAGCCACGGGTATTATTAGGAACACTAATATGAATATGATCATTTCTCCTCTCGAAGGTCCTGTCCTGGAGCAAGAAATGAAGTAACAACACAAAAAGGGGTGCTATGTTTAGTTATACTGTTGTTTTTGCTCTGTAGGAAACCCAGCATAGTTTGGGTATCTGCTAAGCACATACCTAACCTGCACTGTAAGAGGTCACTTGTGCCCTTCAACACAAACACAGTAAGAGTGCTTCTGCCTTCTTCTGTTCCAAACTGGGCTTATTTTAGCAGAAAAATATGAGCATGAGAAAAAAGGCAGAGGTGTAATCAGAAGAGGCTGAAGTAAGGTGCTAACTGGGAGAACAGAATTCTGCATAGCTTATACCCTCAAGGGCCTCCTGACTGCTTTTTTAAAGTTGTTACTTTTATCCTTGGTTTGTTGCTATTTCAGCGTGAAAACTCAGCCCGGGCTCTATTTATGACATTGAGCAATTTTGGCTCTGCTTAAACTTCAAATTCCTCATCAGAAGAATTTTTTTTCATTTGCAGAAATGACAAAATGTCATCCCTGATCAAGGATACAAGTTCAAACAAATGTGAGTGGGTGCAAATATGAGACCCTTGCACACCTTTAATGCTTTCTTGTCATCCTGCTTCATTTTGCTTAAGAAATCTGTTAGCTTTCAGTACTTTGCTTGGGTACCTGATTTGTTTCTCCTACATAGCTGAAACAACTGCTATATGTGGTCTGCAAAAAAGCAAAACATACATTGCTGTTCATTTGCCCGAAATGGAGACTTTTCACCAGCTAACAGTGCTTCTCAACAAATGTTGGGACAGTTTCCATTCTGTGGACAGCTTAGAAACCAGGGACCAAGTCAATGCTTTCCAGTTCTCTGTTTCATCCCCAGGTTATCCTCAGTCTTGTTCCAGTTCACACCATTTAGCGCAGGCCTCTGCTACTCCGTTTCCGAGTAGTTTGACTCTTCCTCCAGTACTTCCCTTCTGCCTTATGGTACCCAAAAATCGCAACACATATATTTCTTACACTTCCTTTGGTGATAGCCCTCTTCCAGGGAGGCTTCCTAAAAATGCTTTCTTAGCTTATGTTGCAAAAATTTTAGTGCAGGAACTTAAGCAACTCAGACTTCACCTTCTAAGATCTTCTTTTAGCTAACTTCTTTCTTACAGTAATTTTATATAGGTCAATATTTGCCTAGCACACAACAGCCTTCCACATAGTGTGGTGATCCAGGAAATATTATTTGTGATGGTCATGTATGACCTCAGCAAAATGCCTTGGGGAAGTCTCCCCGGTGGTATGATGCCAGGACTCGCGCAGGTAAAGAGCCAGATCTGCTCTCCGTGGGAGGTCTGAAATGTGTTGACTCAAAGGCAGTGATGCAATGGCCTTGAGGAGGAGCAGAAAGCATCCTGCTTGCCTACACCTCCCCGCTCTCAAAGGGATCGCATTCCACTTGGAGATCTGAATCCAGAAGAGCACATAGTTATCCTTGGAGCAATGGGGCAAAAATGTGGTAGGTAGGACAGCCTGAATTTTTATGTTAGCCTTTTGGCACAAACCCACTGTAATAACTGTTTTTCTGGCTTTTTCTGTGCTGCTTCCACAGTAACACAGATTATATATGTACACGGCTGGTTACTTATATTGTAATTCATTTATTCTGAATAGGACTTGGTATTTAATCCACTGAAGTAAGGTCTGCTCAACAGAGTGCTGCAAAGTAATTTCTCCAGTTGAGTTTACCAGGGGAAGTGGTATGCGTTGGAAAAATATGATACCTTGAGCCAATATTTAACCTGGACCCTAAAACAACCAGAGGGCATCTCTGTAATCCACTGTAGTTCTGTCAGCTCCACACACAGATCATTCTCAAGGCAAGTAATGAAATATCAACAATAAGAAGCAGCCAATATCCATTCTCAGTTATAACTTAATGGAAGGATTGCTGTGAAGAAAGAATGCAACTTGGCTTGTACATTTAGTCCAGCAACTTACGGTCAGCAGTAAATGTCCAAATAAATGTTATAGAAAGTAAAGCACACATCTGCCCTACAGGATACTTCAATCTTCAATCAATTCAGTTTATGGTTAAACAGCAGATGCATCCTCTGAAACTTTGGTTGTTGGGTTTGGGGTGTTTTTTTGTTTTGTTTTGTTTGTTTGTTTGTTTGTTTGGTTGGTTGGTTGGTTGGTTGTTTTTTATGTGAATTGCTTCATATTTTTGTCTGTCATGACTTCTGGAGTGCCAAGGAGCTCAAGAGCTTGATTCTGCTTTTGTGGGGAAAAAAAGTGTTTTCTTTAGCTTGTCTTAAGACTTCTGCTTGTTAAATTGATGCAATATCTGACTGTGTCAGATTCAAGCTTAACAAGGAGTCTCATTACAGTGATTTAAACATCACTGACCTTTTTTCCAATTCTACACACAGATCTACAGTTTAACTTCCAAATTATTTCTGCAGTCCACCAAGGGCATGGCAGATGCCAGGAGTCAGCGTGTTAGTACTTGCATGTGCATCTGTGTGTATTAAAGTAATTCACAGGTGTAAGAATGATCAAAAGCCATTCTATGGCAAACATGGAGCAAAACAGAAGTGGGCAAGGTCATTGTCCAGTTTCATTACTTGTAGGAATCCCTGTGCCAAGCTGCTGTGTCACTGTGCTTGGAGCCAGGCTGTGATGGGGTGACTCCTGTTTACTGGGAATGGCAGGCAACAGGGTAGAGTCCACACCTGGAAGATTCTGGAATGGAGAGTGAAGGTAAGCTTGGTGAGGTGAGTGCTCTGCTCCAAGAAGTATCATTTCTTGCCCTTAGAGACCACAACCCCCCAAAACAATGGTAGATAGCTTGTGAAGTACAAGATAGATAGGTATACCCAACTAATCATAGTTGATAAAAGTTTTGTACCAATCAAAGCTTGTGCAAATATTGTGAGCTTCTGAGCCTTTTCCATGAATCACTATGTGTTAACAATGTAGAAGAACTAGGATAAGGAGTCAAATGAAAGTGTAGCACAACAGAAAATACCCACAGCCAACTGAGGAGACCTATCTGGCCAGGCATAGTGCCTAGATGTGCATTTTTTTGTTTGCGCTGCCCATGCAATGCTGATCTCCCTGGTGAGAGAAAATGAGTGCCCTCCTTCATTAGATGCTATTTACAGGGCCTATGAAGATGAGGCACACAGTCAGTAGATCTCTTGCTTGTATTTTCAGGATCTTCTATAGTGGAACTCATCAAAGACTTTTGTACTGCAGCATGAGGAGCACTGCTTTGAGACTGCATGCTCCCAGGCTAAGCTGTCCCACACTACAGACAAGGAATGGTGCAGACAAGGCTGTATTCCAGGCTGCTGAAATGCCGAGCTCTGCCAGTTTGTATGGGAAGAGAAGACCATCCAGGCCCCCTGTCATCACAAACAAGCCAAGCAGTAAATGTTTAATCTCAACAGGGCCCTGGAGCACCACCTCCACATGCCACTGACTGTTGGAGGCTTCAAAATAGTTTCCTAATGTCCTCTGACAAACTAAGACCTGTGGTAAAGACTGAGAGCCAGAATAAATAATGTAGCAAGTAAAGGGGGAAGAAGAGACTCACGGGATGCCCACGTTCAGGAACAATTATGCAGCAGGAAAATTGTACTGAAAAGTAACAATAGCCTGTAGAAACCAGTTGTATCTCACATACTGGGGAAGACAGAAATCTTCCTTTCCCTAGAGAATTCTTCTTGGCCCCAGATCAAGTGTTTGGCTTAACACAGATATCATGAGCAAGATACACTACTAGATTTAACACTACCAGGATCTGCAAAACATGCTGTCGTGTCAGTATCACACCTAGGATCTCAACATACTCACGTCTTTTCCCTGTACTTATTTTCAGCACTTCTCCAGTATGCTGCTAGCAGGATTTTTGATCAGGGTAGTGGAGATGCAGCAAGACTGGAAGGGCTCAAACAGGCTGAACTTGTTGGCAAGCCAACAAATTAGCCCTCACAAAGCCAGATCTGTTGGAACTGCATGGCCCTAAAGAGCTAATCCCAAATTGACCTGAACAATGAGCTAGGTCCCTGTCTCCGTAGCAGTGTTGTAGGGTCACTGCTGGCCAATATTTAGCATCCAGTGGTGGTCCAGTGCAATGGCAGGTGGATGTTCTTACTGCTGAAGATACTTTTTTGAAATCAGTGATGACTGTTTCCCAGGTTGTTATAGTTTTCTTCACACTCTTGAAGATGTCTAACAAAACGTGTCCAGCAATAGCAAAACAAAAACAAAAACAAAAAAACAAAAACAAAACACCCACAAATGCATGACTTACTTAGCTATGCAGTAGCACTAAACTTTCCCAATTTGATATCCTCACTTGAACAGGAGACTTGCCTGCTGGTCTTGGTGATCACAGCTAATCTTTTCTGCAGTGGATGATAAGTACACAGGGTCTATGAGGCTGTGAAGGAAACTCCAAACTGCCCCATGAAGGCATCTCCACCACTGGTACTCCTCATTCATTGCCTTGGACAGTTTTACTCTACTACATCCCAGCTACCAAAAGAGCTATTTCCATGTTTTTTTTCCATGCTATTTCCATAAAGCCTTTCCATGTGCTTATCTCAGGAGGACCTTTCAGCAGGATGCTGATGTATACAAAGGCCTCAGCTCCACAGCCTCTCCACATTTTGAACTGTATCTTCCCTGCAATCTGCAAGTGTTTTCTGTATTATTTCCTTTTCACTCTGACTTCAGCAGTACCTACCATTGCAATTAATGCCTATTCACCTAGGAAATAAAAGTTCAGCTCTAAATCAGAAGAGGAACGATGTCTCTAACTGTGCCTCATCTAGATTCAACAATTTTCTTTTTTTTTCATTTTTATTTTTTAAATGAGACCAAAATGATCACGGGCAAAAAGTCTGCTGACACCTGGATAAGTTCAACTGGGGTTTTGGAACTTCATCTACTACTGCCAGTGTTACCATCAGTCTGAAGTCAGGGCATCTCAACTAGCTTAGACCTGCTATGTATCAGATTTACACAATGAGAGTTTACAAGCTGACAGGTGACAAACTTCACTGCAGCTGCAATTAATCTGGAGTTTATGAGCATTCCAAATAATTGTTACAGGTTTACTCAGATAATTTCACCAATCTGCCTTTTAAGACAGGTTTTCTTTGCTGTCCGTGTGTATATTTGAGAACATCTTTATTTCTTAAAGGTAGAATTAAAGGCTTGATTTCATTTTTGAGTCTTAATGTGTCTCTAAACTGTAGCAATAAAAAAAATTAACAGTAAAACAGCGAACTTTCTTACATGATGTCTGTATATTTTTCCAGTCAGAGTCTTTGTCCCCGAAACCCTAGAGCACAATCATTGTATGGTAATCTGCTGTTTGTTACTAGTGAGGCTGTCAGCCACTGAGCCTGTCCAGCATGCATAATCAGTAAGTAAAGCTGTTCAGCATTTGGCAATTACAAGTGCAGTCCTCAGAAAGATGCGTGGTTACTGTGGCTGCAAACTCTCCTGAGTAAATTTAGGCAGTGATCAAATGAACAAGTATATTATACCCCTTCAAGCTGAACATCTTCTACAGTCAGTGTCTCTAGGAAAGATGTACTCTTCTTCATCATGAGCCATTTCTATTTTACACATCAGGAAATAGCCCATGGAAGACACCTCACTTTATTCTGTATAACATTTACCCTTATGCTTGTGTCTGGATATTTTTACATTTGGATATTTTGATGGCAGAGACAGAATATATGGGTAAAATGGTCCACTGTGACATCTACGTGCTTTTGTATATGAGACAGTGAAGAACTGTGGGTTCAGTGTACTTAAATAGTGTACAAATCCTGAAGAAACAGTTCAGAAACCATTTAACTTACCACGAAGGTATGCATTGCTACAGTTTCTGCAGAGCCTACAGCTCACCATATTAAGCCAAGACTACAACTGCTCTGTCCTGAGCTGAGAGGAGGACTCCACACTCAAGCAGAGGGAAAATATGGCAGAATCAAAATTCTCCATTCATTTACCTTGTGTAGACCCAGTGCGTCCTAATTAACAGCCGACAATATTTTAACTTGATGGTGACAAGTACAATAAAATGGACCAAGGCTCCCCAAAGTAAGGGAGAATCCATGTGCCATGAAAGGATGTTTCTCTGCATCAGATGCAGATCCGTCCCTGCAAAATGGTAAAGCTACTAAAAGTCTTTAAAAAAATTTCAGGGTATTCAGGATATTGACAGTTAAATGGGTGGGATTCTCAGAGTAAAAGAGAGAGAGAAACAGGGGGCACAGGTCTGTGGCCAACCTTGAACCCCATCGTGGCTCTCCTAAACCCAAGCTCACAATACCAACTCTCCTACGTTGACTAAAATAAACATCCCCATGGGGCACACCACATTTGCAGGTGCAATTTCACTTTGAAACAAGCCAAGATATTGTGGCACTTCTCACATGTGGCAATGGTGCTCCCAGGATTCATGTGCCAACTGCTATACTCCCCTGCTCCTGCTCTTTCTCAGTCAGCCTGTTCTGATGAGTAAGTTAACTCAAGGAATGGTATGTACTGTATGCCCAACCATAGTCTTCTTCTGCATCAACACCTTTGCCTCATACAATATCTCTGAGGAAGAGAGATGCAGTCACAGAGTTGATACATGTCTTTGTAAGCATATTCAAAAAGGAGATAAATTTTGCAGCTTTATCTACAAAATGCCTGAGCTGAAAGTCACAAGCAGTACTTTTTTGGTGCGTGATGAGAGAAAAGAAGTATTCCATTTTGTGCTGCATTCTCAGTCCATTTAGCTCATCCTGGAATTCTCTCCCTATAAATTTACTCTTTGCAGGATATCAGTCCATGACCACTACACTAAAGACTGATTGAAGGTAAATAAATAGTAATACACAGCCCACCATGTTGGCCTCTCTTTAGAGGTCTCAGAAAGCAAGGTAGTTTTAACCACGTAACATTGCCGTGGAGTATGTACCTTTATTACCACTAAACACAGATGGAAAAGAAGGCAGATGGCAAAAAGTCATGTGATATCTCTTTTAAAGGAAGGCTCTTTGTCAACTAAAACATGCTTTGATTTGTCCATGGTTGACCCAGATCTGTGTGAAATTTTCATGATGGTGGACTTTTCAAAGTACAGTGGAAACCAGAGGTCAGAGGAAGAAGATGAACCATTTACAAGGACTGAACGGGAGCTGGAAATCTTTTGAAAGATGATTTTCTTTTCTTCAGTGTGATCTTTGAAGCAAAAAGGATCTTCCAATCCAGACAATTTAGAGGTCTTTAACAGTGCTGGCCATTTTTGAAAATCTGGCTTCTACTACTTTATAGGAGAGACATTCCTACATCAACTGTAAAAGAAGAGTGACATCCTCAGATCACTGGATTCTCCAGGACATCTCTTCATGGTATATGAACTAAGAGTAGATATCCCTTTGATCCATACCTAAAAAAGTGGCAAAACTTGAGACATGATCAGTTGTAAATAACTGAACAAACCTGCACAGTTACAATTAAATTAGAACCATTACTCTCAATGAAAAAAAGGGGGGTCAAAATAGCCTGAACTATTGTTATTGTGCTTTCATAGATTCTCTGTAAAACACATTGTACTATAAGTCCTCTCAAATGCCTTTTTCAGTGTACTTTATCCTGACTCACCAGCTTTGATAGTTTACTGGTTCATTCTAAGAACTTTCTTTCATGTTTAAATACACATGCGAATTTCCTGCATAAAGGCAAATCACTATTGGCTCATCATCCATCTCCACGTTCATGAAAGTGAATTCCATGCCGACACTAAGCTAATGCTAGGTGTTCACGGGCCATTAATCCAAAGAGCTTTGAAAAGGTCGTGGGTTTTTTTAGTTAATAGAATAAAATTCACATAATATAACATTCAGATAGATTGAAAGTCTAGGAAGTGTCTCTTGCAAGCTAATTTAATCCCCTGTAGACTAAAATGTCTGGATAAAGCTCACAAAAGATTAAAGACACTGAGGGACCTGATTTTCTAACCCATTGCATTTTCTATCCCAGTGCAAATCCATACAAATCTTTACCTCTTTGAAGTCATTAACAAATCTCTTGGTTTTTTCAATGGGACTTACAACTTCACTTCTGGTAATTACATCAGCCTGCCACTGTGGAACATCACTCCTGGGAAATGTTAATAATATAAAGCTGTCCACTGCCAGATCCTCTTTGTACTAAAGCCACTTAATTTGAATAGTTCTTTTCTCTGCCTTGTTGAAGATGCAAGGATGTTACGGGCTTCACAGATGCTCAAATCATCTCAGAAAGGGAGAAGGTGATCTTTTTAATGACGGTTTGAACTCTGACAGTCTGATTAGCGAGATGATCACAGCTAGGCAGCCAGGTCTTCCACGATTTCAGAGGCAGGTGGTTGCTTCAAGAGATCTTCCTTCCTCAAGGCATGGCTTTCCTCCACACAATACTCTGACTTGGTACATGCCTGTCATAAGCTTCTGCAAATAGCTCTTATCAGCTACGTATGTTCCTCTTCTCCTTTCCAAGACCCATGTTAGTGCCCGATCCAATGGGTGCATGGCAGCTCATAAAATCTGACAGCCTTTGCTCAGGCCATCCTCCTGGGGATGGCTCCACCTCATTCTGCACACCCTGATGGATCAGCAAGAAATTAAATAAAAATTTGGCTGGATATGAAAGTAGGTCACCTTTTATCAGCAGCCTTGGCACCCTGATAAATCTTTCCTTTGTTAGCCTCCTCACATTAACACGTTGCAGAGGCAGCCTGCACTGTCTGAGGAGCTAATGTTTGCCTAGAGGTACTTTCCATCGCTCTATGCCCACATCCTGAAATACATCTTTTCACAGCAGCATGATGGATAAGGAAAAGGAAACAGAAGATGCCAACTGTGCTGCAAGGAAATAAGGGAAACACACTGCAGAGTCTCCTTCTTTTACTGGTTAAGTTTCCAGCCAAAATACTCCACTAAAGGAAGTATTGTGCTTTGTTGGGGTTTTCTGTTTGCTTGTTATACTTCTCCACTGATTTAGATACAGACACAAATGCACATACATAGAAAAGCAAAATAAAACAGAATTCTTGACTAAAGATCTGGATTTTCTGGCAAATCACGAGAATGATCAATTGCAACTACTGAACTACCGATCTGCATCATCAAATGCTTGTCTGAGGTGGAGTTCACTGTAATCCCATTGCTGAAAGCTGCCAAAGGCTCTCTGTTTCAGTGGCAATGTGTCTTCCTATTCAAAATTTCATGTTTTCGTGGCCTGGCAGGTTGGTAAAGAAACAGTTTCTCGTGCGTTGCAGGCTGCTGTTCCTATCACTGTTGCCATTTCTTTTCTCTACAGGGGAACTGTTGACAGAGCAGACAATAAGTAAAAGCCTAGATGATGATCTGGGTGTTGACAGATAAGATCCATGTGCTTGTTGTCTCAACCCAGGCACTGTTTATTCAGTACAACGATGGGCTAATTTCACTGGCACTCACTGTATGCTAATGCCCCATCATAAATGAAGATTTAGGAGTTAATACAACTCCACCTGAATGCCTGTGCTGCTCCAGGTAAATGTCAGCTGAAATACCAGATGCGGAGATTGCATGCTCGATAATTTGTTTTGACTTACTTAGGTGGTTTTTCTTGGAGTATCAACATGGTGCAAGTCTGCCATTGTGTCAGCTGCAGGTACTCCTCATTGAATGAGATTCTCTGTGAGATTTAATGCATATCACTCGCTTGGTATCAGGAAAAGTATGGTGATGAACCAGCATAATTTGAGACTAGAATAATTCTAAATTACATATTAAATCCTGTGTTATTCCAATACCTTTGATGACACTGCGGCAGATGCAGGCTTGGTCTGTTTAAGGTAGAATCTTGGCTGTTTTCTCCTCTCTAAGCACAAATGCACTCTTTTGGGAGCAGGAAATCATTTTCACGTCTGCATGACAAGGAATTATTACATGCAAGAGATAATTAAAAGCATCACTTCACAGATCTTGTTTGAGTCAAATAATTAGTTTTGTACCCAGGTGATAAATGAGGGCCTTGCCAAATGGAACCAGTGCTTTCTTACTTGCCACCAGAAAGGATTTGCTTGAATTCTGCCAAAGCTCTTTTCCCTCTTACCGCTATCTTTTTTGACAAGCACTTGTAACTCCTTTACTTCTCCAACAGTATCTCCCCGAAGTCATCACTGCAAGATAAGGTCTGTTCCTCAAGTGCCTCCTTCACACCTCTATACTCAAGAAATGGCTGTGAGATTTATGTCCTTCGCAATAATCCCAGAAAGACACTCATTTCTCAATCTCATTTATCAGAGATACATCTGAAGCAACTTCCAGTCCATGTGCACTGACACTGATTAGGAAACAGCTGCTGGAAACTGATGAATATTTAGAGGTGATTGTTGTTATGACTGTAAATCATAATTAGGGCTGAATGGAAAATATAAATAGCTTGCTGAGAAGACGAATTTGCATTTCGTCAATGAATCCCCCCTGATGGTATCTATGTTTCTTTCTAATGTTTTGGTACTGCTCAAACATCTAAGTGATAAGGATTTTCTACCTACACAAAACTAGGCTACCGGATAACATTGCTGCGGGTGTCCAAAGTGGCTGAAGGGGTGTCAGGAGCATTTTTCCCACTGGTGATCAATACTGAAGGGATCCAGGCATACAGAGCACAGCCTCAATGAGGGCAAACTGGTGGCAAATGCCAGCTCCAAAACAGATACAGCAGTCAGATACCTGTACTATATAGCAGCACTTACAGCTTCCTTAAACTACAGGGGACAAATGTCCCTAATATCCACTCTAACAGGGAAGATGGCAGCTCTCCTTCACTAGCTCCAGTATCAGTTCTTGAGAACTTCTCTTTAAGCAGAGTTCTCGAATGTTACAGTTATTTGAGAATTATGCCATTTAACTTGTGCCACAGTTGCTGCTGCTAAAATATTTTAAACTACTAGGATAAAAGGTAATGAATGCTTGTGACTGTGTGATTATTAATAATGTTTGCTTTTCTATTTATAAAGTGATTTTGCTGTATTCTCCGCTAAACCCTTTTCTCTCCTCTTTTGAAAGAATTACAGTTGAGTCTACGCTAAACTTTGTAATGGTCAGCTGTGTTGGTTTTTTTTTTTTTGGGGGGGGGGGGGGGGTTGTTTTGTTTTTGTAAAAAAATATTGTTAACTAGGAACTTAAACTTCTTTTATTTGCCAGATTGAGTCAGAACTCTAAAGCAGAAATCAGCTTTGAAGTGAGGCCTGAAGTAAGAAAGAAAAGCCAACAAAACCTTTAATGTTTTATCTGCAGGTTTGCTGACCAAATCCATCTGCTTTATTTGACAACTGATAAAGACTGGCAGGTGCTCTAATGAGCCAGATTTGGCTGCACTTGCAGATCATCCTTTTGAAACTTGCAATGATGTTGTCCTCCAAATAGCTGAAAGACATGATTGACCCCAATGTCAAATGTCTCTGGGGATGTGTGCATGACCATTCTTGTGAGCATGTCTAAAATATCCTCCTGCACCCCCATGCTACAGCACCTTGACTCCTGCTCTTCCTCACTATACACATGCACACACATTACCATCATATTTGGTCTTTTCCCTTCCATTTTGGAACCGCACTTTACAACACATAGAATCACAGAATCACAGAATCATAGAATCATAGAATCACAGAACCATAGAATGGCCTGGGTTGAAAAGGACCACAATGATCATCCAGTTTCAACCCCCTGCTATGTGTAGGGTCACCAGCCACCAGACCAGTCTGCCCAGAGCCACATCCAGCCTGGCCTTCAATGTCTCCAGGGATGGGGCATCCACAACCTCCTTGGGCAACCTGTTCCAGTGTGCCACCACCCTCTGAGTGAAAAACTTCCTCCTAATATCTAACCTAAACCTCCCATCTCAGATTAAAACCATTCCCCTGTGTCCTACCACTATCCACCCTCATAAACAGCCGTTCCCCCTCCTATTTATATGCTTCCTTCAAGTATTGGAAGGCCACAGTAAGGTCTCCCCGGAGCCTTCTCTTCTCCAAGCTAAACAATACCAGCTCCCTCAACCTTTCATCATAGAAGAGGTGCTCCAACCCTCTGATCATCTTAGTGGCCCTCCTCTGGACCAATTCCCAGAGCTCTGCATCTTCCTTGTGCTGCGGACCCCAGGCCTGGATGCATGTCAATGCCTGACAGAAAGCAGAGCCCAGTTCCTACCTATAGCATTGGTTCCCACCTATGGCACTCCCCATCAGATATGGAAAACTTCAGAGAACTGAAGAGTTTCCACATTTCATCCCTCTGAACGATTAACAAAGGTCAGAACCTTTTCACAGCAAAGAGGACGGGAACTCATCTGTAAGAGCTCACATCTGAGAGAAGGCTTACAGAATGGCTTGTGTCACCCCACAGTCTGCATTAAAAAGAAAGAAAGGAACTGGTCAGTGCTCTGGTCCGTGAATGCTGTTCTCATTCAGGTGACAGAATTTCATCCTTAAAAATGCATAATTTATGAGAAGAGGTAAAATAAAATCTAATAATTGAGTTTGGAAAGGACTTCCAAAGGTCATTTTCTCCTCTCAAAGTAGGCCCAGTTTCCAAGTTAGTGTCTTCAGTATCGATATCTTCTTGTGCTACCTTGTCAAGCACGTCGATCTCCCTGTTTTGCAGGAACAAACTGGGAATGTCTTCTCTATCACAGTCTAAGGGGACAGCATAATCAGGTTAAAATTAGAGCAACTGTTCCCAATTTGTATCTAGCTTTTCAGCTTCATCTATTTTTTGACTCAAAGAAGAATTTCTGTACCCAGACTCTTGTTTGCTTTTCCAGCTATATCAGCCAGTCTGATAAAAACTGTAACCTCCTCCTACAAACCTTGCTTGCATTCTTAGACTCTCTCAGCAAGAACATTATCTTCAGTGGCAGTTTTGACTCAGCAGTGGACAGAAAATTTTTGTCTCTGAGATTACACGTTTTATCTCAGAGAAACTACTGAAGCTCTTACTGGGATAAGGAAACTAAGATTCAATAACACTTTCTAAAGGCTTAAATTGTACATAAATTCTCAAAAGAGAAATTAAAATAAAGTGGCCAGCGTGAAAACAGTAATTATTTGGTCTGTATGTAGCTTAAATTTATTTATATCATTTATCCAGATCTTTTCCTCCTTTCTTTCTTCCTTTTCTTTCTTTCAAACTTATTATTGCTGAAGTTGACAACATGCTCAGTTTCCCATTCCAAATGAAATGGGAAAATATTAGGAGAGCAGACTTAAAGAGGCAGAGTTGGGCAGAGATGTACGTGAAAAGATATGCTGTGCCCAAAGTTCATTTATCTTAATTACGGTAAATGATTAAAGGACATTATCTATCTTCCTCTTAAAAGTGAAAGCTAAACTGCTGATGTAAGAGCAATGCAACTATCTTTGAATTGGGCTTTACAACCAAAAACAAAAAATGGGAAAGCTCTGTCATTTCATTTTTACTGGTAATATTATGGGAATTTCAGAGCAGACATTTATCTATGTGGTCCTGCTGTTCCCGACATGACTAGGCACACACACAGCAGATTTTTCACTGGAGTGCAATCTTGCTGCATTTAAGCAAGTCAGAAACTTCTTAGAAAAGCTCCAACTGTAGCTCCCTGAGCAAGTCTTGACCCTCACAATTAAATTTTCGAATGCTTGGGGAAAGAAAAAAAAATAAGATGAGCTGTTCAAGCTGCCCTGAAAGGAATGCAGATTCCATCAGTATCCATTTCCATCTGTCAGTGGAAATGACTCCCAAAAAATGCTATCTAAATTAATTGCTCAAGTTTCATTTGTTGGACGAACTGCATTTCTTCCAGGTGCCCTATTACTGTTGATTACGATTTACACCAGCATATCCCTCCATTGCGGGCATGGTCTGTCCTTCAAGGAGTTCACAGTCTGATCAAAGAAAAATGAAGGACAGAAGAAAACTTGTTGCCACCACTTACAGACTGGGACTTCAGATGCAGTGGGGCATTGATATCTTGAGGGGCAGCTTGTGGTTGCTAGGAAAAAGGGCACAAATAAATAAGATTCTGTCACAACAGGGTAAAATATTTGACCAGAAATCCCAAGCTCTCAAGGTCTGTCTTGCTCCTCAAGCTTAGAATAGCCACAGGAGAATCCCTGATCCTGGAGAGAATTTGATACACTGGCTAAAATCAGCTCACAGCCACAAACCTTTCTTCTAGGCAATAACTCTTGAAAAACTCCATCACAAAAGCACAAACACCAACACAGAGAGTGTTTTAGGGGCCACAGCAAGCCTTTAGAGCAGACAACCCTCAGGTTTGTGGGAGGAGTGTCAAACAGGGCATTATTGCTCACGTCACTGAGTACCCATTGCTTTATGGCACTGGCTCCATTTAGCTTCTCCTATTTGCCTTACCTTCCCCCAGATAATACTGACAGAGAGGCCTAGACTGAAGAAACAGGAGAGAAAGTGTTGTTTGCCAGAATAACAATGGAGAATTTAGCGAGTTACCCCATCACATTAGATCTCTCAATTTGAAATGCTGTGGGACAAATAAGATCAAGAAGTAGAATGGAATTTCTTCCCTTGGTTTCCTTTCCCAAATATGAAATTTCAGTATGCCAAATAGCTGGAAAACTGTAATGCAAGCACAATTAGAATCCTGAAGGGCAAAGGAAAATGAAACACATTGCTGTTCATGGAAAACTCATGTCTAAGGTCTGGCCAGATAACCCTAACAACTTTCACCACACCATTTGAACAGTCACTCTCTACGTCTAGAAAATTCATCAGCTGAAAAGAACAGTCCTATCCAGGAAAAATAATTCCCCTCAGGCAAACAAGGCAGCTAATGCAGAAATGGCTGTCTGAAATCCCACTGTGATGCAAGTGTGATTATAATGGACATTTGGATGTAATCTGCATTTGCTCCAGCACTGGTTGTGTTCTTTCGTTCAGGTTTTGACCTAAAAGTCTGCCTCAGGCCATTACTCCTTCCTTGTGCAAAGGCTACAGCAGTAATCACTCACTGTGAACAAGAGGCACAGGCACTGGGCACAGACACAGACCATCTGTAGCACCCATTTGGGTAAATGCAGCATGGGCTGCAGAGTTTCAGCCTATCTGACAGCCCTAACCCAGGAATAATAAGAAAGTGTTTCCTGTAGTAGGCTGGGCAATGCACATTCCTCAGCCAGGAACAGAGTACCATAAAAAGAGTTACTGCTGGAGTCATGTAAGGTTAGTACGTCATAGGAATGTTGTAACAGCAGTATGTTCATGTCCAAAGTATTCCTCCAACAGGGTACTTTCTACAGACTGCTAAAGAGACTCATTCATGTCCCTAACTGAGAGAGCTTGAGATGTCCTGATGTACTCAAAGGGATGGCTCATAAGGCTCATGAGCTGATAAGGTCAGACACAAACAATGGTTTCTAAGCAAAAACTTTGGAAAAGGTGAATGAAATAAAAGAAGTAGGAGATGATAGTAGTACATGTGGGGGCAAAGTGGGCAGGTATATTCTATACATCAGGAAAGACCTCCATCTAGTTATTCCTTTGGGAATATCACACATTCTGTAATTGAACTTGAGGATATAAGAATGATACATTCCAAAGTCAGATCACAGATGAGACCTGAAATACACCTAGATTTCTTTTGAACCAAAGAAATACCAATTATCAACACCCAAAGGCGTGTATCTCAGTGCTCCAGCTATTTGGGGTTCTTGCCAACCCTGTCCCAAGCAGAAGAAAACTTCTACAGTTACAATGCATTTACTAGAAGTACTAACGTAAAATATTTTACTAACGTAAAATAATCTACTTAAATCTGTCAGTGGAGATTAAGATGGGCACTTTCTGGAAGGTGAATATATTAATTTTAAGAAGTTCTGAGTGGCAGAGCCTTCAAGTTTAGCCGCCAGGTTTGTGGGTTCCTTGGGCAAGGCCATCAGCTCTCCCAAACAGAGCAACTAGAAGAGAAAAGAAGCCCACGTTTTCCAGGAAACAAACTCACAGCTACTTGACATCGATTTCCACCTTTCCTTCTTCTCTCAACCTGGACATCAGGAAAAATCTATCCTTGTGAGCCACGATCACACTTTTAGAATATTAGAGTCGCATGTAGTGATCTGGGGTTTCTGTTCTCTTCTGATGTGCATGAGCTGGGGATTCCTTTAACAAGCCTGATCTTAGTAAGCCCCTGCCCTTTGACCCCACTGTGGCACCCTGTTGTCTTGTGTTTTCTAGTCCCTGTTTTGTCCTAGCGAAAGTAGCATCGTGTTTTCCCATGTCTACACCTCAGATCCTCTTCGCCTCTCATAAAGTGATAATAAAGGACAGAGGAGGGCCTTTGCAGGTAGAGGCCTGCTGGGTGAACCAGTGCCACCCAGTACTAGGAGCTGCAGCCAGGGGCACCAGGGTTCTACCATCTTGTGGCCCCTTGCACAAGCTCCTGGCCTGAGCCTGGCACCCCTCTGCAGCCTGCACTGGGAGACAGCCAGCAGCACTTGGCACCCAGCGCATGAGACCGGGCCTCCAGACTTTAAGCATCCCCATCAATGAAAATTAAGAACAAAATTCTTATGCTTCTAGCGGGGTGTTTGTATTTGCTTTGGCACAAGTGGTAGCAGCATACGATCTTTTCCTTAGAAAAGACCCACCCTGTCCCATGTGCACTCATTCTGAGAAGGTAATATGGCAGTGAGAAGATCAGTGGAAACAGCCTAGCTTTTCAAACCAGAGTCTATACACAAGCAGTGTGCACAGAGGCTGGGGATCCACAGCCTAATCATCCCATAAACCAGCCTATAAGATCCTATCACAATTTTTGACTGAGGTTTATTACACAGTTGGGCACTTCTATCCTGACAGGTAAAATAGTCTTGAAGGAAGAAAACAATGACTCAGGTCTCCACAGGAAGAAGTGCCCAGAACTTTATGCACAAGCTGCAGATCTATTTTTTTTTTTCCTTAAAGTACCTTCAAGTCAGAACAAATTTGTTCCATGCACTGATTCAAACTTTAAATGCTCTCCTGGTTGTGACTGCACTGCCACAACTGACACTACTAACTAAAAGCATCTTACTAAAGAAAGGCACTCAGTAAATTCTGGACCACGATCCCAAACCGCAGAATTGTGTTACCAGCCTCTTGTTAGTTAGACTCATCTTTCTTCTCAAGCTGACAGTATATTAAACCTCACATCTGTTCAGTTGGTGAGATACAATTCTATTTTATATAAGACCTGTGTTTTATGGGAATAAGGTTGGATAATCCAGCTATAGCTGATGAGAAAGGAAGCAATGGATTTTATAAAACTTAATCTGAACAAATAGGCAAATCAAATATACCTATTCCTCTTGAATTGGAAAAGCAAACTGCAGAAAGAAGGTAGCAATGATATTAGGGTAAAGGTAGCAGAGGAAAGGTGCCAGCTGAATTATATCTTGTCAGCTAAACTAAGAGACCTGTGAAAGGCCGTATTTGAGTTACGTTTGCCCTCATATATGGAGGAATAGTGAGAAAGGTGGTAGGGTCTATTACCTTTGATGTCTACTGGAAGCCCAACTAAAAATAAAATAAAATAAATAAAAGCAAATGAGAGATGAAAATCTGCATTTTAATACTCCAAAGAAGGCTCATACTATAGGATTTGAGTGTTCTGTGGTGTAATTCTGTCTGTAATTACATAGGAACAGCATTTGTGGTAGCGTCAGGACATATATTACCTGCATTAGGTCTTGAAGAAACATGACTTGAGAAGCGTAGGTGTTCTCTAACATACTCTGTCCACAACACTAGTTAATTGATTTTATTGCTATGGGCACCCCAAAATTTGAAAAATTGTGTTTTGAATGCCCTCTAGTGGCTACCGCTGCTGTACCTTGCCTCTTTCCAAAAATCTTAGTGGTCCTTGAGGCCTTGGGAGCCGGACTTCACAAGCATGGTGGGCTGGCAAGGGTCAGCACCAAGCAAGCCATTTCAATGAATGAACTGAGAGGTTCTCAGAATCCTTTTGCTTGAAGAAAATAAAGCTTGCTTGTAATGATTTTTTTGCAATTCATTTAATATTTGCAGCTGTTAACAGCTTTGTAATGTAATTTGTCTCTCACTGTCTCCTGGAGGGAGGAGGAGGAGAGGTGAAAATACCGTCTACTGTGTTTGAATACATCTAGACAAGGTATTTATTTACTCCTGCACCCCCTTATGTCATTTACCTCACAGCAATTCTCTTTGGATTTTGTACAGCTCCAATATAAAGCTTGTGCCAGCAAATTAGCATTTTTGGTGTGAGAAACATTCTCAGCAAAAATTGCTTCTCTCTGGGCTTTGTTTGCATGCAAAGGCAGACCCATCCTGGCATTGTGCTACAAGCTGGGTGTCTTTACTGCACAGAGAAACCAAACTACCTGGGGGAAATGAAGTCAAAATCCATAGGCAGGCGTGATACTCGAAGCTCTTCAGAGGTGTCCTTATCAACTCCTTCCAACAACAGATGCAAAACTAATCTATATGCTTTAATAATTAATAGTAGCGATAAAAGTTTACAAGGTATCTTTAAGTTAGGCTTTTCTTCCTTAATAAAGCTTGTAAACTATACCTCTGTTTTTTCATCTGCTTTTTGATCTAAAGCCTATCTTAATATAGTCATCATCAACAAGCAGAAGGGTGTGTTAACACATTCCTTTTGCTAGCATTGCTACAGGCTAGAAAATACCTGAACTTTGAGAAAAGAAGAAAAGCCAAAACAATACAGTAAGATCAAAGTAAAATCTCTGATAATTTTTCTTTAACAGAGTTTCCTTCTTTTCCTTCTCGTATTTTTGGAGATGTTTCTGCTCTTGGAGGTCACCCTAAACTATTCTTTGGAGAAAGATGACATGGAAGCCTTGATAGCATTAAAGCAATCCCAAAAGGGATTAGGATCAGATCTGAGGACAAAATTTCTGCTTCAATCAAGCTGGACTGTTCTATTGCTCTTGTTTTGCATACAAGAACTCAAGATGTGAAGCCAGTGTGGCAGAAGCAGCTCTGCAACAAACGCCGAAGAGGATGACTTCGCTAAGCATTTGGCTTTTTCTTCTTTGAGATAACATGTGGTAATAGAAATAAATCAGAGCTAGAAGGACAGATCACTTCCCAGCTGTGCCTTTCACTTAGCAAAAAAGGACTTACTTATCCTGCAATGGGACATTTTCCACCAAAGCCAGTTGTTTGTATGCATCTGCACTGAGTGTGGACTCTCTTTGAATCTCAGTCCACAGGCCGAAGTCGACACCACATCAGAGGATCCTAAGTAAGTATCGTGTGTTAGCCAAAAATAGTCCATTCTGATTTTGTTGGAAAATAGGAATCAGTAAAGTAAATGTTATATACAGAGGTATTAGGATAGAACTACTGGTGCTACTTTTAGCCAGGATGCTAGATTGGAGACATGAAATCAGAGTTCTTCAGTCTGACACAAAGGCAAGTCATTGTACTTTTGTGCTTCAAACAGGGAGGCAGCCCTGTTCTAAAAATGCTTATAATGAAATTGTCTCCTTCCAGGAAGGGCATGGAAATCCTCTGACATGGAGGGTAGTATCTAAACATTAAAGCATATTACGATCATGTAGTAATATTAGGGCAGGACTTAGGCTGATTTCCTGGGAAACACAAACATGCCATTGGTCCCAGGTTTCTGATTTCAATATTTTGATGGTCAAATATCAAACATTAGAAGTACATACAAGTACTTCTGAATGAGCTGCAGCCAAAGAAGTTACAAAGAAAATACCCGTGGTAAAATCCAAAGAGGAATCCCACTGCAGAATCCAGCAATTGATCAAAAGATTCTAGAAGAGAGGAAAGTAGAATCAATTAGGTAGGCTGGGAATTACCCAGGGCATGTTTAACTCCAACTGCAAAATAATGACTAGGAGTAGCAAATTTAGCCCCTGTGTGGGTCTTTAGCACTCAGCACAGGGGAATTCTGTCATTCTGCACTAGATTAAAGACTTCATATAAGCATGTCTGCTGGTAGGTATGTCTGGTTTCAGTCCCTGGTAACTGGAGTACTATAAAGTGGTAACTCTATAAACACTAACTAGCAGTGTTTATAAAGAGCGGCTCTGCCTGGAAGTGTGGGGTAGACTAGCATGTGGTGGGACATGCTGGAAGCAAGTGATGCCCCACCGCTCCCAGAAAGGGAGCATGCTGTGCCTCTTAGGTATATGACAGCCTTGCTTCAGTCCCTGATATATCAAAAAGGTTGGTGATGCATCTCTAGTGACCAAGGTGTGTTAGTTGGTATGGGCTGGGATGAAAATGGTAGAGTTGCTTTTCTTGAGCTGTGAATGGAAAACTGAGGAGACATGCCCAAGCATGGGAGTTGAAGATATAGCAGTTATCAAAAAGTGTTCTGTTAATGGAAGTGATTGCTGGTAGCCTTGTACTAACATGTGTCATGGCCCCCTTTACAATCTCATTTGCAGGCCAGCAGGCAAGTGCCTGCATGCAGAGGCTGATGAGTGCATTCAGCTCTGTTTTACAAAGATCCGTGCAGTTATTTGGTTCCCGCTAAACTGAAAATGCAGGTTTCCCTGAGCAAAGCTTTGAGCGCGGTGTGTTTTAGGGACCACCAGAAAACTGTAAGATATAAGGACAATCCCTCTTAACATTCTGGTATACAGTTAAACCCAAAGTTGTTTTCTAGAATATTATCATCTTCCTGTCTATTGTGGTGAGATTTTGATTCTTTTGTTAAAATCTAGCTTGCTGGTAACTGCCATCCCTCTTAAACTTTTAAAAGTTCTTGTTCAGATACGTTTTATTTCAGTGTTCATTTTAATTGCATTCTGAGGTTACCTGACAGTCGTTGCTTGACTCGTCCTGGCACCTACACAAAGGCCCCACCTACAGCTGAGGTATGAGGGAAAACAGAGTATAACCTGATTCCATTTGAATGGGCTCATGTGAAAACTGTGCTGCAACTGTTTTGCAAGATTTGACAAAACATGAGTTGCAAGAAGGGAAAGATCCGTGAACTTTAAAAACAGGGTTTCTTTGCTCTTTTTCTTTTCTTAATTGCAATATAGGAATTGGAAGTGAGGAAGCATTATACTGCTCTGCAGTCAGCTATCCTCTATCTCAAAGATGCCTATATTCTCATTTTCAGAGATCTAAAGTCATTTCAAAATAAAGACTTATCACAAATACACCTGCAATAAAAACACTATGTGAAGTCAAGTCCATTCTGTGACAGAGGCATCCTAGATTCTGTGTTTTGCAGAGCGGCCTTTCATTCCAGTAATTTTTTTATTCTACGAGTGGTTTTCTCTTGTCCAGGTGCAATATCTATTGGCATTGCCTGTTTTCTGCCACCAAATTGACTTAGACTTGAAGTAACCTGTCCTACAAGGCCTCCCTCTACATCTTGGAGCCTCAGCAGAGCACTGCCCTAGTTTTTGGAACATCCAAAATCTGTTATCTTGAACACTGAGTCATTTTAAAGAAGAAGTAGGTACGCTGTATTGAAAGCTTTAGATACTGCAGACTGTATTTTATCCTTTCTAAGATAGCTTGAGACACTTTATAGATCTCTTAGTCTCTTAGCCTTTAAAACATACCTTGGTCATATTTTTAAGCTTTGCTTCACTGTGAGGGTAAGGCACACATCATACTTCTGTTTTGTCTAATTAGCACTTTAAAAATAATACTTAATTTTTTTAAAAAATGAAATGTAAGTCCATAAACATTGTATGACTTAGTAGAACCATGACAGCCAATGAGACTATTTACTTGCTACGTAGTCAAAACATCTCCAAGTGCATACGGGCCTTTCAAATCTACCCATCACTAACCTGTGGGTAGTTTTCATTCTTTTTACATTGTGTGCTAGGTAGAAGAAAGAGAAAGTTTAGGAAACGTTATTGCTTCATGCAGTATCTTAATATACATCTACCACCCACTGTGCATATCTAATGCACTATCTACCACCTAGTATAGCCTGATATTGCACCATAACAAAATTCGGCAGCAGTTTGGAAGAAGACAGTGGCTTTTCATCTTGTGAGTAGGCCTACGTCTCCCCATCTCCATCAGGCACATCCACTGAAGCACTACTTCCCCTGCCAGCACTGAGGTGTTCAGGTTCTGTTAATTTATACTTGTCATTACTGGACGGATTCATTCAGATTATCTTTCTGAAGATGATTCAAAGCATAGGTTTTTCCCCAAGATGCTTCTGTTCCCTGCACCTCCACTGACTTCTGCAGAAGACGATCTGTATGACTGAAAAGATGCTGTACATACAGCTGGCAAAACTGAAATTAGGCCATGCAGACTCATCTGTGCTGTCAGACTCACTGTTTATGCTTGCATTTGCCCTTATAAACCGTAGTTTCAATTGTTCCAAAATTAAGCATGATATTTTGCTCCAGGTAGCAACTTGATGTGAAAGGCTTGGCAGGTGATTAGTTAATAATATCACTTAATCTGTTTCAGTAATTTAAATATTGTCAGCAGCTGAAAGTGCCTATTGCGAAGTAGCTGCTCTAAGGATGCTTAATCTCTTTGTAAAATGCGTTTTGAGATCTACTGATGAAAGTTAGGTGGTATTACTATTATTGTTGTTGTGTCATAAATCTGGGTGTATGCTACAAAATATTTTCTCTGAGTACTCACTTTTATTTGGATTTTAAACAGACCGTTGTAGCCAACATGTATTGCTTTCAAGCCTGCTTTCACAAATTTTGCTGGGTGAAGAGTGTACAGGCTGTATGTATTAAGCCTGAACTCTACAAGCATTAACTTTGTGAGCTTGATAGCTGAAATACTGCTGTTTTCTGATTGTGAAGCTGCTAATACTGTGTGGAGTGTGATGGAGGAAGATGGGTCTTTACACAGGGAGGTGTAGCTAACAAGTAGGTGGATAAACGCACCTGTTGAGTTTTTCAGTCAGAGACAAACCCAAGGCAAACAAACACCTAGGTTAAAGGTAGATAAAAACATTTGTTAGTCTGCACCACTGATGGCAGGGCTTGTTGTCCTTCCTGGAGCAGAGCTCATAAGAAAGCGTGAAGTCCCCATTTCACATTGTGCTTTCCCTGACTGTGATCGCTGTCCATCTGGTGAATCAAATTTCGAGTTCTGCACAACATGGCAAAACATTATAATTACTTACATATTTTAAGTATTTTGCTCTTTATGCAACGAAGAAGCTACCACAAGGAGTATGTTTACTCCATATATACTCCACAAATACAAGGCCTAGAAACTTGTGCTGACATTCTGGCTGGTTTCTGGCACCTCCTGCAACAAAGAACTTTGGAGGACAAAGTACAAGAGTAAGAAAGTGTTATGTGCAAGTTTAGTGATTAATCGTAGTTTATTGTATACAGGAGGATATGCAGTATCACTTAACCCCATTCTGAAGTTGCTAGGTGTTCCCATAATGATATGTATGAGCCACCTGGCATGCACCCAGAAGGACTGACATCTAGCTTTCACTGTAAAAGGCTGTCCTGCTCTAGTTTCTTCTGCTACTGAAGACCTAATATGTCCTCTGGGACAAGAAGACTTCCTTCCCTCTTGTAGTTGTAATTCTGACCCAAACAGAGGTAAATGGGCAGCAGTACAGTGAAACATAGGACACAGTATATTGGATTGATTTGAATATTTGTACGCAAGTACATTGGAATGGGTCTTTCTGATGTTGCTGAGATAACTGAAACAACCTCACTGATGGGTGAGCCTTTGTTTCTGTTTTTGTGGTGTTCTTTAGTGCTAGGTGTGAGGAACCAATCTAATATCCTTGCACTGCAACAGGATTTGCAGAAACAGCAGCAGAACACTTGAATGGTCCAATTTTGCCTGTGTTACCATGCTATCTGCAAAGGTCCTGTAAATAAAGAAAATTGCATGCAAAGAGACTGGGGACAACTACCAATCCTCAGCATAAGTAAGTGTCACCTCAGGGCTGTAGATATAGGATTGCTCTTTGCACACCTCTCTGTTGCCTTAGTACTCCAAGTCAGGCCTTGCAGATGAGATTTCAGGGTCCTACATTGACTGTCTGGAGGAAAGCTTTGCAACCTGCAGGGTGCAAAACCAAATCTTCATGTATTTGTTGTTTATGTGCATATTTACTACTAAGCTTTGTTGTGCGAATGTGGATGTTAAGTGCTCAGAATCTTTCCTGCATGAAGCAGCCCAGCAATGTGCAGCCTGGATGGATGATGCTGTGAGGAAGAGCCTTGGGTTGCACTGAGTAACACTTCCCTGAGGAAGGCTGTTTACCACCATGACGTGTCACTGATGGAGGCAGGAGGGAGAAGGTGCCTGTTGTCCATACCCCACCCTAAGAATTCCCCCTGCCTCCCAGGCTCTTCCCTTTATTTCCACAGACACTTTTGGAGCCTGCTGGTAATGAAAATTCAAGATCTATCAAGACAAAATGAGAGGAACAACAAAGTGAAGAGGATGCCTCAGTGCTTACTCTTCTCTCAGTGGCTCTTCTGGGCTGTGGTTGACTGTATGAAAAAGCCCTCCTTCATTCCTGGGAACCAGAAGCTGTTTATGTGAGGGGAGAGAAAAATATGCTAGTAGAGGATTAAAGATTTAATAGTCATAAAGTAAAACATGCTCTGTAATGAACTATCAACACTAATTGACTAGTTTCTGCTATTTTGACAATTGCCAGGTGTTCTGCAGCAGCATGATCTGCACCTGCCTGTGTTATTTCAGCAGCACAGAGGCTTTCCTCTCCACCAAGCTGCGTCTTGCACTGCAAATCTCCCCTGAAAAGGATTAGGAGCAGTTGTTCTTTGGCATGTTGCCACGTTTTAACAAGGCAAAGTGCAAGGTCCTACACCTGGGCTGGGACAATTCCCAGTCAAAGACTGTGCCATGGATGGATTGAGAGCAGCCCTACAGAGAAGAACTAGGGTACTGGTGTAGGAAATTTTGGACAGAAGCAAGTGCACACTTGCAGCCTGGAAAGCCAACCGTATCCTGGGCTGCATCAAAGAAGCGTGACAAGCAGGACAAGGGAGGTGACTGTCCCCCTCTGCTCCACTTGTGTGATGCCCCCACCTGCAGTACTGCATCCAGGTCTGGGGCCCCTGACAACAAAAAGGACGTGGAGCTGTTGGAGCAGGTCCAGAGGAGGGCCACAAAAAAAAAAGAGAAGTCTCTGGGGAGAGCTGAGAGCGGATTTCCAATATACAAGGAGAATATATCAGACAGATGGAGACACTTTTTAACAGGGCCTGAAGCGACAGGACGTGTCAGTGGTTTTGAATTGAAAGAAGGTGCATTTAGATTAGACGTAAGGATGAAAGGCTACATGGTGAGGGTGGTCAGCCACTGGAACATGTTGCCCAGAGGAAATGTGAATGTTCCATCTCTAGAAATGTTCAAAGAGTCTCATTGGACGGGGCTTTGAGCAACTTGACCTGCTGAAAGATGTCCTTGCCCACAAGATAGTGGGTTAAACTAGATCATTTTTAAAGGATGCTTCTAATCTAAGCCACTCTATGGACCCAGAAACCCCTTTGGGCTCATAGTTTTCATACTTGCCTGTTTGAACAAAAGTGGCTGTGGGAGAGCTCCTTGGCAGCCTTCTCCCGGAGAGTCTGGCAGGGGGCTGATGGCTGTCTGGAGGTTCAAGGCCACTCCTGCTGTGTGAGGATGTCTGGGAGACCTGAAGCACATCTGTGCCAGCCCTGTACCTTGGTCTGCTCTAAACTCTCCCACAGGAAATGGTGTGCTCCTCTGAGGTGAACAAGCATGCCCAGCAAACACTTGGAGCAAATGTGCACACTTTGACTTCTTGGTCTCTTCAGAGTTTGCAGTGGGTGTAGTAGCTTGCTGTTAGTGCTACTGATTGTGTTTCAGGAATGACTGTGGCTCAAGGTCATGGCTCAGTGTTGATCTCTGAAAGTATCTTCTGGTCAGCAAATTATTCAGTGTAATGGATAAGAAAAAAAAGAGAAGAACAGCTGATGCTGATCTGGATTTGGCTGCTTCTGAAGCTATAAAAGTCCTGTCTTCTAGCAAATTTCATCATCTGATGTCTTTCTTTGAGCTTCAAGCTTGATTTTCTCCTCATGCATGGTACACCAATGTCCATACACACTGTACTTCCAAAGACTGGAGGACAAAACATAAAGAAGCTGTTGTCATATTCCTGGTATACTTTATGTCGCTGTTCCTAGAAGCTGAGGGTGCGGTCAGACAGCGGACCGAGGCCAGTGTCGCGCCCTGCGGAGGCTGTCTGTCCCCATCCCTCCCCATCCCTGCACCAGCTCATATGCATGCCTGTTTGCATAGATTGTTCAGCCCTATACCCTGGCCAAGGGCTGTTTTCAACCTCCCTGAGTTAGTTTCCTGCTGGCTTGAATTGCCTTATCGGCCTATCAGCCGTGCGCCAGCAGGGAGGGGAGGTGGGCTGGTGTGGACCCACTCTCCTGCAGAGACTCTGTCAGCCCAGCCCCAGCATCGCACCACACCCTCTGACACAGAAGTGAAGGACACTTCAGCTGTTCCCAAGATAGGTGTCTAGATTATAACAATAGACAATAAGAGCAGTGTACTGCTCGCAAGCATTTTTGGCAGACAGCAGCAATGCGGATATCAGAGTCTGAAGAGCAATGTTCTCTATTTGTTAAGGCAAAGCTATTGACACAGAGGCATGTATATATCCAAGTGCTTTTCTTTGCCTTCTGTTGCACTTTATCTTGATGGATAAAGATTTATCTGAATTAATTGCATCCTGTTATCATAATGGTGGCTACTTTGAAACTGCTGGTAATTATACTTCAGAAGTCTGCTACTAAGATTGGTACTTGTTAAAATTACTGCTCCTCCCATCACTGCATTTCAAAAATATGCATGTTTCCATTTCTGAAATTGTATTAATATGCCAGGTTCCCAAGTCTTGGTTCTGACTGGAACTCAGAAAGATGCACATGGTCTCAGATGTATTTTGAAGAAATAAGCCTTTCTAGTGAAAGTTCAGGTTATCCTTCTATCCTTTTCCTTTCTCTCTGAGCTGGTCCAGGTCTAGAATTTCAAAGGAATCTGGTTTAAACTTCCATAACTGAATGCAGCAGTAATTGGGAACATGGTTATACCACAGAACTGTAGCCTGAACAAGTTTTAAGGCAGTACAATTGTCACAGATATGACAGGTTCTAATAAAAACATGTGAACTGCAGTGACTCTGAGCGCATAAAAATCTGAGCATCTCAAATATTTCCACTGGCAAATCAAAGGCTAGATAAACTTTCTTGCTCAGTCCTTGGTTCAGGAAGCATTTAAACAAATAAATAATCTTGTTCAGTGGGACATTTAATTCCATTGTGCTGAATAAAGAAGATACACCAGAGTTAAGCATGCAACCATTTCATCAGAAGAGACTTCAGACTGTGCAGATCAAAATGTTCTCCGTCTGTCAGCCATGAGAAGACCACTAAGGGTAAAACCTCGGGCCAAATTTCATTCCCTTGTTCAATCTTAGTAGCTAAACCTGAGTTTTTAAGATCTGAGCACCTATAGGATGATATTTCTTCATATTTTCACAGGTGCCGAATGCCTCCATTTGTGACAGGACTGAGCTGCACAGAACAAATAAGGCTTTATAGCTTATTCCTGGTGGCCAGCTGCCAGCTTGCATGAGCAGTTGACCACTTCTCTTGCAGTGTTTCCAGGTTATGGGACAATATAAAGAAGCTAGCTAATTAAGGACTGAAGGCATGCTCTGATCTTTTTTGAAACCATGCCTGAATTGTCCATAATCTTCTGTTTATCAGCTATTGCTAAAGTTCATTTATTTATAAGCTTGACAAATAACCCTCATGTACATTCCTCCTGTGATTTATTGTGCAACTGTTTTGCATTCCTCAAATGTAAAATAAGCCATCAGAGTAAGACATGATGCAAGATATTAATTTGTAAGAAACAAATGGAGAATTCCTTGAAATGAACAATGAAAAACATAAACAAACCAGCTGCTCATATACTACTGATAAGATTCTAGCTGAAAAGTTAATTCTGATGACCGCACCATGAAATGTGTAAATTCATTGTAGAAAAGATATTGATTATACTACTTTGTCACAATGTCAGCTAGTGCTCCAATAATTCACAGATTTGCCTTGAAGACTGGGCTGTTGCTGGGCAGCATCAATTTAGGGCCTGCCTCTCATTGACTTTCAGCTGCAGAAAGTGCAATCTGATCCAGATTCCACTAGGGAAAAAAAGAGCTGGTTCAGGCATATTGTGCAAGGTGTCAATGGTCATGTTTATATTTAATCTTCACTCCTCCATTCTCCAGTCTTGTAAAAGCTCACACTCCAGGAAGGTGAGCTGCAATTTGGGCACTATGGGAGGACACGGAAGTTGTGCTCTCTTCGAAAGGCTTCGGGAGACACAAGACTGGGACGGCCTGAAGTCCCTGCTGTTTAAGGAGGTGGTGTTTCTTTACTGGCTCCACTGATTTCATCTGCCCTAACTAAAATCGTGAGGCAAGAAAACACCCTTGAGTTGCTTGGGGTTTTTGTGTATAAACAAGCACTTTATGTTCCCCCAGAAATCAATGAAATCAATGAATGTCTAGTGTATGGCACAGAGGGATTCATCTAAGACAAGACTGGACCTTTCTTCACAACTATTAGTTGTAAGATCCTTGAATTAACATGACTTCCTTAGCCAAACTTGTACTGGCTCATATGTTACGCAGGCACTTATGAAATACGATATAGATGGTGCTCTTATGGTCTTACTAGATAATCCAATTCCTAACCATCCAAATAGGTATATGAGCTACCATGTGATGCTGATTACATTGCTGTTGATTATACTACTAGTTTGTCCTGCTTCAGCTTGCTCCAGGCATTCAGAGAAGGCATTTGGCCTTGCTACAAACTGCCAATGAGCAGTTCATGGCGAGCCCTGAATAAGGCTTTTCTTGCTTGTTCACGTGTACTCTGTTGGATGCTCACCCTGCACTCTTTCCCTTGAGTGGCCATTTTCTGTGGTCTCTCTCCTGTTTGTTAATTGCAAGACCTTAATAATTCTTGTAACCTATGCCCTTCTATCAGGCTGGTTGAGATTGGTCAGAGAGTTCAAGAGCTACTAGAGAAGGCCACACCTGTATCTCTGCCAGCAAGTACAAATGCATACCCATGTGAACAAGCACATTATGATCACACCTATTTTTGTAGAAGCCCAATGAAAACCCTACAAAAGCTCTTAGCACTAATGCTGGGAGCCCACTCTTCCAATTGAGAGCAGGGCCAGTCTCTAAAGATCCAGAAAGTCTGTAGTGGAAGTCTCTTAGACAAATTTAATACTGATTAACATTAATGTGATCAAATTTCATCCTGGCAAGAGCTGAAACAATGTACAGAGCTCTAACATTACTGGAAATTTGTGAAATAAGCATGCTGTGGCTTAGTTGTTTTGTTCTGCTTAATACCAATTGTTTAGAAAAGAAAACTTTTCTGAAAAAGGAAATCAAGAGCATTTCTCCATCCTACTGTTGCTGCAATAACAGGAAACAAAATTCACATATGCAGAGTTCAGCAGATAAGAGCTCAATTGTAGGGTTTTTTTTGTATTTTTTTTTTTTTTTTAAGTAGTTGGTGGCAAGTGATCCAAAAGAAAACCAAACTGCTTGCCATTCTAGTTCTCAGTGAACTGAGCCCTATGTCTTCCAGGACCTTTGCAGGCACTGGGATGAAGAACCCCAGGGAGCTTTAGGAGAGCTCTCTCCTGAACCAGTGAAATGACTCCAAGTTCACCAGTTCACAGCCATGGGTTGGCAGTGGTGCTGTAGAGGTGTCTGTATGCTGTCAACATAAGGTGACCTAGCAAACTGAGGAAGGCAAGCATGGCCAGCTGTACCTCTTCCATGAGTTCTTCTGCAATGCAGGGTCTGTGGCTTTTCTGATAAAATGCCACACTAACAGATGAAGGAAGTAATCCAGGTAGTCTTTAGGCTCTTTGCCCTGGTCAGCTAGTAGTGGTCTTCCCTCACATGGAAGAATCCGGTAGGTATTTCAAACTCTGGAACTGGAACTGCCTTGAGTAGCCCATGGGATGAAGGTTTCTGCAACAGTGCAGCACAGTGTAGGCTTTGGGGGGAAAAAAGAAAAAAAAAAAGCAAAAAAAAAAAAGCTGAATGGTTCCCTTAACACTAACAGCAATATAATTATCAACAGAATTGACAGTGTTCCACAGCTCACCTTGTCAGGAGTTCTGTGATGCTGAGCAGTTTCCCCTTAAGCTTCTGCATCTTGTTGGTTAAGTTTTCCATTTAGTTCCTTAGGTTAGCATGTAATGTTTTGTTCCACATTCGTGTTCACAGATCATGTAGTAATAGCAGTGGATTTCACTTAATCCCTCCTTTTTACCTAGCCCGAGAGATAATCCTGCTTTCTGGCAGCCTCTTACTGTCTGCTAAACCGGCGATGCTGAAGCATACACTTTCTGAGTCGGGGCTTGCTCTCTGGCTGGTAATATTGGTGTATGTATATGATACTGTGTCAGTAAAAGAGCTGCAAGAATCTGTCTTCAGCAGTAAAAAACAAAGCATTTTTAAATAGCTGAAATACACGCTGACTATTGCCTTTCGTCGGGTGTGAGCCAAGACACAAGCAGGTACTCATTTCTGGGGATGTGTAGCAGGGGAAGGCTGCAAATAGGGCTGCTGCAAACAAGAGCCTGAGGGAACACAGAATTCCTGCCCCAAAGAATTTATAATTTAGGAAATAATGTGTTTCTGTAATGTATGTTTCACCCAAAGGTCCAATCACGCAAATTATTTTAAGGACAGAAATTAAGCTTGTTAGGGTAGCATTATTAAACCATCCACACGTTATTGCCTTTAGGCTGGGCTGCATTGCAGGCATGTTTGCTGGCTTAAATGCTTTTTTGCTTGTCTTGACATAGCAGAAAAAGCATACTGGTTTGGTTTGTTTTTTTTTTCTTTTTGAGGGAAGATGGAATACTTTGAATAGCATCAGCCTGGCTGGGATTCCTATCCATGTGAATTGCTCTATTGCTTAAAACACAGAGGTAGAAAACTGTCTCTAACTGGTTAACAGCTCCTTCTTACTGGCTGTGACGCTCTTCTGTCCACCTGCCCACTGTGCTTCCTCTTTGCTCCACAGCATCCTCTGTTGTGTTTCCTACCTGGGAACTCACCTCTCACCTACCTTCATTTATGTAAATTATTTTTAGAAAATATGTTTTCCTCTTTGAAATATAGAAACAAGCATGATTTAAATGTAAAAATAAAGCAACAAACAGCTCTATCACTAATGTTATTGAATCTTTGGCTGTTTGTGAAATGGTAGACGATGCTCTGTTTAACACCTGGGTCATCTAAATTTCCATCAGGTGAGGTGTAGCTTGCAAAGCCACTTGCTGCTGTGACACACAGCTGAGCAATTCTCATCACATCTTACCAGGGAAATAACTACAGCCCAGCCATTCTACTATTATTACTTTTTTAACTTAACTGGGAAATGTGTCATCTTTAAAAAATCCGTAGGAAGTATGTGAGCTGGCAGTGTTGTTTGTGGAAGGCAACAACATCTTGTTTTTTGGCATCTCTGTTACTTGAGTTTATTGCTTGCATATGAGGGGTGAGGTGTAAAAGCGAATATCAACAGCAAACTTGAGCATGAGTTCACACTATTGAGTTTTTAGACATTCACTGCAAGTTCCTAGGAAATGTAAGCCCAAGTCCTCACTATGGATCTCAGTGCACAATTCCAGAGCAGCGTTTCTCTACTACTGAGCTGTTATAGAATAATTCATGTCTACTTGTAAGCAGAAACAATGGATACTCCCTGCTGTCTAGTGACTAACCAAGCTTTAAATGACACCTTCACTGGAATGAGTGCAATTAAATTGTCTTCAGTAGATCTGGGTGGCTAAAACTTACTGGAACTTAGTCAGCACTTCTGTAGTGGTGGGCAAGACCCATTGCCACTTACCGCAGTGGTGAGGATCCTCAGCCAAAAATTCCAGGTGTCGACACAGCTGAAGAACCCTGGCTACAAGCAAAAATCAGCTCTGTGAAAACAATTCTTGATTAATAAATCATTGGAAGCTTTCATAAGGCCCAATTTAATGGAATTTAAAGATGAGAGGGGATTAAATGAATAAGAGAAAGCATCCCGCAAGAATTTCCCCCAGAGCACCAAGGGTGAACAAGAGAAGGGAGAGATGAGTGCACTGTGTTGGAGTTGTGCTATGCATGCCTCTGAGGGGTGGTGCGCACTCCCCCTGGGGCAAACCCCACTTGCTGCGTCCCACACAGGCTCTGCTGGGAGAAACCAGTGCTTACAGGGAACAGGTGGGCAAACCCTGCCTTTGCATTCAGCCTGTGAGCCAACAAGGCACGTTGTGTCTCGCTTCGTTCCCCTTTTCCTCTCTCCCCCAAGCCCTGCAGCAACCCCCCCCCCCCTCCTCACATCTCTGAAAGTAAGGCCTCCTTTGCCAGGTAGCCCCTGCGAGGGGCAGGGTATTCAAAGCAACAGCACCCAGCAGTAAATGTATTTGATAAAACGCAAATATTTTCCTGACCAGTTCAGTGGCAACACTGTTATTCAGACAGAAACACTGTCTTTCTGCATGAGCTAGATGAGTATTTTCATTTGAAGTATAGAACACAAATGAGAAAGAACAGCTGTAGGTATTAAAAGTAGTTAACTAGAGGAAACTAGAGTATTGCTTAAACAGGGAGCTTGACAAAGAGTAAGTCATCTGAAGCACAACAATGCTTGAAAAATGCCATGAGAATGACAGTAATTTTCTGCCACAGAAGCGGAAGTAGGATTCTCTTGAGCCACAGAATATAATAATTTGGAGTAAATAATTCCCTCCTTTCTCACACAAGCACTTTTTAATGTCAGAAACCAACTGTACTGTGGACAGGGGAAAATATTACTCTGTGCAACTCCAAACAGCATTTTGTCTACAGGTATCAACTTTAAATTGCCATATCAAAGAAGAATCCTACTAGCATGTCTTTAATTAAAGGCCATTAATCTCATGGCCCTACTGAAAGTGCCAAAACAAACCAAAAAAGTGCATTTCTGTCATTCCCAAGGCAAGAGTGTTTTTACATGAGCGAGGCAGCAGCTATGCAAAAGGTCCCAGAGGGGCAGGAATGAGCAGAGTTGCCCTGCTAACTGCGGGCTGTAACTGGCACAGCATGGGGAAAAGGAAGGGGCAAGTGTTTGAATTTTCTTCTCAGCCTCTAAAGTGTTGCAAAACAATGCTAATTCTCCACCTAACGTGATCCAAATGTGGAAAAGGCTCAGCTTGCAAACAGCAGCATAGACACGTCCTAGACCTTGATAAAGCGCTTGTGTGCATTTCCAAGCAGTAGCACAGTCCTGATCTTTTCTGCCTCCTATTTGCATATTAAATTGATTACTTGGTGAGATTTTTTTAGTTTAGCTTTTTTTTAGCTCCTTAAGGTAAGAGAATGCTAAATAGGAAAGCCCAGAGTCTAGAGGACCATCTGAGGTAAGGACTGAGGTTGTGATGGAGGAAGGAGCTCTGCCCATTGCCATTTGCCCTGTCACTTCAGGCCCAGGTGGAAATGGGACACATCCCACAGCAGAATAAGGAAGAAGACCATTCACTGTACAAATGACAGTGAAGGAGAGGGAGTAATTTCTTAAACTCCCTCCTCCACAACTTAAACAGTTACACAAATTTTAGCATCCACACGTTGATTTTTCATCAGGTAGAACAACTGTTCTTACATTCACTGAAATGCAAGAAAGGTGTGAAACGGTGAAAAAAATGAAACACCTGCTGGACCATAATAGAAAATCAAATTATCTCTGCAATGGCATAATATAGTGTTGCAAACTACAGCATACATTTCACACTCCTAGTCCTTATGTCTCTCATGACATACCACACCTCAGTAGCAGTTGTCTGACATCCTGGGGAATGAAGGACGGAAAGGAAAAAGAAACCTGAGTCATCTGAGTTAAAATGTTGTTATGGGTTTAAAAGCACAGCAGTTCATTAGGAAGATCCTATTTTTTTCGTGTGTGTCAAGGTGCTGAAATATTCTAATTTTCAACCAAAGCTACTTTGCCAGTTTTGAGATGTGCAGACTTTCACTGAAAAAGAACAGTTTTCCAAGGAAGATGCATGATTTCTATGGGGGTGGGGGAAAAAAAAGCTATATTTTTTTATGAAAACTTTATTTTTTCTCCATCAGCTAGTGTTTGCTATCACCTTTATTTGAAAGGGAACTTCCTGTTAGCAGTGCTCCAACTCAAAGGTGGGTTGATATCAGTGCAAGGTTTTGTTTATTCAGAGATGTCAGGATGAGGCTTTAAGTCTGTAGAAACAAGAGGCCATGCTACTGTTTTACTTGTAGATGTGCAGCTGATGGGTGTTCAGCCTCCGGGACTTAAGATTATTGAGATAAGGTTTCAGATAAACGTCCAAATGTTTAGATCTTTATCTAACCCAAAGCTCTGAACCTTTAAAGGATTACCCACCTCCAGGGATAATCCTGTAGTGATTTCAACACCTGTACTGAGTCAAAGTGAGTTCATAGTCTCCTGGCCACAAGAAATGGTTCAAGCCCACCCTATCATTTGTTTTGGATGGCTAAGAGCATCCATGTCAGATCTGAACGTGATTAGCTGAGCATTCTTATTTTAAATGACTCCATCATGGGATATCTCCAAACAGTTGTCAGTAGGGTCACTTATTACCATGGAAAAACAACCTGTGACATTATGCTTCTGTGGCCTACCAGGCTGATATGCCCTGGATGTTCTTATGGTGAATCAGAAGCAATAAATAGCCCACATTTTTATAGATATTTAAATGAGCTGCTTCTCTGTCAGCATTTTGATTTGGAAACAGACTTTGCTGCCCTCTTTTGCAGTTGTTATGAAAACGTGTTTGTTCTCGCACACAGGAAAGCTATACTGTAAGTTACAGTGTTGATCCTAAAGTTCACCATCAACAGATACAGAGCATGGCATCTTGAAAGTGGCTATTTCCCTCTGTTATTGCAAGTATCTTAGACATGACTGAGGGAAACTTGTTTTACTCCTCTTCCTCCTCTTCTGAAGAGTGCTGAGCACACAGCAGGATGGGCTGTACGCTATTCTCCAACTGAGGCAGCAGCTTGTCCAAGTGCCCTGCAGAGCAATTGGACTCTAGGCTTTTTTCAAGCTCCTCCCAAACAAACTCTTATCAGGTTTACTGCAGTTCTTCCAACAAATCCAATAAATTATTCTGGGTGTAGTTTCATTTTGAGATGCTATGCTGGTGCCTCACAAAGAAGCAGGAATTGGGAGGGAATGAAAGAAACTTAACACTTGACACACATGTATGCACATGCATGTATGTATGCGCGTAGTTTCACATTATTTCACCACGGATCTGAAAGTGCTTTACATGTGTTAACTGATCGTAACACAAAAATGTCCTTTCCTTATTAAAAAAAAAAAAAAAAAAAGAGTATTATTCTGACAACAAAATCATAGACAGAATGCAATCTTCCCTGGGGCATTCAGGCAAATCCTTTAGCCTTCCTGAGTCCCCTTTTAGTGTGAAAGGAAAGCAGAGGTTTTTAATAGAAGGGTTGTCCAGTAGACCGAACCTGAGCAAGAAAAAGAGGGCTTACTATTCCTCACTTGAGAAGCTCATCTGCTGTAAGCAAATATACCTCTGGAAGCAGCTACTGGCTTTGATCACTCCTGAAGTACAACAGTATTTAAGGAAAAGCTGATCTTGTTTTAATCACTGGTTCTTCAGCTCATCTTTGTAATTAAAAGGAAAGCTTGCCTTGACAGAGCTCAGGTGGAATGCATTGGAAACATATGATTAAATGGTTAGCCTATGTTTAGCATTTCACCTCCAGAAAGCAAAACAATTTTTGAGTGCAAGAGATATTTGAAAGACCAAATTAATTTACAATTGCCTATGTAATTAGAGGAGATAAAGGAAGAAATCATAGTGAATTAAAGTCACTTGAGATTCTGCTGTTACTTTCAGTTGGGATAGACTTTCAACATTTTATTTGTCAAAAGGAGTCTCTACAGATTTAGTTTTGCATTCATGATGAGTTGAGTTGCAGGGAAGTTTACTGATAAGAAAAACAAATACAGATTGGGTGTGTTATCTTATGCCATGGCCATCTGATCAGCCTGAACTAGAAGCTCCTCCCTGCCATGTTGTACATCCTACTGCTTGGTAACTTCAGACAAATGTTTTTAACAGGGTTCTGCTGATGATTATACTTTCCGCAATATGTTGTAAATCTCTGGAAGTGGAGGAGGATGTTTTCCTGGAGAGAAGAAACTTGTTTATCCTTTTAAATAAAACTGTTCTCTAGTAACTATGTCAGTTTGGCTGCTGGCAAGCAGACCTCCACAAAATTATGTGTTAGGAAGGTTTTAATCTGGATGTCCGCAGCTAGAGAATTGCAGTCAATGGCTCCAAATCCAAATGGAGGCCAGTAGCAAGTGGTATCCCTCAGAGGTCTGTCTTGGAATCAGGGCTCTTCAACATCTTTATCAACAACCTTGACAGTGAGATCGAGTGTACCCTGAGCATGTTTGCTGATGACATCAAGATGAGTAATGCAGCTGATATAAGAGAAGGCAGGGATGCCATTCAAAGGGACCTGGAAAAGCTTGAAAAATGGGCCCTTGAGAACATAATGAGGCTCCCCAAGGCCTAGTGTGAAGTGTTGCACTTGGGTTGGGGCAATTCCAGGTATGTGTACAGACTGGGAGAACTCATTGAGAGCACCTGACAGAGAAGGACTATTGTGAGTCAATAGTGCACACTTGCAGCCTGGAAGGTCAACAGCATCCTGATCTGCATCAAATGTGGGATGGCCAGCAAGAAGAGGGAGGTGATTGTCCCCATCTACTCTGCACTCACGAAGACCCATCTGTAGTACTGCCTCCAGTTCCGGAACCCATAGTACAAGAAGGATTTAGAGCAAGTCTAGAGGAGGCTCATGAAGATGATTAAAGGGCTGGAGCACCTCTCCTACAAAGAAAGGCTAAGGGAGCTGGGCTTGTTTGGCATGGAGAAGGCTCCAGGGAGACCTGACAGCAACCTTCCAATGCTTAAAGAGAGCTTATAAACAAGTGGGAAACTGACCTTTCATATGATCTGATAGTGAGTGGACAAGGGAGAATGTTTTTAAACTAGAAGAGAGAAGATTTAGGTTGGATGTCAGGAGGAAATTCTTTACTCGGGGAATGGTGAGGCATTGGAACATGTTGCCCAGATAAATTGTGGATGCCCTGTTCCTGGAGGTGTTCAAAGCCAGGTAGGGTGAAGCTCTGGGCAACATGAGGTAGAGAGTGGCAACCCTGCCCATGGCAGGAAGGATGGAACTAGATGTTCTTTAATGTCCTCTTCAAGCCCAAACCATTCTGTGATTCTTTGATTCTATTCTACCTGTGTTTTTCACCACACAGTCCACATCTAATTTACATAAAGATGTGGTCCAGGGAGTACTTTCACCCACACTACTGTTATTATCATAGGATACCTACTATTTGCATCTCTGATTCATTGCTTATTCCCTCACTGTCCCAAGAAATGTTTATCTTTGTAGGGATTTAGCAATAGCAATGGGATAAGTTACTGCATGAACAGACAAGGCTGTCTTCATTGTACTGTGCACTGGGCAGCCAATAATGTTAAGAGTTCCCAGAGGTTCCTCCAGTTCATTCAGCCAATACTTTCCGATATTCTCACCATCTTCAAATTTCATTCTAGGTTAAATAAAATTTAATTTGTGCCATTTTAGAAGTGCAAATGCACAGAGAACTTGATATAAAGCCATTTTCAGCCCTATTTTTTGAAATGATGGTGAATAAATTCTTCTCTCACACTTGCTTGTGTTTCTAACACTAGTCTCAGAGAATCATCAGGAAAAATGCCATTTCCTAAACTGGACTTCATAATCTACACTACAAGATATGACTAATAGAATGGATTCTCTGGAATCTGTCAGGTACTTGAGTCTGGAATATTTTGCTTCCCAGCAAAAAGGAATAAAGCATGCAGCCTCATTTCTTACCTGTAGAAAATTATGGCTGGACCATGATAATGGTTTCCCATGGAAAGTCATTGGTAGGAAATGAAATTCTAGATTTTTTCAAACTCATTTTCAAAATTCTGCTAAGTCAGAGTAGAAAGCGTTATTAAGAACAAGCCCCCTGAACAATCAGTTTAGACATTAGATATACCACTTGATGTCTCCAAAGAGATCCAGAGAGTTTTAAAAGTTTCTGTATCTCAGATATTCTGGACCAGAGGCTGAGGCTTCTAGATTTCAGGGGAGAGATGAGGTGAGCAGGAGACAGACCAGATGATATCTGGGTTTAAACTCTAATGTAGATTAAGATTTCAAACTTGTGAAAACGTTTTTCCTATATGGGTGCTTGATTTCAAACTTTGATGTTAGTCTGGCAATTTCTTTTAAGGACAAACATCTTGATAGAGAACCACTTAATTCCATGTATTTCCATTTACAGAAGAGCTGAATGAAGCACAAATTGTTCCAGGAGTGCCTGACTCACAGTAAACAGCAGCCAGTTTTTGGTGAGGGAAGCAGCCATGAGACTATGGCCTGGAAAGTGAGGAAGAGAAACTCTAATGGCGTGGAAACGTGTGGCCTGGAAAGAAACATTGCCCACAAAAGGAGCAGAAACATCTTCACTCCTAGCACCCCACTGAGTCTCCAAAAAGAATTCTTCTTTTCACTGTGTTCATCCTGCATCACTGGCACTCTCATGAAGTCGTGAATTTACAGCCAGGTTCCTCAAAAGGAAATTAACATACTGGAAAGAAATTAACATACTGGACTGTTTTGAGAGGTAAAGTAGTGGGTGCGTACCTGAAAATGAATGAAGCAACACAGAGAATGTACATGTTTTATACTCTGTAAACCATGGCTCAGACTGTGTGTTGAATAGTTCTGAATGATGAATTAGTCTGTTGTTATTAGATTGATGTTTATTACCTGGTGAAACCTCTACAGCTATTAATTGCATAAAAACACATATGAAACCTGCTGATTGGCAGGAAACAAATAACTCAGTCTTTTCTTTTGATCATATTGCTGCCATATGTTCTTCACCAGGCATTTAGCCTTCCTTGTAATAATGGTTTCTGTTTCTGTGACATTGTGTGACAGTTATATTACTGTTCATTGCTCAAAGACTGACATAGTACTGTACACAAATCTACTCCCTAAGTGATAAAATACCACTTTTTTTGCATATTAGGCATGAAAATCCAAGCTTCCCAGTGCAAAATATTAAGAAAGTTGTTTTGATGCCTGCAGTTCCTTGGCAACTTTCATTTTAAAACTTCTATATCTAGAACATCACGTTTTATTGATTAGTAAAATGAATCTCAGTGATTCAGAGCAAGACAGACGAGCAAGTCCAAATGCCACCTCTTTTCAGAATGCCTGTTTGCAGAGGTCACCTTGCTGAAATATCTCCTGAGCCATTTGAGTATAAGATGGCAGCTTACACCTCATTGATCACACGCTTATAGGGTAAATATTGGACATCAGTGATCAAATAAAATATTGAAAATGGGGAGAATCTGTGAGTCCTTCATCCATGGCTAGTGAAGTGAGCAGCTCAGCCGTCTCTGTTCCAGTATAACAATAATCCCTCTCACAACTTCTCAGATTGTGAATGGAGTTTAAAATGCAGCTGCCTGTCAGGGGAAAGTAAGAGAGGAAGGCAGGGAAATGGACAGGAATAGGAGGAAAAGAATAATAACAATGCAGTGCTTTGAAAAGGTAGGCTTGACTCCAGCTTAATATCAAAAACCTCTGAGCTGCATGGTAACTTAGCAGCTGAGAGGTTTTCATAATGATATTGTGCACTGTGCTGCAGTGGCTTCTACCACTGCGACTGAGCCACTCTGCAGAAGACTCTGGGGAATTACCTTGGTATTTAATTTGTGTTATGAAAACAGTGAGTTTGACTGCAGCAGGAATAGTTTCTTCCCAAACAGTTACCAGAATCCTATTGTTGTTCTCCTTCTTGTTGACCTTTTTGCTGGTTTTGCGATTGTAATAATGATTTTCCCGTCTTTGCTATCTTGAATTTGTTTGATTTATATTGTGCCAGGAATTCAGAAGGGGAAAAAGCAACCCATCCCAAGCAAAATGTTCTGCTCAATGATGGATTTTTAGTAATTTTTTTTTTGAATGGAATTGTGACAGGAAATGCAAAGTTTTCCTTTCTTTAAGCATTTTAATTACATATGGCCATTACACACAAATATACGGGTCCGTTTTCAGACATTTCTGCTGCTAGCACACAAGCTGTTTAATTTTTTTTTTAGTTAAATTAAAAGCAAATATTAACTTCTTTTAGAGTAGAAAGGCTACTAAAAAAATCTCATAATGCTATTTGCATCCAGAAAATTACTGAGATCAATAGCTTCCTTACATAGTTTTATTCTCTGATGGTATATGCTGGGCTTTCTACTCTAACTGTCTTTCACATAAAATTCCTAAGTGAAGAGAAAAGCCCTACCAGTGTGCTTTGGATAGCTATAGATAATTCCTCAGAATCCTGTTTGCTGCATCTCTGTGTGCAACCTCTCCTTGACCTCCCATGAAGGTAAGGATCATGTTAAGTCTAGTTTAGGCCACGCTCTACCAGCATATGTCGAAGCAGACAACGGCATAACAAAATCATTTCCTATTCAATTCTCCTGTGCCTTCTGAGACCCAGGCTGTAATTTCTCAAAGTGTCCAAGATGGTGACAATAGTAGGAAGGTGTTATGTTGCCTAGCACAGAAAATGCATTGTAAAATTATTTGGCTATTAAATATGTTGGATGGGCAGCTGGATCATCTTCCCTTTGCCCTCTGCTAAGGGCCCAAGACACTAGCACAAGAGAGTGTGTAATTGTGTCTCCATCTCAGATCAGCCCATGTCCCCCATTATATTGTAACATGTCTTGCATTATATCCACTATACAAGTACTAAACTAAAAATTAGTGAAAGCAAATGTCTGCTAAGTTAGATACAGATGACTGAATGTATGATGTTGCGTAGAAGACCAAGTCACTAAAGAATATAAAATGATTTTTACATTTTCTACCTAAACATTCTTTATTGTAGGTTGCTTACTATATCTGAGGTAATATTTGCTTTTAAAACTATGCACCATTACGATAAGACAACATAGTCATTATGACAGTAAATGCAGTGCTTTTACAGTATGCTGATTCTGTTCTTGCACATTACTTTTTGTTTACTACTTCTGGCAGTGTTTAAAAAACAATCCAAATCAATACCTTTTTGTATGTGTGTGTATCATTTGTAGATGAAGCTTATCTATGCTTTGCAAAGCTTACATTTTAATTGATATTTCTTATCTGTGAGGACAAATTTCTACAATTAGAGCAGTGTGCCTTGAGCTATTTGTGAATGTCCTATTGGGAGATAATTATTATAATTATTATATTTATTATTGTTAGAATGCTGTTAAAAGCGTTCAATCCACTTAAAAGACAGAAAAAAATACCTCTGCATCTTATACCTACTTCTCCCAAGACAGTTTGCAATCTACAGACACAAAAACATCTGGAAACATCTTTAAAAGTGTGCAGAAGCTGGAAGGTCAAAGTGGCTTTCATGGACTTAAGAAAATACGAACATAGTCTTGAACACATTTTATTAGGACCTAGATGTCCAAACTATGGAACTATGCTGTCTACTGTGTATATTTTGTTCTTAAATTACAGTAATATAAGTGAAATAAGGTAATCATGAGTTGCTAGTTTGACACCAACTTTTCCAGCAATGGTGTCATTTTGACACCTTCTATGAAGGTCGGAGGTGTTCTTTAAGCTTATTTCTTGTACTTTCAATGCAGAGGTCAAACAGAGAGTTCATGAGTTTTTAATCCTTGTGTCTACCAATAAGCCTATCTTGTATGATGAAGATAGACTTCTATGTGTCCCACCAGACTTTTTATTATTTTGTTACCAAAGATACAACCAGTTCACAATAGACTTTTCTTTTTCTTTTTTCTTTTTTTGTTGTTGTTGTTGTTGTTTTGTTTTGTTTTTGCATTAGGTTATTTGCATGGATATTTGTAGTAACAGATTTTAGCACAAGGTTGAGGGGAAGCACAAGGAAAGCAAGATGCTGCAGATGAACAAAAGAGAAGAAGCTCAACATGAATAGCCCACAGAGCCTCATTTGTTATTTTGCTCCATTTTTCTTGGCAGCACCAGCTAATACTTGTCCTCACAGCGCAGATGGAAATGACTCAATAAATCTCCACCTGGGGAGTATCAAAACCTAGACAGAGTTGAAATATTACTGAAACAATGTGAGATAGATAGATAGACATACATAATATAAAATCAGGAGAATGAATCCAGTGCTGTAACAGAGCTAGAATGCCCGTATTTCTTCCTGTCCTTTGGCCTCCCCTGGGTTGCTTTTAGCTCACGTAGAGCATATGTGTTTGCATGTTTCAGACTCTTGAAATTTAAGCTAGTGAACTGAAAAGGGAGATTTGGTTTAGTGAGCCATGACTCATCCTGAGACACAGAAGAAAACACTTTTACCAGTGCTCTGGCCTAGCTCAAAGTCTGTTTCTCAAGGGCGGTCTGACAATCAACAGCTTTGGGAAAACATTTGGATCCCTGCTGCCAGATCAAGACAGGTGGACACTGATCCAACCAGAACTCTTCTGGCAAAGAGCTCCATCCTGCAAGACCGCTGAGGCCTTGAACCTTGATGTGGTAAATGGTAAAACTAAACCAAGCAGCAGCCTTGCTAATGGAGTTTTGGATGCTATCCTCAAGCGGTAGGAAAGGACTCAAAATATTCTGGGAGCAGGTGGCCACTTGGCAGCTGCTGCCAAACAAAATGTTCTCAGGAGTGTGGTAAGGCTTCTGAGAGAGGATTTTCATCTTCACAGAAAGGTTTTAACACTTTGCAGAGGGAGTGTCAGGTGCATGACTGGAGTTTCAGGTCAGTGTTTTCTCCATGTTTGCCTACTGGCACATGGAGAAAGCTACAGCCGCTCAAACACAGAAGGTCTGTTCAAATCCCAGGTGCCACAAGAGAAATCAATCTTGATATAGGATGCTCTGCTGTACATCTGGCTTTTCTGCACAGTGGTGCCAATGTTAAATGAGACTGGGGGAAAGCTGCTTATTTGAGATTGCACAGGTATGGAGGGGAGGCCTGCTCCATACCTGCAGTCCAGCCTCCAGCTGATGCTTTCCTCTTCATGTGCAAGCACACAATTTAGTTGTACAGTTCAGGGCAAGAGTTATCTTTTAGTTCTGTGTTTGTACTGTATCTAACACAGCGAAGCCCTTCTCTTTGACTACAGCTTAGAGACGTCATCACAATACACATAGTAAATAATAATCAGGTCAAAGATAGCACTGAATTAAACCAGAGCAAAACGTCTACTGGAGGCTTAAATGGGTCACAGTGCCAGCTCAGGCAACTGGCTCTCAAAACTGAAAGAGAACATTCCTCTACAGAAAAATAAACACTATTCATTTTCTCTCTAGCTAGATAAAGTGTTGTGTGTTTCCGATAAATCCATATGGTTTGCTTGCTTGCAGAGGAAAGCATGAACAACAATTCCCCAGATATCTTCCTCAGAAGTTGCATTATCAATAAATGCCTGTGATATCAGTTGGGTTCTTTAGCCCACACATCCGGCCAGTATCTTAATTGCAATAACTTCACGTCCCAAGAAGCCAATGCAGTGATATACAATGGACCTGATTCCAACCCCTAACCTCCCAGAGCCCGGAAAGTCTTTCAGCATTCCTGCAAACTTACATAAGAGAGAATGAGCAGATAACATTGTATGCTTGCAGTCAAAAATGCAGAATGCTTGTGCCCTCTTGCAGAAAGGAGTGAAAGAATGGCCCCTTAGGAAGTGCTTCTCAATTAGAAAATGGCCTTGCAGCTGAAGAATTTGGAGTACAAAACACAAGACCCTTGGGATTGCCCAAAATTGTTTTTAACTTTCCAGAATGACTTAATTGCCCTTTTTCTCCTAGTCTACAACAGCCTCAAACCTACTGAATACAGACAAAATGCTGTACACGGTTTTTATCCATATTGAACTAGGCCTCACCAGCAAGACATACGAAGTGGACAGAGGACAGGACTTACTCTTAAATGAAGAGGGAAATTCTCTTTACTTAGAATATTTCTTTTATTTAATTTACCCTTAGAATTGCAAGGTCAGATACAGGTCAGAACTGGGAAGTCAGACCACTCTGACTTTCATCCTTCTGAAGGCAATAGATGACTCCACACATCTCTTGGGAAAGAATCAGCTTCTGCAACGGGAACGTCTGTCTCTGGATATTTAGAAGAGTATCGGTAGCTCTTGAGTGAAAATAATCCAATCAATATAATGTATCTGAATTTTTGAAGGCCGCTTCCTGTGTCCCACAGTGTGGAAGTTGTTAAGAAACTAAATGGCCAAAGGATTGCAGTCAGCAGCAGAGTCCTGCAGGGATCAGTGGGGATCATTCACAATGAAGAGAAAAGAAGTGAGGGAATGGTAAAATCTCCAAGTCTGCAGATAATACTAGGTAGTTTTGCACAGGCAAATGCTATGCCATATTCAGAAGGATCACATGAGTGGACAAAAGGTGGCAGATGAGGTCCAGGTAGGCAAATGAATGGCAGTGTTTCTTTGAAGGTATAGGCTTTTATTGAAAACTTTCTCTTTTGGAGCAATGAGGGAGAGTGCTGCTATACTCAAATAGGCTTTGTTTTGATTATGTTTTCTTCTAAACTACTGTTTAATGTCACTGGATTTCATGGGCATACGAAAGTGAATAAGTGAGATGGCATTGATGTAGTTCAATTAGTAATGAAAGTAGTTAATTAAGTGCACTACTTTAAGCAATTTATATTTGAGACATTCTGAGCAGGGGTCAGGGTGGGAATGGTCTCATGGATTTTGATGAGCTAAGATCTAACAGTTCATGAGTTCGGTGAACAGGAGTACTGTCTTCATGATCTAAGAGGTCACCTTGGCCTTTTCCCTAAGGTTCTGCTCTCTCTTGTCCTCTTTCAGATCCTTTCAGTGCCACTGGAAGGACTACCAGGCATGATATTCTTTCTCAGTGTTTCTGTTGCACTCTTAGGTTATTCTTTGGACAAGTGGGACAAGTAGTACTTTAAAATGTAGTTCCTCAATGCTCACACCATCCCTATGAATAGGAGTCAAACCCAGGGTATGATGCTATCAGAGAAGCTGTGGCACAGAGGCAGCAAAATTCAGGTGTTATTTCAGCTAAAGAAAAAGCTTGTATACACCTTTGATCACTATTTGCCACTATTGTTAGTAAATGGAAGCATTATCAGCTTTACAAGGCTTATCTAAACTCCAGGACAGGACTGTAATGTGTTCTGTGAAAGCTCAGTTAACAGAAAGTGGTGGTAATGCAATCAGATCATATCCTGAAGTCAGATTTTTTAAAAATTCCATGTCCAAACAGTGGATACTTTCCTATTTGTTGTTTAGATTAAGTAGTTACAATGGGTCAGACATATATGAAAAACCTCACGTTTTATCTGGCTTAGTACTGTTATGGTTTGAACCCTGTAAAAAAAAGTTCTTTTTCTTGCCCCTAACGGTTCAAACTCTTATTCAAAGCCATATGAGTGTGTGGAGGCAGGAGTTGGACTCAATCATCCTTGTGCGTCCCTTCCAACTCAGGATATTCTATGGTTCTATGGTTCTCTGAGCAAAGTATTTAGGCCAAATCTATGGATATCAGGCGAGATAGAAGTTTGAATATACCCACTACCTAGCCAATTCCAAGAGTTTGCACAGAGTTAAGAAAAGGCTGAGTGAGTTTCACTGAGTTTTAATTTTGTGCAGTTCTGAAAATTTAAGCAATATTTCTTCTTGTTAAAAAGGAATATACGTCTTCCTGGCACCTATTCTGATCTACCAGGTGTGTGTGGTCTCTTTCCCTTCTGAAGTTGCCCTTTTGTTCTGGCTTTAGCTTTTTTGGGGAAAAAAAAAAAAAATCATCTGGACAGCTTTAGTCTGTTAAATAGTCCACATTACTTCCACGGCTACTCTCCTCACTGACCCTTAACAGTTTAGTAGCTATGAGCTTTAAGAGGCTCAGCCTTAATCTATCATCAAAGGAGCTGGAATGTGGCCTTTTGATTGTGGTTTTCCCTGAATTTTAGAAACCCACCTTTGTCAGATGGTCACCTCTATGCTTTTATCTAGATGCTAACAGTGGTAAAATTAATGCAATTTACACAGGCTTGTCTAATGGCTTTTCTTGCTCCTCGATACTTTGCTCCTCTTCTGACATGAACTCTTGCTGATGTTGTGTTAAACTGGAAACTGCTACCTAAGGGACAAAATGTTCAGAATCCTTGGGCGCACAGTCTACAGAAAATAGGCTGGCCAAGTGCTCTCTGGATCATAAGCAAAGCCTTTTTTAACTGAGGAAAAATGGCATACAAATTATGTGATGAATCAATTATAGTATTATGTCTCTGCACATGGTTTCAGAGACTGCTTTTCTGTAATCTGCACAGATGTCAGGACTGGACCCAAAGAAGCTCGTTACTTAGGGAAAACAGTCATTTTCAGCAAGACATAGGTGTTGATGTTCTCAATGGATTTTTCCCTGTGAAGCAGTGTTCTCCCACGATTTCACACAGGTATCATGTGCTTTTTCTTACTCTTCTTTGGATCTCTTTGGAGCAACTGTGCTCTGAGCAGTAAGTATAGAGGGTAACTGTGGCCATGGTCATGAACCTGCACTGATGTAAAGAATGTGTTCAACTCTGACACCTAAGGAGTTTGAATTGGATTCTTTCCTGGTTCTCCAAAATGTATGTGGGCTCCTCTGCAGCACGTGTGCCTGCTGCATGCAAGACCTCAGTTCCACTGGTAGTATTATTTTTTTTCCTACTATGAGGATAGATACATCTAAAGAAAGGAAAAAATAAAGAGTCAGGAAGGAGAAGTAATCAAACTGTACTAATAGTTTCCCTGTAGTATCTAGATTCATTGGAAGAATTCTAAACCAAGGTGCTAACTATGGGCAATGCGTGGCACTGGGACCACGTTCATGGCTCTTGCTCACACTGATGATGCACATGGGCCTGCTGGCTTCCCTGGCACAAACACCAGTGGCTGATGTTGTGGAAGGCTTTATCAAGATGCTAGGGCCCGTGCTGGGCTTCTGTACATTCAAAAGCCTTGACTTCGTTGTGCGACATTCCTTCATATCCTGTCCTCTCTTGCTGACCCTTTATTCCTTGTTTTCCATGTGACTGACGGCCCTTCAAAACACAAAGCAACAGGATAATGTCGGATGGTGGGAGGAAACATTGTCATCGGTCTGGGATATCATTATTGAAACAGCTTCAAGTTATCAACAGCTTCAAGGGGGGAAAAATGCTGATACTTGTTTTTGCCTTGCATACTATTCCCCATTCATTAATTGGTTTCTTGACTTCCTGACCCACTTTCCTGCAATAATAGTACTATGGAAAATCTAATATTTCTTATCCCAATGCCTGTATCCCTCGGCTGAAGGTTTTCAGTTCTGCTTACTGGCAAACCCTCGTAAGATACTTCTGCCTGAAACTAGACAAGACCTTTCCTTCCTACTGGGTTGGAAATCATGTCCTAATTCTTCCCTCTTACTCACTTTTCTATTTCTTCACTACAGCTGCTAGGAAAGCTAAAATGTAATTCCTCCAGAATTACATTAATCTGTTGAACTATTAATTAGGGATCGTTGGGGTGAGAAAGAGAGTGGCAGGTCTCCTTTCTCTGGAGCCATTGTGCTAATTACCTGAGTAGCACATCACCAAAAGAGGTTTGACTGTAATGATTAGCGTCTCAAAGCCTGCCACTTATAATCACAGAGCTTTGCAAACATTTGTTAATTACTTTCTCAGAAGCCTGGTTTCTTTAATTTCGCTATTCTAACTTGGTTCCACAAGAGCCACTGTTTTTAGTAAGGTAATTACTAGCTTCACATCAGCATTGTATAAACTGATGTACAAAGCGATTACATTAGGTCACTGCCCAATTAAACACTACATATGCAGCGGGGAGAGGGCTGCATCTGACTCCCTCAGTTCTATTTTGACAACTAGGATAATCTCACTTTTTAATCCTGTAAGTTCATGTAGGGTCTTCCCTGATGCTTCACTATAACAAAAGTGAGAGAGAAGAGGTAGGTGGACAAAAAAAAATCTCTTCGTCTTTCCTCTGCCCCAAAGCAAAAGCAGAATGCTAACCAACGACAAATTTCTCATCAAGTAGGTGTTAGGAGCTGAGCTGCCATGGAAGCTGAGTTAGCTGTAGATGTTGCCAAGACTATAAAGCATAAGCAGTTGTGAATAGCTCTGATACTGAGGAAAAACTATCTGCAGAGGCACGTAGTAGTGGAAAGCTCACCCCAGAGCAGGGATCTTCACCATGAGGTAAATGGAGTGGTAAAAATGAGTGTTAAAATCGCCACAGTAGTCTGCTAGGGAACTACACAGGTGAACTATTTGTAATTTATAAGCTTGGTACACTTTGAAGATTAGATAATCCACCTAGCATAACCTGTGGCAGATAACACAGGCCACGGGTAGACATGGCCTGGGGCCAGCAACCAGTGGTGCAGTTTCACATTTGGCTTTGAGCAGTACAAGGCCACCATGCTCCTGCTTGCTCTCTCCTGTCAGCAAATCTGTGCCTCTCTTCTCATGTGCTTTGCTTTGCACCAGCTCTAGTGGTTGTGAGGCTAACTTAAAAGTACTGAAAGAAGTTTTGTTTTCAGTTGGATCTATAATCTCAGTGTTTGAAACAATGCAAGCAATGAAGTGGGGTGACACAGCCAGAGGCTGAGAAGGCTGTCCATGGCTTGAGTGCATGAAACCATCTGGTTACAATTGGGATCATCTAAAACATCTCTATCTCAGTTCTCAGCTAGTCCTGAATCAGAAATGTTGACGTTAGGAAACTCCCATCATTGCCATATTTCATTAACATTTTCAGGAACACAGGACTGCCTTCAACTACATCACCGGAATAGACTATTCTTCATCAGAAAAAGGATTTTTTTACTTTATTTTTTCTGTTGGTCACATTGGAAAATGTTGCAGAAATCTACAAGATATGCACAAGCTTCTAGTCATATGATGTGAGGATAGTAGAGAGGGATGGCTTAAAAGACAAAATGACAGTTGCACACCTAATCCTCCTGTGTAGTTACTGATATTCTATGAAAATCATAGGGCTAGCTAGCATTTAAGACTGAGAAGTTTTTGTCATTGGACTGTTGTCAGTGTCAGCAAGGTCAGTGTTTGAATAACTGCAGCACGCAGTAAGTTAAAAACAAGGGTCAAATTCCAATGATTGATGGGTACAGTTCAAATTGTGAGGGCGAGGAAGAGAGTTATTTGCTAAGGTGTGATTTATGTATTTGAAGATCATAAAAAGGAAACAATATGGAAGTAACATTTTTTTCATTTTTTTAAAGCCCTTTACACAATAATCAGTCTTGTGTTTTATTTCTCAAAGGTAAAAACAGGTTCTCTGCTGGCTAAGATTATATAAAGCAGTATGAGTGGGCAAAACTGACTGAGTAGGAGTTAGCATTTGGGTAGTTCTAAACCACCTAGTGAAAGGCAGAGCTAAAATACAGCAGAATTCACTGAAAAGTTGATTGTGCTTCTTTCAGCAATGCATTTACAATCATTCACACGTATGCAGACCATTTCCTGGATATATGTGAAGTAGTGCGTAAGTCCAGTTGAAACCAGTGGAAAAAATTACTTCTGATTGTCAGTTATGCTACTGAAAAAATCCCTTCTCCTTCAAAAGTTTAGCTCTATTCCCATTTTAATGTTTCTTTTACTGAAACCTTTCTGGATGTTGACTTCTTTCTTTTTAATGCTGGGTTTTGTTCTTATCTTTTACTACTACTTCAAACTGTTTCATGGACTTTTTCCCCTCTGTTCTCCTGTGAAAGGCTACTTCCTCTTTTGGGTCTCCCCAGAGCCATCAACATTTCTGTGCTCTGGGTGCTGTGCAGCCTTGTGGATCTTGAATCCCAGAAGCGCATGCTTCTGTCTCCTGCGGGAGTTACCAAGGACAAGGCTTGTGGGATAGGGCCCTTGGGTTGCAAAGACAGCAGTGATGTCCCCTCTGGGGTCGGTGCTGTCTCTGAGGACTCATTTTCTCAGAGGAAGGTTTGTACCCAAAGACAAAGTCTGGCATTTTCCTCATTGCTCAGACTGTGTTGGGACATGTTGCCTCCACCTCTAAGCCTATACACGATACCTTTTGCTCTGTCCCGTCTTTGAGCTCATAGATTTGTGCATATTGGGTGTAATCTTGGCCTTTATGTTTTGTGATCTAACAGTGATGATAATGAACAAGATGTTGAAGGCAATGAATTGGTCAAAGGCCTCAAAGACAAATATAATGCTAATACAGAACACAAATTTGTTAGCCTCTTAGATTTACAAGCTGGATGGGAGCAGAGAGCTTAGCTTGCAAAATGCTACATGAGAGCTGAAACCATTATAATGGTAGAAAAGCTAGCTGGAAAGCACTGGAAGAGCAGCCAAGAAGACTGCATGAGTATGCTGAAATAGAGAGTGAGTTGGCCAGGAGCTCTTGGAAAGATTTAGGCTGAGGGGCGATGACATGATGATAGTAATATAAATAAGTGAAAGGAAATTGCATGAAAGAAAGGAAGAAGGTTATCTGGATTATCAAGAAAGTGGTTGAACAGAGTTTGGTCTAAAATTAAAAATGGAAAAAGAATCAGGCTAGACATTAGGAAAAAAAATCGTAAACTTGAGCGTGACTGGAATAAACTGTCAGACTGACATGGGTGGGTGAGACTAGATAGGAGGAGACAATAGCAAAAATAAAGTAAGGAAATAATCCTTGTGGTATGAGTGAGTGGAGTGATGGCCCAACTCATGTTTTTCCAGGCTTGGCTGTCTATGAATAGCTGAAGGTAGACAGTGAAGTCTGTGCACTTGTCAGTGGTGGCTGGCTGTGATGTGCCTCCATACGGTTTTGTAGTGATGCAGCTGTGAGGGCCCAAGTGCTTGCCAGAGGACAGGCTGCAAGACTTACAATGAAATGGAAAAGAGCTACACTATCAGTCGCAGCTGTGGCTCTCAAAATCTTCCAGGCTTTGGGAGCAACTGTAGCTGGAGAGGTTGCTTTGGATGTTGAAATGTCCAACTTTGTTTTTCAGTAGGTCTGTTGCAGCTTCATCATTTGCATGCCTGCTGTCTCTAAGCAAATCCCTTCACCTCATTCCATCTCCAGTGTAGCAATGCAGACCCCAGCAGATGTTACTGATAGGAGAGCTGTAGTCTCCTTTGTAAATTTCAAACACAAATCAGTTCAGTGACTACTTGTTTTATTTTATATTCCCCTTGGTGGGATGTGGAAAGAATGGCGTGAAAAATGCAGGGAATGAAAGGTGTGAATTTGCTATGGTGCTTTTTTTTTTGTTTACCCATGATGTCGGGGTTTGGGAATTGCTTCTTTGTTTTTCCTGAAATTTGTGTTAATGTAACCTTGTCTCTTTCAGAAGAAAGACGCTGAAGAAAAACATCCATTAGAAGACCTTTTGGTGCTTTCTTTCTCTGCGAGAATTTTTTGTTTAATTTTGTAATGATAGGTTCATACCAAGCTAAAATGAACCTTCAGAGGAAGCAACCCTAAATGTGCCTTCAGTTCCATTCTCTCACACCAGACAGAAACAGAGAAAGCTTGAAATTCTCCTTGCAAAGAGAAGGGGTCTGCATTTCTAACCTAACGAGTCATTTTTCCCGTATTTGGTGTTCAGTTAAGTTCCTAAGAGAGTTGCAGTTACGTGCCGGAGACATACCAAAAGGGAAGAAGCAAAATTTTGAAGTATTGCCAAATACATTGTTACGCACCAACGTGCTCTCTGCACGCCCTTTGGGTAGTGGTTGTTGGTATGCAAATACTCAGGTAGCAGTCATCCTAAATTTACATGCCTTTTTACAGGGGAAATGCTGATCCTGTTCCCCATTAAAGGCACTGGGAGCTCTGCTGCTGATTTACTGTTCAGAACAAACACTGCAGATTTAGAGGAATCCTTCAGAAGATCAGAGAAAACTGAGGGCAGGCTCCATACCCTGAGAAGGAAATAGGTTGGAAAGGTGGGAACTATTTCTTAACATCAGAAAGTAAAAAGACTGAATGTAATGACACTGGGCCAAATGTTTCTGTTTCTGGGTGGCAAGAGAGGGAAGAAATGATGCAGACTTCAGGGAAGGGGAGGCAAAACATATTTTCCAAACTTTCTGCAAATGGGGAATTCCACAAAAGAAAAAAAAAATGGAACAGAAACATTGTTCAGGAAAACTTTAAATCTCATTGTGGAGGATATCTAAGCTTCAGGACATCAGGGCCTCTTGTTTCCTACCTGTGACCAACCCAACAATGACTTGCCCTGGAGTGGGGATGTCAGCAGCAATCTGCTCCCCATTACCACATCAGGTAGCTCAGCAGGAAACCACTTCAGGACCCATCTTACATGTGCTTTATCAGAAGATTGTCAAACAGACACATTTCCTAAAGACACTGTAATTCTGAAATGTCCTTTTCTAATCTGTTTCACTGGAAATTCCTGAAGTGCCCTAACTACTATCCAAGGATGCAAAAGAAACTGAAAGGTAGCAAAACTGATGGAACTGGGGCTGTTCAGTCTGGGGAAAAGGAGGTGGAGGGGAGACCTTACTGCTCTCTTCCAATATCTGAAAGGTGCTTACAGCGAGAGCGGGGCTGGTCTCTTCTCACTGGTGACAGGTGACAGGACGAGGGGAAATGGCCTCAAGTTGTGCCAGGGTAGGTTTAGGTTGGATATCAGGAAAAGCTTCTTTACAGAAAGGGTGGTTAAGCACTGGAATAGGCTCCCCATGGAGGTGGTTGAGTCACCATCCCTGAATGTGTTTAAAAACCATTTGGATGTGGTGCTCAGGGACATGATTTAGTGGAGGGCTGTTAGTTTAGGGTAGTATGGCTAGGTCATGGATGGACTCAATGATCTTTAAGGTCTTTTCCAACCTGAGTGATTCTATGATTCTAAATAAGCTGAGGATTATTTTGAACTGTTTTCACTGTGCAGTATAATTCAGATACGCAACTCATTAGGCCATGCTGTCTCTCAGGCCAGGCATTTAGCAAGATTTGGAAAGAGCTGGGAATGTATGTCGACGTGCTTATTTGCAGTAGTGTTAAGTAATGCTACAAAAGTAGGTTTGGGAGAGGTTGTGAGAACTATTAAATCAGGACGTAAACTTGTGCCCTGTCTGCTACAGTTTAGGATAAGACCTTCATTGATCTCTCTTGCTATAATGGGCTGAAATGTATTACCTATAGATGTGTATTGTAGAGGTTTTTCCTTGTGATTCCCCTGTATGAACAACCAATGAGTTTCAGTTCTAGTCAATATCAGAGTGATAGTGCTCATTCACTTGTTTGTATTTCTCATCCTGGTTGGATGGGAGAGGCTTATATAACAAGATCTCCTATTAAATATCAAGACTCATCTTTGATGCACTAAAGATGTTTAATTTGAGAGATTATTTGCTTGATGATCTAAGTTGCCATAACTGCCATTGGAAACATAGAGGAAAAGAGGTTTTTTCACTTTGGAGGGGCTTGGGCCTATGTTGTTGAGACAAAGGAGGTTTGGAGGTGAGGAACGGGCAGCAAAAGTTTCTGGGGTGTCAAGTCTGCACAGGGCCATGCAGGTACAATATCCTCCAGGAAGGGAGGGTATTTTATAGGAGGAACTGGATATCTGGCAAATGACATTTCAAATTCCTGAACTGCAAAGTCATGGCCAAGTTTACAATGACAGACTTTTTTGCCTCACTAATTTTGTCAGGTGGGTTAAGGTCAGCATTTCTGGCATACAAAATCACCTTTTGGGCATGATTCACCTCACTTAATTTTAGTCACTTAAAACTAAGTCTAGTGATTGAGAGCCCCTATATCCTCAGCACATGGAGAAAAGCCTGTCTAGAGGATGATTCATCTCTCTTGTCTCTGATATCTGTCACAGAACAGGTTGAACCATTCTCAGAAGAGCTTGTCTCTTTCCACTTCCTTGAGCAGGAGTCCAGACACACCAGGTCATGCTAGATGTGTAATGCTCAAACATCTCAAGTGAAATGAGATAAATCTTCTTCCTTGGGTAGCTGTTCTCATAGCAGAAATAGCAAAAAGCACTAATAAACTTTATTATTATTTAATCACCTCATGCTCACTGATATGGTCAACACAATGTGAATTGTATGAGTACCAGCAACGAGGAGGCTGCCTTCAGAGCTATGTCAGTAAGGTCCCACAGCTACATTCCTGTCCCTTTCAGCTCTTAAGACTTTAATTTCTGTCAAATTCTCTTCTACTTTTTCTCAGGAGGTAAGTAACTTCACAAGGAGCTGAGAAAAAATGTAAGAAGATAGGAGCATATCAGCTCTGGTGTGCACCAAAGCTTGCTTGTTTATTGGTCTAATGAAAGATACTAGCTTTGCCTACTTCCTTTTCTCTTAGCATCAAGGCAGCCACAAAACTAACCTTACCTTGCCCTTAGCTGATATCTGATGAAGAACATATGCTAAGCCTGTAGTGAGATAAACTTGTGCTTTTAAAACATACACTTGTCTATTGATACCTCAAGCAGGAAGAATTGCTCGCGTCTTGTAAAATCAGAACATACGTAAGCATCTCCTGGTGATGAGATGCTCTCATCTGCAAATGGCAACACTTGTGGCTTCTTCATGTAAGAGCTCGAGAGGTTACGTATTTATGAAAGAGGGATCTTCTGTGTTTTATCCATAAAAGCAAATAGACTTCTGTAAGTCTGTATGTTTCCCTGACAATAAAATCGTTGGAAGCAGAAATGAATGACAAAAAAAAAAAAACCGTACATGGGACAGACAGCGTTACTCATGCAATGACTCTGTTTCTTAGAGGAAGAAAACAAATCCCGCAGAAAACCTCAGAGGAGAAGCACGTGGGGAATTTCTGTGCTTCGCAAATCTCTCATTCTGAGTGCGTAACAGCGCTTGCCATCTGGGAGACTTCTTGCACAGCGACACTTTGGTAGCTGCTTATTGTCCTTCTAGGGAAATATACAGTAAGTCATGCAAATAGAGGCGGCGTGGAGACTTCCGTCTCCCACTGGCAAGGAATGTGGGTGTGGATCACACCAGGCTCCAGCCCAGCCCCTCTGGGGCACTGCTGTTGCATGGCCTGAGAACAATAACCATGGGGAAGTGTGAATAGATCTTTGTGATGGAGGTGGAGAGGAGAAAAAAATACCATCCCAGTGCATCTCATAGTGCTATTTCTGGAGGCCAATGGAATGTGCATATGTTAACATGCTGCTTTTGCTCACCTGTCCAGGATGCTCTCAGAAGTGGGTGGCTGATGTTACAGCATGGGAGGTGCAGTGGCCTTGGTTTCCCCTAAGGATGATTTGTCCTTGGATGGGCTGCCAGTTCTCTCTGTCACAAGCTGTGGCTTCTCACAGCTGCCAAAGAGGGGAGCTCTGCAAGCACTGCCTCTTAGGATGTACCTGGTGGAGAAACAGAGAAAGCAGCAGCAGCAGAAGCTCAACAGCATCCTGAACTAGCTATGTACTTGTTTACCACCATCTGCTTTGCTAGCCAACTCTCTTGGTCTTCACACATATCAAAGTAATTAAGTGCTGCAGCTCATTTTCATGTTGTGAGGAGCTGATGTGTACGTATCCCACCCACGTTGAGGAGAACGTGTATTCCCTGTGCTGTGGTTTGGAGCAAGCAGCTCCTGCTAAAGCTTCTTGTGTAACACCACCTCCTTGCTGGCTATTTCTTATTCCAGACTGGCTGCTTGCTTAAAAGACATCTTAAAAAAAATCATTGCTGGGAAGCCCTTAAAGAAGGCTGCAATAACCCATCCTTTGGCACCTCCAATACAAGAGCAATGCTATACTTCTGGCACAGCCTTCAGCATGGGCAGCCTTCTCCAATGGCTACGACCATGCCATGTTCACTAGCAGAGGTTATGACCACTCATCACAGCTATTGCAACAAAAACACCAACTGTTTTGGTCGGTGGGATCTTATCGCCAGCAGTAACAAAGGAGGGAAATGTAGGTAGCCAGAAAGGACCCACGGGTGCAGCGGTCAGGCAGTGATGCTAATCAGTATTGTAAGAGTGGATTGCCTGCCCATTGGCCCTCCCAGCCCTGCTAAGTAGCAGATGCCAGTGGCGGGTTTGATGTTTTTGGACATTTTCTGCTGCTGATTGCAGCATCCATTGCTGATGTTACATCCTCTCAAAACTCAGGACAGTTATTTAGCCGCCATTATCTGGAAGATAACAGTTGCTTGTAAGCACTTGTGTCTGAAAGTAGTTGACATTTGACAAATGTCTCTCAGCTACTACAAACAAATAAATATTGCTTTTCTTCTTTGCTCTGATTCCCCAGAAGTAAATACACTGGAAGTAAGCAAGCTGTGATTGCCTTTAGCTCTGGTTCCGTGCTTCTCACCCCAGCAAATGCAGTGTGAGTAAAGCCATTTGCTAGTGTAGATCTTCTGTACTAACAGTTCTTTGTGTAATCCACAACAAGCTGTGTCAGGTATGATTTTTAGGCCTCTTGTTAGTGTATCTGTATTTAAAACAATAAAATTACATGATACAGAGGCTTGCTGTAGATAGCTTGACAAACTACATTTAAAGGAAGAAGTCATTGAAAGAAACAGACTGGACTAGAGACAGCTGATGATCTGCTACTTGGCTGTTGTAAGGCTGTAAATACAGGATAAGTAGTGACAGCTCACAGCATCATGGGATCAGCACATCCTCTTGTATGATAAGCCTCTGGCTGGTTGGTTAGTTTTGGACAAGGAGAACTATTATCCATGCCAAAAATCAGTGTGTTTCACTCATCACATTTAGCTAGTGTTACTGACATAGAAATAGATAGAAAACAGCACTTTCAGTGTGATGGGTTGAGGTGCAAAGTTTGGGAAAAGTATGTGAGAGGTATTTCTGGGACATAGCATAGGTGCCATTGACTGCTTTTTGTACCAGGGACTTCCTGAGTCATTTTGGCAGAAGCAGAGCTTGGCTCTGTGTTTTCTCCCAGCTACAGCCTGGACTGAACACCCAAAGCCATCTTCTTGGAGAAAAAGAGACAAGATGGACTAGGCAGAAAGCATGAGGATACAGCATCCAGAATTTCACATTCTTAGAAGAAAAGTCATACATTTCTGCCAGCTCTGTTAGGAATTAGCTTTGCATTCCTGGCTTCACCTCTGTTTTGGAGGTGGTGGGAGCAGAGGCATGGGCAGGGTCACTGAGCTCCCCAGAGGATGCTGTCTGCCCTGGGTTTGGCAAGATCACACTACCCCAGGGCTCCATGGCATGGAAGCTGCCAAGTCATGTATTTCTTTCAGGAACTGGGGCCCCCAACACAAGAAGGAGAAGGAGCTGTTGGAGCGGGTCCAGAGGAGGGCCTCAAAGATGTTCAGAAGGCTTGAGAACCTCCCCTATGAGACAGGTTGAGAGAGTTGGGGTTCTTCAGCCTGGAGAAGAAAAGGCTCTGAGGAGACATTATAGCTGCCTTCCAGTACCTGAAGGGTAGGAAAGCTGGGGAAGAATTTTTGTAAGGGCATGTAGCAACAGGACAAGAGGAAATGGCATTAAATTGGATCAGGTTAGGTTTAGACTAGATATTAGGAATAAATTCTTTACTGTGGCGGCAGTGAGACACAGGAACAGGTTGCCCAGAGAGGTTGTGGATGCTCCCTCCCCGGAGGCATTCAAGACCAGGCTGGATGAGGCTTTGAGCAACCTGGTTTAGAGAGAGGTATCCCTGCCTATAGCAGCAGAGTTGGAACTAGAGGATCTCTAAGGTCCCTTCCAACCTAAACCATTCTATAACTCTATGAACTGCACTCTGCCTTCCTCCATTTCTCAGGCTCTTTGGGGTTCAGTGCTTTGTCTTAGTCTGCTGGATTTACCTGATGTCTTTGCCATCAGTCTGGACTCGACCCTGCCTTATTTTCCCAAGCTTTCCAAACCAGTAACTCGGTAACTGCAGTGAGAGTTCTTAGAGAGTCAGGCAGCAAAACATTGCCCCCAGAACTGTATATTTCAGGCATGCAACCTGCTAACACGCTTCAAAGTGAGTGACTGCCTTTCTCCAGCACTGGCAGCCCAGAATGAAGAAGACATCTTGCCTCAGGGGATGCTTGTGGCTCTGAGTGATGGGCGTCAGTGCAGCAATTAATCTGCCAGCCACTGGGACAGCTGTGCTGGAATTCAGGACAAACACAACAACACCCATTCTCAGTGGGGATGGGCGTTCCATAGGGTACAGCAACCCTTTATTTCTGCTTGTAGTGTCTGCAAAGGGCATGGGTCAAGACCTTGGGCCTGAGGAGAGGTGGCCTAGATCAGTCAAGGGAGATGTAAGCAGCATCAGGAACCATCTGCAAACAGCCGACAGCAGGCTTCCTTTCTCATAAAATATTCAAAATCCACAGGATCGTCACTGATGGCTGGATTAGGGTAGGCATGAGAAGGTAGCCTCGAGCCAAATGAAAGCACAGCTTTCTTTTCTGTTACACAGCCATCTCTGCTTGACTTCACCAATTAAGCCAGCCTATTCTTTTATTTGTTTGTGCATTTTCTTGCTTGTTTGTTTGTTTCAAAAAGGAGAAGGGAAGGTCTTTGTTGTACTCTACAGTTGTAATTTGATTTATCCTGGCTTTTCGTGTGCTGTTGAGACAAGCTGAGTGGAAATTCCAGTTAGATGTTTTCATTTGTTCCCCATTGGCATGCAGGTTACGGGAATAGAGCAGCGGGCCCATTGGCCTACATGTCATTAATCTTCTGGGAACAATGAAGAGAGAGCATTTGAATGTGTCTTGTGTTTTCCGGTAGGCTCTCTCTGAAGGATTTTTCATTTGTGTGGCAAGAATAACAGAATAAGGGGGAAGAACAATAAGAGGAATCTTTGTGAAGAGAGCGCATGCATCTGTGGGTGCCCATGAGCCTTGATAGATGAGGCCTGCATCCGAATACCAGGAACAAAAGCCAAGGTGGCAGAGGACTCCCCTTCACGGCTTGAGAAGCCCAAAATGTTGATTAGATACAGCTTTTGGCAAGGACCTGTGGATGTACACAACCATGCCTCTCCCTGAAAAATTTCCTGAAGGCATGGCAGAAGACCTTCTGACCCACCCCTGGAGGCTTTCAAGGCTGGGTTGGATGGGATCCTGGGCAGCCTGATCTGGTGGGTGGCAGCCCTGCCCATGGCAAAGGGTTGGAACTGGGTGGGCTTTGAGGTCCCTTCCAACCCAAGCCATTCTATGATTCTAAGGTTGGTGTCTGCCAACAAACGTATTGCTCTCATTGTGGCTGTTGCTGGAGAGCATCCATACCACCTGCAGGTGGAATTTTTTATTCTGCAGCATTCTGATGTTTTTTGTCACCTGTATTCCTTATTCTGTGTCCTCGCTGCTGCTCCCTTGTAACAGGTACCACCTGTCTCTCTCACAAGCTCTGTGCTACGGGGTTGTTGTTTACATAAACAATTACCATACTGAATGCATGGGGAGCTGACTAGGGTTTTCAATGCAAGATGGGCCAGCTTCTGTCTGCAGGCAGGTATATTTTAGCTCATCATTTAGTCTAAGGATTTACAGACCTGCTGCTAAAAAGGGTGTCTGAGGAAACCTCAATATTTTCATTACAGGGCTGGGCAGGCAACAAGAATTCCATTTTGCAAAATATTTCAAGGTGTTGACACTGATGTCAAAGTGGAATGAAACAAAGACTCTCCCAGATGTTTTTGCCAAAAAATAAAAATTTTTTAAAAAAGAAGGCGGGGGTGGAGGGGGATACACATGCACAATAGCCAACAGCTCATGCATGCAGATACTCACTTGAGAAGTGGGCTGTAATCTGGAAGAGGAAGAGTACTCTTACCACCCGGCTACTCGCCATCCTGGGGTGTGCCTCCCTACACTAGAGATACTTCTCTGCACCCAAGCAAAAAATATGTTCTGTATTCCTAACTGAAAAGCAAGCAAAAACAATAGGTCTTCAAGGACAGTTTTGGTTTTAATTTACTGCGCTTTCCAAGGAAACACCCCCTCCCAATTTTTTTTCTTTTATCTTCCCTGCCATCTCCAATTATAGCATTCTTTTTATGTGTTCTCCACTGTGGAACGAATCCAAAGCTAGTGGAATTGCTTATCTTTTTCCAATAGAAACAAAAATAATCAGAATTATTCAATGTATAATAAGAATGTTTTGGTATTCAGCTTCCCAACAAGCTGTGTTTTGCCTTAGAATGTTACGTTTCTGCTAATTCTGCAGTTTATTAGAAATGAACGGCAAGCCAGTGTCCTTGCCTTTCTGGAAAACTGATGTCTAGAAAAATGGGTAAGCTCTAAGGTACAACGAGCAAGTATGCTCCATGGGCAAACACCAAACGGCACTCCCTTTGGGAGAAAGGAGTTGCCGGCAACTGTTTTCAGTGCCCATACAAAGCCTTCTTGTTGTGAAAGCAAACAAGAGATTGTACTTGGTGTCTTGGGGATTTTCTGTCCTCCTGCAGCATGGGGAGGGAGTGTTAACTGGGGTGATAATTTAAAGGTTTTACCAAGGTTCTATTGTGTTTTTCCTAGAGAACTTTGGAAGTGGTCTATAAGACAACACTCAGTGAGCTCTTGTGCTACAGTCTGGGTGCTGTGGCACTGTATTTACTCTAGAGTTAAGAGTAAATATTAGCGATAAAGAGAGAAAAAAAAACAACATCACATGCCTGCGATTTAATTGTGTTATTGAGATTTTCACTGGTAAAGCAATTGAAGGATTAGGCCTTACATACTGAAGCTGCCTATCGGAATTGTGTCTGAAAACTTGTAGTCAGAGGGTAAATGTTGGGAAAATATCAATTCACGTGTCAGTAGGAAAGATGGAAAATATAAGTGTCTTTGAATAAAGCTTGGTAACGTTGTGTATTTTAAGAAAATAGTAATTCATAAATTCTGCAGTTTTAATCATAAATTATGGGACTTCCAATTTATCAGAATTAAAGCACTGCAGCATCAGAAAGAAATTCCATACGTGGAACAGCATACCTGAAAATTAAGAGTGAAAGGGTAAGTGCCTGGAAAAATTGTTAGAACATGTTGAAATGTATCCACAGGAAGACAAGAAAATCCAAGTATCTCTTAAATTCTGTGTAATTTTTAAAGAAAGCAAACTCAAAACCAAGGTTCCAGTATTTCTGTTGAAAACCTTCCCGAGAAAACTGGTAATATTTGGTTGTATCAAGGAAAGAAAGCAACAAATCACCCAATCATGACCATCAAATCCTGCTCAGAAGACAATTTGCAGTTGGAACAGGAAACCTCTTCACCGTAGAATCATAGAATCACCAGGCTAAGAAAAGATCTACAAGATCATCCAGTCCAACCATCCACCTGTCACCAATAGTTCTCACAGCATCTAAGCATTCCTTGAACATCTCCAGGGTTGGTAACTCCACCACCTCCTCCACCCAGCCCATTTCAGTGCATGACCATGAGTATTTCCCTCCATTTTCACCAGTTTCCCTGTGAAAGAGAGAGGTGCCAGAACAGGACTGGCCCAGAGGATGTAATGGTGAAATTCACCAACAGGGGATGTGCAGGGCTTGTCTTACCCAACCAAAACATATAAAGGCAGAAACTGCTGATTACTGGAGGTCTGGTGAAGCTTAGCAGCAACAAGTGTGGCTGACCTGGACACCTCCTGGGCCCCAAATCACTGCTTGCAGTGTTTTTTGCTTTTCTTTATTATCTCTCCTTGGGGGTTAAAACTAATCCAGACACACCTCAGCCTCATGTTCTGTTTTACCTCCAGGTCCAAGTCCTTTCGCAGACAGCTCTGCAGTGAGGATGTGGTTCAAGGCCTCTTGCTGGCACCATAAGCACCCCATTGCTTGGCTTTCTGGGCTCAGGAGTCCCCCTCAGAACATTTGTTCACTCTTCCACCCACCAAATCTTAAGGCAAAGATGGCTGTTCCTCCTCCCATTCCACAGGCAGCCTCATAAGGGCTAAAATTCACCTCTGTAAGCAGCAGCATTTCTCAGATAACAGCACAACCTGACTCACGGTTTCCTTTTGTTCCTCCCTGCCTGTGGCAGCCACCTGTGGCATTTCACCTAGCACTTGGTTTGGAAGGCTTTAGGCAGGGCTCCTTCGTTTGTTGTATGTTTACACCCATAGCACAGAGTGGGAAAACCTGAATCATGGCTGATACTCCTGAACAACACTGCATTACACACACACACACACACACACACACACAAAACAACTGCAACAGAGATGATGATTTGTTGGTACTCAAGCTGTACTCTGCATCAACATCCCCATGCAAGCTTCAGCCATATGCTGATGGGGTTCATCTCCCTATGTGGGGAAGAAGGATATCTGCCTTTGGGAAAGCCCAGTAAATCTCAGTATCTCAGCTCCTCAGAAGCATCCTTGTCCTCCCTTGCAGACTCTGCTGCTGCTTGTGGTGATGGAGGCCACCACATACTGGATGCTACAGAGGCAAAGGGTAGTGTAGTTAAACCCAGAGATATACTAGGAACTAAATGTAATGGTCAAGAAGTTATCCATCCATTCAAAGCTTGGGGAATATACCAGTGCAATATGAGTGTGTACTCTATGTTGTTTTGAATGATCTAGAAAAATATACACGTATATGCTTTGCTTCCCTAATACATTACTGATTTGATATTTTTCTCCCTGTGTGACTGAGATCATGTTTCTCTTGTATCTACAATGCATGAGGAAATAATTTCCTTCCATAAACCCTCTTTGAAACAGAGAATCTTTTATTTCCTTAGTATTATCAGAGGAAGGCAGGATGGTTTAAAAAGAATGCAGCAGCTTGGAAAGAGAAGAATGCTGCTTTTATTTTTATGCAGGTGTCAATGTTCATATGGGAATAATTGCTAGCAAGAATCTTTGGAACAAATTAGCACCTACCAGAAATACCTTGGGCCTCAGACCAGCAAAGCAATTAAGCATGTGCTCAGCTCAGAACACTGCCTATTTTGCAAGTCACTTAGGTGCATAATGTTAAACAGGGCCTTAATTACTTCACAAAATCATACAAAAGCAGGGTTGGAAGGGACCTCAAGAGATGACCTAGAGCAACCTCAGCTGATGTTTCTCTAACCTTCCTCCAATGGCAGGGTTTGTACAGCCTCCTCTGGAAGCTTGTTCCAGCCCTGAGCTATCCCTCAAATGAGAGAGATTTTTCCAAGCCGCTAGGTTAAATCATTGTGCAAGAGGAACCAATTTTGCTGCCAATATAGAGAACAACAAAGCTTTTGTTGTTGTTAACACCTTTTTTTTTTTTTTTTTGTATGCTAGAAGACTAACAGCATCTCTTCTCTCTTGTTTTCCTTTTGCTCCTGTTTCTCTACTATTTTCCCCAACCTTCTCCTGTATAACCCCTTTCTCACATCATGTCATCCCCATTGCTCTCTTCTAAACTCTCACTTGTGCATTGATCTCATTGGAGAGGGCACCAAGCAGATGCCTCACCAGTGTAGCACAGAGCAAGCTGACTGTCTTGTCTCACATCTACGCTCCTATTGATATGCAATGAAAAAAGGCTCTGCTTCTTTTTCTCTGTTCACACTGAGCTCCTGATCCTCTATAACCACACGATGTCTTCCTGGCATGCTGCATCTCCTCTGCTTATTCAGTCTAATTTATTAATGCATTCAATAACGCCTCATCTTCACAGGATTTCAAGCTGCCAGTTTGAACTCGCCTTCCCCTCCTCTTTAGATCATTCACTAGCTTTACATCTAGCTCTGTAAGTGCTCTGCTCGCTGCCATTTCCCCTCTCTAACGAATAAGGTGAGTGGAGCAGAGATCAGAATAAATGTGTGAAGCATTTCCTTAAATGTCAGACAGTAAATGATCAATAACTGAACTCAAACTTCAGGTTCTTTTCACTCAGCGGCACATTCAAGTGCCATATTTTCCTGTTTTGCTTCTCAGAACATAGTGTAGGAAGATGGCATCCTGCCTTCTTCTTAATTACTAGACTGCTTACACCGTAGAAAAAATGGTCTGACATACTTAGTACATAAAAATAATTAAATAAAAACCCACACTTGCTGATATTTGTCAACATATTGTTCTCTTGAGGGTTATAACTTAGGTATTTAATTATTTGTTCTATTATCTTTCCATTTATCAAAGTCAAGCAGATTAGTTTTGAATTCCCTGGCTCCTCCTTTTTCCTCTCTGTAAAGATAGGTCCTCTCTCTGCCATTTTCCAGCCCCTTGGGATGCCCTCTTTAATCCCTGAATTCTTACAGATAACGGCTAATAGCTCAGACTGCTTTGATTAGTTCCTTAATTACAGTAGCGTGAGTTTCATCAGGCCTCATGAACTTGAAAGCGTTTATCTTATCTAAAAAGGATCCAAGCAATTCTTTTTTCTATCTTTGTCTTTACACCTATCACCTGCTAAATCAATCTCACAGTTCACCTTTTTTTTTCTTTTTTTCCACAGACTTCAACAGTCTTGTTTTGGCTATTATCCGTCCTCTTTACTCAGTAAGTAGCAGGTTTTCCTGTGTTGACCCGTTGCCTCTGGACATCTGGGAAGCCCTTCACATCCCTTGCTAGCTGCTATTCATATTTGCACTTAAATACTCGCACCACTTCTCTATGCTCATTCATCAACATAAGCCTGCACTTCCACTTCTATAGGGATTTCTTTGTCATGGCAATCTTTCACAAGCTCCGGGTCCCATTCTGTTGGTTCTAATGATGCTTGCTTTTTTTTTTCTTACCTCTATAACTCACACTGCTTTGTGATTGTCCAAACAGAGTCTCACACAGTGACTTTTCTGCACTTTTCTACAATTTCCACTTGCAAGACACAACTTACTACTTCTGTGATGCTGCTGAAGTTTTCTGTCTAGAAATAGCTGGTTTTGTTCATTTATTTGTTTGTTTCGTAGATGTTACTCTTTTCATGAGCTTGACTGTTGTGTGACCAACATTATCCCACTTACCTTATGTTTGAAAGCTCACCTTCAATTCATGCAGCACAAAAACTATGATGTTCTCTCCTTCCCCAGGCAAACAACACCCTTCTTTCTTAATATCAAAATGTTTTGCTATGGTGTTCTAAGAACATGATGAAATACGTCCTGCCCTATTTGGTAAATTACTTATGTAACATTTCCCTGTCACCAGGTCTTCATTGCTTTGAGATCTGCAGAACCTCAGACCAGTTCATGCTGCAGATGCTGCCTTGTTCTGCTGAGGTCGGACTCAATACTATTAGTTTCATTATGAGATGCAGAAGTCAGTAAATTTCACAGAATGATATCACCTCCAAAGTCTCGCTGACCCAGCTACCTTCCCATGTTAATCAGAGTACTGCTGCTTCAGTTCATAGTCCACTGAAGACCACACAGCACCTGATGACGACAAAGTGCCTGATGGTCATCCCACTGTATGTGTTATCCTCTAAATGTGCAATTACGTGTATTTACTTAGAGGAGACTTCTCTGAAAACTTAATACTGACAAGATTTGGTGGTCCTGAATACTCTGGGCATGTGCTGTCTTTGCATTGTCTGAAAGCCTGATGCACCCAGGCATCCTTAAAAAATATATAAATATGTGTATGTGCATGTATATATTAGGGAGTCAATAATCTCATCCAAAGCGTAAACTGGTTTACAGTAGAGGGTTCACCTTCTGTTATGTAGTCAGTCTGAAGCAGCATCTCTCTCCAATGTTTCTTTTCCTATCTGCAAGGTATTTCCTAATGTGTAGATCTCTGCTGACAGGTGAAGTTTCTTCACAAGACTGAGGAGGGGCAAGGAGTTCACTGTGCTCCTACTACCACCTTTCCTGCCTTACCTATGGATCCGACCACTCCTTCACCAGGCAGCTGTTGTCAAAGCCCTTCTTGCTGTGTGTGTTGCTTTGGTGGCTGGCACCACCACCTTGCTCTGCCCATCAGTGCTGGCCCCGTGCAAACCTTTGGAGTCCCAGATGGCTTTATCAGAAGCCTCCCTGCTCCTGTTTAACAAGTGCCATGGTTACAAGCACCACTAGACTGATGATATTCACATGCAGGAAACAATGCAGGGAAAACAGGATTTGCACGGCTCCGGCTGCACTGCCCCAAGAATTGCAGGAAGCGATTGTACTTTATGAAACCGTCTGTGCTCCACTAGATTGTCTATAGCTTTTAAGGTCAAGCCATAGCACACCGCGTTTGAAATGCCTTTTGTAATAATGCAGACTGTTTATGAGCAGGAGTACAGGCTGTATTGTTTACCCTAAGCTTTGGTTAAAAGGTGCTATATTTTAGCCTGTTTTGCAGGATGGCACGGGGAATCTATCATGGGCCTTTCTGGCACGAGCTTGGGCTCAGTTCAAAGGGGGAATGTCCATCATGTCAACTCAGGCATCCCCCAGCATGCAGAAAGTCACGCAGCCAGCACTGCCACTGCACTGAGCGGACAAAAGAGCTGGGGGGAATCAGAAGGGTCTGACTGGTGCCTCTCAGAGGTGTGCTCAACACTGCCAGGAGCTGTTCCACATCCTTGCCATGCAGGCAGTCCCCAGAAGCCCAAAGGTCATGCTGGAGTCTGGAAGCTGCGAAATACCCCCCTTCAGAAAGGAGATTTTGGTTGGAAATCGTGGTAGGTGGGTAAAAACAGGACAGCAGTGAAATCCCCCCACGGTGGCTCAGTGCTGGTGCTCGGCTGGCAGGAGCCTGGATGGTGGGAATTGTCTGCTCTTGGTCTTTTTCCTTTTGCTTCATCTGCATCACAGAGACATCTCCTGGCCTCACAAGGAAGGTACTTGGCTTGGGTTAGGCAAAATCTCCCATACCAGGACCAAATCAGAGAAGAGCACTGTTTTCCGACAAATAACATATGAGAAGGGGAGTGAAGGGAACACATAATTAACATTTGCCGCAGATGCTGAGGGATGAAACACTTCTGATAGACATCTTTCACATCCCATCACTCCTTTGAATGCTCCCATTTGCCTGTTTTATCCACCTGTTGGATCTCGACATGAAATAAAAATGTTGGCCTCAGCTGCACTCTGTGTACACCTCCTCCCACACGCTCCATATCCTTCTGTGTCAGCCTTGGTGTCCAAAAGAATCACTCAGTTTCATTCCCCTCTCTCTTTATCTAAATTACGGCACCTCATGGCACTGAAACTTTTGAGGAGCTCAACCAGTAATCCATATATATTAAGAAGGGACAGCAAAGCTGGACACCCACAGACATGATAACACCCATATGCAAGGACATAAAAACTTCTGAGGACCTAGGGACAGATCCACGAGGTGTGGGGATGGAAGAGGTGGTTCAGGGTAACAGAAGGTCTTCCTCAAAGCATTAGTCACTTTAACAAAATCTTGGCACAGGTATATCTCGTGTGAGCAGGCATAAGGATCTGGGCTTATGTTTATTATTAAGCGGCTAATTGTGGTTAATGCATTAGATGCTGTTCAGACATAGTGTGCCATAGCCTCTAGGGTATTTAAAGCAGAAAAGCGAAGAGTTAGACAAAGCAGACCTTGAGAGTAACATTGGCTTGACTGGCTCCACACATACATCTAAGATTAGTCATGAATGAACAAAGAAAAATCCTCAGCTCTCAGTAGAGCCCTGTTTCTATTAACATGCTGCTCTTCTTTCAGTATGCATTGAACAGCTCTGACGATGCCGTATTGTTTGTTACGGCAGGTTTCAGATGGTTATTCACAGTTATCAGATACGATCAGTTGCTCAGTTTCTTCTTAGTTTTCTTCCTGGAAATGCTTACCCAGGAGGATGACGACTGCATTCCTAGAGAAATACACGACACTTCTGAGGTTGGGAAATACATCCATGTGTACTGTGTGAGTAACAAAGATAATGACCTCACGAAAGCATCAAAGCAACACAGCTTCAGACTTGGCTCTCTTTTTCTTCATTTGGTTACTTTTTTTGTGTCTGGTAGGACGCACAGACAAATGGGAGATGCCCATACTGGAGTACTTCAGCTCTCACTGTAAGGGCAGAGTGTTTTTCCAGGGAAACACTGCAGTGCTGGACTAGGAGAGATGACTGAAAAACAGAGATATGCAGCCCAATAAAGTAGGAATTTGCAGCTTAAGGGGGAAATATATCAGAAGACATTTAAAGGTTAAGACTGGGTAAATGAGAAAACAATTGAAAAAGAACAAACACTAACAAACAAACACTTTTTGGAGGAGTGCCTGGAAGAACTTGGACTTCCTAATTTAGGGCTAAATTAAACCCCTCTGTAGGCAGAAATACTTGGATCAGTTAGAAGACGGAGGTGATAAAGCTGCCAAGCGAGGGAGGAAAGGAGCACCAAGGCTGTAGGCCAGAGCCTGTGTCCAGCACAAAGCAGCACAGAGCAGATGTCGAGGGCTCTTTCCTTCCTTGAGTACCCATGAAAAAGGAGCAGAAATTGAATGGAGGCTGTAAATGGTAAAGGTGTCAATGTAAAGAGAAGATTTTTTCTCTTTAAGTGCATAACAAACCTCTGTCCCAGCCTTCTGTGTCTAGACCTTAGAAAATTATCCTATCTCACACATGTATTTACAGCTTATGTGACAACAGGAGATGCAGTCAGCATTTTTATAATAAGCCTGAAGCCTCAAATTCAGGCACAGATTCACAGATACTGACTGGGAGCAAACAAGTAGCGTTAGGATTGCTTGTCCGGATGCCTACTTGCAAACACCTCTGATCTTTTGCCCTCTTTCTCCTCTTGTCCTGTGCATAAGATGAGAAGACTGCAGGGCTTCCCTCTCCTCACCTTTTCCCACGTCCATCCCTGGTGCTCACTGTGGGGACATCTGAAGCTGTAGCTGATGAGCGGATCCCATGAGATGATCTGTAGTTCCCAGCCACCACCAGGGCATAGCTCTCTGGAGAACATAAAAATAAAATTGTCATAGATTACACAGGAAACTCCAGCAGTTTGGCTGCCTGCTTGTAACAACAGCATTTAAGAGTTCTGCTTTACTTGTGACCAAGAGTAATTCCAAGGTCAGCAGATCATAACCTTTTATCAAATGATAAATATTTGCCTTTATAACCTCAGCACAGCCTGTGCAAGTGGAGCAGGAAGTTAACTTCCACCAAAATATTCTTGTTTGTTTGTTTATGATGAGTGTCCAGCCTTGGCACCAGGCTGTGCTGAGACACCTAACTGTGTGGTTCAGTCCTCCAGCCCTTCACTGTCACGGAGATAACTGATTGACTTTAAAGATGTCTGTGCTTGTAAGTCACTTCCCTAATCCAACTGCTTAGCTCCACAGCATTTTTCACATCTTTGTTTTTCTTACAGTATTCCAAGTAATTGGTACAGTTTTAATTTTGAAGCACAAACATCAAAGAATATAAACATTTTTACAGTGTAATTATGTTGTCAAATTTTTATTTTCTGTTGTTTTTAATTTTTATTGCTGTTTCTTGTTGTTAAATGCTTGCTTTCAGTCAACACTTTAAAGCTTCTGTGATATTATGCGAACTCATTCTTACCAAACTCAGAAGTTCACAGTCTTCTGTTCATAAACTGCACTGCCTTTATTTTAAATGTCATAAAGAATCTGAGATTCTCATTCCTCACCTTCTGCATTTTCAGCATCTTGGAGGCATCCTAGTGGCATTTCCAAGCTTTTGCCTACAGCTGCAAAGACATCCTTTCTCTAAGGGGATGGTGAGAAGCATAAGAGTACAGAAGCTGGGTTTTGATTGGGCATGAACTGTTTCCCAAGTCACAGTAACTTTGGCAGCATCGAAGGTGATTCAGAACGGATCAGACCATAGTAAACTCAAAAGAAAGGGCTGCAGAGTTGAGATACGTATGTGCATTTAGGCTGTTCTGCAAAGCGCTTGGGTCCTCAGCACAATGCTTAAAATAAATAAATGAAGGAATGGTATGCATAAAACCCAGCAAGAGTGAAAGTGCTTTCCTCTTTTATGTGAAAAGTTTGCTCAACAGCAAAAAGTCCAGCCCAACAAATGGCTGCTAAAACAGACATTTACCTTGCACTCCTGCAACATGAAAGAAGCCCAAGGAGAGTTTTTTGTGTGCATTTTTAGTTAAAGTGTGTGGAGAGTTTTAAACAAACCTGAAAGGCTGAAATCCTCTGCCACCACTATATATCCACCTGGCTTAACAAGAAAATCCCTAAAGTATGTTTGTTGACAGACTAGTAACAATTGCTGAGTTAATGCTGCTATTTACCCCTCTCTTTTCTTTTCTTCTGCCTTTTACCCTTGATGCTTGCAGAAGCTTTGCCTGTACGTATTTTATTTGCTCACTGATTTAGCTCAACTCTGTTTTAATCCAGAACAACAAGAGTAAATGAGACCTAGATTTCTTATTTTTGTTATGATTACTCTTTTTTTTGCAGGTACTGTTTGTCTGGAGATTAGAGAGGCCAGGGGAAAAGGGACATTTGAAGCGTGTCTCCTAGGATGCCTTATTAAAGGATGGCAGTTCCTTATCACTTCTCATCACACAGCTGTGGCCTCTTAATTCCTGTTGTTTCTCAATATGCATTCTTTAAGCATTTCCATGTTGACAGTGATATAATATGTGGCATGCCCTCCCCTCTTTCCCTTTCTGTTTTTCTCTTATCAGATTTGTTGTTGCACTATTTTTTGTTCTAAAGTTTTTCTCTGAATTTGTAGGGAGCTATTTTTATGTTCACAAAGTTTTAAAACGGAAGAGAAAATAAAAATGAGGTCTGGATGAAAGAATAAGCCGCAGATTTGGGGAGTGCTGGCAGGCAAGAACAGCATGGACTCTGGATGCTTCTTGAGGAGTGTGGCCTGGTTTTAAACATCTGCTTTTAAAACTGAAATGAAATGCATGTGGTAGTCTTGAATGGCTCTGAGAACTGGAAGTGATGAGGTTGCACTAAGGCATTTCATACATGAAATGCATATATTAGAGGCTCCATAAGATGCTTCTTGATCTCCTTCACTTGAATGCAAAATTGTATAGCAGGCTGAGAGATGAGCACTGGAGGTCATTGCTTCTTGCTTAAGTACAGACCTTGAGTTAGTGGAAGAAAGCCACAGAAAGGTCAGCAATAATACAGAAGCTTTTAGAGTGAGGTAAGAGGATGGGACTAGGAGCTTTTCTCCTTCTGGTACAGGGATAGGGCTGCTTAGGAGAAGACATGCCACCACCTTGTGTGGTTTCTTGGTCTTGTGTCCAGTCTGTTTGACCTTGAAGATGGGGTCACATGCAGTTCCACACCATCACCACAGGGAGCAGCTGGATGAACGCAGCTACATCCTTGAAAGGTTATGGGACTTTGAATTCCCTTTTTCAGTAACTAACCTTGGGTTCAGGCACCTCATCTCACCTTTTGTTTTATGTTTTGCTTTTGCTTTTTGTTCGCCATGACAGCACGCATGCACAGAGTAAGAAAATACAAGAATGGGGTTCATTAGAAATATAACAGCTCGATGATAAATTAGTTAGTTACCAAAGCAGTAACTATTTAAAAAAAAAAAATCCTTCTCCCCCCAAAATTGCTAGATGTTCCTGCCAGCCAGCTCATAAACTGAATATAAATTAAATAACAGTTTGCAACAGAGCCAATAAAGTTGCTAAAGAAAGCACCAACAGAACGTTTCCGACATAATAAGGAAGAGTTTTTAATGGCCAAGACATTACAGCACCATCTGAAATTCTCTAATGTGTCTGTCCTTAGAAGGTCAGAACAGAGAATTATTGAGCAAAGCAAAAACAGGTCTGCACAATAGAAACAAACAGGCATATGCAGAAAGGGTGCAACTTGGTTCTTGTGCATTGTGTACCCATGGTGTGCCCATTTCCTTGGCTTTCCTGCTGTTTTCCTTCCTTCTAGGCATTGCTACTCAAGTTTTCTTGTCACCACTGTGGCAGAAGGGGAACTGTTGTCCTCTTTACAGTCTTTCTTCTCTCAATGAAGTATAGTTCTGTTAGTTAGTCCCTTCTCTTCCCTTTCTCATTTGCACTGAAATGTTTTCCCCTCTTCCTAAAGTTTACTAGCAGAATGTTTTTTTGTCATCCTAGCATGATGCAGCTATCATCGTGATAGGGTTGTTATAAACAGAGAAATTCTTGTCAACCAACCTATTTGTGAGCCTGCAAATGTGTTTATACTCAGGGTTGGCTTTGCTAACACCTTTCAAAGGCAAAAAAAAGGCAAGCTAAAGAGCAGGCTGGTGATTACTCTTATTTTGTCGTTTGGTCTTGCCTTGGAATATTTGCTCAGGTCCCATGCTGGCAGTTCATATATCTTTACTGGAACTCAGGCTAAAACATACCATATTTCTGGATTTTTATGGTGCTTGTTTCTTGTTGTGAGGATTTTTATGGAGACATTTTCCACCTGAAGGGAAAACTGCTGTACCTCAGAGTCATTTAATGGCTTTCTTCTGGTGAAGTCCTTGCTTCAGGTTTATTTGATGATAAAAGATAGATAAAACTATCAGACTTTTTTTTTTTTTTTTTTTTTTCCCCTCACTGCAATTCCAGACAGGTTCCTAAACATGAGATTTCAAAGAATCATACGAAGTCACCCTTTAAGAGGGTCTCAAGAGATCATCTCCTGCATCCCTCTGAAATCAGGTATTTTTCAAAATATTTCACAGCAGGTTTACTGGACGTATTTTAATCCTTCTCAGTAAAAGTTAATCAAGATTTAACACACTACTCCCTGTTTGCTCCTCCCAGATTGCATTTCCCAGCTTTTTGCCATTGCTTTTGCTCAGCTCTGAGCCCAGCTCAACTTGCCCATCTCCTCCCTGAAGTGTATGGCCCAGTACCAGAACATGTTCTGGTACTTGGCACCACTTAGGAGATGAATAAGTCCCTCTTCAAATAACACTTTAGGTTAGGAAATAGTTTTGAGGAGATGAACACAAGTGTTGTGAGAAGCTGAGGGCTTACCTGGGAGACTGGTATTGCCCCTTCCCTGCCAGTACTGATGCCTGCTTTGGACATAAGTCCCCTTGGCATATTAAATATGCAGGGAGTTAGGCATCAGAATGCTCTTCTAGAAGTATATGGTCAACTCTTAGTACTCATAAAATGCCAAATAACCTTCTAAGCATCTACTTTTTTTTATTGATTGGGTTTCAGTCAGGGAAGTTGGATTTTTACTTACAACCACCTGTCTCTGATGATACAGGTCTGCCTTGAGCAGATCTCATACTCAGCCTTGCCAAGACTTGCAGAGCAAGCGCAGCCCTGTCTTACTCTACCTGTTGGAAGATTGCTTTCATGTGTACCCTCAACAAACTTTTATTTCTTATACTTTTAATATACCTCCTCATATTTTCCAATGTTTTTATCGTCAAGAAATGAGGCATAGACCAATTCTTCTCTCTCAGAGGTATCTTTTAAACTAAATGAGGACAAAGCAGTGCAAAAAGTACTCAGATATACTGCCCAGAGCCAGGTTCAGGTTCTGACCTTGTACAAAGCTGTTATCCTGTGTGCCAGCCAGTGCTTTAAGCATCACATTTTTTGGTCCCTTAGAGCCAACAGCCCCTTCAGTCAGATCATACAATGATCAGCTTTTCTATGAACGCTTTAGGAAGCAGAAATCCAGGAGAAAAGGTGTTACTGCCAAGCCTTGCTAAAAGAGATGTTTACATCCTTGAGGAAGCAAAGCTGAGGCTGCATAGTTTTGGGTGATTAAACAGCCTTGCTATCTTCCTGCATGCAGGAGAGCCTGTTTTTAGGCTCTCTTGCCACAAGTGAGGTACAAGACCCCACACCTGGGTTTGTTGAACCTCACCTGGGCCCACTGCTCAAGCCTGTCTATGTCTCTCTGGATGGCATCCCACCCTCAGGTGAGTTGACTGCACCACACAGCTTGGTGTCATCCACAAACTTACTGAAGGGTGCACTCAATCCCACTGTCAATGTCATTGATGACGATGTTAAAGAGCATTGGACTCAGTATAGACTTCTGAGGGACATGACTCATCACTGATCTCCATGCAGACATTAACCCATTGACCACCATTCTCCAGGTGCAATCTCGCACAACCAGTTCCTTGTCCATCAAACAGTCCATCCATCAAATCCATATCTTTCCAACTTTGAGAGAAGGATGTTCTGAGGGACTACGTCAGAGGCCTTACTGAAGTTCAGATAGATGACATCAGTGGCTCTTCTCTTGTCCACTGACACAGTTATGCCATCATAAAAGCAACAAAGTTGGCCAGGCAGGACCTGCCCTTGATGAAGCCATACTGTTTGTACGTACTGCATCACCTCCCTCTTTAGTAATTATCTCACTTTTTTGTGATGCATCAAGCTGCATATACTTAACTGTAGTTAGATAAATTTAATCTTTTCTGTTTTCCTGTTTCTTTTTAAAGTGACTTTTACACAATTCAATTTATTTTGTCAGTGGTTTTTATTTTATTTTATTTTATTTTATTTTATTTTATTTTGTCAGGACAGTTTTCTTATTGAGCAAAAAAAGTTTGAAACGTCATTGTTAGCCTAAATCGTTTTCTTTTCACATGAAAAACTTTCCTTACTCTTATTATTTAACATTTTTATTTCCTTATATGCTAATTCCTAGCTGTGAACGGGGGAATCTTCCACGAACTGTTCCTTTGGATGGTCACAGCAGTCTTGCTGCTAAGCTGAGGTGTTGGTGCCCTCTAGTGAGCACTATGTAATTTCACGAAGAGTGCATGTCTCAGAAGTTGATTATTGCTACGAATACCTCCTTCAGCTTGTGCATTGGTTAAAACTAATTATCAAGTCTGAAATAGTAAGCAGCAAAGGCCCACACCTCTGCAGCTCCAGGGGTCACTGCTAATGAACCAGAATGAACCACTCATAGTGTATAATTTAGGAAACACATTTAGGAGCATTTCTTGCACTTAAATTACCTATGAGAAAAGTGCTCTTTTCCCAAGCTTGCATACAATGTGGTGTGCATGTGCTGAACATCCACCTGTTGCCACCCAGATGCCCTTTCCCCGCCTCCTTTGTGCAAACTTGGACACCATGCGTATGCTACCTTTTCCAGCAGCACTGCACATGCCCAGTTAGTTATCTCTTCTTGTCCACTAAGATTTTTAAGTACCTTAAGGTCTGGACAAAATATTTAGTATGTGTGCATACCATGGAGCTTTGATCTTTGAGTTACCAAGGAGAAGCACTATGATACTTGGTGTTCACAAATGGATGCAGTGGTTAGCTGCAACTGGGCGAACAAATCATGGTTATTTGGTTCACTGGTTAGAAGGATGTTCCCTTTAGGATCAGTAGATCACAATCTCAAATCTCTCTGAAATTCAGGTGACAGGAATGGGATTTCTGCTACATTTTCCTGAAGGGCTGGTCCAATCTCTGAAAGTTCTTGAAGAAATTTAGGCATTTATGATGTTTACATGCATTCAAATTAATAGCATACATGTACAGTGTGCATTTAGCTTGGGAAAATATTGAGTGATGTTTCTCTAGTTGACTTAACTGAGGCCAGGGTCTGCAAGGACTCTGAGGAATTTGTCCCTCATGCTGCACCATGCAGGAGAAGCCTAAGGTGTACCATGTGCTTTACTGCTCTGCAGAGCACAAATAGGAAAGTGATTATGGCAGTAGGCTAGAAAGGCAGTTTGCTGCAGTCACAGCTGTCCAGTAACATTGTGGAAACCATACACAGCACAGTGAGCTGCCCTGAAGAACTGATTTTCCACATGGATATGAGACCCTGGCAGCAAGGGGTCCCCCTTGCTGTCCCTGCAGTGTGTCGTCCCCCCCCCGCAGAGGACAGAAGCTGCCTAAACTCAGAGATGTTACCAGATACTTACAGCATTAGGCATCTTCTGTCTTGCCTGAATAAGGCATGTTTCCCTGTCTCACTGAGACTAGTAAAGGCAGAGGCATAGTTCCAAGGCTTGAGGAGAGGCGGGCTGTGAGATTAAGTGATGGCGAAATGAGAGCAGTGTCATCTGCGGCACAACAGCCTCCTAGTGACAGTCTGTGTCACATGTAGAAAGCATAAAGTGGCAGAGATTTGTCCTTTGTGTTCCTTGTTCATTTTTATCCAACACTTTCTAACTCCTCACCACTTGAATCTCAGCTTAATGCCAGTGTCCAGCTCATCCCTTGGCGCCCTGAAGAGGTTCCTGGAATGACAAGGGTAACAATCACAATGCAGCTCTTCCTCCTGAAAAAGTGCATGACTTGCCAGAAAAGCAAAACTAATACACAATTCCAGCTATTCTAGACAACCACAATCTCTCTGTACTCTATGCACTGCAATGTCAGGTGGATGTTTTTTCTATCATATTCAGGGCTGAGCCTGGCTGATGGTCACACTTCTTTACTCACAGACGTTGTTTCTGTTTGATAGGGATTTCACACACAGCAAACCTAAATCAACTGGAGAGTGTTTATACAGTGACTGCTCAAGTGACACCCATGACAAGCAGCTGACAAAGTAACTGCACATAATGCACTTAAGTGGTGTGTTTTCTGGGGCGCGTTCCGGTTAACTGTGTGGGTAGGTTAAAAACAGACTTCTCTGACTATGGCTCTCCCCAACATATCCTGTCGTGATCCTCCCTGTCAAGCAAGCAGAATCTGCAAGTGGAGGAGGAGAAGCTTGGCAGAGCTGTGGAAAATTTCAGAGGAAACTGTCAGAAAATCTCCAAGAATTACAAAATTGCCTTTTTTACAGGAGTTGCAACGTTTTTCAAAGGGCAGCACTTGCACACTATCTGCATACCTACGTGCTCTCATAGGCGAAAAGGTAGGATTTAGGCTTCCTCTTAATTTGAGGACTGAAGTGTATTCAGATGACTCAGTTACATTCAGTTATAGGTTTGCCTGTTGGTGAGAAGAAACCATTTTAGTTACTTGAGAAAAGCAAGTCTATAAATAGCAGTGTGATTCTGCCACAGATGGGTAGAAACTCCATCTCTTAATCTGAACATTTCATGCTTTGGGGCACTTGAAATATGAGTCTGACGTTTGCATCATTAAATGTTTAGAGTCCTCCCACACAAGATTGTAAAACATGCAATTTTCAGCAGATGTTACTTTAGTCAGATTCTCTTCCCGTTTCTCTGCCTCTCTTTCTTTATTTCCCCTTCTCCTGCTGTTGAATCCTAAAGATTTTCACAGAAAATTATTTTTATAGATGTTTTTATTAGAGCACTATCCCTGCTAAACGCATCTATGAAATTCTCAATTAGATTGTACCCACCTACAGACCCTGTGGTTTCCTGCTAGATTCTCAATCCTGATTTTATCAAAGTTTCTCCCTGGGTACACTTTAAATGTCAAATTATAACTTTCAGCCTGTGATGTTATATATAGTAATTTCATCCCCTTCCTTCCAGCTTTCGGAGGAAACTTTTTCTTTCCTTTTGCACACACAACCTCCACAAGCTGTCTGATGTTTCCCGTCACAGTTCGCAGAGAAATCTCTCTGTGGAGAGATGCAAACCATTAAAAAAAAAAATAATAATAAAAATCAGCAACGAAAGGAGATTTTTTAGAAAGTTACTATTATGTAAGGGTAGCAGAACTATTATGTAAGGGAAAGAGTGCTATGGGGAAGAAGAAGCACAAAATAATCTGAAAACTTAACTCCTTGAAGGCCCGAGGAAAATTTTGAGAGCTTGTGTATTTTCCTCATAGTATCAGTTAGGTTGATTAAGAATATTGCCTCCTTCCTTCACTCGCTGTCTCCAGCTCATGACAGGATGTGGTGATGCTGCGACCGCAGTGGTAAGTCACGTTAAAACCGGACAGCGTTACAGCTGCGTGGTGGTGAGGTCAACCCAAGTGGACAGGATCATATATGCTTATAATTTTTTAAACAGAAAACTGGACTTACACCTATCTTAGTTCATAGATTCAGAATCATTGAGGTCAGAAAGGACTCTTAAGATCATCTAGTCCAACTACCAATCACTCAGTGCAACATTTATCCTTTTCTTGAAAACCTTCAGGGATGGTGACATTCCACCACCTCCCTGAGCAGCCTGTTCCAGTATGCCACCACTCTTCTGAGAAGAAATTTTTTGAAGCCATTCCCTCTCATCCTATCACTAGTTACATGGGAGAAGAGGCTGACCTCCACGTCACCACAGCCTCCTTTCAAGGAGTTGTAGGGAATGTTAAGGTCTCATCTTTTCCAGACTGAACAATCTCAGTTCCCTCAACCATTCCTCGTAAGTGTAGTTCTCCAGGCATTTCACAGTCTCTGGACACACTCCAGGGCCTCAGGTGTCCTTCTTGTAGTGAGGGAAACAAAACTGAACACAGTACTCGAGGTGAGGCCTCACCAGAGCTGAGTACAGAGGGATGATCACCTTCCCTGCTCCTGCTGACTATAGTATTTCTGACACAAGCCAGGATGCCATTGGCCTTCCTGGCCACCTGGGCACACTGCTGGCCCATGTTCAGCCAGCTGTCAACTAACACCCCCAGATCCCTTTCCTCTGCTCAGCTTGTCAGCCACTCTACCCCAAGCCTTGTTGCAATGCATAGCGTTGTTGTGACTGAAGTGCAGGACTTAGTCTTGTTAAAGCTCCCTGTCCATGCTGTCCTGTCAAAGTTATGCTAGAACAGTAACTTACAGAGGCACTTTTAAAGGCTGAAAGCACCGTCTAAGGCTCTTTCATCAGGAGTCCTTCAGCTGCTCCACGCACCCCTGCAGATGGATGAAAATGAAAACTGGTAGAAGCAGAATCCTGGAGAAGCAGGCTGTTCCTCTGATTCAGGCTTCCTATCTCCCCAGCAGTCAGTAAAAGCACTGTGCTGCAATTTTCTACCTCATTCACTACTGAACCTGCTTTGCTTGTTTAGCATTTATCAGGTCTACGCTTTGCATGCAGGCTATATGCTGGATTTACAGAACAAGCAAACCAAAAGGAGACTTCTAGCTCTGTTTGTAAGAGTCAGTACAGAAAATCCTTTGGAAAAAGAACCGGAGATTTAATATGGTGTCTCAGCTCTTGAACAAATCATTCCTTAAGGTATTAACAGAAACATCGATTTAAGTGTCAGTACTGCTAATGAGACCACAGAAGCATTATTACTATATGCAAAACACTTAGTTTATACTGCCCTCTTCTGTAGTACGCTGAAAATTAAAACATAATTAAGGCCAGGAATTGCTCCAAGAAAAGAAATCCTATTTACTATTAAGGATCCCTCTGTGTCACATTCTCTCTCCAGGCCAGCTTTTCCTTCCGGTTATTTGTGAAAACAATGTCCGTATTCTGAATATAACATTTTGTGTTCGCCCTTTCATTCTAAGTTGGCCTTTGCTAATAGCTGTTCTGCAGAGTAGGTGTCACTTCTCAAAATACCGCTGTTACGTAAAGCCTGATTGATATGAGCTAAGGTGGGCAGAAAAGACTTATCAAAATGTGACTGTTTGAAAGAGAAGAATGTATTTTTGTTTAAAGCAGTGGGAGGGCATAATTACCTGTGCTAAGGATGGGAAAGATATGAGCTCACTTTGCTGACATTAAGGTCTGCGGAGTGCAGACCTCCCTCTTTGTGTGCTTTCCTGTGCCACACTGCACTGAAATATCCAAGAGGGGTTTCCAAAATCCCACTGCAGTCATAACATAAGAGCCAAACAATGCTATGCTGTTTATCCAAATAGCATTAGCAGTCAGCGTGTTTACACCACACATGCAGAGGTCTATGAGTGCTGAAGGATGTGCAGTGAGCAGCTGGTTGGGGCAACTTGCCCTGGCATGGAGTGGCAAACGGGGTGAGGAGGTCCTGAATGTCCCCTGGCTTGGAAGCTGTTGAAAGATAGGGTGAAAATCAAAAATTAAAAAAGGCCCCAGCACCCAGGGCTTGGCTCATATTCAAAGCATGTTGCTTGCTAAGTTATGAGAGAGAAGCTGGAAAGTGATGCTTTAAATAGAGATCTGTGCAAATTTCCAGCTTCCCTGTTGTAGGAGATTTGGGTTTGATCTACAGCTGTGTTTGAAAGGTAGCTCTCAAAGTCTTCCCTTATGTCCCTAAGCCAGCTATCTGCAGCATTTCACTCCTCTGAGACCCTGGGAACCCTGTTCTCTGCAGTTTCTCTGCCAAGCTGTCACCCTTTTGGCAGGTGTGCACAGGTCTTCTAAAGGTCTGTTTTGACCGCAGAAGGCTCTGTTTTAGTCCTGTGATGAGGCCTTGCCATATAAACGCATTAAATTCCATCTACCAGGAAGCTGTTTTGCTCACTCAGTAAATTGTAGAGGACAGCAGGAGGGACTCGTACATACACAGCATATTGCAGCCTTGAAAAAATACTGGAGCTAGTGTTCAGATAAAGAAATCCAATAAAAGACACCGCTGAACAAGTTATTTTAAGATACATTTTCATTTCCTAATGATCATTCAATTACCAACTTTCTGACCAATTATGAGAACAGCTGGTGCAAATTGATTAACAGAAACAGTACTTGGCATTTTTGTAATTATGCTTTACAACCAATATTCTCACATAGATACTACAGTACAGCTGACCTGTACATGTACATAATTATTCCAAAGTAACCTGTCAAAGCATTTAGGTGAAATAATGATACCTATGAACATCTTAGCCACTGGTGCTTCAATGACAACTACTAATAATATTTGTCCCAGCACTGTATCCTGAAAGAAACATATATTTAGCAATGGGCCAGAAAGCTCTTTTCTCTAAACTGTACCACATCTTTTCATAGACTGATAGAATCATAGAATTGATCGGATTGCAAAAGAGCTTAAAGATCACCGAGTCCAACCATGACCCAACCATACTATCCTAACTAATAACCCTCCACTAAATCATGTCCCTGAGTACCACATCCAAATGGTTTTTAAACACATCCAGGGACAGTGACTCAACCACCCCCCTGGGGAGCCTATTCCAGTGCTTAACAACCCTTTCTGCAAAGAAGTTTTTCCTGATATCCAACCTAAACCTCCCCTGGCACAACTTGAGGCCATTTCCCCTCGTCCTGTCACCTGTCACCAGTGAGAAGAGACCAGCCCCGCTCTCCCTGTAAGCACCTTTCAGATATTGGAAGAGAGCAGTAAGGTCTCCCCTCCACCTCCTTTTCCCCAGACTGAACAGCCCCAGTTCCTTCAGTCTCTCATAGAGCATACCTTCCAAGCCCTTCAGAAGCCTTGCTGCCCTTCTTTGGACCTGCTCCAGCACCTCAATGTCCTTTCTGTACTGAGGTGCCCAAAACTGAACACAGTACTTGAGGTGAGGCCTCACCAATGCTGAGCACAGGGGCAGGATGACTTCCCTAGTCCTGCTCACCACACCGTTCCTGATACAAGCCATGATGCCATTGGCCTTCTTGGCCACCTGGGCACACTGCTGGCTCATTTTCAGCCGACTGCCCATCAGCACACCAAGGTCCCTTTCCATCAGGCAGCTTTCCAACCATTCCTCCCCAAGCCTGTAGGGTTGCCTGGGGTTGTTGTGACCAAAATGCAGGACCTGACACTTGGCCCTACTGAAACACATACAGTTAACCTTGGCCCATTGATCCAGTCTATCCAGGTCCCTCTGTAGAGCCCTTCTCCCCTCTGGCAGATCAACACTCCCTCCCAACTTGGTGTCGTCTGCAAACTTACTGAGGGTGCACTCAATCCCCTCATCAAGATCATTAATAAAAGTGTTAAATAGAAGTGGCCCCAGTACTGAGCCCTGGGGGACACCACTCGTGACCGGCTGCCAGCTGGATTTAACTCCATTGACCACAACTCTTTGGGCCCGGCCATTCAGCCAGTGCTTCACCCAGTGGAGTGTATGCCCATCCAGACCATGGGCAGCCAGCTTCTCCACGAGAATGTTGTGGGGGCCAGTGTCAAAGGCTTTACTGAAGTCCAGGTAGACCACATCGACTGCCTTACCTTCATCCACTAAGTGGGTCACCTTGTCATAGAATGAAATCAGGTTTGTCAGACAGGATCTACTGTTCATAAACCCATGCTGACTGGGCCTGATACCCAGGCTGACCTTTAACTGGTCCATGATGGCTCCGGAGATTATCCTTTCCATAACCTTCCTGGGCACCGAGGTGAGACTGACAGGTCTGTAGCTACCAGGATCATCTTTATGGTCCTTTCTGAAGATGGGCCTCACATTTGCCAGTCTCCAGTCCACCGGGACATCCCCAGTTAGCCAGGACTGCCAAAGAATGATGGAGATTGTCTTGGCAACCACATCTGCCAACTCCCTCAGCACTCTAGAGTGCAGTCCATTTGGCCTCATGGACTTGTGAGCATCCAGCTTTCAGAGCAGGTCCAAAACCATCTCATCGTGGATTATGCAGGGCCTATTCTGTTCCCCATCCCCATCTACCAGCGCAGGGGCTGTGCTCCCAGGGAGTAACAAGTCTTACTATTAAGGACTGAGGCAAAGAAGGAATTAAGTACCTCAGCCTTATCCTGATCCTTGGTCACCAAGTTGCCCTCGGCATCCAGCAAGGGATGGAGATTCTCCCTAGCCCTCCTCTTGCTGTTGATGTATTTATAAAAACATTTATTGCTGTTCTTTACCTTAGTGGCCAAGTTCAGTTCTAGCTGGGCTTTGGCTTTTCTAATTTTCTCCCTGCACAGCTTCACTATATACCTGTAATCATCATAAGTAGCTTGCCCACTCTTCCAGAGACCATAAACTTTCCTTTTGTTCTTGAGATCCAGCCAGAGGTCTCTGTTCAGCCAGTCCAGCCTCTTTGCCCATCAGCTTATCTTCCATGACTTGGGGATGGTCAGCTCCTGCACCTTTAAAATAACTTCCTTAAAGTATTCCCAGCCTTCCTGGGCTCCCACGGTCTCCAAAACTACCTCCCAAGGGACCCTCTCAACCATGGTCCTAAAAAAATCTGCCCTCCAAGAGTCTATAGAATCATAGAATGGCCTGGGTTGAAAAGGACCACAATGATCATCCAGTTTCAACCCCCCTGCTATGTGCAGGGTTGACAACCACCAGACAAGGCTGCCCAGAGCCACATCCAGCCTGGCAATCAATGCCTCCAGGGATGGGGCATCCACAACCTCCTTGGGCAACCTGTTCCAGTGCATCATCACCCTCTGAGTGAAAAACTTCCTCCTAATATCTAACCTAAACCTCTCCTGTCTCAGTTTAAAAACATTCCCCCTTGTCCTATCACTACCCACCCTCGTAAACAGCCATTCCCCCTCCTGTTTATACGCTCCCTTCAAGTATTGGCAGGCCACAGTGAGGTCTCTCTGGAACCTTCTCTTCTCCAAGCTAAACAAGCCCAGTTCCCTCAACCTTTCTTCATAGGAGAGGTGCTCCAGCCCTCTGATCATCTTAGTGGTCCTCCTCTGGACTCATTCCAAGAGCTCCAGATCCTTCTTGTTCTGGGGGCCCCAGGCCTGGATGCAGTACTCCAGATGGGACCTCACAAGAGCTGAGCAGAAGGGGACAATCACCTCCCTCTCCCTGCTGGCCACTCCTCTTTTAATGCAGTCCAGAACACAGTTGGCCTTCTGGGCTGCAAGTGCACACTGCTGGCTCATATCCAGCTTCTCGTCCACCAGGACCCCCAAGTCCTTCTCCACAGGGCTGCTCTCAAGGGGTTCTTCGCCCAGTTTTATAAATACCTGGGACTGCCCCAACTCAATGACGACATCCTGTACTCGGCCTTGTTGAACCTCATTAGGTTCAACATTTCTTCTCTTTTTCCTCTTGCAGTGAAGATCTTCCAGAATTTTTATGAAAAACTGGTAAATTCCCTGAATACTTTGCAATACATATTATTTGGGTCTGCTAAGCTCTGATTTGTAAGATATATATATACATATATATATATATATATATGTTATGTATATATATAAAAATCTGAATTACCTAGTTTTTTTACTTGAATTCCCTTGCTAACTGTTCATATTCTGTCATATTTTTATAGTTAAATTTAGGTTTGTTTACCATCATTCCGGTCACATTTCCTGGAGAATGTAAATTCCCTTTTGTACCACTTGGAGGCTAAAAATAATTGTAAAAAGAATCATTAAAAACTAGAAATGAGTTCAAACAGAAAAATTCAGATTTAGGTATAAGTTCAGTCAAAGTTCAGGTGCAATCCACCAGAGGTGAGAAGGCTCATTACCCCAGCCCTGATGGTATTCATGGATGTCCCCTGTGCAGAGGTGATGGGGAAGAGCAGCTCCAGCACACCAGTGAAGCAAAGGTATGAAGACATTTTCCCTGCTGTTGACCAAAGCATAGTATCTTCCTCTGCTGGAAGCCAACGCTCACCAGGAGCTACATCTTTGTTTGCAGTGAAAGAAGGGCTTTCACAATAGAAAGCCTCAATAGAAGCAGTTGCTATGTGGGAGGATACTGAAAACAGTGATTGGCACCCACTTTCTTTCTTATGTCTTCTCTAGAGCTTGAACCCCAAGCACTAGAGGAACCTTGTGTTCTTGCAGCTAAGTCCATTTCCCTCTCCTCTATACCTAATTTCCCTGCTCCAGCCATTCATTTTTTTGGAGCAACTAGAAGTAATCATTCCTCTGCCAGCAGGCTTGCATCTCCCAGCCCTTGACATTACCACTGGTGTGCAGTGCTGAGGGCCATGCATCGGCTCCATCCCTGAGCTGAGGCAGCAAGGTGAGCTCTGCCTCCACCGGGGCACATATATATCAGTACCCTGCTGGCTTCCCAGCCTAAGATGCGCTCCTGTTTTATCTCACCATTGAGAAATCAGAATCAGAGCCCTTGTTAAAACTGGCCCCTTAGGCTGGCACTTGCTGAAAGTTGTCTGAAACTTGGCTGTGGTTGAATCTAGTTACAGTGATAGCAAGAGAAGCACAGCTGCAAAGGGAGACTGTGTCTCACCCCTCTATCAAAATTTGGAGATGCTGTGAAATGCAAATTTATTTGTGGTCAACATCACACACAGAATCCTTTTTTTTTTCTTTTTTTCTTTTTTTCTTTCTTTTTTTTTTTTAAGGCCCTTACAAGGGGAATGGTTGCTAATGGATCTCGTGAAGCCTACCTCCCTGCTCTGTTTTCTAAGTGTGTAGGTAGCGCAGAAAGCCGATGGAAACCTTTTGTACTTTTGTAAATTGAAAGAGAACAGCTACTGTCTGCTCACAAAGATGAGAGCCAGAAAGTTAGGAGGAAAGTACTATTAACAACTGACTTCAGAAACCTCGATGAAAGAAATTCGATAATGAAAGCCACAGTCATCAGAGAGACAATAACACAAAGAGGCTGAGGGCAGGATTTTTTTTAAGCTAGGCAACCACAGTGGTTAGGAGTAGACCTTTCAGTGTATCAGTGCCTGCCTGCACGTGTTTGCTGAGGTGAAAAGGACACTGAAACATGTCCTGGAATTGTGCATTGCTCTTTATTATGATGATCAGTGCTACAGGAGTGCCTGACAACTCTAATGAAGTACCAGGGCTTCATTATAGAAGTCAAAATGTGAAGGGGAAATGAAGAAAAAGTGATTTGGCATTTTAGGCAGAAAAGAGTATGAAACAAGCACTCAGAATGCAGAATGCTTGAAAATACTGGTTCCATGAGAAAGAAAATGTGTGAAAAACAAAAGATGTTCTTCTACATTTCTATGTTTTAGACCGACAAAGGAAGGCTTGGGGGGAACTCTGGGAAAGAAATAAGAGGAAGCATTTGACCAGTAGCAAGGAAAATGTCTGAGACTATTTTAAAAAAAGGCTTAAAGATACCTTTCAGAAGAAATAAGTCTGTTTACAGGGCAGAGAAAATTGAAGCATCAAGCTCTCTAAAGATTGTTTCCAATTCCCTTCCCCATGTTCACATGTTTCTAGGAGTCTGGTCATGGTGTTTCCATATCATTCTCCTTCTATTCAATATCTAATTGTCACCGCTATTGATCTCCTGTCCAGTTGTGAGTGTTCATTAACTGCAGCACACAGATCATTTAGGTGACTTTGCCCTCTCTGCTTAGCAGATTGGCTTCACGTGTGCGTGGTGTTTCCTTATCTTGTTTGGTTTTGTTTTTTTTCTCTAGATGAGTGCTGTCATGGGTTTACCATCACTCCCCACTCTGACTTGATTTTTCCCATCTCATCAAAGACAAGCTTCTGTTGTGAGCTGATACCATGCCTTTTATTTTTCCCTGTGGCTCCGCCATTCCCCAGATAGGGCCAGTATTTCTCAAGATCAATACTTCTTATTTTCAGTAGCCATGTTTTAAGCCTTGTTGCTATTCAGTGTAATTCCTGCCCTGCTCAATGCTTTGCTGAAACCCTTTTCATAAGACTGATGCCCTGATTAATCAATAAGTAATAAAACTGAGATAATTCCAGAACCAAAAGGGGAAATCCCAAGGGAAGTGTGCTTGTTTTTAGAAGACTGTAAGACTTCATGAAGTTCACACGGCTAATTAAAGGGCTTTACAGAGTGCAAGTAGCAGAGGACTGAAATTTTGCCCTTCCTCTTGACCAAGAGTAGCAGTTGTCAGTTCACAGCCCGACATGAAAATCCATTCCATGAAGGCAGCACCATGAGAAACTGGAGGTTAGTTTCAGTGACCAAATAATTACACAATGTGTAAGTTCAGCAGAAATCAAGCACATTAAAAGTGAAAATACATTTGAATAGTTCCTTTAGACAAGAAGTGCTAGTGAGGGAAGAGACCTGGATGATACCTGGAGGCCAGAGCTATTTATGGACCCTACTTGTACCAGAGGAGACCAAACAGTTATTCAGAAACTATATCTGAGACTCATGATTTCATAGCTCTGTGTTGTATTCTACCAATCTGCTTCCCAGGCTACAGAACTCCTGCTCGTTTCCCTTGTGCTCTTGGCAATCTCACTGAATCTTAATGCACAGGTCCCACAGCTCAGTATGGATACTGCAGTCTTGATCTTCTGTCAGCCAGGTCTGGGCTGCAGCTCATAGGAGGTTCTGTCCAAGGACATGTCTGCTTCCACTCCTTGCAGAGAGATCATGACCATGAAAAAATGTGCAGTCATGGAATCATAGAATGGCTTAGGTTGGAGGGGACATCTAGTTCCAACCCTCCTGCCATGGGCAGGGTTGCCAACCACTAGATCAGGTTGCCCAGGATCCCATCCAACATGACCTTGAATGCCTCTAGAGATGGGGCATCCACAACATCTCTGGGCTACCTGTCCCAGTGCCTCACCACCTTCTAAGTAAAAAATTTCTTCCTAACATCTAACTGAAATATCCCCTCTTTTAGTTTAATTACTATCAGATCATATAAAAAGTTGGTCCCCCTCCTGCTTTTAAGTTCCTTTCAAGTACTGAAAGACTGCAATGAGGTCTCCCTGGAGCTTTCTCTTCTCCAGGATGAACAAGCCCAGCTCTCTCAAACTTTCTTCATAGGAGAGGTGCCCCAGCTGTTTGATCATCTTTGTGGCCCTTCACTGGATCCACTCCCACGGCTTTGCATCCTTCCTGTACCAGGGGCTCCAGACTGGACACAGTACTCTAGATGGGGTCTCACAAGAGCAGAGTAGAAGGGGACAATCATCTCCTTCTCCCAGCTAGCCACCCCCCTTTTCATGCAGCCCAGGATACAGTCATCCTTCCCAGATGTAAGAGCACACTGCTGGCTCATGTCCAGCTTTTCATCCATCAGAACACCCAAGTCCTTCTCCACAAAGCTGCTCTCAGTGAGTTCTTTTCCCAGTCTGTACTAGTATCTGGAACTGCCTTAACCCAAGTGCAACGCTTTGCACTTGGCCTTGTTGAACCTCATTAAGTTCTCGTCAGCCTCCATTTCAAGCATGTCCAGGTCCCTCAGGATGATATCTCTCTCTTCTATCGTTTCAACTGCACCATTCAGCTTGGTGTCATCAGCAAACTTACTGAGGATACACTCTATCCCACTGTCATTTATCACTGATAAAGATGTTGAAGAACACTGGTCATAAGACAGACCCCTGGGGGACAAAACTTGTGACCAGCATCGACCTGGACACAGAGCCACTGACAACAACCCTCTGACTATGATCACCCAACCACTACTTCATCCATTGAATGGTCCAGCCTTCAAATCCATCTCTCTCCAATTTAGAGATAGATAAGGATGTGCTATGGGCCACGTCAAAGGCCTTGCACAAGTCCAGGTAGACAATATCAGTTGCCCTTCCTCAGTCCACTGATGCCCTTGCTCCATCATGAAGTTATCAGACATCTCATAACTGTTAAGAAGTTCAGCCCTTGCTGAATTCAAGAGATGGGTGAAAGTTTTGCCAAGAGTGTTGTGAAAGTACATCTCCTTATCCACCTCCACACCTGAGCACGTGTCTTGATAGAAGAGCTCAGATGGTGCTAACAACACTGCCTTTCTCAAGCACTATAGAAAGACACCTTGAGCAATTTTGCCATGCTCCACAATGGAAAAGTACATGCACACAGTTGACATCCAAACACTTACTGCTTCTGTATGCAGCACATTCCCAATAGTTCAATTCTGTACTAAACCTTAACTTTTTTAAAAGTTCATTATGTGGGAGAGGATAAAGCAGGGACAGCACAACTTTGTTCAACAGCATAAATGGGTTTCTTTGGCAACCATCAGCAAACTGCATTACATAGTAACTAAGTGTAGAAGCAGCTATATTTAGGTTTTCGGTCTGCTATTGCACTAACTTTTCCACTGCAGAAAATTAACGTGTATCTGCACACTAATCCTCTACCAGCAAGACAGGAATATGTCTTTGAAAACGTCTGTCTGAACATCTTCATTTTCCTTCTTTGTATGTTTCTTTTTCCTTTTTAGTGCATTTCCTGTTCTTCACAAGTTTCTCAGCTTCCTCCAGACTTTCCAAATACTTTTGTTCATCTGCTTCTTACTGGGCAGTGCATGCTGTCTGTGGTGCTCTCATGAATCTTGAGTCCCAGCTGCATGCTTAGACAAAAGGTGAACACACAACAGACATGTGCACCCTGCACTGTTTCAAGGAGGATGCAGGTGGGTAAGCAAGGCTGCAATGCACTGTGGTCTTTCCAAGCTGAGCAATCTGGGAACCTAAACCACTGGGCCCTTTGCAGGGCATAGTAAGCCTTAGAGGACCTGGAACAGTTCATCCTACATAGAGCAGAGAGCATCCAAAGGCAGGCTCCTAATTCCCATTTAAATCATCCTAAATATCTTCAAATTTCAGAGCCTGGCTTCTTCAATGCGTGGTATTCTGGCATCACTACAGCCAATGTGAAAGTTAAATGTTTGTCTACCAAACATCCTCAGCACCACCGCAGACGGATAATGCATAGAAATCAGATAACAGCCCCACTTATGATCTGAGCAGATGGGACTGTACGAACCAGAAGAGATACAAAACCCCCATTTTCAAAGTGTTTGTGGAATCTGAGAGTGCAAAGAGTTGTTAGAAAGTGACAAGTATCACCTTCTGACGACCAGGCTCCAGGAAAATGCCTCCACTTTAGCAACTAAAATAGTGGCACTTAAAATCACGAGTCCCATTTCTGAAAGTGTTTCTTCTATATGTAATACACAGACACCAGCTAAAGTAATATCCAAGGGATATTAAAAATAATTCTGAAATATTCTGGAAGAAATTTATTGTAAAAAACCTTTATTGATAATTTCGTAATCTTTAATTTCTATAATTTTCCTTACTATCAATTGATTTCTGTGATCCTTTCTCTCAGCTTACTGAGGAGAGAAAATGACAACAGCTATGTACAGAACTGCAAACATCAAACTAATTACTACAAATCAAATTAAATAAAAAAAAATCTCACATCTCCAAGAACTAAGAAATAATGCATGTACACTGCAGGGCATTATCTACAAACAGTTACTAAAGACAATAACAACACTGTTTATACATTTTTGGCAGTTGTATCTCAAATAACAGTGATAGCTTGACATCTAGAGATTAGCTCACAGTCTCATTATCTGCTGAATGAGCTTAATGTTTTTAAAATTACTAAATCAAACTTCAGTCTGACATAGCATTATGTAAGTTTTCTTCCAGCACCCACTCTATCCAAATTGCCCTCCATCTCACAGTATTCTTGATTTTTGCACTAGTTATTTGTCAGACCTCTAGGCAAACCAGCAGCAATTTCACATTCCATGGAAGAAGTAAGTCTTCGGCATAAGATTCCACAGCAAGTTATATATTTACATAATGTCTGAGCTGATAAAAATGTTTTGTTGAGAACTCAAATGGTTATTATAAGTTACAGATTATTCCATATCTTCCTCTGGAAATAGAATTTATACTGAAGTTGGTGAGAGATGGATTGAAAGAGGGGGACAAGAAATGGAGTGGAAAAACATCTGAACTTTCAGACTCCAAGGGTGCTGATAATGTGTACGAAGTCCAAACGGGGGCCATGTACCCCCACAGTTCCTCAGATATCCATAATGGGGACAATGCTGTCCCTATTAGAGTCTTTACTAAGGGAGAGGATGAGAGGAATGAGTGTGCTTTCTACAAGTCTCCAGGAGATACCAAAGCAAGAAAGCAGACAATATACTGGAGAACAAGTTGGTCAAATGGCCCAAGATGAACCTCTTGAAGTTCAACAAGAGGAAATACCAAGCCCTGCCCTGGTGAGGAATAATCCCATGCACAGGACAGGCTGAGGTCTGACTGGCTGGAGAGAAGCTTTGCAGACAAGGCCTAGGGATCCTGCTGGATATAAAGTTGACCAAGAGCCAGCAATGAATCCTTGCAGCAAGGAAGGCCCATGGCAGCCTGGACTGTATTAGCAAGAATGAGGTGATAATTTCCCCTCTATTTTGCACTTGCGCATCAGGAGTGCTGTGTCCAGCTTTAGCCTCTCCAGTACAAGAAGAGAGCTGATGCTTTGGAGTAAGTCTAGCAGAGGAATACCAAGAGACTGGCAAACATTAAGTACGAAGACAGACTGAGAGAAGTGAGAGGAGATCAGCTAGGAGGAAAGAAGTTGAATGGAAAGCCTGCTGTGTGGAAATACTGAACCAGAAGTAGAAATGCACATTGGAAGGACAAGAGACAATAGATATATGTCAAAACATGGGAAATTTTGTCGCGACGTAAGAAAAACATTTTTACTGTGTGGGTGGTCACACAATGGGGGAGGTTCCCAGAGAGGGAACACTCAAAGCCCAGCTTACTGATATCTGGAATTCAGACAAAAGCAGCAAAACCTCAGCACTAACTAGACAGTCGTGACAAAGGCAAAATTCTCCCCAAGTCCCAAAGGATTTTCACCTTATAGGTCAAAAGAAAGGTGTTCAACCTTAACCTCCCTCTCATTCCAAAGAGGAAGGGCAAAAACTACCTAACATTGTAAAATGGCACCTAAAGACAGGTTAAAATGCCAGGGTGCTTCCAAAAGAAGATAATGGCACCTTCCAAGCCACGTTCCTTCCCTCCTGATGGGCTGAACATGAAAAGGTTTATGATACAGCTGTCTATTCAACCTCAGGTTGAGTTCTCAAAGGAGACTTGCTAAATGGAAACAGTATATTGTTTTCTACTCTTAGGCCCAACAAAAAGCAAATTCTGATCTTTAGGATTCTGTAGACTGAAAGACAAAGCCAGGAGTAAAAAGCAAATTTTTGGTTGTCTTAAGAAGTTTCCTGTGTTATTCGGTTTAGGACTAGCATGCATTACAAGTATTTAGGGATCTGATACTAGTGGGATAGAAATTGCTGTTACTACTACTTACAGCAGTGGGGGTTTTCAGCTCATAGGAGACCAACAATATGACAAGCAGATGAAATATGTGTACTGTTGCTTACTAACTGTTGCACTAACATCTTTATAAAAGATATGCATCTTTTTTAGACTTTACAGGAATTCTGTCACAGGCTTACAAAAATAAATATTCCCTCCCCTGCCTTGCTAACATATCTACCCAAGCATCAAGCCTTATCTCACGTACAAATGCTGATTCTAGAAGTCTTATCAGTTTACTAAAACAAATATTATAAGGAGATTAAATAGAAGTATATGTTTGCATTCTTTCTTTTCTTTTTTCTTTTCTTTTCTTTTTTTCTTTTTCTTTTTTTTTTTTTTTAACATATGCACTTAATATTTGCTCCCATTTGAACAGGGAAAAAAAAAACAACAAAATCAAAACACCTCCCTGTATTACTCTCCAAAAGCAGTCAGGTGAGGATTGGTAAACTTGTTCAAACTTTAATCAAAGCAGACATCATATCTTTAAAAATAATGTGCACAGTAAATTGAAGTCCAAAGAAAAGAATAATGCATGCTATTTCCATATCCCCCCATAAATATCCTGAGAGATTTGTAGGTGTTTTTTTAAACACGCTGTAGCTTTTCCTTCTTCATTTTTTTCTTTAACTGAGATAGATGTTTGAGAGAAATTAATTATGTTATAAATTATCAATCTCTTAATCAAAATTTGGATTTTTAATAGGTTGTTAATTACGATCTAGTCAAGAAAAGCACAGAGGTGAGAAATGCCAGACCTAGCTGTTCTAGCTGATAAGTTGCTGGGCTGCTGAGACCATTTGGCTGACGTATCTTGTGGACCACCGGAGCACGAGCATTCAACAGCAAACACTGTCATGATGGGCTTATGCCCATTGTCACTGAGTTCACACAGTGGTTGCTCTGGGGAAACGGAGTAAAATGAAAGTTTCTCCCCATGGAAAAATGGTGGATTAGTAATAGAGAGGTAGCCAACATCCACAGTTTCGAGGAGAAAGCAGAGAAGAGGTGCAAGACTCCTCTGTATATCTGTGAACCTATCTAACCAGAACACAGCATATTTCCTAGGAAAGTTTCAGAAAGATTTTGTGCTCTCTTGTTAAGGTAGGTGAACAGAAGTGCTTGGAGGATTGGGTTGTTTTTTGTGGGGTTTTTTTGTGTTTTTTTGTTTGGTAGGGTTTTTTTTTTGCTTTTTTTTTTTTTTTTTTTTTAAGTGTGAGTAACTTCTCTTATACAGCAAATTGCTGCTTTTAATAACTCCCGAGTCCTTGAAAGTGAAGCATGAACAGTGAAAAAGAAAGAGCAGGCAGTCACGGCAGCCGCCTCTGAGAGGCTGCGCTCGAGGCCACTTTGCCTCCATTTCAGGCAGATGAGAAGCAAGTCATCACTGCTGCTCCAGCACTCCTGGGAGATGGGTCCAGCAAACGTCACCATATGCCCCAGTCAGACACCCGGGGAGCAGTGCTGAGGTGCACGGCAATAGGCCTCACCCTGAGCAGCGTAAGAGGCCACGGATAATCACTGGGCGGGTGGGAGAAGTCTTTCCTCTGTTCTTGCCACGTCACGGCCTTTAAGGAAATGCCAGGCAGATTGAGCGCTGCCTCGACATAATGTACCAGAGGGTGGTATGCAAATATTTTCTAAGCAGCTTGATAAAGATCTGCAGCCTGCGCACCTGGCTGCGCCCTGTCCCTCAGCATCTCTTCAGCTTGTGAGGACTCAGGAGGCACCAGACAGAGGGATGCAGGGAGCAGGGGCTGAAGAGGGCACAGGCCACACAGCGAGAAGGGCACAGAGGCTTGGGGCTGGGCTCTCCATGTCCCGCCGTCATGGCAGCGATGGCTTTCTCTGCAGCTGCCTCTAGAGGGCTCCTTGCGTTGCTGGAGACAGGGCTCTTTGTTCTTCCTTCACGCAGGATCGCAGCCACAGAAACGCTCCGCGCTCTGCTTTGCTTTTTAATCTTCCTTCTGTCCCCTCTAAAATCACCCATGGCTTGATCTCCACACTGAGGGTGTGAGGTGCAAGGAGGTCTGTTTGCCATCAGGGAGGCACCGTCGAGAGTCCCGTTTGCCATCCTGCAGCCCTCTCAGGGTTTGTGGCCTTAAAAACCGTGCTTTTTTGCTCTGAAACTCTACCTCTCATCTGCTCATACTGGCTCTTCTGCTGCGGGGCTGACATGCCGTGGGTATTGGTCCTGCTTCCCAGGGTGGGCTGCCAGAAGCACTGCAATTCAAGACCACTGCCACAGCCAGGTTTTGGCATTTGGACAGAATTTCTGCACTCAGAAAAAGAGAAAGCCAGACTGAAGGTGCTATTAGTCTCATGCCTCAATCAGGCGGATAAACATGCACCTCCAGACACCTGCCAAGCCTTCAGAGGTATTCAGGACTGATTTTCTTCTCAAAAACCAGTTGCTAGAAATCACATAATCACATAATCATAGGGGCTGAAAAAGGGACCTCTGGAGATCATCAGGTCCAACCCCCTGGAAGCAGGTTCCCCACAGCAGGCCACATAAGAAAGTGTCCAGGTGGGTTCTGAATATCTCAAGAGAAGGAGACTCAACAACCTCTCTGGGCAGCCTGTTCCAGTGTTCTTTCACTGTCACAGGAAAGAAGTTCTTATACTTCTTCCTGATGTTAGTGGACCTTCTTGTGTACAGTTTGTTCTTCTTGTCCCTTGTTCTGTTGCTGCACACCGCTGAAAAGAGCCTGGCCTTATCCACTTGACTCCCATACTTTAGGTATTTATAAACAGTGATGAAATCCCTCAGTTGTTTCCTCTCCAAGCGGAAGGTCTTTCAGCCTTTCCTCGGAACAGAGATGCTCCAGTTTCTGACCGTCTTTGTGGCCTTCCTCTGGACTCCTGCTAGGAGATTACTGTCTTTTTTGAACTGAGGAGCCCAGAATTGGACACAGTACTCCTGTTGTGGCCTCACCAGGACAGAGTAGAGGGGGAAGATTGCCTCCCTCAAATTGCTGGCCGTGCTCTTCTTGATGAACCCTAGGATAACACCTTTTTGGCCACAAGGGCACAAGGAATGTAAGCATACTGTTTTTTTGGTTTGTTTTTTTGTTTTTTTGTTTTGTTTGTTTGTTTGTTTTTTGTTTTTTTTTCTTTGGTGGGTAGTAGTTATACTTAGAATGAAAGCTGTGAACATGAAGCTTAAACAGTTAGCACCGTTTAGTCATTCTTGTGACATTCTTTTGTACTGCACAATTTTTCATCAGTATTAAGGTTTCATCTGCAATTTTGTTGTCCGTTCATTTAGTTTTATCCTAATGCAGAAAAAACAGCCAGGACTGCTTTGCAATGCAAGCAGTGTAAAAGCTAAAGCCATTAATTCTGACTAGTGATTCTCCCTCAGTTTTTATAAGCTTTAGAAACCTCTGGTTTTCATCTGGATTTTGTTAAGACTAGTCAGGATGTGATCATCTCACTTGCTGTACAGCTCCTCCTTACACAGAATTCAGACTCCATTCCTTGTAGCTTTTGCTGTCTCCCACTGAAGTCAATAGAAAGGCTCTTGTTGGCAAGGTTGGAAGGGGGCAGATCATCAACTCCCCAAAAGGTGCATGTGACTTAGCAGTGCTTCAAGACTCCACAGCAGTTCTGGGATATTGCCAGTTGGGCTCATTTCTCTCCCCAGGAAAGAGAAAAAGCTTCTAGCAGGGAGCAGCCCCTGCCATAAGGAGTAAAGCTGAGACTTTCTGGCTACTAAAGTTCAGTCCTCTGGCATAAGTCTGTGAACACCATACATGACAACGGTATAACAAGTTTTTACTAAAGCGAGAGCGTGAATCAAAGCAACAGGCAAAACAGAAACACCAAGCATTAAAAAAGGAACAAACATCTGACTCGGTAGTGTTGTGTGCCAAATGCCCCAGCACACAACAGGAGACTGTCATGTTGATAGTATTTTGTCAGAATTACGTGCAATTTGCTTATAGGCGATGCTCAGTACAGGTAAAATAATGATCAGCCTCTCACCAAGGAACAAGTGTTCAACTCCCGAAAACAGTCTTTATATTCTGCCTTCCTTAGTGTCTCTGTGGCAAGAGGATGAGTGTTTGTGCAGACTGAGTAGCTGGGCTGTGCATTTCACAGGCTGACAGACTGATTTCATGCAGTCTTGGAGGGGACTGCCTCTAGGGACTGCTCACAATTGCTTTGGTGCCCGTGATGGATGAACACTGTCTTGTGTCTCCATGCAATCGGAAATCCAATTTGCATGTATATTGCTGATGATTATTCAGTCATTATTTTTATTAGGGAACCACACAGAGGCCTCTTCTGACAAGCAGTCCTATAGGTACTATATAAAAGCTTTATGACAGTCCTTCCACAAAGGTTTTCTGGTACCTAAGAGGAAGAAAAGAGCTTGAGTGTTTACAGCTGCTGCAGAGCTAAATGAGCAGGATCCTTTCTGCAAACTGTTCCTTATTTGCACAGAGCTCGCTCACAGGCAGCCACCTCTCTTGGGGGAGCAGAGGGCAGCACAGCAAAGCTCTCATAAGCTAGGCCACATTCCTCCTCTGGGACCATTTAGGATCATATTTGCTGAATTTAGGCACTGCAGAGTCTAACCTAGTGTATGAAAATATGTGAATGATCTGCACAGAGTTCTGTAGACATCTCTGTACTTCCTGACAGTCACTTTTACCTTGAACCTCTGTGAGATTCACTCTCTGTAACCACGTTCCATGGATTTCCATAGACTTAACAAACTTTGCTCTTCCCATATGGCTCAAGACAAAATTTTTAACAAATTTTTAATATAACTGGCCCATTGTTGAGAACAGGCTTATTGCACAGTGGCCTATTTCATGGATACTCCATTATCAGATATTCAGCTGCTACTAATATAGGATAAAAATGCAATACTATACAGTATACAAAACAGTATTCCCTAGAAATTCTAGATATGTCATATCAAAAATGATGGATGTGGCATATGTATAACATAAAGCAATAATCTGCTTGCATGTCAGGAAGCAAAGTTTTAACGTTTAATGTTTCATTTATTATTTCTATCATTTCTTTCCATATCTTGAAATGTGTCAGCACTATATGGGTGTTGCTAGAAGAATTGCCCAATGTGTAGATGAACATCCAGATCACTCTCGCTTTCCATTAGGCCAAGTATCCTGCACCTGGGATGGGGCAGCCCTAGCTATGGCTATATGTGCACACTCAGGGATGAGATGCTGGAGAGCAGCCCTGCAGATCTGGGGGTTCTTGCTGACAGCAACTTGAATGTGAGCCAGCAGCATGTGCTGCCAACCCAAAGGGTCAACTGTACCCTGGGGTACATCAGACCCAGCACTGCCATTAAGTGAGGAGAGGGGTTGTCCCCTCTGCTCTACGCTGTGCGGCTGCACCTCCAACACGGGGGCAGGTCTGGGTGCCACTATATAAGGAGGGCATAAAACTATTAGAGCATCCAAAGGAGGGCTATGCAGATGGTGATTATAGTAAAGGGCAAAGTGTATAAGGAGCAGCTGAAGTTCCTTGGCTGGTTCAGCCCAGAGCAGAGGAGCTGAGGAGAGACCTCATGGCAGCCTGCAGCTCCTCACAGGGAGTGGAGGGTCAGCGCTGAGCTTTGCTTTCTGGTGGCAGGGGCAGGGCCTGAGGGAATGGCATGGAGCTGTGTCAGGGGAGGGTCAGGTTGTGGGTTAGGGAAAGGTTCTTCACTAGAGGTTGGTCAGGCCCTGGAACGGGCTGCTCAGGGCATCTGGCACAGCCCTGAGCTGCCAGAGTTCAGGGAAGGTTTGGAAAATGCTGTCAGATATAGAGGTTGATCTTCAGCCCTGTGTGAAGCCAGGTGCTGATCTTGGTGATCCTTGTGAGTTCCTTCCACTTTGGTATGATCTGTGATTCAGCATGGCAGGATTACACGAGCTCATCCTGAGAAATATTTGTTCAGTTTGATGCCTGTGGAGTGAAAGTTTCCTCAAGATTTCAAACTTTTGTTTGATTTTGTATAACAGCATAGTTTCAAATTCTTTCAGACAGGGAAGCTGCTGCTACCTCCTATGAGCTGATGGGTGAAACGTCTTCAGAAGCCATCACATTTCTGTCTGCCAAAAGAAAGTGTAAGCACCTAGGATGAAACAAATTTAACTGCTGTGAATGACCTTCATTTGGGTCATTTTGAGGGGAAAAAAAAAGTTCATTTCACTTCATAGAAAAAATACTTCATTCAAGATTTATGCTTAGATTTTGTCACTGGTGTTTTGTTAATCCTACGGAAGTGAATGAGTAGAAGACCTATGAATTTGGGACAGAAAATCCCGATGAAAACCATATGCTCTGAATTACTTACATATGAAAAGAAAAACAAAACCAGCAACAACAAAAAACTAACAAAACAGTAACTGGACCGCTATCTGTGACTATGCACACAAGTACACTTAGATTTAACACCATCATTCATGGCCCAATACTATCAAATGCATGTAAGTTTCACTCACTACAGTCTGGTTGGCTCTGAAAAGATCTTAGCACCTGATATTTCTTTTTTGAAAACATAGCTTGCCAAAAACATCCTCCACTTTCTCTGAGATTCCCCATCCATGAAAATGTAGCCATTTGTCCAGTGCATACATAGTTCGTATCTAGATCTGCGTCAGAAATATGAAGCTCCTTGCAAAGACAAATTCCTCTCATCTAAGTGTCAGAGCTAAGACGTTTCAGTTTATGTATCCAAAAGTTCTCACAGGCTGTCTGCAAGGTGTGCTTTTATTCTCTAAGATTTCTTAATAATATTCTTTTCCACTGATAGGCATTGATACCAGAACCCACCTATGTCAGAGACAAGCCTTGAGATTATTACTGAGGTACTACATACACTTACCTGCTTTGCATGTCCTGCCTGGCAATTGAGTGGTTCTCCCATACGAAGAGGACAACAGTGAACAGTGAAGCGATGAAATCCATCAGGCTGAAGTGAGAGCCAAAATTTGCAGACTTCTGTCTTTGTGTTTGCTCTCCAGTCTTTCCAGTGCATCACACCACAGTAATAATTCTGTGTGTAGAACGTCAGTGGAATGGGAAAAAAGGGCTTACACACACAGCAAACTTTTTATAGCACTTTAATACTTCCATCAGAAATTACTGGACTCAACAACATGATTAACTCAGTTTTTGTAATTGATTTTACCAACAATTACTGACTAATGAAAAATGCCTGTTGTTTTTCTGGATGCTCTCACCCTGACCCATGACACATATCAAGAGGCAATAAACTATTTTATTCCTGTTTTCACTTCAACAAATGTCCCTTAGAGCATCTCTTACATTCATTCATCAGAACAATTTGGAGTAGATATCCAAAAGCAACTTTCACTGTGGCTATAAAAGGTTCATTACCTAAGACTGGATTCCTATCAACATTTCAACAGGGAGTTCTTTTTTCACTTCCAAATGTTCTTCCAGTCTATCAACTTTTATACTGCTACTTAGGGCTGGCTCTAAGTCAACAGCTTCATTTCCTAACTCAAGTAGCTTTATGCTTGCTTATTCTACAGTATGTGGGCAGTTTGCCCTGAAAAGCCCTATAATTAAAAGAGTTGAGACATGACCTCAGCAGTAAATTGTCCCTGAATACTGAAAGTACACACTCACAAGCAGGGAAAGAAAGCACTTTACACATCATAGGATTGAAAGCAATAAATGCTCACATTGTTCATGTCCATTTAAATGGACAGATGGAGCTGTTTGGGCCTATCAGGTCAATAATCCACAAACTAAGAAGGATTTATGTGATAGACCATAACGGCTTAAATCCACTTTAAAAAGGAGAGTTACAATAACTTGGAACAGCGCTCAGTATATTCAGGGGACTGATGCAGTAAATAATGATGAACCTTTTTTGAATTAGCATAGTTATTTAAAAATTGAGCATAGAGGTGAAATAACAGGGTTTTAAAATGCCTGCATTCTGCTCGTTGTCAAACTACAGAAGCTTTAATGCCAAGTGTCAAAACAGTGAGTCAGAGCCAGGTTGGCAGAACAGCATTTCCTCTGGGAGTGGTGCAGGGCCAGCCTCTGTTCTGCTCCTTAATTAAGGAAGCAACACGTGCAGCCTTGTGATTTAGTGGGACAGTGCTCACTGTAAGTGCAGCATATGCTGGTTTGGGGTTTTTGAATTCCCACTGAGCAGACCTCTAGGCAATCCCTAGACTTTCAGAGGCTTTCACCTCCCCACTACCACAGTGAGACCAGCCTGAATGGGGCCACTCCAAGTGTGTTCAAAGCCCCACTGTTTCCCCATGGGAAGGGGAAGTAGCGTCCACCTGGCCAAAGTGGGTTACTCTTAGCCTGGTACAGGAGCAGGGCAGGTAGCACTCCTGAGGATTTTGCTTGTTCCTTTTGCATTTATTAAACAATTTAGTAGTTTGATTTGGATTAGGCCAATGTGTGACAGAGCTTTTGTACATCCATTTCTCGCCATGCAGGAGCAAAATGTTGTGAGTGCATCATGGAGCTGATATAATGATGTGGGTAAGTGTTTATTTTGCTGCTATGTGCTTGAGTAAGTCTACAAATAGCAGCAAATATGAATTCAAGCTTTCTTCTGCCTTCTGGGGCAGTAGTCTATTTCTGTATTTTCTTTGCCTGTAAAAAGTCTTTGCTATTTCCAGATTCTTGGCTCTGGCTTTATTAGATTCCTACCCTTTCCCTCATTCTTTCCTTCTCCAAGCTTTCTTGTTCTTTGCTTTTATTTATCTAAAATATTTGAAAGCTTCCATACTTCTGTCCTAGCAACAGTAGTTTTCTTTCTTTTTCTGCCTCTGTGACCGCTTGAAAGTATCTCATTATTGTATCTCTCAAAAACATTACAAGGCATTAGACCAGTTTTTTCACTCTCTGTAGGAAATATGACCCCGCAACAAGTAACAAGAGAGCTGAATTGGTAATCAACTAGAATGAGAAAATATGGAAGTGGAATACATGGGCATATCTTACAGAGGAGCAGCTCCCTGTGGACAAGCTCTCTAGTGTTCTTCGGGTCACGTCAACTCTTTTCATTTTTTCACCCAGAGAGCAAAGCTTTCCTTCCTCCTGCTAGTAAGGGAAGTAGACTCAGTTTGAGGTATTTAGATACTCTGGATGCAAATGTGTCATTGAAACCTATAAACAAATGCAGAATAAACAGAGAAGCCCAAAGGAATGCTCTGAGCTGCAAACCATCGCATCCTTGGATGAATGCTCCTGTTCAAGTCAAGAACTGTTCTGCTTGCAACCGAGGAAGGCATATGGTTAAATGCACTGATGTATGGTTTTCCTTGTTGCTTTCAAGGAGTTCAAAAGACTTACACCCACCAGCAGCAGAAATTTGTGGGAGCTGAACAAAGGAAGGGTGCTAGGAGTTTAACTTAACTGCTTCTGGTTGGTTCTGTGTGCTTCTTCTCCTGATGTGTGAAAAGTGTGTATATGCATAAAATATAAGCAGCTTGAAAAGCATTTTATATTGAAATGTGTTCTTTTCTTTAATATATGTATATACAAATGGAGCCTAGTCTATTCCAAAACGTTTGAACTGCAGAAAAATGAAGAACTGGACTTCAATTTGAATTTGAGTGCTCAATCTATTCTTAGAGAGTGGGATTACTAGACACAGGGGGGATAACTTCATTAGGCAAGTGCTTTCTGTAAAAATGATGTATCTTGTCTTAATTTCCATTTTGTTGCTTTACTCAGTCCTGGTTTCTGTGTCTTTAGATCTATCCTCCCACATAGATGTTATTTATCGAAGGGAAAATGCCTTTCAGATACCCAAGAAAATGTGCACAATCTCAAAATACAGAACTATAGATCATGCTTTATTTTGCCCCTTTGATGACCAGAAATGTCAGGAATGGCATCTTTGAAATGTGTCACCTTCTCATAACGTCTAAAACACTGTCGTCTTCTTTCCATTAAGCAATAAAGAAAAATATTATTTATAAAACCTGAAGAGGAGAAAGGAGACGGGGACACCTTGCTATGCTTGGTAGTTTGAAGGACCTGGAATTCATATTTATTCAGTGCAGAACCTGAACAGGTACTTATCTTAGTCTCAGAGCTGAAGACTAGGATCTAGGATTACAGCTGAACTTGAAGAAGGGTTTATTGATTTGCTGACAGCTACAGAAAAATAAAGAAGTAATTTTGATTTCAGATGATGAATATTTAAACAAAAAATCACAGAATTAAGAACTGAAAAGAATCACTTCTGGTGAAGAAGTGTCTTGATTGGTCTGAAGCAGAGTGTTGTTTTCGATTTGAGTTTTCTGAATAATTTTAAAATACATTTTGAAAGTCATTTCAAATGGTAGGGTTGTTTTGTGCTTGAAAAGCAAAACACATCACTATCAAAAACATCAGGGTACAATGGTTTAACTTTTTTGGGTTTGTCTGTTGTGCACCCCCACCATGGCTATTTCTAAGAACAGGCACTTCAGTAAAATTGACCCAAAATCAAAAAATATTCCTCTATAGCTGTACAGAAGCTTTTTTCACTTGATGCTTCAGACAAACATTTGTCCAGTTATGGTCTGGATGTCACAGAAGTAGTTAATAACACCTTATTTTTATAACCTTCTGCCCTGCCTAATCCTTTAATGTCAGAATATACACTGATGACAGCGGTTATCCCCAGTGAATGGATAACCCACGAGTGAGCAGAACAGCAAAATATGCAGTGTGTCGGTGTCAGCAGTGACATATCAGCGTGTGATGGCAGAGTGAGAAAATATTTAAGTGGAGCTATTTGTCATGTAACTAGTGCAGTGTTGCACACAGATCTGGATAAAGCTGAAGGCTGAATTTCTGGTACGTACAAGGAGTGTATATATTCACTGGCCACAAGAGGCTGAACAACATCACCATACCAGCAAAGGTGCCTTGTGGTGAGGTCAGCTGGAAGAAGCAATAAAAGAAATATCAAGAGGTCCAAAATGAAATTTTGGCCCTACTGAACTCACTGGGAACTCTGCCATATGCACTACACTTGACTTTCTCTTGAAAACAGGTTACTTTTGAGCTTGTGAGTCTGAGCGGGCATCCCAGCTTCATACCAAACAGAAACTTACTTGGGCACGTGTTTTGTTTTTCTTTTTGTCTGTGTCCACTCCCCTGACCCACGCATGTGCTCTTTTACACAGAAACATGGTGTAAAATCCTACCACGTTCTAACAGGTACCAGAGCAGATGTCCATTAAAATGTTATGACATACCATAGTAGAAAATCAGCTTCCCAGTGGAAAGGAGCGGGTGTAGCTGGAGAAACGATGAGTCTCTCCACCCGATACCAGTGCAGGTTTCTCTTAGTGATCTACTGGAAAGTCTTCTGCACTGACAGATCAACAGCAGAGAAATAAGCTTACACTGAATACATTCATACAATGAATTAAACAAGATTTCCTGTATGAGGGATATATAATTCTAATGATGAAACATAAAGCTTCTGTTTATGTGAATAAGAGCCAGCATCAACTGGAGCTTCTGAGCTCAGTCCCTTTGTGCAGATGTTTGTGTCTCTGTTTCCTGTAGAAAAGTAGGAGTTCCACACCCTCAGACAGCCAAAAACTGGCATACCTCATTAATTCTTCAAGCTTAACTTATGGGCACCAAAAATATATCCTGAGTATGTAAAGGTCTTAAAACAATATGAGCAATAGAGAGTAAAGCAAATGGAGAAAAATGACCTTAAGCACATTACCTTAGCAGATTTTTTTCCCTGTGTTATGGGAAGAGGGTGATACAAGTTCTCTTTAGCCTCCACCATTTCAACTTTATGACAGTCTCTTTGGTTGCTACGTTTTCTGGCCTGTGGATACTTTGCATAGTCACTGGAGTTGTTTCGATCTTAATCACTAACACTGGCCATAGAAATTCTGACAGCTTGACTGGAGCCTAGAAATAGGATCTCCACAATTGACAGTGAGGGTTTATCACCCTCACTGACCTGAGGGTGTTTATCAGAATGTAAGTCACTTTTACCAAATATTTCAGATTTTGCCTGTGTCTTCTGATTAAATAAAACCAACATATTCATACAATCAACATCATAAAAACCAGGTCATCCTCTACTACTCATGAATTATCACAAAGCATCTGTCACATGCTTAATCTGCTTTTTAAAGCAGAGAGAATGCCTTTGCTTAAGCCAATATCTTAAGTCACTGCTTGAGCCCCCTGTGATTTGACAGGGCATGATTGGGGGGCATGATTACTTATTGTACAATATGCACTGTAGAAGCAGCTGACTGATGATTATCAAGCGGTGGCTCTAAGCAGGTTATTTAAAGCTTTTAGCATTCTAACACAAGTCCTGAAAAATTGGTCCCCCTGTACCCCACACTGGTGAGGCTGCACCACAAGCGCTGTGTTCAGTGTTGGGCCTCTCACTGCAGGAAAGACATTGAGGTACTGGTGTGCATCCAGAGAAGGGCGATGAAGCTGTGAGGGGTCTGGAGCACTCTCCTGTGAGGAGTGGTGGAGGGAATGGCATCGTTCGGTCTGGAGAAGAGGAGGCACAGGGGAGAGAGACCTCATTGCTCCCTACAACTCCTGAAAAGAGGTCGTGGTGAGGTGGGAGTTGGCCTCTACTCTCATGTAACAGCAATAGCATTAGAAGTGATAGCCTTGAGTGGCACTAAGGGAGGTTCAGGTTGGATATTAGGAAGAACTTCTTCTCAGAAGAAGTGTAGAGACCTTGGCACAGGCTGCCCAGGGAAGTGGTGGGCTGACTGTCCCTGGAGATGTTTAAGCAAAGGGTAGATGTGGTACTTAGGGACATAGTTTTGTGGGCAGTAGTGGTGGTAGCTGGACAGTTGAACTAGATGATCTTAGAGGCCTTTTCCAACCTTAATGATTCTATGAAAATGTTCTCAGAATTGGAAACTGCTGTGTTCGTTATAATGTTTCTTGCACTTGAATAATATTCTGCTTTCTTAGGTGAAAAAGTAGACAGTCAGCTTCCATAAGGGCTGTGACAATGGACCTGTCAGTCACTTCAGAATTCTAACTAACTGTGAAAAGTAAATGGTTTTCTTCAAATCTTGAGGAACTTCTTTCACTGCAGTTGCATATATTTGCATATTGATTCACAGATAAGTGTATGCCAATAGCCACTTCTGTGAACAGATGTTGACTTCTAAAGTATCAGAGTTCCATGAACAAGTACATATTTTTGCATGCACAGAGAAATGCATAATCTATATGCTTCCAGCATGTACATAGAGTCATAGCACACTCACCAGCCTTTGCAGAACTACTCAATCTTCTCAGTAACATCAAGCAAGAATTTTAAATAAGAAGGAGACATACAAAAAAGAAACTGTGCTGCAGGAGTATTTCTAATAGAGATACTGTACGCAGTACACTGACATACTTTTTGGAAAAAAGAAAAAAAAATAAAGCAAGCAACATTCAATTTAAAATGGTGTTTGTCAAAGAGTATGATGATTAAATATGTTCTTAGTCATAATCATAACAATTATGTAGCAAATATTGAAATAACAGACACTACCTACAAGTTCAAACATTTGGTACGTGATGTTCTAGTAATGGATTTGAAGGAATCCACTAGGCCTTTCTCTGGTGTATTGGTGTTATCAAGATAAATCTTACGAAATAGGGACATTTAATAGACAGCTGTCATAGACTGGCATCATATATTGGAAAAAAAGAAGTTTCAAATCAAGTCTCAGCACTGTTTTTGAAGAAAAAATACTTGTTAGCTCGAGGGATAAATCTATTTTCCTGATGACAGAAGCAAAAGTTTTTATAAATGTGTTTTGAGACACTAATATATTTTTCAGACCAAAATGAAATCAGGCAATATGTAACGCAAACTACAAACTACTAGGTAGGGGAGTGAAATGCATATACATCACTCTGGCTCTGTTGCTCCTCGGCCATTCTAAGGCAAGTCAACAGTTCTTCCCCAATAACAGATATTACTAAAGCAGTTTCTATACAAATGCATTAAAAAACCAAGATACGTGAAGACTGCTCTGAAAGTAATGCGTCCAATTTTCTTATTTTGGCCCATAACATCAGAGGTGGATATTGGTGGCATGCCAATAGAAGCTGAACCTTCCCGTCAGTATCTCATTACATTTTGTTGCCGTGTGATGGATGGCAACAGAAGGGCAGTCTGACAAAATGGTGTCTGACACAGAAGTGTGGATGAAGCAAAGGTGTGTCACTGAATTCCTCCATGCATAAAAAATGGCTCCCATTGGCATTCATCGATGCCTGCTGAATATTTCTGGAGTCCAAGTAGTGGATGTGAGCACAGTGAGGGGGTGGGTGGTGTGTTTTAGCAGTGGCAACAGTGACAGTGTGTCACCTCTGCTGGCGCAGATTTTTATGAGTACAGCATGCAAGCTTTTGTTCATCTAAAGTATTTTTGAATTTACTGCTAGAAAAAAAAAAAATGGTGTTTTGTACCTGAGAATTTGCTCTATGAAATAGTGATATTGTGTTCTTTGTGTCTGTCGTAATTTCCATGGAAGCGTGGAAGGAAAGAGGCATTACTTTCAGAGCAACCTACATACTTAGCTTAGGGATTTTTGCTTTGTTTTGGTTTGTTTCTCTCTCTCAGGTTTCCACTATGATTAGCAAAGAATCCATCCACTTTTATTCTGATGTTGCCTTTGCTGTGTTCTTTCAGATAATACACACTGACACCCTGAACTTTGTTTCATCAGAACATTGAATAATGGGAATTTTGTTTGTGCTCTTCTTCAGCAGTTCTTATTGTGCTTTAAATTTGTGCCTGAGAAATCAGCTTTTCCATTATGATAAACAGCCTATAACACTTTCCTCTTGTTTTCAACGTGGCAAGTAATCTGAAGCAGATCCTGAACATCCAGACCTCTTTATACAGACAGGAAGTGGGTGGCTCAATGGGAACATGCTAGAGCAGAATCAGAAGGGCAGAAAGCAGAAGGGAAAAAATAGTATAATAGAATCACAGAATATCCTGAGTTGGAATAGACCTACAGTGATCCTCAAGTCCAACCCCTAGCTGTGCACAGGACCACCCAGAATTCAAACCTGGTGTCTGAGAGCACTGTCCAAACACTCCCTGAACTCTGGCAGCTCAGGGCTGTGCCAGCTGTCCTGGGCAGCCTGTTCCAGGGCCTGACTACCCTCTGGTGAAGAGCCTTTCACTAACCTCCACCTGACCCTCCCCTGGCACAGCTCCATGCCGTTCCCTCGGGCCCTGTCGCTGTCACAGAGAGCAGAGCTCAGCGCTGCCCCTCCACTCCCTGTGAGGAGATGCAGCCTCCGTAAGGCCTCCCCTCAGCTCCTCTGCTCTGGGCTGAACCAACCTAGTGATCTCAGCTGCTCCTCATACACCTTGCCCTCTACTATGTTCACCATCTTCATAGCCCTCCTTTGGATGATCTAGTATCTTTATGCCCACCATATATAGCGACACCCAGAACTGCTCCCAGTGCTGCAGTTGCAGCCGCACAGCACAGAGCACAGTGGGACAACCCCTTCCCTCACCCGGTGGCTGTGCTGGGCCTGATGCACCCCAGCGTACAGTTGGCCTTTTGGGCTGCCAGGGCACACTGCTGGCTCACATTCAACTTGCCAGCAACCAGAACGCCCAAGTCACTTTCAGTGAGGCTGATTTCCAGCCTATCATCTGCCAGACTGTACATATTGTCAGGGTGTTAGTTTGTTCTTAAAAAGTCAGGAGTCTAAGTCCTGTCTCAGAGGCAAATTTAACTTCTCTGGTGTCTACTGAGAGCTACTACCAAAGGCAAGGCTTTTGTAATGGGAGTTAGGTGTACTTTTTTTTTTTTTTTTTTTTTTTTAATTCCAAGATAGTTTCCACAAGATTTTTTGAATGCATTTCTGAAGTTATGTCCCAGTCTGCTGGCCCTGGTATTCTGGGGTTAGGAAGCAGAATATCACATGTAGTTTCACAAAAGGTTTAAAACACTAGCATGATTTTTCCTATTACTAAAAATTCAGGACAAATTATGACTATGGTTGCTGCAGGTGAACAACTTTACCTAAGTATTGTAATTAAAGGGACCTATAGGTCTGCCTAAAGAGAGAAGTAATCTCATGTGAAAGAAAATGCTGCCCACATTTACATAGATGATTATGTATCTGCGAGTGTCTGTATGTGAAACAGTATGTGCATTCCCTTGCAGTTTATGAGCTTAGAGATCTCATTTACTATTTACAGACACAAGAATAGGACTAAAAGTCTTTTTATTGGTATGTTGTTACGGGCATTGGTATTTTTTTTTAAGTTTGTCAGTGTAATTGTTTCAGTGTCCCTTTCCATTTAAGGACTTTTCATCAGGAATAGTTTCTGATGCAGTTTATTCTTGCAGACTGAAGCTTTTATCTTGGTGAATTTGACCTTGATACGTCTGAAGCATTACTTGATAATACTTCTAACTACTGAAGTTAGATGCTAACCCATTTCCTTTTCCTAGTTAGTTAGTGATTCAGTCTCCCTCCTATACCACAAAATCACAAAACCAGAACTCACTACAGACAGATTTTGCAAAATCTTTCTTTCAACGTGGTAGTTCATATTATTGTATTTCTCTTGTGCAACTCTTGAATAAACCTCATGTGTTTTGATTTTTCCTCAGCTGTTTTCTGTGGATTGCCCTCCTAATAACATGCTGACACACTTGGACACCACTTACATGTTTGCACATGACACAGATACAAAAAAAACAGAACTTGAGCCTCCCAAATATATCGCCATCACCTCTTAATTTCCTAGGAATGTCCTCATGTGCAATGTCTTGTTTGTGAGATGCTCAAGGATGAATGAGGCACAGTCTTAAAGCAGAATAATAAAAAAAAATATTTTTTTTACCATCTCTCAACTACAACTAGAACTCAACTACCTTCACTTTCTCTATCTCATATATACCAAGCGTAAGTTCACAGTTTATTTACTCACTTTTCCAGTCTTTCTAGAGAGATTTGAGTCCTTGAATTCTATCTAAAGATAGAAGACTATTTTTCTGACCCATCCACAAATCAGAACAAGTGAGTTGCATTAAGCAAAAATAAATGATCCTCCTTAATATAAGAAGGAGCTGGAAGGAAAACAAGAAATTCTATAGAGAAAACCTTGCTTGAAGAATAGCTTGGGTCCTCTTATGTAAACATAGCCCTGGCTTTAACTTGAAACAAGGATTTCTTGGAAGCACAAGGACAACAGATTACCTTGAGGTTTCTTATCTCTGTTGGTTTGGGTTACCTGCTTTAGCAATTGCCTATGTAAGCTATGATATTCTAACTACAGGAGTAAGCTGTAAATATAGAGCAGATGTCATCTTAATACTTGCTGAAATGTGATACTTTGGAGTATGGTGTGTCCAAGCTGGCTGATGAAGTGGTATTTAATAGATTCTCCTAAAAATAAGCATGGATAGATATTCAGTATTCTTAACTGATGAAAATGCAAGTTTCTGGAAGTCTGGTCTTTGGAACAGTTTCACTGATGAACCTCCTTTCCTTTATAATAAAAATAAAATAATTTTTGGCAAGATTCTCTATACTAAGTTCACAAGTCTAAATAAGTCTGTTTTCCAAAGGTTATTTTGGTATCCTATTCTTCCACAGTTAATGAGCTAATGAGCAGTGCAAAGTAACAGTAGTCTAAGCATGTGATTGAAGCAGTACCGGTCTCACTGAGCACTGACTAAACAAGAAGGTAGTTGGTAGAGCTCTGAGATGCAGATGAAGCATGCTTCTGAGCATCATTAGAATCACTTCCATATGTTTGTCTACAAATCAAAAGAAGTATCATTACTGTCTCTGCAGTAATACATTAAAAATATTCTTGAACCATTACCATATGATGTGCTTAACACCAGTGAGAAATTAATGAGCTGGTTATCTTCAACAGTCTGGTCAGTTTCTTGGAATATTGTTTGTAATTTAGTCACTGCACAGGAAACAGAAACACCTTTCTTTCCACTTTACCTGATTTTGGGATCTGAATACTTTCAGGATCCTTGAAGAATATAGGAGTAAATAGTGGGGGGACAGCCACCTATGCACTTGTGCCCCTTCCCCCTAAGACCTCCTCTGATGAACCCCATGGGACCCAAGGGAACAGCTGGATATTAGAAAAAGGTTCTTGCCAGAATTCAAGAGGTATTTAGATAATGCTTTCCAAAATACAGTTTGAATTTTGGTTGGTCTCACGTGGAGCCGGAAGGTGGTGATCATTATGGATCCCTTCCAAGTTCAGATATTCTATTCCGTGTTGTCTACCTCAATTTTAGTATACTGTTTAGAACTCTCAGAGGAGTATGCATTGATATCTGTTCATCTAGGAGTGTGATTTTTATATGAACTATGAGTTGAAAGATTTTTGAGCCTCACTGAATACAAACTGAATCCAAAAACAGCTTTGGAGGTTCCATTTTACACATCCACCTGTTTGAGCAAATTATTTCTGGTACCAGAACAAGCTGGCTATGATCTCTGACATTTACCAAGGATTAATCCCTGTTTCTTCAGTTACAGAATTTGTGGAGCTACCTGCTAACCATACTTAGTCCAGCTGACTGCTGCTCAGCCCTTAACATGGCTTTGCAACTGGTCCTACATCAGTGGCAAAAATGGCCCCAAGTCCAGGTGGCTCCACTTGCAGGCAGCTGAGCAGCTGAAAGGGGATAGCAGAGACCCCCCAAGCCTCCTATACTCTTCCCACTCTTTCACTGCAGGGACCCCGTGCATGACAGGAAGAGGGGTCTCAAGTTTGTGCTGATCCCTGTGTCCAAAGGAAAGCCATTAATTTATCAAGCAAGGTACAAGGGAGCCATCCCCAGGAAACTGGCCCTCAGCACCTTTCTCTTCTTCCTTCTTCAGCACTGGGGCAATTCATAGGCCATAGGCCCCAACTGCCAACACTGCCGTGTTTTTGTGACCATGCAACACTGTTAAATGACAACACCATGGCCATGTCACCTGCCATCCCACAGTCTTCTGTTCTGAGCCCTATGGGGACCCTGTGGCTAGAAACCACAGTCACTGGGCGACTGAAAACAGTGGCTGCCCTTTCTTCATGAGATAATAGTGGATTCTCCATGGATACTTCTCCTGCCAAGAAGAGGCAGCTGATGAAGAGGCTCCTAACGATCAAATTAATGGAGATGGACGCACCTGAAAGTGATGGAGAAGCTATGGAGATAGGTCCACCGCCAGAGGATGAGCCACTGGAATTTGCAAGGCTGTAATTTTTGTGTATTCGTTTGTATACATAATTGATTAATCTGTACTTTTAACAGTTTAATACATTTCCTCTTTTTAATCTGGAGGCACGTGATTTCATTTTCATTATGCTCCCATCATCTCTGACTTTTGTTTTTCATTTGCCTGCCCTATCATCTGTGGGAACAAATTAAATAGAAAATAACATTCTGATATTATTGATATAAGGAGAGAATAATACAAACAGGAAATTAAAAAGGATAATTAAATGAAAATTCAAAGATAAAGACACGAATTCCCTGAAACAGGAGCAGGGAGACTTAAATTACACTTTGTGCCAGAATCTCTCTTGAACTGCAAGGGAAGATGATAAACATATTTCCTTCAGTCCTGTGGCCCTGTCATCACAATTCTCTCTGGGGACATTTGAGTCTAGGATCCCACAAAGTTCTCGCTTGTGGAAGTCACATAATGAGCAATTCCTCAGATTCCCTGGCTGCACCTCCCAACGTTTTATAAGATTTAAGGGAAGATTCATTAAGAGACTTAGGGGCTTTTACAGGTGCTTAAGTGTTGCTGGACATGTACTGATCTGTGTAGACACTGTGGTGTCCTTAGCATCCTCTGCTTTCTCCCCTGTTACATGTTTTGCAGGAAAGTATAACAAATTTACTCTAGATAATGACTCACAAAGCCTCTCTAATTGAGCTTCTTGACTTGCATATTACATGGCAAAGCACCAAAACCCCAAAGCTCTTCATTGAATAGTGCCCTGGTGACTCATGATAGCCTCAGTATGGAGAAAAGTCTATCTTCATGCTTTGACTCTCTCTAGGTGAATTTTCAGCCTGTGGGTTTCTGCTTTCGCAGATTACTGTGAACCCAGATTAAGTCTAGCCATTTCAACAGACCTGGCCCAGTATTTTTCTAGGTCTCAGCCTCCACTATTCAAACAAAGGAAAAGAAATTGAATGAGGTGTGAGGGAACAGAGAAGGGGCATTTTCATCATCCTTCCCATGAATGCGCTATTAGTTACGTTGCAAAGAATCGAATACAGCACTAGCCAAGGTGCATTTTTACTTCTAACTTGAAGCAATAGTTTAAAATCTAGATTTGTAGTAATGTAAAAGTTACAGAAAATTGAAACAAAAATGCATTAACCGGTCCATGAGTAGTCTTAATAATCAGGTAACAATAATGTTAAGTCATCACAACTGACTTATGTGTGTGGCTGTTTGGACTCCATAACCCATGCAGACCCTGAACAGTCTATCCATCCTTCCTCACGTCTTAAAGATAAGAGCAGCAGCCACTTTGAACAACTGTCACAAGTAGCTTCTCTAGCCAAAGGTGCAATGACCTCCTCTTTCCTCTCTCTTCCTGTTTACCTGCCCTCAGTCTCAGTTACTGGGAACTGAGCATTTGGGAAATTAGCTCATTTCCTTCCTCAGCTACTTAAGATGGCCTCATTATTATTTCTGTAGTGTTTGCACCTTCCTTCTTCTGAAAACCTGCCGGTACGGTTTTATGTGGGACGCCAGGACCCATGCTGAATATATGATCTTCTTACCAGAACTGGAACTGAGCTCACTCAATGGATATGGTTCAAAAATTAAATGTCATCATATAGGAACACTGATGGTGGAAGAGGAGCTTTGATCATCTGTTCCCAGTGGCAATTTTAGAAGGGCTGGGGGACTAAAGAGCATGATTGTGCACCTGCCTAGTTTGCTAAGGTGCTGATTGTCTTTGTTTGTATTGACAATACCAAATTGTAAACCTCTCTTATTGACTGATACTCTTGAGGGGGATTAGCAGTTTGTCAGCTTCCAAAGATGAAAATGAGAGAGCAGGAAGCACTAACATCATTTGCAGGGTTTTGTTTGTTTGTTTGTTTTTGTTCTTTGAGATTACTGCTCAGGTAACCTTTTTTTTTCCCCTTTTGTTTATTTAAGAAAGCAAAAGAAAACTTCATAAGGATGGATGGAAGAACAGAGCAGGTAGCAGAAGATTTTCAAGGGGAAGATTGGTGAAAGCAGAAAACTTGCTACTTGATAATCTTACGGTGCAACAATGAAAGAAGCTATATGTTTTAAGGAAAGAAACTAGTCAAGCTCCTGTTATTATAAGCACCCAAGTACAGTCTTACACTCATCCTTGTTCAGCAGACCAGTGGAAGTAGATGTGACTGAAATATAGCCCTATATTTAAATGAGTGATGTAATGAGTAAGGGTTATGCTGAAGTCTGTAAGTATGTGATCAAATCACCACTTCATCCTGTGCAGTTCTCCTGCTCAAGCCTGGGATTATTAAAGAATTTCCTTAACTAAAGGGAACAGCATTTTACTTATTACAATGCAAATAGTACTTTCAACTACGTAAAACTTTCTAGTTCTTAACGGGATATTTAAGACTATAATTCCCTTTTTGCACTCTATAATTTGGGTATTAATCTTTGACTCATTCTTGACATTCTACTTACACCTACAAGTGCTTTGGTGCACACTGTGTTTTGGAATTTAACAAAATTAGATATACTGTACTTTGCCAGAGAATGACTAGAGAAAAGGCATCCTATTTTTTAAGACGCTATATGAGTAAAAATCACATTTCTGCAGCTTTAGCAAGTCTGTGTGCACCAGAGCAGTACATGTGGGTCAGGGCAGCTATTTTCATGTTTCATCATTGGGTCCATGTCCACTAGAGGTGAACAAACTGTGGAGAAAGGAGAAATAGTTTCTATTTTCTTGTTTGTTTCACATGCTTTTAAGCATGTGTGTATGCATTCCCCGTAGAAGCTTTATGCTACAAAAACTCTAGATGGAAAGAGTTCCACTTTCTCTATCCATTTCATATATAGATGGGTCCGTCCATCTCATCTGGTTCCTAGGGGCCAGTTATTTACTCGTATTTCATTATCTCTCCCAGTATCTCCTAGCCTTACTTACTTATTTCTAAAACCTAACAGAGTGAAGAATGATCCAGTTACTACTTTTCTTTTTTGCAAGTTCAATTGTATTTGTGCTAGTGGGAACTCATGAGAGCCAAATTCTGTGTAGCAGATCAGTGACATCTGATTTGAGAGACAGAGGCTGATGATTGCAGCCTTCTAATGATGCCCCTCTTAGTGCCACTGCTCCCTTTATGTGAGGGCTACTCTGAGAGTAATACCTCCTATTTTATGACCCATGACATCAGAGGCAAATGTTGGTGATACGGCAGTAGAGGTTGAACCTTCCCGCCAATATTCCATTACATTTTGTTACCGTTTGACAGATGGCAGCAGAGGGGCACTGTGACAAAACGGCATCTGACATGGGAGTGTTTATAAAGAAAATGTGTGTAATTGGATTCCTCCACGTGGAAAAAAAATGGCACACATTGACATTCATTGATACTTCTTGAATACTTCTGAAGACCCAACATTGGATGTGAGCACATGGAGGGGGTGAGTGGTGAGTTTCAGAAGCAGCGACAGAGATAGTGGTTCACCTCTGCTGGTGTGGATTTTTATGAGCATGACAATGTAGGCTCCTGTTCATCACTGGTGAAAACACATAGCTAATGGTGGTGACTATGTTGGAAAATAGTGTTTTGTAATCGAGCCTTTGCTCTATCAAACAGTGTGGTTGTGTTCTTTGTATCCATTGTAGTTTCTTTGGAAATAAATAGGAGGCATCACTTTTGGATCAACTTACATAGACTCTATTCAGATACTGTATCTAGCACTCGTGTTATAGTTGTAGGTAGGGGATGGTGTGTGGCAGTGACCAAGAATTTAAATACAGTGTGTAATTAGTATGCCAATTTGAGTGCTGGTGCCAGAATGGCTGTCTTTGAAGAAACAGTGCACACTGCTGCTTATGCTACCTATCTTTAGTTTATGTATTTTTTCCCCTTCTTAACAACAAATGTTAGTGTCCTGAATCCCATGTGGTTGAGTCTTAGCGTGTGGAGGAGAATCAGATTAAAATTTGCAGAAAGGATGCAATGTTTCCCAGAAGAAAAAATCTCTGAAAAGGGGGGAAATGGCACCTGGTCACCTAAGGAGTAAATGCAGCATTGTTATGTCTTACTGAAATCTCAGAAGCCCTTGTGTATTGTGCCTGAGAGCTGAAACACAGCAAGACACAGCAGGCTTGCTCCGGTATCCCTCTAATGATAATGAACCTTCTGCTTTCTGTTGTTCCCCTGCTGCCTTTCACTGAGAAGGTATGCTCTTCTCCCAGGAGCTTTAGCTATTGATTTAAATGAGTAAACATTTAGATGGTAAATTCATTCAGATAGGGATTATTTTTGCATCACCTGACATAGTGGGGCTTTTGAGAAATGCCCATAGGTGTTAGGAACTCAGAAAGGCAAATTATGAATAATAATAGTAGTGAAATAGTACAGACTGTAAATTATTTATTTTTCTGAAGATTTTTAAATCTAATGTATACAGTACTTACCTAAATCTCTCAGTAAAATCCAGATCTGCTGTGAATTGAGGAGTAAAATGTAGCCAGGCTGGATCTATCCCTTCTAATCTCAGCAGAAGGAAGCCATTTGGGTAATTGTGTCATGGAGATGAAATCTTCTGCACTCCCAGGTAAGGGATGGACTCCTTCTTGCAGCTAGGTGTAGGCAAAACAGGGTTGCATAGCAAAGCAGACAGACAGGGCATGGATGCAGCCCTTTAGCAGCAGTGGAGTGAGTTTGGAACTCACTGCCAGAGCTCTGTTTCAGTCCTTTGCTTTGCCAAGCAGCTATTGATAAGGAGTTTCAGCTCCACCCAAAATCAGCAGTTGCGGCCTCAACCCCTCTGGTTCCCCAGCAGCAGTGGAGGTGCCAGCCCAGCTTCTGTGGCAAAAGGGACATAACATCCAGGGGGATGCTTGAGCCAGTCTACTTTATACTCACCAAGTTTTAGCTTTCATCCTGCTCAGAGTGTTTATTACTTAACCCAAGCTAGAATACACATCACTGTAGCTACTCTTCAGTGACTTCTTGGGGATGAAGTGAAGGGGGAGTCTGATTGCCAGTTGTCTCAGAGCCCTTCTATCTTAAGATCCCTGTGGAGATAACTATGAAATCTCAAATTTGCCATTGCCCTACTCCATCTTCAGTTACTGAATACAACTTACAGGAAACAAATCCATGTGGTAGGAGCAGAAGCCATCAGAGAGAGAAGACGATGAGAGGTCTGGGGCTGGATGGCCGGAATTTATTTATTACAGAAATATGCATGAGTTGTAAGAGTAAAGAAGCCCTGGATTTGAAAATTGCACAAGATATTATTAGAATAGTAATGATGAATATGCTCTGGGGGCTTTTTAAACTAGTAATGACCATATCTATCTCTGTCGCTGTTTCCAGATGACTGGGAAATCCAATGGATTATTAAATAAACTAAACAGAATCATTTTCTGAAGTGACAAAACATGGGAAAAAGCCTTTACAGAGTGCTTGAAGAGCAGAATGCTTGAAGAGCAGAGTGCTTGAGGAGCTAGGCAGATTTGCATGGAGCACCGTTAACATGTTCTTCATTAAGAAGAAATGTCAACTGTATTCTTCAAAGATTCTCATGGTAGCTTTCTAGTCGCCAACAGAGAAATGTGATTCTGCCTTCAGCAAAGTAATTGAATACGTTATCTCTATGTGAAACATTCTAGTTACATCATGTTTCTCAATTATTCAAGATATGTGCTGGAGGAAAAAGGGGGAAAAAAAGTCCAATTTGTAGCAAAGAAATTGGGTGATTTTAAAAAGAGAAATAATAACCCTAAAAGGTACTGTAACACTAGAAAGACTTACCAGGGAGGTTGTGCTGTCTTTCAAAGGTTTTAAAGGGTAGATTAGAGAAACATCTGTGAAGAATGAGCTAGGTGAGGTAAATTTTACCTCATTGCACAGGGACTAGAACATTTCTCAAGATCCTCTCTGCCTTCTATTTCCATGCCTTCATTGCTGTTGTACGCTGCCTTTTTATTGATCTATCCCAATATGCTGTTTGTCATTTACATTGCAACTCTGCATTAAGTGCTGCCTTCAAAGACTTTTTCCTTCCACAGTAATCCTTTTTCTGGAGAGCACACTACATCTCTCCTTTAATAAACACATACAATTCATGTGTTCCAGTCCTTACCTCCTCAGGCTTTTACAATTGTTTCCAGCAAATTTCGTTTTCTCGTAGGCTCTGGGCATTTAGAGGAAAATTACAGCCTAGTCATGAAAGATCACACAAACTAAAAAATGTTAATATCTCCCCATGTGTGCTGTTCACATGGGGTCAAAAAATGGGCTCACAGAGGACAGGCATAATACACATCTTAATTTCAGCAGTGCTAGTGTTTGGCTAAAGGAACCTGTCATATACAATAGAGAGCTACTATAGATACTGTCCAAGTACTCCCTTTGGTTAGGGACACCATTTAATTTAGTCCTGCTATATCTCATTTTTGAGCTAAACAAAGTACAGCATTTTCTCTTACTTCTACAGCCAGATGAGTCATGCTCATTAGAGATCCGTTGAAGCCTCATTGTGAGTTGTGAACATTGAGACATCACAGGAACAAATGCTGAGCCACTTTGGGCTTGAAGGAGGTAAAGAAGGATTCTCATGGAGAGCTCATTTCCACTGATTCCTCAGAAAAGCAGTGAGGAAAGGGATGCGGGGGGCTCTCAAATTGCTCTGAAGCAACGTCTGGAGTAGTTAATATGTTTTTGGCTGCTAACAAAATACAGAGCACTGGGAGAATAGCTTAACAGCTAAGTACCTCTATGGCTGTGTGAACCTGAGTGAGCTTACCTCCACAGCAGTGGCTGAGGTTCCTTTTATATGCCTCAAAAGAAATACTGGAAAAAAAAACAGTCTCTCAGGTCAGCTGACATTTCTCTTTCTTACCCATGCTGGACATCACTGAGACACAAAATTCTGCACAATTATTCTGTTTTTTTTTCTTTGTTTTGTTTTGTTTTTTCTTTTCCCTCTAAGCCTATTATAAAGCTACTGAGAGTGCTTTGCAGATGATAGCTTTCCTTGCTGTTGAAGAGATGACACATTAGGGCATAAGCAATCCAAGAGGTTTCTAGAGTGCTCTGATGATACCTTCCTTCTCCAAGTAATGAAGGAGTCAACACAGAATGGTGTTATACTGGGCTTTGTTCTCATCATGGAAAGAGTGGTGGAGAATGTGAAGCTCCAGGGCAGACTTGGCTGCAGCCACCATGAAATGGTGGAGTTCAGGATCCCTAGGGCAGCAAGCAGTGTGTGCAGCAAGATCGCTACCCCAGGCTCCAGAAGAGCAGATTTTGGCCTCACAGAATCACAGAATTGTAGAGGCCGGAAGGGACCTCTAGAGATCATCTGGTCCAACCCCGCTGCCAAGGCAGGCTCCCTAGACCAGACTGCACAGATAGGTGTCCAGGTGGGTCTTGAATGTCTCAAGAGAAGGAGGCTGCACAACCTTTCTGGGCAGCCTGTTCCAGTGCTTAACATGAAGAAGTTCTTAAGCACATTTGTGCGGAACTTCCTATGCTTCAGTTTGTGGCCATTTCCCCTTGCCTCATAAAGTTTAAAGCCAAATGCAAGACCCTGCACCATGATTGGGGCAATCCTAAACACAAGCTGGGTGGAGAATGTATTGAAAGAAGCCCTGAGGAGAAGGACTTGGCGTTGTTGGTTAATGAGAAGCTTAACATGAGCTAGCAGTGTGCAAATGCAGCCCAGAAAGCTAACCTTATCCTGGGCTGCATCAAAAGAATCATGGCCAGCAGGGTGAGGGAGTTGATTGTCCACCTCTACTCTGCCCTCATGAGTTCCCACCTGCATTCAGCTTTGAAGCCCCCAGTGCAAGAGAGACATGGAGCTGTTGGAGTGGGTTCAGAGGAGGCCGAAAACATGAGCAGAGGGATGAAGCCTTCTCTCTTCTGAAGAGAGGCTGAGAGAGTTTCGATTTTTCAGCCTGGAGAAGATTGCAAGGAGATCTTACAACAGCCTTTCGGTACCTAAAAGGGGAGCCTAGAGGAGAGCTGGACAAGGACTCTTTATCAAGGAGTGTAGTGATAGGACAGGGGGTAATGGCTTTAAACTAAAGGAGGACAGATTTAGATTAGACATTTAGAAGAAATTCTTCACAATGAGGGTGGTGTAGCACTGAAGTATGTGCACAGAGATGTTATGAATGTTCCAACTCTGAAAGTGTTCAAGGCTGGGTTGGATAAGGCTTTGAGCAACCTCATCTAGTGGGAGATATCCCTGCAGCAGGGAGGTTGAAACTACGTTATCTTTAAGGTCCCTTCCAACCCAAACCATTCTATGATTCTGGTTAATATTTTTATAGAGAATAAAATTGTATATTTAATCTGGCCTACTTGAAACTGTGATGCTCTTCGTACCTATTTGGCTACTTTTAAGTGGGTAATAGAAGTAGTTCAGTCCTAGTATGCTTCTTTCCTAGTATTTTTGTACTTTATAATGAGTTTTTTGTGTGATACTCAGCTCTGCTTGAAACAAGTACAGATCATATCATAGAATCACAGAATGGCCTGGGTTGAAAAGGACCACACTGATCATCCATTTTCAACCCCCCTGCTATGTTCAGGGTCGCCAACCACCAGACCAGGCTGCCCAGAGCCACATCCAGCCTGGCCTTGAATGCCTTCACGGATGGAGGCAACCTCTCTGGGCAACCTGTTCTAGTGCACCACCACGCTCTGAGTGAAAAACTTCCTCCTAATATCTACCCTAAACCTCTCCTGTCTCAGTTTAAAAACATTCCCCCTTGTCCTATCACTATCCACCCTCGTAAACAGCCATTCCCCCTCCTGTTTATACTCTCCCTTCAAGTTCTGGAAGGCCACAATGAGGTCTCCCTGGAGCCTTCTTTTCTCCAAGCCAAACAAGCCCAATTCCCTCAACCTTTCCTCATAGGAGAGGTGCTCCAGCCCTCTGATCATCTTAGTGGCCATCATCTGGACCCATTCCAAGAGCTCCACATCCTTCCTGTACTGGGGGCCCCAGGCCTGGATGCAGTACTCCAGATGGGGCCTCACAAGAGCTGAATAGAGGGGGACAATCACCTCCCTCTCCCTGCTGGCCACCCCTTTTTTAATCCAGCCCAGAACACAGTTGGCCTTCTGGGCTGCAAGCACACACTGCTGTCTCATGTCCAGCTTCTCATCTACCAGGACCCCCAAGTCCTTCTCTGCAGGGCTGCTTTCAAGATCTTTCCCCAGTTTGTATAAATACCTGGGATTGCCCCAACTCAAGTGCAGCACCCTGCACTTAGCCTTATTGAACCTCATTAGATTTTCATGGGCCCACTTCTCCAGCCTGTCCAGGTCCCTCTGCATGGCTTCCCTTCCTTCCAATGTATTGACTGCACTGCTCAGCTTGGTATCATCCACAAAGTTGCTGAGGGTGTGCTCGATGCCATTGTCTGTGTCATTGATGAAGATGTTGAAGAGCACTAGTCTGAAGATCAACCCCTGAGGGACACCACTTGTGACCGGCCTCTACACTGACACAGAACCATTAATCACAACCCTTTGGCTGCATCCAGCCAGCCAATTCCTAATCCATCGAACAGTCCATTCTTCAAATCCACACCTCTCTAATTTAGAGAGAAGGATGTGGTGAGAGACCATGTAAAAGGCTTTGCAGAAGTCACACACACAGACACACAGAATTGTAGGGGTTGGAAGGGACATCTAGAGATCATCGAGTCCAACCCCCCTGCCAAAGCAGGTTCCCTACAGCAGGTCTCACAGGTAGTGTCCAGGCGGGTCTTGAATATCTCCAGAGAAGGAGACTCCACAACCCCCCTGGGCAGCCTGTTCCAGTGCTCCGTCACCCTCACCGTAAAGAAGTTCTTGTGCACATTTGTGTGGAACTTCCTATGCCCTAGCTTCATCCCATTTCCCCTTGTCCTGTCCCCATGCACTACTGAAAAGAGTCCAGCCTCACCACTATGGCCCCCACACCTCAGGTATTTATAAACCTGGATCAAATCCCCTCTTAGTTGTTCCTCATAGGGGAGATGCTCCAGGCCCTTCACCATCTTTGTGGCCCTCTGCTGGACTCTTTCCAAGAGATCCCTGTCTTTTTTATACTGGGGAGCCCAGAACTGGACACAGTACTCCAGATGAGGCCTTACCAGGGCAGAGTAGAGGGGGAGGATCACCTCCCTTGACCTGCTGGCAACGCTCTTTTTTATACACCCCAGAATGCCATTGGCCCTTTTGGCCACGAGGGCACACTGCTGGCTCATGGCCAACCTGTCATCCACCAGGACGCCCAGGTCCCTCTCTGCAGAGCTCCTCTCCAGCAGATCATCCCCCAGCCTGTACTGGTGCATGCAGTTATTTCTTCCTAGGTGCAAGACTCTACACTTGCTTTTGTTAAACCTCATCCTGTTTCTTACTGACCAGCACTCCAGCCTGTCCAGGTCTTGCTGAATGGCAGCACAGCCTTCAGGCATGTCAGCCAATCCACCCAACTTCTTATCATCAGCAAACTTGCTGAGGGTGGCCACTATCCCCTCATCAAGGTCATTGATGAAGATGTTGAACAAGACCGGACCCAGCACAGACCCCTCGGGGACACCACTAGTTACAGGCCTCCAGCCAGACACTGCACCACCAACGACAACCCTCTGCACTCTGCCAGTCAGCCAGTTCATGGCCCACTTCACTGTCCACTCATCTATCCCATACTTCTTCAGCTTTGTTATAAGGATGTCATGGGGGACAGTATCAAAAGCCTTACTGAAATCAAGGTAGACTACATCTACCACTCTCCCCCCATCCACCCAGCCAGTGACAACTTCATAGAAGGCCACCAGGTTGGTCGAGCACGACCTCCCCTTGGTGAACCCATGCTGGGTACTCCTGATAATCTCCTTTTCTCCCAATTGTCCGGAGATGGCATCCAGCACAAGTTGTGCCATCACCTTCCCTGGGGCAGAGGTGAAGCTGACTGGCCTATAATTAATTACCTGGGTCCTCTTTCTTGCCCTTTTTGAAGACCGGAGTGACATTGGCTGTCCTCCAGTCATCAGGCACCTTCCCGGTTCTCCAAGACCTCTGAAAGATTACAGAGAGCAGCTCAGCAATGACCTCCGCCAGCTCTCTCAGCACCCGTGGATGCACCCCATTAGGTCCCATGGATTTATGGACCTTAGTGTTTCCTAGGCACTCACGGACCACCTCTTTCCTGACTAAAGGGCAGTCACCCATTCCCCAGACTCTCTCATTAACCTCCAAGGTTTGGGATTCCTGAGGGAGAGCCTTTTCACTAAATACAGAAGCAAAGAAGGCATTCAGGAAGTCCAGGTAAATAAAATCCATCACCTTTCCCCTGTCCACCGAAGCTGCCACTCCATCATAGAAGGCCACCAGATTGGTCAAGCAAGATCTGCCTTTGCTGAAGCCATGCTGGTTGTCTCGAATCATCTCTTTATCTTGTATGTGCCTTAGCACAGCTTCTATGAGGATCTGCCCCATGATCTTCCCAGGTACAGAGGTGAGGCTCACCAGCCTGTAGTTCCCTGGGTCTTCCTTTCTCCCTTTATTAAAAATAGGGGTAATGCTTCCCTTTTTCCAGTCACCATGGACTTCACCAGACAGCCATGATTTTTCAAATATGATGGAGAGCGGCTCGGCAACCACATCAGCCATCTCTTTCAGAACCCTAGGATGGCTATCATGCAGCCCCATGGACTTATACACCTTCAGTTTCATGACGAGGACTTGGATTTGTTCCACTGTTACAGTGGGACAGAAACCACTCCCCACACTCTCACCTAGAGGCTCATGGTCCTGGCAGACATGGGAAGCCTGACCACCCATGAAGACTGAGGCAAAGCGCTATTGAGTACCTCAGCTTTTTCTATATCTGAGGAAGCCAGCACCCTGTTACCTTTCATCAGAGGGGGAACACTCTCCTTGGCCTGCCTCCTCCTGCCTATGTACCTGTAGAACCCCTTCTTGTTATCTTTCACATCCCTTGCCAAGTTCAGCTCCATCTGCGCCTTGGCTTTCCTAATCCTATATCTATACACACAGACAAAGACAACAGCGCTGTATTCCTCCCAGGCTACACAACCCTGCTTCCACTTTCTGTGCGTTTCCCTCTTATCCCTCAGTTTAGGCTGCAGGTCCTTGCTCAGCCATGAAAACAAATAATAAAAGATGCAAGTAATAGAGAACAGCAAGGCAGATGAGCTGAAGAGTCTAATAACTGAGAATGTGCTCTCTGTAACAGAAGCTTCATAACACAGAGCTGTGAACAATAAATACTCCACATCCCTCCCCTTCCGAGGAAGGAGATTAAAAAAATCCATATTACTTTTATCTTTTCATTATTTTTATTTTAATATTATAAGCCCTAAATTCAAGTTGACTTTAAGTAACTTCTAAAGCTATAAGGGGCCAGGTGAGGGAAGGATTTCCAAAGACTGCTTAGCGGCTCTGAAAAGTTTTTTTTATATGACAGAGATTGCTGATTGCAGCCTGTAAATGTATTAAATAATGTCACTGCTGCTGGTTTGATCATCAGTGTCTGATTTTCAACCCCCCCGCCCCTCCTTTATTTTCTAAAGACATTGTTGGTTCTAATAACGGGCTTTCTAAAACTACAAATATGACCTCTCAGACTAGATATTTTTGGTCTTTGTTAATTTCATCATCTGCATTTTCAAAATCAGTATTTTTAATTGGTCACTTGAGCTTTTTTGCAGTGACGTTGAACCTCTGATGCATGTCACTTCAGAAGCATTTTCCAAACATTGTAGGCGTCATGGAGCAATTTTAGCATAAAAAGAAGAGTATAACTAGAGATGGCGGGGGAGCAAATTACATTTTGTATATATAGTATTAAATGCTTCCATTAGTTGCCATAGGGATGGGCAGAAGTTGGTCTGAAATGACAGCTTTTCTGATGCTCGATGTGTTTAAAAAGAAAACATTTTGGGGAGGGTTTTTACTGTTATTATTACCCTGGGAATCTTTTATAGGTTAAAGGGATATATTAAAGTCATATTTCTCTAAAAAACACAATGAGGCTATGTTAACAGACAAGGCATCACCTTCACCTCTCTGCAGAGGCAATGACCTCTATAAAGCATGCATCTTTGTAGCTTCAGGGCTGCAATTCCACAGCTGCTTCAAGCTTCACATTTCCTCCTGCTGTGCAATGCAGGAGCTAGCAGGCAGCCACTCCTCCTGAGCTCTACCTGTAAATCTGTGCAGCGGTACCTCAAGGAAATCTATGTCCTGCAGTTGCTACTGTGAGCACCCTAATTGCAACAGAACTAGCAAGACCTGGTTTTCAGACCAGGCTTCAGTTTGTTTAGTCTTGTAAACATTCGCTTGGACAGAATACCGGGAATCAACAGAACATGAGACTTCAATTTACAGATATTTTATGAGCTCCTGCACGGTGATGTCAAAAAGCTGGGAGGTGCAAGTCATATCACAGCATGCAATCTAATCCTGTGGCTATCCGATGTTAGAATGCACACTCATGTTAAGCATGATCAAGAGCAAGATGTCAGCTGTGCTGTCTGCTGGCATTCAGGTCCCTGGAAATTGGGTGGATAGTATGTGTGCCACACAAAGGGGCAGTTTCTGGTTTTGATAACAAAAAGAAAAGTTTCAGAAATGACTACTATCTGGCACACAAATGATATCTAACCAGGAGGCTTAATGCCATAACTTCCAGTGTTTCTCAAAGTACTCCATAAGAAAAGAGTCTGGCCCATGAGAAATGAAACTGAAGTCCTACACTTAATAAGCGTAATCTAAATTAACTGGACTTTCCATTGACTTCTACTAAGTTCTCAGCCTAGCGCCTCTGAAATGGAACTTAAAAAGGAACACAACACAACACTATATTCTAGGCTGTGCCCCATGTGCCTTTTTTCTTCATTTTTCTAAAGAATGAAAGTTTTATTAAAATTGCCTATTATCAGCCAGAGGGATGCTGAGCAAACATCAAATGTTATCTTGAGAAGACCACCCATAGACTGCGAAATGTCATTTGTCAGGGCAATAATTTGCACATGCTGTTCTGCTAGTTCATGAGGATGTACCACACTCATATGATTGTAGTGTTTCTAATAACTGGTTAAAGATGGGCAACAGAATAAACATGAATTTTATTCTCAAAGCGTTTGACTGGAAATAAGCACAACCCACATAAAACACTACACCTGTCCTCAGCTGACGTTCTTTTTTAGTAACCATCTAGGTTCCAGCACTCTGCTCAGAGACCTGATTTTCCATCAGGTTAAAGGAACTAGAGGAGAGGATCTGCGTTAGATGTTCCGCGGTAGGATGCAAATTTGGTGTTAGTCCTACAAATTTCTACTGAAGGTGCAAAGCATTTTTGCTCAAAGCTGAACAGAAATACTTGGAAATCACGAGCAACATAAAGAGTTTAAAGCTCTCTTGAGACCGCAGTGTACGAAAAGGTGGAGGATGTGGGCAGAAAACAGGCATGTCTGAGGAGACAGGAGAACTTGTGCAGCCCCCATCATGCTAATGGAGCATGTAGCTACAATATGTATTCCCGTTTTAGGTCATGCTTTTGCCATCAGGCAGAAGTAACTTGACAGCTCTACAATCTCCCTATCATTAAGATAGAATTAGGTTCTTCTGGCTTGCTGTTTTACTTGTCATTTTTGACACTGCATAGCCCTGCACTGTGCAGGATCAAATCTTTTGATAAAGTCAGGACAGCACAGTAATACGTAGTTGCATATACTTACATATTTGAAATGCACAAAAACATCCAACTTGCACATGTGGAAGATTGTGTTTAACCTAAGGTAAGGCTGGATGCAAACTGTGGAATAACTCTAGTAGTGAGGTACAACGATTATTGCCTAAGTATACTTGAGGTATCAGGATGATTTTGCCAATTACATTTACTCTTTTTGTAAAAGATGTGGCTCCTCAGTAGCTCCACAGGGTAGGAAACAAAAGACAGGTGGATGTCTTTACTGAAGCTCTCGCTGTTGCTCTCCTAGCAAAATTTATCATTAAAAACGCAGGCCAAAAACCTTTGAAAACTTTATTAGAATCAGTGCCATTTTTGGAGGATGATACGATGTAAAAACAGGAAAGGAGATTGATTTTATGTAAATTATTCAGAGACTGGCATTCATATGCATTATTTATCTAGGCAAGCACAGTGCCCTGTGAATATTAAATCACACCATGCTATTTGAGAACTGTTTTTTGTAATTTCATTAATACTCCATTGTTATGTCTTTGCCTTGCGTAGAGTCAGTTGGCAAGAAGTAATTTGGTTTTGTTATAACCAGTAAGCAATTCCTAGATTTTTATCAAATTTCATCAAGTTACAGTGCTTCTGTCCAGCTGCTCAGTTATTTCAGAATTGTTTATCCCATTTACAGCCAGCAGCCAACTGAAAACAGATTTGGGAATGATCCACTAGCAGTGCAATTTCTCAAAGGCCAATGGAAGACTGTAAAAACATATTTGTTTCCAGTCTCCCTGTGTTGAGTTTTCCCCCAACTTTTGATGAAAGCTGAGACCGAGGTCATTTCTACCTGCATTGGTGTTTTTTAGGGGGTACAGACAACACCAAACTGGGAGTAAATGTTGATCTGCTTGAGGGTAGGAAGGCTCTACAGAGAGATCTGGACAGGGAGGATCAATGGACTGAGGCCAAATGTATGAGTTTGAACAAGACCAAGTACTGGATCCTACAGTTTGGTCACAACAACCCCATACGTTGCTACAGGCTTGGGGCAAAGTGGCTGGAATGCTGCATGGAGGAAAAGGATCTGAACATGAGCCAGCAGTATGTCCAGGTGGCCTAAAAGGCCAATGACATCCTGGCTTGTATCAGAAACAGTGTAGTCAACAGGAGCAGGGAGGTGATTGTCCCCCTGTACTCAGCTGTGACGAGGCTGCACCTCGAGTACTATGTTCAGTTTTAAGCTTCTTACCACAAGAAAGATATTGAGGCCCTGGGGCATGTCCAGAGAATGGCAATGAAGCTGGTGAAAAGTCTGGAGCACATCTTATGAGGAGCAACTGAGGGAGCTGGGATTGTTGAGTCTGAAAAAGAGGAGGCTCAGGGGAGACCTTACAGCTCTCTACAACTACCTGAAAGGAGGTGGTAGCAAAGTGAGAGTCAATCTCTTCTTCCAGGTAATAAGTGATAGGATGAGAAATAATGGTCTCAAGTTGGGCCAGGGGAGATTCAGGTTGTATATTAGAAAAAAAATTGTTCTCCAGAAGAGTGGTGAGGTATTGGAACAGGCTGCCTGGGGAGGTGGTGGAGTCACTGTTCTTGGAGGTGTTCAAGAAATGTGTGGATATGGCACTGAGGGATGTGGGCATGGCACTGATGGGTTGGTAGTTGGACCAGATGATCTTAGTGGTGTTTTCCAACCTTAATGATTCTGTGGTTTTATCAACTGCAAATTAAAAGCATTCCTAATCAAGTTTTTGGCCAATCACACTGCCCTTCATGTGAGGGCTAGATCAAGCTTTGGGGACTGCTTGGTCCCAGGACAGCATAGAGACTGGATGATTTTACTGAGTTCCACACACTGTTTTTTTGCTGCTCCTTTGAACCCTTTTAAAGCTCCCTTGCCAGAACTCCTAGAAAAGAGAGTAGAAAGCCAAAAAGGATGTTTCTGCCTACACAGCTGTTGTGTGCTGGTGGGGCTATGGAGGAAAGCTTATCCAAAAGATCTGTATTACTAGTTTCATCCATGTCCTCTGCCCCATGTAGCTCTACACTACTCTGCTTCTCCCCACCTCACCAGTGAGAGTGAACCCAGGACGTTTTGTTGTTTTTCCCCTTTATTCCAGTGTAGTTTGTTATAGGAATAAAAAATCTAGTCATGTAATTGAGGATGATGAAGGTCTATTTAATACAGAAGAATTTCTGCCCATATAAGGACTGAAGGACGACGCTTTAACACATGTGCTCTTCCAAAAGCTCTCCTCTCTAATATGTTTATCATATAATTATGACTTCAACTTCTCCTCCCTCAAATGAAGGCGTATCAAACTGCCATATATCATATTAGAATAGAGGGGGTTTTTTTATGCAGGATATCTAACCTTTGTTCTGTATGACAGCACTTTAAGATTTTCTCAAATAATAACTTCTGGAACTTCTTGTTCACGTCACAGGATGCTGGAGGTTCTTCTTTTCAAGCTCATCTTTTCTGCACTGGAAACTAAAATACTTGCTTCAGAGCTATCTAAGAGTGTGACCCTCATGCTACAAAAGACAAAACCAAACGTTCTGCTTTTTTTAAAGAGCCAGATCTATCTCTGTGCTCTCTACAGTGTTTCTGGATATTGATCATTTTCATAGCAAAAACATTAGAAATAAGTACTTCCGTACTGGGAGTGTCTTTTCTTCTGGTCATCTCTCCTATAACTCAGATGTGTTATCTTGGGAACCTCAACCTTGTGAACTCGAAGACGGAGTTGTACAAAATCTGTAGAAACTTGGGAAAATACCAACTTTAGTCTCTGTCACTGTAAAGTGCACGTAACTCTCATTTGAGTATTTTTGCTTTTACTGTATGCTGTGTGTATCCTACTATTTGCCTTGCATTACAAATAAGAAACAGAGAACACATTTGTGTCCTAATTTTGTTAGCAATCCGCTTTTTAATATATCTAAGCACAAGACTGATAATTACGATTTTAAAAAACCTACTTTTTGTAGCTTAGGGGCTTAAACTTTTATATTCTTCCTTTCTTCTGAATGTATCCCTCAGGAAACAACTCTCTGTAATAATCACCTTGCCTACACTTTTTCAGTCACACATTACATTCTCTCTCCCACTTTCTTTCAGGTTAATATTAGTGTTTGTCAGCAGCAGACTTTTTTCTTTTCTTTTCTCTTTTCCTTTTCTTTTTTCTTTTTTTTTCTTTCTTTCTTTTTTTTTTTTTTTAAGCTCTGAGTCACTACAGTTAACAGTTATGTTCTCAATAGAGAGTTCAGGGTAGGAAAAAGAGCCAGCCCTGTTGCCTACATGTATCTGACTGTTAGAAAACCAGAAGGCTACTCACTTCTTTTAAATGCCAAGTGTTCAATTACTTTCCTCTTGAGGGCTGGTTTGTTGATTTATTTTTTTTTTGGTTCGCTTTTCTTTTTTTAATTTGGGAAAAAGTCAAATGTGATGCAGTAGGTTACTTAAGCATATGATGAGGAATGGCAGCTTTAGATTTTTGCGAAGCGTGACAGTTTTTCTCCAAGTATTCCTCTGAGGTCGGTTGGGTGGTTTTAACATCTCGTTCACAAACAGCTCAATCATCTCAGTCTGTTCCTCTGTGGGTATCTGTCTACGTTACAAAACCATTGCATTGATTATCCCGAATAGGGATCTGTGCTGATAAGAGGTCTGGTCAACAGAGGAGTTTTTGCATGTTTGGCTACAGGGGTTGACAGAGCATAGGGAAGCTTTCAGAGAGATGGAGAGTACAGTTTCTGGCTCTGGCTGTGCCTGCCCTTCCCTGTCCTGCCCTGTGAGGTGCTCTGATGCTCTTGAATGAGCGTGAGCACTACCACACTTTCTGAGTGAGCTTCAAGGATATATGAAGTCTGATCTGGGGACCGTAATCAACTCAGAACTGTTCTGTTTCACCTGAACATTCCTCTAGAAATGTAGGCTTTTCAGCTGAACTAGAGGTAATGGATTTTCCTATCTGAGGGACTGAAGGTCAAATGTGCACTGCCATCCTCCAAAACCAGGCAGGCGCGGATTTCCCTCATTGTGATTAATGCCACAGAAACATATAAATAAAGAGGTACAGTTATCTTTCTTGTTGCTAAGTACCCCCTAGTCAGAGAGAGCTCTCGGTAGCTGTCAGAACTGCTGCACAATAATTTAAAGTGAACCACAAAACCCTGAGATGGATGAACGTATCAAAATGGTTGATGGTGCAATGGTCAGCAGAGGCTGCTGGTGATTTCAATGACTGCAATTGTTGGTCAGGATGGAAGTGACAGTGCAGACTGAAAGGATGATGACAAAGGGGATCAGAAGAACACACCAAAGGCAAATGGACAGGTGTTGTAAAACATTCTCCAGCATGCAAAGTTGTATTGTTCTCAGCCCCCTTTTGACTGAGAGATCCACTGCCTCTAAAAAGCAAGCAAGCAGATATCCTTGCAGAACATGAAGAAAAACCTTCTTTTATCCTCTTCTTTTCCGTCTGTGTGTCTGTTCCTAGTCTTTCTTTCTTTTTTTCCTGGCTTTCTGTTAAAGAAAGTCAGTGGGGCTAAAGGGGCAAACAGGCTGTGATCCAAAATGTATTTAATCTAATAATTATCGGAGGACAGATTGGAAGGATCTACTGTTCAGTAGTCATCAGGGCGAACAAAATCTCTCAAATACAAGTAGTGCATAGAGAAAAGCCTGTAGTGTTCTTGCTCTCTGTTTTTGCTTCAATTTGTGTTTAGGAATGAAAATGTTTGTCATACCTCCGAAAACAGGAGCACTGTTTGCATAAGCCAGATCCACGATGGAGGCAGCACTGTGAGACGCCTACTCAATCCAATCACATTTAGTAGGGTGCCAGTGTAGAAATAACCATGTCTGATTCTACCTGAGGCTCATGTAGCTCACCCCTACCTTTGATACTGCCTGGGTGCTTTGCAGATGCATGAAAGGAATTTTTGAGTGGAAACCCATGGTATAGCCTGCTCAGGGTGATTCTTACTTTCTAGGCTGCAACAAAGAACTTATACTCCGAGGGTTTATTTATCTTCTTGGGTTTCTTCTTCAAAGCCAAAAATATCTTTGCTGTTTGATTTAAAGAGCTGGTTGATGCTGAAATGAAAAATCCGACCTTTCAGAACCCCCTGTTTTGAGCATCAGTATTGTTTGGTGGCAGTTACACCTGATCTTTTGAGCAGATCATCTGCAAACATCAGAATACTAAGCCTGATGCTTCTCTTGGCCAGAACTTCTGAGATTCCTTTATCTCTGCTTTTGTCACATTCAGGTCCACTTCCAACATCAGAATTTGAGGAGCCATCCTAAGAATTGCTGGGCAAAGCTGGTCCTGACCCTCTCATGAGGGATGTCCCATGCAACTTAGTAGCAATGCCTTTGTCAGCCCCTAGTGCCTGGCTTCATGAGGGTTCCAAACCCAAACAATGTGAGATTCCAAGAACGTTAAACTAGATTAACTGGAAGCCAACAAAAAATAACTGTGCTATATTTCAGTTTATTAACTGTCCAAGCCCACTTTCAAATTTGAGGAAAGCATATTATTATTGAAAAGATCCCAGTAGAATCTTATTCTGCTTTCACAGTCTGTGGATATGCATGTTTAAGCAATCATGACATGACACTGTGCTATTTGATTTATGTTTTTACTGATGCTTTGACTGAGTAGTTTGCTGCAATGTACTGCTAAATGGAGAAAAAATCAGAAGCTGCATCAGACAACCACTCTGTATTTCATTCTAGAAAATAGCTGGCAATTATAATTACTCACCATGTTTCTGGCTCAGAATAAAAGTGGAATTGCACAAAAACCACACTGAACATTCATCATGATTAGAAAATGCTCCACACCTTGGAGTGCATTGGAGACATAAGAATAATTTTAAATGCAAATTAAATTGTGGGGGTAGCAAAGAGAACAGATAAAAGACAGTAAAACAAAGCCTTTCACTTTCCTCAAATTAGCAGGCTAATGTAGTATAAAAAAAAAGCAGTTCTACTCAGATCTGTGCTAAGAGCTTTCACTTCATCATAATATAAAACAGCAGATCCGTCACCTTTCTGTATTCAGTACTCTTGATTTCGAGGTTGAAGTGAAAATTAGAAGCTGTTCATTCTGGCTCACAGACTGGGTTGCATTCGTTCAGTCTTATTCCATGACAGTGGGATGGAAAGAGGTCAGTAACACTGGTAAGTACTTATCTCCTGCATGTGATTTTATTTATTTATTTTTAAAATCCTTCACAGTGCTTCTGCTTTTGATCAATGCAAAAAGCTTCATCGTGTGTTTTTGCACAAGGCTGTATCTCATGCAGAAATGCAATGATTCCTTGATAATGCTTGTATCAAGTATTACAGCATCTTCAAGAGTGATTGAATTACTTAAAGTAGGAATTCTGGTATAGAGAAGATTTCTGGATAATTTATATATTTCATAGCATTACTGGCACATTTTGTGTGTTGCTTTTCCTGTATGCCTTGTCCAGTAAGCAGTACCAGATAAGAACTGAATCTTTTCAAGACATGTTTTGCATTATATTCACAGCAAAACATTTAACAGACTCATTACCCTTGTGGTAAATGAAGAAAGTAGGCATTTCAGTTACTGGAAGCAAATTTCTACACAAAACACAATCTTATGGTTAATCATTATGAAACACTTAAAAATATCTCAGAATACGAGCTGCAATGAGGAAGATTGGAGTGAAAAAAACAAATTCTTTAGGAAACTTGAAGAAGATTTTTTTTTTTCCTTGGGAAAGTTTTTATCAAATCAAAACCAGGGGCTTAATTTTTCAGTATGAAGGGTGAGGGGGAGTGGAGAAGATGATCATAGTGTCACCTCCTGTTGCTAAGTAACAACATCTCCTGGCCATTTTTATCTGATAAAGGAAGTCCAGTTGACGTTATGCATTATTCATCAGAGTTCCAATCAAACAATCAAAATTGTTTGCTTACACTGGGGACATTTAGTAAGATCAAAGAAACCTTCCTTGAAACTACTGGAGCTTACACGACTGCCAGGCAGCTCTTGATATTTTGCAGTAAGTATAGCTTCTGGCTTGGGAGTGCTACAGTCAAGTTAATTGCTGAGGAATTTTAGAAGTTTCCTTGCCAAGGTAGGCTTCTGAATTTCAGAAAGGACTGCATGTTGATGAAAGCTGAATTGAAGAAAAAAGAAAAAGCTTTGGAATCCTGGTTTCCTGATTTTTGCCAACGTAATTAAAGGAATTGCTTGAAGCAAGGGTCTCAAGTCTCTCTGCCCAAACCTTTCTGTTAGGTTTGTATGGAAAAGAACTGGAGGTATTTTTGTCTGTCTGTCTTAAAATAAACGTCGTGCAGAGCTGTTTGCATGTTTATGATTGTGCCGTAACTAGCTGAGGTGTGGAGGAGAGATCTGGATTGTGCCTTTTCTGCAAATCTTGGATTTTTATGGGAGTTGCTGAGAACAGACGAAAATGAAAGAGGTAGAATGGGTCAGATTAATGCGCATAATCCTGGGAACTCTGCTGGCAGAGGTGTCTCAGACAGATGTAACCTGTGGTCCGGACAGACCCAAAGTTCAGAAGGATTCCAAAAATATAAATATCAACTAAGAAGCTGTCCTGGGAGTATCCTACCATTTCTTAATTGTCACTCTTATCACCTCTTTTAAAACTAATGGTGCAGTATTCTGCTGTTATTTATTTCTGGTCAGTAAGAGGGGAGAAAAAAGGAGAGGCTGGTTTCTGTTCATTCTTCTGTTCATTTCTTTTCTAGTACTGTGGTTCGTTGTGCGCAGCACCAGTCCTGTCTTTACTGTAGCCTGTTACAGTAGTGTCTGCTCAGAGGTCCCAGCATTGCTGCTGCCCTTGCACTGAATGACCTGGGCACCCCTAAGGTTTTCTGATCTCATTTTTAAGTGCAAATGTAACAGGCAGAGGAACCTAAGTATGTACTGAAAGAAACTGGGACTGTGGCTAGAATAAAAGGTTAAAACCAAATATCCTAAAATAGCAAAGGATACTTGTGAAGCTCTATGAGTAGTGGTTTGAAAATGTCTTGACTCTAAAATGCCAAACTACATCCTTCAGTGACTGCCTATGATGTTGTTGTTTGTTTGTTTTTCCACCAAGAAACTCAACAACTTTTTTTCTGTCTGACATCTGTGTTATTTTTCCCAGGAATCTGATTGATCATACCAGAGCATTGCACACACACATTAAGTTCCTTCAAAATGGACTACTTTTTGGATGTCGAGTCTGCTCAGAGAATGTTTTACAGTCAAGGAGCCCAAGGTAAGAGACTCTAGCACTACTTCCACAACTACTATTTCAACCATACAGCTAAGATGTACAGTGCCATGCAACGGCCAGCCCTTTTAACTGAGCTACTGAAGTGTATGCAAGCAGAAAGGTCTTCAAAATGCACAGGGTGTAAAAGTGATTACAAGAAGAGTAATGATTAGACTGATCTGCCCTGTCAGAGGATAAGGAAAAACTAAGAAAGCTGCTAGGTGTACATGGGGGCAAAAGGAACAGCTGAGATCCAGACTGGGGCTGCAGAACCAGACTGGACTAGTTGGAGGGGGCAGGGAACTTCACGCTGCTACACTGTGATGCCCTTTCCCTCCTTCCTCACTTCTCAGGGTTATTGGGATGGCATGGTACATAGGCTGGTATAATTCTGTGCAGAAGTTATAATTGACTTGGAAAGCTCTGAGACATTTCAAAGTGTTGTATGTAAGCAGCAAGCTTGGTGTGGTCTGCATCCTTCCCTGTGAAATACTGGCCCCCACTGAACAGCAAGAGAGCAAAGGAGTAATCAGACTTCTTTGCTTTAAGATAGCTGAGAACTGTTCACGACATAGATGATATTTTTGGTAAAGTCAGTTCACATTTTCCTCATCGGTTCTATTTTTGGAGAAAACTTGCAGTTTCAAAGAGGAGGGTTTTTTATTCCTTAAAGCATCGTACAAAATGGTAGAAAAATGTGAGGACCAAGTAGCTTTATCAGCCTTTTTCTTTTTACATACCGTTCTCTGCAATCGTGGTCCAGTGTTTTTCTGCCATTAATTTCATCACTTGCTACTCCCACTCGAGGCTCAGACACCAGAATTTGGCCTTCCCTCAGGAGGCCATCTTCCCAGAGCTCAACCCACCAGGGGAATGCCACCATCCCGGTACACATCAAGGTCAGTGACTCTTAACCTTTGGCGCAACTGAGGTGCTGCATTGCCCAGCTGCTGTCCAGGTCTCTGTGATACATTTTCATCCGTATACCGCAAAGTAACATTGCCAGAAACCCCTTCTTGTTACAACACTGCCTTCCAAATTGAACAACATCAGAAGTAAATGTTAAGCTCCTCAAAGTCAGGTTAAAACCAGCTGAGCATAATGACTAATTTTGCTCATTTTTTCTCCATCTCAAAAATGCAATGGATGCCTGAGCATTTCTATAGAAGCAATGTTAAAATAGGTTCTTTGATATCCCTATGGGAACAGATCTCTTTTCTATTCCATAGAAACAAAAAATCAGAAATGTGCATTTTAATGCTTTACAAGCTGTATCACTTTATCAACAGCACCCTTCCTGTGCACTGCAATGTACAGAGAGGTCTGTGGAAGAAGTAATACGTATTTGTGCAATGGAAGACTATTACATTAATATGCACAAGGTAGCTAGTAGAAGTTACACAGGTAACCTTTACTGTAAATATTTCCAAGAAGGCAGGAGGAAAAAGATGTTATTTTGCCCATATTTGGAGAAATTATATTGTTGACACTGAAATGTTCACCTTAATACCTTGTTGATTCCTTGTTTTAAAGCAGTTCTTTTGCCTTTTAAAACACAAAGAGAGAAAAAAAAATCCATTATGCAGAAATGTATGATGTATGATCTGTATGATACACAGGTCATTAGCTGGGGTTTGACATTTAGATCTGTCACGAGGGCTTCTACGCTTTGGACGAAACAAATAGAAACTAGGACTGAGAATTGTGGACTTTCTGTCTATCAGCATGTGAACCTTTTTTCTAAGACACCAATAACAATGACATGCTTCCGCCGTGTATCACAGTGTGGTACAGAGGCTCCCAAACCCTCATCACCTCTGTAAGTGGGAACAGCTCATTGATACAAGAGCCAAACTGCATTTATGCTCGAACCCCTTAACTTTTCATCTCTGCAGCTATTAATGTATTTTCCCCAGCTCCAGGAGGCTTTCACTGTCTGAGGTTGCACCAAGCATGAGGAGACAGAGACGGTTTCAACGGGCCAAATGATAATCCTCTGAAAAAGCTTCATCTGGAATGTTTCCTACAGAAAACGCCTTTATCACCTCCCTTAGCCCCAAAAGTATTGATATCATCTCCTTCCTCTGAGCTATTTTACCCTGGTGCACAGCAAAGAACTCAACCCTGTCCCAGTGTTCAATTGGTGCTGCCTGTACTGCTTTCGTAACTCCCGGCATCTTTGTACCTCATGCCAAATTTTGTTTTCTACAGCATAGGCATTTCTATATGAGATAATGGAATGATTTCTCCAAACATGGGCAAAAGGAACCTATCTCATACTTTATCTGCCTTCTGAGAAACAGTTAAGCTGTGTTAGCTTAAACTTTCAGAAGAAAAAAACCACACACATACCCCAAAACACACTATTTGTGAGGCACTCATCCAACATAACCAGCTTAGCTCAAGTTGCTATTTTGGAACTGAAATGTCTTCAAGAAAGCATTGTCACCAGATCTACCTAATGGTATCACAAGAAACTATTTGATGTTAATATAATAATACGATGTTATTAGCAAATCATGCTATCAAAGAGCTTGTATATGTGCATTAAAACCTCGTTATGCTAGAACTGAATGAAAGAAGACTACAGCATTCTACTATTTAATTAAAAACAATATCAAAATGCATTATATGTATTATTACTGTAGTTATTATTACAGCTATTGCATTACAATTTGCTCTGTTCACGAATCATATAATAGGGGTTTATGACCCACTTACTCTTCCTGTGAGATTGGAAGACTTCTGCCTTTTAATCCTTTGATCCTCCAGATCAAGAACAAAACCTCCTTTCCAATGTTTTCACATTAATGACATGACAATGTTACAAATAGCAGCTGGAAAGGACTCATTCTCAACTGTACCCACTCCTTGTGAGTGGGAGAGAAGGGAAGGAATAGGGCTGCAAGATGTTTGGAAGGAACTCAAAGACATCATTGCTATGCAGACTATACCAAATCCCAGCTGACCTCAGGTCTTCTGTAGTTGAGTGCAGGATACTCTGACCTTAGCAAAGGGACAGAATCAGGGTCTTGGCACCAGCAGCTAGCTGGTTCTCTATCCCATGCTGCATGCACTAACACCCACAGGCTGTTTCTACCCCTGTAGAAAGCAGCAGAGCTGCCTTTGCTGCTGTAGGGTAGGAGGAGAGAGGTGTTACCTTATCAGCTGCCTCCTCTCCCATCCTCTCCTTCTGCAGCAGCAGCCATCACCTCCCTCCCGTGGGCTGAGTGCAGAACAGAGGATATTGGCCATTTGGGCGCATGTGCTGCTCAAACAGCTGCTCCCCATTTCCTCCACAGAAAGTGAAAGCAGGAGGGATGGAAAAGTTGCAAAAGCTGGATCTGGCAGCAAAGATTATCTAGATTTAGAAAACTTGGTAAATGAAGCCAGCTGGCTGTAGTCTTCAGATACCAGCCAGAAATATCCTGACTGTCTCTTCTGTGACCGTATGTTGGGATCTAGGGGATGGGGTGTCCTTGCCAACTGCGTAATGCCTGGTGACGCATCTGCAAGTCAGAAATGAGAGAAAAGGGACTGTGGCCCTGTATCTAACACCTTACTGTAGGAAAGTCAAAATCTGAAATGTAAATATGGGCTGGGCTTTAATATTTGAAAATTGTTTTTCCCTTTGAAGGGTACGGAAGCAAAATACTAGTCGCTCTGGAATGTCAGTGTGTTCTAAATACAAATCTGCCACAGCTGAAGGTATATAATGGGGCCTGGAGCAGGATTCAGCTCACTTGCACCTTAGGCATTCTCAGTGAAGATGTAGCCACATAAGTCATCTAACTAGTTACCTGGCAGGTGTCAGCAGAGAGCAACAATCATTCTGAAAGTAGGGTTCACCTAACCGTGGACATCTTCCATAAGATAATATAAATCACACCTAATATTCTGCACCAATTTAAGAAGCCTAAGCAGCAAACTCAAGACAACTGTGCTAATGGCATTTGTTTGCATGGAGAAATCCCATGCTGACAGGCAAGAAAACACCCAACTCAGGAAAAGGAGTAACTTCCCTAGAATATGTCAAGCTGTAATGAAGCCACACACCACAACCCAACAGCACAGGCTGGATATCGTGGTCAGGATGCTGTTCTGGGCTGTGAGTCCACCTCTTCTCTACAGACTGACTCTCTGTTCTGCTCTGCTCTCAGGGAACTTTTAACTCAATCATAAAATCATTTCTAATTTCTTCCAGACCTGTATGTCCACTTTTCCAGTCTTATCTCCTTTTACCCAGCAGGGGGCATGAAGCTTAAAATTAACTGCATTAATTGAACATTTCCAGGATGCTCCTACATACGTTAATGTTGTTTGCCAGTCCATTTGGCAGGATACACTGTGCATACTTAAGTAACTGAACAAAACTCTCTTGAAGGTTTATCTTAAACTATCTTTGTATCTATAAATTATTTATAGATCCACTCGCATGAGATATGCTCCTACTGGTTGCAACATTCCTGCAAGCTACTTGATGAATGTGAGGAGTAATTTAAAAAATGCAAAGTAGGGTAAATATGGAAATAAGGAACAGCATAGTACATTGGGCAAGTGGATAACAGAGTATAGTACATAGGGCAGACAGATAACATATGCATAGGGTTGTATAGACACATGGGGAATGATTATTCAAGAGACTGCCTCAAGGAAATACTTTACTGTTTTTCCAAGTTTAATAAAATACTCCCAGTTAAAGTTGTAATTCTACATTCCCGTCTCCAACTCTGTTGCCATAATTTATTTATTTCCCTGTGCTTCACTTTTGCTCACTTATTTTAATTCATACAGTGGTGAGTCATTCTTGACGTTTGACTTTAATCACTGCTGACTACTCAGCACTACTTCCCTCCTGCTTTTGCATATTAAATGATGTCCAGTACTTCACAAAAGTATTGCTGCAGTATCCCCAAATCCTAGCCCAGACTGATTCCACTACAGATGTTCGTTGTGAAAAGTAGCATTTGAACACTCCTCCTATCAATTTATTTTTTTTTATCACTCATTGTAAAGATCAGTATCTCTTCAGAATTATGACATTTTTCAGGTCTTATTCACCTGATGTTATTTGTTCTTAGAATAATAAGATTAATAATGGCAAATTACTAACAGCAAATGAACATTCCTGATGTAATCAATTTCCTTCCCTTTAAATTCCAGGAAGTCAACAATCAACATCTGCCTCACCCTCATCCTTCTTAAATGTTTTTTCCCCTTCCCACATCTTCTGTCATTATTTAGAAGTTAGGAACTGGTAACTGAGCACCATGGTCTTGCACAGTCAGGTAGAGTAGCCTCATCAATTCTATTAAAATAGCTCACCATGTGTTGTAGTAACTACACCTAAATGCAGAAAATTTTAGAAAACCTCTGCATTCCTCAAAGTTGAAAAAAGATTGTATCTGAATGCTAAACGTATTTTGTTCTATTAAAAAATATTTTAAAATAGCAAAACTTCTGATTGCCCCATTTCATAATCACCTAGCTGTTTTCTTCCCTTCCTTCCTTCCTTCCTTCCTTCCTTCCTTCCTTCCTTCCTTCCTTCCTTCCTTCCTTCCTTCCTTCCTTCCTTCCTTCCTTCCTTCCTTCCTTCCTTCCTTCCCTTCCCTCCCTTCCTTTCCTCCCTTCCTTCCCTCTCTTCCTTCCCTTCCTTTGTTCCTTCCCTTCTTCCCTTCCTCCCTTCCCTCCTTTCCTCCCTTCCCTCTCTTCCCTGCATTTCTTCCCTTCCTCGCTTCTTGCCTTCCTGCCTCCCTATCTCCCTACCCTACCCTACCTACCCTACCCTACCCTTCTCAATTTCTTTTTAATAAAGATATTCTAAAGGCTATGTCTTTGGATGCAAAGGCAGAGGTAAAAGCACATTTCCTCTAAAATGTACAAAAAAAAAAAAAAGCTAATTAGGTATAGAAAGTTTACATTTACCCAGACATCACAAGCCAACACAGCACACACACACAGATTGGATGCCTTTTTGCCCTACGTACTACTGTTTGGAACTGTGTATCTAAGTACTTTCAGGTCATCAGCGTCCATCAAACTGATGTCAAAGATCTCATTAGCTTTGTTTTAGAGAGATGCAGCAATCCATATGTATGTACTTCTGTGTTTATCTGGGAGACATGAGCCTATACATCATTCTTCATAAATAACAAACAAGTCATGTCCTCTCCAGTGATTGCACACTCGTTCTACTGTTTTCCTCTCCTGCCAGCCATACTGCATTTCACATCTCTAATACTTCAGAAGTTGTTCTTCACTGCTTGAATTTAAAACAAATCAAAAGTGAAGTGTCACTAAATCAGCCCACAAGATTTCTGGTAAACATTCATTTGGACCCATTGTTTCACTGTCTTTAAAGAATTTTCACAATCTAGTATTTTTTCTAGCAAAGATGGGATGTCATATTCCAGATGCATCAAAACCTACCTGAACTAATGATTTTAAAGCTTACACCTAGCCAAAACCACATGTCTGTCTGCATCATCTACATGTGATACTGTGGTGAGCCCTTTCCACAACATGAAGGAGGGAAACTGAAAGAGGAGAGGGTGCCAGGCAGAATATAGGAAATGAAATAAGATGCTCATACCCTTATCCAATGAAAATAACTAGCAAGACTCCTACTCTGTTAGCAACAGCAGCACTGCCATTAAAATGCTTTCAAAGGAATTCTACAAATGTGTTCAAAATTTGCCCTGAAAAATGAATTTTTTTCCTCCAAAACATCTTAAGGATTGCTGTCATAAAATCAAAATTCCTTTACATTTATTTCCATGTCATCTGTGATTATACACATCAGAAACGTTGCCTTTTCCATTTTGGTCTAGACATCTCCAACAGAAACGTTTTAGCACTTCAGTTGTAGTGGGATTAAAATCGAGGGTTTTGTTTGCAATTCACAGGTAAGAATTAGTGATGCAAATTAGACTTTGTAGATAAAGACACTATTAAAACAAAAATGACCAGGTTATGAGTCACCGATAAGATATTCTAACATTTCAGTAAAAGTTAATTGGCAAAAGCGGATGGGAAAATCTAGATGAATATTTCACGTTTTCTTTGACTCATTTTAAGAGAATGATTTCACCTCTGAAAGCTCCTCTAAAGAAGTGAGTCTTAAAAACATCAATTATTGTAGCTCTTCAAGACATAAAGCTAGACTTTTGGCAAGAAAAAAATATTAATAGTAATACTTATATTTACATTAAAGTACGTGAAAATTTATTTTCATGGGAAAAAATGGAAACCACAAAGTATTCTTTGCAAACCATCCCTCGTGTTTTCAGTGACTTCAAACGGTTTTCAAAAATGGGATCTCCTCTCGATGTAACTACACAAGTTGAAATTACATGTTTCAAATGCCTCTGAACTTGCACTATAATCCTTCATGCATTTCTCATTCCCCTCTCCTTAACACATCCTCGTGTCACATTTCAATAACACGCAGTATTGTCAAAAAACAAATATGAGATTATATATAATCAATTCTAACATGTCATTACATATGTTACTCAATTTCTTAAGTGTTTTTCCTCCACAAGTAACCATTTTTTTTTTCTCTTTCTAACAAATATCAGGCATGATGTTGGCAAAATGTGCTGATTCCTGTCGTATCAGGAACAATGCAAGCAGAACAAAAGAATTAAGCCAAAATGACTGATCTGTGTTCTGTGTCAAGGTAGAATTGTTTTAAAGTAGTTTTTGGATGCTGGTCTCGAATCCATTTGCAGTATAAAATGGCTCCTTAACAGTTATCACAACATCGTTCCTGTACTCCAAGACCTTCAAGGGGATAGTTCCTAATTTTCCTGTAAGGTGATACCCTACAAATGTGTAGCAGACGTTGAGCTCATTTGTGGAGAGTACCTGAAGCTAGAGACACTGGCTGATTTTTGGTGATGGACACGTGGCCATGTGGGAGAAATGTTGGCAGCTTTACCAAAAAAATACGTGGCAAGTCATTTCTGTAATATGGAGTGCAATGAATTACAGTAAGGAAAAGAGCATGCACAGCTGTACTCATGACATACATACATATTCAGTGCCACTGAATGGATATTTGAATGTGTTCAACCACAGCTCCTACTTCTATGGTTGGGTAAGAATCAATCTTAGGCTTTTGTTGCAAAAATATTTACTCCATATTAACTCCCTCTAAACTGTTCCCATGCTTATTTAAAATTTCAAGTCATTCTTGAAAACTCCTGTTGGTAATATGCATAAAGGGGAAATAATGGGGACATAATCATGGTTGTTAAAATAACATGTAACAATCCAGGAAACATTTTCCTGCATCCACCTACCTCCAATCAAAATGAATACACGCTAGACCCCAATATTTTGACCCCCAAAATATAAATGACTTATAAATGACTATAGGAAAGCCCACTCTATCCTTCTTTTTATAAGAAATGTGTATGTAATTTGGTATTTGTTTTGTTGTTGTTTTTTTTCTCCAAATAGTCTCCTGCTCTGTCACCCATTCACCCCTGAAATGCATGGATGCCCTTTCTCTGACTTTTACTATAGCTAAAGCATGCCAGGTTTAAATGACAATTTTTTTTACATGGTTCTTTTAGGAGATGTTTTTTACAGTTCTGACTTCATATACTGATAAATCTTCCTTAAGTGTAAATTTGATGATGCCATAGACAAAATTCTCCCTTGCAGAAATTTTCCATTCTATTTTATCTTCATTACTGTACATCCCTGTTACAACTGAATAATAGTTTATAGTCTGGTAGCGGTGTTTACTTTAGCTTAATCTAAATAGCTGGCCCCATTAAATCAATTTCAACTCTTGCCCTTTGCTTTTACTTCAGATTCAAATGTTGGGTTAGGAAGGATCAAAAACTTGAAAGGAATCTATTTAAAACCAGAAAACAAGTTAGAGCAGAAATAACTACTACACCTAGCAGCACAGATTTGCATGTTTGGTAAACTATGTAACTCTACAAATTGGAAAATACAGCATGACAGCTTTTGTTAAATCATATTAATTACGTGCTATCATTCCTAGCACCTAAGTCAGCTTTTAGGCATCAGAAGGCTTCTAATTGACAGGTATTATTTGGAACTCTGAAAAAAAAACACATTAAAACAAAAAATTAAAGAAAGAATCACAGTTACCAGGCTGCAGAGTTTGCACTTAGTCACCATGCTCTCCATCTCCAGCAGGAAAATAGAAGCTCATTATTAGCTCATTATTAGTGCAGTAGCTTACAAAAGCCCTGAGATGTGGGCTTGATAAAGGTGATTCTTGCTCAAACAACAAGAAATATCCAGGCTTTAGACCAGGGATGGGCACAATTGTGTGCCAGGTGTGATTTGAGACCATTCATGTGTGCATGGCAGACCAGAATCAAACCCAGCCTTCTGAAGCCCATCTTGAAGTCATAGTAAAAGGGTAGCATTTGAGGGTGTGAAACTCTCATGCCCTAGATTTTTTTTTTTTTTTGCACCTTCTTATTGAAGAGAGAGCAGTCTCTTACAGAGTCCCACAGTAATGTTAACAGTCCCACATGAAAGGCAAGGGAGGGGTTTCAAGCAGAAATTCTCTTCCCAGCTCTGTATGAGGTAAAGGGAAAAACAACATACTGGCAAAGTACTTGTGCATGGCACTCACGCTTTCAGTGATCAGACAGATCCAATCTAGCATTTGTGATAACCTCTATCTACTCACAGAGCTGAGGTGGATATATTTGTAGTGGCTCTTCTGTTTGTGATTTGTAATTTATAAGCATGGCACCAAATGCGCTCAACAGACACTCATAATTACATTTTACGTGAAAAAAACACCTACATTAAAGGGACATTATCAAGGCTGTAAGGTCAAGTGCTGAATACTTAGGCAATGCCAGAATGAAGGTTGCCTCTGCAACATTAATTCGGTTTTCTAATCCATATGTATTATGGTTCAATTTTGAATTGTATGATGACACAGTAATTTTTTTTACTATCCTACCACTTGCTTCGTCAGTGGGCAGTACTCACATAATGAACTAATATTAAATATTTTGCTTTCTCCTCCTTTAAGGCATGGCACCAAGCAACTTAAAGCCCATACAGGAGATAGAAATATTCATTTCCTCATGGGCTTTTCATTGGTGCTTCACCAAAGTGTATGAATACTTTACAAACATTAATGAATTTATATTTTCAGAAAATCCCTCATGAAAGAAACTGATGATCCCACATTTCACAATTAAGACACTAAGACATGGACCGATTAAGAGCGAAAATTAGCTGTCAGTTTGAGTGCACAAATTAAGACACCAAGAAACTGAATTTTGGGATAGTTTCTGTATGTATCATCTCACACATCCCAGGGCAGAGATTCCACCAAGTTGTGCAAACTAAGAGAACACCTGGCAACTCCCATTACTTAGGCATCATGGTCTGAAAAACAATATTCAGAAAAGGAGGCACTGCAGCTATGGAAAAGTTGTGAAGAGTGGTGTAAGTAGCAAAACTGGTAACTGTGAACAGGCAATCTGTGTCAGAAACAGTTATTAGCTGTGTCTTTGAGGCCAGAGTGCTGCAATCTTTTCTCATCTTGGTGTAATTTGAATCAGCCCTTAAGTTCTGCAGCACATGAGGCAGGGACTTCACACCCTCATCTACTACATGCTGCAGATTCTAATTTCCACTGAACAATCTTATTTCTCCTTTCTTCTTCTCTTTCCCTCCCCCCCCCCCCCCCTTCCCCTTCATCCCCATTTCCATTCCTCCTGCTACTCTCCTCTTCATTCATTCTTTCTTATCAGCTCGTCGGGCAACTCTGCTCACTGTGCCCACGCTGATGACAGCATCTTCTGAGGAAGACATAGACCGGAGACCCATCAGAAGACTCCGGTCTAAGAGTGACACCCCGTACTTAGAAGAAGCTAGAATTTGCTTCAACCTTGACACAGGTGAGAGCACCCCTTTCCCAGAGGGCAAGGTACCCCCTTGCTCACCAGTTGCATGGTGGTTCACCAGAGATCCTGGGATGTTCTGCATGCACCTATGCATTTATGAATATGGATTCTTATAAGAATCCCATTGCAAGTGCTGACCAACGCTTTTCCCCGTGTTTGCTGTGGCAAGGCAGTAACATCAGAGCAAACTGAATGGCTTTGCAAACAAGATATATTTACACCTTATCCACTGCAGTCACCAAGAAACCTAAAAGTTCTTGTAAACTTTCACAAAGGCATTAAGTCCTAACGGCAAACTTTGGCTAAAGCTAACATTACAGCCACAGAAAGAACATCCAGTGTGTTCCAAAACCTCTACAGGTTTAACAGGCTAAAGAAGTAAATGTTGATTCTGCAGGAATGAGAGTGAAAGGCATCCCCGAAACTCTATGGCTGCCCGCAGTCACTGGGCACCTACTGGTGTCCCTTCGGTGCTGAGGTTGACCAGAACAAACGATTCTGAGACGGTGACAAATTAGTGACCTTAAGTGACCGCGTTCTTGTTAAGCAATCCGCATCTTCCAAACACGTGCCAAAGCGACGTGTACACAAGCCCCAGGCTGTAGGTGGTGGCCGCGGGCTCCTCGCGTTGGCCCTCCTAAACGCGTGGCCCCGGGCACCTCCGTGGTTTACTTCATCCCCGTCCCCAGACCGGCTCGGGGAGCCCGGGGCAGGCCGCAGCCCCGCTGTGGGGGCACCTGGGCCGGGCCCGGGGCGGCGGGGGCAGCTCGGCCAGGCGCGGGACGCTGGGGGGCCACTTCGGCCGTGCCCTCTGCCGGGCAGCCGCCGGGCGGGGCGGGCGGCGCCGGCCGCCCCGGGGCGGGAGGGGCAGCGGGCAGGGCCGCCGCTCCCGTCCGCGGATCCTTGACGGGTTTTCCCTTTCTCCCTCCCTCCGCTCCTTTCTCCCTTTCCCTCTCTCCCTTCCCCGTCCTCGCCTCCCCTCCCCCCCGCCTCCTTCCCTCCGTCCCTCCCGCCCGCCCCCGCCGCCCCCTCCTCGCCCGGCCGCCCCGCGCCGCTCCGCCGCTCGCCCTCGCCAGCTCGCCGGGCCACGCTGCTCACCGTGCCCACATTAATGGCGGCATCTTCCGAGGAGGACATCGACCGCAGACCCATCCGCCGCGTCCGCTCCAAAAGCGACACTCCGTACCTCGCCGAGGCCCGCATCTCCTTCAACCTCGAGGCAGGTGAGAGACGGCCCGGTGCGGGGTGGGGACGGGGAGCGGGTCCCGCCTAGCTCCCCGGGGCCGCTGTCGGGCCCTGCTTCGCACCTTCGGGGCCCGCCGGCTGCAGCCCGGCTTCTCCCGGCCCCCCAGGGCCTGCGCTTGGCTCCCGGCCCGCTGCCCGCGTGCTGCCCATCCCACCTGCCCCTCGCCTCCTACACGACCCTGCTGTCTGCTCGTTGTGGGGTTGGCCCTGCAAAGTGCCAGGACACCCGCACCCGCCTTGCCCACCTGGTCTCCCGAGATCTGCCATTGTCTTGCTGTTGCCTTTCGTCGCTCTCAAGTTGTGTGCGCTCCACTGCTTGCTGGTCTACCTCTGGCTCCCCAAATTCGCTTCCTCCTTCCCGCTTATCTACTCGCCGGCTTCAGGACTAGCCTCCCTGCCCAGCCTCTTGCTCCTCTACGTCTGTCCCTTCCTTGCAGCCACCTCATAGCACCTTGGGTTTCAGCTGTCCCACCAGCTCGTACCGCACATGGTGCTTGTCCTAGGTGCTAGGCCTGCTGTTTCCCTCCTCTGACCTTTTCATCCCTTATGGGCTGTGTCAACTGTAAACTACACCAGAGCTGATTTGTTCTCCAACACAAAGGAAAAGAAAGTACTTTCTGTTGGCTTTCTGTACCACACTGAACTTCCCCTGTTTGTCAGGGTGTGAGGGAGGATTGATAGCTGGGAAGCCCTGCTGCAGCCTTGTGTCCCAGCAGCAGATGGAACAGCCTCCCTGTGCAATGTGCTTTGGTGCAGCTCTGTCTTTCAGCTAAGCCTGTCAGCTCATTAAGAGGGGCAAAGAGCCACCATGGTGTTGCTTCTTGCCATGCTGCAGGCTCCCTGTGCCTCCTCCCCCTTTCAGCTGGCTGAAAGTTGGAGATGACAGAAAAGAGATGTGTTTTCTCCTCCTTTGGGTGATTGAGGGGATTCCCCTCCCCCTCCTGTCATCCTTGCTGTAATTACACCCTTGGTAATGGGTAATGTGTGGTTTGGTTGTACCGTTGGTAGAACAGTTGGCTGCGTTGTGCAGTGGGTCATTATTTCTCTCTGATCGTGACTTCTTAAAGACACACCAAGCTGTGGTAAGTCGGTGATGTTTCAGGGCACAGGCTGGAGTAGTGTCAGAAACCAGCTCTTAGGTCTAGGGAGTGAGGAGTGAAAACACAAAGAGCAGTGCTGTGTGTAAGTTGTAAATTGTGCGAGGCTGCATGTGGTTGTTGGACTGCTGAAATACGCCTGTGTTGGCTTGCGCTGTCACAGGCAATAATACTATGTCATGTAGTTATAAATATATAAACCAGTTAAGAGCAAGACTCCTTCGGGTCACCTGGTGCCTCACATCTCTATGCTGAGCCAGGCGTGCCGTCTTTACTACAAGTCCCCAAGGGCTCTTAAGTCCCTAGGTGCCTCTTTTCTGCAATCCACTGGAAAATGTGATGATTACATTCAGCGTCTTTCTGTTCCTCCGCTTTCCTCTCCTCGCTTGAATTTACATCTTTACTTTAAGAGGTGGAATTCCTTTAAAAGAAATGATTAAAAGTAGCGTCGGTTTATCAAGAAATATAAATGAAAAGTGTGTTAAGCAGTGCAAGCGTGTGTTTTCATTAATCCATCTGGCAGTGAGTAGTTTGGAGCTTAAAAAATAAATAAATAAATAGAATTGCTTAGCAACCAGCATTGAGTGAGTGAGCCAAAGTAAGCGAAACGTGCCAGTGGTGCCCACTTCATTTCTGAGCTTTTGGATTTACTCCCTTGGTTCTGTAGAAAGCGCAAGCCGTGCACCCTGAATGCAAGTACTCTGTATTCCAAGGAAACAGCTGCTGGGCATCTTGTTGAGCCACTTTAGCGCGATCTACATCTGCGCGGTGTAGGGTTAGCTTTGCAGCCTTAGTTCGGAGGGTCCTGGAGGTCTCTCTGGGTGCTTTGCGGCAGCGGGCGGAGCACGTGTCTGAGAGCTGTCCGCCGCTCGTGGTGCTGAAGCGGCTCCGCGGCGGGGAGGCGGCAGTGCTCGCCGTTGTCCGGCTCCCTCGTGGGTTACCTGGCGGTGCACACCCAACGTACGTGTGCTCCCATGCCTGTGCGGAGGAAGAGAGTGGAAAGGAAGCGATGCTTTGTTCTCAGTCTGAACGAAAGTAAGGTGACGCGCGGGGCACAGGAAATAACCTCTGCCTTATGTGCTGATCACTTGTTTTTCATGTAATGCATTCCATATCCATGGCTGCTGCTCAACCACTTCTTACAGAGCTATTTTTTTTTTTTTTCCTACAGTTGCTACACATCGGGTTGCATTGCCCAGTCATTGTCTTCTTCCAGGACATGGTTAGGGCTGGGATGCAGCATGCAGCTGCTTTGCTGTACTGGAACTTAAAATCCCCCTTTATTAATGAAACATAAGCAGAATAAGCAAATATGACCCTTCTCCATTCCTAATTACAACCACTGGTTAAGAACTAACAGGTTTTTATCTACTTCTGCTGTAAGTTATAATTACACCATTACTGTTGTTATCTATATTGCTGAACAACTGAGAGATTGCATACTGAGTCAGTTTGGGGAAAGCATAGATTTGGTTGGCACTGTAAAAAAAAAAAGTGATTAGCAATGCAAATTTTGTCTGCCCTTCTCTTCAGAACAAATTTACAGTTTTGATTTGATTGTCCAAAATATCCTAGCTTATTTTGCTTGTTTCTAAATATTGCTCAATTAACTCACAATTATCACCTAGCATGAGTTAAAAATGCTGTTCAATTATTTGTCCCCAGTATATATTTTTGCTGGTCTTCCCAATCTGTTTAAAATACAAAGCTGTTTTCCAAACTCAGGGTTATTTTTCTTACTACTATACATATGCAAATCCCATTAATCTGAGTTATGTGCTCATATCAAGAGGATAATGTTTCCCAAAGGATTTAGATTACTTCTTCTGCCAAAATTAATGTGGCTGCATAACATAATAAAAATATAGACAGATACAAATTCTTTTTCCATGTTTGATAATGGATCAGTCCACGTACAAAAATGATTTTTTTAATTTTCTGAAAGACTTCCACCATTGTCACACTAGAGGAATGTGAAATGTTCTCTTGCTTTTGAGTGGCCATCTTTTGTTTTCTTTATTTTGTTTAGCAGCCTGGCATGGCTCAATCTCTTAACGTGCAGCTTTGGTTTTTATTCCACATCTTCCTGACATCAATTTTCAAATTTTCTTTCTAACCTTCTTATTCAAGCACCTATAAACTAATCCCACATTCCTTCTGAAAACTTGAGCCTCCATCTGCGACAACTGTTCAATAGCATCATCTCTCTCCTGGGACTGTTCCATCTGAGAAGCTAACGTGTTTTTAGAGGCTTTGGCCCATTTCTATTCCTCTTGTTGCTAAATATTCTAGATTTACAATGGTAGTGCATAGTAGGTAACTTTCAAGTTTTATAAATTAGCAGAGACAGTGACTGATAAGGAAGTAGACCACTTACAACTCTCACTAAATGATCTGATACTTGTGTTTTTCTTCTGCCATCCCCTTTATATCATATCTGTGGGCTGCAGGGGACAGTACTACCTTGAGCTGATGTGACCAAGTTTTCTTCTGTATACAGACAGATACTTATTTCCTAGCTGAAAAATAAGATTTGTACTGCAATCAACTGCAGTGTTGATTTTTAGAGAGAGATTTCTTGTTAAGGGAGCAGGAAGTCGTCTATACCTTAGCTGTCTTCCAAAGATGATTTGGGGAGGCCACCAAGAGTCAGTCTTTGCTTAAACAAGGTTGGTTGTCTACTTAGAATTTAACTGGGAATGTGAACTTGGGGAGAAAGAAAGCCAGTGCCTTGGTGATGGTATAAGGGAAGAATGGCTGCAGTAGCTGTACAAGGGGTCAGTCAAGAGGGAACAGTACTTAAGACAGAGCATATTTAGCCTCCGTGATGTACAACAAAGGGAGGGGAGCTCTTGAATTTTAACATCTCCCCACCTTAGACTGAAAAGCATGGGCCAGTGATGCAACTGAACGGAAACCCATGGTCAGAGGGATGCAGGGGTTGGGATTTGCACCAGGGAGCAGGGAGTAAGGTACTGAAAGAACAGAGTAGTGGAGGTCTTGCAGGCAGTGCTAGCTCCAGAGCCCACTGGCTCAGTCCATCCTGAGGCACAGTACACATTTCAAGTGCACTGAAGTCTCTCAGAGATCTCACCCAATTGTCTGAATCCTCAAGTGATCTAATTTGATTATAGATTTCAGCCAGGGATTTGAGCCAGACTGTAGAAATAAATGTCTCTGCTTCCCTTCAGTGACAGAAACTCAGTTTCGTCTCTTTGTATGGAGTCACATGTTCTCCTGGGATGTGTTTTGGGAAAGCAAAGCTGAGAGGAAAGGGACTGAGTGGCTCTGCACAGTTTTGCCATGTGGAGGGAAGAAAGATCCTTGCATCTAGAAAGGCAAGTCAGCTCAATAATGTTTAAAGTGATGACGATTAACTCATTTTGGGGGAAAAAACCACCAAACAACCCACATTAGCCTGTGCTAGTGCTGCTACAAGGAGGATTAATTCACAGGGTGTAAAGGGGGAGGAGAATCCTGGCAGAAACAGCTGAATGGCTAAGACAAATGTTAGTGAGCTGGGAAATGTTCGTAGTTGGTTGTTTCTGCAATGCATGGCTGGTGTGAGAGACCCTGGACACAAAGAGCCTGAGAGAGTGGCTGTGGGTTTTTCCCACTTTGAGCTGGACATAAAGTTCAAATCAAAATTTTCTTCCATTTTTACAGTCCTGACACCTTTGGCAGTCTTTTGGGGCCATAGTGCTTCTTACAGCCTTTGTGGTAGACTGTCTCACTGTTATTGTTTGTATTGCTATATTCATTCCATCATACAGCTTTTGAGCGGTACTGAATACTTTTAAGAGGATAAAATGATGCACAATTTTCCTTTCTAATAGAATGATAATGTCATGCATCTTGGCCTCATACGTTGATTTATCTATAATACAGTACATCTTTCTTCTGTGAGCAAGGAGCAGGTTGTATTTTGTTACTGTGTAGATCAAGAAAGAATATTTATAGAGCTCACTGAGATGGGTAAAATCAAATAATGTGAAAACAAAATTAAATGACTTAGCTGGATTTTCTACAGGAATCTCCATCCCATCTTTTTCTATTTTTTTTCCCTAAAACTCATCATTCTATTTAAGGATCTGTTTCTCAGTTTGCCTCTGGTCATTCTTATGTATGATTTAGTACACTAACACAATTGTCTCTGTAGTCATGTTAAATGTTTTTGAGTTGTGTTTTTTTGTTTCTGCTTATCCAGTGTATGTTTGCGTCTACCTATAATAAAGTATTCTGTGTGATTTCATGATTGGAATAACTTGGAGTTTAGGCTACTTTGAATTTATGGGGGTAACAGATTAGAAATTATATTTTAGGGGTAGTCTGAAGAATATATTTGTATTTTTAAAAATACTTCTAAATTATGGTGGGCAATGATGTCAGATAGGAAAGATTGGGCTCAGGAGAACAGGGAAGAAATATGTAGTAGTAGGCTTCGTAATGTGTGTGGGATGTTTTATTTCTTTCTGGAGAAAGATTGGTAAAAATGCATGCTTGGAAAAATTCCACCTTCTTTCTCTGTTCTAATCACTCCCTCAGATTATTGTCATGGAGATTCTCTTGTACTTATGAAGCTGTTTCACTGATTTTGACAAAACATTTCTAAACACCTGTATGAAAGGGTTTGTACAACTGGTCTCTTCTGTAATCAGGCTTTGTGTTGCCAAAATTCACATCTGCGCTTTGTTTTGATTGAATTATGACCACTAGCCTCCAAGCTGCTTATGGTGCAGCACAACTAGAGACCAAATCTGTACCCATCCCTTGTTTTACCAAACCCAGGAAAGAGTGCACACCAGTGAAAGCAAGCCTTTAAAACACACTCCACACATCACACAACAAGAATAAGTCATTTGAGACAGATGTCCCTTTCCAGGACTAAGTGAAGTTGCTGAAAATGCCTTAGGATCAATGATGTATGTGTCAGGCAAATGTTCTGTTTTGAGAGGAGAGGTCATAACTACAACAGAGATTCTTCAGTCCTGTACTTGGCTTTGGAGACCTTTGGCTTAAGAGACACAACCCTAGGTTTCTTAAGGGGTTGCCAGATGGGAATAAGTTGAAGGGTTCTCAAAGTCCTGTAAAGGGGAGAGATGCCTATGCTTTAGAAAATGTCATCAAAACAGGAACTGTTGATGCTTTAGTTAACAAATACAACTGGGAACAATTTGAAAGGAAAGACAGGGTTTGTCAAGGTGATGGAGCTGCCAAGAAAAAAAATACCCACCATTCATCTCTTAGAGTGGCTATGTTGGTGGAATAGGATTAAAAATATCTTTAATAATTTTACCTATTCATGTGGCAATATGCATGTGCATTACCTTTCTGTGTCAAGGAGGCAGCCAACACCGGTGCAGTCTCCAGCACTGACATTGCTGTGGAACAACTGTGGCAGGAGATAGAAGGAAGGTGCAGGTTTTCTTCTTGGTCGAGGTATACAGATCTGATGCATTTTACAGCTGTCTGCATTAGATACGATCGTAAGGCTGCTGTAGTGCTTTGTTGGTAACCCAGTTCTTCTTGGAAATTGATGTAATAGAATTCACTGGAGTAAGACGTTCTCTTTATGTTTGCCTTTTGCTTGATAAGGTTGTTGGGTTAATATAACCTAGTTTGTTCCTGCAAGATGAGAGACTGCAAAATCTTTTATTTTTTCTCATTTCATCAGGAATTGTACTTTTAGTAGCGGAACTAGGACTTTAAGGAAAACACATTTTCTAAAACTTTAGATATAATTGTCAGAACCAGCAATCCGAACTCTGAAATATTAGCATTAAAATCTAGTGAAAAGAAAAGGCCTAATTCCCAGTAACAGGTATAATTAGCTCTAATGCTTAATTACTCTGAGTCAACTAATTGGTTTCATTGGGACTACTGACAGTAATACTCACAGCTAGACGTGTAAGTAATAATGCCATCAGAATAGGTGTTAAAGTTTGTAAGATTTTGCAGTATGACAGAAGTCGTTGGTGCAGAAAGAATGTTCTGAACTGCTTTCAGATAATACGGAGTTTCACTGCTGATGAAATCTTATGTTATTAACAGTTGCTTCTTGCACTTCAGACCGTGGCATCAGTGTGGAATATTGTACTTGTCTGCATTTGTTCTTTCTTGCTGGTGAACAGTCGGAATGGTGCATCATCTTCTAAGGTGAAAAAGTGTCAGTTAGAACATTTTAATTATATTAGTTTGTTTTACATGGTAATACAACTTGTTAATAAGGCCATCTAAAATTTTTCTCTTCATTCAGAATGCTTTTAAGGTAAAATTTTTTGCAGTTCACCGTTTATAACCTTGCAATTCTATTGATTTTGTTTAGAGTGCTTCGATGGTCGTATTTTATATTGATATGCTGAGGCCTTACATAGCTGCCTTCCCTAGGTTCCGTTATGGAACTGATGTTATTGAATATTTGAAGGAAGGTAATTATTGCCATTACTGCAGGCTTTGTAAAAGGGAGTCATAAGAACTTTCATTCCTTGATACTTAAATTTAACCTATAAGAAACAAAATGAAGGTGATGCCCAAAGACAAATTTTATTGAGTAGCAAATTCAACAAGAAAGTAGGGAAGCAAAATTGGAAGATATCCTGAGCGCTTCTTCAACACTCCAGACTGTCTGTGGTTTCATGCTGGTTATGAAGTACATAAGGTATGGGAAGTATCTGACAAGTGTTTTCATGTTGATATACCGTATGGACATATGCCATTTTAACTGTGATGGGTAATGACTGCAGCACATGTTTCAGCTAACCAGAACATCTATGCATAATTTATAGCGCAGTATGATTTTTATGATTAGTGCTAACAGTACTTGGACAGACAGATATCTGGTTAATAGTTTATAAGCGAATTAAATACTTGATATATTATTAAAGTGGAAGAGAAATTTTCATCAAGGCTAAATCTAATTCATTGAGAGAGTGTTGGAAATAGATAGTGCCTGTTGCAAGCATCACGCCCCACACTGGGCAGGATCTGTTTCAGTTTGACTTTTGACTGCCTATATGTCCTTTCTGTCTTGTGGAAAAAAAAGGATGTGTTAGGGGTGGTGAGGAACCTATTGATGGACATGAGAATAGCTTTCCACAGGCTCTGTCACAGGTTTGAGAGTATGTATGTTAGTATGAAGGCTTTGTTGCATGCTCTGTGCTCCCCTGACCCATTGTGAAGAGGTTCCATGTAATGCCCTCAGCTTCTGTGTCCTCTGTTTCCCTGCCATCTTTTTCATTTGTGTGTGTTTATCAGGGCTACATGGGCTTGCAGCAGCATCGTGCAAATCTGCAGTTTCTTGAAGGCTGTCTGTGCTAAGTTGCCGTATATGCATTGGGAACTTAGGGTTCTAAATGGTCACTCTGTGTTCTTAAGATCTCTGATAAAGAGCCATATGATCTACAAGGTGCTTCCTTGATCCCAGGCAAGCCAATAATTCCTTAGAACAATTGTTCCCACTCCCTGCCTTGTGAGTGCTTTTTGGTTCATTGTAGACAAAGGCGGTTTATTGAAAACACTGACACGAAGAGCTACAAATAAACTGAATTAAGCTGCTAGTAAGTAGTCGCTGATTAAAGAAACTTGGCATGTTCAGGCATTCGTGAACAATTTAATTTGTCTTATCACTGTCCCATCAGCACCTATTTCTTATGGCTTATGCTATAAGTAAAGGCTCTTTGTAGATCACTAAAGTGATTAACTTTTCAAAAAGCTTTCATAGTTTCTTTCAGAGTTATCAGAATTACGTAGAAGGTTGAAAGGGCTAAAAATAAGTGGAAAGCAATCAACCTTTTTAATTTTCTTTGTGTGGAAGCATGGCAGAATCTTGAAACAGTTCAAAAATAACCAAAAAAAAAAAAAAAAAGCTTTAACTAGTAACCTGCAAAATAGTAGCATATGATTGAGAGGCAAAACAGAGATTAAGAAGGACTGAATTGTAATTCAGTCTTATCTCAAAGCTCTGATGAACAAACCATTCTGTAGAATGGATTTGATAAGGTTGCTACAAATAATAGTTTTAGGAACAAATTAATTTATAAATGATGCCTATTTTTTTAAAGAAAACAAGATAGACATCAGTGAATAACCTTGGGGCCAGACCTTGAAATCTTTTCCCTCTAGAAACAGTGCATCTAACAGCTCTGGCAGTGCTAAGGAGACCCAAGGGGAGACCAACAAAACAGTTTGGTTGGGAAATATCATTGTGCAGATGGAATATAGCTTTTTGTTAACATGTTTTATGGCATAATAGTAGGAAACAAGGGGGAAAGAGTCACCAAGATTAAGGTGAAAGAGGGCATGGGATGTCATTAAGAACTGGCAGGGCTTGCTATACTTAGCTACTGCCAGTTAATGCTGCCCGAGGCAGCAGAAACGTTCTTAGCGGATGCCCCCAAAGCGGCCCCAGATGTACCTATGGATATGTGTCAGCAGCCTCAGGAGTGCATGGGGACCATCTGCCACCAGTGTAAAAGGCTTATAGTGGGCACTGGAAGGATCGCTCCAGAAGAGCAAGGTATTTGCTCTTCCAATTACCCACGTCAGTCACAGGTAGACAGGTCAGAAGCTGTGTTAGCTGCTCCCTCCTTGGAGGTGTTTAAGGTTATGTTTCTGTACCTGTAGCCATCTGCAATATTAAGTAGTAGCACTTAATGCTGAGAGGGAGCAGAATGCGGGACTTGTTCGCTTATCTTTTCAGAGATACATTCTGCTTTTAAACTCCTTTCTTCCCTCTGTCTGCTAAAATGAAAAGTCTTACCAGCTGTATCACCGTAGCGAATAAACAGATATTTAGCTTTCATTAAGCCTCTCATAAGAGAAAGATTACTGTCAGCAAGATATAGAGGCATATACTGTGGCAGTGGGTGTGGAAACACTATTAGCCATAGTAAAATCTATCATTCAGGACATCTGAAGTCCCATGTAACTTTTTGCCACTATACTGGAACATATATGATCTTCGTTGTTCACTTGTATGAAACTGGTGGATTAGGTTTATGCATGCAGCAGAGCTGTTGTATGGCCATAGCCATTACTGTACGTGCAGCTTCCTTTGTTGAATGGGATGTTGTGAAGGGCTTGCTTTTGGGAACTTGGTGTTTTGTCCACTTTAGAATTTTATATTGAATCTAAGGCAGAGGTTTAAAGTGCTTTAAGCAAGGAAATACAGGTTGAATCTCCAAGAAAGTGTTCTTGGTAGCTTAGATCTTCTCTCATGTCTTGGTTTAGCTAGTGGTGAAATTTTAGGAGATCCAGGACTGTATGTAACGACGTCCCTCATCTATTTGTTTTACTGGTGGATAAGAATATTGCTATTATGGTTGCTCCTGCTTACAGCGTGACCTCTTAAGTAGCATGTCATTCAGTGAAGACAAGAACATGCCTGTTGTCCTTACTCTGTCCTCCGGTGTGCCAGGAGAAGTCATCCCCAGCCATTGTGTATGTATGTCCTTTCCATGAGGCAGAACCTCAGCAGACCTAGAAATCATGCAGACAGAAAGAGTGAAAGTGGTGGTGAACATGTACCGTGTCTTTCTCTAATTACAATGAACTGACTAAGCAACCTTGGTAGTTTTACTTATTTCTTCCCTCTCCAAATTTTGGAAGGGATCAATTCATTTTTTTCTGGGAAGCCGTTGTATGTATGGAGAAAGGGAAGAAAGGGCAAAGTGAATGCAGTCATTCAGAAATATCTCCTTCCCCAAAAATAAGAGTGGACAGAGGAAAGATGTTTCTTTGTGCTAGAATTGAATGTGTTAGGATTTTGTGTTGTGGTGGTGGCTTTTTTGTGTTGTTTTTTTTTTTTGTGTGTGTGTGTGTGTATTTTTCCCCTATTTATTGGGTTTTATTTTTGATACAGAGGATTTTTGTTATTTAGCATCTCTTAAATAGCTTCTATAAGTAATACTCTGTATTCAGTGTATTACATCTGAGTCACAAATACTTTTTCTTGCTAGATCTTTTGTATCTTGTGGCACAAATGTTCAGGTATTTATGTGCCTTCATAAAAGTTTTTATTCTTCTCTATAAACTAAAACCTGAGTACCAACCACTTGCTGCTGAGAAAGTCCTCTGATTATTTTTTCTGTTTCCCTTGGGAATCTCCTGCCTTAATTCTGTGTAGTAGAGTGGATGCACTCTCCAAAGTATTTTTCATCATATTGGCTGAGGATGTGACGGTAAAAGCCAGTGCAAGTTCTTTTTCAATTCTTTATCTACTGACTCTACAATACCCTGAAACCATGTTGGCCTCAGAGCAAAGGTTTAGGCATACATCTTGTGCAAAGAAACTTATCTCATTGCAATATCCTGTCACTACACTTGCATGATTTGCCCAGTGAGGGTTATGGTGATAGGTTTGTACGCATGTGCTCCTCACCTTAGGAGCTTTTTCTGGCAGCTTCAAAAATTAAGTAAAAGCAATGCCTTTCAAAGTTTTTTCACTCTCCTTTCTCCTCCCTTTCCTCTCAGGGAAAGGATACCAAAAAAGAGCAAATAGGCTTATTTTTAATGCAGTTTTATGTAGTTCGGGGGGCTTGAAAACAAAAGAAAATTCTAAAGAGTTCATCAGACTGCTTTTCTATTTGTTAAAATACTACTTGTATCCATAGGCCCTTTTATACAGCACAGTTCCTATTTCCCAGTGGATACTAAACAGTTACCTGAAGCTCCGGTTACCTTTTATACTGTATAAGTCTCCAAAAACAGCCTTCAAAGGGTTGCTGAGTAATTAAAGTTCACTGGTACAACAGCAACTAGATGGCTGTATTCAGTCCCCCTCCCTAAAGAATGCTGCATGATATTTGAAATGGCTTTTGAGGAAGATAGTGAAAAATGTCTTAGAGGAGCTTCAGTGTGACGATCACTGTGGTTAGTGCTTAACTGTATTACATAGATAACACAGTTCTGGATAGATCTCCATTAGCACGTCCTTCTTCAAATAGATACAAATTCTGTTACAGTTCTGTTACAGTTCTGTTACAGTAATTAGCCATGGAAAAGAAAGAAATGCTGTATGGTGATTAAGCTGAGTTTCTTAGCCCTCTCCTGGTCTGTCCTATTATGACTGTGAAAGGATCCACTTTAGGAAAGCACTGATGTGTCTTGGTTCATCATTAACAGACATCAGAAGAACGTTCCTGAATCTGTCTTTAAAATGCTAGAGCCTTGTGTTTTCCCTTCTTGCACCCTCATTTTCACTTGGGCCTAAGGAGGCATTCGTGTTTAAGGTGAAAGAGAGAATGTCCACGTCAATGCTGAGAGGTATAAAGCCAATTTGACTGGGTGAAAATCATGTTGTGAAACAAAGTGCCATTGAAGCTGATTGTTACTTAGCTTGAAATGGGCTACTGGAGAAGGGAGTTGCAGCTCTTTAAATGATGTTTTTCATTCTCAAGTACTGCTGTTTTTCTTGTTTGGATAGTCATCAAAATGCAGTCACTCAGTAAAGAAATGTCCTTCCAGCTGTGTTGCCTTCAAACTGAGATAGTTCCCTAGGTACTGTGTTTGCATAGATCAGCCTCCTGGAAACCAGAGCCACAGACACATGTGTCTGCTGTGCACCTTAGTGTGTGACAGTGATGTGCCTGGGACACATGTACAGCTTGAGGAAGGCAGGAGTGTTCCCCAGATCCCTAATCATAGCACGCCATTAATGTTTGCATAGTCTCTTTCCCCTCACTTGGGCTGCTGGCTCATACAGCCTCTGAATATCTCCATGGCTTACAGTTGTCAGATGTGCCAGGTTTCTTCTTGTTTCTGCCCAAACACAGCTTCTCTGCGGGGAAGGAATCCAAGTCTGCAAAACGTTTGCCAGGGATCTCCAGATGCGAAGCAAGCCCATCAGAGCAATAGACTAAGCCTGCCTCTGGACATTTGTAAGTCTATGTACTTTTCTGTATGTTCAAAGAGCTTCTCGAATGAGCATGCGTGGCCAGTCTGACACATCCTAGAAATGTATATATTTCAGTCTAATAAAAACTATATTGCAGATATAGCAGGAGATGCTACCTGCTGTAGCCTTACTACTGTCCTCAGGATGCCCTGTGGAAAGTAATTTGTGGCTGACCTCACAGTGCCTGCTCTGGAAGTAGACTTTTCTGGGCCAATGAGGACACTGATATGCTATACATATCATTGTGTTGGTGCACTAGTACAACAGCAAGGAGAAAAAAATTGTATTTCTCATTCTATAAGTGCTAACAGATAAGTATTAATTAACTATATTGAAATATTAATAGACACTGCTGAGTTAGCTGGAATCTCGGCAGTTAATACAAAGTAATGGATGCACTGAATTGGAGTAGCAGTTCATCAGATCTGAGCTTTTGCTCTCTGTAGTGTCAAAAGGATAGAGAATTTTATCAGTATGTGACTGTTGCAGTTCAGTCATTGCAGAACACATTGGCTATGCTCATCAGAAAGTCAGAGAAATAATGGGCAAAGTTTACAGAAGTCATATAAATGCTTTTATTTTGGTCATTTGGAGTGCAGAGTGATTCTTTCAATGTTGACTCATCTTCGGAGCATTGAGTCTTCTGCATTAGAAAAGAGGAATGAGAAATAGATAACAGTTAGCAGGTGGGTGCATTTCAGTAGGCAAATCAAAAGCCTGAAAGTTTTAAACAGGATTTTGATTCTTCTAGAGCTGGCTTGCCAGGCACTGGCAGCAGTGATGGAGTTTGATTTTGCTGGTTCTATATTTTTCAGAATAATGTGACTCACATGATGTCCAAAGAATCAGTGAGATCCCAGCAAGAAGCATATCAGAAATAAATGCAAAGCTCGTGAGTTGTTTTCCCGATATAGGGCCTGTTATTTCAGTCAGGGCTTGCTACCCTGTACTGAGAAACTCTGTTCTAGCCTTAGTGTGATGGATAGTTTACTTTGGTGTGTGGACTTCAAAAATCCTATGAAAAAGCCCAGCCTACTCCCTAATTCAACATTGCTCTTCAGAGACTGAGCTGAATGTAGTTTTATTAATTGCATGCTTTTCTTGTAGCTTGCTCATGTCTCAGGGTTCTCAACATGATCACTGTTGGTCTGTTGGGCAGAATCTGAGAGAAAAGCAAGAGAAAATGTGACAGTCTTGACTTGTTCACATCCCTTTCTTGTCTTTTTGCTGCCATAGATCTGAACTGGAATGGCTACTGGGACATGGAGTTTGCTGGTAGAAGGATTTGAAGGGATGGGAAAGGAATCTTACCCAAATGGCTATGTCCTTGAAGGGTTTGATGACAAACCCAGGCTATGAAATACAGACTGTGTTCTGTCTTTATCCTCCTCTCTGTTCAAACCAGACTTCCAAGGCATTTAGGTTCCAAAACTATTGTAATACAGTAAAATAGTGGAGGTCAGAATTCTTGCAGGTTTTCTTTAAAGTGCTAATGACTGTCAGATGATGCATTATCTGGCAGTTAACAGGGCAGCAGGAGGCCCAGTAGTAGCATCTTAAATGCCAAGAAATAGAAAAGCCAAATATGCTGCACTCTGGAAAAACATGAAGGTGAAACTGGAGTGCCCGCATTTGCCTTCTTAACTCAGGAACTCCTTCTCATGGACTAAAAGACTAAAGTTAGTCGTGCAGTGCAAAGCATGAGTTGATGCTGCACCTGAAGTATGACAGATACTCAACTTAAGTAACTACTGGCAATTAATAATTAAAATTTTTAAAACAACATTGTAAAAGTAGAAGGTAAGAAAAAAGAAGTATAATGTGCTGCTGCAGTGGTGTGCACAGAACAACTTATTTTCTAAAGTCTTTACACAATGCAATAACTAAAAGAACAAAATCATTTGTTATTATCAGATTTGAAATTGACAGTTACCTTAACACAACATGAACATTTAAATACAAATAATAATAATCACAGAAAGAACAAAAGATGATGGGGCAGAAAGAAGGGAAGAAGGATACCTGTAACCTGGATCTGGGAATATGCAGAACTTTTTGCTGCTTGTTTCACTGCAAGGAGGCATTTTTATCTTAATGCTGCACAGGCTGCTTTGTTATACGAATCACCACGAAACTGGTAATTCTCAGAGTTGGAAGCTTTATGCCAAGTGTGAAGGTGACAGATTTTGAGTAGCAGCTACTTGCTCAAGCAGCCTTGCTCCCTGCAGTGGGGCTGCACTTGTGAGCAGAGGTTGCAGAACTGACACGCTGCTGCTGGGGGAGCAGGAGGGTGAGAGGGAAAGGCAACACACCTCCCAGAGTGTTTCTATCTCTGCTGCGTGAGATGGGAAGAGCTGCTTTCTCTGCAGTTAGTCTGGACCCCACTGAGCAGTCCTCCTGCTAGGATGCATGTCACATCAGGGTAGGTGCCTACACCAAGAAGCATTAAGGTCATTCATGTTTTTCAGCACCAGCCATGCTCTGCTCGTGTGTCAGGGAACAAATCTGCCCTTCAGGGCTTTCCTGCTGTGCTGCTGTTCTGTGCCGTTGCCCTGTGGATCCAGCCCTTGAAGACAAGAATGTTTGTCCCTCAGTATTTGTCTGCTTGAAAAGCGTCAGTGCTTCCTTTTCAGGTTAGGTCTGTGTCAATGAAAAGGAACTCCTCTGAGTTAATCTATCATAAACCCAGCAAGAAAGAGATGTAAATAATGTAAGCCTTCTTGCTAAAATTATTTAGTTTTTTCTCCTCTCTGCCTTGCTGGTCTGTAGGCAAGATTTTTAGTACAGGAGATGTTAATTGGATTTGCTGGGGCTTTTGCTGAGTTATCCAAACTCAGGGCTAGCAATGCATTGGTTGTGATTGCCACTGAAGGAAGATGAAGGTCACATGTTCTGCAACCTGGAGGAAATGCTGCTCGATGCGTATCAGAAAACGCTGAGGCCCCACAGACTTTGGCATCAGCAGGATCCTACTCTGGCTTTCGTCTACATCCAGCTCTTAAGGAGTCCCAAGGGAGTTGTTTTTCCTGTAAGCAAGTAGAATGACTAAAAATCCAGTAAGTGATCTTTATGAGCGCCATTTAAATTCTCCAGATGGCATTTGAACACCTTATCTTTGATCAGGCCCTGTACTGTTCTTCATACTTGTTAGATCTCAGTGCATATGCAATTGCATGTTGCTCTGCTACCTTTCATTTCCTTTGCCCGGAGACTGATGCATGAAAACTGAAGTCATGAAGACCCCAATCTCAGCCATTCAGATAGGGTTCTGCTGTGGAAGAGGTCACTTAGTAATGGGGCCGGAACAACCTCTTGATTCATTTTTATCACTGAAATTGGTGTTCTTTTAGAAGAGCCTCAGAGTGCTTACATAGATGTAAGTTTTGATCATACAATAATCAGGGATAATCAGAAACGAGGAGGTAAAATTGGTGTTTCAAATCAGTTATGGCTTGTGTCTCCATCCGGTAGGGTTTCCAATTAAGAGTGCTACCTTTATCTATATTTCAGCAGCCTGGTGAGTGAAATACAAGCATTTGCTGTAAAGAGCTGCTTAAGAAATACTTGAAAAGTTACGAGTACGCCAAGCGCAGTTGTAGGAAAGGAGTTGGTGGCTTGTGGGGTTTATTTTGGTGTTGGTTGTTTGTGGTTCAGCTAAAAGCAGAAACTCCTGCTGCTTCCTGTATGCCTGTTTTGGCTATGTAGTGTATCAAACACTGCATCCTTGTACTTTATTAACTTCATGCTTTTATTTTGATGATCATATTTTGATTAGTATGATACCTGGAAAATTAGTATTCAACCAGTCAGAAGAAACACAGAAACAATCTCTTAAATCTGGGATTTTAGTTTGCTTTTTTTGCCTTAATTGTAGTACTTAAAAGAGACAGTGTCACGGAGACAATTCCTACTACATTGCTCAAGCTGTTTAGGGATTCTTCCTAATGCCCGTGCTAGACAGGGCTCACTTACAGCTTGCCACATTTCAGAATGGTTGAGCCTTGCATGGGAAATGGGGCCTGAATTACCTGTGTGGAGGGCTTTCCTCCCTTATTGTCATTGTGGTTTGTTCGTCTTTTTAGCGTGTTTTTACCTGGAGTGTCGTAAGGACATGACCTTCCAGCAATTATTTTTCTTTCTGCATGCCAGTTTCTGGAAATTGGTACTAAAGCCAGGTGCCCTCTGTTTCATAATTTAGACTGTGTAGAATTAATCAGACCTCAATTTAGAATGAATTGCAATGGAACAGATCGTCATTTTTGGAGACCTGTCTTAGGGATCTGAAGGGGAAACTTTCTTCCCTTTATGAAACTTGGTTTGTTTTATAAAAGGAATGCTTTTATTTGGTAGGTTATGAAATGCAAACAATTGAAGTGCCACCATCTGTTGTAGGTGTAACAAATCCAGTATTAAGGAATGCCTCTGTGGCCTTTCAATAAATAAGAAACTCGTCATATATTCAGTGTAATTGAACCTTTGTGGTAATGGGTATTACTGATGATTTGTACTGACAGTACAGTCTGAAAATATCAGTGTGAATATTTTGTGATAAAACTTTCCATGTGACAAACCATATATTTGCCTGTAGTTGTTAAAAAATGGATGTGATGTCCATGTGCAGCTTCCTGAAGCAATCTGCTGTGTTGTGAGCTGGTCATCTAAAGAAAAAACAGATGCATCTCTTTTGAAATGAATGTTGGGTGCCTTAGATAAATGTGTATTATTTTATTTTTACTTTTTTAACACTTCTCGGACCTCTGAGGATATCTTTGGATCACTTCCTGTTTTTTTCTTAATGTAAAAGAGTACAAACTACAGGTGACTCTTGTGCATCGCTCACTTTGAACCTTTCTGGTGACTTCCATTGTTCAGTTTTCAAGGTAGTTCAGTCTATAGGCAATCGTGACGTTGGTCACAGGTTGATGAAAGGAAAGGAGATAACAAAAATATTCCTTAGGTATCCTTTGCCCTTCTTGCGAAATCTTACTCTGTTTTTTTAAGTCACCAGTGACACTGCTTGTAGCTCTAGTTCATTATTCTCAATTTCAGGTGAGATGCCGTTTCCCGACCCTTCCACAAATGCATGTGAGTTTACTGTTGTCCTGTTTTTAAGAAATATTTCTATATCAGAGTTGTTTCAAGTGAGCCATCCATATTATCCTTGCTCTCATTAGTTCAGTACTCACTTTTGTTTGAGAAAAATTTCCTTTTTTTTTTTTTTTTTGACTGATTAACTGGACTGTTCTTTCTCTATTCTCTTTATTCTTCTCCAGTTACTGGGTAGTGATGAATGCAAGTGCATGTCTTATACCTTTTCAGTAAAGCAACTCATCGTATTTCCTAGAAATTTCCTTGTTTGGTTACTGGAAATCTCCAAATAAACAAACACACAAAACACAAAAAAACAACCCAAAACCACCAAAACAACCAATGACTAAACAAGAAATCAGTCAGACTAAGAAACAAAAAGCCTCAATCTCACCACCAGCAAAAGAGCATAGAATATCACCACGCTTTCAATTGAAATTATTTTCCCGTGGAAGCTCAAATGAAGAGGACTCAGTTGTTTATAACACATTCTGTGCAGATGTTTCTTATGTTTAGCCTGTTATTTTAATTGCTACAAATCAGTTGTGCTTTATTTGTTCTTCAGTCTCCTTATATTAAATTGGTTCCCTTTTATTTGTGAGAACACATTTAAATCAGTTCCTTTCTTCCTATAAGAACATGTTTTAAAAGTATACGATACGTGGTGCTGAAAGTCTTTGCTTAACCAGATTGGGTTTTTAACTGAGATTTTCTTTTCTGAACAACCTCATCACTTTTTCAAAAATACTAAATACTGTTATGAATAAGATGGCAGGGACATGCAGCTGTAATATCTGTATATTTCTAGGCATAAGCAAGAGAAGCTACATTTGAACAAGATTTAATAGGAAAGGTGGAGCTGCTGATTAGTACAAGACTTGAACTGCTTCATTTTCTGCTCCTTTTTTCTTTTTTTTCCCCCCATTTTTTTATTCAAACAAATTTAGAACTATTCCTCAGTGCATTCTTGTCTTTGGGTAGGAGAGGGAGAGGAAACGTCCTCAGGTATTGATGTACCCCTAATGCTTCTAAGAAGCTTTACTCAGTGTATTTACTCAACTAGCATTGTAAGCATAAATCTAGATATGAAAGTTAAAAGATGTTTTTCAGTGGATAAATGTGAATAAAAGTTGTGTTCCTGATATTGAAGGGAAGATTCAGCAATGGGAAGTGAAAAATAACTCCAAGGCTGCCTCTGAGGTTCACAGAGAGGTCATCATTTCCCAAATGGTTCATTGGATTTCTTCCTGCAGAATCACAGCTTTTGTGCAGAGAAATTCTTTAATCTTCTGCTGAGATAGCAGGGATTTTGTGCTTTCAAAATATACTTGATCAAAGAATTTTACTTGGACAGTTAAAACTGTTAAATCTTTTCAGTCAACTTTTTTGCAGGCCTTCAGCAGATCTGGATTCATCAAAACCAGCATGCTTAGCAGTTCAACGTTAGCAGCCCCCAGACTTGATTTCTCTCTTCTCCCTCTGCAGGCTCTCTGACTTTCAGAGATTTTCAAAGCTTCTTGGTAATGGAAGTGGCTTCTCTTGCAGTGTTCTTTTCATTGCAGCATTGCATAAGTATTTTGCTGCACTGTGTCACCGGGCCTGAGTCATCTGTGACAATTGCAGCTACACCTCAATTAATGAATAATAACTCTTGTGGATTTTCAGACTCAGATGGTTCAAAGCTGGCTAGCTTTAAACATGATTCCCCATACTTCCAGAAAACTAATTTCTGTAAAGTTGTTTTTTTCCTGTACTGCTTGTAAATCTGGGAAAATGTTATTTTGCTTTTTCACAGCTTGATTAAAATTTCTGAATGTTTTAACGTCTTGAAACCTTTCTTGACTATATAGAAAGAATGCATGAATAGCCTTAGAGTATCACTTAACTGAAAATGACAGTTGTTTGTGATTTAAGACCAAAAGGTTATATTTGACAAAGGCTTCTTTTGAGAGAGCCATCATCATGGAGCAGAGCCTTGCAGAGCATGGAAGGGAGCACTTTGCAGAGCCACTGGTGCCTTCTGTGGTTGAACACCATTTAATTGTTTCATGCTTGAAAACCTGGGAGCTACTCTTATGTATAAAGAAATAGTGTTGTGATAGTTTAAGTTAATCTGTGTGCCAACTGCTGTGATCTGACCTATCCATGGCCATGTCCTGTGTCTTCAGCTGGCGCTAGCATCTGTCCAGGATGAATAATCCAGTAAAAGAATAGCCCCCCCTAAAAAAGAGTTTTCAGCCAGATCCACTGCTTGGACCAGCTCTCTGCATAGCTACAGCTGCCTCCTTATGGGAGGGTACAGGCATTTACAGCTAAGAAGAAAAAAAAATCCCATATCAGTTTGGATTTAAAGCAGATTACTTTACCTTGGAACTGTATCTAAAGCCTCAACAAGGGCAGCAGTTCCAGGCAAAACTTCCCTATTCTGTTCTCGTAGTATCAGTTTTTTGTTGTTTGTATACCTTCCTATAGGAAGGAAACAAGATTATAGCTTTTGGGAATGGAGGGATGATGTGGGAGGCATGCAGTAGAATCAACAACACATTAAGCAGTTGTAGTGTGGAAGCAAGAGGGATCATTAAGCCCCTCATTCCTTTCCGGATGTAGTTTCTTGAGGAATAACACAGCATTTCTTCATTTCCTAGAGCAGGTTGTTGTCTTTTCTTACATCTTCATGGTTTCTTGGATATGATGGTTTGCTTATTGTTAAACAGCTGAGGCAAGTGCCCTTGCACACTCTGCCTTCCTACCATGCAGAATGGAGGACTATCAACATGAAGATGGCAGCTCTCACATCTTATTTCAAAGCACCGTCAGCTTACTCCTGTGCATCGATAAAGCGTCATTAAAATGCAGGGCTAGAAAGAACTTCAAAGCAATTGCTGAGTCCAACTCCCTGCTCATTCAGCTTGTCTCAGGGCTGACCTGTACCCTCTCTGCCTGATGAAGAGCTTTGAGCTCTTTATACTTTGAAAGTGCTACAAGCAGCATTACATTGAGTAAAGGTGTGTGTTTTTCTTTGTTTGCATGCATTTGTTTAGCTAAACATATGTAAAAGCATGAATCATATGAAGGGGCACTGTTATTGCTGTAAAAACATTGTTTCCCAAACTTAAACAAGCTGTCCTTCCATGAGCAGTACAGCCCTTTCTTTTTCCTGCTCTTAACTATAGACTGTGACTGTCCCAGTTAAAGCAGTAGAACACTGAGATGTGAGCTTAAACGCTTGCTTGGACTTAAGTATTTCAGTGAACTGAAACCTAGGAGTGCTCCTGCTGCAGACCTTGCTTCAGCTAATTGTGCACGTTCTTGCCTGTAAAAGCAACTTGGTTAAGGATTTCAGCAGCAGGATATCAACCATTGTAGCAATTTCTCACAAGTACAACAGGAAGCATGCAATGGAAATTCAGAAAATCGCCTCTTAAAGCATTCATCTTTTCATTTGCTCACTGGACTGTCACTTTCATATGTTTTACACTATCCATCCAACCTTAATTTTGGCTCCTGAGTATTCTGTATTGTAGCAGTGTGCTGCTGAATGTATACCATAACTTTTTGTTTATTACTTAATGTGTAAGTTTTCAAAACTCATTATTTTCAACAGCATGCGTGAGCTTACCTTACAGTACTGTTATTGGCTTCAGTAGTAGCTTGGTCACTAATTAATGCTTCAGTCCATCTAATTAAAAACTGGTGGGCAGCTCAGTCCCAGCATAATGATTCCCTGGGGTGATACAGAAACCTGAAAACTTGCTCAGAGACAGAAATCAGTGGACTCCTGGGATTAAAGACTGTATTTTTTCTAACAGAAAGCAAAAGTTTCTGACTTAGATGTTAACAGCACTTTATCTCAGTCATCAAACCTCTGCTTTAGTAAAGACCACCAAACTGTTAAAATGGTAAATGTTAAACTCCAGTTTGCACTAACTCAAAATACTGTAGAAAAATGTGTAATGTAAACTTTTCTAACACATGCTTAATAATTATTAGGAAGCTAGATATTACTCAGCTTTTTTCTTTATTTTTTTCCCCCACACTTCAGGAAGCTGAATGAAACAGGTGTTTGCTACTTGGTATTCCCAGGTGAATTGGCAGACGGAACTTCAGCAGTAATAAAGCTTCAGCACTTAAAAGATGTTATGGGACTTTTGTGGCTAGTGCTGTCTGGAGATTGAGCAGAAGACCAAAGCTTGTGCACATGTGTGCAGAGGAGCCTCCTGCAACTCTGTGTTATCACCTTCTTCTCTTCCTCTCAGTTGAGGACAAGAAAGGAGAGGATCAGAAGCACCCATGCATTTGGTGTAGGCAGAGGTCCAGTGACTCAGCCTGCCCAGATATTGTCAGTGTGGGGAGCAGCGGCCTCTGGCTGCACACACCCACAGCAGTATTCTGCTGGTTCAGAGCCATTGGAGTCAGCTTGTGAAGTAATTAGTGCTCCGCTAATGATATGGGATATGCAGTTTTAAAACTGCAGCTGTAAGCCATTCGTTTCTCTTTGTTCCTCACCCGTTTGCTTTTTCTTTCTCTGAGCATGTTTTTTACTTCCCACACATGCACAGATACATTGGCTTGCCAGCATTTGAAAGTGATGAAAACAGACTTGAAGGGAGATTGGATCACAAAGCCAGGTTTTGAACTTAGTCTTGCAAGTGTCTGATTGCATGTTCTTCGTTGCTTGTAACAGCAAATTTTAGTCTTGCATCATTGCTCGTGTTGCACTTTGCTAAATTTGTCTTAAACACCATAGTTGAAACAGCCATGAGAGGGTTATGGGGAACTTTTGGAACTTCTCACTGGGTAATGAGGTTAGTAATTTTAAAATGAAAACCATTAGCCCTCTAGTCCCCAGAGAGCACCTTCACAGTCTATTTGAGGAGCAAGTAGGAGAAAGGAAAGGCTCATGTGTTCTTATGACAAACTTAAATGAAAAATCCCTGGAAAGGATAAACTGTTCAATTGAAATGATTAATTATTCATTTTTACCCAAACACAAAGACCAGAGAACCAAAGGCAGACACATCCTCTCTGCACAGAAAGACTCCTCTTGCCAGCCTGTTTTGAGGTATATCATATATATTGCCCAGTATCATTGCAGATAATTCCAGACCAAAATGAAGTGATTCCTTGGTGTTTCATTTAAGCATTTGTGTTCGTGTAAGAGCTGAAAATTACATTTTACTGGGGGCTGTCCAGCTGTGGGTATGACACTGGCTATTTGTCATGATCCAGAAGTCTGCAGAAGAAGTAACATTGGTTACTGATATCTTTGACAGATAATACCACTTCTGACTCCTGTGCAGTTACTTGTATGACATTCTCCAGTCATTGCTGCACAGGGGATAATGATCTATTTCTGTGAAATAAAGAAGCTATGTATGCAGAATAGTTGAGGTGGGAAGAGTGCTTTGGAGATTGTCTACCCTGCTCAAAGCAGGATCAAATACAGCAGGTTGCTCAGGGCTATTTCTAATTGGGTTTTGAGTATTTCCATGGATGGAGACTCCATAGCCTCTCTGGGCAAACTATGGCAATGTTTTGACTGTCCTTGCTGCAATTATTTCTTCATATGTTTTCATCTAATTTCTTTTATTTCAGTTTGTGCCCCTTGCCTTTTGTCCTGTCACTGGATACAGTGACAGAGAAGTGAGAAGTGATGGAGAAGGGCCTGGCTCCATCTTCTCTACAGCCTGCCATCAGATATTTATATTTGTTGATAATATCCTCCTGAGCCTTCTCTTCTACACATTCAATAGTACCACCTATTTTAGCCTCTCTACATACAACAAAAAGCCCTTAATCGTCCTTATCACCCGTTGCTGGTCTCACTCCAATATATCACTGTCCTGATCAGTGTGCTGATACTCAAAGTCTTTTGTTTAACTATTATGTTAACGCCTAAGGAGCAGGTCACTACCGCATTACTACTTGTAATGTCAGTTCCACATTTTTACTCCTACTCTTTTTTGTTCTGAAGATAACAGAAAGAAGTCAGTAGGGCTTATAAGTAGAGAAATTAGAAGACTCTTCTACAGTGTTTCAGAGTGTTCCTGCAGAGGTTGGATTGTTGTCAGTCTCTGAAAACTGATCTCAAGCATGAGCTTTAGAAATTTCCTACGTTTGATTCCTTATAATGACCAAGATAACTTTTAATGAATCTTTATGTAGTGCTTTGACATCATCAGGTATAAAGGCTTTTTTTTTTTTTCTGCACGTTTGTAAAAGATCTGTTTTGGTTTTTTTTTAATGTAATGTTAACAGAAATGAATTTGTTAATTACATTTGTCTCATAGTGAGGACTTCTTAGCACTAAGAAGTTCTAATGAGAGATATAATGGTGCAGAAGTTTGAAAATCATAGGGCTGCTGGTGGCTGTCACTTAGCTATTTTGTGTGACTTAAAGAGAATGTGTATCAAGTGGCATGAGTGACTCACCCAAACAGGGATGACTCAAGTTGTTGCTATGAATTCTGCAAGGAATGTTAGATGATGGTGAGCTCCCAGAGTGGCAGTGCTGCAAGTCTCTAGGTGACAATGAAGGAGCTTAAGTATTAGCAGTATGATTAAAGTATATTAGGTTACATTCTGGACAAGAACTGAGGCTTTTGCAAGTTGCCCAATTTCTCAGGCTTGGAAGACTTATATTACTAAATCATCTCAGATAACGCTTTCAGTAAGGATAAACATAAGGGGAGTGATGTTTATTACAGTACTTCTGATTGTCCTCTTTTGTTTTATGTAAATGATGTAACTCTCCTTAAACACAGGACCAGGTGTCCACCTGACTCGGATGAAAACTTTAATGAAAGTAATAAAACTGGAGAACTAGTAGTCAGGCTATGTCTGGCATGCAGTGAGAGCTGCTCAGTGAAGCATCGTGGCTCCTGCAGCCAAAGGTTTGTTTTATGTTTTGTAGCAGGTCTGAGTGCTATCAGTGATTCTATCATGCTTCCAGGTAACCACAGTTCAGAGCAAAAGTACAGTGGAAGGTCCACAGACCTACTGAGTCCTTGCAGTATTTCTTATGGATAGGGGAATCAGCTGTTGAAATGAAGTAGAAGTTAGGGCATAAAAGGCAAAGAAAACAGCCCTTCTTTAATAAGAAATCAGAAGGCAAATTGGACTATTGCATGAATGCAAGACTGCAGAAAGCCCTAAACTAATGACCCAGGCAGAATGAAAAGAAAATGAAATCCCCACCTACTCCAGCTTTTGCTGCTTCTGCTAAAAGAAAACGATTAGCACAATTTTTTTGTGTGTTCAACTGGAATGTCTGAGGTGGGTCTGTTCAGCAGTTAGCTATAAGGTATGCCGGATCTGGACCCTCCAACAGATCTTTATTCCTCAGCTGTGTGAAATTAGATAGCACAGCAAATACACCTCCCTTGCCTTCAAAGAGTGTGGATGTTGTTGTGTGATAGACCTAAGGTGATGAAGCTTCACAAAGGTTTTCATATAGTGGCCGTAGTGTTACAATATATTAAATTCAACTGCAAATTTCAGCTGCAGAAAAGGATATTCATATTTCGTATGAAAAATTACTGGTGTTTAAAGCAAGGGTACTTGTTTTAAAAGAAAGATATTTTAGTTAGTAATAGTTACTGACTATTAAGTGATTAGTCTCACTGACCTGAGAGCTGTCTGAGACCCCAGTGTTAATACAGCTATGTCAACTGCACTTGCAAACCTATTTTAGCAACCTGTTTCTCACAGACTGTTTGTATTCTTATTCATGCAATTGCCATATTTTTTTATTTCAAGTCCATTGTTTTACTTGTTTGTTTAATTATCAAGCCTCCTGTCAATGTGGAATGCGTGTCTCCTTCAATAAATCCAATCATAGGATCATATAATGGCATACATTGTAAGGGACCTTAAAGACCATCCAGTTCCAACCCCGTGCCATGGACAGGGTTGCCAGCAGCTAGATCAGACTGCTCAGCGCCCCATTCAACCTGACCTTGAGCATCTCCAGGGGTGGGACATCCACAGCTTCTCTGGACAGCCTGTGCCTGTGCCTTGCCAACAACAACAACAAAAAAGTCATACGCAGGTCAGGTAAAAGTGTGCCTTCTTAAAAGACAGTGATCTACTGATCTTCAGGTATTGCTAGAGTCCTGCTGCCCACAGTGTCAGTGTTGGCTTCTCTTTGAAAAAGCCAAGAGCATGAAGCTCTGATGTAGATCTCTCTTACTTCTATAAATTCTTAGGGCCAGTTCTGAGGTTCAGTTACTCCGCAATGATTTTCATGAAGAAATTTACTGGTGACTTTTCTCAAGGATTTGGTTAACTGTACTAATTTTGATTCTAGAATAATTCTTCAGGAGAACAGAGATTCAAGTTGAGCTGTGCCAGAGTAGATTTTGACTCATCTAATCAAGATCTGTCTTTTACTTGCCTAGCAGGTGAATTTTTGGGGGATTTTCTTTTTAAATCCTTTTGTTACACACCTTTCTAACCACATTGCAACATGTGTGGAGAGAGACACTTGCTAGGTGTTTTTCGGCCTAACATGTGACTACATCTTTTTGTTAACTTAGTTGATATAACCATAGGAATTCCCTGTCAACAAATCTAAGACAAATACTGTTCTTATTAATGTTGTGGCTACTCCACTAAATTGTTTACAGGTCAAAAATAGCCATTTCCCGACTACCTTTCAAGACGCAAAATATTTAATGTTCTCACATAACAGGTAGCCTGAATAAGAGACTGCAAAGAAATCAGCAAAGCACTTCAGAAACTTTTCAGCCTTGACTACTCCTACTCATTTGCTATTCTTAGCACACTCTATTGCCGTCAAAAATCTAGCTCGAAGCTTTAAGATTCTTCTCACTTCATCAGTATCGTAAGAAAGATTCCTTTTTTGCATCTTTTATTTTTAGACTTGCAGTTTCTGGCAATTAATGCAAAACCTCCCTTCCTGGAGAAAAGTGTGATTGTGAAGTACTGTAAAAACAGATTGTGTTTCACAAATGTTTGAGGGTAGAGGATGAACGTTTTCCTCTTTTATTCTTACTCCACACCAGGGACAGATGTTGCTGTATAGCTGATTCTACTTCAGTTCTCTGAGTAGGATTATCCACACTCCTAAAATTCTTTCCTGCACTTGCTTAAATGTTTTACTTGCCTGGAGCTTAGTCTGAAACAATGACTAGGAAGCCTGTTTCAAATTAATGAAATATGCATCAATGAACAAGTGAATAAACACGGCAGATTGCAGAATAAGAAACATGCAGCATAAGAAATGAACTTTGCTCATTTAATAAATACTGTTTGTTTTTCTTATAACTCACGATTATCCTCATGAGAAATAGTAGCACAGAATGATCCCGTGTAGCACGGGAAAAAGGGCTGCATATATGAACATAAGATGGAAAAACAAACAAATTGGACAAGGCAACCCTGGGGAATGTGATCCTGCCTGAATGATAGCAGTGCTGCTGGCTGCCAAATTCCCTTTCCTTAGCATCCAGAATGGGTCTGAAGAGGTAACAATGATGTTTATTATTGCTTAGCTTATGGTTGTTACTAAACAAGATATAAAGAACTTGTGATTTGAATAGTAGCCCCAGTGCACCACAGAGTCTGAGGTATGGTTCTTTTTTTGTGTGTATATTATTTGTTGTAGCAGCAGAACATTTTTTAACTCCTGTGGAGGACTGATGTTTACTGAGGCAGACAAATCAGAAGGGAATTTTTGGATAGGCATATAAATGATGGTTGTTGAATACCTCCTGGATGGCAGGGAGTAAACTATTTTCAAAAGACATATAGTCACCCTCTCTGTCTTTTTTTCTGGTTCTTTCTCTTGATTCTTCATGTCTCCCTCCCTCCTTCTAGCAAACAACAGTGCAACTGTATATATGTATTAAAGGATCAGTTTATAAATATATGCCGACTTGTATGCCACTGGGATAGTGCAGAAAAGCAGTCAATCTTTTGATTGCAATGGCTCAGTTAAAGCTTTCACGCACAGAAAGCACAGTTTTGCTGTGCTAAGTCCCAGTTAGTGCATGTTTTAGAGGTATATAAGCGGGATCCTTCTCTGCAGGAGCATAACAGAACTTGCTAAAATACCTTCCAGATAGAGGATGCATCCTTGATCAGACATGACTCCATACAAAAGAAGTCAGGGAAGTTCTGAGACTTCTTTTGCTTGACCTGAGTGAGGAACAATCACCATGGAATTCAAAGTAAAGGAGAAGGTGAGAGTCACGTAGTTTAATTAAAAAATAATTAGCCAAGAATGCCAACAGATTGTGGTGATAGATGAGAAGCTATGGAACAAATTTGTTTTAAAAATTTAGACTTTTTCCAAAGTAACGTGCAGAACACGTCAGATACAAACATAACCTCTGTCATTCTGCTGTTACCCCAACTATGTAAGCGCTTCTTTCTAGATTACTGTTTTACCTTTAAGTAGCAGTAAATATGACTAACAATTGGAATGCAGAAACATGGGCATCATCCACCTGATGCTACAGGGTAGCAGCGAAAACAAACTGATAAGACAATACCTCTTAATGATAAAAATCTTCAGTTGTGGAGGGAGCAGAAGCCTTTGGACTGGACAACCACAGTCTATGACTGTCCGTAGGAAACAATAAAAATGTAGTGATGGGAAGAGAGTAGTTTTATGCTTTGGATTTACTCTGGTTATTCTGGTTGCTCTTGTTTGGAGGGATTATTAAAAGTTTGTCGTAGGGCTCCATTCTTTTAAAATGGATCAGAAGCCCAGACAAGGAGCACCATCAAGAGCCATGTCCTATATTCTGCATGTAGGCCAGCCTTTTTGAAAAGCATCTTTGCGTAAGACTTCAACTGATGTGCTGGGAAGCCATGCAGAAAAATGTAAACTGATTAAAGAGTGTTAGAATTAGGTTGAACAGAGAAAAAGCAGACCTAACTTGCTGGAGTCCTTTGAAGATCTTACTACAAAGGTACAGTGTGTGTTGGTGTGTTTAATGATTTGTCTCTAGCTGCTAAAATCAAAGCAGTCAGTGCTTTGGTATAGAAACCAAGTGATCACATCTGTACTGCACAAATATTTAGCGTATCACTCACCAAATCCTTCAGAGCTCAAGCCTCTATGACTGTGGCCCATTATAAAATGTGTGGGTCAGCCAGTCTTGTTTTTGTAGTTAGTTCTACTAATATCATACTTTTAATACTCCTCATGTGAAATAAGACAATGAAAGTTTACCTAAAAACTCACTTGAGAGTCTTCCCCCTCTGTGTATGACTCAACAAACAGACACTGCTGAGAAGATCAGGAATGCTTCTGTTGTCTGCTCAAACAGAAAACTCTGCTAGAAAATGAATTGTTATTTCAGTATTCCAGTCATGTTCTTCCCAGAAGAATTTAACATACTTAGAATTACTGCAGCTGATCCCACTGGATGTCTTTTATGCTTGGAAAAAATCAGGAAGCAGTATGCAGTGTGTGCTTTATTTAAAGCAAAGCAAAACCAGAGTGGCTGTTCAGAAACAGTTGTGGAGAATGAGTCTCACACAGCAGACAAGGGAAGTGGCAATATAATTCCTTACTGTTTGTTTTAATAGTGACCAACCTCCTGGCTTTTTGTTCTTGACTGGTCAGGCTTTGAGTTTCCTCTCACTGCACTGAGAAAACAGGAGGAGCTGTTTTCTCAGTTTGGCTGTGTCTTGGGTTGCATTTTGTCTATGTACTTACATATGCACACACATCTTTTGTGCTTATTTGTGTACAGTAGTACTTTTCTTACAAATAGCATCTGAGATGTCAAGCATATGCAGGCACCTTAATGATCAAACAGCTGGAGACATGCTGAATAGAATAGAAATTTTTCAGAGACACGCTGAATAGAAATATTTGCCCTGCCTGTCTTGATGGCAAGCGCAGAATAATTCAGCTCCCACTAGGAAGCGTAGTGCTGCTCAAGCAGTGTTATTTTTGGGTTAACGATAGCTGTGTCATCACCATTGGTGTTCCAAATGTAACAGCCAGCTACTGACCTACCTGTGCTGCCGTCCTGCTCAAACCTCATGAGCTATTTCATGCAAAATTACTCTCTAATTAAGTTGCACAGTGGTAGAGCTAGAACAAGCTGTACTGAGAAGGGGATGCCACTTTACAGTAGGTACCAGAAACTCAGCATGGTGTTAAGTAAATGGAATAAATGCCTCTTCACGGCCTGATGCTCTCTGTGTTTGACCTTGCGCTGCCAGCTATTGCCATGTTAGTAAACAATATCCTTTCCATACTGTAAACCTAACCCTGACAGTGACTCTAGCTTAAACAGTTATGCCCCTGCCATATTACCAAGTGAATTTTGATCTGAAAGGTAAACTGAGATATACAGTTATGTTTTGTAACTTGATACTGCTCTGTCAGAATATTGTTACCTGAGGCACCTGGAGGAGTTGAAAAGAAAATCAAGAAATAAGAAGGCTGTAGATATGGATTCTGTTGCTTTCACTGTGACTAGCAGGTGTTACATGAGTAATTTCCATAAGGAAATGTAATCTTTTGCTGCTGTTCTCAGCATTCTTAAAATGCAGACTATTTTGTGTAAATTCAAATAGCAGTTTTATAAGAATTTGTAGATGGAGAATGTATTAAATCTTGCATAAAATGAAGGAAAAATGATACTAGGGAGACATTATCCAACTACAGAATCTATTCACATCACTGAAGTGTGAAGAGATGGGAAAGTGAAAGCCATTGATCTGGTAGCCTTAGAAGACTACATTAATTATCTGGGCTGGTGACAAACCAAAATGCAATTAGGTATGGTTCATTGCTTGAGGTTACTTTAAACATCAGAGATAGAGAAAACAGGGAGAACAGAGCAGTTATTGCAGCAGGGGTAGGGAGTAGCTGTATCAGGGCCAGTGCCTGTGAGACCATTGCCATCTGTGGCATTCTATGACCTGTGCTGCCAGCTGCTGTGCATCCTAAGTTCATTCCCATCTGCTTTACATGCACCTGTGAACTATTATCACTAATCCAAACTAAAGAGTATGGGGGTCTTTCTCTTACTCAGAAAACAATGATACACTCACAGATGTGGAAACAGATGCAAAAGGTTTCATGCAAGTATAGGATGCACACTTGCAGACAGTAATGTATAGACTGGCATTTTGCTGTGGGAGGAGTTACAGTGTTCATGAAGCTGCAGTGCAGCTATCCCTGGAGAATGCTATCCTTCTTACTTATACAGTTCAGTGTGGCCAAGGATGGTATTCCACTGCACAGCATCAGAAGAAGAGTAAACTCCTCTGCCCGTTGTGTCACATTTTCTGCCATTTGTTCAAAGATGGGATTAAATGACTTCTTTTGATAAATATCATGGGACCAGAACATGCGGTGTTTCTTTGGTCAGTCAACATGGACATGGAGCTGGGACACTGCGCTCATCTCTAAATGTTCTACTAGCCTGTTCACCCATCCCTGTGTAAATAGAAGAAGAGCAATGAATGTTCACAGCTTTGACATTCCTCTCTCATCCTGTTGCTAGAGTCAGAAGGTGAGAAGGGATGGGAATGCCAGCTTCTTCATAGGATTGCCTTGTTCTGTATGGGAAATGATCTTCACTTACACAGTTTCAGCTTTACAATACGATGTGACTTCCTTCTTTAAAGACCACAAGTCATAGGCTGCTATCACACAGAATCACAGAATCATAGGAGTTGGAAGGGACTTTTAGAGGTCATTGAGTCCAACCCTCCTGCTAAAGCAGGTTCTCTGTCCATCATAGCTTTCTTATAAGGAAACAGTATGATTAATGAGCCTGGTGTTCTCACCCAGCAAAATCCCTCAGGCTTGTTCAGCCTCAAGGTTTCTCTTTTTTTCCCTTCAAACTTTAAAGGAAGAGGGGGGAATGGAGAAAGAACATACCTACAGCAGGTGCTCAGAGATTGGCTCAAGATAATGTCTGTCATCATTGTGTTTAGACTGCCAAATAAAATAATGATTGAAAATGAAGATTAAAATTGGAAATCTTCTTTCACATCTAATGAAAATCAGTAATCTTGGCTTAACATATGGTGCTACATTCAACTCTTAGTGCCGTAGGAGCAGTTCGCAGCTGACAGCTCAAATGTCTGTACAGTATGTTTCAGAATCCCCAGATTTAGATATTCCATTGAATCAGTAACTTTTAAGCTTGAAACGTAAGCGTGTTCCTCTTCTCCTTCCTTCCCCTGCTCCATCCCTCATGCTTCTTAAAAGCAAACCTGGAGAAGTGTTTCCTAATTTCTTTGCAGTTATCTCCTGTGCTAGTTCTGAGTGATCCTCTCCCTTATGCTTCCACTATTCCTTTGTGCTAACAAGATGATACTCGCAGTTCTGTTCAGGTGAACAAAGGACCCCCCAGAGAGCATGAGGTAGAATCTCAGAGCTCAGACAATACCTGTCAGGAAAGCTTACTTAGTTGTTAATTTTCAGTTCTGTAAAAATTTCAATGCAGCTAACAATATAGGTTTGAGCAAAAAGCATGTGAATTATCTATACGATGTGATACCATGATTCCTCCCTGACTGACATGGTAAAACTCTCAGGATGCCTCAGCATCCCTTAGCAGAGGATTGATAAAGGATTCCAGTTTCCAGAATTATCTCCATACCTTCACAGTGCATGAACTCTAATTCATCCTAATGTGCTGAGAATTGTTTTCTTCAGGAAGATGACAAAGTAAAGTCAGCAGAGAGTGCTCTCATTAATCTTGCTTTGCTTGGATCCCTTCAGGGCAAAATGTCAGACATCCTTTTTCATATGGCATTAGATTTTGTTTGTGTTCCATTACCAGTATTATTTGTATCAACATTTTGGTACATTTTATATTGTGAAATTTCAGTTCCAAAGCCATATGTATGTTAATTACAATGGATAAAATTCAAAAAAATGTGATTAATGAACACGGAAATAACAATCCTTATTCTGAATCAGAAGTTGTGAATAATGCGCATTTGCAAATTCAAGAATATTAGCTCTTCTGACAGTGAAAATCTAGTGAAAATATAACCATTCAGCATGAAGTTAAGCTTAGGGATGGGCTTTCTTGATGGCTAAGGTGAACTAGATATTGGGAAATATTGGAAGAAGGAATATTTGGCTGTAAAGATCTGCCTATTAAGAGAGCTGGTATTGGGTACCTGAGTGCAAAGCTGAATATATTGCAAAGGCACAGCATGAGGCACAGCAAAGCTGAATATATTGCAAAACACGGTGCTTTCCAATGTATTCATTCTGATACTTTAAAATTGGGCTTTCTCTTCACATATGCAATGGGGCTGTGGGAGACTGTGTTTCATTTGCTCTATTCATTTGCCTGTCTGTATCCATCCGTCCATCCATCCATCCGTCCATCCGCCCATCCATCTATCCGCGTGTCTCTGTGGACTATCCCACTGTGTTGCAGGTACTCCCAACAAATTGTCATTGTGCACCTACGCATGGGGCTCTGGTAGCTCCTGTTTGTATCCCAGGCTGTACGCCTGTGTGGAACATGAGATGGCCTTCTCCAAACCTGCTTTATTCTTTTTCAGAACTCTTAGTAACTCGACTCTCCCTTATCTCCATTCTCTCATCTAATCGCAAGCTGTTTTTGCTGTCCCCAAATGTGCCTAGTTTAAAATCCTCTGCACCAGGTTGGCAAGTCTTTTGGCAAAGGAGCTTTTATCCTGCTTATTGAAGTGGATCTCTCTGTTCCTGTTCCTGAAAGAGGGATGCTTGGCCATAGAAGCCAAAGCAGTGCTTTCAACGCCAGATGCCAGGTGGGTTGTTAACTCAGAACATGCATCCACTCCTGTTCAGACCTTACCCCTTCACCTGCAGGATCAAGATCATCATATGGGCTCTCATGTCCTTTACTTTTTTCTCTCCACTGTCTGTACTTAATCTTGAAGTGGCAACTGTTTGTCTTGTTCCAGTTATTCATGCTTATTGCATAAAGAAATAGATACAAAATGATTTCAGAAACTTTATTTCTTGGTATTTTACAGCTTCACAATGTCTATTCTGTAACCATACTAAAAAAAAAAAAAAAAAAAAAAAAGCAGAACATGAGAAAATTTCCCACCGCCAGGCTATAGCGATAATTGTACTTATTTCAAGTAAATAAGTGAATAATGTTGTTACATAAAATGACAAAGATCGATTACTGGCTAAAATAGCCCAGACTTTCTGGAAATTTAATATTTGTTTCCCAGCAGAGTTGGCTCTATACTGACTCAATTTTGTTGAGAAAAAAATTATTGTAGTTGAGCTGTGTGGACCTCTATCAGTCAGAAAAGATTTCAAGAAAAAAAGGTTAAATCTAGAACTGAACAAGTACAAAATCATCGTGAAGGCAGAAATCAGAACACTTTGATGGTATTCATGAACCCTTTCATTCATTTTTCATGAGCAGTGGTAGAAGTGATGCTTTTTTTTCTGCAAGAATGTCTGCAGAATTCTGTGTCGCTGGTGATTCTTCAGTAGTCTTTTAGATGTAATAACAAACAATTTATAGTACCAGTAAGATTGTCCTGATTTTAGAAAAAAGTTTCAACAAGTTTCAAAACAATTTAAAAAAAGAAGCAAATCCAAATCACGTAGTGAAGCAGCTCTCAGACAGTTGTTATGATGACAGTTGTTTGCTCAAGGTATTTGAGAAATTGAAGCAAATTAGGAAGAATCGTAATGCAAAAGAAGCTCGATAATTTTTAGCAATACATCTTTGATTTATTTTATGCTGGGTTTATTCTTGTCTTCTGTTCCCTCCCCCCTGAGAGTTAACATTTTTGCTACCTGAGACAAAAATTGCTTGCTCTTCATAATGTCATGTTCTGAGAACTGATTTCTGTAATCTATCCTCCCTTCAGTGCTCATCTTGGATTCTTATGCCATATCCACCATATTTCCATCTTAGTGCAGACCAGCAACATACGGCATATGGTGAAGAAACAGTTTATATTTCTGGTGCAATCTCTAGCAAAGGTGATTAAAAACTAAATAAAGCTTGAATGGTTTTTAATAATCAGGCTTTACCTTTTCCGTGGTATTTTCCAGCTGGCTTTTAGGAGTACGTGTGTGTACTGCCCTCTAGCAGGATATCTCCTAGCACAGCTATTGTTTCTATTTGATATACAGGGACACTGCTTTTTGGTACACAGTAATTGCCCAAAGAAGATGGGCTTACTTTTTGGAGCCTGATTACAAAGGGGAAGTGTCACTTAGAGTCTCTCTACCTGTCCTCATGATCACCTCATAAATATTGCTGGTCGTGACATTCTTAGATGTGTGTTGCATAGGAGAAGGAATTTCCAAGCACCCTTTGTCCATCTTCTCTGAATTCTGTGACAAATATTTGTGCTGCCTTGTTTGAAGGCCTCAAGAAATGCCCCAACTGCTCTCTTTGTAGTGGGAGGTAGAACTTTCTTTTTAAAAACAAGCAAATGACATTTGGACACCAGTATATCTCTGCTGCACTATCTTCAGGTCTTCTGCATGTGTGAAGGGAATCATTTACATCTGGTAGATGTTAATTGTTGATAGGTAAGTGATCATTTGAGCCAGAATACTCGAGAAATGCTAGTGTGAATCTCCCAAGAGAATGAAGGATTCTCTGCATGCCTGACACAGAATCACCAATGTTAGAAAAGACCTTCAGGATTATCTAGTCCAACCATCCACCTACCACCAATGTTTCCCAATAAACCTTGTCCTTTAGTAGAACATCTAAACATTTCTTGAACACCTCCAGGGGTGGTGACACAACCACCTCTCTAGGCAGCCTGTTCTAGCACACAATCACTCTTTGGAGAAGAAATTTTTTGTAATATCCAACCTGAAACTCCCCTGGCACAACTTGAGGCCATTACCTCTAATCCTATTGTGCAGGAGAAGAGGCCAACCCCTACCTCACCACATCTTATGAATGACATTAAAAATGCAAGGGAAACAAATGCGTGATTGTCTAGATTTAAAGATGATGTAACACACAGCTTTTGCTGGGGGAATGCTGTCAGCATTTTTTTTCCTCTGGAATGTTGTAATTTTGCGCCAAGTTTTAATTTCTCTCTGGCATATGAAAAAAATGCTGCTTAATTACATGTAAAATTGATAGGGTACAACTCTGAAGATGAAACTTGACTTATGAAGACTTTTAACTTATGCCACTTATGGTTAAACATATTGAAAATTTCATTTGAAGTCTCACAGTCTGAACCAATTGCTATTTTTTTTTTCTTTTTCTGAGTAGGTCCTTGAATTTTAAGAGTGCTTTGAAGTGAAAGTGAGAAACAGTCTTCCCCTAAATTAACTTTCTTTTCAAATTTACGTGAAGATATGATAGCTTTAAAATAGTAAATATTGCTCCCCGGCATTTTCTCATACAGCGAGACCATCTCATTTTCTTTGTTTTGTGTAACACAGTGCAGAGGGTATAGGTGTTGGAAGCAGAGGTGAAGAGGATGGAGCTGCTCAAGCCAAGAGAAAGGCCAAATAACAAGTCACTCAGGTTGCAGAGGCACAGGGAAAAAAACAAAACAAGGCAAAAACCTTTTTCTCTTAACTGCATCTGCATAGGAAGCAGTCCTCAAGAGGTATGGGGGCATTATTGCTAATGCGGCCAGCCACCGAGGGATGGAGATATGACTGAATGCCCACTGGCTTAGTTTCATCTGTCTCTAAGGTGCACCGCTGGGGCCTGATTCTTAATTTGGCCTCTTCTCCCTGTGTTATTTAGGGAAGGGGAAAGAAAGAGAGAGCTACAAGCAATGTAGTTCCTGCCCTGGCACCTGACAGCTTCTGTAGAGACACGGTGGCATACTGAGCCTTCAGCAGTACTGCACAACTGCTGTAAAGCTTAAATGCATTCTTTTGACAGACTCTTTCTCTTGCTGGCAAGCTGTCTTCATTTATTCCCATTACCATGTCAAGTTGTTCAGGCTTTTTCCTTGTCTTGAAATGACTTTTTTTCTTATCTCTAAGTTGACTTTCTGTATGGAAAAAGAGTGTCAGAAAAAAAGAGTGTTACCAGGCTGTGCTTCCAGGAGCTGATTTTCACCAGCGATGAACAAGAGCCTGCATGCCATGCTTGTAAAAATCTGCATGGCCATCCGGAACATGGCTTGTCTTTCACATCGTTGTCACCACTGCTGAAACTCACGACCCTCTGCATCACTGTGCTCACATCCACTGTTTGATCTCCAGAAATATTAAGTAAGTGTTAATGAATGTCAGTGTATTCCATTTTTTCCACCTGGATGAATTCAGTGGCACACATCTACTTCATCCATACTTCCATGTCAGGCACCATTTTGTCCGACTGCCCCTCTGCTGCTATCTGTTGCACAGCAACAAAATGTAATGAGATATTGATGGGAAGATTCAACCCCTACTGCTATTCCACCAACATCCACCTCTGACATCACGGGCTATCATAATAGGAGGCATTTCTTTTAGAGCAGCCCTTGTATCATAAAAGCTTATAGAAGTACAAGAATAAAAATACATATTATTAATATTTAATTTACTGCTGCATAGGTATTAGAGCTCTTGTTGGTGCTTTTACAAAGGGACTTTTTACAGAGCCTGCTGTGAACAGGAGTCCCAGTACCTTAATCTTGATGCTTGGACCTCTTGTATAGCTGAGGGACCAAGGAAAGAATTTGCCTAGAGCCACAAACTGGTCTGAAGGCAATGTAAGCAAGACAGAAGGAGGTGCTGAGTAAGAGGTTGGGGTCTCATAATTAGTTTTCTCTGATGTCGCGATTCACAGTGTTTCTCATCTGCTGCAACTGTACCAGGACCAATCTTGCTGGGTTCGCCCAGTGAGATGAAGTCTTGGCATTCAGTTCCCATTCCCATAGCTGAATGTTTTAAGCCCTAGGCTGCTAACTCTTTTGGAACGTGTCTCACTTACAGTGGCTGCTGAAGCTTTGTACTTCGTGTGTCCGGCTGCTTGCTAAAAACTAAAGCTGGCAGAGAAAGACTGTCCTAGGGAGAGTTGCAGAACTTCTTCTCTGGCCTATCCCCAGTTAAAAAATTAAGAAGGGTAACATAAACTGGAACAGATTTGAAGCACAGAGATGTTCCTCCCAGAATCACATATAGAGAAAGGCACTAGGAATTATCAGTCTTTCCTTCAAATCAGGAAACAGATGACTTGGCTGCTGGGTTTTCTCCCATGTGCTCACGACTCTGACCAGTGAGACATTGCCTAGAATGACTTCAATTTCTGGCCACTCTTGAAAATCACTTACCTGATGATCTTTTGTCTGATATGGCTAATGTTCTTCCACATTAGTTTCCTTTGCCTTCAGGAAAATTTTAAGATAAATTCCTACTTTTTATTAACTGGAAAGGATGAGAAAAGAAATATTTCAGATGGGGCTTTAAGAGATGCTTATTAGCATTATGGTTTTCAAGTATTTTGTTCAAATTAATAATTTCACTTTGAGCAAATGTATGAAGTGAAAATTTGAATAGCTTTTAATTTGAACATTAATTTGATTACAGTGGCATGTCAATTCACTTTAGCTCTTTTAGGTCAAGATTTCAGCACGTTGTTTCCAAGTTTGGTCTTGGTGACCCTCAGAGGTTCTTTCCAGCCCCTATGATTCTGTGATGCATAGGTGACCATACTTAAATCCTTGTTTAAATGTTACATCATTCTTTCACTAATATTAGAAAAGCTGTACGCATCCTTATGAAATCCATTCTTAAACAATGTGAGGAACTGTCAGTTTCTTGATAGCAATGGTGTTATCTTTGCTGTTGTTGTAGATGCATGATAGTCAGCTGCACAATAGCCCTTTCGTGAGCAGTAGCTGTTGTTGCACACAGGCCTGATTGTACTGTGAATGGTGATCTCAGTTGAAATCACTTCATGCAAAATTCATAGAATCATTTTTTTTACTGAAACACAGTGCTTATTTTAAGACTTCAGTATGTCTACCTACTTCTTCAAGATTATATTGCAAATTTACCACAATTTCTGTGTGTAGGACAATGGAAACCCATTGAGTTTATTTCCCTGCTGATGCCTGAGGCGATGCATAGCAAGGAGGAAATTTGTCTTGCTCTCAAGGTCAAGCCTCTGGAGCATTCTTACGTGGTCCACAGCGCAAGAAGAGATGTAGTTCCTCTGTGCCTTCTGGAAAGAAGAGCCAATGTGATGGTGCTCCTCTTTCTTTTGCTTGAGGGCATCCATTGCAGGCCTGGCTAGAGTGGAGGAAAACTGGAGATAGATAGTGTTTGTGTGGGACACAGACAAATGAAGGCTAGTGGAGGAACTGTCACACTGAGCATGGAATGTACTTTGTACTTGAAAAAGTATGTGTCCTCTCTGATACTTTACAAAAATGGGAGGAAACAATTCTCTGAGCTTACTTTGAGCTTGTCTCCTTGCTCCTACACAGGTAAGATGTTCTGGCCTCCTCATTTTCCAGTCAAAAATAAGAAGATGGAGTATCATTTAGCTCCGTGACTCCACATTGCAGCAATAAAGTTCCTGATTGATAGGCTGAAAAGGACTAATTTATGTATTATTAGTTGCGCTTCTTTCTAGTTCAGTTGCCTGTGGTCATCAGGTAGGCAGATTCAGTACAATTGGTATGTGGGAACTACTCCCACTTTGCCAATCCGCTAGGCTTTTTTGCCCTTCTTTTTGTTTCATAACAGTGAAAAAGTAGAAATCAACATGCTTCGCTTCTGGGAAGATTTTGTTTTTCTTATGTTTGGGTTCTAGTGTTTTTCTGAATGACTAATGATTAGGTTTCATCGTCAGTCCGCCCAAGTGAGCCTTAATAAACATCACATTACAATTTAAAAATATAAAAGCCTATTTATCCCTTCTTTGGGAGCACATATTTTATGCTCAATTTTGGTCTTTTCTTTTCTTTTCTTTTCTTTTCTTTTTTTATTTTTATTTACTTTCTATTTTTTTTTTTTTTTTGCCAATAGATATGACCAAAAGTGCAGAACTTAATTTGCAGTGGTAGAAAATTCTGTTCTGTAAGGCATTCACCTAAGTGGGAAGGGATAGAGAGGCATTAGTTTAGTTGTAAAACAAGGCTTTTAATGTGGTCAGGGTTGTATTAGCTGTACATAAAGGTTTATTCCTCTGGATTTTCACTTCTGAAAGCCTGGTATGAAAGTACCAATGAAAGTAGCTTTAAAATTTAATTTTATTTTTTTAACAAGTAGATAACATTCTTGTGCTTCAGAATCCTACCCCATCCCACAAATCTCTTTCAACTCATGAGTAACCTTAATTGTGCAAATTCTGAGCATGTAGATTTACAATCCTGTTTTTCAGCATTCAGTTACAAATGCTTTTAGATTAATACAGCACGATTTCAACAGTCCTCTTTGCAGTGTTCTCACAGTCAGCATTGCCTGGGGACAGAGGCTTGGTACACAAGAGCAAAGCATTTGTTCTGTAGCTCAAGAAGCACTGCCGTAAACTGCAAAACAGCTTTGAGCAAATAAAATAGCATACCTACTTGATATTCTATAGATAAAATAGCAGCAAGAATTGTATATTGAGCTGCTTACCACTGATTACTGCATCCCTGTTCCTGTGTGCTGAGACCTGAATACTTTGGTACAAGTTTCAGGTAACTGTTGATGCGCTGCATGGTTGTTCCTTTACAGAAGTTGGACTTAGTAGAGCATACAAGCCAAGTTTAATTGAAGCAGAGAGACCTTCACATCTACATGGGTACTGCTGCATCATGTGACCAGAAGCAAGTAGATCATGATCAGATTCCGTGATAACCTGCATCTACTTTGTGCCTTACATTTTTGTGGTAATAAAAGGAATTGAATCAGATGCATTTCCCAAAGTGTTACTAATTCAAATATGCACATGTATTTTATTTAATAAAGAGAAAGCATAGAGTAACTGAGAAAAAAAGGGGGGGAAAAAAGGCTTTCTGGTTCTTAGACACCATTATATAACATGCCATAGAAATTAGTTACAAATACTGAATTCAATCTAATACAGTCCTGTGTAATCTAATTATGTAAGTATTTCTATGGTTCATTTTGTAAATTGAACTGTGGGAGGACTTTAAGAAAAAAAATAAGTCAACCTAAGATATAAAGCAATTTCCTTTAAACTGGAAAAACAAGAAATTGCAGCACTATGCATTTAGTCTGCATAGTAATAAATCATATCATATTAAATGCTTTAGATTGGAGAGGTGACACTGAGCGCTGGAAACTTTCCAGGAATCAGAAGTAGTTAAGTGGTGCAAATGGGCGAGATATCAGGCTTTTGTTTCTTGTCCTGTTTTAGAGTAGCCCCTTGGAAATAAGAAAATAACAGGATTTCCTGGGCCTGTGTTGAATCTCCAGCGTTCATGTAAAAACAAAGAAAACTTTTTTTCTTTTTTTTCAGCTAAATCCCCCAAAACACAAAGTAAATAGCTTCTGGAAGCTGTCTTGCTCAAATTCTGGTAAGTTTAATTCTAGAAAGGCCTATTTTGAAAAAGTATGTGAAGCAAAGGAATGAACTCAATGAATAAGAGGGCATGCAGTCTGTGGACTTTTAAGCATATGGCTTTTACTGTTATATTCAGCTTCTAATTTATGGCACGTATCTGTCTTAGATATTTTCACCTCATGTAAATCAATTGATGTTTCCTATTCTTTTCTTCCATGCTTGAGTGCAGTCTATGTGAAGAAGATGACACTTGCCTCTTGGAGACACAGTGGAACAAGCTCTCACCTAAATTCATACGTTCCTTTCTATTGACTGCTGTGTTCTAGCAAGCACAGGAGAAGGCCTCATGGCACTCTGCCATCCTGAGCAGGGAGGTGTACAGAGCCAGCCACACTTGTTGTTGTTCCCATGACACTCCTGAGCTTGTGGTGGTTTGAGTCTGAGGGCCACCAGTACTTCCAGAAACCAGGGCTGCTTTGGCTGCGCTTGCAGTCTTCTCCCTTGGCAGTGCAACAAGGCGAGGCTCTGATCTGAGCCCTGTTGTTGCTGGGAGGCAGCAATGCTTGTGGAAATGTTAGCGTAGCTATACAAGAAAGTTACAAAGGGCTACGAAGATACTGAAGGACCTAGAGGGCAAGGTGTATGAGAAGCGGCTGAGGTCCCTTGGTGTCTTCAGCCCAGAGCGGAGGCTGAGGGGAGGCCTAATGGCAGCCTGCAGTTCCTCACAGGGAGTGGAGGGGCAGTGCCGAGCTCTGCTCTCTGGTTGCAGGGACAGTGCCCGAGGGAATGGCTTGGAGCTGTGTCAGGGGAGGATCAAGCTGGGGGTTAGGGAAAGGTTCTTCACCAGAGGGTGGTTGGGCTCTGGAACAGGCAGCCCAGAGCAGTGGGTATGGCCCTAGGCTGCCAGAGTTCAGGCAGTGTTTGGACAACACCCTCAGAAATATGGTCATTGCGTGGAGGCAGGAGGTGGACACCATGATCCTTGTGGGTCCCTTCCAGCTCAGAATATTCTCTAATTCTAAGACATGATATTTCAACCACTGTGCTATTTAGGCCTGTTACAGAAGGAATTAAACATGAGCTGAAATGTCAGCAAGAGCCTGAAACCTTGTCTATCAATACTCATGCAGAGTTGCCTCTGCTGGAAGTAATGTTGGGGAAGAAGTGTTTAACATAAATCTGTCTGTAAATTTGTTCAACTCCCACAAAGTTCAGAACGAGCTATAATTCATTAGAAGAAGGTATGTTCATCTGCAGGAGAAACTAGTGAAAAAAAAAATGACTCAGTAGAACAGAAAAGATGCTTTTATAACATGAAGGATATTTCACTTTTGGATCACAGCAGAAGTATTCTTTAGCCCAGTGCACCATCTTTTTGCCAGAGTACTCTTCAAGTTCCGTAGAAAATTTGCAATATTTAATCCTGTTTAAAACACCCTATGTGAATGTATCAGCTTAGTTTAAAATGGACAGAAGAATACACATCTAAACTCAGCTGGATGTCCTTTTAGGGTTTTAAACTAGCTTAATATTCTGGTGTAGAGCTAACACTTTGTTTTTCCAATGCAGTGTCTATCCAGATGTAAATTCAAACCCGTAATTGGGCCATAATTAGCAGGTATATCAATACTGGTGTTCATCAGAATGCAGTTATGGCTTGCGTTAGCCAGCAGCCTTGGAAAGGGGACAGCTTTCACATGCCTGAGGCAGGGCCAGGTTCTGTGTGGAGGTGCACAGAAAGAGGACAAGAGGCAACTGTCAAACTGAAGTAGGGGAAGGGAAATAAAACTATTAATGCAGTCAGTGCCTGGACCAGTTAGCCCACAAAGACTGAGCAGTCTCTGGCCAAAGCTGTGAGCACTCTGGTCTGTGGTTCTGGGTGCTGGGCTTCCCTCAGGTTAAACTAAGCAGGAAGGCATGCTGAAGGAGTATCTATCACGCTCCACATATTAAGAGCCATTTGTGCATGTGTCTTTGGAGGATATTTGGAAGAGATCGGATAAGTGTGAATGTAATATAAGAGAGAAAGTATTTCTGGGTATAGAGAGCAGAATAGGAGAGAATGATGACCTGTTTGCAAAAGACTGATGTGGAGACTACTGAAGAATAACACAACGAAGGTGCATGTATGTTTTGTGCTGTGTGATACATCTTGATCCTCAGGACACACTAGGCTGCTAAATTGAGCAATTGTTTTGAAACATAGCTTAATGAAACCAAAAGCTATTCTTTTACCACTTTCCTATCCACACTCAGTTATGTTGTTCACATGTCTCATAATTGAGAAAAATAATTGTGTATGATCTCTGTTTCTTGAAGGGAAACAGATATACAAGTCTTTCTCATCAAGCAGTTCTTCAGGACTAAAGCACATTTACTGATGATTTAGCTAACCTTTCCCATCTGGGTCCAGATAGTCATCTGACTCTCTCTGCTTGCAAGAACCATGTGGTGCATCTGTCATGCACCTGTCCAGGATTTAGTCTGACCAGGTACAGAAAGCACTAGTATCTGTATTTTTGTGGATACTGATTTCTGCAATGTTTATGTTAGTACTTCTGCCTTGGTATCCTTTGGAGTCCCATTGTGATGCACACTGGAGTGCAGAGTATCTCTGCAAAGCACACTCTTACAACTGTATGACATTTAGCACAAGTCACGGGAGCTTCCAGTCTCTTTGGTATCTCATCTTGTATTATCAAGCTTGACCTGAGTATCACAGAAGTGGGTTTCTGGTGTTGTGCCTTTCCATTCACTTCCAAGTACAAGTAGTGTTCTTTGGGGATGGGGGAAGGGAGAGGCTGGGGGGAGTTGTTTTTAATTTATCCACTCTGAGCATTCTTTGGAGTAGGTAAATATTGAAGGCTAAATAAATGAATTAATGCTATTAATGGGGGATCAGAATTAGTGCAATGTAAACTGTATTTTTTCAACAAAACAACATTGCACATATTCCATGGGAGGAACATGGTAGGAGCCTCGCTTTTCTCAAAATGGCTGCCGTATATACCAAGATTTCTAGTTCACAAGACCATTAAAAAATCTGGATTTTTCAGGTTCCCAAATTAGATTTAATGTGTGCACATCATTACTTCTGTGAAATGCTTTCAAATTGCTCTGATTACAAAACATTTATTGTAATCAGATCAAGATGAACAGGAAATCCCAATGAAGTGCAGTATTTTGTGAGTAATTGCTATACAAATACTTTAAATAAATTGTGAGCAATTTCTTATGCAGTGGCTTTAGCTAATGTTATTAGAGTGCTTAATTGATTTTTCACTGTGTCAGATTTAGCTACAACACTGAAATCAGAAGGGAAGAAAACACCTGAAGTTGAGGCAGGGTACTTCATTCACACTGAGGCAAGAGTGGCAAAATGTCTTTTACAAGTCTTTGTTCAATTCTAAGCTATAAGTCAAATTCCTTTTTTTCTTTTCTTTTCCTCAGGACTTCAAGTCCTGAGTTTCTTTCCATGTGGCATAAGGAAATTTCAGAGGTAGCTTTCACCACCTCTGTGTATTTGTGGAACACAAGCTTGCTTCCTGCCACCTTCCACTGAAGTGGTTCAAAGATTTCTGTAGACTTTTACCAGATTTTAGATTGAGTTCCCTGTGAGAAATGGTTGGTTGGGAAACTTGGCTCTTTTGGCTTGTGTTTCAGAATCCTTATAGTTTATCTTCAGTAATGTTGTTAGCATGCTAAGAAGTGGATGTCATCACACTTCCTCTTGTGATTATGATTTAGTTGTTGAATTTACATCAAACTCTCCACTTGGATGTTTAATCATATAGGCCGTTTTATCTCAGTTACGTATTCTGTTAATAAACAAGACTTCTTTATCTGGTGTAGTACAGGATTTGTCCATAGATAAGTGCAGTGATGTAAGCCTGTGTACCAGTGCTACAGCTACGCAATGTTGATATACATTTTGTGAAATTGAAGTGAAATCAGTGATACCTTCCTACATAATTGATGATCTTTTAATGTCAGCATTAATGTTCAAAGACTGCCTTTGCAGTTAAAAATACTATAATTCAACTGTTGCTGTTTAAGACAGAAGTCTATAGAACTTTGTTTAAACAAACTGATTTGATTTAATGAGAAGCTTGCAAAATTCTGTATTTTTGTAATTGTTGCAATGTGAATATTTCACATTAACAAGCACTACAACTTGTCCTACGAGGTAGTGCAGTACATATTTACATAAAACTAGAAAATAAAAACACAATTTCTCTTATTTACTGTAGTGAAAACACACTCTTTTTTCCTTTTCTCCATGAAGACTATTGGTGAGAAAGTCTTTGGAATATGCATGCATATTACTGGGGGTTGTGGCAGAGACATATTTAATAATTAATGCACTGGAATTATTTACGTCCCTAATATATTGTAAAAGTTTTTCATTTCAGTAAAGCGAAGTCTTGGTGGTGCAAGAGCACTGAGAACATAAAGATGAAAACGGCCATTGAGATTTGTTTGTCTCTTGAATATGTGGTTTAAATATTTTAAAGTTAAAGCTATATTCGGTACTTACATATTCTTTATGAGTCAAAGCTTGTTAGATTTTAGTGATGCCTTACCAAAATAATGGTCAAAGTGAGATTTTTCTTTTATCAGAAGGTAGTTCCTTTCATTAAAAAGTATCATAGAAAATACTGTCCCTGATTTACTATTGTCTGGCTTGTGCTTACACACAAGACTTGCTTTGGATGTAAATTAAAGATTTGTTTCTCACACTTTAGCCAGTTATTCCAGTTCCACTTCTGGTTTTCTCATTGTTGCATTGCAACATTCTCAATGTAGCATTTTTGCTTCACTTCATTTTATATTATTTATACGGGACTATTTCATAAATTGATCGAGCTCATTTTTAGTTCTAATTGTGTTCTCTAAACCGCTGTGCTGCTCCTTCAGTCAAAACCTATCCACTCTGATACTATTAGGGTAACTGCTCAGGAATGACTTCTCAAAACACTCTTTGGTTTGCGCTGAATGATTAATAGATACTCTTTTAGATATGTGTTCTCAACCTGTTGATCAATCTGAGAGTCATTTAAAGGAACGGTACCAACAGGCTTAATAAAACACAATGCTTTACATCACCTCTTGTAATATTTCTCCTGTATTTTTCCCCTGCCCTTCCTTCTAACACATGAGGTCAAGTAGGAAACAAAGTTGATTGGACTTAAGTGTTGTTCGAAACAAGTCTGTGCCATAATTTGGGATTTAGGGTAGGTTGAAGAGAAAAGGTGATAGACAGCTGATTGTTTAAGAATTTATTTAGTATGATTCCAGACAATCAAGTAGTCTTGTCTGTGTGTCTTTTTCTTTCCACTCTTACAGATTAGACACTGTTTTTTCCCTCCAGAGGTAACACTAGCTGATCAGCAATTTTTTCAGCTTGTTTCTATGGAATAGTGGGTAGATATAATTGTCCTGTTGACCTAAGTAAAAATAACTTCACTAAATATGTCTTGACCCGTTCTTTCTGTATTTTGACCTGTAATCCTCTATTGTTAAATCTAACTTAAGTTCTTAATTACAACTGCCTTTTTTTTTTTAAATTAGATTTTGAATACTTTTGTCTCTTTGTAGATTCTGCTCTGCCTTGAGAAATAGACCTGTTAAGTAACTGAAATAATTCTTCTTCTTGATCCTGGTGTATTTAGAGAATCATCAGTTTTAACTTACATTGCCTCTCTACCTGTCTAATTTTCTGGTTTTCTTCTCCACATGATTTCAAAACGTCATGGTTTTGCTTAAATGTTTTATATGATTTCTGTTTTTAATGTCTTTAAAGTGTCTTATTGCTTCTTATTATGGCAGTTGTTTGCCGTACTTTTATTATGCTCACACCCAATAACTGCCGTTCTGAATATCTTTGTCCCTGAGGTCGTCTTTCCAAGGGTTTCTAAGTTTGATACATTTTTTATTTTTTAACAAAACTTGATTGTTCTTACTTTGTATTTATTCATACCCATAAATCCCAAAGCATCTATTCAGTTCTTCTATTAAAATTATATTCTGTGTCTAGATTTCCAGACATTTTTCTACTGGACAATACATTAAAGGCATGATGTGGTGATCAACCAACAGTGTGAGCCAGCACTGTACCCTTGCTGCAGTGAAGGCTAAGGAGAAGTTGGGCTTCACTGAGAAAAGAGTTGCTGGCACGTTGAGAGAGATGATCCTTTTCCTCTGTTTAGCACAGATGAGGCTGCATCTGGAGTCTGATTATGGTCTCCACAGTACAAGACAGGCATGCAGCAGAGGGGTGCAAGGATGATGAAGGAGCTGGAGCAGCTGTCTGAGGAATCTGAGAGCTGGGACTCTGCAGCCTGGAGAAGGTTCGGAGGGGGATCTCATCAACATCTATAAATACCTGAAGGGACAGTGCAGGGCGAACAGAGCAAGGCTCTTTTCAAAGTTGCCCAGTGACTTAGCTATAGGTATGGGAACAAACTGAAACAGTTTTGTCTGAACATTTGGAAACGCTTTTTTTGTTGTTTGTTTGTTTTTTTAAACTGGACAACAGATGGATAACTGGCACATATTCCAAGGGCAGTTGTGGAGTCTCCCTCCTTAGAGGTGTTCAGAAGCTGTGTGGTCCTAGACATGTGGCTGTAGGTGGCCCTACTTGAGCCGGGACCAAATTACATCCAAAGGTGACTGGCACCTCAGCCATTCTGTTCTGTGATGAGAATATGACACATGAAAACTGTGGGAACATTCTTGTGCTGCTGTGCTGGTGATTGTTCCTCATTGAAAACACTTCAGAAGTACCGTGGTTTAACATAATACTTTGGAGATAATTAGGAACTACAGCAGCTTTGGATATTCACAGGCATCGAGGATAACATCCGTGATCTTTGGGGTGGTGTGGCACAAGGGCACCACTGTTTACTGTAGCACAGCTCACTGCAAAATCTGCTGAGGTATGTCAGTGTGCTGCAACGCCCTATGTCAGTAGCTCAGCTAAAGGTTTTCTTCTCTGAGCACATAGCAGCTTGGCTGCTTTCAGAGCTCAAGCTGGCAAGCCTGTGCTGCACTGTATTTTTGGCACTTGAACTGCTACTTGCTATGGGACCTTTTTATTGTTTATGCAGTTGCTGAAGGTAGCCTTTCTGAATGCAGGGCAGAGCTCTCTGGGTTTGTCCAGCTCAGAGCAGAGGAGCTGAGGGGAGGCCTCATGGCGGCTGCAGCTCCTCACAGGGAGCGGAGGGGCAGCGCTGAGCTCTGCGCTCTGTGACAGCGACAGGGCCCGAGGGAACGGCATGGAGCTGTGCCAGGGGAGGGGCAGGTTGGGGGTTAGGAAGAGGTTCCTCATGAGAGGGTGTTCAGGCCCTGGAACAGGCTTCCCAGAGCAGTGGTCACAGCCCAAAGCTGCCAAAGCTCAAGGAGCATTTGAACAATGCTCTCAGACGCATGGTCTGATTTTTGTGTGATCCTGGTTGGAGGCAGGAGTTGGGCTCAGTGATCCTTATGGATCCCTTCCAACTCAGGATATTCTGTGGTTCTATGATAACATGACAGGGAGCAGTGACATTCATCTGGGTGGTTATGTCAGTTTTCTTTTTTTCTGTCTTTAGAGAATTTTGATTTTGGTTTTTGTTTGTTTTGAATTGTCGAAACATCTCCATGGTTGGTTTGACTTTGAGCTTAGCCAGCCCAGTCAGACATCTTTCAGTAACAAGCCTAAGAGGATACTGTTGTCATGAAGTTCAACTGTTACCATAGACATCACATTAAATGTCTCTTGTTACTAGCAGTTCTCTTCCCTCCACGCTGCTTTGTGTACCACCGTTCAAGGGCCTTATTTCTCTCCTCTGTTATTTGTAGATGAGGAATCCCAATATGTAATGATACTTCTTTCTGATACCACTTCTATCAAGTAAATATCCATCTTCTGTCTTGGGAAATCCTGGGGATACATTTAGTTTATCCTTTTTTCCTTCTTCTTTGTTTTGTTTTGTTTTGGTCCCTCCAATTGACAGTTGATCAAATCAACTTCATTCTAAGTCCTAGAAAGCTCCAGTTCTGACAACTAAGAGCTAACATAGAACTGCTTATTCTGGTTTCTGTTGAAGAGAGTTTAGAATGTCCCTCGTACTCCAAAAACTACTGAAATATGTTATGTTCCTTTGTTTTAAAATAAGGGATATACAAATAAAAATTATTTAAAGGAAACAACACACATTTGGGAGGAGCAGAAGTCTGTGTGTGTCAAATGTTTCAGTGATCTTAGAATAGACCTGGGCGAATGCATTTGATTTAGAGGAAAATACTGAGGAAACATTATCTTGCTGCTGTTTATCACCCCACGGTAGTGTAATGAAGGGGGAGAAAAAGGAAGGAAAGATAGAGAAAGATAGCATTGGCTTGCATAGATTTTACTTAAATTACTGGTTTGAACAATGTACTTGTCTTTCTTGTGCTCTGTATTAACTGTATGCATGCGCTGCTGTTATTTGTCCAGTATCTTAAAACATCAGTAACTGTGGCTTGAGAATGACACGACTACTTCCACCTCATTTTTCAGGAGGGACAGTTTCTACTTCTGCCCTTAAGCAGCAGTTCCTTCTCTTCTTTCCATCCATGCATTTGCTACTGAAATAGCTTGTTGCCATCTTGACACAGAGCTGGGCAGATGCCACTGGCTCTGTAAAGAGGTATGGACATCTCATCTGCTGCAGCTTGGAAGAAGATCCAGGTTTCTGCAGCAGAAGGGTGAGGAAGAATCTCCTTTCCTAGCATAGAGACAGGAATATTTTCAGCTCATCTGCACATGCTAAATCTCAGTAGTAACCAGGCATTCAGCTGTTTGGGCTAGGTTTCCTCATCAGACATGGTGGGTGGAAGCAAGCTTCTTGCCAGGTCTGGCTCCAGGGCTGCCCAATGGATTGCACAAATGTACAGACTTGTTGGCTTATTTTAAAAGTAGGTTTTCATATTTTGAGGGTGAATGATTTTTTTTTTTTTCTCCACCATGGTATATTTGCTGAGTTACTTCTGCAGACAGTCCTTAACATGTAGAACACTAACCCATCTAGGGACTTCCAGTATTACATAGCAGTAGAGTTTTAGGGAGCTTTCTTGCTTAGAAAGAGGTTATTTTGGTTTATAATCTGTATCTAAAGGTATTCTTGATTTCAGAGCTTGACTAAGATGATTTGTTCCTCTAGTTGTTACACAGATAAACCACAGACATGGGTCTTCATGGTGGGTATTCTAGGCCACTAGGGTACCACATTAGCCTGAGCTGTATGGTACTACTTGAAGATTAACTGATGAACAAGCAAGTATAAATCTTCATGTTTCTCAGCCATCTATCCTGAAAAGTTTAGTCTTCCATTCCTTAATAATTTCCAGGAAAATAACAGGATATTTACAATTTGTTGTCTTAAGCCTTCTACCTCAGTTGAAAATCAGATCATCCACTCTGGAATAGGTTTTTTTGTTGTTGTTTTTTTTTTTTAATGGCTTTATTATTTATGAATTGGTGTTTCACAAAGCTATTGATTGAATCATAACGTATCACCTCTATACTACCACTCTGCCTCTCCCATTTCCTCATTCTGAGGGATTTATATGCAATGGACTTAGAGTATTCTCTCAACTTGTATAATGGCCAAATGTCTTCACTTGAGAGAGTAATGCTGGCACAAAGTCTGGGTGAGACTTCAATCAAAGTCAGTAGGGGACATTCCTACTTTAAGAAAAGGATTAACTTTTCATCTAAATACTCATGGTAAAAATATCACTCCCTTAGTTTCAGTGGTGAGGCATCAGAGGTCTAGAGAGCAACATGACCTGCCAAGATCACACAGTAGGTTAATAGCAGAGCAAGAAGTAGAAGCAAGTTTCTGACTCACATCCTGGTTATGTGATACTTTGAACCCTATTGTCTTGAGTTACTGCTTGGAGGCCATTGAGGAAGTATTTTGCAGAAGAATAAATAGTTCCCATTGATGCATATTCTTAAGATAATTTCCTTAGGAGTGTTTTCTTACCCTCTCTTATTCTATCATCTCATTTGTTTTCTACTGTTTCTATTGAGACAATGAAACTTAATCATTAAATCATCTGCTTGGTCAGCTATAATGTTTCTGACAACAGATGAAAAAAAGTCATTGGAGTAGAAATCGCCTCGTTTTTCTTATTAAAACCGTGATAAGGCTGCAAGTCACACTTCTAAATCTATTAGCAAGCTAGTCTGTGTAATGGAAGAGGTTTTCTTCAGGTTTATAGTGGAAGTTTTCTTAAGCTTTAACCTTGGCGTAGCATCTGAGTTCATCAACCCAAAGGAATATATATAGGATATGCCTATAATGTGTGTGTGTCATGGTGGAGTTGCAGCATAAAGCAAAGAAAAAGAAAAGAAAAGAAAAAAAAAGTGAAGGCCCTTTTTCTGAACCTTTGCTTTTTTCTTATAATAGGAAATGAATTTGTCATTTTAGAAAATCAATGTAGATCCAGTTCTGTAGTATTAAAAATAAAAAATAATAAAAAAAAATAGTGGTTCAGTCTTTGAAACAGCAAAAATTAATGCTTTGTTTTTACTTGGCTCCTTGACAGTATTCAAATTCTTATCTGCGACCAATATGAGCAGAATTCACTTTGTTCTTTGGTTCCTGAGGTTTATGATGTGAGTAAAAATCATTACTCATGTGTTAAGTTCTACTTTTGTAAGTGTTAGTATCCCAGACCATTCATGTCATCCTAGTAAAAAGATGCTGAAAAGGTTTCTTCTGATGAAAATTTATCTATTTACACCCTTCTAAGCTTGGTAACAGTGGAACCGTCCCCCTGTATGTTAAACACATTTACTCTGATGAAAGCAAGTTTAAGACAACCACTAAAGGCTTTCTTGGCAAATAGGTGATTTGTACAAAGGTATGAAAGATGTACTTCATTGCTACTCTTTGAATACTTAGCATTCCTGATTTTTTATTATAAGTATCTCTATACTTTTTTTGTTTTTTTTTTTAGTGAAGTGGTAGAACTGAGTTGGCAGGAAGAGCTTTCCTCATGAGCAGCTAGCCAGAGCTTGTAGCACACGTGCTTCCACTGGTAGGCCCTAAAACTTGCTTAGAGCTTGCTTCTGCATAGAACTGTCCTCTAGTTTGTAGCTGTAAAAGGGTTAGCAATGTTGGCATGGTGTAGTAGATAAAGCACTGCTTTGTGGTGTTTATAGCAGCTGGATTGCTTTTTTGATGACGTATTTTCTCTCTCCCTGAGGGAAAACCTAGATTTTTACATTTTCAGGCATTGAAGGTAACTTGCAAAGCTCAGACATTTGTCCAGTGGCAGTGAGTTATTTAATCTGATAAATGATTAATCCAATCATGAAAAGAAAGAGCTTTTGCTCTTCACAAAGCTTCAAGAAAGGAAATTAAACTGCCGCAGGAAGGACGCCCAATTAAAACTATCTGCCAGCTGTTCCTTTTTTTTTTTTTTCTGATTTAAAAATAGCTGCAATTAAAATATAACAAGAAGCAGTTCCGAATCTGAGCACATACAGTCCAACTGATTATTGGCCATCAGATTTTAGTATCTCCTGTAATGGTGGGAACTGCTTAACAGCACCTTAATGGCCCAGTATCTTGTTCTCATTTATTTTTACAGTCGTCTTATAGTTCCCAAATTTTATTATGGTTCTCTGTACAAATGGCTTTCCTAGATCTGAAGTGCCTAAAGTGCTGAGACTGGGTGAATTACAAAATGGAAGAGTGAGGAAACAAGGAGTTTCTATCTTTTAAACTGCTATTTAGACCAAAAAAAAACCCAAACCCAAAAACCTTTCTCAGAAGAATTAATGTGCAGAAGATGATTTTTTGCAATGTGAATTGTGGAACGAATAATGCAAGTTAATGCAAGTTCTAAATTTAGTTTGTGGTTTTGAAGTTCCATTTTCAGAACTGCAAAACTATTTGATCAGAAATGCAGTTGGGTGAAATTACAAACAATTTCTTAGGGTGTAGGAAGTCTACTCAAAAAGTATCTGTGGATTTACCATAGAGTGTTCTGCATACGCATGTACATACAATATTCAAATACGTGTATGTGCTTTTTTGTCAGCTCAGAAGTAATTTTAAAAATACCAGCAATTTGCTGTATATAGAAAAGCTCTTTGAAGGTTTCTCGGCGTGTTAGCACAGTAAGAGCTATTCAGTGCCAGCAAAAGATACGTATTGCACACACCCACAAAAAAGCATTTGTATTTTGGCCAAGTAGTTACTCACAAACAATTATGTGAGTGTCTCAGTTAATGCATAAGGTTTTATCCATGTTCATGTTTTCATCTTTTTATGGTCCTTCAGCACTTTGTATTGCAGCATATTTTGGGAGATGCTGAAGATCCTTTTGGGGAAGGGAGAATATAATGGTTCTACAGTAAGTGTTTCAGCTAGAAGAGTATGGGCTCACCTCTGAAGGAAAAAGCTGTAGAGGAATTCTAGAGCAGTGAAAATGTGGTTTAGTCTTGCAGTACTGCTGAATTTGAGTCAGATTTTCACTATACCCCAAACTATCCTGCAGTCTACAAAAGAGTAGAGCTCTGCTGTCGTTGGGATGTAGTTGGAGCTGCTTCTGATGTTTCTACTGATTACAATGGACTTAGTCGTTATTTCCTAACAAGATATTATATATCTACAGACTGCATACTTGTGAGCAAGTGTCAGTCTTTCTTTCTCTACAGGACCCACATTCAGTAGCACAACAGAACAATGGGAACATTGGACTGAAAAAGCAGAAACAAGCTTTTGACATGCCACATGTATTTTCTTTTCTGACGTTTTACTTCTACTACAGAGATGGTGTTTTTTCTGCTCTCTTCAGAACTAGTAGTCCCTCCAGTTATAGATATATTTTCTAATTTACTGTACTTTCATGTTCATATTAAAGGTTTTAGGAACCTTTTTCAGATATCTGTTTTTCCCAAGTCGTGCTGTTACACTTCTGTGATTGTGCTGAACTCCATCTACTGAACTCAGCAGGCCTTAACACAAGATTTGGGCAGCTATTATGGCCTCCTGTGGGACCCTGACACTCAACATCTGTCAGGGAAAGGGAAAGGATGTAAGTTGGGACGGCCCCCAAGACCTCTATGAAGTTGTTAAATGTGATAGAATAGCAATATAATGAACACCCTGTACTCCATGCTGATGAATTACAACTTATATCCTAGTCATGTTAGTCCTAATGCTAACTGTATTGTCTACCTGCCTATTCTTCACATTAATATTAAATTTCCTTCCCTTTTCAAAAGGATGGAGCTTCTGCCGGCTCTATATTGCTGCATTCTCATTTAATTGAGTTTTCCCTCTCTAGTTGATAAAAGATTAATTTCTCGTGTTTTATTTCTTCCTTTTTCTATTGTCTCAGCTCAGTCTTCTTCATAAACAAGACACATTAAGCTTCATAGTGCCAAGCCAAAAAATCAGAACCTTGGTATCAACTAACCTGAAGATTGATCTGTGGGTTTAATCTATGAGTAGGTTTTTACAAGCAAGGCACATGTAATCTTTCTGTTTAGGAAAACATTGCAACTGCTAGAACAATGGAAAATACTGTCTTATGTTATATTAGTGCTAACCCCCTATATTTGTGATTAACTAAATAAATCAACGAAGGTGCTGAAGAATGGAAGAGGCAGGTGAAAGTGCTGTGCCAGTCACTCTGTGGATTTTTTAATAACTTGTCTACTGCATTCTCAGTGCAGAAGGTTCACTCCTGTGAATATTTGTTTTGGAAAGACTGAATATTTAAGCTTCCACATCCTTTCAAAAGTGGATGTCAGTTTGTATAATAGAACTTTTATGGCAGACATATGTTTCCTAATAACACTTAATAACATGTTTTTAGGTATCCACAATGAAAACAATAACTTCCAAGTGCTATGTAATTCAAAGCAGTGTATCTACTTACTGAATCCAGTAATCCAAACACTGCAAGGATATCTTTCTTCATTCACAAACATGTAGTATGAGCATGTTTTTATACCTTATGAGCATTCAAATACTACGTTCCAATTTCCCCAAGCATTCTTTTCAGGGGCTACTTGGCACGAGACTTTCTTTGTGGATGATCAAAAAAATGAGTGTTGAATTGTTAGTACTGTCTATTTGAGGCTTCTGAGCTTTACTGAAAGAACTGGATTTCCCAGTGCAGCTGGAGGTTGTTGTAGCCACTTAGAGGCATAAGGCAAGATAATGAAAAACGTGGATGGTTGCTTTGGTCAGCCCACACTTCAGTTGGAGGGAAAGTCTTTCATTCCTGTATGGGCTGTTTTAATACATTTAATCCCCCATGTGGAAGCTACAAATGCAAATCCAGCTCTAGACTTAAAGTTGTTAAACTGAGAATTAATATCAGGGAAGAAAGGCTGTAAGGGGATTTTTTCATTCATGTGAAATAAATCCTCCATTCAGTGGCTGATCCAGCTTGATACCCTTAGCAGAAGGGCTGGTGAACAAGAATTCTCACTGCTGAGACATTTCTAAATCTGTTTATTGCTGGGTCTGTGGATTTAGAAGCCAGAAGACAACCGGCAGCTGCTTGTTGACTGAGTGTAAGCATTTTTAAGAAGAGTGTCCCACTGCAGCCTCCCTAAACTCAGTAAGGATATGTCAGCTTACAGGTGAAAATGCATTTAGCCAGAAATGTGTGTGATGGTGACATTTGGGGATATGTATTCTTATGCTTCAAGACTGCACAGGGAAGAAGCCCTTCTTCCCTATTAATGATGTCATCAGGGTATTAATAAGCCATCACAAGCAGTAACAATACTTAGCACCTAAGCGATGCTTTTCAGCATTAGTACTTCACACATATCAATTAACGTTATTCACCTCTCTTGATTCAGCAGCCAGTAATTTTCTTCTCCTTATGAAAAAAGAAGAATTGCCTCTTGAGATTGACAGTTTATTCAGAGCTAGAATTATCTGTACAAAGAGGGAGCTGTAGGCTGTAGTTGCTTAACTAAACAGCTCCAATGGCAGTGGATTGAGTGGGCTGGCAGTGACAGGGTGGCTGTGACAACGACCACAAGATGTGATGGTAGTGCAGTGAAGACACAGGCAGAAGTTTATTTAGCTGTACTTGCTGGACAGAGATTTAATGCTTTCCTTGAATTAGAGTTGAAATTGTCACCTTTTTTTTTTTTTTTTTTTCACAATTAGCCTATGTAGTTTTATTTTTATGTTGGTAGTGTGGGTCACATGTCTTTACATACTGAGTTCATCTCCGGATATGAACTCATTTTGGATGTGGAGCTCCTGGGGATAAATAATTGTGAGCTATCAGTGTTTCAGTGCTGTGTGAAGGCAAACTGAATGTACACCCATGCGGATAAGGAGTAAAAGCAGGAGCACTCTGTGAGAATGGAAGTGTTTGCTGTTTGTTGAGAAGTCCTGGAGAATCATGTAGAGTGAGAACATTTCTATTGTGCTACGCTGTTCTGGTTTTTGTTTTTAAGCTATCTGTAGAGAATGGTAAATCTTGTAGTAAATGTAAGAAGTTCAGAACAGCATGAATCCATTTTAAACTGTACAAGTAGAAGACTGGTTGTTTTGTTGCTTTTTTTATGTATATAGTACATATAGAAGTGTGTTTCTGTGTGTAGAAGTGTGCTTGTATACATATATATATATATATACATATAGGAGAAAAAGTAACACTGCATTTATATTCAACTACATCAGTTGACCATCTCTTACCATTTAGTCCAGTGACTTCGTGGAGTAACTTCTATCAATTTATCTGCAGTGATTTCAGTCTGTTCTTTTTAATTTTTCCCCTATGGGTCTTATCCATAAAGATACCTGAAGGAAAAATGATCAACATTGTGGCTAAAATGTTTCTTGGCAGCATTTTTCCTCCCAGTTCTGCAGGAGGCAATATTTTTCTACCATGTCATGAAATTTTAGGTCACTGATTAATTGTGTCTTTAAAGAACTTGAATTCTGCTTGATCAGCATAAGAAAGAGAAGATTGTAAGGCAAAACCTTTACTTGTGTATGTTCAAAGCTCCTACCAAAAATAAAAGTTAACTTGATTTGACACAATTCTTTGCTCTCATGAGAGTTTTCCAGTCTGAAGGTTTGACTTGGCAGAAAGATGAACTCTCAACTTCTGTGGGGCTATTAATTACCAGAGGAGACAAGGAAATGCTTGCAGTATAAGAAAATCTGTAGCAGCTATGTAACCATGCAAAATTGATTCTGCTCTCAATACTTAATACATAATGGGAAAGAAGTTTCCCTGAGAGAAACTCTGGTTCCCATGTGAGTAAACTGAAACAGTGGAAGACTAATCAGTTTTTTATTCCAGTAGGAGAATCGATATATTCTGCAGAGCCAGATGGAACATGTTTCCTGACATAGTGAAAATTAATTAGTATTTCACACTTTATTTTCCTTTCGCTTAAATTTATCACTTGGATCTCCTGTCATTTTAATGAATGGAACTATCTGAAATGCGTAACTCACCCAATGCATTTTGCAATGAAAAGCTGTGGGTCTTGGAATATTTGGTGACGTGCCAAAATCACAGTAACAACTTTGACCTCACTAATGGCAGTGCTGTTGTTTTCCCAGTTACTTCATGCTTTTCCTCCTTAAACCTGCTCAGCACATGCCATGAAAAGCAAGGAGACATGAGTGGTGGTCACTCTTTCAAGAGAGTGCTGAATCCATGGGTTTATTTGATTTTAAGTTAGCTTTAAACATGCTCATCGAAAGGCTTTTTATCCAAAGGCAAAATGTCCTGCATTCTACCACTTCCATCTCTTCTATTTTTGTACCAGTCTATAAAATTGTGTGCTGTTTTTCTCTGTCAATAGCAGTACGTTTCACGCAGCTTATCTTTGTACTTCATCGTGAAGCAGCTCAACATAAAGCTGATGAATAATGTTGCAAGAAAAAAAGCCATAATGGCCTTTAGTTTAAAATCTTTTGTTGGCAATATTCTTTATAAATGGAGCATGGGAGGAAGGAACTTTCTTGTTTCTGTTGTTGGATGTTCTGTTTTCCCTCAAGATTTACCTGCTCTGAACTGAGACCTCTAAAGTCTGAGGAGCGGCCTATCCCCATCAGACAGGACATCTGCTGCTGTATTTTTTGCTTGTTCTGGCTCATTTCCAATCTGCTTCAGCATCCCACTTTCTCCTGGGAGCCCTCAGCCTGCTCCGGGCATCTGTATACTTCTCATTTCTGGAGTGGCAAAGCAAAATATGATTATGGTTAATTCTACCGCTCTGATTTTTTGTTAGTAAATGTTTTTTTACTGAGTTTTAAAGGTGCTGCAGTCCTGAATCATAAAATCCTCTCCTCTTAAGGAAAGGAATATATGCTTTACAAGTCCTAAAGCTGTGCAGTAAAATTCACCCAACTATAAAGTAGTTAGACTTCTGAGCAGGAGCAGTTTTTTTCATTCTAGGAGTTGTACTGTCACTTTCAGCAGTTCCTTATTGCTGTATCTGGCTGCAGTTCCTCTGTGAGCAACACAGAAGTCTGAGCTTGCAACGAAAAACCCTAAGTGGCGGTAATAAATGAATACAATACTTTGAATTTAGGTCTGGTTTTGACAAAAGAAAAAAAAAAAGTAACCTTAGGATAAGCCTAGCAGAGAGGTCTCTATGTTTGTATTTGTTACTATATTGAACTATTTGCTTTGTTGGTTTTCACCTTACAACGGTATCATGTGGCTTCTTGTCAGTGCTTGAACCTTGTCCTTGTTTTACTCATGTTCTTATTGATTTGTCATCATTTGAAAGTTGTTCATAACTTAGGATTTTAGTTGCTTGCTGATAGAAGCATTATGCCTTTGTTATATTGCTTTCAAAACTGAAGACTGTCTTTGCTCTAGCACGGCTGCTTTTCAGAGTGAGCTTCTGGTGCCGTTCTGTTCCTCTCCCTGAATCTTCCACTGAAAACCTTCTGCAGCCAAGCCTTCATTGTGTAGGTGCCAAGAACATCAGTTGCAGATGCGTTACGAATGCTTTTTGTGGTTCTGGTTGGCCTGTATCAGAAGAAATATAGCAGAGCATAGAGGTGGTGAGGATGTTGAGAGTTGGGGAAATAACTCTGCGGGAATAACTGATTAGTTTAGTTAAGCTAAAAAAGAGGTACAGGTGTGAGAAGGTACGACACATATATATTTAATCAGATGGGAGAGTGGAAAAGGGGAATAGATATCACCTACTCAGCAATCCTTTAATATGAGAGCTAAGGGTTGTCAAATGAAGTTGGAGCGATAGAGGTTTAAAATCCACAAAAAGATGCAGTTCATCAAAGAGTGCTATTAAGCTATGAAATTCCTCAACACAGGGTGCTGATGCTGAAAGTGTAAATTTTTAATGGAAGACTGGAGAAGCTCATGGAAAAGATCTATCAAAGGCTAAAAAATACAAAAACGCTTCCTTTGGGGTCTGGTAGTCCTAGAGCCTCCATATATATATTCAGGCCTGGAAGAACAGTCATGGAAGAAATAGTTCCTTGCTTGCTGTGTTCTTAAACTATACTGCAGGCCTCTATTTTTGGCTCCTGTCAAAGCCAGGATTCTGGGCGAGGTTTTTTGTTCTGACTTGGCATCATTGTTTTTATGTTCATACGTCTTGCTGCAACAACCCTCAGGAGTATAAAACAAAGAAAATTGTCTTCTTTATACAGAACCATGGTGAATGTACAGTCATTTAGTTAAGTTTATAGTAGTATAAACCAAAAGTCATTTCAGTATTTTAAGAAAAAGCCTGCTGAGTCAAATGTCCTATTGCATAGGAGTTATGAGGCTGAAATCCTTCAGACTGATAGGGGAGGAGTAAGTTCAGACTTCTCAACACTCGTCTCATTTCTGTACTTCGTGAAAGGTGGGCAGCACAACCCCGTTTTTTTAAGTGGTCAAGTATTACAGTATTTCAGTAGCTTATTCAGTGAGAAGCTACTAGATTGGAGACTTCAGTGGGAAGATGTTTATTAGTGGAGTGTTTAGTCAGTAAGAGTAAAGAAATTGTCCAGAGTGTCTGGAAGTGCAGTTCTAGCACACCAGAAAGCTAAGATTAGAAACAAATCCTAGAATTTGTGATTCAAGCACAAGTTGAATCTACTCACAGTTATTTTCTTCATATCTTTTTATGTACATACTAGGTCTCTGTCTATACTTAACTTTCAGCTATGGTATCCTGGGGTGCATTAAAAACAGCATGGCCAGCAGGTCGAGGGAGGAGATTCTTTCCCTCTACGCTGCCCTGGTGAGGCCATGTTTAGACTGCTGTGTCCAGTTCTGGGCTCCCCAGTTCACAAAAGACAGGAATCTCCTAGAAGGAGTCCAGCAGAGGACCAGATGATTAAGGGTCTGGAGCATCTTGCGTATGAGGAAAGGCTGAGTAACCTGAGTCTGTTCAGCCTGGGGAAAAGAAGACTGAGGGAGGATCTGATCAATGTTTATAGTATCTAAAGGGAGGTGGGAGGCAAATGGATGAGGCCACGTTCTTCTCAGTGGTGTGTAGTGATAGAACAGGGAGCAGTGGCCTAAAACTTGAACACAGGTAGTTCTGTACTAATATTTATCATAACTTTGTTATGATAAGGATGATGGAGCACTAGCACAGGTTGCCCAGAGAGGTTGTGGAGTCTCCTTCTATGAAGATAGTCAAGACCTGTTTGGATGCTTACCTATGCAATCTATTGGAGGATACCTGCTTTAGCAGGGCGATTGGACTCAATGATCTCTTGAGGTCCCTTCCAACTCCTGCGATTCTGTGATTTAGTTTCATCTAGCTGGTAACTTCTCCTAACTCCATTTTACTTGAACGTACATACATGCAACACAGGATAGTTATAGTACAACAGCAGTTTTGCAATGTTTGCGAAACTACTTGGAAATCTGATGGCAATCTACATGTTTTCTACTTAGGTTCACAGTATAATTTTTCAGTTTTGTATGTTGATGTATTTTTGAATATTAGCCACTGTCCTGTAAACCTAATAGGTAAAGGTGAGCTAAAAATGGAGAGGAAAAGAGCAAGAAAATATTTCCCCATAAATTAAATCTGAATCACAGACTATTAAAAATACATTGGCGTAGAGGGTATCCACTTAAAATCAATCTCTGGTGATGGAATTAACGTTAGCAAACCACCATTTTACATTGTTCCTTATGACAAGTTAGAGAAACCATTAGAGTTGCTTCAAATTATTATTTTATTGCTAGCTATTTTACTGTTCATTAATAATCTGGAACTTCCTGCCATGAAGAAATACTTCAATTTTAGAAAATGTCAGAGGAGTGAAATTTGAAACAATTCTTTTACAGGAGTTGGCTTTCTACATGGCAGTTGACAAATGGGATAAATCTTTTTATACACTGAATTTAAAACCCTTCATGAATATCTCAGGAGATTATTCTCATTTAGGGCATTTAATTTCTTTAGTCAAATTCAAGTGCTCTTTAAAAATGATAACTTGCTCTATAATCCAGCTGAAGTTTTAAATAGCATATGCATTTATGTTATTCATAAGCATATACTCTTGTGCTTTAGCATTTAAGAACTGCAGGCACAGAACAGGATTGTAAAGGTCATTTATGTATAATCTTGTCATAATAAACTTTGCAACATGGTGTCAGTCTAGAATTCTGCCTCCACAGTTTCAGCTGGCATAACTATGAGGAGTCATTTGTCTGCCACTGTTATAAGTGCTAAACCAAATTGCTGCATGATCATGCTTACTTCCAGTTAACTCTAGAAAATAAATGAGCTCTGCCTAAAAATATATATATATACATTAAAAAAAATCTAACCATTATCATCTAGATGACAGAATAAGTTTGTGACTACACTAGGTTTAAAACCAAGACTTCTTGAATCCTTTCTTCCCCCTTTTTCCTTCTCTCAGTGTGCAGAACAACCCAGGTCTGTAAAGCCAAAGCTACCTGGTTTTGTACAATCATCTCAGCTGTTTTTCCTGATGCTGCCTTTTGTTTTCTAAAGGGGATCCTAGCATAGCCAGCAGTTTCTGGGGTCAGCTTCTCTCCAAGATCAATGAATATCTTTATAAATAGATGATATTTTATTAAGATGTAAAATTCTTGGACTTAAAACATAGACTTTATCAATTCAGAGGGTTAAAAATGATTCTTTTGATGCTAATGACAAAGCTAGTAACTATTTTTAAGTCTTTTTAAACCTTCACCAGAGTTTTTTCCAATGAAGTTAGTCAGAGGGCGGTAATTCTGTGTAATGACTGCTGTAAGTCTGAAGAGTTTGATTTTATTTTTTTGGGCAATCAGAGATCCATTTAAAGCATTTATTTACAGGATAGAAAATCCCAGTTACTTTCCCTTCCTCCAGAAAATCTAGCTGGAAACAGAAATACCCAGGTTCAATACTGCCTTGTCTTCACTACATAATCTAATGGCAGAATGATTTTACCTAGTTTCTGATGGTTCCTATAATTCAAAAATGGTTGCATATGAAATAAAGAAAATAATGATTACACTGAAAAAACAGCGTTACAGTTTTGCTACTCCATCTTAGCATGACGTTACTGTAGGCACACTTTTCTTTTACTGTGTGTTTCATAAAATAACACATTGACTTCAATCACTGTAATCCAGTACTCATGGTACTGCAGAGCCTGAATGTGGGAGTGGTTTTTTACCTTTTAAGCATTCTTAAGATAAGTACCTAATTACTCTGTAAGGTAAGCCTATGAAGCTATAGAACAGATGCAACAACACAGCTGTAGTTCTGTAGAAAAATTCCGTAGATGTGGAATTGTAATGAAATGTGAAATACATCACAATCTATTGCACTGAATTCTAGTCTTTTGGGAGATTTCTTAGCTATCAAACAATCTAAAAAGTCTTACTAAAGCTAACAACACAAATGTTTATCATGGAAACAGGGTCTTTGGTGGTATTTTGTTTTGTTTTTTTACTCAACGGATGTGTGTGAAGCTGAACTCTGATGACAGTGCATCTTGAATCCCATTATTTCTGCAGTACTATCCGAATTAGATATCTCTAATCGTTCAAATCTATTCTGAGAGTAAGGAAGTTTAGCTGTAAGTTGCATCTCAGGTATTTTGAAACAGTCTAAAAATGACTGACCATTTTTCTCCTGCTTTCAGAAGTTACTGATCTTTCCTTCTGCCTTGTATTGCTAAAATACAAGACATAAGAGCTAAAGATCCAATAAAAACTAATTGTATACATTTTGGAAAGCAAAAAAAACTGTCCAAAGCCAAATAATTTTATTTGTTTGTCTCCTTATTGTGTAACTGATCCCAAATGGTGCATTTGCAAAATGCCTGTAACTTGTTTTCTGAGTTCACATTCAAAGCCAAAAGTGTGGCAAGGAGAATCAACTAGCATGGTGATAAGAGGCGCAAACACAAAATACCTACTCAACCAGTGCTTGATTCTTCATTCTGCTGGAAATCTCTCTAAGCATATTAGTTCAGAAGGCCATACAAAAGGAGCAGATTATTTGGGACACTTACCGTCAATATTTATAACAAACTATTTTGTATTTGTTCTATACCTCTATCCCAAATTGATGATAATAGTCAGAACATAAAAGAGGAGTTGGGACTATACTGGAGGAAACATCTGCATGCTTATATCATAGAACAGAGCTAATACTTCATCTTTGCAGATACTAACAAGTGCAATAAAAACAATAATTTAAGTAATAAAGTGCCTAACTCATAAAAAATTTAAGCTATCAGACAAGATGTTTCATGTGTTGCATTTTCTTTGTTCTTATGGATCAAAACTGTCTTCTCAGTTTAAGTACGAGATGAGAAGATGCATGTTCTGCATAGAGCTGAAGACTAATGAGGTTTCAGCTAAGCACTGTAGAAAACAGTCTATTTCCTAGAACATCCTGTAAGGCGAATGGGAATGTAACACCATTAAAGATAGCTTTGTCTGAAAGAAGTTACAATAGCTGCAGTATTGCTTGACCTTCAAACGAGGGCAGATGTATATGAGCAGAAGTGAATATCATGCTCAATTGGTAAGTCAAACCAAGAGAAATAAGCTGGGCTGCACATGGGGAAAAGAAAAAACAACAAAACATTGTTTTAGCTCCCTGGTTTCTTTTGTGCCATTGGAAAGAAATACCACAGCCATGATGTCATGTCATCTTGAGTGATGTACAGGGAGCCCAGGTGAATTTTTGATGCTGAAAAGCATCAGACATCATTCTGTCAGACTGGCCCTTTGCTGCCATCTGTTACACAGCAACAAAATGTAATGGAATACTGGTTGGAAGGTTCAATCTCTACTGCCATGCCACCAACATCAGCCTCTGCTGGAACAGGGAACATAACATTATTTTGCACCTTCCCTTATATGCTACTGCTGTTCTTCTGGTCCAGTGTACTAACACATACTCTATCCATCCTCTATTTCTAAGGAACCATCCTTGTCCGCACCATTCTTGTACAGTACTCATGGGAAAACTTGCTGCAAGACCTTAACATTATTTTTTCTAAATGTAATAGAGTAGTAAAATCAATGCATACAGCTGTTTATTCCATGGAGTTGGGAAATGAGATCTGATAGTATTAATTCTACTAATTGTTTACCAACAGAATTGTATTTCTCTTATTCTGAAGACTTAGAGATGGCACAATTTCTCACAGACTCCAATATTTAAAAATAGCATTACATATCCTTGAGAGCTGAGGTCAGTGATGACTGAGGGAAGTACAACCACCTCAATAAGCTGGAACCTGGGTGTCCAACCTTTTGGTTCAAATTGAGTGGAGTTGTCTAGGTCCGCATATGAAATATATATATATCACATGTATACAAGTAGCAAAACATCATTTTATGCATACATATTTTTTTATTAAAACATCAAAAACAGGGCAACAAAACATAAAACTAGTGGGTTGGACATGTATGAGCCGGAAGGAAGTTGTCAGGTGATCTGGAGCAAGTGCATTTCCAATGCTGAGGTTTCTGTTCGTGTCTATTTGTGAACTATAAAATATGAAGTAGAAGGAATACATCATAAAATATGGATTACAAAGTAACTCAGGAAGAGAAAGGCATTTAAATAGCCCACAGCATGAAATCTGTCTTTATACATTAATCAGTGGTTTTCTTAAACATAAATTTTAAAACACAGGATGGGGTGAATCTTAGCCAATTTTTGTGTTTGTACAAGTTGCCTGAAGTTAGGCATTTAAAAGCTATATCTACTGGGCTGCTTTCTGGAAGTTTTGAATGGTAGAGCTCTCATCAGACTGGTCAGATGTACAATTCGATTATACTGTGCTATCCGAATTTGATTTATTCAAAACTTGAAGAAACAGTAGAGCATAGACTTTTCTCCTTCATAGATTTTACCTACAAAGGCATCCAATTTCTTCATTTCTACCTCCCTTTTCATTCCCCTTTAGAACTTTATGGAAAACTTGTATTAATCAAAGCTTGGTAAAATACGTCTTCAAGAAATATGAATCATAGAATGGCTTAGGTTGGAAGGAACCTTAAAGATTACCCAGTTCCAACTCTGTGCCATGGTCAGGGTTGCCAACCACTAGATCAGGCTGCCCAGCTCCCCATCCAATCAGGGATAATCCACAACTTCTTTGGGCAACATGTTCCAGCGCCTCACAGCCCTCTGAGTAAAACATTTCTTCCTAATATCTAACATAAATTTCCCCACTTTTAGTTTAAAGCTATTCCTCCTTGTCCTATCACTATTAGACCATGTAAAAAGTCAGTTCTCCTCCTGCTTGTAAGCCCTCTTCATGTACTGGAAGGCCATATGTTTCAGTTCTTTAGTAAATTATGCTGTTTTTACTCCAACAGTTCTAGCTGAAGTTGAGGCTTAGAGATGCAAAGTATCTGAGAGTAATATTTGAGCAGTAAGGCCTGTGTTTTCCATTAATTCTGGACAATACTGCACTCTTTAACTGCTCCTGTCAACTTTCAGTACCTCGAGTGAAGGTGTAGCAGCAAGTGTGGAGTATAGGGCAGATCCCCAATGGGCTGCATCAATTGGTAATGTTCTCACTTAAAGTGAATAACAATACAAGGCCTAAAACTGACAGGAATTTAAGATTCTGTACTAGTCTGCATAATGGCAACTAATTTTACATTCATATTTGCCTAATTTCATGAGTGTGGTGTGTGGTCTTTCAAAACTTGATTCTACCTTCTACACTGCTTTGCGTGTCTCCTGCAAATGTCCACATGATTGTGAGCTGGGGGACTGGATTTGTTTTGTGGTCCTTGTAGAATCTGGCACAAAACCCATGAGATTAAGAAAAGGCTTCTGCTTTCTTTCAAATTAGCTAAGAAAACACTGCTGTGTGTGGTGTCAGGGTATGCTGTGCTAACACAGCTAAACTTTTTAATATTGCTTTAGAGAAATGCACATCAGTAAAACAGACATGTCTGCAATTAAACATCTCATGCATAAGTGTTCATAAAACACATAACCCCCCTCTCAGCCCTCCATGAGTAGAATGTCCATGCTAGGGATTATATAGGCTTTTTCCGCTGCTCAACCTCTCTAGACCTTAGCTGCAGTTGATGAAAGCATAATTGCAAGTTTTGCTTGCTCACATTTTACTAAGACCACATCTATTGGATGTGCCTCTTAACATATGGATTCACATTTGCAGCTTGATTGGCTGATTGACAGAATTTGCTCACTTGGTTGAAGTACCGAAAGGTCCATTCCAACTCAAGCCATTCTACTATAAAATTTTCAAGTTAACCAAATGTTAAAGAATGTCTCAAGTCTGTGTTAAATCGAGACTGCTCTGCTAAGCTTACTAGTCTTTTCTGAATCTCAATATAAAATAATCTTTCAGTATTCCTGTTTGTAAGAAGGATGTGAATTTTATTTTGAAGAAGCATGTGAATTTTGTGAGCTTCCTTTCCTCTTCCAATGTATGCAGAGGCTCAGCATGCTGACTTGTGTCTTTCCATCTCTACAATAAAAGTAATGTAATGGCTCTTACAGGTAATATAAGGTAAGGATGTTTTATGTGTCTTTAGTTGAAAGGGGAAACAAAAGTATTAGAACATTATTAGAAATTACTTGAAGACTGGGGAAGGCTGACAGGGAATGCTCAGTGAGGAGAGAAGATATTCCCACTTCAGTGCAGAAGTGAGGTTGGCAGATGCTACTATAGATAATGCTATGGTTTGGTGTGTTTTGTTGTTGTTTTTTTTTTAAAAAGGTAGACAGTCATGCTGTGAGGAAACAGTGTTTGAGTGAATGCTGTAGGTTTTTGCAGCTCTTCTCATGCTTGAGATGTGGTTGTCATTTTATTTTGTGTGGTGCTTGATTGCATGTATGGGGAGACAGAAGAGCAAGTTTCAGCAACGAGGGGGCTGAGCTCACATTTGAGAACTTTCTTATTTTTGCCTCTATTGTGAATGAGATGGGCTGTCACAGGCTTACCCTGTCAGTAGTCAGGACGCCTGGCTGTCTTTCTGTTCTAGGTGCAAAGCAAAGGAAGTCAATAGGAAGAAGGTTTTTTCCCCACTTTGAAAGTATTTGCTGGTTAATCAATGACACAAAGCCCATGGGCCTTACCTTTTCAGTAAAGAGAACCTAACCAATGCAGTTTTGACTAGTGTGGGGCATTTTGCCTACTGGAAAGGATGGGGCTGGCTCTACCCCTTGGGCTGCTGCAGGTGCAGGGCCTCTGTAGCAGCAGCTGAAATGCTCCAGGCACCTGGGGCCTAACCATAAGGGTCCAACTGTGTGGGTCCCAAATTAGAGATGCAGAAAGGCTTTTTTGCTGCTGAGAAGATTGAAAAGGCTTCCATTTTCCTCAAATGACCAGGCAGCAGCATGAATTCCAGGTAAGATTGTTTTAGTACAGACGTTTTCCTTGAAGTCCTGAACCCTTTATTTCTTCCCCTTCCCATCCACTTAATGCTCAATGCCATTAACTCCAAGAGTTAGTCTTGATTAATATTCTGTAGCAAAGCATAGAATGACATCATCGGGGTGAAGTATCATCTCCTTTAAATAGCCTAGCAGAGGTGCAGACCTATTACTTCTGTTTGTTAGAATTTGCATTCATTTTGCAGTGGTTCCTGGGATAATAGGAAGGCCCAGCAGAGCACTGGATGCATGACATAAAGACAGTTTGGACAGGATTCTTGTCTTCTAGAGGAGTATGTTCAAGGGAAGCATCTAAATCTGAGCTAATCCTTTTAGACCTCATTTACAGACAAAAGAATGTATGAGATGCTTAAAGCTTTAAAGGAACAATTCATTTTCCACATTGTGATGGTTATTTTATGGGGAGATCAGCTGCTGCTGACTCTTTCCCCACCGACTTTAAAGGGAACTTGCAAAGTCTGCCTCTGATGCAAATGTCAGTGCTGCACTGTGTTAATGTGGTGAAATGAATGCATGCAAGAAGTATTTTTAACTCTACCTTACAACTTCTACTGAATGGTTTAGCATTCATGATATCGTGAAGGAGAATGTAATCTGATTGAGCTGAAGTTTAAGAATACTTTGCCCCTTAGCAAACCTTGTACATGAGTCTTTACCTGTGACTGGAGCACCTAGCAGTGGTAACTAACCCTCCAAAAATGGGACTGTAGCAACCTCTCATACTGGATTGATTTTATATGAAGCGTCTTCAGTGTTTTTCTCTTTAGAAACAAACTGAACCACAAGTATATTTTAGATAACACTTGGATTAAAAAACAACAACTGTGTGCTTATGTTCAGTTAAAGCTAACTACTTCCAAGGAAATTTAACTTGTTTTTTTCTTAACTGTTTGCTTTGAAGCAAATATAACTTTTAAAATAAAAAGCAATAAAATAAAAAGGCAGAAGTGTGGTGATCAGAATTCAGCCTTCTATGCAGAACTTGATCAACGTACCATGTTGCTTTCAGTCCGACTCCCACACATTACATACATCCCTGTGCTGAAGAAAGACTGCTGGCATTCAGCTGGCTTTCATAGGGTGCTTCTTCACCCCAGAACCTTCAAACTCAGAAAATGTAGAACAAAGAGAGCTTTTCTGGTAGCTTTGTCTTTGTTCTGTGCTTCAGAATGGATCTTCAGTGAGAGTAAGGACAGGAGTTGCTACACGCTATTTTTCTTCTGCTCTTCAGTGGATACTGCCTATGTAGCAGGCTTTATGTAACTAAAAAGTGTTGGACCTTGAGATAGACAATTGTTTTAAAATATAATGCAGGAAATAATACTGTTTCACTGCATTCTTCAAAATGTATTTCCAGAACAAAGTGTTCTTTTGCTTTGACGGTCACTAAGCCCACGCTGCTGATCCTCCAACATGGGAGCCTTTGAAATGGCACTGCAGTTCTTCCAAGTCAAAGCTCTTCTGAGTAAACAGGTAAACAGTTTTAAGATCTTTAATAGCTGCAGGGTGGAAAGAGCTCCAAATTTTTAGTGGCTAAGCACATTAAGTGGCAGCATGTTTTGTTCTGACAATTTGAAGAAAGGTCTGTTTCATAACTGGGGGCAACAGCTTCATGAAATGACAACAGTCATTTTTAGCAACAGTAAAGCTAAATGCTTTAGCTAATGCTAAAGCACAGACCTACAGCTATTGTATATATATGAAGATGTGACTTCATAGGTAGAAACAGAGAATTGTGTTCCCAGCTGTGTGTGTTAGAGAGAAATATGTACATCATATGTGAGCTTCATTAGTTAAACATTGGTGTAATTGTTGTTTCTAACTGAAGATGATTTTGCCCACTTGCAGATTATATTGAATAAGGATTTGTTTTGGGTTGTTTTATACACATGTTGAGCCTGGTGTCTCAGTGAAGTGAACTGATGATGATACTTGGAAATAGATGAGCATTGTTCCAGTCTATAATCATCTTTAAGCTATGTGGGTTGGCACAGAAGAGGTGCTACAATCATCTGATAATCAGTGGATTCAATTGTGCGTAGGTAGATCCTTATAGTCGTATGTGCTGTGTATGTGCAGAATCATTTCAGGAGAGCCTCTTCAGCATAGCTACCTTGGCACTTAAGCTGTGGATTTATTCACATTGCTATAGTGTACCATTAAAGTCAGACTCTGTAAATGGTAGTTATACCTCCCATGCATCTCCTCCTCATGCTCTGTTTTCCACTTCATCAATACTCTCCGGTAATGATACCTCAAGTAATCACTTCTTCAGCACCTCATCCTGTTCAGCATGCCTGGTTTCAAAATCCTGCGTACAAAAATCTAATGAGAGAACTTACTGCATTTCCATCTAAAGGAAGTGTTCCACCTGCCTTATTAAGTAGCAGGGTGCCTGTCAATTGTTCCATTTCAGTGTAAGCAAGGTGTAGTTAAACACTGTTCTTATAAGCAAAGTGCTATCTTGGATGACAATTTTAAGCTACTTCTGTTTAATCCTGCAAAAGCCTGCTTGACCTTTACTTAGAGATATCTCTGAACATGTGACTTGGTGTGGTGGGGGAGCCCTTCCAGAAGTCACACTCCTCAGTGTTCATCTGTGATGATCAAGTAATTCACACTGTCTTCTCAGCAACAAAGCGGTTGATGTTGAATGTGCCAGACCTACCCAGAGATTTTGGGTGAGTTCCTAGACGTGTTGAAATCAAGGGCAAAACAACTTCTAACTTATTTAGGATCAGTTTCTTACCCTTGGATGTTCTAAAAACACTTTTCTTGGTATGTGACAACAGCGACATTTGAACACCTGGTCATAAGATTTCCTTGCAAGTTCTCTAGCCCAACCAACTCCTTTCCCCAACCAAAAAAGCCTCTCACAGAAGTTAATAAAATAGTTAAAGAAAAAATGACTGGAATAACTTGTTGCTTCAGTCAGAATTCTTTCTTTTGAAATAAATTTCAGAGAGATTATGAATCCCGGTTCATCATCAGGAAAGCTGCTGTTATTTCTAATTTTAAATGGAAGATGATCAGTTTCTGTGGTTCTCAACAGCACTGAGAGCATGGTGTCTGAACAAATGATGATGAAGAGTGTGTGTTCATTACTCTGCTGTAACTCAGAAGCAACTTGGCTTATTTTCCTACTTTTCTCACATAGGGAAGAATGTGAAACTATTGCTTATACCTTGGGAGGCACCAATGAGTTCATGTTCCTCCCTTCTTAGAACACCCTATAGAGCTTTCTGAACTTCAGCTCTGTCAGTTACAGCAGGCAAAATTTCTGATTTCTAAAATGGGGATAGGGAAGAAGGGGCAGGAGCATGTGCTGATGGCCAATCTCATGATGTATTGCAATTTTTAGTGCATTCTCTATTTTGCCCTGACAGTAAAAGGCTTTAGTATTAAGAGACACAGACACCAGTCTGTGTACTTGAGCTGAGATCAAGCACAAAATAAATGGAGGAGTCTATCAGAAATTTTTTCAATTATGAAGTAACCTTTGATCTGCTCAGTAAGAAATCTTACACTAGCTTAAGGCAAACTCTTCCAGCAGAAGTGCTTCTTTTGCTGGACTCACTCCGAATAGAGTTAATCTGTACTAACTGGGGAAGGTAATTTGGGATTTTTCATGATGTTATTCAAATATACATTATCTGATGTTTTCCTCTTACGCAATTAGAAGAGTGCTGATGCTGACTAGTGTGAATCTGGTTGCATTGTGATCTGCTGAAGAAAAGGAGTCAAATGCTCACTGATCAGCACAGCTGTATTTGTCTCAGTCTGCACAAGCTGGAGATCTAACTGAAACATTGCCAAGTGATGCTTCTTTTTTCAAAACACACACAAATAAGTTCCTTTTAAACATTCTCCAGTTGCAAATAAACATTACATGTTCTTCTGTATTCTGTTTAAACTGAAAATAAAAGTAAGTGACTGGAATGGCCCAGAACTGTACTATGAATAATGATAAAAGTGAAGACATGAGTAGGCATTACTCATTAACTTATCATCTCCTGAAGAGCTGTAGAGATGTCTTGGCCTAAAGTCCTTCTGTTGCCAGGGATAAATGGCTTGTCCTGTAGGAATTTGTGTGGTGACAGTGAACACAGCTGATGTCAGACTGACAGCTTGCTTTATATATAAAATTAAATGCGCAGCTACTGGTTAGCTATAACATGGCTTATTTCTTCCCCCTTGCCTCCAGGACTCTCCTTCCATGAGCTTTGTATACTGCATCAGAAATCATTACTTGCTGGCACACTGGAGAATCAGCAGGGACAAGTATAAAATCGTTAAACTTATGCTAGTCTAGGACTAAACATTCTTATGATGGCATTATAATAGGAAATCTGAAGATGAAGGAAATGCTGATAATTTGTTTATTGTCGCTAATGTTGCTCACTACTGAGAGACAGGTATTTCTTCTGAGCTTTTTCTATTATAAGAGCCAGTTAATTTCAGTATTTTTAAATAGCTGAAATAGACTCACTCAGGCCATCATAATGACTGGATTTTGACTGGCTGACTGGCACCCTGCTGAGAATAAAAGCCAGCATAAATGGCGCAAGTCTGCAGTGTAGCCAGCTGAAATAAACCTTCAGAGTCCAGACCATGCAGGCTCTTGTTCACAGCTAGCAAAGATGCATAGCTAATGGTGATGACTATGTTGAAACACAGCGTTTTGTAGCTGAGAACTTGCTCTGTCAAATAGTGTAATTGTGATCTTTGTATCTGTTGTAGTTTCCATGAAAATAGATAGGAGGCAGTACTTTTAGGGTGAGCTACATACTTAACACCTGACTTGACACCATACTGAACCTTCTTTCTTACATCTCTCTGACTGGAAAAACTCTCATAGTGGAAGAGGAACAATTTTTTCTTCTTTTTTTTTTTTTAATTATTGAGCTATAAATCTCTGCAAGTATTTATGCACGCTCAGCTGTGCTCCCCCTTTGAGCAACTGTTGCACCCTGCTAGTGCATGAACTGCTCCCTTCCTGTTTGTGCAATCCTAATATACAGCAATCCTAAAACAGATTTCTTCATGCTGGAGGAACTGTGAGTACTCAATGCTAGTTTGAAAAATCGCGTTCAACAGCATACATGGGAAAAGAAGATGGCACACCTGGCTATGTTTTTGTGATCATGTGCATTTGCTGTTTCAAGTAATGGTAATGATGGGACTAGCAGAAGAATAATGATAATGACTGGAGATACAATGCCAGTCCCTTGTGTGCTCCCCAGAGTAATACTCTTTGCAAACCACAGAATCATAGAATGGCCTGGGTTGAAAAGGACCACAGTGATCATCCAGTTTCAACCCCCCGGCTGTATGCAGGGTCACCAACCATCAGACCAGGCTGCCCAGAGCCACTCCAGCCTGGCCTTGAATTCCTCCAGGGATGGGGCATCCACAGCCTCCTTGGGGAACCTGTTCCAGTGTGTCCCCTCCCTCTGTGTGAAATGGTCTTATAGTGTCATTCTCATTGCTGTTGTCTCAGAGATGAACTTATACCCCTTTGCCCTGAGAAGTGGTTTGTCACTGACTGTTCATTTAGTAAGTGCACCAGCATTTATTCTTCATTGGGTGATCTCCACGAGGGAATTTGCTGCTCTCTGCTTTAGGGTGCAGCAGCTTGGTGGCTGCTAGCTAGCTCAGCCTTAGTTGTGATTTAGGTTCTCAGCTATTACTGAACAACAGAGGGAGTTGAGCATCCATCTGCTTCTTTTGTCCTTGTAAATATTCCCTCTTGCTAAATGATCTCATCATTTTAAGAAAGCTGTCATTTTTACTGGATTTTGCTGCTGATGTAGCAGTTGAGAAGGAGATGGGAAAAGAATGGTTCCAAAGTAAGGCACCACATGTGGTTCCACAGCACAAAAAAGAATGAAACCAAATTTTTTTATAGGCTTGCATCCTGCCTTCAAAATCTTTGCTGTTGAAGAAAGGCGCTGTATAAAGCGGACCCCCTCCCTACAGCGCTCCCCCTCCTCAGGCTTTCTGACTGGATCTCTTCCATCAAGTTAACTAGCACCAGGACGTCTTTCTGAGCAGTCTGGCACTTAAGCCCTTGGTGGGATTGCCTTATGTATTTTTAGTGGTACCTGTGGAGGTGAGGCTGCCGCCTTGCTCTGCACCAGAGCCAAAGCCTTGCTAGCAGCAGCAGCCTTGTAGGAGGGTGTCTGGCTGGGTTAGATGAACCTCAGCCACTTGGCGTCACATTTTCCAGTAGCACAGGCATGACAGCTTCTCATGGTGGTGCCTGATGGCCTGTCAAAAGCTGAGGCCAACAAATCACCCAAGGTTTTTTCCCTCCCCTGTAGAATTATGGTCACTGCTAAAATTGCTACCTAGTGGCTCAGCTTTGGCCACTAGATTTTGAAGTTACTGGGAAGGACAGAGAGACAGAAATACATTGTGTGTCAAGACAACTTAGTTTCCTCAGGCCACTGATACAGAGAGCAAAGTTCATGCTGCCGATTTATCTCTTGCAAACTCTGATAACATTTGCTGGAGAAAATGTGCTGACAATTGATGTTGGGTTTTTTTATTGGTTTTTTTTTGGTCTTTGATTAATTAGTGCCTTAGAACAGTGTGTTATTTTTGACAGCCCACTGAAGTTTGTGAATTGATATTTCTCGCAAATAGCTTCGAAACAGAAGGTGCATATTTACAGGCAGAGTTGATGGATTTGAAATCGCGATTAAAATAGATTAAATAATCAGCCAGCAGAAATCTGTTATGTAAATGGTTCGTATTCATTTTCTGTTTCATTTGTACTCACTTGTTGTTTCCCCAGAGAAATGTTCGTTCTTAGAGTGCGTGTGACCATCTAAACCATGTTGATTTACAACTAAATGACACTTTCAAACTAAAAGCTAGGGTTCCTTGGTTAAACTGGCAAATGCACATTATGTAATTGCCTGCGTAATTTCATTCCAAACAGATGCACATTAAGCATTCTCAGTTTCCAGCATTTTTTTTTTAAAGTTGGTCAGCTTTACTGGATGTGATTTTTCTGTTGTTGTTCTTTTGTTGTCGTTTTTTTTAACTTCTATGCATTGTCAGGCAGTATAAGAGTGGGAACTGATGAAGGTGCAGTTGATATTCATGTTAGCATTTTGGGTTCCTTTTATTTGGTAAACTTAACATGCATACTGCCACAGATAGAAGGCCTGTTTAGCCTAGTCTCTTTTACCAGCTAATAGCTCATGCCTAGGAAAGAATATAATAATGAGGCAAGCATATATTAGTACTTCCCCAGTGCACTATATTGCTCTGTGGAGATTTGTAGCTCGTGGACTATATCAGCCAAATAAGCTTTTCTATGTTTAATATCCCCTGACGGATTTTTTTTTTTTTTTTTTTTTTGCCATTTATTTGTCTGAGTGCTTTATGAACTCAGCAAGATTTTTAACATCTCTTCCTATAGCAGGTAGTTCCTGAACTGTGCATGAAAAAACCCTCCTTTTACTGTTTTTGTCCTGACACACACTGGACTTATTGATCTAATTTTATTTCGTTAGAAGACACAGTGAACGGTTATTTCTTATTTATCTCCTGCAAGCTTTATGAATGTGTGTCATCTCTCCCTCAGCCATCTTTAGATCCTGATTGGATGTGGTCTGCTTAATTATTCTTTACATGGAATATGTATTTGATATGTGTCTGATTATCTACTTGTCTTTCTCTGGACCTTTTCTCATATTATCCTATATAGGGACTGGTTTTGATAAGCATTCAGGCTGTGGGTATACCATGCATTTATACAGGGGGAAAGAAATCTATTTTGCTACTCTTCTTTAATAATGGCTTCATTTAATATTAGAATGCTAGGAATTAAAAGATTTTTTGCAGACAGGAAAGAATAAGCTTGCCAAGACATTTTTTTTGTGTTCAAAACTAGCTTACTCATTCATGAAACATTTAATTAGAGTCAGTGAATTGAACTACCAATTTTTAGTCATGCACCACTTTCATTTTTAGAATTTAAAGGTTTAGAAAACTTCTTCTGTGCTGTTTTAATATTTGTTTCCTCAAATCCTGACTGATTTTTTTTTCAAAGCAGAAAGTTAGCTTGACACCAGAAAAGATGGTTATGTTCTTATTATTGGGATTTGTGTCAAGATGTATTCTTTTACCTACTCCTTCTATGAAACAAACGATGCCAAGTACAGGTCCAAGTACAGGTTTCAGGTCCTGCAGACCTGTGTACACGCTTTTCATTTAAAGGTCAACGATATGAGAAATTCTTCTAGCTCAGCCCCAATGGCCCTGTCCAGTAATCTCACTTAACGTATCTTTATTTTCATCTTTTTAATTTGCTGTTCATTCTATTTGTCATTCATGTGACACTTGTCAGTATTCATAAAATGTTGTGTGTCATTATTCAACTTTCAGCACTTAGTCATCATTGCCTGGACTCAGTTTAAATATATTATAATAGTAGACACATGAATATTTTGTCTTATGAAAAAGAAATAGTGGAGTAATCTCTTGTTCCCTTTGGCACTGATGCAATAAAATGTTTTGCAAAACCTCATGATAGGTTCATCTGTCTTGTTTTCTAAAGCTTTTTGATGATCAGTGATACCTTTTTTTTCAGAAGCAGTGCCATTCATTTTCATAGGACTGTTAATTGACAGAGTAGATAAGTAGTGATAACCGTGGCAAAGCCACTAGATTTTAATTTTATTTTACCGTAACATTTCAGTGATGGCATGCCACTGACAGTCAATAGGTAAGCTGTAGGCAGCTAGATCCTAGATGTAATAGTTTATTTAGGCCTCATCTCAAGTAGTGTGTTCAGTTTTGGGCCCCTCACTACAAGGAAAACATTGAGGTCCTGCAGCATGTCCAAGGAAGGGCAACAGGGCTGTGTAGGATCTGGAGCACAAGTCTTACAAGGAGTGGCTGAGGGAGCTGGAATTGTTCAGTCTAGAGAAGAGGAAGCTCGGGGGAGACTTCATCGCTCTCTACAGTGACTTGAATGGAGGCCGTAGCCTCCTGTAGGTGGGGGTCGTCCACTTCTCCCAAGTAACAGTGGTAGGACAAGAAGGAATGGACTTAAGTTGCACCGGGGGAGGTTCAGGCTGGATGTTAGGAAAAAATTCTGCTCCAAAGGTGTGGTCAAGCATTGGAACAGGCTTCACAGGATATGGTGGAGTCGCTGTCCCTGGAGGTGTTTGCGAAACGTGTAGATGTGGCACTAAGGGACGTGTTATAGTGGGCATGGTGACGATGGGTTGATGGATGGACTAGATGATCTTAGTGGTCTTTTCCAACCTTAAAGATTCTGTGATTTCCGTGGAACCGTAATTTACATCATGTTTCTCTGTTGTTTTTGTTGTTGTTGTTGTTGCGCATCATATGCGGCAAACAGCCCAACTGCCTGGTTTCTTAGGAGTACATCTGTTTCCCTAAACACAACAGCACGCATTTAAATTTGGTATAATCAGACCGTAGAAAGCATAAGATCAACACTAAATTCTATGTTTAAGATTAAGCAAGATTTTTCATTTGCTTGGAAAGAAAATACTTTTCTTAGATAGACAGAAATAGTTGGGAGAAATGGGAAAGCTAATTCTGGCCCACAAGCCCGCCCTCACATTTTATCAGTATAAGAACTTGGTATTTCAAAAATATCACCCAGGAAGATACATTGCAAGTGGAGATCAATATTCTGGCATTTGATAATTAAAATATTTGGTCTTTCATATTTTTGTTTCTGTGTTTTCTTGAAAGTTTTAGTAATGTACTTCCTTTCCAAAAACTCTGTACTGTCAGACTTTTTTATTTTAATATCCCTGAGGCAAACCTGCACTGTGCTTTATTTAACTAACATTTTCTCTTTTGATGCTCATCATTACTCGTGTTTAGGCTGTAATGCGCATGTTAACCTCAGCTGGGGAGTCAAGCTTTGATTCTAACTGTGGCATGAACTGGGATCTCCATTTCATGGACTCTGGGTCGCAACGTGTAATGAGGGCAATCAGATAGAGAGAGAGTAGACAAGGGAATAATGAAAAGAGACTTCAGTAATCTCTTGAATCAGACTGCAAATAAATATCAAATGTTTTGCATTTATTTTCTTAAAAAGTGTGATCTTAGGAGCGTGCGGTCTTATTTATTCTGATGAGAAGGCTGCTTTCAAGGAGAGGCTGCTGCTATGCAGCATAGTGAAATACCTGACTTTCTTTCAGCCCTTTCTCGTTGCAGATCTATGTAATTAGATCACTGGACGTTGTGTAGACAAGCTGCCTGTTTTCAAAACAAAGTGATGCATCCTTTTAAGCATATTAGAGAAACTTGGAATAAGAGCTTGGTTTCAAAAATGAGCTTGATATTATTATTACTGTTTTATACTTGTCAAAAATGACTGGTAAGCAGAGGCTGTGAAGAAGACTGTAACTACTTGCTCCTGAAATCTGTAGGCACTTGCTATGAAGTACCTGCAGGAGCATCTCTGGTTTGTCGCACATGCTAAACAATGAACCACATTTCAGGAAGACTCTGCTGTTGTAATAAGGACCTGATCACGTAGAAGAGTGACATGAATCCATTGGTCTGAGTAAACTTGGCTTGTAGTGTTGCCCAGAACTGCTAGAAATACAAATATCTCATGTATGTCCTTCCTCCTTAGTTTTCTCTCATTTTTATTCTGTTCTAGCCTTGTAATCATAGGCAGCATGATGGTGGAGAGGACAACTATGTCTTTAGGACTTGAGTTGGGCTCTTCTCCTTCATGAGTACCTGTGCCGTTCCTTCCCACTCAAAATTTGAGCAGTTTCCCAGTGACCCATCCTGGCTGCCTTAGGGTCTTGCTCCACGTTCAAGTGTTGCTCTTTCCTGTGGGATTAACTCATGTGTTTTGCATTATCTGAAACTGGCAGTGATGTACTTCCAAGTTGCTCTGTGGGCCACGTTTATCCCTGTTACTCCTCTGGGTACAGAGAGAGTGAATTCAGACCTTCTCAGGTAAAGGCATCAGCTGTTGCAGAATGGCTGTCAGTGTCTCCACTCCTAGTCACTTCAGTTGTATTTTCTTCCCCTGACATCAGTCAAAGAATCACTGGCAAGTACTAAAGAGACAACCCAATGCTCTTGCCCACACAAAGGATGTCAATAATTAACAAGCTGTGCATTGAAAGTGAAAAGAGAAATGAGAGGGAAGGAATGTATTAACTACCTGAACGATTACTGTTATTAGAAAGGTGGATGCTAAGGATTTATAATGTTGGTTAGCACCTTCAAGGCTGAAAACATGATGATGATAAATGAGAGACTGTCATCAGATACAATTAAGGGATGTATAAAAATTGTGTTGAGTGTTTAAGTGCAGAATATAAATTAGTTATGTTGATGGAACAGATCTCAGTGTGGATGCAGGTCTTTACAGATGGAGCTCCTTCTCAGTCATGCTCTTTGGGAAAAATATATACTGGGTATTTGGACTAAGGCAGCTTGTGTGCACCGTGCTGCTAGGCAAAAATCACAGCCCTGACTTAGGTATCTTTTTCCATCTGCTATCCATGAGGAGCTTTTGGCATCTGAAAATTAGATGCACCAGAGTTCTTGTTTTGCTTAACTTTTCGCATAAAATACTTAAGGGCTAGTTTCCAGGAGGAATTGGAACTCACGTTCCTGCTACCTAAGTGCTGTAGCTTCTGAGTGATGTTCTTTTCTTCCATTTCCATGTTGGTTGTCCAGCGAAGCCACTGGAGTGGAACAGTTTAGGGGTTCAGTAATGCTATTACGGAATACTCTGTAGCCTACTCTTTTTCCAAGAGGGATCGTACATTGCTTCCTGCCTGCATTTCCATCTGCTATATGTTCCTTTGATCTGTGTCTTTATTTCTTTGTCATTTTCAAAGCAAACAACAATGTAGTACTGTATACAATTAAATTGAAATGTGCTTTTACTGCTTTTTGCATACCGTTAAAGAAAGTGATAGCATGATCTACATGACTTCGTACAGATTACATCAGCTAGGAAAATGTAGTCTGCTCATCTCATTGCAAACATATTCTTTATATACATAAAAAAATCTATTTCCCGTTGCACAAGGTGTCCTACTTTATATTTAAGTTTTTTTTATTTTGTCCATCTAAGCAGTATTTATCTATAGCAGGCAGTAGGTAATGTCAGTTTACCAGTGGATTTTGATTCAAGTGTGTTTTCACTCATGCCCTTCATGGAGGTACATGGAGTAAAGAAACTGCAAGAGGCCTAAATCTCTGGATATGAGTTACCAGATAGCAGCCAGTTTCCTATAAGAGAGGAGTAGTGAAATAGTTATGAGGTTACGTATACACGTTTACTTATCTATCTCAGTTAGCTGCACCCATTCTGAGTCCCTCACAGTCTTGCTAAAACAATACCACAGGGCGCAATAGAATTGCAGGCTAAAGCCAAAATCTATGTACAACTTTGCACATCCTGAAAAAGCAGAAAGCTCAATATTTGTTTTTTTGCATTTTTTTTTTCTTTCTTTCTAAGGCATTCATTTCTCCTGCAGCGAAGGAGGAGCTATTTGTAAAATACAAAGTATGTGTATATCAGAACCCAGCAAATCATGCAAATTGCGGGGATAAAGAATATTCCTGGGAAAGCCTGTCACCAGCAACTGAAGGTGTTGTAGCATAAGGCTGTCCCCTAACGCAAATGCTGCTGAGGATAGTAGTTGTTGCCTTTTGACAATCTGTCAGAAGGCTGCTCTCAAAGTTAATTTATGGTCCTGCTCAGGAGACCTGTGTTATCTCCTTATGGTTTTTGCATTTTAGTTGTTGCTTTTGTTGGCAGTTCTACCAGAGAAGTCAAAGACAAAGTGCACATAGAGTGAGACTGTCCTCTCCATGTGGGAACATCTACTTGGGTTTTGACATGACAACTTTAAATTTCAAGTTAAGACGTAAGCAAGCTGGACAAACATTTGCTTTTGAATGATATGGTGCATATAGCACACATTATACTTGTGCATAGCTAATCCACATTTTGCCAGGACTCTGGGCTGTTGTGAGCCATGCCAGATGCTTCATTAATTATTTCTCTTGCTATGTCTGTGTTCAGCGTGTAGATCTCTGAGCTGCGTTTTATTGCAAAGCTGCTTTCCTGTTGGCTATACAACAAGAGTCTAGTTCTCAACCAGTGTTTGGCAAACTTCTCGAAGTACTTAATTTCCTCCATTTTCTTTTAAGTTTTTAAGCTGGAGTGCAAATGCATGAACATGTCAAGAGATAGATACTATTTTTGTTATTTCACACCCAAGTAAAGCTAGAAAGAACAAGCAATCTTTCTCGCACATACACACCCACATCCACTCTTTCCCTCCCGTCCCTGTGTGCACACTCCTCCTTCCTTCTTGCGTAATGCTTTTGCACTAAGGAGAGTGGGTGGACTGAAATGAACTGCATGATGCTCATCTGGACTAAAGAGCTTTCAAGATTTCCTGTCCCCACTGCTGTCTGTGCTGCAATTGAGAATCACGTACACTTGAATCCTTTCCAAACTGCTTGTTTCAGAATGGTTACATGAAGTGACCAAGCTTTATCTACTTCTAAACAAATACAGTCTTTCTCTTGGCGTGTTTTGTTTGCATGATGAAGCCTTTCAAATTCCTCTTAAAATTGCTGAAGTATGGAGATTTTCTATCTTTGGTTAAAATGTTAACTCTTGGGCAATGGAGGCTTTGCAGTTGTGTTAAAGTGTGGTATACAGCAAGACAAGGGTGAGAAAGTTATCAGAATGTTTCAGCACATAATAATAAGGACTTAGGTAAGGCCGTCCATACAGGACATGTGACCTTAGGACGTAAAATCTCTTCAGTGCCTTTGTGAGGAGCAAGGGCAACTGCTAGAATCAGCTGCTTTTGCAAAACTTGTAAGAGCTTATCCCTTGGTGATGGCACATCCATGTGCTAAATATTTTCCTTCATACTTAAGTCACATACTCTTCATCTACTCCAGTCTTGGCTTGTGGCTGGAAATGATAGGTCATAAGGGAGTGCACAGGTATGTCATCAATTTTATTTTTCTCACAATCAGTCTTTGAGAAATGGAAAGTAAAACCACCTCTTCTCAGCCTCCTAATAGAGATATTGCTGCTTTCTTCCATTTTGTGCAACTGTCCACTGTACTGTCACATCAGGGGCTTGCTGCTTACCCTCAGTGTGTTTTTCTGTCAGTCTCAGGTACCTCTGTAAAGTTGCTGGAGAATGAAATCAACTGCATTTAACAATCAGTTCTGGTGCCAACTAAGGTAATATGAATGAGCAGTCTGGAAATACATAAGCAGCTTAGAAGGTACTATTTTCACAGAAAATACCGTGTTACTTCTGTGGCCTCCCAGCTTTAAAAGACACTGTGGAAGTGTTTATTTTTCTCTCCTACATATTCCTGTTTTTTTTCAGTAGGCAGTCTAATTTAAGTGATACCTGTAACATCTCACAGCTCACTTCATCTTCCTCGTTACACCCACTCTTCATTCACAGGGTCTTCAATAACTGTTCTGTAGCTTACTGTCAAATGTGGTGGCCAACAAGGATACCTGATTAAATAAGAGTAATGAATGGACTTGCTCTGAACAAAGTATATATATGTACACATACATATACACACATGTGCATTCACAGGAGATATGTACATATCTCCTCTAGATTGTCTTCAGTATGTACTGAAGCCTGTGGAAATTTGCCTTACATTAACAAAGGAAAATGTTTTTATCAAAAGCCTTAACCATTTTTGAGTGAACATGGTGAACATGACAGACTGAAAAGATAATGGCTTCCCAGGTCTGGAAATCAAGAGGTTCTCTGGGAAACAGCAACACAAAGCGTGTTAGCTATTTTCTGAGGTGCTCAAATACGTCATTTTCTTAAGTTAAAAGGAATACTTATTCTTCATGCTTGTCTGATTTCTAACATTCCTACTGAAACTGCTGCCAGAATACAATAAAATTGCCTGTTGTGATGGAGGTTTGGTTTTTTCAACCCTCGGGAAGAGAAGAGAGACTCTGGAATTTGTGCAGCAGGTACACAAGTGATTTAGATGAGTGTGTTTACATTTATGAATAAGGATGATCTGCAGTCTGTAATCAAAATACTAGTGTTGAATAAAGAGCAAGTTCTGCATTACAGGCAAAAGAAAGAGGTAAAGCATAGTTCAAATTGATGTTGAAGCCCATAACTATGTTGTCTGTGTTACTGTAGTTCAGAGTGTGAACATTTGTAAGATGGAAGCATCTTATAAACTTTATTTAAAATAACATCTTTTCAAACGTCTGCGTTTTATGTCTGCGAAGATTATCAGGGTTTTTGTCTGTGAAAAATGTGGTCACAAAACTGAACGTTATGATCAGATCTTGTTTGTTGAGTTAGGAAGCCTGTATTTCAGGATGACTGTTCATGGGAGTTGGAACTGAGTAAAAATGGGTTGTATTTCCAAGTGTGAAAGGCTGCTGCTATGTTTACCTCCCATGTGTGTGATTCAGAGCCTGTTTGGTTTTACTCCCTGCCATACCAGCAGGGTCATCCTCCTTCAGGGTGATGCTAGGACATTCTGGATGTTGGCATAAGCATTTTGGGCTTAAACAAAAAGCTGTTTGTATCGTTTTCTGTGTAAACATTACTGATTTTTAGGGACAGCAGTTTGCAGAAGTTGAAGCACAGCATCTGACTCAAAACCAAATGTAGAACCAATTTCAGAAGTCTTAGTTTTCCTGCTGTCTTTTCATAATGCAGTTACTGTGGCTCAGAAGATAGACTAGACACTGTTTTTTCTTTCTGGTTAATTGAATCAAGTGTTTTTCCCTTATTTTTTTTTATTTTTTATTTTTACTGCTAATTCGTTAGGCTCAACAGAACAGGTTTAGTAGAAATAGATCCAGCTCAGACCAAATTGAGATAATCATACAGAAATTTGGCAGTGTCACCTTCTAAAAGAAAGAAAGATAGTTGCGTGTTTTGTTTTGTAGTATCTGAAAGGATTAAGTTGGCTTGCACTTGGTGTAATGGGCTCTTCTGGGCCAGGAGAGCTTGCCAAGCACTGACCTCAGCAAGTTCTCACAGGTTACCAACCTTTTATGCCATAAGTTTTAAATGACTAGAACTTTACCGTCTCCACTTATTTATTCTTTCTTTTTCTTTGAATGAGAAAAGGACAACACAAAATGTGTTCATTTAAAAAATGAATCACAGGGAAGAACAACTTTCTGTTTTTTTCCAGAGACGCACAAGATGTGTTAAATTACGAACATTCATGTCAACGTCATGAAGAATATTATTGCTTTGCATCACACTCTGAAGCCTTTCTCGGCCCTCTATGAGTTGACCTGACTTCCCATACATGCACTAGAATAGGCTAACCCAGAAAGAGGTCACTTATTTGAAAAGCTTCTTAAGCCAGCTGCAAAAAAAGTGGGAATTTAGAAGGTGGTCTCTTCTGGTTGTTTTTTTTTTTTTTCCTATGGAGCAGGGATTGGTTGGTTTTTGTACACATTTGGATTATTCAGGGGAGGATCTATTCTCACTTGTGAACTTTGAGCAAAGATGCTACAGAACTCCTCTTTTTTTTCCATGTCTAAATGATGTTGTCAGAAAATATGACATCTCATCTGACAGTTTATGCAACACTTGTGTACATGACTCAAGCATTGCCCAATACTTGCATCCATACCCTCATCACCTCTTTTCCTGCAGGCACTTCCTGTCTGTCTTGTCTCATGCTGTACCTTCATATGTTAGAATGCTCTTGACCATCCAGCGCTTCTCACTTACAGTGAAGAAGCAGAGATTCTTTAGAATCATAGAATAGCCTGACTTGGAAGGGACCCACAAGGATCACTGAGTTCCACTCCTGTCTCCACACAGGACTGCCCAAAATTCAAACCTAATGTTTGAGAGTCTTGTCCAAACACTCCCTGAACTCTCGCACTTGGGGCTCTGACCACTGCTGTGCTTAGCCTGTTCCAGGGCCTGACCACCCTGTCCATAAAGAACCTTTTCTTAACACCCAGCCCAACTCTCCCCTGACACAGACCCATGCCGTTCCCTCAGGTTCTGTTGCTGTCACCAGAGAGCAGAGCTCAGCATTGACCCTCCGCCCTGTCATGAAGCCTCCCCTCATCTCCTCTGTTGGCCTGAACAAACCAAGTGACCTCAGTTGCTCCTCATACATCTTGGCCTCTAAGCTTGCAAAACTATTAGTGCTTTCCTTCCTCAGATTTCCCATTTAAACTTGCCTTTTGCTTGTGGCCCACAAAATTCTTGTTGATTGTCAGGCGTATGCATGCATTTCTGTGTGTTGTGAGAACAGGATCTCTTCTGGGCATGAAATTCACAACATGCAATGTGGGCATGTTATCCACAACTGCTTTCTGTATTGTACCTCAGCTCTTTTTATGGTGTGGATTGAGCTCTTTATTATCTCCAGCAGAAAATAATCCTTCACTTTCTTTTTTCTAATTCACAGCTTTTTCTTTTTCCGTATTTTCTCTCCATTTTCTCCCATTCTGTGCTTTGACCCTGTTTTCCCTCATTACTGCCTCCCAGGGCTGGGGGAGAGTTTTTCTTGGAGTAGCTGGGAAGCTATTCTGAGATACATGTTTTGTTTGTCTTCATTTTAAGTCTTTCATTCACACCAACCCCTGCCTGCAGGTTCACAAGGCTCCTTCAAGGATCATTTCAGTGGTCCCACCATCTCAGTGATTGTAATTGTGTCAGAGAAAACATCTACAATGCATCTCGCTTCCACTGCCTGTACTCATTAAAGATCTAATGGTTCTCATTCATGCTGTCCATCACACCCAGAGGAGGAGGAGGAGAACAGATTAATCCTTTCATCCCTCACCACTAAGTCCTTTTAGGGATGTGTGTGTGTGTGTTGGGTTTTAAAGGCTTTATATGAAAATTCCCCTATGCTTTTTCCCAACTATGAAAATCTCTTCCAAATCCCTAAATCGCTAATGAATGTATTTGCTCCACCATCATTTTGGGCTATTTTCATTTAGCTAAATGTCTTTCTTAGAGTTAGCCATATTATCTTTTCATGACGAAAGCGCCTGTATTATATGAAATCTTAACTGTTAAATCACGTTTTTACCTATGGAACTACCAAGTCTATAAACCTGTCTTGGTCTGTGTAATAATCGCTAACAGAGATTAAGTAAATGAGTACCCTCTGCTTTTATCAAGAAACAAGGAAAATCAGTGATTACTCGGAAATTTTCCCAGTGCTAGTGCTTCCTTGATTTTACTCCCATTGAATGGTGGCATCATCTGTAACTGCTGAGCTCTGCAGCCTTCACAGTACTTGTTGTGCCCCTCTACTGTCTTGGTTGATAGAATCCTGCACTTTGATTTCCCTACTATAGGGCAGGGGTCAGAACATTCTATTAATGACTGTACTGTAGCTTGCAATTCTGGAGAGTCAGTGATCTTTCTTAGAGAACTTTCATGAGAACTTTTTCAGAAACACCTATACCATGAATGTTATCGTTGTTAACAAAATCTTTTTGTTTGAACCTTGGCACGAACAGTGTCGCCAGCAAGCACGATTAGGCCAAACAAACCAAGAAGGGACAAGATATAAATGTATGGGGGAAAAGTGCAACCCAGGAACACCTGCTTAAGCATCACACATGCAGTTACATGACAGTGGAATTTCACAAAACGTGTGGACAGTAGATATTGCAGTCTTTGTATGTAACTGAGTTCTCTGTTGTTCAGTTGTTTTTTTTAAAGTAGATGAAATACTGAGGTTTGGGTTTCCCCCCAGAATGTCATATATAGACATGCAATTTTATATCACTGTGATTCTGATGCTTTCACAATATGTGGCCCAATGCATGGGATAAAGATTCCTTTATCCCGTATATAAAATAGTATATGTATATACTATTTTATACTAACATATATTATGTTACAAATAGTAACTCCATCAATTAGAATGTGTTCTTAAGTAAAAAAAGAAGCAAGACATCCAGGTGATCAAGCTAGTCTGTTCTTGGTGCATAAATCTTCATTAGCTTGTTAATATTTAATATCGGCTTTGAGGATAGCTTTAATTTTATTTTGGGTGCAATGTGCAGCAATTCCCAGCTTTGTTTTCCTACTGTGAAATAATAATTAAAAAGGGCAGGTAAAAGATTCTGTCAAAATTAATCAATTCAGGTTTGAATCTTCGTTATAGAATTTCTGTCTCCATATGTCTTCACAAAATGCCAGCCCTTCCCGACACACAGTCTCATGCTAGGCTGAAATTGCAATTCGGGGGTAGGCAACAGCAACAAACAGACTTAGGGCATTAGGTTTAAATATAATGAGCTGTGACACCTGTATCTAATAGGCAATCTATATTTAGCTATATAGTGGAGGAAATGGAAAGTGAGGCAGTCAAGACTAAATACTCAAGGCATATTTTATATTCATTTCATTAGTATTCGTATGCACTCACTGATTTCACATTGTCACACTGTTTATCCTATTATTGTTACAATAGTTTTTTTTCTTAGAGACTTGCAATTAAAAAATGGAACATAAACTTGTACAACATAGGACTTAAATTTGCATATCTTAATCTGATCAAAATGTGCTGTATGCTTTTCCTTTGCTTTAAGTACTTTTCCACAAAGTGTTCTTCTCACTTGCAGTGATCTGTCCTTTAAAACTAAAGCTGTTTTTCTGAGACATTGAAGTGAGAAAACAGGTTTGAAAAATTCTGGAAATTTGAAGATATTCAGAGCTAAATGCCCACTAAATTAGATCTCATGTTAATTTAACATACTTTAGAAAGTTCTGCATTTTTTTTGTCAAACCTGGGCCACTGTATTACATTTTCTAACATCCTGCCTTGAGATATCAGTAGGTAAATCCACGGAAGTTTGATGATAACATAATTTCATAAACTGGATTCATCTCAGTAACAACAATTGCTTATGTGCTTTTTCCTTCTATTCCTTCGGTTCAGTAATGGCTCAATTCTACATCTCTTTCATCCATAAAATCTTGACTGCCTGTCACATGAGTGTGGACTGGCCTCATTCTTCATAGAGAAACACAGGAATAAGCAGCTGTGCAAATAGACTTCTGATGACTTTCATAAAACTTGTATATCAAGGTTTCACCATAAAACTTGTACATGTAATCCAACATGGTTTTCATCCTCACACTTTAGTTTAAAAAAGATTAAATTTCTCTTCTGCTTCTTTTCTCTCCCCCCACTCTCCATTTTGACTGTCTTCCCACTTGGCTCTCAAGTGCAGAGCATCGGGCACCTTTAGAAGGACTCAGATTAAAGATTGTACATCACTGTTCTAACAGCTGTAATGATGAATTAACTCCCTATTCCTGCATAATGAACGGGACAGTGAGTTATAGAAGACCCATCTCAAAACTTTAGAGTCAGTTTCTTATTGTGCTTTTGTGGGTTGTTTTTCTCGTTTTTTTTTTGTTTGTTACAAATAAATAAAAGGAAGGAGCCTGATGTCCTATTGTACATGCACTTGAGGTTCAGGTAATCCAGAGCAAGTTCAGACTTTAAGGGGCTTACTCAGCAGGGAGCATTTCAGAGTTTGGCACTTTCTTACCTGATACACCTTCAAACTTAGTCCTTTGTCAGGCACAGTTATGTTTCCAGCAGATTGAAATGCATTAATTGAGCATTAGATTGGGTGAGGGGGAAAGACTTCCATTTTTCCCCCTGCTCTGAGTGATGGCTGATGCAAGCTTGTCAGATAAGGTAGTTATTGTGAAGCACGATTGATGCGTCTCAGCCTGTGTTATTATCCACACCTATAAGCAAAAGCTTCTATTTTACTTTAAATAGCAAAGGAGAGCCTGCATCGTCACAGTAAACATGATTTAACAGAATTATGTAGCTGCATGAACATCGCCTGATGTCAAGTGCTGTGGTGTACCCTTTCTATTGCAAGGAAAGCAGTAAGGCAAATCAGCATGCATGCACCTTGAGTGTCACTTTGCTAGTGGCCAGCAGTAGGGTGCTGTTTGCCAGATAGTGCAGGACAGTCAGCACCCCTGGCTTTGGTTGGAGGTGAGGCAGCATGGAGTGATGAGGTAACTGGGGACAGCTGATCTGAGTTCAGAGCTCATCCTTAGCTCAGCCCTAGCTGTGCTGGAAAGAGCCAGAGGAGCCCTTGGCATCCATCACTCATCAGAAAAAGAAGAGCACCCTTTGCTCACTGACTTCTAGTGGTTTGGATGTCTCACAGCAACATGAAGTTTTGGTATCTGGTTCCCGGTTTTGAGAATACCTTCTTTTCTAGAACTGCTCAGGGCTTGCCTACTTTATCAAAAGTACCATCAAACAACACCCACATCTCTGCACCCAGGAACTTGTGTTGTTTTAGGGCATTCTGGATACACTCTGTTTCTTGTGCCCATGTTTATTGCAGAAAAAATGCAGGCTACATATTTAATATACAAAAGAATTGTCCTCCTTTGTGACTTGCCAGCTATTTGCTCTTTATGTTTATTTCCAGATATAGATGCCAAGAGAAAGCTGGTAAATCATTCCCTCACATAATTTCATTCCTACTGTATCACCAGCTTAGAGAAATAGTTAAAATTACAACTCGGCTGTCCCAAGAGGAAAAACTCTGTGTGCCCAAAAGCAACTTTATCTGATTGCTGTGCCGCTCAGCTTCACTGCAATGAGGAAAATAATTCTCTGCCCAGTTTCCAAAACATATTACAGTATTTGCTGTCTGAGTTTTAATAAATGTAACCTGGTTATCTTGTATAGTGATTTTAAAGTATGAGCAGCAGGCAACTTACAGATCCCTGCCCCTGCTTTGTGTGCAGATTTCTATATTTATACACAGAAAACCAGAATAATCTTGGTCTTGTGAAGTGACTGTAAACACATACCGGTGAAAGACAATCTCTTTGTATTGGGAGGGGAGGGATCCACTTTGTTTCCTGCTTACCTGTACTTTCCTTTTCCACAAAAAAATTCCCTAGCCTGTAAGAAATATCCCCTTGGTTTCAGAGCATTGTCCATCACTGAGTCCACATGTCTGTTCAAACATCCTAGTTCTTGTACATCTGCCTGATGGTTAGCAGGAATGTCAACACATTAAAACAGACATAATATACCTAGGATACCTCTGAAAAGTGATTCTTGCTTGCCTGTTGAGCTTATCTTCAGTCTGCAAAAACTTGCAACTAGTTGTTTATTCTGTCTGAGCGTCCTATGACAGTTGAGTGCTTTGTATTTTTCTCCTCTCTTTAATGTCGTATTATCTGAGGGCAGTTGTGTCCTATGTAGCTTCAGCCTTCATTGCATATGTTGTATATGATTCAATCTGGCCTCTAGGCTGAATATAAATAAAGAAAATATAAATATAGAAAAAAAAAATGTAGAGAGTTTTCTGATTCAGGATACCATAATAGCACTTGAGCACTTTGTGAATACAAAAGTGGGTTGATGCTTATAAAAGGCCTTGAAATTATCACTTCATTCTTCAGCAGTGCAGCTAGTGCCAAACTGCATGGTAGGATCCAATCACACCCAGCATGTGCCAGACTCCTGCTTCTTACTGTGCTGGATGTGGCTGGATATCACCAGAGCCTATATGCCTGGATTTCCTTCTTGTGGACGTGTGGGGAGCCATGCAGGTAGAATATGTGCAGGCGCGTGATGTGACACTAAGGAAGTACTTGCAGGTTGTGCAGTTTTAGACAGAGGTGGTTGTGCAGTTTTAGACACAGGTGGTATGTCTTTGGGAAATCACTTCTATGTATTTTTCAGCACCTCAGTTTCCCTACCTGTTCAACATGTGCATGAATGCCATTTTTATGTACGTGAGGGAACCTCTCTACCTCCATCTAAGAAGATCTTGCAATGTTTATGAAAGAACTCCTCCCAACATTGTGGGCCTCTCTTACTCTACAGCTCCAATATTAGGCTTTAATCCTACACAAAAATAGTACAAAAAGAGTGGGGGGGGGGTGAGGGGGGAGGTGAGGGGGGGAGAACCAGTTCCTCCTACAGATCCTTTCTATTTGTTAAAAGTGCGTCAGTATTCACAACTCTGCAGGGTTGAGCACAGTAATAATGTTCATTGTGTTCAACTCAAATTCTGTGGAGGGTAACTTGTTGACTAATTGTTCCTGAACTGATTCAACATTTCTAGTGCGTGATTTTAAACAGTCAGAGATGAGGAGATCTTCGCTACCAACCAATTAATTATTTCAAAAATAATAATCCCTCAGAGCCAGGAGGGGAGAAACATAACAGATCACAGCTTGTTGCACTGTATCAGTCCAGAACCTAAAGGCGACGCTCAAAGGCTGCTTCTGACACAGTGCTGTGGTCCTTTATTCCACCCCAAATGAAATCCCACTGTGACACGTCTCTACAATATTTACTTTGTACTGATTGCATCCTAGGCTGCTGAGCAGAGAGCAAGGAGCTAAGAAATCCCCATGCTGCCAATAACGCTTGGCTGTCAATTAGTTGGTACTGGCGATGATTATATGCTAGTATGACTCCACGCTGGTGAGACTTCAGTTTAATTTTTAAGCTTCATCTCCACCTTGTGGTCACACGAAACACTGCATATGAGATGGACTGTTCACTGTCTCGGGCAGTTCCTAAGTCTCAGTTTTTCAGGCTTTCTCATTATCATGTTATGGTATAACTATATCTGTTGTAAATGTGCTTTTTTTTGGGGGGGAGGAGGGGTGAGAATGAGGGGGTAGATGGATTATTTAATAATTCTTTTCCACCAAAGCAGTGTTCCCCCTCTTAGAATCACAGAATCGTAGAATGTTCTGAGTTGGAAGGGGCCAACAGGGATCATTGAGACCAACTCCTGGCTCCGCACAGCGCCATCCAAAAATCAAACTATATTTCTGAGGGCACCACCCAAGCACTCCCTGAACTCCAGCAGCTTGTTGCTGTGACCACAGCCTTGGGGAGCCTGTTCCAGGACATGAGCACCCTCTTCGGAAGACCCTTTTCCTAACTCCCAACCTGACACTCCCGTAATGCAACTCCATGCCATTCCCTTTTCCTTATTGCCATCTCTCAGCAATGAGGTCCTGGCTTTTTCCTGTGTGCTACCTTGGCTATTCATAAACTGTTCATTCTTGTTATTGTTGCTACTGTTTATTCTTTTTTTTCCAGATTAGTAAGCCACGCAAAGTAGCATGAGTGAGCTGCCTCACAGGAGGAGAGATGGATGCCTTTTGGCAGCAGAAAGCCACTATGTTAGTTCAGTTACTAAATGAGACCCCCATTATCAAGCCTTAACTGCCAGGAATCATCTTTTTAACATAATCGAACTCTGAGATTTACTCAGCCATTAGGAAATGAGATTTTTTTTGTGGATTTACAGCAGAACCAAATTTAGGTAGGTTTAAAGAAGTGACCTAAATCACACTAAGCTTGCTTGATACCTGACCATACTACCAGGTGGTAGAATCTCCCCTGGGAAGATCTTGTTGCCTGGAGGTCAGGTCTGGATGTACGCTTGACAGTCTATATAGCTGCTTTCTCAGAACTGCAGAACAGCAGTGTTTGGAAGGGACCTCCAGAGATCATTGAATCAAATCCCCCTGCTAAAGCAGATTTCCATGATAGGTTACACAGGTAGGCATCCAGATGGGTCTTGAATATCTCCACTGAAGGAGACTCCACAACCTCTCTGGGCAATCTGTGCCAGTGCTCCATCACCCTTTCATAAACAAGTTCTTCCGCGTGTTAGTATGGGATTTGTAATGTTCAAGTTCTAGACCATTACTCATTGTCCTATTGTTACATGCCACCAAGAAGAACCTGGTCTCATCCATTTGCCTTCTACCTCCCTTTAGATATTTATAAACATTTATCAGATCCTCCCTCAGTCTTTTTTTCTCCAGGCTAAACAGACCCACGTTACTCAGCTTTCCTCATAGGGGAGATGTTCCAGATCCTTAATTATCTTTGTGGCCCTCCACTGGACTCCTTTGAGGAGATCCTTGTCTTTTTTTGAACTGTGGAGCCCAGAACTGGACACAGTGGTCCAAACATGGCTTCACCAGGGCAGAGTAGAAGAGGAGGATCACCTCCCTTGACCTGCTGGCCATGCTCTTTTTAATGCACCCCAGGATACCATTGGCCTTCTTGGCTTTAAAGGCACACTGCTGGCTCATGGCCAACCTGCTGTCCATCAGAACGTCCAGGTCCTTCTGTAGTGCTCTACAGATCCTGCCTCATAGTGGGCAGAGCTAACGAGCTGGGAGAGGCAAATACCTATTTGGCATCTTCTGGTTTGGTAAATCTCTTGGTCACCACTGTACAGTTTGTTTTCGTCCAGCACAATTTTCCACGTCCTTGAAAACTAGCAAGCTTTCTTGAATGTTTCTCAAGGCAGAGACAATCATTCCCTCACCTGGAAACGTCTGGCCCTGCCCTTGAGTATTTCAGGACTGATGTATCAGTTAGCAAATTACTTTTCAATAATGCAGAAGAAACAAGTTAAAAATGAAATACCTTGTGAATTGAGAGTCCTCATTTTAAAGTCGTACTTGCATGGCAGCCAAGAAAAGCTGCAGAGAGGTACAATCTTTTTCCATTAGCAAATGAGTTAGAGTTAATGGGAATCTAATTTCTGCTACCAAGTGTCTGTCCCTATAGTAAGGCAGTAATTTGGTACTGAATGCTCAAGTTTAAAAACATTTTTTTTTTCACATCTGAAAGCTTGATAATGTAGCAAAAGAAAGGATTGATTAATTTCCTGGTGCTTTAATGATCCTGAAAATAAGATTTAACCAAGTCAGTTTATCTCATCCATGGGCTTTGATCATGTACCATTAAAGTCAATGGGAGATTTGTTATTGACTTTAAAACGTGGAAGTTTAAAAACTTAAATGTGAAAGGATGCCATATAAAAAGATACTAACATTGTCAGAATTCAGTAAATCCCTCATACCAAATTATGACTGTAGTCTTTACCGTACTGCTTAGCCCAGTAATTCTGTTTGTGCACAAGAAAATGAATTCTGTTAAAGTAACAATCATTGTGAAGATGCTTATGATAGGTTGTACTGAATTTGGATTTATCTCCTCATAGTGTTTTGTGACTATATCTTTGTACTATAATCTGCATGTGCTTTCTCGGAATCTCTCTTGTGCCTTAGCATGTCATGATTTTAAGTCCCTTCAGTGTTCTCTTATGGATTTGAGGTAATTATTGGCATTTGTTTCTTTCTTTGGAATGTTAGTGCAAACTTGTCCTTTTTCTGTCAGTTCAGTAAAGTGGGTGGTATAACAGGAGAGAGTCCTAAAAGGGTTTGAAGATACAGTCACATCATCAATACACATCTTTCTGACACAATATTTTTAACATACTTAAAGAAGAAAGGTGTTCGTATGCTCAGGTTTGGAAATTGCTAGGGCTCCATCACCATAACTTAAAAGATTGCTCTGAAAGTGAACTCCAATGCCCATGTGATGGTTTAATTATCCTGAAATAACAGTTTTGTTGCTAATTACTTAATATACCATCTACCCTTTACTGCAATTAAATTTACAGTGCCTGACTATTAGAAACTGTTGTCATAATAAGGGTAGTTTCCTTTATTTGTTTATGCTGAGTTGCAGAATCTATAATTATATGCACAGATCATCAGTTTCAGACTTGTTTGTATAATTATAAGTAATTGAACATGAAAGCAATCTAGGAATATCAGGCTATAAAGTACTCTTTCTATTGTGGAGTTGGAATAATTAGTAGATTTGAGGGATGATTATTACTGAAGAAAGAGCTTCATAATTTTGTAGCAATTTAAATATAATCAACAAAAAAAAAAAAAAAAAACAAAAACCAAACCATCATGAATGCAACAGTAGCTTGCCTTGCTTACAATCAGGGAATAGGATAAGCAGTCTTCATTGGATTAATACCATCTCATACCTCTGCTGGGAGCTGAACTGAAAATTCAAAGTATAGTTACGTTGCACTGACATCTGGTGGTAACAGGCAGTGCAGCCTGCACATTACAGTCCAGCAAAGCTTTAACAATCCACACACTTCTTGTATTGTTTCTGCGTATTTTCCAGTAAATGCAGCATGCTGGAAAACTAACCAATCATGGAAGATTTGGGGCTCATTAATGCCGTTATGGTAAATATTGACTAATAATTAAAGCTGATGACAATAAAAAGCAAGTAGTAACTATTAACTGTCAGTTGAAGTTAAGGGGGGGAAAACCCACAGAGATACAAATTCAAGGCATTCTACTCCTTTCAGCTATGACATCTTTCCCAAGTCATTCAAAGAAAGTAGATGTACGTGCTAATAAAATGTTAAACGTTCTCTAAAATAACTCTGGGAAATGGTGCAAGGAAGAATCCGTTTTCTAGTTAGGATTCAGAAATGATAAGGGGTTCATCTCCTTTCTTTCCTGCCCTGGTTTTTCCTCTCCCCTTTTCTGCTACACTGCTTCCAGGGCGAGTCTCGGGCGTACAGCTGGCTGTCACCACAGCATTTGGAGGATTGCAATAGCAGTATCGAAAACAAGAGCTTAAAGTCATGGGACATCCCCTAATGCACTCTAAAACTTCCTGAAGTATTTTTTAAATAAAATGCGAAATGCTTTTTGTTTGCATTCTGGAGTTTAAGATGCGAGGAGTCACATTTTCTGGGCTATCTGTATAGATGTAAGGGCTGAGTTTTTCTCTGCTTTCTTTTTTTTTCAGTAAGACCAGATGTGATGATGTGATCACCTGGTTCCATGAGCTGAAACTTCCAGAGGGTTGCCAGCTCATGGGAGAGTCACAAAAGTGCTTCAAGTTGGCTACTTTGAGAATATGGAACCACACAAGTCCCCATACTGCCAACTCTCTTCATACATCTTATTCACTGTTTAACCAGAACTGTGGATTCCTGCAAGAGACAGTCACACCTCCAATGGCCCCTGCCTGAAACGTTAGTGACAGTTAATAGTTTATCCCTATTCTTGAGTGTGCACATAAAGATCTTTGAAGAAACTGTTCACAGGATTATATTTCATATTAGCAGTCTCAGTAAGCTGCAGCTCAAACTCTCTGTGAACTTGCTGGATTTTTATAAGGCAAAAGCCATTTCTTGGACGGCGAATCTTGTGTGTTTTTAGTTTCTGCTAGGGGGCATCATCTGATAAATAATCCTGTGTGAATAATGCTAAGATCTTTACAGTGATACAGTAAGGAAGAAGTGTGATATAGAATTTCAGGGCATAAACTTCACTCATAGTAAGATGCAGTTTATATTTATTATGTGATATAATTAAACTGCTGTCATTATTAGCATCTCTGAAAGAAAATACACAGGTATTAGGCCAGCCCTATTCTTACAGATTGGGTATTAGGGAAAGGTTCTTCATCACAGGGTAGTCGGGCCCTGGAGCAGGCTGCCCAGGGCAGTGGGCACAGTCCCAAGTGCTGGAGTTCAAGGAGTGTTTGGACACTACTCTCAGACTTAAGGTTTGGATTTTTGGTGGTCCTGTGTGGGGCCAGGAGTTGGATACCATGATCCTTGTGTGCCCTTTCTAACTTGGAATATTCTATGCTTCTGTGATTCTATATTCTGGTGTTTGCAGTACAGTTATGGTGTGTTTATACATTTCTATTCACGTTGCATTTGATTGTATTTTGCTTAGAAGAAACTCACAGATGTAATCTAGCAACTTCAAACAAATTTCTCATTGCTTTTGTAATACTTGCTCATTTATGAAATTCAGGAATGCAAATTCACATACTTCTTCTAGGACGTGCTTACATGCAGGCAGATGGTTGGTATACCCGCTGGGAACATACATTTTATGAGCACAAAACAGCGTTTGTGAGTAGGAAAGAAATTCACTGTGGAAATAATTCAAGAAAAATATGGTAGAAATAATTCAGTTTCTTTTATTAAAAAACATTTATCACTACCGTATTCCTTTAAAACTAATATACAAATGCGTGTGCATTTAGCAGAGCATGAATTTTCTAAAAGGCAAAGTAAGCACAGACATTAGCAAGCGAGTTATTTTACTTACTTGAGTAGTCCAATTGAATTCTTTGCAGGATAGAGGCTCTGGGGAGTGTGATGAGTGGTTTGATTAGTTTTAAACCATCATATTTAATCAAGCACTGTGCATTCATTTACTCCTAGGAAGGCTTTTTCAGGTCTTTATATCATTGTTGGTTTATGAGACCTTGGAGCCCTAGATCTAGTGTGGAGCAAACCCCATTAACTGACATCACCACATGCTAAAACTAAGGGATTATTCTCGAAGTCTAACTTTGGACATAGATTACAAGAAGAAAAAGACACATCTCAGAGCTAAAATTTTAGCTGGGATATGGTTCATCTGCAAAGCATCCAGAGTTCATTCCATTTATACCTGTGATAAGAAGCCAGAAGAGGTGTGCATAATAGGATAGCAGGCAAAATGAAAGGAAAAATACACACATCAGTTAATTTCATTTTGCTGAACAACTTTTTTGAATAAGAGGACCTGCAGGCCAGTGGTTCTTTCTCAGGTCTTTCCTGAGACAGGTTCCTTTCTGGGACAGCTGAAATTGTGACTTCATTGTGACAGCTTTTGTGACTTCTTTGAGCAATTGTCAAAACAAATTAGAAGGAAGCATATAAACAGGAGGGGGAAAGAGTGCTTACGAGGGTGGACAGTGATAGGGGGAATGGTTTTAAACACAGGGGAGGTTTAGGTTAGATCTTAGGAGGAAGTTTTTCACTCAGAGGGTGGTGATGCACAGGAACAGGTTGCCCAGTGAGGTTGTGGATGCCCCATCCCTGGAGGCATTCAAGGCCAGGCTGCATGTGGCTCTGGGCAGCCTGGTCTGGTGGTTGGTGGCCCTGCACATAGCAGGGGGGTTGAAACTGGATGATCATTGTGGTCCTTTTCTAAGCAGGCCATTCTATGATTCTATGATATGATTCTATATTCTAACCTCTTATGCACTCCAGTTGTATTAAGTGAGCTTGATGAATTTAAAAAGAAGGAAAAGGAGGGAGAAAAGTTCTTGCTCTGTTGTGATTTTTTTATTAGCTGCAAAGAAAAATATGTGAATTACAGCTGCTGTGTGGCAGTAGCACACTTGCAACCAAAGCAGCCAATTTGGAATTAACTCCTTGCTGCATTAAATAGGTTTCAGCAGGTCTAATGCTGTAAAGCTAGTGGAGCACAGTCTGTTATATGGATGTGGAATCTGCTCGAGGTTGTCCACCACCCTCCCCACAGGAGACTCAGAGGACCTGGAGGAGGTTTTCTGTCCGAGTTTAGACTGTGTGGACATGTAGTCCAGACTTCCTGCAGAGCTGCTGGCTTCCTTCACTAGGTGTCTGCTTCAGCTGTCCTGTGCAGCATCCTTCTGGGCAGTTCTGGAGTCCTGAGGATAATCTCTGTTGAAGCGATCTGGACATGTCACACCTCTTGGTGTTAATATTGCACTGTTAGAAAATGTAGAAAAATGTATTGGACATTTGAGGTAATTTTAGATGCTCACTTCTGAAACTGCAGGGGCAAAATATATACTTTTCTGTAAGCATTGATTTAATACTTTTAAGATTATCACTTCACTTGACCTTTTTCATTAAAAAAAAAAAAAAAAAAAAGTTGTGTAATGAATTTCTAGAAACACCTTTCCTGAAACAGGACTGCTATGAAATTCAGAAGCATGTGCTTAAAATTTTTAAAAAGGACTCCTATCATTTTAACTGAATTCAAAATAGCAAATTAGTTCCACTGTCTGCAAGAGAAAACAAGAACTGTTTTCTTGGTTAGCACCACCGTGCTTGCTTAAGTACTTTGGAGAGACATGGTTATCTTCAGTCCTTATTAGTAGCAGTATTGTGATAAAAGGTAGTAGTTGGCAAACCGTAGCCCCCTTCGAGTAGCCCTAGTGCAAGTGCAGTCCTTGCTTTGAGAAGTTTACAATCTAAATAAACAAATGGACAAGGAGGTAAAGGGAGGTGTTTGCTGAGGGAAAGGCAAGTGACTTGCTCAAAGTCACCCAACTCGATTTGTAATAGAGCTACAAATGTGTTTCCAACTACCCTCAGAGCAAGGTGAGATTTTCCAGCCAGTGACAGATTTAAGGTTTGCTGTCTCACAGTCTGGTCTAGTCTTAGGATTCACAACATTGCAGTAAAATTTATAGCGAGTGCTTCTAGATGTGGAAAGGACTTGAGGTATCAGATCTAAAAACCGTAAGTCTTACATGCGGGAAAGGTGTGTTGGGTCACTTTTTGATGCTTCTAAAATTGCCAGACAATTCCCTGCCTAGACAGAGGGCATACATAAAATAGAATGAGTAATTTTTTTTTTTATTTTTATTTTTGCCAAACGACTCCTAGATCACTTTGGGTTTTCTTTCTTTGTATGTGGAATAGTCAGTGAATAGTCTGCCCTGAACTAAATGTTTTACTGGCTTTTGTTAAAAGAAATGCAAAGTGAAAACATCCCAAATTCATGACTTCATGTCAGAACAGCAAGAAGCTCTCCATCAAGATGGTTTATTTTTTCTACCTGCTGGGGCTGACTTGTTGCAATTATAGTGTCCTTTGGAACCAATTAAGGACCAACAAGAAAGCAAGCAAATACTTGCTGGAAATCTGTCTGGTTTCTTTTGCCTGGTTTCTGGATCTTTTAAGGAGCTGGGACAGCAGGCTCTCTGCTCCTGGGCATGGTGCTCCTCTGCTGGTGCCTCTTGCTCGGTCAACAGGTTCCCTCTCCTTATTGGGGATGAAGAGCACATAGCAGAAGACTGAACCCCCTGGGCCACTGGCTGGGAAGAGAGAGGTGTCATTTACCTATATGTGTCTGCAGAAAAGGAGCAAAATTCTGGTCCATGATCTTTTTTTCTGAGTAACCTGCATTTAGTAATGTGGAACACTGATAATGTGTTCTTTTTTCTTAGTTTTATTTATTTATTTATGTATTTATTTAGAGAATTGGGGTCTGGGAGAACGAAGTACTTTTTTTTTTTTCTCCCATGGCACAACAAAATCAAACATAAGAAACTTCCATAAATTGAAAGTACTTTTTAGTCCCCACAGAGTTCTGCTCCAGAATTAAGAGGCAGGGGTGATATTCCAATAATCTTCACTCAGATGCAGTTCTGATAATTGTTGGCTGGGAGAAGACTTTCACTGTGAAAGATGCTCAGTGCTAGAAAGGTCTGGGATTTGCTGTCAAAGGCAGAGCAGGGTAGGCTGCTGAAGAACCTGAACAATTCAGTGTATAGCTCAAATGTTTCATGCTAGACACGAAACGTGGCTTTCCTGAAATCCAGGTGCTGCTGATCATAGTTATAAAGCAGGAAGTCATAATGACCCTTCTGAAGTTCTGACCAAAAGACCACAAAGTCTTGCCTGGAGCAAGGCTACAGTGCTACAGAGATTTCAAGATAAAATGGGCTTTTGTGAACTCCCCGTACCATAACCTCCATTTTTTCTTTGTTGAACAATCTACCCTGTACATCTTTGAGGCACAGTACAGAACCCGAAATATTTTTGATGTGGTTTGCTTTTGTAGCCACTTCTTTCTATCCTTTTCTGAATGCAAATGCAGAGGTAATGTTTAGGGTGTTCTTTTTTTTTTTTCCTTCTGTATATGTTTTTCCTTCCCTCGATACTGTTGAATGATATATTCAGTCTTCATCCTCATGACCAGAGGCATTTCAGGTGCTCTAGGAGATGTCATTTCTTTCCTGTATGAACTTTCATGGCCGGATTTTAAACAAAGGCCAATAAATATACGGAGATCAACAGACTGCACATTCATTGTTTGAAACAAGTCATAGTACTACTACCACTTGTCCTGAGATACCAAATTAGGGTTATTACAATAGGAAACATGCTCTCCACGCTGTTGTTCGGCATTTGAAGAAATCAAGAGGCTGATCAGGAAATTGTTGACCATCCGCAAGCAACTTGTGGGAAATCTTTTAAAAAAGGAAAGTTTCTCTGTGAAGTTTTCTAAAACAGTAGTTCTGCAGAGCTCGTGATATTCTTTTGTTTGATTTGCCTCGTTGTTAGTGATTCCGCCTTTCTTTGGTCACAGACTGGGATTTAACCTGGGAAGGTGGGTACACGAGGAGCTTTAGCCTGCTGTGGAGCAACCACTGTTCTGCATTGTGTGAAACCCTTGTTCAGAGTAGAATTGAATCTTAGGTAAATGTCTGCAGGGTGGTTCCTACATCTCCTCCTGTGTGACCTTTTTTCATTGATGACTTGGGAGCAGTTCTTATGTGTTGTCATCGATCTGTTTGTATTAGATATAACTTTGCAGCTGAATTTAGCAGAGCGGCTTGTCTGTGCAAATTCAGTTTAGGACTGAATTTATTTATTTTGTATAAGAAACCAAAAGCCTTTGTGGTACCCATATGAGAGTGGTTTCTTTCTTTAGGAGTGGGAATATTATTTCTTCAAAGTTTAGATCAGAGAAACAAAAGAGGGTGCTGATTTTGAGGATACGGAAGACAAGATGATCTCACTGCGTTGCAGAGTAACCTTGTGGACAAATGGAAGTCTGAGTATTGGTCACATTAGCCAGCTTTGACATTTTCCCAATTGCTGTGCTGCACTCATTGATCTCAGAGCAGTAAATACTTTTTGACACAGTATTTTCAAAAGAATCCCAGCAGTGGACTGTGGATTGTACTCTCTATAACTGTACACAGCGGATAAGGAAACTTGGATGGCTTTCAGTGCCTGAAGCATGGTGCGTGAGTGAGGCCACATGTCTCAAAGGGCTACAGACCGAAGGGGAGCATCTTAGAGCAAGGCAAAAGAGGAACCTCACCCTCCATTAATTCAGCAGATTTCCCCAAAACAAGATTCCTCTGTGTCCTTGAGATGGTCCTCGAATACAAGGAAAACATTTCTTTCTGAAGTTGACTCCTGCAGCATGGATTGCATCATCTGCATTGCATTAATCTTAAATGAGCTCTTGGTATTGCGTCAGGGTTTTGTAGTTACTGGGAGGAAAATTGTGTAAGTTCTTCTGAACGTTATTCTTGAAGCGTGCAAATGTTCTTTTTCATCTGCACAAGTACTGCAGTCTGTACTCTCTCAGACGTTAAATAAGAGAATAAAAGCATTTCTCTGAAAAGTTAGAAAGCAGAGATGTATTAAAAATAACCATAGCTGGAATTCAGTTTGGATCTTGACTCTAAAAGATCAAGCAGTTCGTTTTAGTCTCAGTACTGGCAATTTCTAGTTTAGTCTCGTCTACCTTGTCTCTTGTGTTTTACTCTCTTTCGCACCCTTTCCATCTTTTTCACAATCCGCAGCACACAGATGAGGGTCTTTTGAATGATTATTAGCTTTGTTGTCCTTACAGTAATTTAAGGCGGTCTTACCAGTTTCCTACTTTTTCTTCTTAGCTCCTATGGTAACTTATTGTAAATGGCAGTGTCATGTCATAGATGAGTCTTCTGTGGTGGCCCTTTGATGAGTGTTATGATGGAAAGTCACTATTTCTTCTGGATATTACGTTGAATACAATGGAGGCAGCTTATGAGTGTTTTATTGCATTTTCTTAGGCAGTCCCTACAGTCTGAAAAGTTTGAATACCTGAGAATTCAAAAGAGATATAAGCTGTAAAAAACTACTACTAGGAGGAAGATTTTGATGGAAATACTTGAAGCCAGATGAAGAAGCTGGAAGAGGAACCTTCAGGCTTATTTCAGACCTCCACCTACATAAGTCTTCTCCTTATGGTTCACAGTTGGGATTAGACCAAGCTCTGGAATTAAAATGTGAGTCAAATCCACATCGCTTGAATCTGAATTCAGATTCAACCCTTTAGAGTTTATTTGTGAATTGGCCAGCAGAGCACTCAATAACACTTTCATTGGGTACGTGTGTTCGAAAGTCAGGATACTTCCATAGACCGGTTTTCAGGAATCTCCCCACAGGTAGTGTGTATTTTTCTGCAGAAAATAGTTGCTGGCTTTTGGAGAATTTATTTGCACAAGGATGTCTAGCCAACAATCTGTATGTTCCTGGGTACTTTCTTTGCTGTAGAAGCTCAGAGTGAGGTGCTTTCTGCGTGCATCTTCTGATGCTTAATCTACTTAAACGACGGATCAGGAAAGATTATTCCTTCAGTCTCTTTCAGTCCTTTGAAATACAAAAGAATAATCATTTCTAAGGCATTTTGCTACTGCACCCACCTGATCCCAGCTCTGTGGAAAGCGGACGATCTCAAGAGCTTACAGCTCTTTGCCAGGTCAGTCAGGCTGCAGTTCACACTTTTCTCTCTCCTTAGGGCCATGGGATATATGCAGGTATAAATATTAAGGGTTTGCTTGTATACCATGCTGAGCACAGAACTTAAAACTCAGAGTTGAAGATTGATGTGAGTGAGCTTCCTCAGCCCTCAGGAAAAAGCTTTTTCTCTAACAAACAAAGCTTTCCTCTTTACGTCTCTTCTCTCTGTTATTACCTTTATAGAATTTGCCCTGTTACACTTCACTGCAGTTGTTCTAGGGAAGATGTGGGCCTGCGTGATATTCTGTCATTACCTGTGCACTGTATTGGCTATTTCATTACCCATTCTCACCTGTTCTCAGAACTTTGCATTCTGAAGTACATCATTATCACTTGTGTGCATTTCCGCCATCCGAAAGTGTAAGCACCTCTCTTCAGCATTACTCTTGATCCCGCTTAAAAACTCCTTTATGTAACTTACTGCAAGTTCTAAATATACACATCTGGAAAAAATGGGAGAGAGAAGTCTCTTCTGGTATCCTTGTGAAGGCCACCAGGACGGGCAATGAAGATGCTTCTGATGACCCCCGTGTCCACTATCAGTGTTAAAGCTGGGAACTGGCTTTGGTAATCTTGCTTTGCTATTTATCACCACTTAGTACTGTGGCAGCAGCCAAGTACAGTGGGTTAATATGCAGGCTAAGGTGAGAGAATTTAACCCAGACTTTCTATTTTTCATAGGCAGTTCTAGACCTTAAGTAAGAAAAGGGGGAAAAAAAATCTTGTTTATATTTAGATCCAATGTTAGGTTAATGGAAGTTTTCTTGAATTTCCTCTCATTGCAAAAGTGTCTTGGGTAAGCAGCCTAGAGCTTTTAAAGAAGTGTATTCAGTGACTGCACCACAAGTGAGCTGCTTTGGTTTCCAGGGGCTGGCCATTATCTGTAGCCGAGGTACGGGGATATCAACAGATTAACGATTTCTCCCTGTGACTTGAACTGGTTTTCTACCATTGCTGTTAGATTTGACCTTGAAGCCAAGACTGATCATGGTTGCTGCTTCTTCCTGTTCTTTCTGAATGCTACCTGCTTGAGTTTTGAGAGCCCACAGCCTACTTTCTTATAGCAGTTGACAGAATTTAGCTATGTTTGCTCCCGTTTACCATTCCACTCTCAAAGGCCGCTAAGAACCAGGCATTTTCATTGTCTTGCTTTTGTTATGGCCCTGGCTGCAGCATTCCAGCTTGTTTGGATGGGGGAAACTCATACACTGCCAAACAACTTAGTCTGTACTTCTGTCCTAATATAGCTCTCTGTGTGTTACAAAGGATGCAGTGCACATTTGTGGTTGAAACGTGCACTTACTCTACATAGACTCAAAGATAATTCTCTTCTCCCAGAAACTTTTGACCTTCAGTAGAGAGTTATTGCCTTCCTAATTGGGATGGATTTGGGAAAAGCTTATGTATTCAAGTAGTAGTGGCATGTGTGATAACGAAAGTAGTTGTTAAGAAAATAAGATTGTGCATGTGTGTGTGCTATACGGAATTCATGCTTCATGTGATCGGAGGTTACATAGCACCCAAATTCCTTTTGTTCAGTCTTGTGTCACTAAGTCGATAGCCAAAACTACACAGGAGACGAGACAGTGGATAGCCTCATTTTTCATTTATGCTACACAACATGAAGATCTTTGCTAAATTAGTTGCACCAGGATTTGTCTAACAGCCAGGCAGGAAGGAGTCTGCACTGTGGCATGCTCTGCACAGAGAACCAGTGAGTAAAGAACACTGCAGAAACCTACTCCAGTCACCAGAACTGGAACAGGCTTGGAGCTGTCAGTACACCTTTGATTTTTACTCTTAAGCTTTCCCTGTGTCTTTAGCCAAACAACTTTGCTGTCCTATCTCAGTCTGCCTATCTGAAGAAGGAGAACATTAATTCTGGCTGAGTTTCAAAGGAATGCAGTAAGGATTAATTGCTTTCTTTTTCTGCTGAATGTTGTAGAAAAGGGAAGCAGCTGTATTGCTATTGTTTCCAAGACATTTTTGTTTTGTGAATGTTTTCTGACATATGGCATTTTAATGCTAAGGCTATTTATGCTCTGGACTTTCTTTTAACACTCATTTAAGTTGCCTGTATGAAATACTTTATAATAAGAACTATATTAATAAATTACTTAAAGTTTTACATACAAAAGACTGAGTTCAGAATCTTCCTCACTATTTCACTGTCCCCTGAATTGCTCCATTACTTAGCAACATTTAATCAAATTTAATCTTCAGCAAATGTCTGTGTCATTAACAGTCTGCTAGGCATTACTTTCACATTATTCCTGAAGAGTTTGAAATAGACAAAGTTTGGGATTATTTTAAAATAGAAAGGCACTATAGTGAGGGAAGGGAAAAATTATGCTCTTGCTGCTCTGAGATACAGCATTAAAAATAATTCTTCTAGAAAAACCTAAGTATTGCTGACTGTTTCATGTGAGCCCTGCTTGACATTGGATGTTTTTGCCCATTTTCCACTTTGATCTATCTTAGTTGGTGAAATGGGTCTTATTTTTTCATATTTATCTCTGTGATGCAGAAAAAAATGGACCCACTGTACTGAGTCAAGTGTACCCAGTGAAGCTGCACCAATGATGATAGCTGCCCCAAATGTTCAGCCTTTCTGTGTGCAGCACATCTAGACTTCACGTGTGACTTCACATACAGATTCTTCTTAGAAGCCCATCTCCTGGGACTGTGTGGCCATGCTAGAATCTCGTATCTTTGGTGAGGTTTAGTTTTAAAGTTCAGAAAGTCTAAAAATAAACCAACTACACAGACTGAATCAAAGTGCAGTCAAACAGAATGCTCTTCTATGTTTAGTACTCTTTCTTAAATATTAAAGTTGAAGATCTGGTGGGTTTTTTTTAGATTGCATAGGATGAAATAGGTGAGAAGAAACATCTGATTCCTCGGTAAATGCTGATCCCGTTTGTGGGAGTCTCAAAGTCTGGAAACTTAACATGAGGGGAACATCTCATCAGAGTAGACCTGCTGCCCTCTGCACTGCAGCTGGCAAGTGTGGGCCTTGGAGTTGAGACTACGTGATGCAACAGAACAGAAGAAACATTTGTGAGACAAGTGTCAGGTATTTCTTTCCTAATAGTTGGATAGGTGCCCTTGCAGCACAAGCCCATCTGACTGTCTTTTGTCCCACTACTGATTGAAAGTGTGCAGCAGTACTACATACAATCATCAATATGAGGTTAAAATAGTGTTCTGTGCTCCTTCCAGAGGTCACTAGCTTTAGGGCAGTAAGGTCACAGAAATCAGAAAGTCTGTCAGTTTTTCATGTAAAGCTTTTTCATACATTCCAGTTTTCATTTAGATGTCCAGCACCAAACCCACCCTGTGGGCACTTTTTTCAATTTTAGTGAAATTTCAATTTCAATTTTAGTGAAAAACAGCAAATTTTGATTTCCTGTTGGTTTTCCTGTGCATGCTTTGTGGGGCTGAGTGGTGTTAGTAAGGAGAGGGAAGCTGGCTGTTGAGGAGAGTGTTGAGGTGATGCCATACCTAAAGTGTGAAGCTCTCCAGAGAAGAAAAAGGTGTGGGAATCTGGAGAGACAGCCAGGCTCCAGCTTAAGGTGCTCTGTGCTTGGGAGATCAGTGCGGACTTGTATTGCTCTTAAGTGAAAATGTCACTGGAGCAGAATGAGCAGCATGTTACGTGAGCAATGTGCTCAGGTATGCATGTTTTCCTAATAATGCCTCTTCTTCCTGAGGATGTTTTCTGGAGTGCTGGCTCTTATGGGCATGGCTGGCAGTCACCCCCCGTCTGCCTCCTCGGTGGAAGATAATGGATCAGTGGATGATTTGGGTAGGCTGCGCAGCCCTGTAGGCATGAGTGCCCCAGGCCAGGTAGGATTGGGAGGATAGTTTCAGAGGGACAGAAGTCATGGATGAGAGGAGAGGAGGCACAGTGCTGTGATCATTGGTTGGCAACTGGATATCTTCTGGCATTGTAAATAATATCCCTCATGATAAGGAGAGGCACCAGTAAAACCTGTGTTGTGCAGGAGAATGAACGGCCAATTACGTGTAATAATCCGTAAAATCTCTGAGTCAGTAAAATGAAACTGGCTACCTTATTTAACAACTTAAACAGAAAGAAGACAATTAAAAAACAAAACTGTGGTCAGGGAAGAAATATGACAAGCAATTTGGTGAAAGAAGTTGAAAATGAGCTTGAGTCTACCAGCTGGAGCAAATGGAGCTTGGAGTGGTCCTGAGGGGCAGGCATAACCTAAGGTATATCCCTAACCACATGTGGGAAGGGGATGTGACAGCGTTTACCAGACCCCCAAGATCTCTGTAACATCCGTGCTCGTTGTGCTGATGGGAGGTCTGACCCATAGCTGCAGGAATCTGTTGCTGCAGTCAAATGCACCAAAGCAGTGAATCCAAATGGTCCTAAACATAAGTTGGGAGTAAATGGCTTGGACTAAGTTTTAAATCAAAACTCCGTGGTTGATCCTGTCATGACAAAAGGCCAAGAGAATCTCTATGCTGCAGCATTGATAAACAACTCCATGCTAATTATATCTTACTTTGCACTGCAAAAACCTTCCAAAGCATTACGATAGAGGTGGTGTAATCCAAGATCTCCATTCTAAATGTTTTTATCAGATCACTTTAGACTTTGTGAATCCCTAAAATGTTCTCCTGGTTGTGAACAACTTTAAACATTGGAGAAGCCTGGTATGGGATTTGAATTTGAATTTAAAAGTTTCTTCTGCGTTTACACTGCTGAAACTTCTGCTCTCCCCAGATCTGATAAACTGACATGCATGCATATCCTCTTCCACCTGGTGGACATTCCCTTACTGAGAACATGTTGCAGACTTCTTGCTAGCTTCTTTTCAGCTTCCTGTGCTAGTGGGTTCCTTTCTAACTTAGGTGAGGTTTACACTACTGCGTAACCAAGTTTTTCTGAGACAGCAAGCCCAGTGTGAGTGCAAGCTAGTAGAGTTACAAGGTGCTAATTACACTAAGACAGTGTTCCCTTGTCATCGTGTGGTTTTATCTACCTTCTCTGGTTCCCCAACCCGAGCCCTGGAGAGCCTTATCCTGGAGTGAATTATATAATTGTGCTGCTGCAGGCCACGTGACAGGCTGCCCGAGTAATTCCCTGCAGAAGGAGACAAACTACATTTTAAGGAGCTCAACAGACAGTGTCTAAAACACAAACGTGTGGTGGTAGCATGTGATACCGATGTCACTTTTTCTGAGATCTCCTACTAGCACTGCAGCCATGTGGAAGCTGCATTTGTGGTGCTCAGTGTTCTGAGAGGGAGAACACAGGCTAGCTGGACTTTTAGCTTGTTTCCTTTCCCCCACAACAACCTTCTGTCACTGACAACAGTTTCACCTAAGGCGTATCAGAATGAATGGTCCCTTGGAGACCTCAGCAAGGAGTTAGGAGTTGCTGCCTCACAGAGGTAAGCAGCAGTCACAGCATCCCCAAACTCATGGGATCCCAAATGCATTCTCGCAGTTTTGCAGTGGTATGGGACAGAGGGAGAAAGAGAGAGCAGCTGGAGTGAAATGTGCCAGCATCCACTAAAGACCCTCTTCATTTATAGTTAATATATGGGAAGTGGGGGGGAAGGGCCAGATTAAAAGCTGAATATTCCCATTTTTCAAAAATCCTTGTGCTGTTTTCTGGACAGTTAATTGCATTGATTGTTCTGACCTCTGTATCTTCCTTTCATATGGGAGCTGGTCACTGAATTGCAACTTGTTTTGCGGCTGGCTGAAGACAGAGGAGAAGAGGCTGTCTGGCACCGCAAGGCTGGATGGGTTTTCAGAGTACAAGACTTAAGGAGGCTGTTGCTCAGTTTCAGGAAGTACAGCTGTTGCAGAGTGAGGGAGGGAGTGTGGACACAGCCTTGTGATCTCTGTCAGGTAGGCAGATGCACAAGCCTTGCACTTGTTACTGCCTGGTTTTATTTCTTGTAGTGGTGATGTTATTAATTGACAGCATTTGGGTTTGCAAAGTCCTCTCTTCTGCTTGTGGCAGTCGGATGTGGATGATGATAGCAGCTGGGTGTGTTTGCCCAGAAACTGGTATGTATGAATGAGGAGATCAATAGCTGTGCTAAAAATTACTGAGCCATCTGGGATTTACAGATAGAGGACTGACTTGCAAATCCTACTGCAATTGAGATCTGCAGTAACTGCTGAAGCACAGCATGCATGATAAAGGTATCATGAAAAGTTATCCAGAAGACCTGAAACAACTTCTTTTAGTCCTCTGTTGCAAAGAAGTTTGGGAAAGGTAGGAAAAAAAAAAAAGCTAAAGCAGAGGGAAATTATGTTCTGCTGATAATTTTTATTTTTTTGTACATTGTTGTTGACATTTGATTTTGAACTCAACCACAGGAAGACCACAAGCAGAGCGAGTAGAAAAGCTTCGTTCAGAAGGGCAGCAGAGAATGCACAGGGAAATGGAGCTTTCATTTCAAGTCCATCTTATGATTGTTCCGTGCTCTGTGATTATGCAGAACTGCAGCATCTATCAAAGTGCATAAGGGATCTGGGGAGGAATCATGGTCTGAGAGTAGAGTGCAAAAACAGTATTTTATTGTATGTATTTTAAACAGTATTTTATTGTAGGTAAATGATACAAAAACAGTATTTTATTGTAGGTGAAGAAGGAGATGCTTTCACAAGAAATTGACTGGTTATCTCTTGTGGCAATTTTGATCATGGATTTTAAGAGTAGAATTAGTATGCTGATCTTTTTCAGTGGTAAACAGTGGTATTTGTTTTTTCTTCCCATGAGGAAAGAGGTATGGGTCAGTTATGAGCTGTCATGTGGGTTTCTGCTCAAGCTGCTCTAAAACATGGCTGTGAGTGGAGAGGCTGATTGCTGGTGCTGGATGCTGTGATTATAGACCTGTGTAACTGCTAGGTAAATACACGCGTGGTCATGGTGTGGAGCAAAATAGGTATTTGCCTCTATGTACTTCTGTTACCTTTCTTCATGGCCAAAGCCAGATGATACTTAGACAACTATAACCATACTGGACATCCAAGTACTAAAATAGTAGTGTTTGGAGTCTAGAAAGACTAACAACTTAGCCAGTATTGAATAAGTAGTTTGGAAAAGAACTGGAAATGCAAAATAAATCCCCTAGTATTTTAAACCACTAACTCATTGCAGTAAAGCAAAGTAACAGCTTTTTTTCTCTTAATTTTTTAGTATTTTCCTGGCAGGGTATGACTTAACCTTGTGTTAAATTGGATGGTTACATTTTCCTCCTGTGCTATTCAAGCTCATGGTTAGTTTTGAGTAGTGGTTCTGGTATTTTACAAAGTTACTGTACAAGTATCTACTTTAGAGAGAAAGAGTTTGCTGGTGGGTGATGACATTTCTGGAACGTAAATAAACTAGTTGGTAAATAAACCTGAGAACACAAAATGTGGTTTATGCTTGGTAGTCCTCCACAGTAACCATGTTGCTCACAGTGCTGTGTGTTTGGAGGCTTGTCAGAGTTTGCAGCGTTTGCCAAATCTTCTCCCTGAATTTATTTCTCAGTGGAGATATTCACAGTAAAAAGGTTTCAACTAAAACTTAGATAACTAGAAGGCGTCTTTCAGATGTGTAGCTGTCACTGCATCACACAACAGATGTAGTGGGGACCTAACCCTGCTGCCCTTACTAGCATGTTAACAGAGTTACACTTACTACGCTGGTGTTCCTAAGGAGGGATGGGCCTTTGTAAAGCTCTTTTCTCTTATTCTGAGTCTGTGGCCCTGGTTGTGATCAGCTGAAACAGAGAAACAGCTGATTTTGTCTTTTGTTTTGTCTTGGAGGGCTGCTAATGGAAACGTCTCTCTTCCTGTAACCTGCACCACTGAATAGCATAACTCTGTGGGAAAGTCTCCTTAAGTTGATGTTTATATATTCATCACTTGTGTAATGCTATTGCTCAGTGAAGTTACAGGGGGCGCCTGTATAGTCAAATATAGAATCATGGAATTTCTTGAGTTGGAAGAGACCAGTAAAGGTCACCTAGTCCAACTCCCCTGCAGTGAACAGGGATACTACTGCTACATCAGGTTGCTCAGAGCCCCGTCCAGCCTGACCTTGAATGTCTCCAGAGATGGGGCATCCACCACCTCTCTGGACAACCTGCTCTCATGCTTCACTACCCTCATTGTACAAAACTTCCTTATATCCAGTCTAAATCTCCCCTCTTTTAGCTCAAATGCATTTCCCCTTGCCCTATCACAACAAACTCTGCTATAAAGTCTGTCCCCTTCTTTCCTACAGTTTCCCCTTTAGATACTGAAAGGCTGCTCTCAGGTCACCCCAGAGCCTCCTCGTCTCCAGGCTTAACAGCCCCATCTCTTTCAGCCTGTCCTTGTAGGGGAAGTGTTCCATTCCTTACATCATTTTTGTTGCCCCCTCGAGACATGCTCTAACAGATCCATGTTTCTCTTGTACTGAGGACATCTGGATTCCGCATCTGGACACAGAACTTCAGGTGTGGTCTCACCAGCACAGAGTAGAGAGGCAGCATCACATCCCTCACTCTTCTGGCCACACTTCTCTTGATGTGGCCCAGAATACAGTTGATTTTCTGGGCTGTGGGAGCACACTGCTGGTTCACGTCCAGCTTGCTTACCATATGCCAACATGTTTGCAGCTATCAAGGAAGTTCTTTAGATAGGCCTTTAGGTAGCTAACAAGATGTCACTATGGTATCTTTTGAAGGAGAAATAATTTGACTGTTCCCTTACATAACTTTTGTGATTCTTCCCAGCCCAGGTGTTGAGATAAGAAGCTGAATGCTCTGATACTGTGCACTGTCTCCACTGAAGGCAGTAAGAATTAGGATCGCATAGCTAGGGAAACATGGACCCATTGATTTTTGTAAGTGGTAGTCAGACTAACTGAAGATCAGAATCTCTCAGAAGGTACTGTCACACTTCATTGGATAAGTGTCCTGCAAATTAGAGCTTTTCCAAGGAAACTGTGATAGGTGGAAAAAGGAATCATAGAATCATAGAATAGCCTGGGTTGAAAAGGACCACAATGATCATCCAGTTTCAACCCTCCCTGCTATGTGCAGGGTCACCAACCACTGGACCAGGCTGCCCAGAGCCTCATCCAGCCTGGCCTTGAATGCCTCCAGGGATGGGGCATCCACAACCTCCTTGGGCAACCTGTTCCAGTGCTTCACCACCCTCTGTGTGAAAAACTTCCTCCTAGTATCTAACCCAAACCTCCCGTGTCTCAGTTTGAAAACATTTCCCCTTGTCCTGTCACTATCCACCCTCATGAACAGTCGTTCTTCTTCCTGTTTATTTGCACCCTTCAAGTATTGGAAGGCCACAATGAGGTCTCCCCTGAGCAATCTTGCATATGTTGGCTAGAAGAAAAACGTAGCCCAACAGAGGGTTTAAGGTCTGGTTAAGTGTGTTGAAAAAACAAGCTAGAACTTAACATTTTTTGCCTGAATCTTCAAGTAATAGACTCTGATGCATATGTGAGTAAAATCCAGATACTTCAAGCTTGCTAATCCTACCACTACCTGATAGTGCAACAGAAGATGTCTTTGGAGCTTTTCAGAGCCTATCAAGCTGGTATAGGAGCAGATATGTTTGTTAGAAAGTCTGTGGCCTAGCAGTAAACTTACTTAAAGTGGGGAAAAGAGTCTCTGCAGGATTATACTTAGAGAACAGGGAAGATGCAGAATCCAGTAGAACAGAGCTAACAACAGCTGTGAGTCTGATCGACACTGCAGTATTTCTGCCTCTGTGTAACTCTTGTTTAGCACAGCCTTTGTCTTGAGTGGCTCAAAACATCTATTGCAAAGTGTACTTGGTTTTCTGATTCTCTTAACTAATTGTCAGATCACCACAGGTTCAGAGTATTGTTGATAAATGAAGAGAATGCTGCAGACTTCTTTGAGTGCAGCTGTAGTGGGGAAAAAAACACCTCTGCAGGAAAGGAGAACATTTTTTGAGAGACAAGCATTGGTCAGTGGTTGTTTTCGTTCCCTCAAGAATGGTGAGAGGAATCCCATGCTAGGGAAGAAGTAATATTCTTGCTTGAAACTAATTTGTGTCTTACTTTGAGTTGTTTCAAGACAATGAAGTAGGAAAGAGAATCCCATGTGATCATCCAGGCTTTACTCTGTACCAAAACAAATTGGAGCATTACTCTTTTTTTTTTTTTTTTTTTTCCCCAAACTGTTTTTCTAAATCTAGTTTTTTAGAGATTTTCAACTTGAGTTAAACAACTTTTCCCTGGATTATTTTCCAGTGTAATGAAGTTCATTTCTGAGTAAACCCACACTACTTGGCATTACGGAATATTTGAGGCTGGAAGGTGTCTTCTGGATGTCAGGTTATTCCGTATAATGGTTTAGTGTTAAAATGGTGCTTCATCCTTCAGCAGATCAGTGTAAAAGTAAGCAAGATTTGACTCTGGAGAATTTAGATTGCTAGTCTTGAATGCTATTGAAGAGATTTGGAAGTTCCGTAAAAAGAGGGACCTTGTGCAAGCACTTCTGCAGTGAGCTGCTGAGTTTTGCTTAGCACTGCAAGGCCAACCATTCCAATAAAAATATATTTTCAAAAATACACTGCCTTTTTCAGATGTAATGGCAGGCAGGGTTGCAAGTCTCACTTTCTGTGATGTGGTTGTTTTTTTCCCTTTGGTACTCACCTAGCTGGTAAGTGTGAATTCATCCCAAAATACTTTGAAACATGGAGCATTCATCTTTTTCATCTTCATACTTTATATACACTGCGAAATGTAGTGGGGAAAATGCTTTAAAATAGTAAATCCAAAACACCTTCAATATCCTGCTGGAGAAAGGTTATCAGGAGAAGCCATCAGTCTGCATGTATTTGACATCAGGTCAGAGCCTCTCCAAGAATGAAATGGATCAGCTTTTCGAGTCAGTGGAGTTAGATGGGATGAATCTGTCTCTCCTTGTACCTTTCCCACCTTTTGCTTAATGTGGTGCAATGAACTAAACCTCAAGAGTTGTACAGCACCTCTCCTACTAATAGAAATATCTGCAGATTAATCAGGCTGTGGTACTTAACATTAAATCTTACTTATTATAAATGATTGTTATGTCATGCTAATGAGCTTTCTTTCAGTTTTACTGCCTGCATACTGCTGATCCAGACAGCCAAGAATTTTGGTATTATTATTTTATGCTTAACTATGCCATACTGACTTTTTTTTCAGGGGCAGGAGTATGAAGGGTAGTAGATAACTCCTCTGTTAAATTTTTATCTGTTGTAAGCAAATCTGAAACAAGCAAATAGGAAAGAAAGTTGTGTGTTTAAGCATATGAGGCTTCTGAGCCTCTCATTTCTAATTTACAGAAAACAAACAAATATTGTCAGTTTTTGTCTTCATTAAATATCTAAAATAATTAATGGGAGTTAGAATTATGTAGGAGAAAATAAGGATCAAATTTTTTGGGAAGTAAAAAAACAAGCTATGGCTTTTCATCCTTTAGTCCTGCTACCATAAGCAGTTAAGCAGAGTAGATTGAAAAGATCCGAATAATACAACCAGCCAAATGTGCTTTTCCCATTCCCCAAGGCCAGGCTAACCTACTCTCTGGAGACCTGACACAGATCAGATATGCATCTCCTGGGGAAAACTTCAGGTCTTGAAACAAGCATGGTAACGTTCTAGTGGGATCATTGGTGTTGAAAAAGCCAGTAAATTCTGCTGCTGCTCCCAAGCTCACATGTAGTTTGAAGTTACCTGTCTTGCTCAGGTTTTTCATGCATGGAGTGTAACTGATAACCTCACAGCAAGATAGGAGTCCTGAGAACCCTTCATCAACACAGACACGTGTGCTTGGGATGTGAAGTGAGCTTAGGTGATCCTGCCTCTCTACTCTGTGCTGGTGAGACTACATCTGGAGTACTGCATCCAGATGTAAAGTCCTCAGTACAGGAGAGACATGGAGAGTGTGTCCTTAGCGGGCAACAAAAATGATGTAAGGGATGGAACACTTCCCCTACAAGGGCAGGCTGAGAGAGCTGGGGCTGCTCAGCTTGGAGAAGAGAAGGCTCTGGGGAGACCTGAGAGCAGCATTTCAGTATCTAAAGGGGACTGTATGAATGAAGGGGACAGACTTTATAGTAGAGTCTGTTGTGATAGGGCAAGGGGAAATGCATTTGAACTAAAAGAGGGGAGATTTAGACTGGATATAAGGAAGTTTTGTACAGTGAGGGTAGTGAAGCATGAGAGCAGGTTGTCCAGAGAGGTGGTGGATGCCCCATCTCTGGAGACATTCAAGGTCAGGCTGGATGGGGTGCTGAGCAACCTGATGTGCTGTAGATGTCCTTATTCATTGCAAGGGAGCTGGACTAGGTGATGTTTAAGCGTCCCTTCCAACTCAAATCATTCTATTATTTTTTGAGGAGAGAGACAGGCTTATCACCCAAATGATATGTATTTATTACTCTTGTTATTAGGAGAGACCTCGAGTCAGAGTAAACGTCACCAACATGTTGAGCTCTATGGACTTACGCTATCTTACACCAGCAGTGTATTTAGCTAATTAATATGGTGTTCTGTGTACTGCATATTTATCTCAGCATGAAAGAAACTTTGTCCTCTTCACAAGCCATGTAGATGCAGTAGCTCCAAGGTCTAAGCATGTAGTCACAAGCAGCAGGAGTGACAAACCTGCTTGAGAAACTTCCTTTAAACCTGAGGTGGTAGTTTTCCCCCCTCTACCAAGACAAGAAGCCATCTGCAGATGTTAATAAGTGGTAGCATTGTAATCAGTTATTTACAGATGCCTTAAAATAGCAGAATCAGTGAGAGAAGTCCAGTCTGGATGTCATGGTGTTTTGCAGTAATTGTTACTTTTCCTAAAAATAAATGAATCAAGGAAATTAACCGCCTCCTTCACCAATGTAGAATGGGTCCTAATAAGTCTACTTCAGTGAACTGATAGGCTTTATGCTAACTCATTCCGCAATTATACTGGATTGTGGGCATCCCTCATGTGAGTTGTGCGGGGACTCAGTTTGTGGGAGAAGTGATGACTTGGCCACGAACCCTATATGTGGTTGTTTTTCATTTTCTGATGTGTGATTTCTCTGAAGAACAGTATTAGCTTGATTTTTATTTTTTATTTTTTGAAAGCCATTAGGTTGGTCAGTTGTTTTGAAGTCTTCGTGTTCTCTTGTGCCATTTTAGAGTGATTTTGACCTGTTTTATATTCAGGCTTTCTTGCTCACAAACTCCTTTTCTCTGAAAAAGAAGTGCTATAACTGATGTGCTTGCAACCTTACTTCTTGTCACGTACATGACTCTGTGCCTCCAGGAAAACCACGGCTTCGTTTTAGGGATTGTGTTTGAAAAGGAGATGAAAATCAGTGTGGTTTAGACTTACTTTTTTCCAAATAATTGGTGCCTTGTTTGCTTCTCACTGTGGTCAGATGGGCACATCATCTTAGAGATTGCTGCCTTGCCTTACAGAAAATTTTTGCCCATGCTTTCAGAAATCTTCAGTGCACTTCAAGTTGGGCTAGTCATAGTTACTAGTCATATTTGAAAACCTGAGGCTTCAGATTTGCCTTTTTTGTTTTCTTTAAGTCATCTTACTCTGAGACCTCTAGGGAAGGCAAATTAATCACAATCTGGTGACATTCCATTAGGGAAACATAATTCTTTTTAAGTCTCTGTGCAGTTATTACAGGGAAGCTTTCATCGTGTCAAAGCCTCAGAGATTGAATGTGATAATATAGCAAAAAAAGTTATCTGTTCCCAGTGTGCAAAAAATATTAAGTTTATATTAGGAACTAGTTTTCAATGTAAATTTTTCTCCTTAAAAGAGACACAATCTAGAACTGGTTATAGCATCAATGAGCAAAAGGGATGTCTCAGTTTCTCAGGCCAACTTTCTGCGTTATGTAAATCATAGAATCATAGAATCCTTAGAGTTGGACTAGATGACCTTTAAAGGTCATCCAGCTCCCCTGCAATAAGCAGGGACATGCACAGCATGCGGGCCCATGACCTGATCCAACCTCATTTTGAAAGTCTCCAGGGATGGGGTATCAACCATATCTCTAGGCAACCTGTTCCGGTGCCTTACCACCCTCACTGTAAAGGACTTTTTCCTTATAACCAAGCTAAACCAACCCTCTTTAAGCTTGAAGCTATTTCCCCTTGTTCTGTCACCACAGACCCTGCTAAAGAAACTGTCCACTTCTTTCCTGTAACTCCCCTTCAGATACTGAAGAGCTGCTATCAAGTCACCTCAGTCTCCTTTTCTTCAGGCCAAACAGCCCCAGCTCTCTCAGCCTGTCCTCGTGGGAGAAGTATTCCATCCCCTGGATTGTTTTTTAGCCCTCCTCTGGATGCACTCCAACAGGACCATGTCTCTCCTGTACTGGGGACTCCACATTTGGATGCAGCGCTCCAGATGAGGCCTCACCAGCACAGCGTAGAGGGGCAGGATCACCTCCCTTGGCCTACTGGCCATTCGTTTGATGCAGCCCAGGATATGATTGGCTTTCTGGGCTGTGAGAGCACATTGCTGGCTCATGTCCAGCTTGCCATCCACCAGTACCCCAGGTCTTCTTTGCCAGGGCTGCACTCATCCTTTCATCCCCCAGCTTGTATTGGCAGTGAGGGTTGCCACAACCCAGATGCAAGACCTTGCATTTGGATTTGTTAAACCTTGTGAGGTTCACCTTGACCAACTGCTTAAGCCTGTCTAGGTCCCTCTGGATGGCATCCCATCTCTCTGGTGCGTTGACTGCACCCTGCAGCTTGGTGTCATCTGCAAACTTGCTGAGGGTGCACTTGGGCCCCACCAGCAATTTCATCAATGAAGATATTAAAGAGTATTGGTCCCAGCACTGATCTCTGGGGGGCACTACTCATCACCAATCTCCGTCCAAACATTGAGGCGCTGACCATCACTTTCTGGACTCAGTCCTGCATCCAGTTCTTCATCCGCTGAACAGTCCACCCATCAAATCTACATACTTCCAATTTGGAGAGAAGGATATTGTGGGGTACTATTTCAAAGGCCTTACTGAAGTCCTGGTAGATTACGTCAGTGGCTCTTCCTTTGTCCATTGATGCAGTGACACCATCATAGAAAGCCACAAAGCTGGTCAGGCAGGATTTGCCCTTGTTGAAGCCATGCTGGTTCTCCAGTATCACCTCCCTCTCTTCCATGTGCCTTAGTGTAGCTTCCAGGAGAATCTGCTCCACGATCTTTCCCGGCACAGAGGTCAGACTGACAGGTCGGTAGTTCCCAGGGTCACCCTTCTTACCTTTATTAAAAATGGGTGTTACGCTGCCTTTTTTCCAGTCACTAGGGACTTCACCTGTCTGCCACAACTTTTGCAATGTCATTGAGAGCTGCTTGGCAAGCACATCAGCCAATTTCCTCAGGACGCTGGAACACACCTCGTCAGGACCCATACACTTGTGGATGTTCAGGTTTGTCAGATGGTCTCAAACCTGATCTTCACTTACAGTGGGAGGGACGCGGCTTCCCCCTCCTACCACACTAAACATCTGAGGGCTGTGTGGTGAGCAGTTATTAAAGAAGACCGAGGCAAAAAAGTACTTCAGACTTCTCCTTGTCTTTTGTTACCAGCTTGCCTGTATCACTCACTGGGAGTTGGGGGGTACACCCTGCTGGACTTTCTTTTTCTGGATGAAGTACCTGTAGAAGCCTTTTGTGTTCTTCTTGACATCCCTTGCCAAGTTTAGTTTAAGCTGGGCCTTGGCTTTCCTGACCCCATTCCTGCACAGCCTAGCATGCCCATGTTTGTCTAAGTAAGTGTGTAGGTCTGGATGCCTCCCAGCAACAAATTACAAGTAATGTTGAAAAGTGTACCAGCAACTGAGGGTGTTGAGCTCTACACTGATTTCAGCACTGATGAGTGAGCATGGTAGGTGCTTGGAGTATTTAAAGGCAGGGGATGGATTGCTCCTGTCTCATACATCCAAGCAGTTAACAGTATAGTTGACAGACATGTCCAGAGGAGGATGACAATAAGCAACTCAGCCTTGTTTAGGGCTACAGAAAGAAGTGCTAGATTTATAACTATCCTAATACATTCCTGTTCTTTGTTGTTGTTACTGTTGTTGTTGTTGTTTTGTATGCCAGCTTGTTTTGTTTTGTTTTTTTAATACAGAACATATATTATATGAGCAACAAACATGCTTACCATCTGGGGGGTGCCAGAGCATGGGACCTTCCCTGTGCATGAGTGGGGTGACTGTTCTGTCAGTGAAGTCCCTTGCTCCAGTCAACCTGAAAAAGGAGAGCCCAGATTACATGCATTCTGCTGCATTTTCATAAAAGAAGCAGTGGCTTTCTGGTAGCCATGTGTTGACTTTCCAAGAGCATCCAAACAGGTCCTGTTGTAATGAAATGCCCAGCTGTCAGATAAAGAAGGGACTGGTCTTCAGCTGAAACTCAACAGTGATATTTTTTGTTGGCTTTATCAAGCAGAATCAAGAAGTTCACAGTCTCTACTTGATGCTGAAATTACATTCTGGCAAAACATAATTGGATGCAGACCTGAGCACTCTTGAGATCATAATGAACCACAAAAGCTCAAGGCCCTAGATATTGCTGGCTTTTATGGTAGGCATCAATTTATCAATTGTCTTTGATACAAACGAGTATCTCACATCATGCTAAAATTATGTTTCTGCAGCAAATCAGAGCTGAGCAGTAGGATTCATGTAAAGATGCACAAATAGTTGTGCATAGGTATGCACAAAATGTATAGGCTACATAGGCTGCCTCCAAGCACAAATTTTGGAGCAGCTTGGCTGGTTAGGTGACTTACTTTCTGTAGGAGTTGTTTTTTTGAGTTTGCTGGGTCTTCAGGTCTCCTGGTGTGAGTATAGTATGTACTATACTCTTCCACCATAAGGGTGGAAGAGCCTCTGTGTGATGCAGCAACACCAGCAATTGGCACTGTGTGCTGCTAGGAAGTCATGCAGGACTCAGGCATACCCTCCTTACCTGCTATTGTTCCTGCTCATCTTTTAAATATAAGTACTACTTTACATTTTCTGATGTTCTCCACCACCTAATATGTTTCCTTTGAAATGTAATGGAAAGTTACTGCTTTAATTAACTCATTGATTGTTTGTAACAATTGTTAATTGTACCTGGCTGAGAAGCTGGGAGGATCTTACTGTCACTGATGTGACTGGATAATAATAGATTTTTCTTTTTATATATTTCTATAAAACGTGTTTTCTTTACACGAGCTTTTATTTCTGACCAGCTAACTTTCAGTTCCCATGAATGGCAGGTGCAGGCTAGCAATCAGCCCGGGAGATGAAGATATTTCAGACTTCAATAACTTTGCTCCCTTAGGGATACTCTAGGCAAACAATGTATTCATTTTTGTATGTAATGCATGAAAGCTACTACTAAGCTGAAAAAAAAAACGAAGATCTGTGCCGTAGCCAAGAAGTCTATGTATTACTGGAAACATCATCTTTGAGTGGCTTCTTCTAGGTGCCTGAATAAGGTTTAGTTGTTCACTTATAGAAAAGGAAAGAAATTTAAAAAAAAAAAACACCAAAGAACAACCCACAATGCATATCCTGAAAAGCCACCTCTGAGATGCTGCTTCTGCATCTTGGCATAACAGCCAGCACACAGCCTGCCACAACCCACGCACATTCGCTCCTTCTTTTCAGTAGGCAACGCGTGGTTGCTAGCTGTTACCACAAATCCTAGGGAAGTTGGCAAAAGTCAGCTCTTTCTTCTTCTGCTTCTCTCAGCTAGATGACAGAATATCTGCGTGGCACAATGTGTTAGCACGGCACTTCTTCCAGATAAGGATATGTGCATTACCTTGTGTAGAGGTATCTTCTAAAAGCGAATTCCAGCCCTTGACCTTGTGTCACTGGTAACTTGCAGTCCCTTCTTCCTGAGATACTGGGAGATTTTCAAGTGAATATCTTCCATAAGAACTGACTGGAGCCACCATAGAAAGCAAGCTGCCCTCACTTGTTCTGTGTTTTGCAGCTCTTAGATACCCCATGATTTTGTGCAAACCATTTCTATGTCTCAGTTATTTACCCATTAAAACAAACAAACAAACAAACAAACAAACAAAAACTGGTCTGTAATAAGACAAAGATTCTTCCTGTGTTTTTACTACAGTGACTAGCCCTCATATCTCCTCTGTATGTCCTCCGCGACATACTGTAGTTCAATTATAATAGTATTTTCTTTGGGAGTTTTGTGTTTGTTTACAGAGTGTAGCTACACTTTTGGCTGTTGTCTGTCTTGAGAGATTTTACTGTTTCAGTAATGCTCTAGAAATCACCCTTCTAATGGGTTTATGCTACTTAAGGACGGGATTCTGCAAGCATTACTAGAATTGAGTAGTACCTTTTCCTGGCTGTGTATCCATAAAATAATACTTATGTCTAAAGCACAACATTAGAAGCCATCCTTACGTGTTATGAACCTCACTGAAATCAAACATTCTCTTTGAAAAGAACTACCCATAGCATGGCTGCAGAGGTTATAAGTGGTTTTTCTTGAAAATTACATCTGTAGTCCTGGGATCGCTTGCTTCATACTGAGCAATGCAAGAGGCATTTCACAGCAATATTTGCATGTATTTGCATCCAGTTTAGCACAGTAGGGGAGTTTAATTTAACATCGATCTGGGCTAAGTTTATAAGTAGTTACTTAGTTTACTAAATGCATAGTAGTTACTGTGTACCTTTATAGGAGAAAGGAGAGCTGATGATGATTTGTTTAATAAGTTATTTTTACTGTAAGGCAAGGCCAAAGAGGAATTTCTGAGTTATCAAACAGGCATCAGTTTTGGGCATCTGCTTTACTGTATTACCTCAAAGTATTGTGTAAAAGGAACAGATTTTTCAAGTAGAAAATATGCCTGATTTGTGTGCATTTCAGGACCAGATGCACAGCGTCAGTGCTGCTGATGCTTTTAAACCTTGAGGCTGAGAATGCAGCAGACTGGATGTACTGAGCATAGGAGAAATGTTCTTTAGTTGTGTTTTCTTTTCTGTGAGAGGAAGGAGGGGAGGTTGCTTGTGTAAAGTCTTACAGACAGGAATTGGTAATATCAGTTTGCCAAGAAAGTTTGTTCTCCAAAGATGCCCGGTTTGACCTAGTTGAATGCAGACAAAATACATTGGATACTTATTTAAATAATTGCTCACCACCTTAATGGGTTAGAAGCGCTCCTCCCTTTTCCATTTCAGTTCTGATATGAGTGACTCCCTTTAAAAAGCTTAAGAAGTGAAGGAGGTTCATTTCCTTAGCCTAGATCTGAACCTAGCCTTATATGCTACAAATGTTTGTTTCAGTCCAGCTGTGAGGAGGGAAAAAAAAACTCAGAGTGAAGGTATGAATGAATTTTAAAACTTTCTGACCATACACCAACATTTAAATTCTGTATTTGGATCAAATACCAGCACCAGACATCAGAAATTAGGATTTTAACACTGCCCTGAAAAACTACATTTGCTGGAATGAGAAAGAATAAGGAAGATTTAATTTTTAATGCGGGAGATAGTACAAGAGATGGTTTTGCAAAATGCCGTTGATTAGGACTGTAATGGAAAGGCATCTTAAATGAATAGAAGCTCAGTGTAGTATTTAAAGAAAGCTGGATTTACAATGCTCCAGATGTTTTGCTTAGAATAAGCTTCATTGACCTGGAATATTAAAGCATCTCAGCGTACTTACTGGAGCATTGTTAATGCCTGCGGTCAGGTTTGTTTCCGGATCTTTGGTTTGAATTTCAATGTATTTTGTTTCTGAGCACAGCAATCTACAACGAATGCTTCTAAAGATTAAAATTATAAAGGTATATCAAACATCCAGACGCGAAGCTTGCACTGTCACTTTTCCCCATTCTGTTTTATTTTTTAAGTCCCCACAACTGCAAAGATCCATTGTTGATGTAAAACCTATTTTTGCAAAGGTTGCATTATCAAAATCCTTTTTTAGGACTACTGTATTGGAAGGATGTTTTCACATTTTAAAAAGGCCTGTGTGTTATCTGACCTGGTGGCCCAGCCATCTTTTGTAGCCAAAGGTACAGAAGGCAGTGCACAAAGCAAGTGAAAATCTACAAAAAGAAAAACAAACAGAAAACCTCTGTAATCACCATTAAAATGCTCATTAAACAATATTTTGTTTGTGTTGACTGCAGGTACTATTTTCTTACTGCCTGGCCTCCTAACCAGTAGACAGTTGGCAGTTGTTCAGTTGCAGAGCATTGTCTAACACCAATTTAGACCCTTGGGACTAAAAGATATTATGGTGTCCCATACTTCTTGTCAATTGAGGCAAATGACCCAGGCCTGCTGTATCTCCTCAATCTACTGATGCCTGGGAGAACCACCCTAAACTTGATGTTACATACAGACAGAATGTATTTTCTGAGTTGCTTCCATGAAACAGTTGAACTCAGTGTTCTGCATCTGAATGGCCGTACTCAGTTTCAAAACCAGTGAACAAAAACAAAGGTCAGTGACATTGTCTTTCATTCCTCATTATCCTGAGGACCTTGACTTTTCCTTACTGTTTTCCCCAAAAGTGTTCTCTTTGTTTATCCCTGAATGATTTGTTGTCTTCTAAAACTTAGTGTCATCACCCCTGTGATTGGGCAGTTGCAAGCCTTTGAATATCATGGGACTATTAAAAATGTTGATGTTTATAGAAGGGTCCCAATGGCATCATTATTGTGCAGCAGAAATGCATCGTTACGTGGTCCATGTCCAATTTGGCAGCAGATAATGTAAAGATGATACATGTATTCCATCTATAGGTTTTTAACAGAAGAAAACACGAAAAGATCATGTAGCAGAATGTAGCATTATTTCTGAGAGTAAAGAAGTTCCCTGACTGGTCTGGCATCTCAGCTGGCTTCTAACTTGTTCGCCTGAATCAAGCTGAAATAGGTCTCCATTGCTCCATTGTCCAAAATGCCTGCTTCTCTCTATTTTCCTCGGAGGATGGGGAGAAAAGACAGAAAGAAACAAAGGAAAAGACATCTCTACCTGGCCACCCAAAGCCAGACTTCCCTTGTCTGTACTGCATCCTCCTTACAAAACTGTGCTTTTATTGTAGCCATGGGGACATTTTCTTCCACCTCCTCCCTGAGATGCTTTGATTAATGTTACTTAGTCATACCTGAATTAGCACATTCCCGCCTTGGAGACAAAGTTTCTCATTTGCAAGTCCTCAAATCCTGCTTCTAAACTCCTTGCTTCAAACTTCTTATAATGGCAACTATTTTCTCTTTGGGCAAATGGCCAAAACACAAAATTTGATAGCATGGGTTGTGCAGTTCAGCATGGGGAATTGAAGACTGACTCACCTCCCACCTGTTCCTCTCCATGCACTTGTTTTTGAGGTAATATTTTAGGGACCCAAGGAAAGTTTGCAAAGTCCCCTTACTCAACATGATTATACATCTCCCAAACTCAGTTTACTTTCCTACCTTCCACCTGTCCTCCAGCTTTTTTACTTCTTTTTGGCCCCTTTACCAGTGTGCATTCAGCACTACCTCTAACCTGTCTACTCATGGCTATATTTACTGTTCCCAAAGCATAAAAAAGGGGGACTAATAATTCTGAGAGTTGCAAAAAAATTTCTGGTAAGGAGTTGAACTACAAGTTGTGACTTGAAAATCCCAGAGCTTCTATGACTGCAACCCAGCAGAAGAGGTAGATTGTGTGAAGATGCTGTTTATATCCTCCTGTTAGTGTGCCAGAAGCTGTTGCCTTCCCTTGGTACTAGCTAATATGCCTTCTCTTTCTCACTGCGGGACTTGTAAGAGCAGAAGCAGGCTCTTTAGGTGCTGGTGAACACTGTGGCTAGAAAAGGATACCTTTTCTTTGTTCTTTGCTTCTTTATGTAGACTTCAGTTGTGCTCAGTATGCACTGTGCAATATCTAAATGCCCAAGCAGGAGGCATAGCTTGTAATTTGACATGGCTTCAATTCAGGCTCTGGCACACAGTTTTTTTAAGACACAAGACAAGCTATGCCCAGTTTCTCTTTGTCATACTGAAATTAAGGTGATACTTCTACAGTTCTATCTAGTTGAATCACTAGCTGTTCAAGGCTGAGCTGTTTGAAAAATACCTTGTATAAAGCAGCTCCTCATGCAGGTTGAGGTCTTTATTACAGATAATTACTTATGAATAAGCCTTTGTCCTAAAGAGCTTACAAGAGACCAAGCTTATTCCACACAGCCTGATGAAATAAATCATATGGCATTCACGTTCAGTTGGCACTGTCTTGACCTGAATTCAATGTGTCTGATATGAAGATGGAAATCTTTTCATATTGTTATAAAACCCCTTCAACCATTCATCATCTCTAATTGCTAACTTCGTTATCCCTTAGCTAAGCAGCAAGCCAACTATTCATAATAGCTTTATAATAAGCTACTTCATTTTCTACAACTCGTGCTCTTATTTTGTCACCTTTTTTTTGCTGTTAAGTCCTGCTTTGGTCAGAAGAACAAGAGAAAGAGCAAAGCAAACACTTGTTCTCTCCCTTACTGATCTCCGTGCCTCCTATTGGAGGCCAGATTAGCCTCACAAAATTCCTTCTCTCGCACACGCAGTGACTGTTAGTGCACTATATTGTCAGGAGCTGGAATCTTTTCCATTTGTTCTTCTGTGTTTCTGTTCAGATATCAAGGGAGCTGTCCCTCAGGCACACGCTTTGTCGTGTGATACTTGTTGTGTGTGCCCAGAGATCTGTCCTCTGGCAACCAGAGCACAGAGAGCACGTTCCTTCAGACATGAGCAGTTCAGAAATGATGGATGAGCCTCTGTCAAGGAAGGTTACAAGACACAGCTAGAAAATGTGCATAGTTCAGGATTTCTCAAAGCAGCTAGAAAATAGGGCCAGAAGAAAAGCAGCACCTTGATGTGAAAACCTTTTGTTTTTTTGCAGCTTGTATTGCGTGAGATCTCTCAAGAAGAGAAGTTGAAGGTCCCATGAGGAAGAAGCCAAAGGGTTTCTCTGAGAAAACTTTGACAAACTAGTTGTATTCCCATGTATGCAACTCGGCAGCTTCATAACAAAAGGCTATCAGGATGGTCATGTCCAACTGAAATACCTCAGCCAAGCAGCTAAAACCTATTACCCAGGCTGTCAAGCTTGGCTGCTTTGCAGGTATAGAATGCAGCAGTATGGCATGGCATAAGTTTCTTCATCTTCTTTTATTTTTTTTATCAGTAGACATCTCCATGAGCTAGATTGCCTTTGATTATTAGCACAAAGGTTTACAAGTCAGAGGAAGATATTATTGATTGCATGTTTTTAATGTCTTGGAATAACTTAGGTGGGATGGGGTTTTTGGAGCTCAAAACAGGTCCATGCTCAGGGACTTGTCCAGACCAGTCTTGGTAAGCACCAAATTTCATCACTTCCCTGGGCAACTTGGTCACATGCTTGAAGATGAGTAACCAGTAATCTTACCTCTAAGCCATAACCTGTTGTGGAGAGGTGAAAATATCTTCTTATGCAGATGGGTGTGATTCTGTGCAAGCATCATGAGAGAATGCAAACAGTGCTCTCTCCTGGATCTTTTCCCAGCATAGTCTCATTTAAATGCTGCCCTTGAACAATAAAAATACTTAGCTTTTCATAGTGGTTCAAGGAACTTCAGTGTGTTTAGCCTCTTAATATAAACTTTATTGATAAATTTCCAATCATAACCTAAAACCCATCTGCTGTTGATATCATGATGCACCTAGAGCCTTACCAGAGTCTCAAAGATGGGCTGTTTTAAGCTCAGAGTTTATTACACTTAGAGAAAGTTTGAAGAAAGAGGTCATTAGAACAGAAAGCTTGTTGAAGTGTTTACTCAGAGTGCATTGTATACTGCAGTTCCTGAGTTCTGCTGGGATTCCTTGGAGTTTCTGTAATACAAAGCAATAAAAAAGTTCTGCAGTAGGTATTTCCACCATTTTTCTGCATTTCCTCCACTGTGAATGAAATGCGTGTAGTACTGCAGACTTTCCACTTTAGGTTTCTGTTCAAACTTTAAGTAAAAGCAAAATATTTTTGTACATTTTGTGCTACTCCCACCTTTGTCCTTTCTCTGCTTCAGCAGACAGGCATTGTGATCAGCAAAGGATCATGCTGGTGGAGCAGTTGGGTCCATAAAAATCTAAACAAAAACAAACAAACAAACAAAAAAACCCACAAAAAAAAAAGTAGCAAGTTCTTATAATTTGCACACATGATGGCTAAGATTTCAAAGAGTAGTATAGCTAAGAAATTATGACAATACATCATTGAGAAAGCTGATTCAGATTTAAGCCATGGTAGGGGTTAGCGTTTCCTTCTTTTCTACAAGATCCTGAAAAACTACTAAAATCCAATCTAGATCTCTAGGCTTTATAATTATCCGACAGGCAGATGTTAGAAAGCTCAGCAAATTTCGCTTAATATGTTCCAGGATTTCATCAAGAACTGATTATACAGCGCTTTCTTCAGATCATTCAGCACACTCCAGCTTCTGTTGTTGACTGCTATTGAGGGCTTTGAGGACGAAAGCAATATCTAATATGGCCTTTTGTTAAAAAGATGTGTTGAAGGCATGTGTCTTGTCTGTTGGTTTGTAGAGACTACCCTGGTTGTGTTAAACTCTGGGGACAGTAAGAAAGTATGGCACGGGACTGCTGCAAAGCCAAACTTGTCCCAAATGCACTGTGTGTGTTATGCTTCATCCCAGTCCACAGTGAAAGTATAGGCAGCAGCTAAGAGGCAGGAATCTGACTGGTGGAAAATGGTGCAACGAAGATAATAGGGGACTGAAAGGAGAGGAGGAAGAATCCTTTTTCTGCTGCCATTTGGAGAAAGACTCCTCATGCAGATTTCCTTGCTGTTCAGAGTAGTCTGTGTTTGCGCTAAAGGAGGAAAAGTTTGAAAAAGAGGCTTATTATATTGTCAGAGGCTTCTTGCTTCATTTCAGTACCTTGAGCTGCTACCTCACTGAGATGTACGTATGGAAACTGTGTGCTGTTCCTGGAGATCTGTGTTGAGTTTTTGTTGTTTTTCTTTTCTGATTTGAGAAAAATGTGAGTGCTTATTGAAGTGAGGAGATTGACAGCATTTGCCACTGTCAGGCCCAGTGGAAGCAGTTGCTTATGAAAGCTTCCACTTCCAGCCAGCATGCCTTAATCTTCCTTTGCAGCCGCTCGGGTATTCCAGGTTCCTGCGCTGTTCAGCTGTAATTACAAAGTGGTGTAAATTTTGGTGGTGGGGAAGCTTCTGAAGGTTGGGAGGGCCTGCCAGTTCAAAAGCACCCTGAAAGTGTAACATCTATTCACTGCTTGTCTAATCTTCTGTCTTTTCCTCCTCCTTCCCTTCATCTTTTTTTCTCTTCCTGCTGCTTCCACCACCCTCATGTTCCCCCTTGAATCTCTGCCTGGTTTTCTACTCATTTGAATTGCCCATCATTTGTACTAATTAGCAAGCAGATCACTTGCTCCTTCAGCTCAGCCTCCTGTCTTTCTTCTGGGCTTGGTCAGGGTCTGGTCCTACTGGAATTGCTCTCTGGCTTTCCCCACATGAACATCTTCTACAGCTTTTACAGCTTATGGCTTTCTCAGGTTGCTTCAAACACGACTGCCCTGAAAACCAGAGGATCTGTCATGAGCAGTGTAACTGAGATGAAAGCTCATTAGTTCTACATGGCTGACCCAGCGGCCCATGCAAGACATAGGCCTGGAAAGTTTGAGCAAGAGTATAAAATGTTATTACAAGTGAGATCTTTGGGGCAAAGTCTGCAAAACTTACTCTTAATTTACCTCTTTTTTTTCTTCTTTTTTTTTAAAATGAAAGTATTCCCTAAGTGAGTGTTCTGCATGCACAGTCACACTCCTGACCTTCAACTAAATTGTTCTGAACTACGAGCAACAGACTTAATATGAGTCATTTATAGAGGCAAAAAATCCAGTCATCCCTATTATATTCTGATCGTAACTTTGTCTGCTTTAGACTGGTGATCTCTGTAGTCAGTAGAGAATTTCTGAGATAGTAACTGTCCATTTAATTGCTTCGAAATAAGTCTTTTGGTCTGTCTAACAATTTCAAGCCACATTCTTACTCATTCTGGATGTATTGCTTCACCAAAGATTTCTACAGTCTTATCCTTTGCCATAATTTGGACCTAGGAAATGACAGTAAAAATACAGATTATCAGCAGGGAATGGTAGTCTGTGTATATTCTTTGGGAAGCCATGATATCATCAGGAATTAATTCGATTAGTCACGTAGACAGAAGTGCAGGGGCAATTTGTGCTGAGAGCAATGCTTGTGCAAGCTGATTGACTTCATTACAATTGCCTGTGATGGAAAGTTCAGTTTGACCTATTTTCTTAAATTTTCCTTAAAGCCAGATGACTCAGACCTCTCTGAAGACCAAGCAGACAGAGCACTGTGTGTAGCTCTGCCCTTGAATGCCTGTGACAGGGAATGGAAAGTCTTAGACCTCTGGGATTTTGTGATAATCATGTCTATCCAACCCACTGTAAAAAGGGATGGAGTTTCACGATACTTGAAGTGTTATATCTAGAAAGACTAAGTTTTTCTCACATGCCTGAATTTGATCACACAAGATTTCTAGGCACTAGCAATTGCAAGTAGATTGCTTTTTCCAAGTGTTTCTCCCATCTTGAGGCATGCACGATTTTGGAGAAAGTAGTATGAAAACCTAGTGATGTTCTGAAAGCTGCTGACTGTGACCTGCTTTACTGCACTGTCTTTGCGTGCTGGAGTCTCCAGTAAAGGCTATTGCAAGTTGACAGTTTGTCACACGCAGTTTGATCAGTTCCACTATTTCAAATTGCTCCATTGCACATAGAAAATGCAGGGCTTCTGCTGTGTTTCCTATGTTACATTAAGCTAAACATTTGATCGTGTTGTTATATAACAATTGTAATGCAAACCTCAGGAATTCTCCCATTGCCTTGTTTACTTCATTTTTTAGACGTAGTATTACTTGGAGCCAACAGAACACAAGTGCCTTATTCTTGTATCCATAAGCAAAGGTATAAAACAGACCCTTGATGTGAGAACCATTTTGGCTGTGTCTCACCCAGAGCAGGCCGGTCTTTGCCTGCCTTTACGCTAAAGACTTGAACTATTCCTCTGGACCCTCTCCTTGTCATTTTTGTGGCTAGGAGTATTTGTGACAATGTCACATCCAGCTTTTCCCCTAGGGGCTTGCTAGGCGTACACACATACACAAATGTGGTCTCCCTTTTCCCCTCACTGAGCTTTTGTTAGCGTGCTGTGGGGGAACATAACCCTGTTAGGAGGGATAGATGCAGCCAAATACTTGACGGTGGGTTTGGTTCTATAGTGGTGCTGTTCTTTTTGTGTTTTTCGGTGCATATATATATAAGATGGCTCTGGTTTTGACGGGAGGAAGGAGAAGATGCAGAACTCTTTATTTATGAGCAGAAAGGAAGAGGTATTTTGGGGGGTGGGAGGAGTGAAAATCCACAACATGTATTGGACTTGGTATTCTTTCAGTGTCAATCTACTGCATGTTTAAGTCTTCAGGTCAACAATGCTGCTGTGTTTTGGTGCATGTTTTGATGTACAGCGATGTAAGCTGCTGAACTGGCCAGGCAGAACTAGATGCAGATTTCTCTTTTGTTTCAGTCTCATAATTGCACTGGGGTTTTCAGAACTGCTTTTGTTGGCCTGGAGATTGTAGCTATATCTAAACTGGGAGCACAGGAGTGACGTGCAGTGACTTTGCTAGAGAGAACTTCCCCTATAATTTCAGCATAAAGATTCTCTTCCTTTGATTATCATCTAATGAGAATGAGTGATTGCTTCCTATCTGTTTCACAGATAGACTCCACACTGGCTCACTGCTGATGTTTACCCCTAGCTTCCTCAGGCCTTTGTGAATTAATTACACATACATGTCTGGGTTTTTGTGTGTGTGCACTGTTCAGCATTCAAATGGCAGCTCAGCAACTTCCCGTCTGTCCTGCGGGGTATGATGGCATCTTCCTTTCTATCCTTAGAAGCCCTTCACCATCAGCAGTGCTTCACACTTGTGGCAAACAGGTGTTTGCAAGCTTATGTGTTTTATGTGTGTAACCTTTTCTGTTCATTTTTATCACACCATATGGCATCACATTGAAATAAAGCAGGGCTTCTCCTAAATACAGAGAACTCCATTATGGCAAAGTGTGTGCACAAGACATGGAGATTCCTGCAAGTAGAGCAGAAATGAACCATGAGATACTTCAACAGCACTGCTGAACACAAGAAGGCCAAAAAAGAGCACTTTCCTTCCTTTCTTCTCCCTTCAGTTTGTTTTTGTTTGTGCAGCACTCATCACCTGGCTCTCTGGGGCTTGTGACTGTGAGTAGTATGGGATTGTTGCTTAAGAATGTGTTTATAGCTGCAGAACTAAAAAGGTCATATTCTATTTTGGCTTGCAGGAGTCTCAGGCTGATTCTCCCTCCTCCCTGCCCTCCTAGTTTTGCTGATGAGCCATGTAGTAAGCAGAAACACACAGAAATGCTGTCAGCCTTGCACCCAGGAGCTCCATCTTAGGCCAGATAATGCTGCACCAACTGCCTGGTGAGCAGCATATCCAGTTTTTGTCACAAGCAAGAGGATTCCCCACCTGACAACACTCCTTTGACAAATGTTAGCTGTCCTAAGGTGGATCTGGGGGATTTCTTGTCCACGAGTAGATCATAGAATACCCTGAGTTGGAAGGGACCCACGAGGATCTCCAAGTCCAGCTGCTGGCTCCACACAAGACCATCCAAAATCCAAACCCAGTGTCTGAGAATGTTGTCCAAACGCTCCTTGGACTCCAGCACTTGAGACCCTGACCACTGCCCTGGGCAGCCTGTTCCAGGGCCTGAAAACCCTCTGGTGAAGAGCCTTTTCCTAACCCCACAACCTGCCCCTCACCTGACACAGCTCCATGCTGTTCCCTCGGGCCCAGCTCTGCCCCTCTGCTCTCCTCCTGAGGAGCTGCAGCTGCCGTGAGGCCTCTCCTCAGCTCCTCTGCTCTGGGCTGAACAAACTCAGAGCCCTTGGCTGCTTCCTACATGTCATGCTATCTAAATGTTGATGCTGCCAAAGGGGGGTACAGTGTTAGTGTCTGCCTGCTGATATCAGTTGATCAGATTGCACATATTTTCATCTTCTCTGCAAGCTGATCAGTTTGAATATGTGTAATATAACATAGATGTATGCATTAATCACCAGAGCAGCTGGTAATTAGTTAATTTATTTTTTATCTCCTTTTTTTTTTTTTTTTTTTTATTTTCACTGGATTCATAGTACAGTGGGCAGAAGAAACAGGAAAGATATGGAAATATTTAGTTAAAATTGCCAAGTACAGAGGCATCCCCGCAAAAACATCACTGTCTAAATAGACAGTAAAACAAGTGAATCATGATGTTTTGGTTAGAAAGGCTAAACTGCTTAGAAAAAGCAATCTTGCCCTGTTAGACTTGCATTTGTGTAGCATTTTGAACTTGCAAGCACCAGGACAGCGCACTTAGCCACAGGCTCTTCAGTGTGACACTCCAAGGAAGATGTGGCTGAGAGGCTTCCATGTGATTTCTGATGTCCATTTCTTTGTGCTGGAAGCAGAATGAAACCTGTCCTGCCTGTAGATAAGCCCCCATGGTTTGGCTGAAAAGCTTAGTGAAGGCTTAAAAAGAGTCCTTACTGGCACTGGGTGAGCAATGACACTGCATGGAGAACTAAGTAACAAAAAATCTTCTTTTCTGAGGAGCAGAGACTTGCCTTCTCTTGGTTGACTGGTTCCAGCATCCTTTTTTGCTTCTCACAGATTATTTGTGGACATGGCGGCCCAAGAAAGATTCAGCCAGGGGATTTGAGGCAAGGGAGTCACATCGTAGGAGAAACATCATGGAACCTCAAAGATTTTGACACAGATATGAGTCCTTCTCCCAGTAGCTGTCTGTTTAAAGGGGATGCTTCTCTATGGACATTGAAAGTGACACTTTTCTTAATGGGAAAGGCTGAGGTGGGAGGAACTGATCGCACACATGGTTTCCCAAGGCTATACAAGAAATGAATTTGGAGTGGGAATAAAACTCAAGTTTGTTGATTTACTGTCAGATAACCAACTGTCTGACTTCCTCTTCATTGATTTTGGTGTCCACTGTGCAATAAAATTATGGCAGCGTTTGCAGCCACATATTGAAGCAGTGGAAGAGTTATTACGCTTTTTTTTTTTTTTTTTTTAAATCTTATCTTTAAAAACAAGACAAAGCAAGTCCTTTTCTGCAGGAATACTGTCGTATGTTCATTCTACATTATTTGTCCTGGAACTGATTAGCAGCGGCAGCTTTCACCATAATTACGCAGATCATAATTAAACATATTTTTGTTTCATGAGCTGTGTCAAATACAGATTCACTGTAAGACAGCTCTTAGGAATGAAGGCAATTTGCATGTTGTAGCAAAGTGCATGTTATAAGAGACGTACTGGCAGATGGCTCCAGGACTTGTTTGCATTTAAAATACATTGCACCTGCAAGAAAACACGCACTGACCTTTCTCTGTGATAATTTTGGGTTCATACCCACATGGAACCAGTGGATATGATTCCATGAAGGAGTTGTTTAATTCCCAAATGTCCCGAAACAGCTGGGCTCCTGCAGTCTCCTGGGATCTGCTTGAAAAAACTCAATCCATTCCTGTAACACTCGGTTGTTCTCCCACTGTACCATAGACCTGTGAACCTGGACCAAATTGCTTAAGACTTTTAGGAATAGGCACATAATCTCATTCAGTCTCTACATGAAGATGATAGAGAAGGAGGCTGCTCCCATTCATCTCTAAAAGCTGTCTGGGGACAGGAGATAGTGATGGTGTCACCGAAAAAACAGAGAGTTTTGCATACCAAAACTGTTTACAGTTCTGAGGTGTATTTTACAGTTTTAGAATAAAAAGGAAGAGAAGGACTAAAACACTTGAAAGAAAATCCAAGGATTTTTGAAAATAAAGCATTAAGTTCAAACTGAGTGAACCATTCACACGTAGCCTAATGGAAAGTGTTTTTGTCTCCTTCTGAAGAGCAGTATTTGAATAGTTTTTATTCCTTCCCTGTCATATGCAAACACTTTCAGAGCACCTTGCAGTGTGATTGCATAGAATTTGTCTGAGGAACAGAAATATTGATATGACTGCTCTTTAGCAAAGGAGCTGAGATGTCAAGGCAGTCTGAGTAATTTGTCCAAGGTCACAGAAGGAGACTGCAAAAAACTGATGATCTGACCCAGTTTTTCATGCCCCGAGTCCTACCCTGTTCCCTAACCACAAGGCCATTTGCCTCTGAAAACCAGCTTAGCCGGTATCCAGCTCTGCTGAACATATCACTGTAGTTTCCTTTCCTAAAACAGGTGAGGCACAGCACCCCAGTACTGCCCAGAAGACAGCATTTCCAAAATGCAGGGAAGCTGATGCTGGAATTTGCATTCCCTTCCTGATGAATTTCTCTAGCACAGCAGTGCTGGATGCTCATGACAGGCAGGACTGAACTCCGAGGAAGTTCAGGAGGTGAATTCTGGCTGGCCATGTCTTCTTCTTACCTAATTATTTTCTGAACCATGGGTGTTCTCAAAGGCAATAATTAAGTTAGAGGGAAATCCACTGTGAGTGACCAAACTGCTGTGTTGACTGGTAGGGGATCAGATTGTTCTCAGCTTTTTCTTTCCAAACATACAATTGAGCAAACACTGTCTCAGCATCAGCCATTCAAAGGGACAGCTTCTCAGAGCATTAACTTGCAGCTGCATGAAGTACACGTCTTAGGAATTCATCTGCTTGCTCCTCAGTAGTGCTGCGTTTCATGTTCTCCTCACACTTACATATGAAACTGGTGAGAATTTTAGATGAGCAACCGTGCAAAATCAAGTCCTTCAGGGCAATACTTAACCTGAGGCAACTGACTCCATTCAACGTGAGCCTAACCATAGCCCAGTGCGCAGGATGCTTTGCATGGCTTAGTGAAAACTGCATGAAACCCTTCCAGCACCTCGTCTCGTTTGTGAGAGCTGCTGAGAAGAGTGAACGCTCGCAGTTCTTGCTGTGTGACATCTCAGGGCTTCAGCTCCCTGTAGTGCCAGGTGAGAAGTTGGACCCGCATCAGAATGACGCAGAACAAGTAGGTCAGTGGTTTCATTGCATGCATCTTGTGTGTGTGTGTGTGCATTTGAGAAAATGGAAAAGCAGGCACTGAATCCTTAAGTTTCTGCTCCACCTTTTAGGCAGAATTCTCACTGCCTGCTTCACATGCAGCTGAGGAGGATCAGAGCCATTGTAGCCTCTTGTTAGAGAAAATGTGGCAACAAGGTGTGAAGAGGGCAAAGAATTGTGGAATTAGTTGATTTCTTCTAGCATGGAAAAAAGGCTAAAAATAAGGAGAACGGTGTTGTTCTTTACCTTGTTTTGCCTGCCCCAATTGTACTCTCTGCTCTGTGCTTGCCAAACCCATAGCTTGCTGAAGATTTAAAGCAACAGCGCTCATGTTGCTGCAACAGCTACCGGAATAGCTGATGTTATCATCTCTTTGGGCTTTCCTCCCTAAAGCCTGCACAAAGCAGGCACCCTCTCCCTTGTGTCCTCCTCCTTGCATCACAGGCCCTTTTGTGAGCTTCAGCTTCAACAGGATGGGCAGCTCGGGCTGTTTGCTCTGCCATGGAAAGAGGGCATGCTTTGGGGCATGTGGGCAGAGAGTGATCAGCAAGGCATCTGATCAGGGGTTACAATTCCGTTCAGGCTGCAGGAGCCATGAAAGCACCCAGACATGAGTGCATGCACCTGGGACTGTCTGTCTGCTCCTTGTGCAGCTGTGTCTTGGGCTAGAGGCAAAGAAAAAGGTGTGCATGATGAGCTCTCTGAAGAAATCCAAACCCTGTGTGCTGCTCAGCCTCAGTGTGAGGGAGAGCGGTCCTGTGCAGATGTCCCCAGGCAGTGCCAGCTGCTGTCAATAGCTGTCACTGCAAGCCACACACAGGACAGGAGCAGGCAGAGGCTCTCCTCTGGCTTTAAAAAAAAAGAAACAAACAAGGAGAAAAAGCGGGAGGGATTTGGGGGAGAAGAGCTGGCTGCAGCACCCAGGCCCGCCAGAGCCTTGTGTGGGGCCGGGGGGCACAGTCTTCTTCCAGCTGGCAGGCTGGCTCTTGGTGTATAAAATATTATTAACTGTGGAACGGGCTGCACTAGTGCCCATGCATCCTTCCTGGGGACCTGGTGGGGAGGAGGGGGACTGCCAGAGCAGGAGGCAGGGAATGGGAGGAGGGGAGTGAAGGGAGGATGCTCACAGCGTAGAGGGTGCGGGGGGACACGGAGCATCCTCCAGCCCAGCCTGGCCGGATTGGTGGAGCGGCAGGGTCGTGGGGGGCAGCCGAGCTGGGGAGCGCTGCCACCTGCCGCCGCCCGCCTCCCCTCTCCCCTAGCCCTCCCCGAGATCTCTGTGGTGTGTGGCAGATGAACGCCAAGGCAAGAGCGAGCGGATGGCGGCTTGCACGCGCGCCAGGCAGCCTGGGATGCTGGCTTTTCCTTCTCCTGGCAGCGGGCAAGGCTCTGTTTCAGGCATGAACGGGGAGAAACCTAAAAAGAAAGCTTTCTATCTAGTGAGGATGAAGCCACTGAAGGAGCCCGCCACTAACAACAATGTGTCGTTCGTGCTACACTGTCACATAGGCAAGGAGATCAAACACATTTGCAGCAACTGCAGTCGCGGGGAGGAAGCCCGTGACGGTGAGTGCGGAGATGCTGTGGGTGTAGGAGCAAGCAGGAGCATGTGTGCTGGCATGGGCTGCGCGTGTGTGCTTGTGTGCGCTCCGCTCACAGCCTGGGATCGTGGTGTGCCCTGCACAGAGCCCAGGGAAGCAGGAGAGCGAGCGCAGGAGGAACGCACTGGGCATCGATTCAGCGTGTCGATCAGAGGAGTGCCAATAGGGACAGGTCCCCTAATTTGCCACAGAAGCTTTGTGCTAGCAGTTAAAGAGCCAACTCTTTTTTTTTTTTTTCTTTTTTTTTTTTCCCCCAGTTGCTATAGAAATTGCTGTGTGTATCGATTCTGTTTTGCTACCATTCCCTTGAATTTTAGATTGGGGTTTCTGCCTTGATACATCAACTTTTTCCTCATCGTGCTGCAGTAGAGTTTGCTTGACTCAACTCAGTGTTTGGAAGGACTGCTTTGCATGGAATCCGGCTAGCATGATTTTCACCACGCTGTCAAACGCGTGGGGAAAATCATATTTTTATTGGAGTTAATACAGTGTTCTTCATCAGACAACTGTTCTCATCCCTTCCCCCTCTCCTTTTGGGACCGAGCAAAATCTCCAGAGGGTATTCAGAGAGTGACGGTATAATCGATCACAGGTGTTGCTAGAGGTACGTATGTGCTTTTTGTGGTTTTGTGAATGCAAATATTTGAAGTCAACGATGACAAATTATTTGGATTTTGCCAAAGTCAGCAATGAGGTGAAGCTGAGAACTAAAAGAAGGATAAAAGCATTAGGGCAAAAGCCAGCCTCACAGATGTTACCTACATTCCTGTTCGATGTTGTATTACTTTGTCTTGCTGTGTGGTTTTTCGTGTTACTTGGGATCGAAGGTGCTTGCTTTAGAGCTCCCTAACTGATGGAGTAGGCGGATCTCGTATTCTGAAGGTCAGAGAAAGGCTTTTTTGGTGAGAAATGTGAATATGAAATTATCATTTTCTGAGCTGAGGTTTCTCAGTAGTTGTTGGCACTTCATTTTTCAGTTTTTATCTCTGAAACTGATGATTTTATATTGTATTTAACCAAAACTGGCACAATTTACTTAGTGCAAAAGAAGGAAATACTGTTTGGGATCTAATGGTCTGTTGTCAACTATAGGTTTACAGTTTAATGAAGTGACCATGGTTTTGCTCATGCCTCTTCAGGATCAGCATTAAGGTAGTTTTATTGGATTAAACCACAGCTAAAGCAGAACAAAATTGCTTTCAGTGTAAAGGGTGAAGACACCCTGGGAAGCCTGGAAACCCACAGTGGGTTAAGCACTCTTACTGCTTATGGCACTACAGCAGAGGGAAGAATCTGATGAATGCTATACAAAATGTTGAGTGTTTTCTTTGCTCTTATATGCTGCTAGTGACAGCAAGCCCCACAGATACTAAATGAAGAGCTATGCACAGCAGCAGCAGGTACTTCATGCTGTTAGCATGGATTATTTATCCTTAAAAGCAAATGAAGCCATTTATTAAGAATATGCTCTACTAGATTAATTGAATTGACCTGAAAATCGACTGCATCTGTGTCTTTTTTTTTTCTTTTTTGCAACCCTTTAGTTTAAATCTTAGCACAGTAAGAACGGAGCATTGCTTTCCTCCTTTTTTTTGTTTGACTGTTTAGCTTCAAACTGTTAGGTAATCTGAGTGGAGAGTATGCCTCGTGGAAGGGGATAATCCAGCAACCCCAGAGAGACAAAGAATAGGGCATGGAGGCTTCCAGCCACCAGATTTCAGGAGCATCTCATCCACCCATCTTCACCCCCTCATTCTGTGGGGTAGGATTTCATTCACTCCCATGCAAATGACTTTCATGGTCATCATTTAAAAATAATGTAATAATGATACAACCTTACTGCTTTCCTTCCCACCAGTATACACAGCTGTGACTTTCTTTTAGAAAGTAAGGAAACTGTAGTCCAGGTATGCTGGCTTGACTCTGACCTAATCATTTTTCAGGCTGGTATCTCTCTGATTGCTATCAGTTCTAGACCTTAGAAGTTTGGAGGAAAAGGATTATATGTGAACGGAAATTATGATGTGATCGTGGTATCAGCAGGAAAGATAAAGAGTATCAGGTAAAAAACTGTGAGGAAAAGCCTGTAGGGATATCTAGGTGTCCATGAAGTTGTACAGCCTGAAGATACCAAAAGAGGGGACAGCTTAGCTCTCCCTTTTAACAGAAATGCACACCTTTTTCCATCACTGCTGTCTTCATCCTGCTGTCCAAACCTTTATATAGTTTAGATAGGTTTCAGGCCTGCAGCTATGTTAGTAGACCAGGTTGTAGCTCCTACAACCTGAGCAATTATTCCATTTGTTGGTACTGCATACAAAGACCAGGATTCAGTCCTTATAGTGTAGGCAAGCCAGTGGGGTACTATTGATTTAATGCTGTAATACCTTCCAAATCTAGTTGTGAATCCTGGATTCTAGTCATGATTTTACTCTGCTTCCTCAGCACTGACAAAACTGGGGAAGGAAAATTCATACTGAAAAAGAGGAAATCATTCTAAGACCACTAACCTATGTAGCAAAAGGCACAAGATGAGAGCAGAAGAGATAGCAATGCACCCAAAGGAAATGCTGGAGGCAGGTGCTGAGTCCTATGGTATCTTCAAAGGGAGGTCATTTAATTTGGAGAGAAGTTGCTGAAGGAATTTGGACATGCAGATGGACTCCCTGAAGTAAGGATGAAGGGGTGGTGTGGATGCAGCATTTTGATGAGGTAAAAAATGAGAAGGGGAAAGCTCACAGAGGAGCCAGAGGTTACAGGCATGCAGATGGAAATGGGAAATGTTTTAGCCGTCATACTGAAAGTCACAGATGCATTTAATGCTAAATTAGTCAGAAAATAGAAAACAGAGAGGGGTGTATAAGGCATCAGTACTGAAAACTTTGGTGGGCAGAAATAGTGTTGCAGCAGAAATTCCCCCTTCTGAGGGAAGAATGAGATGTTTGGTTTCATCCTGTGAAGTCTGAGCGGCTGTAGAATATCCAGGGCAGAATGTCAGCGAGGCAATCAGACATGCTAGGCTGAACTGAGAGGGAGAGGTCAAATGTACAAAGGCGTGAGACACCCTGAGGAATAGAAGAGCAACCTGCACTGAGCTCTGAATGCTGCTGGAGTGCTGGGAGGGAAATGCTGGGAGAACCTGGGTGAGGAGTTACAGAAGTCCTGAGACAGGCAAGAACTGGGAGGACAATGGAAGCAGAGGTATTTTGAAACTACCACAAGTATGGAGGGGGATGAAAATGCTCTCTGAATGTAAACGCGGGAAGGTGAGTTATAAGCTTGTAGAGAACAGGGAGCTTGAACTAGAAGAGATCCAGATGCACTGAGTGAGTGCGATGCTTACCATCTCCTGGTACGTACAGAGTACTTCTAAATGTACTGTGATTTCAGAGGCCTCTGGGAGGGCTGTGGTGCTGCCAGGCCATAGAAGGTGACATGCTTATGAGCAAGAGAGCAGTAGTTATGGGGCCAAATAAAGGGAGAACACATTGGGTGAGTTTTATTTAGTGTTCATACTCTGAGTCTGAATCTTGGCCTCTTGCAGGTGTGCGAGCCTGGCTCTGAATTACTGTTTAGATACATCTCTTCTTTACTGTGGTGAGAAAACTGTTGAGGGTAGAAAGTACCCAGAAAAGATATGAGTAAGTGAAGTGGGATACTACTGGTTTTTGTGCAAAGGATCTGGCAAGAAAGGTCAAGTGGAAAGCAGTTACGTAACTGTGTATTGAAGGAAAGGGAGAAGAGTGCACAGAGAAAAGTGATTTCTATCATCGTGACAGACCAGTGTTCTCTATTGAGGGTTTTGCAACTCCATTCACACTTCTCCAGTGGATTTCTGGGAAGCTTTGGACAGATCCACCCATGTGTTGTCCTGGACCTCAGTTCTGTAGCTGTAAAACTGAAATGATGGGATTTCCTTTCGCCTGCCTTCTATGAGATCCTTTTTTGGGGGAAAAAAGGGGCTGCCTCTTGCTATTTTTATGTCTAGTGCCAAGAATCATTGGGATCCAGGGTTTTGGGTCTTATATAGAAGCATAGTGGACATATACATAATATTAAGAATACATATACCCAAAAGATCTCATTCAGAGTTCCTATCCAGTATGCATATCGTATGGCGCCATAATTCAGGTTTTTGCTGTTTAAATGGCTATTCTTATCTTGTACATACATGTATGAAAATCAGCGTGGACTGAGGTACTGCTGCTGTAGGAATTCCAACACTAGTTTTTCTGCTGTCATCTCTTTCCTAGAGCTTCCAGAGGTAAATATTTTTTTCAAAATTTAAAATGTATGTGGGATTTTTAACATGGAACTGAAGACTTTCTGCTATTTTCTTCAACTAGAAAATTTGAGAACATTTACTTTATCATCTCTTAAGAGACTGTCTCTGAGGTGATTATTTTGCTTCCCACAAAAGTAACTATTAAATGAAATAGTTATCTTCTAGAAAAGCAATAATCCCTGCAAGAGCTGTGTATAAATGTAAGTTTTTCTTCATTAATTTGCACATCATATCAAACAGTAGCTGCTCTTCCATTACTATCTCCAGAGCATGAGCAGTATGTGGCTATGTGGCATTGCAGTCATTTACAATGGTACCTGTTCTAGCTCCTAAAATATTTTGGAGAATAAAAGAAGTAAACCTCACAGAATGGAAAAGTAGAAAAGAAAACCAGCACACCTGGTCCTGCTGTGAAGTGTAGGAAGCTGAAAAACATGCTTGGGGTTACAACAGCCCATGTAATTATGCAGTGTGTGTCTTTAGTCTCTGAGGGATAGTTACCTTAAAGAGAGGGGGGAAAAAAAGGCACGAGCCTTTCACTGTAGGGTGAAATATATCTGCTTGACAATGCAGATCATAAAATAAAATAGGTTTATTTTTGTCAATTGAACTCTGTAGTGTTTGATTTGAGATGAACGTGATGCTGTGGCAAAGGAAGCTGGTGCAGTTGAGCAGATGTATTCTGCACGCCAGTGGTACCAGGAGCCTGACAGTGCACCTTGCCCCCATCAGCATCACTTTCTGCTCTGAAAGATGAGTGCCCTCAGCATTTTGTAGGATGAGATAAATGTTTCTTTCACAGACAGGTGTGATCTTTATTCAGTTTACTGTCTTCACTGAATGTGTGGGTTCAGTCCTTCACCTCAGGAAGCTTGCAGTGAGCACAAGCTTTGTTGCCTTCATATGGCCATCCCTCCAGGAGCTCCACCACAGCTGGGGACAAGTCCATGAGCTGCTCATGTGCCTGTGGCAAGAACGTCTGTCCCCAGAGTAAAGCAGTTGTGTACTCTGTGCATGTCCATGCTGTGAATGGTGAGGGGCATTTTGCCAAGAAGGCTGCACTGGTAGTCACCCAGCAGAGCTCTAGGATTGTCTGAGAGAGCCTCAGAAAATGCCTTGGCCCAAATGTAGTTTACGCTATTGACCAAAACAGTGGGAAAAGTGTAGGTAGAATTATAGGTAGTTCACTTGGGTAAATGAGAGTATGGGCAGAAAGGCTGTACACAATATCAGGTGTCCCAGGTTGGAAGATTGTGGCTGTGGTGACAGTCAATTCCCAGCCAACCTTAAACTTGTGCAGGATTTTCTCTTCCGCCTGGTTGTGTATAAGTTTAAGGGACCTGATGGAATTCGTCACAAGGTACCCAGAGAGCTGGCCAATTTCATTGCAAGACCTCTCTCAGTTATTTTTCAATGGTCTTGGGAATCTGGAGGTGCACCATTTGACTGGAAGCTGGCTAACATTGTTTCAATTTATGAGAAGAGCAAAAAGGAAGATCCTGGTAATTACAGGCCTGTCATTCTTAATTCAGTGCTTAGTAAAATCATGGAGAAAATCATGCTGGGAGTTATTGAAAAACATCTGAAGGACAGTGTGGTCACTGGACACAGACCACATGAGTTCATGAGAGGAAGGTCCTATTTAACTGACTTAATTTTCTTTTATGAAAAGATCACCCATCTAGTTGACCAAGGTTGATGTTGTCTTTTTGGATTTCAGTGAAGTTTTTTGATACTGTTCTTCACAGTATCCTTCTGGACAAAACATCCAGCACACAGCTAGGCAAAAACGTAGTGCAGTGGGTGAACAATTGGCTGATGGGTCAGGCCCAAAGGGTTATAATAGTAATGAAGTTACATCAGGCTAGCAGTCATTTACTAGCAGGATTCCCCAGTGCTCCATTTTAGGGCCAGTTCTCTTTAATGTCTTCATAAATGGCTTGGGTGTAGGAGTAAAAGGTATTTTGGTTAAGTTGGCTGACAGTATTAACCTAGGAGGAGCTGTTGGCTCCATTGAGAGTGCAGAGGTCTTACAGAGAGATCTAGAGAAATTAGAGAGCTGGACAATCCCCAACTGCTTGAAGTTTAACAAGAACAAAGGCCGTATTTTCCACCTGGAAGGGGGCAACCCTGGCTATACAGGGGATAAGATGGCAGAGAGAAGCCCTGCTGAATGAGATTTGGGGGTCTTGGTCAACAGCAAGTTGAACATAAGTCAACAGTGTGCCCAGATAGTCAGGATGGCCAACTGTGTCCTGGGTTGCATCAAGCATTGCGTTCTTAGCTGGTCAAGGGAAGTGATTGTCCCACTCTACACTGTGCTGTGCAGCCTCACCTTCAGTACCATGTGCAGTTTTGGGCACCACAGTACAAAAAGGACATAAAACTATGAGAGCATATCCAAAGGGGGGCTACAAAGATGGTGGAAGGCCTAGAGGGGAAGATGTATAAGGAGAGACTGAGGTCTCTTCGTTTGGGGCTCAGCTCAGAGGAGACCTCATTGCAGCCTATGGCTTCCTTCCTCACGAGGGAAGCGGAGGGGCAGTGCTGATCTCCTTTTTCTGATTCCCAGTGACAAAATGTGAGAGAAAAGAATGAGGCTGCATCAGGGAAGGTTCAGGCTGGATATCTGGAAAAGGTTCTTCACTGGAGAGTGATCAGGCACTGAAACAGCCTCCCCAGGGTCATGGCACCAAGTTTGTCATCTGAAAAACTCTCTCGGACATATGGTCTGATTTTTGGTGGTCCTGTGTGGAGCCAGTAGCTGGACTCAGTGATCTTTATGGATTCCTTCCAATTCGGGATGTTCTGATTCTGTGATTGCATCAAGCTTACATAAACCCATGACTAAGTCTTGTGTTTTAGGGTGAAAATGCTCATGTTCCTATGGGAGAAATTTAAGCAGCCTTTTATGGGCTGTATCATTGATGTGAGAAATTTTAAGAATAATAATAACAACAAAAAAGATGGAATTGCTCACAATGGATCAAACTCCTTTTGTTTTTATTACACAGTCTTGACATATAAACACTGCTAAGAGGCCACAGCAATTCCTCTTGTCCTTAGAGTGCAGGCAGCTGGCATGTTTCAGCCCCATCTCTTCTGATTTCTCTCCTTCTTTAAGCCATAGCTCCATTGCCATCATTTGATAGCATCTTACCATCCTATCCTCTATTCAGAGAACCTAGTTGCAAGTATTGGGATATGTAAGCCCCTTAAATATAAACATCAGGTTAACACTGAATACGCAACAATAAAATTGGTTCCTTATGGGCAGTCCGAAAAAGGAAACAAAATGCCAGTGAGAGTGATGAAAGCAGCACAGTATTTCCTATACTTAACAATAATGATCTTTTCTAGGTATTTATTGTATTTCTGAATAGTATGCCTAGTTTGACGTCTTCTGTATCAAGTTAAATATGTCAGCAATACAATACAGAGCTATTTGGTGAACTGCAAAGGGCCACAAGCTCCTCACTCTTAAAGAGAAGGCAGTGTGTAAAAAAGGGGTGAAGTGCGAGGGGTGGCACACGTAATGGAAGGGCAGACTCTCTGCTTGCTCTGATGTTACCAGAGCATTTGAGACCATCTGATATCAACCTGCCCAAACAAGCTTGGCGTTCTGCATCTTCTTGCGTCATCCCTCTGTCCTATTTTACGCTCTGATCCCTGCCCATGTGTGCAGTTAATTTCCTCTTCTGTGGTTTTTCTTTTCTGAGTGCACCCTTACTCACTTAGAAATGTTTTTTTTTTCGACGGTGGTTTGCATAGGTGGCTTGTTTCTCTTTTTAAGGCTTGGGATTCTTCAGAAGTAAATGAGATTTATAGAAATCAAATTTTTGAATTAAAATCAATTAAAATCAATTTCTGGAATTTTGATCATTAATAACATCACTGCCAGTGACAGCCAGACAGCCGGAAAATATTTGTTATGTGGGGAAGAGATCGGAAGAAATAACCCAAGTCAGCGTTCTGTCACAGGACAGCTCTTCCTTTCTTCTCTTTTTGTTTCATATTTTCAACTTGCAACTGGTGCTATTTTGTGTCAGTTCATGCTACTATAATAGCTTCTGCCTCTGTTAGAAATAGCTAATACCACATTATGACAGGGTTCCTTGACTAATGAACAGAACCTATTCTTTGGAGTATACTGTTGTACATATAATGTTATCATTCATTGATATTACCTCAGCAATAGAAGTATTGTTGTAGTGCATGAGTTTATTTCATGATCCGTTTCAGTGGCTTGTAGTAAATGCATAGCTATTCCTTTGTATCTCCTAAGATTGCCTTTCTTGTGATCAGACAACATTTAGCTTCCTTTTGGTGTCGTCTTATTCAACCACTAGTTTGCCAAAACAATTTCAGTGCAACTGTGTATGACACCACCTTGCTAACACTCTGCTGGGATGTCTGAGAGTAACTGCACGTGGTTGTAGGCTGGTAAGTTGATGGTACCAGGTCTCACACATCATCCCAAACAGATCACCCAGCATCAGGGCACAGGAACAACTGAAGGGGAACACCAGACCATATGGTGGACAAGTGTGTAGTCCCGGCTGGAATTTGCCGGAATCCAAAATTTGGAATTTTGGAATTTTGGAACTTTCTTAGAACATGGAGGGTGCTGTGGCATTTTTCATTATCTAGATGGGTGCAGCAAAGCTGCTAAGAGGTGAAGGTTGGGATGTATTTGGAGGCCCCACATTTTCCTTTCTGAATTTAATTTGTACACTTAAGGAAAAGTATTATGTATGTTCTTGACATCCCTATGAGCTGAAAAACTGTCCCCTCGCTTTTTTTTTTTTTTTGGCTCTTGTGACGTGACACGAATCTCCACTTGTCTGTTGCTTCTTGTCATATTGTCTCAGGAAGGATTGGGTGGAGGAACAAGGTAATGTCTGATCTCGTCACTGTCATCTCTCCATGACTTCCCTGGCTTTTGGTCCAGTTTAATCGAGATGAGGTAGATCTAGAAGAGCCTCTACCTTTGGCTGAGACTCTTGGATTTAACAGGTGTATTTTTTTTTTTTTTTTGCTTTGAGAAACAACACAGTATAGTTTAAATCAAAGGTAAAATCAGTAATTTTGAAATCACCTGCTGTAGCTTCTTTGACCAGTTGTACCATTCTGGCTTATTTTTGCACAGGCCACTCTTTCTAAAAGATATCCCCATAGTCATAGCACCCAACTGCCACCATGAAGATGTGCTGTTGGGAGACCATCACTGCGTTTCTCTTGGAGAAAAAGTCAATGTGAAAAACTGCTACTAAGGGATGACCAGACCTGACTGACAATCTCTGGAGATCTTCTTTGCATAGATAGTGGAAATGTTTGAGGTTTGAAAATATGACTCCAGAATAAAAGACTAATATTTCCCTGGATTTTTATCTTTTTTTTTTTCTTTTTTTTTTTCATAGAAGAAAACTTGTGTCAAAAAATGTCCCAAGAAAAGAAGAGGGTAGATATCTCCATGTATGTGTTTTGTGTAATGCTAATCATCGTGAGAGACACACAGGCTCCAAGACCTTGGTCTGTGTAACTGAGATTTACTATCTTACCCATTTCTGTGACCAAACTTGGAGAAGTGCTCAATCTAAGCTACATACTGGCTCTCTGTAGCCTGAGGTTTGCTATTTAAGATGTACAAAGGCTGCCCCAAAAGTAATATCATCTCCTTTTTTATTATGTTGGCCCACAACATCAGAGGTGAATGCTGGTGGTACGTCAGTAGAGGTTGAACCTTCCCATCAATGTTCCATTATATTTTGCTGCTGTATGACAGCAAAGGGGCAGCCTGATGGAATGGCATCTGACATGGAAGTGAGTATGAAGCAAAGGTGTGTCACTGAATTCCTCAGTGTGGGGGAAAAAAAAAAAAAAAAGACACCTACTGACAGTCATCAACACTTGCTAAATGTTTCTGGAGACCCAACAGTGGATGTGAGCACAGCAAGGCAGTGCGTGGTGCATTTCCGCAGGGGTGACAGTGACATGAAATACAAGCCACGTTCTGAGTGGCCATGCACAGCTGTCACAGCACAAAATGAAGAGTGTCTCAATCACCCCATCTGCATGAATAGGCTGATGGTGGTGACTATGTTGTTGTGACTGTAGTTTACAGCTGAGAATTTGCTTTATCAAACAGTGTTAGTGTGCTCTTTGTGTCTGCTGTAATTTCCATGGAAATAAATAGGAGGCATTGCTGCACAGCAACGTTTTGTGCTGGGCAAGCCTAAGGTATCTGTAGTTTAGGATATTTCAGAAGAGATGTAATGTGTACGTCATATCTTCTCCCCTTCCTCCCAGCTGAGGAGGCTTAGTCCTGCAGTTCAGCTGACACCCTCCCCTATCACTACTTAAGTAAAGGATCTTGCCCTCAGTCATTTTTTGCGTGACATTTTTCAGGCCGTTAGTCTAATAGCTTTGTACAATGTGAGTACAGGGAATAAAATTAAAATGGATGAATAGATCCAGTTATTTAATTGATTTTGAGATTTTGGTGGCAGAGAATGCTTTTTATTTCACCTTGCCTCCTAAGAGAAGTTTATTATCTGAAAAACTGGAAAGTAATGGTATTTTAAATCCTTTGCTTTCAAAGGTCCGGAAGCATAGGAAGAGTAGTGATGGTAACACTGAGAAAATCAGGTCATTTCAAGAAAGGCATGCCCAAGTTTTGTTAGAAATAGTTGATAACTTTCAGCAGTGGGCTCAGGGATGCACAGCTACAACAAGAATGCCACTGTCCCAGTTTTTAGCTATTTTAACACAGATTCAAGAATCAACAGATGGAAATGTTGGTTAGCAGTCGTGAATGTAACAGAGATATTAAATAAGTAGGCTAGTAATTAACTACATCCCAACAAATGAACCAGGTCTCAAAATGCCACTGTGGTCTACTGCATTCACAGGCCACGTATTAGAAAGCATCTCTGAAGTATTTGTGACCCATATATTCCCATCCACATGGACCATATCCATGGTTCCTAATGTCAGTAGTCCATGTCGTAAGGACTGTGGCACTAGTTTTGTCTCTTTACACATCCATTGGGTGCAGCTACTTCAACACTTCCAATATTCAGATGCTATTGTAGTGCCAGTGTTGTGGGTTTTGTTGTTTTGTTTTTTTTAATGCTGAAAACTTGAACTCTTCCACCCATGCACCAGCAAAGCAGGATGCTCTCCTTATACTAGCACACCAGCTTTATTCATTAAATAGCTTTGAAATCTGGATTCAGACAGAAGTAAAAGCCAGGTGCAGAGACTTGTGTGGAACTTAGGCTGTTTGAGTCTGAAGTATACCCAACTGAGAAATAGAAGAGTGAGATGACTAAAGTTTTCATCAATATTTACAGCCCCAAGGTAATTGTTTGCTGGTTTATAGCCATAAGAGTTGGAAGTTGACTTCCAGCTGTCTGCTGTGGTGCTGAAGATGGGATTTGCTGCCTGTTCCAGCATCTGAATTGAGAAGAGCAATTTCTGCCTGTTTATTCTCTGGCTGACAGTCTTTGAGTCCTCCAGAGGAGGTTGGAGGTAATTAGGCACAATACCTAAATGAGAAAGCAGGGAAGGACTCATGAGGTTTGGTTATGTAGCTTCCCCTCCCTAGAAGACTCTCCCTAAGTGGCAAGTGTAAACAAGCTGAGATTCAGGAGGTTTTTCTCTTCTCTTTCTTGTGTGTCTCAATAAGGTACAGACTGCATTTTGTCTGCATTGTTCAACTGTAAGAAAGTGCTTGAGTTACTAATGTAGAATTGACTTTCTACACATTTCTATCATCATGCAAACTCCATTCTCCTTGGGCTGTGCGTGGAAACCCATCAGCCTAATAGAAGATGCAGGGATCCTGCAGTTACAATGGACTAATCGATCGCTCTCTATTCATATCAAGTTGGCAGAGCAGCCAGTTCAGTAAGCTGCTAGGTGATTGTCAGCTCAATAATAATATATTTTCTTGCGTTACACAAGGGTTTGTGAAAGACATTTCAGAAGTGTTTTTATCTGAGTTCATTTTCTTTTGTCCATTTTTCACCCTCAACCTCCTTTACGTAGTGGACTCTGTGATAAGTACAAAAAATAAAAAATAAAATAGCAGGTAAAATAAATTCAGTACGAAGATCGGTGGTAACTTTAGAAATGAGCTGCTTTTAGCTAATATGGCTATTGCCTGTGTTTTGTAGACAAAGATGATGTTCTTCACCCGCTATGATGATTAATTTACATAAGTTTTTTGCATTATTGCATTTTTTGTTTACCAGTCTCTATTTGTATTTGTCCCTAGGTACCCTTAAGCATATCTGTTTTGTCCTTAGTTTGTTTCCCCCTGAGCATCACCACAAACCTTGTAAAGCTTGAGATCCTTGGCTAGATTTCATGGTTGTGGCCAGTCTTTTGCTTGTGAATCTAAAACAAATGCTGTTTAAGTAAAGAGGTTTTTGAAAATCAAGTGTGTGTGGCAAAGAGTCCAGCTTAGTTGAAATAGTGTATGTGCAAGTTTGCTGAGCTTTCTCCACAATCCGACGTTTGACTTGGTAGAAAAGAGTCTCTGATACTCGGTTGCGCAAACACTTCCTCCAAAAAAAGACTGGTATCTAAAGTTGAGAGCATTGTACCCCATTGGGTTATATGAACAGAGGCAATTGAAATTGCCAAAAGTTTTTTTCTTTTTGTTGAATATCTGCTTTGTAGCAGAGTCTTGATAAATTTGAGAGGAAACCTTCAGCATTTAGGGAAGACAGATTTCATCAGTTTGTTATTTGTCCATTGCCAGCAGTGAAAAGGTGAAAAAAAGATAAGTGTTTTACTGTGATGAATGTTGGGCTCTGGTTGGCTTTTATCCTATTTCTGTATTGAAATGAAATCTCATGCAAATGCCTGCTATGGTTACCTTCATGATATTGCAAAAGGAATTTTGCTGCCAATTTTGTGGTCAAATGGCTCTTCACAGGTACACTCCAGTGTGCTTCTGAGATGTTCTGCTCAATTCATGGAACACAAGATGCCTCTGGTTTCTCTCAACCACCACAGAAAGGGGTCTTTCCCATCACTACAAATGAAAGCACCCATTAAGACCAAACTGTAAAATCTTCTCCACCAGTGTGTTTTTCTGTATGTGAATTTTAGCATGCTAAAAATGTCCCTTTTACAACTTTGGCCAGTGAAATCCTCTGACCCCAATAAAGAGGCAGGTTTTAGTGTGCAATCAACATGTCCAAGCCCCATATGAGAAGGATCACACATAATGCAGTTCATCTTCCTTCCTCATTCCCCTGCTCGTATCATGTTTACCACAAGGAAAGAGCAGAGGGCCCTATTTTTCCTTCGTTTGCCAAACTTTGACAGATCTGAGGACAAAATATGATCCTAGTCCCCAAGATGATTATCCAGTCACTAGATGGCTTGGTAAGGTAACCTACTACTTGTGACCTTTGCCTTTTAGTTTGGTATGGTCAGTGTTTCATGCGTTTCTCTCTGCCACCACTACTACCATGCATAAAATTGATGGGGCTATTTCAGTAGGTTTTCCAATGTTAATGTTTTCTTGACTCCTTGAGGTATTTTTTTTCCCTTGGCTCTGATTTAAACTCTTTCTTGTTTTCTGAGCTATTTCTGGTTTCTGGACCTGGAATTATTCATGAATGTGAAGCTGTGTGCATAGATCCTTTCCTTGACTGTAATGTTTCTTAGGTAGATATAAGCAACTTGATAACCTGATCAGTTCCATCATTTTAAAGGCAGGATAAATATAGCCTTCTATGGTCCACTGTAGTCAGAATAAACAAAACTCAGAGCCTTTCCTCTGAATCTGTGGGGCAAGAGAAATACCCCACAGATCTCAGCAATCATGAGACATCCTAGATGCTAAAAGAAAGGTGAACAAAGGGAAATCACAGTTATGAAATCCACACAGAAATACGCCGCATATTTTAGCCAGCAAACCAGCATGCTTTATTCATGACTTTAAAGGAGCTGTTGGTGTTTTCTTCCAAGTATTCAACTCTGAAACTCACGTCTACCACAAGGGCCTAAACAGAAATTTCACCTAAGCCAGAAGTCTAAACTAACCATCGTTTGAATCAATAAAGGAATTTCTATTCTAATGACAATCAGAGAAAACTATATGTAGCTATTTTCAGGTACTGAAAGCAGAAGTATTTAGTTCTTTTAATTCCTGACTGTGGATATATGGATACAAGCCATCTCTACTGACTTCAGTGAAACACTTCTAAAATTTTATTCTTTTTTTTTTTTTTTTTTGCTAGGCTGTTACTGATTTTTGTTTCTTTAATACTCATATTTATGCTCATATCACCTTACTGGAAGTAATTCCACTCAGGGAAGCAGCCTTACAAATGTTAAATCTTCTAAACTCTGTGGTACCATCTTACTAGTAGCATCATAAAAGTAAAAAATGAAGCTTTTAATTACTTTAATGGCCAGAAGGGAAGGAACCTTCTCTTTACCTACCTTTAAGATCTAGAAAGTTCAAACCGTTTCTTTGTAAGCCCTATACTGCATCTCTTGGGAAAAAGCAACATCTATTTCTGTTTTTTAAAGAGCCTGATAGGAAGTTGGCCAAGAGGAAAAGAGTAATTATACCAAATGCACACTTATAATGAGCATAAATATGACTATTAAGGAAACATAAAAATCAGTAACAAATTTAGAAGGCCTTCTAAAGTACACATCTTTAGTCAGATAAATTAAATTATTGGATATTCCTACTTATAAGAACTTCAGAAGATAAAGATCAGAAATCGTTCACTTGATCAAAATGTCTCCTACAAAATTAGAAGCACTTCTTAAAATATTTTTTTTAGACTTTCTCAAAATAAATAGGCAGTCTTTAGCACTAGCAGTCTCTTTGTGGAAAGGCTGAGCACTTTGCTTAGGGAGAACTTCCCACTGACTTCCGTTGTAGAGGGGGGAGTGCAAGATGCTGTGCTGTGTCTGCCTCTGTCCAAATGGCATCTAGCAAAATGTAGCAACAAGCCTTCAGGCTTCCATGGAACACATTCTTTTCTTGGATTACTTTTATATTTTGCAGCTCTACAGAATTTGCAATTCAGGCTGGTATAAGAGAGAAATCCAACCATGAAAATGTTATCATTACCAGCTCCTCCAAGAAGACACTTTAATCAGTTGCAAGGCCTTCACAGAATCAAAATGTGTAAAAATATGAACTAGTTCTTCATTGGAATACATTTCAGAGTTGAAGGTACATGGATTTCAGTGCTGTTTATTCTTGTTGAGTAGACTGAAGACTTGCCTGGAGGAAGGCAGTTTCTCTGCTTCCATAGCATTGAGTTTGGAGAAGAATTTGAGCTGCAATTAAGGAGACTTAACTCTATATTTGATGAGCTAGGGGGTGACTCAGAAGTACCTCTTGGGTTTAACAGCACAAGCATCTGTACAGATGAAGCCCTGCACCGTTGTTTACAGTCCTATGGCCATGTATCTGATCAGCTACTAGTGTTGACAAATTGTAAACAAGATGAGGATCACCAACACCACTACAGCAGCGTTGCCTTGTAACATTTCTTTTGTTGCACAGTGGTAGAGCCTTGAATTACAGATAGTCCTGTGTGAATCATACTAGCATTCTCCTCTGAATTTTATGGTGTTGAGAGATTTATTGTCCTTGTAAACTTTGGAAAGTACTTTCTAAGAAGGTTTAAAAAGTAGTATTTTTAATATTATGTGCATGGTTTAGTAGGCAATTCAATTCCATCTTCTAAACAGTTGGTTTTCAGTCTCAGAAGCTGAATGGATTGAATACGCACTCATCCAGCTCCTGATCTGCTTGTGCTTAGAATCTGCTCCGTTCTTCATGTGCTAAAAGACTCTTGGGATAAGAGTCTTTTTGCTCACAGATGACTGTCCTGACTATTGGGAGCCATGCTTCCACTCATTCTCTCTTTCAGACCCAGTAGGTGTTGAGTTCATCTTCACAATAATTCAGTAGGAGAGATGGGAAGTACTCTCCCATCCATCACAGTACAAAGTCCAGTGGTGTTCCCAAGGAAATTTTGGGAACATGGGCTTGTACTTTCACAGGAGGACGAAAGAAGTGACCCTGTGATTCTCCTGTCTCCCAAATAAGTGTTCTGTCTGCTCCAACAGTAAGCCCTTGCTATCTCATCATTTTTCCTCTACTTTCCTAAAAGCACAAACTATCGATCTCCTCTCTTTTCCATTTAGGATGGGTAAAATTCCTCTTCCTTTCAAGCTGAAGCTTCTTAACAAAGCAAGTATTCCTGGGATGTGTGGAATTGCTTCCATGTAGGCCTAAGAACTCAGGTCTGCTTGTGCTGGTGCTTTTTCTCTCTTGGCTGCCATTTGGTTGTGCTGCGCTCCTAGTGGCTGCTGCTAGTCCCCTTTTGGAGCAGCGGAGTCTCTACATATTTTGTGGGGTGCCCAAAATGGGTCTGTGGGTTCTCTTCCTGCATCCAGGCTCTCAAAAGCAAGGCGCTGCAGCACTGTTTGTTGAGCGTAGCTCTAAATCTATATGTAATAAACACTTAGAAGGTGGGAAATGCAGTGAGTAATGAGAGCAATAAGGCAAAGACAAAACAGCTGAGATCAGTGAAATGCAATGATCCTTATTTTCTATAATTACAGCAATTATGTAGCTATTAATGACATAACTGATATAGCGCCTTTGTTGCAAGCCAAAATCCTGTGCACTATCTTAAAATAAGAAAAATACTTGGTGTTTTGAGAGATTTCTTATCAATAAAGACCTATTTATAGTGTAACCTACAATACAGTATAGTTTGCAAGGGCTAAAAAATGGCTTTCAGATTGCAATCTGCATGAATAATTAACGTTTTACGTCAAAGTGTGGGGAAGTTGGATGTAGGGTCCTAGCGGGATTGGACTTCTGAAGCTATTCATTGCACTTCTGTTCCACCAAGAGAAATATAAACACTGAGGTAGAGAGATCACAGCAGAGAGCAGAGCTGTACCGTGGTCTGATACTGTGCTGAAATGGGCAAACATAAATGGTTAAGAGATTCAGTTTACGCATGTTATGTAGAGTGATGCACACCTGGGGAGTGGTAATAATTGGCAGTGCTTTAGAAAGGGGGAGTGCTACTTAGCATGCAAAGAAACACTACTGACAGTCTCTTCATGGCTCATAAACCCACTGTGCCAGCCCAGCCAGTGGCATTACAAATGCAGACTTCCAATGGGAGCTCTTGTCAACCGAAGAGCTCATCATCCCCGTCTGGCAAGACTGCCTTCAGTCTGCTGTATGCCATGCCTTGTCTTTTGTTGGAAAACAGACCTTTGAGAAGTTAGGGAAAGTTTAAATGGGTAATTCAAATAGTAACAGGAGGGCTGCTGAAAATTAATTCCAGGTGCAGAGGGAAATTAAAGAGAAATAACAGTACAGATGATAATAGAAGAGCAGAAAATGAACCATTTTGCTGAAAGAAAAACAAGGCGTTATTTTGTTTTGGTTTTTTAATTGAAAGTGTTCCTGTTCAGGTAAAGAGAAGACATCAGTGCTTGGCAATTAGAGTAGTCATGCAAGTTTCCTGTTATTTCAAAAAGACACATTGCCCTTCCACATTTTGGATGGAACAGAGGTTTTAGAGAAAGGTCTATGCACTCTAAAGTGGGGAATGCTCAGTATGCTGAGTATAAAAGAAACCTCATAACAGGAAATGCTTGGAAATTAATCTGTAGAATAAGGTCTGATTGGGTGTGAATTGGAAATAAGAATTATGGTTTGGGGTTGTTGGGTTTTTTTGTTTGTTTGTTAATGTATATACAAGTATCCTTAAATAAATGGCATTTTTACCCAATTGCGTATGTAGGGCCAAGATCATTTCTGGCCTGTTGGTAGAGATTTGTAGAAATATAACAGAAAGCACAATTTAGATGTTGGTGCTTCCTAGGAAGGTTTAAAATCTAACTTTGTGAATTGCCTGTTAAGATAACAATATACAGTATGACAGTATGAGCAGCGATGATCAGAAATGGTCAATGAGAAAAGGGTGTGATTATGAGCAAGAAAGGAAATATTAAAGATCATGGATGGGATAGGTGGGTTTCAGATATTGCTGTGTACCTGAATGAGAAAACAGTGGCTTTCCTAAAATGGAACCTGGACCATGTTATAATTGGTGGCATTAATAGAGGCTGTGATTCCCAGACAGATATTGGAATGACAGAATGTTGTTCTCTGACAAAACTGAGTACGATGTTCACTCAGTTTTGTCTGGAAAAGGTTCCTGCACTGCTCAAACCAAGAAAATAGGTGATATTGATGTTTCTCGGTGGACCTTCTGGAAACCAGTGTCCTAATGAAAGATGTGGGAGGTTCATAAGAACACACAGAACATGTCTAACTTAGCCAGGCCTCTTCTTCCTAGGGATGGTAAATTGACTGTTCTGAAGAAGTGCTTTTCACACTGCTCTTCCATGACTTGCTAATTTTGTCCATCTGACATTCAAGCAGTGTGTTTCAACCAAGAAAACATAAAGAGGCTTTATTGTAAAGATAATAAAAATAAAGGTTATCTGCAAAATGAGAAGAAAAAAAAATAGGGAAAGAAATCAGCTTTCAGACCTCATGGCTTTTTTAGGTCTCGGAAGTATGTTTTAATCATTTTGGCAGCATTTATTTTAAATCACAGATTATTTTAGATTTGTGGTGCTTTTTTTTAAATTAGAATCACAGGTCTTGCTTAAGCCCTCCAATCTATATAACCTTCATATGTTTTGAAGTTTATAGTACAATCTTAAGAACTGTTTCACAAGCAAAAACAAACCCAAACCCAATCTCTTATTTAGTTTCCCCATTGCTATTCTGGGATGACAGCTGGAACAGAGGGAAGTGAGAGAGGAGAGCATCACCCTCTTGCCATGAGTGCAGGTACCTGTATTACCAGTATCCTTCTGTTTTTCCACAAGATCTCTCAGGTCCTGCAATAAATCAGAACAAGTTCCCAAAAGCACGGAGAATCAGCATTAAAAGTAACCTGTAATCATCACATTTGTGGCACGAGGCTAAAGACAAGACCTCAGCAGGGTCACTCCAGTGTGACACCAATGGACGCACCAGTTCCCCTTCCTAGGTCAGCAATCTGATCAAGATGGGACTGCTCTTCTCTCTGAAGGCAAAAAATGTTTGGGCCTGGAATGGTTTATATTTGTGCAAGTACCACCTTTTTTGGGAACAGCAAGGGTGTGAAACCAGCCCACAGAGCCTGCTGTCAGCAGTGGGTGTCACAGCCCACAGATAGTCAGTAGTCATTAGGAGTCAAAAAGGCAGCCAACTCAAAGGAAAGATGGCCACCTGGCCAACTCAAAGGAAAGATGCAGCAGAAAATGAGTGCTCAAATCTGGCTTTTACTTCTTGCATCGTGGTCTGGTTTTATTCTTGCTGTATTAAAACTGTCATGGCTTTATGCTAATGTGCTTCATTCCTAGCCAGTGATCATTATGCTTTGAATTAGCATCGCTCTTGAGAGTATTTTTCCTGGGGAGAAAAAAGGGCTCCTGGAACAGATCCACAAAGGACAAAATGCTGAAATTCAGGGAACAGCAGTCAAAACATGGAACTGGCTTGACACTGCTTGGCTTTTAATGAACCCACCCTTATGGGTAAATTCCTTTTGACTCCAGTATTGGTGTTACCCAGTGGTGAATCCATGCTAGTTTACTCTCAGCGGGAGAAACTTCCTGGGGGCAGTGAGAGCACGGCTGGTGTGTAATGCAGAGAATGTGCTATATGAAATAAGAAGATTTTCAAGGGATGTCATTTCACCTGGAAATGGCCTTGGCAGCAGTAACTAGGACCAACTCTCAAGGAGCTGTGCATCTCTGAAGTTTAGTAACTGTAGGGTTACTTTGGTAGCAGAAATGTTGTTTCAGTGAGGGGCATGGGAGAGAGCGCAAGCAGCCGGAGGAATTTCATTATATTTCAACTGTGGATTTATGTAGCAGAAAGCCTAATTCAGCAGCAGTAGTTTGTCACTCCTTGGTTGTTCAGTGGTTTGCTTCTACACCCCTTGTACCTCAAGCAGGACAACAAAGACAGTACCAGCCCACTGCTAGCAGCATCTCTAAAAAATCCCAGCAGTGGATCACAGTGTGGTCTTGTGCTCTTTATAACTAGAGGTATCTTAAAAATAGAGGAGATGGGGAAAGGTGTGCTCTCTTTGGATCTGCATATAGAGTAAGTTGATCTATATATGCCCCTTGCAGGTCTTTGAAGCCCTGCACGTCCCAGTGAAATCAGGAAGCATAAGGAAATACCCAGATTCTTCTTTTTACCTTCACACCGTGTTCAACATAACCAGGTGACTTGCAGCCTGGATGCAGCATGTCCTAGCCCTCTAGGACTAGCCCTCCTACTGTCCCAAGGACAGTACCTTGTAATGGGTTCTCCATATAAGCAGGAATTTCTCTAGGCAGTGAGGCACAATATGAAGAGCTGCATCAGAATGAAATGTTTGACCAGACTACCTTTTTTTCCCCTCTGTTTTCAATTGGGGGGGAAAAAAAAAAGTTCTCAGAGATGTCTCTTTCTCTCCATTGCCCCAAAGAATAGTTGTTTTTTTACCAGTTCCAGTGAAACACCTTGGCTCTCTGTCCATGTCTTTTCTCAAAAAAGTTATAGGTGACTGTATCTGGCAGTGATATTTTACAAGAAAGAGAATTGTGTTGCCAATGTTAAAAAAACTAAACAAGAACAAAATAAGCAACTTCCTTGAAAAACCTGAAAAGCTCAAATAATATTTTAGTTTAGAGGCCTGATAATGGGATTTCCTTTGTGCTAAAGGCATCTCTCTCATGGTTCCATGAAAGCCAACCTAAATCTGGCACACTCAAAGCCTTTTAAAATTTTCCATTGAGATGCACAAGAATTTGACAGCTAAAATCTCTGGTTTGTTCTATGGCGTAGGTGTGTTCATCCCTTCAGAGCTCTGTTCTTGTTGAGGCTCCAGAGCCTGTGCTCATGACTGAGGTTAATCCTTTAATACTGCTAGCGGAATGATAACACTGAGCTGCTGACTTCAGAATGGTGGCAGTGAAGATCTGTGTTCTGCCTTTATTAATCTAGACTGCCTTTTTACAAACCACTCACTTCAGTTTTCCTGGCAGTGCTGGGAAATGACAGAACAGTTCAGTTGGAAGGGCCTATCAAAGATCAATTAGTCCAACTGCCTGAACATTTCAGAGCTCACAAAAGTTACAGCACATTATTGAGGACGTTATCAAATGCCTCTTGAATACTGACAGGTGTGGGAAATGTACCACTTTTCTAGGAAACTTGTTCCAGTGTTTGACCATTCTTAACAGTTCAGAAAAGTTTCCTAATGTTTCCCAGTCTGAACCAGCCTATGTTGTTCCTGCGTGTCTGCTGTTGCTTACCAGGAAGGTGCAGAGCCCGGCACCTCCCTTTTCTTCCTCTCTTCAGGGAGATGCAAAGAGCAATGAAGGCCTCTCAGGCTATCCCATATGGAGAAGAGGAGGTCAGGTGTCCTCCAACCCTCGCCACAGTACATGCCTTCCAGCCCTATTACAAGCTTTGGTGCCTCCTTTGGGTGCTTTCAAGTACTTCAACATCCTTTCTATATTGCGGAGCCCAGAACTGAACACAATATCCAATCAGTGGCTCCATCAATGCTGGCCCAATCGTGGGCTAATCGCTTCTTTTGGCTGGCTGGCTGTACTATGTTTAATGAACCCCAAAATGTGCTTTGCCCCTTGGCTGCCAGGCACACTGCTGCTCAGACTGAGCTTGCTGTCACTTGCACCCCCTTATCCCTCTCTGCTGTGCTGCTCTCCAGCCACTTATCTCCCAGTCTATTCCTGTGTGTGGCATTGCTCCATCCCATGTACAGGACCCAGTGTTTACCGTTGTTGAATCTCATTACACTGATGATTGCCCAATGCTCTAGACCCCATTGAAATCTAGAAAGACTGCATCCACCACCTTCCTTTCATCTAGCAACTGGGTAGCCTTATCCTCGAAGGAGATAAAATTTGACTTTCCCTTGACAAACGATACTGTTGACTAAGCCTGATGATGGCTTTGTTCTTTACATGCCTTTCAATATATGCCAGAGTAATCTTCTCCATAACTTTTCCAGGGACTGGGGTAGACTAACAGGTCTGTATTTTCCTGGGTCTTCTCTCATACGCCTTTTATGATTGTGTATATGATATCATTAAGAAATAAAATTAATAATAACAAAAAAATACACCTGCATGCTGACTGAACTGTGCAGGTAGATACACTTTCTAGGGGTGGAGGCTACATGCTTCAGCCCAGGACTGGGAGAGCTCATTGCAGCCTTGGTGGCTGTAGTGCAGAAGGACGCAGTGCTTCTGTTAACTGCCTGCCATTCGTGTTTTCCTTTGTGGTCCTGGCTTACCTCTCTCTACACATCTAATTACAGAGATGTTCATTCTCAATATCATCAGCGTACCTTTTCCCCGCAAACCTGAGGGAGAGGTCATGCAATATAAATGTGCCAAGTGGCAATCACCAGGTTTCTCTTGCTGTGAGGGAGGGTAATTTAAATTCTTCAGATTTGTCTGTTGGTTTGCTTAAGCACTGAGACTTCCTTGATGTATTACAATGTAATGACTGCAGAATTTTCTTTTTCTTTATCTTTTTTTTTTTTTTAACAGCAGAAGTTCAGTGAAAGTCTGTAGCCTCTCCTTAGGGAATTCAGCCCTGACTGTGGACTGTGCTAAAGTTCTCCAAGTCTCTGGTTTTAAAGACTTAAAAGGAGGTGATTGGGTTGGCAGAAACATAGGACTGAGAGGAACCTTCTGGATTCTTAACACCCTTTCACTAGGAAATCCCTAGTGTAGGCCCTTTCGGAACCCAGTTAGTTTCAGTGAACACAGTGATAGTATCAAGGGGTTTTAGTCCTTGCCCTTGGTCAATATTAGTTCATGCAAATTTCTCTTGAATCCTATCGTTAATACAGATCTTTACAACAGAGCATGAGTTCAATTGGAAGAAAAGAAAATAAAGTTAAAATAATAAAGACTACATTTTTTCCCCCTTTTTTAGTAGTTTCTGTAACCATGGAAAAAAATATACCATCTGTGTGGTTCTTTGATAATTTATTAAAATATCTATTTCACTTTTTTATTTTGTTTCTTTCTCCTTTTCTTGCGGAAAATCCAGCGGAGGAAGTGGAAAGACTGGCTGCAATGCGTTCAGATTCTCTAGTACCCGGGACACACACACCTCCAATCAGAAGAAGAAGCAAATTTGCCACTCTTGGAAGGCTATTTAAGCCATGGAAATGGAGGAAGAAGAAGAGTGAAAAATTTAAGCACACTTCTGCAGGTAATAGTTGCTGTCGGGCTGGTTTGTTAATCTTGGACTGTTTGGTCAAGAAGGCTAAAAGCTGTTACTGCAGCCCCAATTTATATGCTTCTTATGGTTGCAGCTTGGCTGGCAGAGATTTCTCAGATCCTAAGTGGTCTTTGTTACTAGCCCTTTGGTAAAAGAAGGGGAAAAAAAAACAAACCCACCACTTTTCATACGCTACAATTATAGCAGCAGCTCAACAGAGCTGAGTTTCCATGTTCTACTATAAGAGCTACAAAGTTAAACAGGAGAATTCTTGTTACACTGATTTAGCAGGCTGTGGATAAAGGAAATGGTGTGAATGAAAAGACAAACCAAGTGGAGGGTACAGCCACAATCAAACTCTGTAAGTACAGAGGAACAGAAAAAGAGACGGCAAAGGAATTGACATTTTCTTGAGTAATTTGTGTAACCATAAATTATTTTTTCCATTGGTCTGGAAAAATGTGTCACTTGCTTTCTGAGAAAAACAAATCTCTCTTCCTGCCACACCTCTTCTCCTGCCGTTGCATTTAACACTCCTGATTTAACACTTTTTAATATGTATATACACTTTATATATGCATATAAGTCTATACGTATTTAAGTATAAATTTTAACACTTTATATCTGTATATACATATATCTGTGTACATTTATATATAACACTGCAAACACATTTTTTTATATTGCAAATTTGTCTGAGCACAAATCCCAAAATTCCATGTGCTGATTCATAGGAATTTGTGCCTGATTTGTTTCGGACTCTGTTTCACTTACTTAGAAAGCTTCTTTTCTTTGCTCTTCCGTGATGACTAATAATTAGTATGTGTGTTTCAGCAAATCTTATGTCTGGATTGTCTGTGAGAAAATGTGAGTTTTCTTCTGACTTCTTATCGTTCTCACTGGAGCTAGGAACAAAGCAGTTGCCAGAAGATACTTGAATTATAGCCCAGTTGCTCTCTGATCTGTTTATTGCACAGTGGAAGCTTTCAGGCAGGGCTGGAGTCTACTTTCTGACATCCCTAAGCCTGTACTCTTGCAAATGACCCATAATAGCACAAGAAGTCTGATTTAGCTAAGTGAAAATTCACGCATGAGGTTAAACGCAGAATAAGATTTTGCAGGGTTCAGACCTAAGGGTGCACTGTACTGTGTGGTGTTTAAGCTGCTCCCTGATTTGTCAGGCAAGGACTAATGAGCCGGAATGGATGGCTGTATTACTCTGACTGGTGATTGTATTTTTGGTTTGACAGCTGAAAAACTATTGTCATGAAAATGACATGTTTCTGCAAAACAAAGAGCTTGTCTTTCATGTTCTGTAGCAACCATAACTGTAGTGCAGTGTAAAGGATTTCTATGAAATTTGCATTGCTCACAAGGAGCATTGGGTACACAGATACTTTAGTGACAACCAGTTTGAAGCTAGTTGCAGCATTCTGGACTCATTGGTTACATAGCATAACCACAGCAGTACTGGATGTACTATGGGATGCAGAAATGCCCCTTGTATTTGTTTATATAGTTTATCCATTTCCATGAACTGGAACTGGGCTGCATACTGCTAGAGTTAGACTAATTAGGTTGAAGCTGGCTTGAATATGCCTGCTCTGGGCATTGCAAGAGTCGTAACGTAGATTGTCCCCATTTACCAGAAAAATTTGGAAAGCGTGCTGTGATTAAAACCAGAGTAAAAACATGTACTTCCTTTTCTCAGGAAGCTTAACCTGACCAGCCGGCATATCTCCTTCTCTTGTAAATGGGACTTCAGTGTCAGAAGAACAAATTAAAAGCAGGGTATCCAGTTTGCAGGAAATGTTTGACTGAGGTACTGAGTTTGATTTCAGCTGAATCCAAAACCCTTTTTTTTTAGTCCCGTTTCTTGTAAGCCAACAATATCCTGCAGCTGCTTGGCAAAATTGGTATTCTTGTCAGCTCCCCTGCTAATAACTACAGCAAAATTGACACAGATGTCAAATTTGCCAAGCACTCTGCAGGAAGCTCTGGGGGAGACTTGCTTCTGGACTGCATCAGAGCTGGGGACCCCACAGTTTCCGTCATCCACAACCCCAAGGAATGGGAATTCAGCAGAATTTTGTCAGACCTCTATCTGACAATTCAGCAACACTGGTTGAACCTACCATGTGCAAAATATTCTGCCCGCAGAATGCTAGTGTTTTCCTATCTGTGTTTCCATGAACTTTAGTCTGATACCTCTGATCTCACTGAGAAAATATATTTAATTTTTACAATGAATCAAAGGACGAGCTTATGAGGTGGCATAATGAGAGTCAGCATGATACTTCCTAATACAGGCTTATTTTCTTCTCATGCACTGATGAATGTGATGCTTGGGAAAAAAAAAAACAAAAAACAAACAAACAAACAAACAACACCCTATTAGTGTCCTGCAGGCATGCACCCAAGCTTTCCTACCTGTACAGAACATCAGTAATTATTAAAAATAAATACCAATACAAGTATTTTATTAGCCTCTTATTTGCCGCAACAATAGATTCAATTATTTTAAACGTTGAAAGTGATATGGGTCAAAACGTGTGACCTTATCTGTTGACAGTTGCCTTGAAATTAATGGGATTTTTTATTTTTTTTCTGTGAGAGGACCAGAAGAAGCAAGAGAGTCAGGCTGATATTGAAGGTTGAAAGGTTGCCTTTTTTGGAGAGTTCCAAGTGATAATACCTTGCATCTATATCTTTATTAGACTAAAAGCTCTGTGCTAAGGATTACTGATTCTTCTTGAACACAAAGTGTGGAAACGTTTATTACTGTGGTATGGTGAAGGGTCCCTCACAGCAGTGAGCAGTATGATAAAGCTTTGGGAGTACGGTCAAACTGCCGAGATTATATCACTTGATGTGTCTCCTCCCTTTAGCTGACGAGCAGCAGCCTTATGGCAGAAGAAGCATGGGAGAAACTGGGAATTTTCTTTGCCTGAGCATGTTCCCAGCTGGATGCAGCTGGGACGGTTCCAGCAGGCTGCCCAGTATTTTTAAAGCTCTGTCAAACACTGCGGGAAGCAGCACAGCAGATAGCAGGAAGGAAAGCCGGCCGTCTCCTCAGCTAGACCTTTGTGGTCGTTTTCATACCTTGATCTTGATCTGCTTGCCTTGATGTGAATTTCAAAACAGTTTCTGGGTGTGCTGGTGTTTTATTGCATTGCTTTGCACGTGCTGGTGAAATGTCATTCCTTGGCTGTGTTTTGGAGGAGGAAGTGTTGTCTTCTGAAATAAAGAAGCTTGAGGAGAGATAGGTTCTGGGATTATTTGAAATATTATTGAAGTGTTTTTATCCCTGCATTCATCAAGATCTAACTGCTTGCAACCTTTCAGAAAAAAAGTTTTCAGCTGTTTACAGGAGTCATTATTGGGAAAAAAACGTCTTGTTTTGCCATTTCAGATGTCTGGTGGCCTTTATTTTAAAGAACTGATGCCTTCCTTTTCCTTCATCCATCCTGAAGTTGCAGTGCTCAGACAGAGGGAAGAGGAAGCATGTAATTTGTACCCAGAGGAAAATGGTTGTGCTGAGAAGAGGAAAGCAGGAGTTAAGGGGTCTGGATAAATCTCAGTAGTAAGTAGGATGGGCAAGGGATTTGTCAGTGTTTGGGTTAGGTACACAGGCATCCGGTACAGTCAGCAGAGAAAGTCCAGTGTCTGAAGGGAGTTCCACTGCAGCTTTTTTTGCTAAGTGGAGGATTGTCTGAGATAGTAATGGTGAAGTGAGAAAAGGAAATCTGCTGATCTGTGCTTTCTCTAGGTACTTCAAAACCTACTTTCACTTGTCTTCCAGAACCTCCTCCTCATAGAAGGCCATGAAACTCCTTCCATGGATCAGTCGTGAGGCCACAGCCTGACATGACAGAGGCCTTGGGCCTTTAGAATTTATCTCCTGCTTCATATACAGCCACATTTGCTTAGAGTAAAATTAGAGGTTGTAGAGGCTGGCATTCACCTGTCTCAAGGTATAGGTCTACAGAGTTTGTAGGGATAAAGACTGGGACTGAACAATGTAGACTGACATATCTGAAGAGCTAAGAAACAAATGAGCATAAGCCAGGAAAGATCTGTTGTGCTGGGGAGGGTTGAGCTGGGAGATGGGGGCTTTCAGGATATGTGAGCAGGTTGACCTGTTGCCTGAGGACCTTAGGACTCTTCTCCTGGTATCAGTTGCTCTTCTAAAATAGCTGAGGTCTGTGCACTGAATTTAAAGAATGAAGCCCATTACCACAGGCAGTGCTGCAAAATGGAGCATCTGGATTCTTTTAGAGAGGTCATATAAGCACTTCCACGTACTTCCTCACTCACTCAAACTGTTTAAAGAAAAGCAAGTGTGCCAAAATTATATTCACTCATGAAACTTTTAGCTGTTCCACTCCTGGATCTGTATTAAAACAGCCGTTTGTTTTATGCTCAGGTGCTATTTGTTTTTTTGCTTGTGGGGCCTTATTGCTTCAGTTTTTCCAAACCAGGGTCTGTTAAAAAGCACTGTATAAAACTTCATATGGCAGTGTGTTTATATACGGCAAGTCTTCCAGTCAGCAGAGGGACTGTTTAAATTTAACAACACTTAGAGGCAGGGACTTTGAATAATTCTGATTAACACAAGAAGAAAACAAAACATGATAAATCTGCAATTAGAGGAGCTGTTTTTTTATCAGCGATGTCCATATTATTTTAATTCCTATGGCTGATGATTTCTAACTACAATAGGTAAATATTTTGCACTTTCCTTTTCAGAATATTCTGAGTGGTAAAAATTCAATACTTGCCAGTGCTGCTCTTAAACATTTCTATTCTCTTCTGTTTGGAAAATGATTGCTTTGCGTTCTTCCACGAGGACTCCTGTGTTCTAAAATACAATAGGATCTCATTCTGATGAATTGAATTTTTATTTAATAACTACTGTGGTCCCGTGTGAAAGGTTTAATTAATTAGTTTTTTAGTTGCAGCTCCTATTACACTTTTAGGCCAGTCTTTCTCTAGGTTTAGGTATGGAAGACTGAGATAATTATGTTTCTTCTTCTCAGAGAGCAGAGTTCTCCCCTGCAGTGTAGCTCAGTCTGAAGTTACGCTGAAGCCTGTCCTGTCCTCATCCTTGTCTGAAGCTGTTACCTACATCACAAGTGTACACTAACTTAAGCAAATATTTTTAAATGAAGGACAAGCTAGAAAATAAGTGTATAATATTTCAGTAATTTGTGGGTGAATTGCAGGTGTTTCTATTCAAATTTACATTTGTTTCAAATTTGAACTAGGTATTGAGTATAGCTAAAAACATGAATAGCAACTATAAGACAGCCAGACAGGAAAATGTTTATTTTTCAGGTCTGTTGAAATATTACACTGTTTGACCTCAAGCAGTGGATAGGCAATGAAAATCTTAATTATTCTTTAAATAATTCTTTAAAAGTTATAAATTAAAATTTTAAATTATTTTTTTTGCATTGATCTGAAATTGCACATTCTATGCACTCTCAATTCATGAAGTGGGAAAAAAGGAAAGAGTTCTTCTAGGTCTAAATGCAGGTTGCTCATGCTTCTCTTTGCATGCACTAACATTTCCTTACTGCCTCTTGAGAAGCTGGCTCGAAGCTGCATCTGAATTCATTCAGAACTGTAGGCGACTTCTGAAACTTTAGCATTTCCATATGGTGATCACAAACTAGCCCGTGTATCTGCTTACCGCTGCGGAACAAAAGAGCCCACAGAGATTTTTAAACCCAATGGTCATTTTCCAACCTGCAACGAGATTAACAACCCAAAGCTTAATTAAGCACTTTGTAGCAAGGGAAAGCCTGAGTGACACTTGCTTCTTTATTGCTGGAATTATAAATCTTCTGTGTTTTCAGATCTGGCAGTTTAAACAGATTAAAAGAATGCAAATGAGCAGTTATGTTCAGAAGGTGCAGCTTTGATTTGTACACAGAGGGCAGTTACAGTAGTCTATTTTTATACTGGAATTGCCAAATGCAAGCTTCTGTTTCAAAAATGGGGAGTACGATCACTCACCCAGGTGTCCTTATCCCACTGCAGAGCAGCATTTTTATGTCTCCTGGAGGGCCACTGTATAACACTTTCAGGTTTGAAGAAGGAGATGATGCTTAGCTGGACTGAAAATGCATTTTGGGGCTGTTGGAGCCCCATCCCAGCTCTGCACACAGCTTTAATAGAGCCACTGAGATGAGGCTCTTAAACGTGTCCCATCTTACAGGAAAGGGATGTTTAATGAGGCTGTTTGGTTTTTATGCTAATTACATTTCCAGCTGCTGTGAAAATTATACGAGGGCACCCGAAGTGTAATACTGTGACATAATTCTACAATGCATTCCTTTTAAAATAATGTAATGATACAATTAATCCATTAGAGAATTTACAGCAGATTTTGAGGATTGAAAAATAGATGCTGTTAATTGCATACACGTCTGCATGCTACACGGATTAGAGAATGACATTCGTTGGATATGGCTTCAGGAGTGTTCAGAATGAGCAATAACAGACTATCTGGTTTGAGGGAGAGAGAACACACACATTTGGAAGAAGCACATTTTTGTTTAAAAAAACGCTGTATTTCTTATTGCCATGACTCATGAAGGTACAGCCTTCATCAAACTGTGTGCTTACAGATTATTTTAGAATGTTTTCCTTTAATAACAAAGTACACTGAAGCTTCTTTTTATTTTTAAACTGCATTTGAAGCCTGAAAATTAATTACTGTTTCTCAGGCTGTAGGCTTTCATTCTTCAGGTTTTTCGTGCTGTCTTTAATGATGTGGGGGGAAGCAGCAGTGTTTTACAGTCACATACAGGCATGAGGCATTCTGTGTGTTGAGAACAAAGCCTGAAAGGCAGCAGTTGCATTAGGTTGTCCCAGACACCGCAAACGGTCCCTTTTCTCCTTTCTGGTAGGATGGTCTCAGGATGTGGCTTTTAAGAAACTCACACCAGAGGTCATTTTTGTTATTCCATCAAAGAAACAGCCGTTAGATGTTACCACACAAATCTCTCATTGGTCAGTAACTTACGTTATGCAGGTGCACGTCTTGAGACTCATCCATGGCACTGCAGGGTTCCGGTGCTGCGTCTGGAGGAATCTGCTCAGTACATTCTACTCTTGCTTAGGGGTGAACATCTCTCACTCCCAGAACAACAGCTTGGAAAATCCACCACGCGTTTTAGATACCACTGCTCAGTGAGTGATTTCCAAATGGGAAATTCATTAGATGCCTTTGCTTAGAGCTGCTGTTGAGGGAGTATTCCTCGAATACGGCTTTGCTCTTGCTTGCTGTTTCCCATGGGAGAGGAAATGAAGCAGGAATCCCTGAGGCCAGCATGGCAGCACATCGATTGAGTCCTGCCATATCAGTGACCTGATTGATGGTTGACCCATATTTTGGTTGGGAATTGAGTTGTCACGGTAATGTGAACATGCAGCCCAGTGACTCTAATCAGATAAGATTTTTAATCACGGTAGCTGCCCTTTATTTCATTGTCTGAGAAATACATTAAAAAGGCACATACAGCTAGATGAATAGGATTTTGGCGGTAGGGATGAGAAATCCCAGATCCACAGGGATCTGAAACGTGGATAGCAGTCACCCAGACAAAGCCATTAACCATGCGCTCTTTCCAGGGCTGCTAGAGCTAGTATGTAGAGGAATAATAAACAGTTGCTAGAAAAAGAATCTGAGTTGCCCTATTTTTAGAGATTTAACAGGAAAAAATCAGATTATAAATAGGGAATCAAAGATAATTTGACGAAGAACAGTTGTTTTTTAGAAATCTTCAACTAAGTCTTGTTTATTCTAGGACTTGTTTATCCATTGTTACTTGGGAAAGTTGTTCTGAATTATTTAAACTGTAAATATGAAATGGATTAGTTATGTCATTGTAAGCCCTAGGGTGGATGTTTATTCAGTTCATGAACCCATTCATCTTATTTTAATTCATTAAGGCCAATTCAGCTCTGAATTAAAATGTCCACAGAAGTATTTAATATAGCATTGCTGATCCTCCTTGAGTTACTTAATTTAGATGGCTTTTCTTGAGAGCTTGTATAAGTAGCCACAAGAGCTAGCAGGAAGGAATGCAGATTACTTACACGATCTGCCACAAGATCCAGGGGCCCTATTGGGTTGGTGAGAGCTACTTCTGGCTACCAGGACTGACCACAGGGGCAAGGCAGAAGAATCCATAGGTGGTGATTAAAGCACTTTGTAAGGAGAGAAAACTTGGGCTTTCTTCCAAATTTTGCTGCTGATCTCTCTCCGTCTTGTCCTAAACAATGCCTGTTGGTCCTGCCAGCTCCAAATGTTGCAGATTGTGGTCCCCTCTATTTTTCGGTCAATCTCCCATTGCGTGGTACTTTCTTCAGAACTCCCACTTGCTAAGTAAAGTCCTTCAGAGAGAATCTTGGGTTCTAGTAATAATAAACAAACTATAAAAAGCTTCATGTGACTGCAGAAGTAAGTCTTGGAAACCAAAAGAAAAGAAAAAAATGTCAAAATTTCTCTAGTATTTAAACTCTATTTTGAAGAACACAGTAGGTGTTTTTAATATTTGTAGTTTGCTTTACTGAATCCAATTACATTTTCAGAGGGATGTTTCTGTTCTGTATTGCAGTATCTCTGTAAAGAAAACTGGAGGTGGTTAAAAAGAAGACATATTTTGGTTTGCATTGATTTGTATAGACCGAATGTAGTACGCTCGGTTGTTAACTGCATGTGAGTTGTTTGTTGTCTGCAAGATGTTCCTTTCGTTATGATAGTCTGTCTTTCTGAACCGCCCCACACTTTTAGATAGAAGTAATAGGAGGATAGATCAGTGACACTGACATCACCGGCTATTCCTTTTGCTGTTACTCAAGTAGCAGATATATATTGCCAGGCAGAAAAACCGACAGTTGCAATTATTTTGCAGCTGAATTTGTGCATGTACATATTTGAATCTGCAGTCCTTATTTCCCCTTAAAAGGTTTTAATTTGATAGTTAACACATTTGGTCCTTTGTACCTTCAGAGTTCTTTGTGTCTTTTCAAGTTAATCAGGCAACACAATTCTGTTTATCAAAGCAGGCAGTAAAAATCAGCCTTTTGCTATGGTGAATCATACTTTTTCAATTTAACCAACAGCATTATTTGCCTATTTTAAAAGAGAAATTACTGAGGGAATTTGCTTTTGCTGCTAGCTACTGCTTTAACCTGAAAACACAAATCCATCACCTCCCTAAGTTTTGCAAAATGCTCATGGTCTCCATGTGCTCATCATTAATTCCACAGTTGCATGGGGCTGACAGCTGAAAGTGCATAGATAAGCAGTGCTCCGAGTGAGGTCCAAAGAGTGCCCAGAAACCCTGCTGCCTGAAGGTGACTTGTATTTGTGCTGAAAATAGTTGACAGTGGGTTTGATTTTTCTTTCTGCTCAAGCTGATGAATTCTCCCTGTCTTCACTGGGTGCAGGGTGCCTGGCAGGCAGTTGCTGAATGCCAAGATCCTTTGCTCATGCAGATAGCTTGCAAAGGCTCCTGCCAGCTGCACAGTCTCCCTTCCAAGGAGCTTTGTACCCAAAAGAAGACAGTGGTGCTCAGTGGGCACTTGGCTCTTTGCAGTCATGATCTTTGTGTCTGTAGGCCAGAGTGTCTCCAGGATGTGAACATGTGCTGAAAACACTGTTTGCAGCCTTTTAGATTTAAGTTCTGCCTAAAAACACTTGGAAGCTCATGAATTTTCTATCACCATCATCAAAAATCAGTTCTTTGTCCACGCTTCTATGCTGGCACTTACATTTTCAAAACTGTACACATATCCCTAAAAGCTTGCATGCTTTATGGACCCGATCGAAAGCCCAGTAAAAATGATTGTTGAATCCCCTTTGGTTTTCATGGCCTAGGATCAAGCCTGTATTAAGTAGTCACACTAGCATTCCTCCCAATTTCATATCTAATGAGAAAATATGCTATAGGCATGTTAAGCATTAGTTAAAAGAAGAGGTAGTTGGCTGAGTGAAATACTCAGATGGTGTTTGAACTGAAGTTTAGATATGCCTGAGCATGAGGGTTTGGGTTCTTTTTTTTAAATGCTATCTATTTCTGGACACATCATCTCTTCTGGAGGATTTTTGTTGATAGCTGTGGGGAAAAGAAGCAAAGCTCTAATTCCGTAAACAACAGAACTTATGAGACCTGATTTTTTATGGGTTACTCTTTCCTGGATTAATCATGAGACTAGGAATGCAATTTGAATCAGTTTCCTCTAGCCAGCCGGCTAGTTTGTCTGAGCATTAGGAACATAATTTCATGGTCTTTCGTTCCATCACCAAAGATGGCTGAAATTAGAAACAGGTAATGACGTTGTCAGGTAAGGTGGAGAAATGCAAGGGATTCAAAATTGCTTCAAGAAATACACAAAAATTGTCTGGCTGGTGCTAAAAGGTCACCTTGGCTGTTCTGGATTTAGACTAGGAGATGAGTTTGGGAGAGTGGCAGTGCTCCTGACAACCTTATACACCTTCAGACCTGAGTCCAAAATATTTAAGCCAAATGTAATTCTGTTCAGAAGGATCAGAACTTCTGAAAAATTGTTTACAGAAATAATTGGAGATTCTGTGATACCTGTAGGTTTTATAAGAGGTGTAATCTGCCCACAGCCTCCTATTTGCATTGAAAAGGAGGAAGCAGGAAGGAAAGAAGACATTAGCGTTTCCTAGGGAAGCTTAAACTTTAGTTAGCTGCGCTCCAAAGAGAATCCCATGGCACAGTGGACACAGGGGAGTGTAAGAGGTCATAACAAAGAAGGAAAAGAAAGAACAGGGTCCTAACAGCTGTCACTGGTGGTGCAGGGACAATTCTGAACGCACTAGCACTGCAATCCCACTGAGGGCTTTCAGTGTTCTTTGCAGTGAACCGTATCAAAGGCGAGGATTATCTTGACTGTGCAGTAAATAATTTGGTCTACTTGTTTTTCTCAAGGTAGACTGCCGCTTGTAAACCTGCGATACAGATGCTGTGTTCTGATGATGATGACTTCATCTTGAAAGACTTCGTAAACCTTTTCTTGACTGTTATTTACCCTTGAACTAGGAGATAACTCGTTGTCTCATGATCTCGTAATGTCATCATCTCATTCATCTTTTGCTACACCCTGGTGTTTTGTTCTTGTGGTTTTTTTTCCTTCCTCTGACTATGAGTAATTAATTTTTGAAAAGCCCTTAGACCACCACCATATCCAGGAATGAATGTGCTGTAATGGCTTCATTCTCTCCTTGAAAGGGTCCTCAGTGGTATGGAGGACAGTTTTCTTCTGCCAGAATAGGATAATTCGCTGCAGTATGCTCTGGCCCCTGCCATGTTGCACATGACTCTCTGCAGATATACAAGGATATACAAGGAGAGGGCAGGATCGGAGCCTATACTGTACATATTTACAATATTTCTGGGTGTACATATGCACCAGTATACAGCATAGAGCCTGATGGATATCTAGATACTTCACCAAACACCACTGTTACCTGTTCAGAACAAAAGGGATGACAACCAGAGAAAATTCATGTATACTGATTTATAAACTAGGAGAATGCAATCAGTGACAACTGCCCATCATATTCAGTGATGGGTCTAAACAGACTGTATCACTAGACATCCATCCTTGGTCTCCACAACACAGGAGTCATCTTCGCAAGTACTGATGCAGGAGCTTTAGTTCTCGTCCCTTGTAGAAACCAAGCCCATGCACCTTTTTTTTTAATTTAGATGTGATGTTTATGCCCCAGAAAGCTCGTAGTCTGGAACAGCTACCTCTAAATATTGATGTTGACTTTTTGCATCAGAATCCACAGAGGAATTGTGCCGAAACCAGAGGCCAGTGATGCCGTAGTATTCCTGGCATTAATGTGCAGACAACGCTCCTGTAGGCAAAATGCACTGCAAGTAGCTGACAAAACCAATCAAAATCCCCCTATTTGTTAGGCTAGCGGATTAGTCCGTGTTCTGGTTTTACTTCAAGGATGGTGAAACAAACATCAAGTCATGTCTCAGCTGTACTGTAGTGTAGGCTCATTTTGAACTCACATGGCTGAGACTTGAATTGGCACCATTAAATTTACAGATGTGATATGAATTTTTTTTTTTTTTTTATCAAGATACGTTAGGATTCTTGCAGCTGTCAAGAGGGAATTGGCTGATCCTCTCTTGCAGGAGGTCATGGGCTTGACCCTGACACCACCCATGGACTATTCTACATGCTGGGACTTGAACCTAGATTTCCAAAATCCCTGAGCTCCTGCTGCCAGTGAAGAGGTGGCAGTTTTACAACTTATTCCTTGTCGTCTGGCAGTGGTTCATCTACTGAATTGGCTGGCTCTGAACTCATCAGGATAGCCATGACTTCTTCCTCCTATGCTGATCATAGACTCATAGAATCATAGGATCAGAATGACTGCTGAGAAAAAAGTTTTATTTGACCAGGATCTTCAGGATTTATCTGTGGAATTAAGTGCCCTGAGGGGGAGAGTGGCTTGTGTGTGATATCTGTTGTCTTGGTAACATGGTTTTATCCAGAAAATACAGTTTGTATCTGAGCACCCTTGATACCCAGAGCTGCAATGTGAGTTATATTGGTCTCCTTGCATTCCTAGAGGGGGGACCATAAAAATGAGTGCTGAGAGTACTCAGGATAGAAAAGCCACCGAGGAGGAGATCTGTGACAATCCATCTGTACCAATTAAAAATATGCCAAACCATAGCTCATTGCACAGATAAATGGGAGAAAAAGAAAACAGGCTTTGAGGATTGCACTATCTAATGAAAGCCAACAGTATCTCCAGAAGAGCAGAGCTCTTTCATAGCTAGTGTTGGAGCAAACGTGGTACTGCTATGCATATTACGAACAAATTGCTCTGCATACTTGATGTGAAATTCCCTGTAGATTAAAGATGAACAAAGCAGTAGCTATTCCAAGCACATGTGCTAAGGTATAGGCTAAGTACTTTTTCTGCTGTTCTGATTATATCTGTTGTGCTGCAGAGAAGCTGCATGAAAATAATGCTAATAGTCAGTAGCCTCGGACTAATGTCATACCAAGCAGTGTAAAGAATCTCCTTACTCATGTAATACTTGCTAGTCCAGTACAACCTTTACATACATATGCTCACGTCCAACTTTTTTCCCTGTAATCTATACATGTGTTTGAGCATTGTCCTTCAGTACATCACCTTCCCACAGTAGATGATGTGTTACAGTTTTCTGTCTGTTAAATTTGTTGGTAAAAAATCTCATCACCTCCAGTGACAGCAGGCCTGTCCATATGTAAAAATAGGGTGTAGCCAGGAGGCTTTCTTTTGCTTATCTAGGACATCCCAGTTGGTGACAAGACCACTTTTTAAATAATGCTCTCGAGTAAGTAAGAAGACAAAAAAATATATGTATGTACATTTCTTAAAGGAGATGACTGTGGAACAAATCATGTCATTGAATAATAGAGTGGAAATTGCCTACAAAATGCTGATTTCTTGGCCATCTTTTTTTTTTTTTTTTTTTTTTTTTTGACTTTGCTTGAATAATGAAAATGCTTTTTTTTCCCATTAGTCTCCAAACGACCTTTAGTCATTTCCATTTGTAGTTGCTCATGTGAGTTTCCCAAAGTCTTTTGAAGTGGGACTGCTTCTGTGTAGGAAGACAGTATCAAGAGACACCTCTCATCCTGTTCCTGTCTCTGTAGCATCCCCATGGAAATCGAATCAACTGCTTATGTGGAAAAGTAATACAAGGAAGCCACTGAGGCAATTTTAGCTGTCTCTTAATGAAATGTAACGGCTGGAAATCAGGAAGCACATGAGCATCATGGGACCCATCTTCCCTCTATGGAGAAGCAGCAATTGCTGTGTGAACCACAGCGAGTATGTCTCTGAGGAGAGCAGTACTACTATGAGTGGGTAGCTAATGCTATGGTGGAGTGCTTAAGTCCAAACACCACTTTAATTAAATTTCAGTAAGTATTAGGTCTAGGAAAAATAAATTAAGCAGTGGGCAAGATTTTAGAAATAGGAACCAATCCTGAACTGATGTGAGCACACTGACGTGCATCTTCTTGCCATTTGCCTGAGATCATTTTCATGCTTTGGGATATCCTTTCCAGTCAGTGGTCCACCATATTTTAGTAAAACCTGGGCTATTTTCTATTCTTTCAATACTGCTTCCTCTGTAATTGCTCAAAGTATACCCTGGAAGGATTTTATTTCATTTTTCTGTACTTCATGTCATGGGAAAATGTTTAAGTCAGATAGAAGCTTCCTCAACGCAACCCAGATTGAAGTCTCCAGTTCTTCCTGACAGAGATGTCCCAGCCAGATGTCAATAGCATTGCGTTCAGTGCAGGGACAGCACAAGACCTCATCCATGGCAGGTCCAGAGCACACACAGAAAATGTGTCATTTTGCAGCTTCCTTTAGAAGATCTATGTGAGAGTTTTCCCATTTTTTTAGTTATTTGTTAATAACTAATGTCTTCTAGTTAAAATGAAGCAGCAACTAGAAATTGATCTTTACTTATTTGAGATCAAAATTGACTTTGCTTTACATGTTTATTCTAGATATCTTTCAGTATGTCCAGGTTTCTGTTTAATTCTTCAGATTGGGTAACATTGACATTGTAAGTAAAAGTGTAAATTGTCTCCAAATGGCTTTGCTCATCCAGTCCATTTTAATCTGTTCAGTTACTTGTCTTCTAATTGCAGAGCTAACTCCTAGACTGAAGTGAACCTGTACTCAGTGCTTGAAGATAAGAAGCATGGGGTAGTCTGTATACTCTTTGTAAATGAATAACAAAGAATAGATGCTGAATAAAGATAGCTGGAAGACAACCAAGGCATGAAGAGGTGTCTCATGTATATTTGTTAGTACATACTTACACATGCTCACATGCATTCATTCTCACTTTCTTCTTTCTAGTTTTAAAATACTGGTGACAATCCATACAGCGCAGATTTGTAGCCCATAATTTAAATTTTGGCTGCACATGCTTGATATGAATTGATGTGAGCAATTATTCTGCGAGGTTAGATGCATTAAGAAACATTTCATCACTCTGCTTTGGGAGTGAGCCATTCAGAGCAGTTTGTTAAAGGGTAATATATATGTATATAAAAGTTATTGTATACCTCAATAAGGTAGAACAAGTCGGACAACCATAAAATGGCATATGTTCTAGTTCTTACTATCCATGTTTGAATTTGTTAATTTTGTTATATAGTTTAAAAGCCATCCCAGTTCTTGGTCATTCATGTGTAAAACAGTTTTAGCTTAATTGTGTAAACATATGCACATTTTATATTACTTTTCTATTGAATTTATGGATTGTATGCTACTAAGTAAAAGTAAAAGCAATGGAGCACATAGTAGAAGTAGGGCTCTCTTTCAGCTTCTAGTTTTGGAATGAGGTATGTGTAATTCAGTCTTCTTTCTTACTTGATTTTTGTTGCTCCAGAAGTGGATAAGGAGAAACCTCTACCAAGTAAAATGTTTTGCTAGATTTGCAGTGTTTATAGTGATGTAGGATTACGTGTAACAATAACAAGATGTAAAGAGATTCTGTAGTATCCAGGCCTACAATAAGAGAGTGCCAGACTCTTCCAATCTCCTTTTATTTCAGTATGCGAATCAGCAGCGGTACAGTTTTTCCCAGCTGCATGTTAACGTGCACAGACATATGCTCTTTCCTTCTAAGGCTGTAAAAGCCCATAAAGAGTTTTAAATGGACAGTTCCTAGTGGAATTCAACATAACTGAATATGTAGTGGCCAGGAAGTTAAGGGAACTGGGGATATTCATTTCTGTGGTTCGTGGTGTTCTTTCTCTCTGTGCACCTGGATACTGAAATGCCGTATTGCTTCGCACTGTAGTGTTCAGAGGTGCCCAAGGATGCTACCAGGCATTTCTGTGCATTGCTGAATGATGTGCCAGATCAGTGAAGGGTGGGTGAACTGGGCTGTGAGTAATTTCAGCCCTTCACCAGAACACTTGGGCATGGGAAACCACACAAAGCAGAGCTGGCGGAATAGTTTATCAGGCAGACAGCTTTGCAACATGGGGGAGCATAGTGAGAATGGAGGAAATCCATGGGACATATTGGATCAGGCGGACACCATGTTTGGTGCTGCTCTCACCAACTGCTTGCAGATACAGAAAAGAAACTCACAGTGGCTTCCTTGGAAATGTTAATCCTGATATAACTATTCTAGTGTGCTTCAGATGTTTTGATGAAGTGTGCATATTTACATGTTGCAGTTGAGCTCTAGAGGTACACCACATTCAGCAGCAGTCCACGCTGAGGTGACTGTAGTGAAACTGTGACTATCGTCTGAAACTGATTCTGCTGATTCCAAGGAGAATAAATTACCAATCTGTCTTTGTTTCAGGGAGCACAAAGATAGGCAGGATTTCAGGAGCTGTCACTCCCTTGGAAGTTTTAGCATTTGGACTTACTTCCTATTTGAGAATGATAGGTCTGTAAAATTTTACTTCTAGGTGTGTTTTTTTGGAGTCAGTTTTAGGACGTATATGGTGCATCTATACCTGAACTTCGGTCAAATGTGTTAGGATGAGAATAGGTAATCTTGATGCTTCATCTAAAAGTTCTTCGTAGTTTTTCTGAGCTGGGTTTATCACAGTGCTAGAAAAACACTTTCCAAGTTTCAACCATTTAACAGGGATTTTGTGTTTCTCATGTTCTTTCTCTACTCTGTTCTACTTAATTACAGGAGAGTGAAGTGGAAATACAGTCTTTATTTACATTTCTTTGTCCCGCTTGAGAATAATAGGATTGCTTTGGTGTTCTCAGAGTGGTGTCTGACCCACAATGGCAGCAGTACCATCTGCTAATTAAAGGATTTGACAAAAATAATTGCATTTTTCTACTTAAATTAGAAGGTTCATCTTAGTAGGGTTTGTGATTCTTCTTCAGCTTGGGGGATACACAGAAAGAAAGCTTGCATCAGGACAGGCAAATAACAGCTCGTTAACATAACAGACTGGCATCAGGAAGACAAAAGCCACTGTTCTTTATACAGAAAATGAATCATTCTCACCTGGGACACATAATTTTCTCCACCTGTCTCTCTGCTTATCTGTGTATACGTGTACTCACAACTCTTGCCTGTTAACTGTTGTTTTAATGTTGATCCATAATATTCCACAGCACAGCAGCAGCAGGGTTATTTGGGAAAAGGATGAGACATATTATTGCAGCATTTTATGAAGAACAGCAGGAGGTCACAAACCACTTAAGTTTCCATGCCATAGAAAAAATGATTATGTATTTATAAAGATTAATTTTTAATAATGCTGTTAGCTACAAATGTTCCTAGATCACATGTTCCTTGAACTCCGGTGAAGCTCACATCTGAATTCAGAACAATGAAATATGTAAAATATTTCAGCTACAAAATATACAAAATATGCTGGATACACAAAAATGCTTGGTATTCAGATATAGTGAAGTTTTCATGATTGAATATCACTGGAACTTCTGGTTCTTGTATTACAGCTACACTCATCATTCATTTCTTTTAATATCTAGTCAGGATAATGCTGATATTGCAAAGAAAACTGTAATCTTATTATTTTCCTTCAGTGCGTAACTCATGACAGTGCAGAAGTGGAATTGAACAAACCAGAAAAACAATTACTCATAAATTCATATACTGAACATTACCCATCTAAGCATATTTTCAGATAAAAGCATTATAATCTGGAGACTGAAAACCTAGTGGCAGTACCAGGATCAGGACTTTGTAGTATCTTCACCTATGCTTCTAGAAGCTGTTATGTATTTGCATTGTAAAACTGCTCTAAATTTGGTGAGGAGAAAGAAACCTTACCAAGGACATTCGTGAAATTTGGAGTCCAGAATGCAAGCCTTGTAGTACTTGCCTCTCTCAAAAAGTAAATTAACTGGAAAAGCTCTTTGAATTAGTGAATGCTGCTCCCTGTTGCAGAGAGAAGTTTTCATTAAAGACGTCATGTGTTACAAAAGTTTCTTGTCACAATGACACAAGTCATTAGTTTGCACTGTGCAACCTTACTCAAGTCACTGCTTTTTTAGACACTCCTGGTGGGACCACAATCAAGCCACATTCAGCAGCACCTGTTGCATGTGCAGCTGCTAGGGTTGAAACTATAAAGATGGCTTTTAAAATGTTTCATATTTGTAATGGGTTAATCTTTTCCATATAGTATCTTTGTAAGGTACCATGTACATACTGCATATTATTAGGTATTTCTCAAAGGTGAAACTTCAGAGCAAAGCTGTTGGGAAAGCTCAGAGACATACGTAGAGTAAAACTGGAGGGCAGCGGAGGAAAGGCTCGTTCCAGTCTTACTGAAGGGTTGAGGCATTATTTTGCTGTTACATATGGCATAGGAACTTATTTGATTCTGATGTACGTGACTGACAGAGAAAACAGTCTGAGAATTGGAGAGTTTTCCACAGAATATGTTACTAGTTGGCTGTCATTTCCCAGACTGCAGAACATTACTACAACCTGGAAAAAATTGTAATGATGTTTATGCTGTAGGTTGTACTCTGCAAGGTAAGCAGGACGAACACCCTATAGGGATGAAGAGACTTCAGCAGTTCTAATATAAAGTCCTCTCTGGTGTTGCCAAGTTTGTCACATCTTGTCTATACTGTAGATGCCTGTGCTGAGCTAACAATGTTGGCCTCTATGTTATGAAGAGGCATATTTTATTTTCAGGATGTCTTATTTTAGATTTAATAATAGTATTTCTGTTTGTTAAAAAGCATGTGGCTGGTCATATCAGAATATATAGTCTCCTATATACTTTTGGAATAAATTTAATATCTGCAGTCATTTTGCTGGATGCAGTAAATCCAGTAGCAGTACTCAGAAAATGCCTAACGCTTCTTAGCCGATACATTACTTTATCATTAAAATTTAGCATACCTCATTTTGAAAAATATTAGCCTGGAAATACCTTTCACATTTTCTTTTAAGTAATATTTGCCCATTCAAGTTGCAGTTGTGGTTACCCTTAAAAAAGCACATGTAGCTGGCTGGCTGTGTGGTGTGTCTATACTTTTATGTGAGAGGGACTGTATGAAGTAACGTAAATGGACAAAGATTAACAAATCCTGTCACCAGAGCTTTAGCCTGATTGAACGAAGATGTGATCCTCACCTAAAACAATGCAAACCATCTGAACAAAAATAGTCATAGAATCATAGAATCGTAGTCACAAATGTATATTAGCCATATAATTCATAGCTCAACCTTGTTTTTGTCCTTTAGCTAAAAATTGTATGACTCAATAGCATTTGCTTTTGGGGACCATACACAATTCACTGCACCAGCACTGACTGTCCTACACAAATATGTACAGCTCTGGATGAGTTCCTCCATGGTTTATCTGAGTGGAGAACCTGAGTGGAGAAGGAAAACAGTGGTGGAAGGGCAAAAGCTGAGTCAACTCAGATCATGTCAGTTCGAGGATGTTAGACTGCTTCTGTAAATTTATTAAAAAAATAGTGCACAGATTTTCTTTGCTGCATTTGATATATAAGTAATATATGTAAGCTGTAGAAATAACTCTAACAATGTCAAGGAAGACTGTCTAAACCACTCGAGATATTTTTATTGCCAGTTTTCAGTTACATTTTCTTCTGTAGGTTTTAGCTTGGCAGTAAGTAGTATGAAAAGTGTACAACTTTCTGTACTTAAGGGCTCAGCACAGGATATAGTTCTCGAGAAACCATTCATCTTAACCAGATTTATTCCACATAAATGAAGTTCACCAAGGAAACAGGGCCAGTTCTCTAATGTTATCATCAATTACCTGGATGCAGGGCTTGAAGGTATACTAAGTAATTTTGCAGATGACACTAAATTGGAAGGAACTTCTGAATCCCTGGAAGGTAGAGAGGCCTTGCAGAAATACCTTGACAAATTGGAAGGCTGAGCAATCACCACCTGCAAACCTCGGTATGAGTGCAGACTGGGGGACGAGAGGCAGAGACACTGGAGGGAAGCCACATGAAAAGGAACTTGGGGTTTCTGGCTGACAGCAAGTTGAATGTGAGCCAGAAGTGTGCCCTGGCAGCCCAAAGTGCCAACTGTACCCTGGGGTGCAGCAGGCCCAGCACTGCCACAGGGCAAGGAGAGGGGTTGTCCCCTCTGCTCTGTGCTGTGCAGCTGCACCTCCAGCACTGGGGGCAGGTCTGGGTGCCACAATATGAGAAATGCATGGAATATTAGAGAGCAACCAAAGGAGGGCTGTGAAAACAGTGAAGTGTCTGGAGGGCTAAGCGTATGAGGAATAGCTGAGGTCCCTTGGTTGGTTCAGCCCAGAGCAGAGGAGGCTGAGGGGTGGCCTCATGGTGGCCTTGCAGCTCCTCACGGGGTCAGCAGTGAGCTCTGCTCACTGGTGACAGCAACAGGACCCAAGGGAATGGCATGGGGCTGCATCAGGGGAGGGTCAGGTTGGGGATTAGGGAATGGTTCTTCACCAGAGTATGGTCAGGCCCTAGAACAGGCTGCCCAGGGCAGTTATCATGGCAGAAAGCTTACTGGAATTTAAGAAGCATTTGGACAACACTCCTAGACATGACGTTTGATTTTTAAGTTTGTAGCCAAGAGTTGGACTCAATCCCTATGGGTTTATAACTCAGGACATTGTGTGGTTCTACGAAATTTCCCTCAGGTGACGTAGTCCTTCACACCCCTAGTTCATAAAGGAGCCCAGGAGAGCAGGTGCCAACAAGAGTGGTCAAAGCCAGCGTCAGAACTCCCTCTAAGAGGGCAAGAGTGCTGTTACACCCACCAGTTTTCACTGAGTACCTCTTTTCTTTTTTCTTCTTCTCTTTTCCTCTTTTTCTCACCACTACAAATTAGACTTGTAGCTGAAGTCCAATTCTGGCAGAAGTTGCAGCAAGGATGAGGCTCTTCTCTGCATCTTTTGCACCACTGTACTTCAAAGTTGATGAAAGTTGCAGTGACGAAGCAGCTGGCCAGGAAATCAGAAAACCCCATTATTTTCTGAGCTCTGCTGACTACAGCAGAGTGAGTGCCCCTTCATTTCTGCAGATTACTGCTTGTGCTTCCTGCCTGGCTAAGGCAGCACCTTTATTGGGTTGAGTATCAGTGGGGTGTCATCCTAGAACTGCACACTTAATGCTTGTGTGTTACTTCTGTGATACTTGTGTGCAGATACATGTGTCTTTCTGCAAAGTAAGCTTCTCATCCCCAGTCTTCACCTTTTCCTTTCTGACCTTTCAAGACTTACTAAGTTCTTGCTCCTCAACCTTGCTGCCCTTAACAGTAATGTAAGCCTTAACCTGGTGCTTTCAACCTGCCCAACAAGTGAAAACAGCTGGGAAATCGCTCCTGTCAACACTGTGAAACCTCATCAGGCTCTGGATAAGCCTGGTCCAAGCTAGGATATAATGCTGGATACAGACCACAGCTTCCATCCCGGGCAGAAATCTTTTATGTACGGGAAGATTATGTGTTGCATTTCTCTGCGTGGACAGAGTTAAAATCTGTGTCCTGCTTTTGCAGCACTGGGAATTCTGCCTGTGGGAGAGGCTGACGCCCACCCCTGGCACCATGGCGCTTCCTGCCAAGGGCTGCGCAACTGAGCTCTGACCTGACTCCCAACACAAAACAAGTACTGGCATGACACAGCTCATTTGTAAATCCTGACAGGCACTGGTAGACGTTGTGATCTGAGTGACAAGCTCAGTCACTGAGCAACTCTTAAGGCCCACAGGGTGCTCCATGCTAGAGCTACTGTTCACAAGGAAGCTAGCTAGAGACAGCATAGAATCATAGAATTGCTCAAGTTGGAAAAGACCTTGAAGATCATCAAGTCCAACCTCAACCTAACCATACTACCCTAACTCTAACAGCCCTCTGCTAAATCATGTCCCTGGCTATAGAAAAGTTGAGAAGAATATACCCATTAAATCAATAGTTATTCCTAATTGATCCCATTTGTAACTAATTTAAATAGAAGTCTTTTTTAACTTAAAATTTATGTCATAAGTATAAAACGAGTTCAGACTAAAATATTTGGCATGGTGATGCTCAGTGCTTGAGTCTCAAGAGAGGAGAAGCATGCAGGGCCTGGGAACCTTGACAGCAAGGTTCTCAGCTTCTCCCATCCCAGTATTACCACAAAAGCATAGGAAAGGTCAAGCAGATTTCTTGTAACAGTCTAGTTAGGCTAGTTATTCCAAACAGTCTATTTTTAAAGTCGCTTTAAGCAATTAAATACAGACAATTATGTGCCACCCACTTTCATCTTTTCATAAACCCTCTGAGTTTTACACACAGAGAGTTTTGTTTGCTATGATCCTGCAATAGCCAAATGAACTGACAGCATTCTCAGGTAGTCACAGAAGATAAATTAAAAATTGAGATGAAATAAAGCCCACTGTTCAATATGTTCACCACATAAAAAAAAACCCAAAACCTGACTTTCATATTCAGAGTTTCAGGCTCTATTCTTGTCTGGCATCTGACAAGAACCAGACTCCAATTTTAGTCTGACTTCAAATTCAAATTCAGTCCAGGCAATTGCCTCCCCCAGTCTTGAGGCTGGCAACAAGAGGTAGTCATACAGTAGACTACTGAATATAAGAGTAAAGGAACAAAAAGGGATTGAAACTTTTTTCTTTCTTTTTTTTTTTTTTTTGACATATTGATAAGAAAGTTGCATTTACTGTAACTTAAAGATTCCCTTTCTCCCTTTCTCTAAAAGTAATGTTAGTATTGTAAGCACTGCTTTTGATAGTAGGGACCAAAACACCTACAGAGAAGTGACTTTTAGAAATATGTCATTAAAAAGAAAGTAATAATCTTGGGGAGGGACTTTTTATAAGGTAGTGACAGGATGGGGGGAAATGGCTTTAAATTGGAAGAGGGTATGTTTAGTCTAGATATTAGGAAGAAACGCTTTACTATGAGGGTGGTGATACACGGGACCAAGTTGCCCAGAGAGGTTCTGGATGCCCCCTCCCTGGAATCATTCACAGCCAGGCTGGATGGAGCTTAGAGCAACCTGGTCTAGTGGGAGGTATCTCTGCCTATAGCAGGAGGTTGGAACCAGAGCGTACAAGTTCATTCCAACCCAAACCATTTTATGATTCAGATGCCTTACTTCATCTGCTGCAGTGCAGGATCTTTAGCTGTCTGATGGGAGAACCAGGAATGTACACAAGTGATTTTCCATAGGCTCCTCACAGTTTCCATTGCTTTATTCATCACGTTTTGTGGGGAATCCAGTGTAAAATGCAGACATATCAGGATTAGACATTTGTTTAAAAATATATAAAGGTTTTCATGTTATCAGAGAAAACCTTTTCTTCATTTCATATGTAACCAAGATAGGCTTAAAAGAAATTACATAAGCAGCCTCTGAAAACTTAGAGGTTTCTTGTGAAGCCGTTGTCTAAACATAAAGCAGAACAGCATGTTCGATAAGGTTTGTGCCAATGAGTTAACTGCATATTACCTTGCCATGCTCCTACTTGCTTTCTCCCATTCCCTCCTGTACAGCCTTCCTCCTACAACTGCTCTCTTTCCTCCTTCATCCTCAGCCACGTCTTCTTTCTTTTGCTGATTAAAAATGATCAGCAAAATCAGCTGTTCTGCAAGATGAGCCCTCCCAGCTCTCATTTCATTCCACAAAAATGCCTGCAAATCTCCCTTTACACCAGAGAAAGCATTAAACAATCAGCAGTAGCAGCAGCAGAGTGCCAGCACAGATCTGGGTATACAGCTGGGTCATCCCTCTGTGCCTGCACCACAGGGGCACATCCCAAATTGGTGAGTCTCACAGCTGAGCCCCATATACCCAGAAGCATAGATTAATAAGAATATGATAACCTCCATTTGAGTGCAGCTGCATGCAGCCCTCACAACTACTTTTCTACGCTGTAATCCTCTCTCTGCTTTGGACAATAAAAATAAAGTCCACTCCAATTATTCCAGCCATTCTGAACCTCTTTGGGTAGATTCATGTCTGTGACTGTGAATATTTTTCACAGGATGTTTCCTCTGATTTTTTATTTTTTATTTTTAACTCCTGCTTAGTTTATAATGAAAAACTGGAATACTGAAAGATAAATAATATGTCTTCTGCTTCATTCTTATTGGCTCTCTCCTGACCTTGGCCTTAGACCACACCAGCAGCACCCTGAAACAGCTGTAGGGGACTGAAGGGTTTCCCTGATATATTAGCTGTAGTAAAAGTTATAATATATTTATAGTTATAGTAGTTTTGTCACTCTTACCAGAATTACTGTTTCAGCAGCACAGTAACGTGTGATTGTGGTGGTGGCAGTTGCCTTGAATGTAGATTCACAGTGATTTTCTTCACTTTCTGAAAACTGAAATGTATTTTTTTCTGCAGTGTTGTGGTTTAGGTTTTTTAAAACAGTGATTTTGAGCTCTGATATTTTGCAAGATGGATAATCAGAGATGTCTGTAAGATTCCATATAGATATTTAGTATTTTTCTAAAAGTTACGACATTTAAGATGAAATTTAAGCCGTTTTAAGGTGGTTTCAGTCAAACACTAGAACCAAGAGGCACAGCATATGTGTTACACTGCTATATGTTAATGGACTGAACAGCAGTGAAGTGAGTCTTGATTTCAGATAGCATTCAAAGTGCAGGTGTGCCATGGCAATACTACAACAGCTAATTGTAGAAATTTCTTATTTGAATGCTTACTTGTAGCTCATACGCAGAGAGCTATTAGCTAAAAATGAAGCTTAAAAATAATTCTTAAATAGACCTATAAGGACATTGTATGTATTTTTTCCTTGTTAAAATGAAACCTTTTCTGTTATCTAAAATTATCTTTAATTAGGATTGCGTAACCTAACAATAAAACTGCTGATGATTAGAACCAGCAGACAGTCAGCTCATGTCTTTAATTAGATTAAGCTCTTCATCTCCAGCAGTAAGAGATGGAGTGCTAGACCTCTTTAACATCTAATCTGGAGAATGTTTTACAATTGTGTTTAATATCACGAGGCAAAAGTTTACAATGAAAGAAAAATTAATCTGCCAACATCTTTGTATATTATGCTTGCTTAGCTGTTTGTCACATCTTAGAGATAGATTGCTTTGGGAAAGGAATGAACATGGGGAGGGGATCTCGCGTGCATAGTGTTATAAAACTCCAGATTGTCTCTTAAGTAGCTTTGGCAGTCAGCAGAAACCTCTCTTCCCTGTTTATTTCTGTGCTCTGCAAGACCTGTGGAAAATATTGAAAAACAGTGAGTGTGGTGGCATGTTCCGTAAGTCCTCATCAGTCAGTTCAGTGCATGGGACCATCAGTGCCTTGCGCTTCATGTTGAAGTGCATTCCTACACCACATAAGATGGTAGTTCACTAATGATCAAATTTATTAGCCTTCACAGGGTTGCAGACTGTGAATTCCCAGTGCAAGCACTGGAGGCTCAGAATACTCCCTGTCTGCACAAGGTACAAGGCTATCACTGCCCAGCAGCAGTACCAAGAGTGCTTCATTGAGCTTTGCTCAGATCAGCGCTGCTCACCCCTCCTCTGTTTCTTTGACACCCTTGAGAATTTGGGATCAAGCTCAGCTCCCCTTTCTGGACTGATAAACTCATTTTCCAGTTCTTTAAATTCAGTAGTACATTGCATTGTGGGAGCATTTACCTTGGGCAGTCATACTCCGAGATATGTGACACGGGATTTGAAAATAAAAATGTTACCTGTTGTTAGGACAATACTTCACTTTATCTCCTGTCTCATTGAACTAAGTTCCTCTTAACTGAACCTCTCACTACAAGCCTATCCGAGGTAATTGATCACTACAATATGTGTCCTTATTTCCAGGCAGAAAAGTACTGCAATTAGAAAGAGATTTCCTAAGGTATTTTTAAATCAGATGTCTCTGATTGTGAAGGCTTCTTAGACATTTTAAACTTTTTCCTTATTTATATTGAAACCAGTTGTTTTTTTTTTTCTCATTTAAACTCTAGTGGAGAAACCAGAACCATCACAAACATGAGTGTAGAGGAGAGATGGCAGTTTTCAGCTAGCTGGAACAAGACTTGTTATCAAATAACAGGCCCGTTTCTCCTTCTTAAATAAGTATTTGTGAGAATAGCGTAATGTTTAAGTTTCCCCAGGAAACTTTCTATTTTACTTGTACATTTAAAGATGGCATTTATAATGTTTTCAAAATGATCCTGAAGTGTTTGCTTCCTGAAGCAAATTAATTTAAAAGGAAAACATTCTTTTTCCACTTCAGAAGATTTCATTTTGCAGTCCATAAGATTTTGGGTTGAGTATGGCACTCTTTTTTTGGAGGTAGACGTGGAGCTGACGCTTTTTAATTATTGGGGAGCTTTTTGGATGGAACTTGTGATGTTAACCAGATAAAGAGAGTAACCACTAAAGGAGTACAATCAGTGCCTTCATCTTCAGGGTACCATAAAAATCTAAACTAGCATAAATGCTGTCAGTTGGGAGTAGTAGTAAAAATAGGAGTTCTTTTCCCATTTTTTAAACAGAAGAGTGGTTTCTGTATTGTGCAGTGATTGTCTTGTGTAGGGCTGCAAGATCTTTGGGGTAGAGAGGTACTTCATCCTCCAGCATTAGCTGCCCAAGGATGGGGAAACCTTATCCACAGGTCAAGCAACAAACGCAGATGTGGGGTTTGTCTTTGATTTCCAATAGGAATAATACCTGAGAGTGATGTTACAACACTACTCTAATGGTTGAGCTCTTTGATCTTCAACAAAAGCCAGTGTTGAAATGCAAATGATTTCTTAATTACACTACAGTATCTCACAGGATAGGGGATTTGGATTGTTCTGTAATTTTTTGACCAGTAAAAAAACCTTATGAAACTTCACAAGAATAGAGGAGCCTGACAAAAATAAAAGAGTACTCCAACACAGATTTAGCAGAACAGTTAAGCACTTACTTTACTTGAAAAACTTTGCCTGTTCTCCAGTCCCCCTCTCTGTAGTTATTGCATATTTCCAGGAACCAAAAGAAAGAACTCAAAATATGAGAAAGGAAAATCTTCCTGAAAAAGTACACATTCAGCAAAGTGAACAAACAGTGATTCATCTTGGCTATGGTTGTCTATCCTGGTAGGCAGATACTGGCTCACTTGGGATTTGATAATTTGTTTGGATACAATTAGCCCTTGAGTTACTCATCCACTTGTCAAGTTCCAAAGCTACAGGGTTTTGCAGATTAAAGGACTGTGCTCATAGAAACTGGCTTAAGGAAGTGTTTTTCAGTAAAACACTGGAAGAATGATATTTTAAAATAATAAGAAGAAATTAAAAAACAGACACACAAAAACAGAGCCTGTTGTGGTACTGCAGAAAATATCACCTCTCCTCCTTGGGAAACATGGTTAAAAGGCTGCCAGTGTTGATAGCAAAAAGACTGGCCTTATACCAGGCTTTACTTAACCCATAGTGAAGTTAGTGGGATGTGAACAACTCAGTCTTTTTGCACCACTTACTTACCAATAATGTGAAATGAGCAGACTTCTGGTTCTCTTCTGTAAAAACTTCAGAGTTGTCAATAAGCCACAGACAGTGAACATCCGCCAGTGGCAGTGCTCTTTATTTGTTATGTAGAACAATGCTACAGCATGCAGTTCCTTTTGAAACTAGTGAAAATAGTGAAGTATTCCTATTGGTACATTGTCCTGAAGGAAAATATCTGTATTTATATCTTATCTATTCATAGTTTCTAGAAAGTTAAATTCTGTTATGTTTTCTTAGATGTACTTGGGGAAAGGCTAGAAAAAGCTTCTTACATTATCAAGCCATTTGCATTGCAGACGTGGTAAACCAATGAATTCCATCAAGGGCAAATTCATAAATAATCAATATTTCCACAAACAAGTTTAGCTCGTTTGAGTTGCATTTGCCAGCAGAGAGTACAACTTTGTCATAGGGAGCCATAGGAAAGAGCTTGTGCAGAGGAATTAGCTGTGTGGTCACCTAGGTAGACACAGCTGGATTATGACATGAGGTCTGTGCCTTTCCAGAGGGATATGTTGGTTTTGCTCATATGGTATAGTGAAGGTTAAGTTCTTTGTATATGTATTTTTTGAGCCTTGCAGTTTTTATGCTTTCTAGGAGAATCAGCAGAGATGCGGAAAGTGTTACTAATTGGCCACAAAGTCCACTGGATTTTGTGAATGTAAATTATTGCATTATCACGTGTCAATAAGAAAAGTCACACTCATAAAGATCATACTAAAGGAAGACAGGCATTAACCCCTACTTTCAGCCACTGAAAATCCATTAGGAATTTTCACAAGAACAAGTGTACACAAGAACCAGTGTTAGGATCAATTCTTTTACCCTTTTCCTTTCATACTTCCCTCTGCATTTTCAACTCATTGCTTGTTTTCTGTGCTTTTTTTTCTGCATTCCCTTAAGAGCTCTCAGTGTGACTAGCACATCACAATTATTGCTTTCCACCTCTGCACTGGCTGCATTTCAGGGGTGGCTGAGTAATCTGTTTATGTAGGCTCAGGATGTATTACCCTCTTCCTGATGAAAGATGTAATACCAAAAGCAATTTTAATGTGACAATTGATATTTTTTTAGTTTGATTTGGTTGTCAGAGCCTGTACCTAATGCTTATGTTACTGTAATTGCTCTTCTTATAGCATACCAGGCCTAAATAAAGGGATAGAGCAGAATGCAATCAAAAAGTCACTTGGAAAAAGAATGCCTCTTCTATATAAAGAATGTGGAAAATGAAATACATCATAGATCTTCCTTTGAGCTCTGCTGTCTGAACTTTGGTAAAAGTAACCTACAATGGGAGGAGGACTTCAATTTCCATTTACATGGAGATGGAGATTATTATGCATGTATATCTGCATTTTCTCCTGTATTAAAAATGCAGATCTTATCTGCACTAGAAGATGCTTATCCTGAATAATTCAAATTGTCCTCTCAAGAACAGAGTGGCAAAAAAAGTGTTTCTAAATCTGCTCAAAGATTTTTCTTAGTAGCATCAATTAAACATGTACAATTGATTCTTTGAGGAAAGTGAGCAGTTTTATCAAATCCAATAGCGCTACACAACAGATATCATTTCAGTCCCCCGATTCATTAACAAATCCAGCAATAAACAAACATTTCTTTGCGTGATATTTCTGACGTGAAATAACAACAGTATGGAAATAGCAATAATTTCTATGTCTTTTCAGACCCTTTTGTGCTAAAGAAGAAAAAGCAAATAGGGCAAGCAACTGTAATAGTTAAAAAAACAGTAGATAGAGGGGAAGGGGAGGAGATTCTACCCCTTAATTATTTTTTTTTTTTAACTGTGAACTTACACCATTGTTTACAGTAATTTAAGTAAAAATATAGATACCCTGCTGCATCAGTTTGTATCCACAGTAAGCACATGAACTTTTTAGTGAAAGTTTATCTCAGATTTTAATAGTTATAATAAGAGCACGGTTTGGTTCTGTGATTGTAGTAATTAGTTACCTAAATGATGCCTTTATTTTTACTCCTGAAAAAAAAATAAATTAGAACTGACTATAATATGTTGAGATGGAAGGAAGCCAGCTGGCATGTCTATATCTATCCATTGACTTTATAAATACACTGTCGTTAAATAATTTTGTGCAAATACAGAATCGTAATTATTTTTGCCAAGGCAGTAAGCCTGTTGTGAATATGCCTCATTCAACTCAGTATGTAAAACTGGCTGAATGTTTTCCTGAGCAGTACATAGCAGTCACACCTGCCTGACTCCCCTTCAATGTCTAAAAGATAAGATAAAGAACAATATAGCTCCAAAATATTCAAATTAATGCTAAGATTTTAAGTCCTCGGGGTTTTTCTACATAAGGATTGCACAGGAGATGCTTGCAAGAAGAGCCCACCTGGTAACTGCTCAGGCCTTTATACATTCATCTCCTTCACCGTGTTTAGCCTTTGGCTTTCTCTCACATACAGCCTGCAAAACCCTAATATCTCATCTGAATCCTAGTGAAAATCTATTTTCAGGTTTCTCTGTTTTTCTGCTGTTTGTTGTTGTTGTTGTTTTAATCTTTTAATAACTTCTCATTCTGCTTCATAGCTAATCATGTATTTCTGTGGTTGATATCAGTTTGCGTTTATAAATTATCAGATATCTCAAAGCAGTCTAGAAATGCTGCCCATATTTGATGTGTCTGGGCTGTTTGGCTAAGCTAGGTTATATGGAAATTGCAAATACTATGGCATTGACATCTCATTTATTTTTAACTATTACTCATTAAATAAACAAAGAAACAGGAAAAAAAAAGTGACAACTACCTGCTACTGTCCAGCAAACAAATCTAATCCCAAAAGGAAGAGAGGCTTGTCAAGGGTCTGATGTTCTTGACAGTTAGTTTCAGTTAGTTTTATTCGTCCAGGGAGCTTCCATAGACCTCAGTGGGAGAGGCATCTAAAGACATATTCCAGGGCAGAGACCCAGGTTCATAGTAAGTTCCTGTAAATCTACATTGTTTACAATAGGAAGTATTATAATCCAGTTTTCCAGTTTAAAAAAAAAGAAAAGAAAAAGAAGTTTTCCTGAATCTTTCCATAAAATTGAAGTCCACCAAACCTTTGTATTTCATATAAAGAAGGTGAAATATATGACTTCAGTTATTTTCCTTTTAGAAAGTCTCCATGCTTTCTGGTCCTCTTTCCTTGTCCAGTCATGTAAGGGTGCATGATATCTTAGGAGGGACATAAGTCTTCTCCTTTTTAAGTTGTAACTTCAGTGAGTTATGAGTTGTGTTAATCAATCTGTTTGTAATTAGGAGAAGAATTGTCTAAACTTGTGATTTTGCAATTTACAAAATGCCTAGTAACTTCCACTGACCTAGAAGTATCTGGACCATTGACTCTCAAGCAATTGTTTCTCACACTTGCGAAGACCACCATTCTCAAGGTTCTCTTTTATGACAAAGATATAGCACATAAAAATAAGTGTCATGATCCCAATTAAATGTTTACAGAATCAGGACTGTATCAAGTCTCACCCATTCTAGTAGATTTCAGTGCGAGAGATGCTACTCATTCATTGCTGCAGTAAAAAAATCAGGAAACTGCTACTCGAGTTCATGAAAATTGCACATCTGTGTCATCTCACAGATTAGATCAGTGAGTCATAGTAGTCATATCCATTTTCAGGAGCTGATTGATAACTGCAGATAAAAGATCTTATAAGAAGTAATTTCCTGTCCCAAGCCATGCTAGGCATTTGTTGTTCACACCACGTGTTTGTCAGTGTTGGTCCTAAAAATTTTCACTGATGATTTTGTAACTCCTCCATCAAATTGCTTGTTCTGCTGCATGACTTCCTTTTTTGCTAAAGTAGCTAGAGTATCATACTCACAAATTGGGCTTAAATCAAATGCATCTGAATGAGTGATCAGAAGCAGCTAGCATGGGTTTATGAAAGCTGAGGGAAGATGAAAAGGCTGTGAATGTTGTCTACCTGGATGTTGGTAAAGCCTTTGACAGTCTTCCACACAGTCGTCTTCTCAAGAGGCTCATGGCTTAGACAGATGTACAGTTTGCTGGCTGGATGGCCAAGCCCAGGGTATCCTAGTGAATGGAGTTAAATCCAGTTGGCATCTGGTCCCAAGTGGCATTCCCCACAGCTCAGGCTTGGGTCCAGTTTTTATCATATTTATCATTGGTCTTGATGGGAGAATCAACCATATTCTCGGTAAGTTTGCAGACAATACCAAGTTGAATGGTTGGACTATATGATCTTGGAGGTCTTTTCCAAGATTGGTGATTCTATGATTCTAAGTTAGGATAGGCTGTTCATGTACTTGAGGATAGGAAGTCTGTGCAGATGGATCTAGATAAGCTAGATTGATGGGACACACCCAAATGAATGATGTTCAAGAAGGGTAAATACCAGATGCTGCACTTGGGTCATAAAAACACTATGCAGAAGTACGGGCTTGGAGAAGAATGGCTGGAAAGCTGCCCAGTAAAAAAGGACCTGGGGGTGCTAGTTGACAGCTGGCTGAACGTGAGCTATCAGTGTGCCCAGGTAGCCAGTGGCATCCTGGCCTGCATCAGATTTCTTTGTCCAGCAGGACTACAGAATTGGCTGTCCCCTTGTACATTGTACTGGTGAGAATGCATCTTGAATATTTTGTTAAGTTTGGGGTTTAGATTGGGCTTTGGGGAATATTTCTTCACAGAGAGAGTACTCAAACACTGAAATATGCTGCCCGGGGATGTGATGGAGTGTTTCTCCTGGAGGTGTTTAAGAGATGTGTGGATGTGTTGCTAAGGAACAGGGTTTAGTGATGGAACACAGTAGATCAGGTTAATGGTTGGACTTGGTGATCTTGAAGATCTTTTCCAATCTAAGTGATTCTGTGACTCTAAATTCGGCTTAATTGAATCTTGGGTAAATCATGGTTTTATTTAGCATGCAGAAGTGAAAGGTAGACAGTACGTGTCTCCTGCCCAGCCTTGATGGGGAGATGGGAGATGAGTGATGAGTAGTCTCTCAGCTGACCGACGTAGAGAAGAAAGTTTCTAAACCAGATGCAATTTCAGTTTTTGAGTTTGCTTAATTGCTTGCTAAGCAGAACTATTTAACACATACAAACAAAATCAGTTTGACAGCAAGAGGATTCACATCAAATAGCCTAATTGGCAAGCTACCACTTCAGCAGCAGTGGTTTATAGAGGTGAAATAAGTAGGTAAGACAGCAGGTGATTGGGTTTTTTGATTTGCTTTGTTTTGTTTTGCCTTGTTAAGTAGCTGATGTGAGTTCCTTTCAGAAAATCAGAGTGAGTCAGGATTGGGCATACTATTATTTCAATGATACTTGTACACACCAAAGATTTTTTGTACAAACCAAAGATACTTTCCATTCCAGTATCTTTGAACTCAGAAGGTCTGTTGGTACTAAAACCACTCAGTGGTTGGCCAATGAGTCAGTATAAATCCACTGATATTCTGAGGCTCTACAATCCACAGTTAGTCCACCAAAAACTATCTTTATCATCTTAGTAAACTTCAGTTCCAGGATACTCGTCTGGTGTTAAAAAAAAATATATCCAAAGATGGAACAGATATCTTGGAAATATAATTCTGATATCACTCAGCTATGCTTAGAGAGGGGAAGAAATTTTGTTTTGCAAGCAGATGCTTCTCACTTTCCCTTAATGCTTCTCACTTTCCATTCTAGTTTCAGAATTCATCAACTTAGCTTTAAACAGCAATACATAAGAGAGCATTTAGCTTAGTATTTAGTTCAGTCAAGCTTTTAAAAGTCTGTTTCTTCATAAAAGCCTAATTTGGGGAATTTATATAAATATATTTTTTAATGTAGGCCAATTGCTTCATGCTACTGAGGCAGAAAAGGCAAAGATTTGCTAATGCTGTCATTTTGGAAGTGTACACAGTGGCTGTAGGAAGGCAGCCTCATTACACACAATCAGTTGTGCAGCTCTCATTACACAATTGAGTTTCACTTTGTAGTGCCAGCCAGCCCTACAGCAGAATACAGCACAATGCAAGCAAGTTATGTTGTAAACTGGTACACTGGGAATTTTATTTTTGTCTACTTTGTCCTTCTTCCCTCAGAGAGGTTCGTTAGTGTTACCTGAAAAGTGCTGCTCGACATTTGCCTGTTAAAGAATTATGTCAAGGGGATAATTCTAGCTACTTTTCATGCAGACACTTGAACACCTGTTTCTCCTTCATTTATCTGCCAAGGAATATTAGTTCAGGATAACACCCACTGATTTCATGTACTACTGCTATTTTGTTTTGCCTCGTAGTAATAAAGGTGAATAACATAAGTAAGTGACTTCTCTAAAGGCAAAATTATATTTAACAAAATCAAGAGATACATAAGTTGTATGATAATCTTACTATAGCATCAGGCTACATTTAAGATGCTGTCATGTGTACCTGTCATGTTTCTTCATAGTGCGTCATGTGAAATGTGCACCACTCCCATGTTCCTCTGATCCTGCTCTTTACTGTGTCAAATTCAAAAATCTTATAGTTAACTAGTTTCAAGCAACCTTGCAATATTTGAAATTATCAGTGTCATCCTTTCCTGCTGTTTATTCCTCATTTGCAATTATAATAATCTGTGATATTTCAACCATCTCCACAGCAACTAATTATGATGGCAGAAATAGACTGACATCTATTGCTATTATGCAACAGAAATAACTTTTACAGAAATAAATCATCTCGATCTTCCTAGTGTAAACCTAATAATAATAATAATAAAACAGGATAAATTGGAAATAGAAAAATATTTAGGTAGATTTAATCAGTGTGTTATATTATTTCTTCACTTACATCTGAATTTTGAATTTACTTCATGAATATTTTAATTAACGTATTTATAACTACGTAATGGCATTTTGATAGCCTTCTGAAAAATATTTTAAGGTAATATCAACTTTCATCAAACTTGAAATTGTACATGGAACTGTGGTTTGCAGCTTCTCTCTATCCGTTCTGTGAAGCATTAGTCAGACTCTGCAGAACAGCTTGGCTTTAATTTTCTTTGTTACCAGAAACCATTTATGGTCGGGTCGTTACCCTACCTTGGGCAGAATTTCAGATTTCAAGTTTGCATTCCATTGACACTTTTCATACTGCGCTGTCAAAATGCAATCAATAATAATTAAGATTTGTCCAACATGAAACACAGTGCAAAAAAAAAAAAAAAAATTAAATAACAACAAAAATCCTCACTCAGCTTTCTCAGGAATTAATGAATAAAAATCGTGAAGCCTGCAAGACCTATGATGAAAAAGTATCCTAAACCTGGCTGACACAATAGCTGGCATGCTACTTTTGCAACTAACGCTACCCAGGCAATGAAAGCTGAATCCATTTTTGTAATTCTAGATGCCAGTATGTTGAACTCTATATTTCTTAACAGGACTGATTTAATCATGCATGAAAAATCCCCTGACAGGCATAGTAAGGAGATAAAATTCAAGTTCCTTTCAAAGGCAAATTAGATGCCTTTGCACATTCCCAACAGTTAGGTAATTGAATGCACTGTAGTTTTGTGTGTTAGGATCAAGGGTGATTCATTAAACACATCCTTTAAAGAAAAATGTGTTTTAAGTGAGACATAGTAGATCAAACCAAAGTCTGTGTGGTCCAGTATCTTTCTCCAGTCAACAGTTAGATTTAGGAGAAGCAGCCTTTCAGTATCTAAAGGTGGGCTGTAAGAAAGGAGGAAACAGACTCTTTAGCAGGGTTTGTTGTGATAGGACAAGGGGAAATGGTTTCAAAGTAAAAGAGGGGAGATTTAGTTTGGATATAAGGAAGAAGTTTTATACAATAAGAGTGGTGAGGCAGTGGAACAGGTTGCCCGGAGAGGTGGTGAAAACCCCATGCCTGGAGACATTCAAGGTCAGACTGGACAGGGCTCTGAGCAACAGAATGGAGCTGTAGGTGTCCTTGTTCATTGCAGAAGGTTTGGACTGGATGACCTTTAAAAGTCCCTTCTAACTGAAATGATTCTGTGATTCTGTGAATATGTTGGAGTGGGAGAGGGTGAGTATATACTTATCTATCCACTCACATACCAAATCAGATCCCAACACACAGAAATTCATTAGATGGAAGTTGTATCCAGGCCCTCATATCTAAAAGTCACCTGAGGACTTACTATGCATTATTATTTTAATAATGTTATTTTAACCCAATTACATTTTTGGCCTTAATGGATGTCATTTCCCAGTTAATTCCACAAGAGAAAAATACGCTGCACTTTGTTTTTCTTTTTTCACATGCACCCAGACAATTTGGTTTGGTGCTCCTTATTTCTTGCGTTTTACAAGTGAGTGAATTCTGTTACAAATCTCCATTATATTCCCAATTAGCATCCCATTTCCCACGGTGAAGAGCTCTGTTTTGCAGTGTTTGCTATGGCGTGGCCTGTGGTCCCAAGGGCAGGTAGTGCAGACTGACATGCTTCTCTGCATTGTTATGTCTCCTCATCTGGTGCAATGGGATGCGAGCAGGGTGAGTAAGAGCAGGAGCTCCTGCTGCTGCCACAGGTAGTCCCAGAACAAAAGCCCTTCTGCAAAGAGTTTTCAGTTATTAGTGGATCCAGAAGAGTGCACAGCCCCCATGGATGCTTTGGAAAGGTGCATGTCTGGTGCAGCTCCCACCACTGTGTAGAATATGTGCACTGATGCTGGTTTGTAGCTCAGTTTCTCCTTCAAGGGAACTATCTGGTTCATGCAGAACGCAGACAAGGTGACTGCTACCATGCACTTTTGTGAATGTCAGAATACAGAATCACAGAATGGCCCAGGTTGGAAGGGACCTCAAGGATCACGAATCTCCAACCCCCCTGCCACAGGCAGGGCCACCAACCTCCACATTTACTAGACCAGGTTGCCCAGGGCCCCATCCAGCCTGGCACCTGGTACCAGAACCTTAATGTAAAAGATGACACAAAAAACAGAGCTTCACCATTATTGTTTACTCATGTACAAGATACCCCATCCCTTTAATGTGTGTTCTTCCTTTTTCTCCTTGTTTGGTTCCACTGTGTCTTTTTGGCAATTGACAATCAGACAGGCATTAGCCATAGATTAGCACGGAGGAGCTATATTTATTTCCTAATAATTCCTGGTTTCTGTTCCCTGTTTTTCTTTTTTTTCTTTCTTTCTTTTTTTCTTTCTTTTTTTTTTTTTTTTCTCCCTACACTTTTCAAGCACTGTGATTCAGGGGAAATGGCGATTAGCTGTTATTGTGTGCATGCAGTTAGGGCAGACTTTTCCCAAATGTGTTTGTTTGCTTTTATCAATGTTGAGTTTTGTCACTTGTCATTTAGTATTGTAAGATCTCTTGTGGCTCTTTACGGTCAACTTAATTTGGCCACAGTCAGAAAATGTCTTTTCCCTATTGCTGCCCTTTCTACAGTTAATCTTTGTGAAGAAGAGAGCAGGGCCTACCGCATCTCTCTGTTATATGTATGGGACATTCCTCCTCACTTTCTAAATGTTATTAATCCTCTGGAGGACACTCACTCTCATCTTATGCAATTTTTATTGCTTTAATGACTTTAACAAAAGGTTTTTGGAACTTCAGAAGCACTACGTGGAGCAGAACATTCATTCATTGACTTCTATGAGCTTTTTACCTCAAGCCCAGGATGATTCTTCTCTCATTTCTATTCTGTTCTAGGTCTCCTATTTTTAGGTTTATCCTGGATAGTTTTTCCTAGACTGGTTGTATGGAAACCAAGCTCACTGGTCTGTCATTCCTAAGCAACTTCTAGACTTAGGAGTAACAACTTTTTTTATCTTAGCTAGGTTATATGCCGCATAATATCCTTCTGGACTGCTGCTTTTAACCTTAGGTCGTCTATGAATCTAACAGTTTTGTGTTTCATTTTCTACATTTTTAACAGATACACTTTATTAGTCTCTAGGCAGTTGAGATTTGAACTGGAATGCTACCTTTGCAATGTGATGGCACTGTAAGAAATGTGTCTAGGCTATTATCGTATCTCCTTCACTTCATTGTCCTTCCTGCCTATCCATCTCCAAATTTGCCTCTTATATCAGTACTTCAGTTCAGAAATGTTGTTGTCTAAACTCTTTGGCATCTTCAGCTCTGTTTCCCCATCCCAAACAAGAACTGTAACTATGTTTTGGCAGACAAAAAAAAAAAAAAAGCCACTAAAATGATATCTAATACTAAGTGTAAAAATGCTGTACTTTCTCAGATCACTTCAGCATCGTATTTGCTAGAGAGAAAAATGAAAACATTTTATCTTTGATGAACATTAAAAATATTAACTCCTACTTAAATAATGGAACAATTCATGCTACTAAGCAGGATGGTGCATGCAAATTCTCATGAAGCTGTACTGAATTCATATGACTGTAGCTGCGATCCCAATCTCCTCCTTTTTTGATCTGTGGTTTCTGGAGGACTGTCTTGTATTGTGGAAAGTTTCCCTCCATGTGGGAAAGTTATGTTTTCAGCCAAAACAGATCAAGACAATCAAAGGCAAGCAATCAGACCAAGCCTCTAAATACATTAAATATACTGAAATGACAAATGCATGACATTACTTGAACAACTTTCAGCTTCCAAAACAGGAAGTAGACCACACTATTGCAGTAAGAGACTGGTGTTAAAGATAAATAAATACATAAAACTTCATTTTATTTCAGCATTAAGTCTGCTATGTACTGACCAACTAGTGCTGTTGCACAAGCTGGAAATATCATCCAAAGATAATTGCTGGATGATATGACAGCTGCAATTTGGGAATTTTCATATTTTGAAGGAAGTGTCTGTTGCTCTGTGATTCAGTCATCCCTATAATCAAGCCTTAAATGAATGATTTCCTGTCTAGTTCCTAACAGAGCTCTGTGTTGAAGGGATGTTGGCAGTTCATTCTCATAACAAATGTATTTTTAATTTGTGTGATCTTAGTTGACATTTTCTGGGTGTAAAAAAAGGGTTAGTGATGGTCTCCCAGAAGCGCTTGATATCTTAACAGCTTCTCTATCAAAAAGATGCTGAGACAATTTTGGATTCAAATAGGTATTTCTTAGTTCCAAGCTGTACCCTGTAATATTTATTTTAAATAGGTGTACATATGGACATAGATATACAACTATCCAAACTATCCATCTGCTTTGTGTGTCTGTTTGGGAGTCTGCATTGTACTAATCATTCCAGTGTAAATGAAGAACCTTTTCCTAAACTGCAATTTACAGCAGCAGCATCATGTGTGCAAATAAACACTTTGGGGCATCACTTTGTGCTGGTATTGTTAATGTTATCCCAAATGCCTGTTAAGTGAGATAGGAATTTCTAGTTGATAAAGCTGTCTTTATAGCCAAAGCGAAATTTCATTAAGGAGTAAGACGCTATTTTTGCACATCTGTCTGTGGGTACCAGGCAATTTATGTTGGTAAAGTTATAGTTGTAAGGTAAATCCAAGCTGTAAAATGAACTTCACAGCAGTTCGCTGTTAGTATAAGAAGAGCTGTGTTGCTTGTCTTACTGATTGGAGCTGTTCTTCTATCAGCACTGTGATCCTCCCAGATGGCAAACAAGGGGACCAGATGCTGGCCAGTAGTTTGGTTGTCATTTCCCAGTAGTCAGTCCAAGCAATCATCTTCCCTTCCTACCAGTCCACTGCAGTTACTTTAGTTTTATCTTGATATTTTTCCCCATTGTTTCTGCACCAAGAAAACTGACTTCTTCATCCTCCAAAAGTTACACTGTATAATCCAGTTTCCTGACATCTGCCGGACTTGTTTCTGTATTATCTACTCTGTATTATGCCATCTGGATGCACTGTCTGATGAGGAGCAAATCCAAAAGCAGCAGCTTGCCTGGTTATTTATATCCCATGTGTAAATTATTCTGAAGAGAATTCTTTTCAGCTGCAGAAAGTCACTTGAGTTGTATTATTCGAGCAGTGACCACCACGTAGATGATCTGGTTTTTGCTCTGAGGAAAGCGCCTTCAACTATTAGGCAGTGGAACACTGCAAAAAGACATTTCTGACATCGCAAATGACACTGCAGATCCCTAACAGCTGTATCATCTGTCTGGGTACCATCTTAGAGCAAAGGAAGCACACTTCAGAAATCTCACCTGGCAGCTCACTGATTTGCCTATAGCACCGCTGTTGTTGCTTATATTGCAGAAATCTGGGTCTGGGAGGTGCCTAAAGCAAGCTGAGTTACTTTTAAAAAAAGCAGCCATTCTTGGAGCTATGTAGCTGCTGCTGTTTCTACAAATTTCTTTCTTTATAATAATTTCAGATGATGTTACCAGTCTTACCTGGTTGCAAAAAAAAAAAAGCCCACATTCTTAGTTAATTGATGCTACAACTTCTGCGTGTTTGTTATAGGGCCAAAGCCTGTAGGAGAAACCATGATTTCATTCACTTGTGATTCATCTGAAGACACAGGTGGATATTCTGTCATTGTGTCAGCTGCCTTCTGCTGGCACTTAGGACACAGCTTCATTTCAGTTAGAACAATGGTGGTAATAGCCATATTCAATTTATCTTTAGCTAATTAGGATGAAGTAGGAATTCAGCGTGGGCTCTTAAAGCCTGCCAGGTTTTCTTACTTGGATGAAAATCGTCAAAGAAGGCAGTACCACCCCCTTCCATACTGTTTTTGATGCCTAAATTATATATATTCAGAATTCCCAGGATATGGCTTTTGGTGCTGTAATCACACTATAATTGTAGGGCAGGTGTTCTCCAAAATACGCTATTACATTCTTGCTAGTTTCTTTAAATAAGCCACAGAAGCTCATTTTTCATTAAGTGATGTGGGAGCAATATATTTTGGTGATTCAACTTTCCGGTTCTAGTGTACCTAAGAAATCACAAAAATGCTTTGCTACAGTTCCCAAGAAAGAACTCAAGGAATGCCTTTTCTTTCTTCCTTTTTTTTTTTTTCCCCCCCAACATATTTTGGTCAGCTTCCTAAATACTTCCTAGCCTTCTGTACATTCCTACTCAAGTGTGACAAGAAAACTTAATTATGTACGAAGAGAGTTGTCCTGGTTTCAGCTGAGACAGAGCTGATTTACTTCAAAGTGTCTGGTACAACTGGGCTTTGGGAAAAAAAACAACAATGTTGATTACACACTGATGTTTCAGTTGTTGCTGAGCAGCTCTGTACAGAGCCGAGGATGTTTCAGTTTTCAGTTTCTCATACTGCCTTGCCAGCAGTGGGGTTGGGGGTGGACAAGAAGCTGGGAGGGGACAGAACCAGGACAGCTGACCTAAACTGGCCAAAGGGATATCCCATACCATATGGCATCATGTGAACAAACCAGAAAACCAGTTGGCCTGGGAGTCTGTTGCTGTTTGGGGACCGGCTGGACATTGGTCAGTGGGTAGTGAGCAGTTGTTTTGTACATCCCTTGCTTTGTGAGTGGGTGTGTTTATATGTACTTATTGTTATTTCTTCTTTTTCTGTTTTAGTAAATAGTTTTTTAATAGTTTTTTACAAGTTCTCCTTTTTTCTTTTTCTGATTCTCTCCCCCATTCCACTGGGAGGGTGGGCAGTGAGTGAAAGGCTGTGTGGTGTTCCGCTGCTTGCCAAGTTAAACCACAACAGGTATGAAAATGCAGGTCTTTTCAAAACACAATTCATAGACTATCAAATTACATTGACCAAGTGGAGTTCTGCTTTGCTTATTAGCTGAGCAGTTGGGGACAGTACCATTTTTCTTTTGGATGTCTAGGGACTTGTTTTCTCCTTCCATTCTCTGATAGATTTTTTCAAGCCTTTTGTTATATTTGTTAAGATCCTTTGTTTTAGCTCCTGTTTTCATGCATTCATCTTATTACAGACTAGCTCTGTTGAGCCTGTGAAATCCATTATGTTGGGTTTCTTTGGATCTAGTTGAAGTCTAGTACTTTTCCTAGGAAAGCAGCTTCTTCTATTGGTGTTTTAAAAGTCATTTTATATATGAAAAATATACAGTCTGTCTGTTCTTGAATGAGATTTCTGATTTCTTTGGTTCAGTTCCTTCTTTAATTATTCAAGTATTATTTCTCTGACTTTCCTTGCGTTTGCTGAATTTGGGTTTGAACAATGACTGCATTTCTGATTTCTACTACTGTTTTGTGATCTTTGCTTATTGTGGTTTGCAGTACCTTCATTAGCTCCTGTAATCCTATGTTTACAATTTTGACCTCGAAACCCTTTTATCCTGAGCCTGTCCTCTGACAGTTTACTTTGTTTGTAGTAACAATCAGTGTAAATCTAGTTTTCTTAAGGTTGGTTTCACCTTTTCTGCAGTTTTACTTTCATCGGATTCCATCAGTAAGGAGGAAATAATTCAATTTTCATCTGTAGCCAACAGTTCTGACAACTGTTATACCTTCTGAACCTTTCTAGTTAGTAAATGGAAATTTGAGGTTTGAGCCTGCATTCCCAAAGCAATGTGAACATTCCTACTGTGTAAGTTCAATGGCTAGGCTATAGCAAATGACAGTTGTCTATGCTCCTAGTCCAGTGCTTCTTATAGGAGATGGACTGGTGTCTTGAGTTTGTCTAAATGTAAGTGGAAGCAATATGCCCTAATGTAATCTCTGTGTTTTAGGTAATCATAATCTAAAATAAATCCATTTGTACTTTAAGTACTAAAAATAAAATATAATGAATAGTTTGTTTTGGCTTTGGGCCTCATTTCCTGTTATTTTATTCGTATTAATTATAGATTAAAAAATAGTGCACCTAGAAGGATCAGTTTATAGCCTAGTGCGTAGGCCACTGGCTACACAATGATTGCTGTTAATTATTTGCAAATGATCAAGTAGGTGATGAGCTGAGTTGTTTCAACTTGTCTGTACCTCCCTTTGCCACTTCTATAGCAACAGTATTACTGACTGCTTTGCTTCTCTAGTGGTTTTAGTTGTTCATCCAGTGGGATATCGATGCTGTTCTATTTTATTAGTCTTGTAGCACCTACCTCAGAAGTTTTCCAAATGGTTCACATACTGAAAGGGATTGATTTTGTCAACACGAAGAGTCACCTGATTTGGAGAGATATTTATAGTATTTTATTTTTTAAGAAATCAAGCTTAACTTTTAGTACCCTCACATCTTTTTCCAACTGATGTTCACTTACTTGTAATCTAATATAATGGAAGTGCTTGGCTACAATCAGAACAGGAAATTCATAGGTGGACATCAGACAAACAGATGCTTCCTTTCTAGGTAGTTATCTGAGACAGATTTTGTAGACAGTACTATTGCAGGAAAATCGGGGCTGAGACTACAAACACACAAAACTTTTGTAAGAAGCTTCAAATATCACATATTCAGAAACCTGTTGAGATAGATAGTTTTCCTTCCTTCAGGCTCCAAGAGATATACTAATGTTATAAGAAAAAAAAAAAAAAAAAAGTATTTAGGGCTAAGCAAAGCAAAACAGTTATTTCATCCAAGCTATGTTTTGGCATTAGTCAAACCTCAGGCTCACAGCAGTGATGCTACAAATATTGAATCAATCCTAACATTAATAGAACTCTGTATGAGCTGGCACACCTATGTTTTCCTAAGCTTTGTCTGAGACTTTTGTCTATGTCTTTCATAAAATTTTCTTCTTCTGTCAATTTTGATTTCAAGATTAGATTCAGTCCTAATTTTGTGCTTCTCCAGCTCAGTTGCTCACCATTAGCTCCCTTTGCAGTCTGGAAAGAATAACAGGCATTGCCAAGGTGCAGTTTAGCCTGTTTTAGGTGCTACATTAGGCTGAGGTCAGTCATGGCTGAGAATTGCTCTTACTGTATAAGGGCACCAACTTGGAATCAGAAGCTCACACTGTATTAATTTAACAGGTGAATCCTGCTCTGTTTGATTATCAAGGAAGTCTACATAGGTAGAAGAGTTTCAGTATGATGCAACATGTTATGATAGATAGTCATAATCATCAAGACTGGAAAAGACCTCCAAGATCGTCCGGTTCAACCATCTACCTACCACCAATATTTCCCCACTAAACAACATCCCTCTGTACAACATCTAAGCATTTCTTGAACATCTCCAGGGATGGTGACTCCACCGCCTCCCTGAGCAGCCCGTTCCAGTGCTTGACCTCTCTTTTGGAGAAGAAGTTTATCCTAACATCCAAACCAAATCTCCCCTGGAGCAACTTGAGGCCAGCCCCTTTTGTCCTATTGCTAGTTACGCAGGAGAAGAGACCAACCTCCACCTCACCACAACCTCCTTTCAGGTCATTGTAGAGGGCAATAAGGTCTCCCCTGAGCCTCCTCTTCTCCAGACTAAGCAATCCCAGCTCCCTCAGCCACTCCTTGTAAGACTTGTGCTCCAGACCCCTCACAAGCCTCGTTGCCCTTCTCTGGACACACTCTAGAGCCTCAGTGTCTTTCGTATAGTGAGGGGCCTAAAACTGAACATGCAGTACTCAAGGTGCGACCTCACCAGTCCTAAGTACAGAGGGATGATTATTTCCTTGCTCCTGCTGCCAACACTATTTCCATTACAAGCCAGGATGCCATTGGCCTTCTTGGCCACCTGGGCACACTGCTGACTCATGTTCAGCCAACCACCAACCAACACCCTCAGGTCCATTTCTTCCACACATAATCCACCACACCTGGAAAATTCTCCTTTGCAAATCTAAAGGAAATTGATGATAGTTTTTCTTAATATTGCAAAATTATTGGTTCAGTTCTTTCTAGTTAGTCAGAACTGAAACATTAGCAAATCAATTTTTAACCTATTGAATTCAAATATAATTGACACACCAGGAAGCTCCTCCTCTGTGCTTCATTCATAGTTAATGATCTTCGCTTCCTAAAATCATCATGAAGATTATAATGACCTTTGAAAGGAAGAACTCATGCAAAGCAACCCCCAGTGCTCTTCAGGCTTAAGGGCAACCTCAGAAGAAAGCAGGGTTAAGAGTCTGCTGGGCTAGCACTGACGAGGGTTTCAGTTCTGATTACCAGATAAATAGAAAGAGTAGAACTTGTGCATTTAGTCCACCTCTTGGTTTAAACAGCAACATGACAAGTTATGTGAAGGGGAAATGCATGTTGGAAGAGTTCACCCAAGATGTCTTGGTCCTGAGGGGAAGAATGACGGGACAGAAAGGTCAAATATCCTGAGTACATAAATGCTTCTTTGGTTGCTTAATAGAACAGCAGAGGCACTTGGCACAAAGGCAGCAGCATGCTTCACCTTCTCAGCTGGAGGAATGGCCCACAAGCATTGACATAGTGGAGCACAGCAGATTATTAGAGGAATAAAGACAAAACTGTACTTGATTTCCAGAATAGAGGGGCTGGAAATCCTCGTGACCCTGTCAGGGCTTTACTCTTCTTAATAGGTCTGCCACAGAGAAGATCTTGTTTGAACAGTGGAGGGGTGCTGCTTCTGGGGGAAGAGTTCAAAAACACTAGCTCAGGAACATTAGTAAAAATATTTCCCACTGTTTATTCATCAGAACTTGAAAGTAATAGCTACTGCAAAGCTCAATGGCAAAATCTGTACATTTATGTTATAAAATACAGACATCTCACTTAAAGAAGCTGGTAACAGTATCTATTGGAAAATGGATGAATTTCTTAAGATAACCAGTTTCTGGTATAAGCAGTCCCCATAAAGAGGGCTTAATGCTTATTTCTAATCTCCTGGAAGATTGTACAAATGAACAAAATGAGGTTAATCACCAAGGAAAATCACTAATGAAGCAATACATCTTTTGTTAAGTATTAATTATATTTTATTTGTCCCCCTCACAGAATTTACAGGGTTCTCATGAATCGAGGATTAATTCAGAGGTTTTTTATTTATGCTTTGCTGTGAATGGATCCCTTCTCAACTGAAAGTGAATGAATTTGTTCTGTATCAGCTTTCTGCTTGAAAATAAAATCCTTCGTAAAAGAACTGGCAATCTTTGTCAGAGAAATCCGGGCAGAGTGAAACATTTGATTGTACAAGCTGTTAGAGCCTAATGAGTTCTGCATCTAGACACTTGTATGTTGGTTGTTTTTTTCACTTGATCCTGCAGTAGCATAGCAGTTTACACATTTAAATGTGCAAGACTTGTTCGGGAGGAAGATTTGTAATAAGAGAAAGCAGCATGTTCCATCATTTTAGTATAGCATCTGTTATTATCATTCAGTGCTGCTCTTAGCTCAGCATGCCCTTCCTCTAAATATCTTATTAATTAAACTGGCTTAGTAGGAAAATAATTAATACTTTCAGTTCTATGCCTACTTAGAAAGGATTTGGAAACTGAAAAAAAGATTGCTTTCGTCTAAGCTTCAAACTGGTGTGGTTTGATTTGGGTTATGAGGGGGTTTGATTTTCTTTTTGCCATTCTGGATTAGAAACAGATTACAACTAAAAGGAGATGTCTGGAAGAACCTATGTATTTTGTCTTCTGAAAATTTAGATAGATTGCTAGGTGGAGTGCAAATTATTCTGTGTTTCTGAGAATTCTTGCCCTGTATTTGAGTATGTTACAAAGTGATAGTTTTCGGAAAGTTACTCCTCTGCTTCTGCATAATATCCAGGTGGCCCTGGTTAGGACTCAGGCTCCAGAAGTATTACTGGGTTTCTTACTGTTGCTTTTATAATGTGATGGGAGTGCTTGGCCATGAAGTCAGCAGTAATTCTGCTGCATAACTACATAGCTGACTGTTCATGAGGCGAAAGGGTGGGATGAGGAACACCAGTGGGTGCCAGTGCCTGTGCAAAATGACAGACACATTCACGTCCTTAGTGGTTGACTTCAGTGGCTTGATCTACACACCTTATTGGTGTGGCTTATTTGTGTATGGTATATGAAAACCCAGCATTTCATATGGAAATATATCTACTTGTATACAACATATGGTTATATTCCTACAGTTGTGCTCGGATTTGTATGTAAAGCCTGAATCTGTTACTTTGCTATTTCTGGTGAAGTTCAGAAATAGCAGAATTTGCCTCTCTCTTTGTTTTGTGAAGAGTGCTGCTGGCCTACGAACAGAAACTGCTGCTTTGCTTCTGGCTTGCCCAGCTTAATTGCCCTCCAACCAACACCAGCTGAGTGCTCTACTCTGTTTGCATTCAGGGAAAATTACAGTTTCCTGGACTTATTGGAAAAGGTGTTTGGTAAAGCCAAATTAGTCTTTAAAGACAGGATTTTAATGATCTATGTGGTGGGAGAAAGCTCAAGGGTTAGCTGTAGCTTGTTCTGACTTTTTTTTTTTTGGAGGGACTGATGGTGGCTGTTCTTAGAGAAGAAGCTTTAAATGCCATACCAGAACAAGGCTGCTTGGATGCAAGGAAAAGACAGATGGACAGCTAGTCTACAAGGCAACTCTGCAGGCTGATTGTTGGGATGTCTGTCTGTCAAAAGAATATTAGAAATCTAAGTTCCATTGAAAGGCAGCGAGGTGCCTAAAGCACTTCTTAAACTGGGCTGTTACATTAAGAGCCTCAGAAATAAAACTGTACCACACAGCTGGCCGATGGGGCTTGTGCTGCCATAATTCTGATTGATGTTGAAGCTCAAAGGGTGTGTTCAGAAGAAAGCAGGGGTTTTATTAGCTACAAATTGTGTCTGCTGGCTTTCTTAGTCCTAAAGAATACATGTTCAAAGCTGATTTTAAAAATGGAGGAATCTAAATTTATATTATGGAATTGAGTGCTTTTAAATCAGCGCTGCCTTGTTCGTGCTAAGCCACTCGTATCTAACAGCAAATAAATTGCAGTGAATGCAGTGTGTCAGTGTAAGCACAGCTAATTCACCAAGTGTATTGTGTCCCTCTGGGAACAGCGAACAGCCAGCAGTGTCAGAAAAGGTTATATGCTCATGTTTTCATGGGCAGAGTGTTTTGGAGCCCCTTTTGCTTTAAATCTGCCTTGGGCAGACTGAAGAAGCAAAGTCCCAGTTCATCTGTGTGTGCATCTGCGCTGTGTCTGATAGGGGAGCATATGGCAGAAGCGATTTGCCCTTAACTGTGCCTCTTTTTTGGCAAGCATGAGCTTGTTTCTCACAGAGCACACACAGTCACAGCCCCTCCTGCACATCACTTCTTGTGCCCCTTGCTTGCTGCCTTTCAGCAGTTTGCCCGAATCCATGTCCTTTGTGATGTTTTGGTTAATTGGACATTGTTTTAATTACTGCTGAACTAAACAAACGTGAAATTTCTATCTGTCATCTTGCTGCCCCGGTGACCACAGTCTCCAAGCAGCAAATACAGGACCCAGGCTGTCAAGACCTGGTGTTAAATTACTGTAATGGAGTGTCATTTGTTTGTACTTATTTTGGGAAAAACACTCCTCTAGGGAGAAGACTCCATTACACAGCTCATTTTTGGCACTATCCCAAACGCCTTGTTCTACTCTCATTGGAGTTAGTGGCAAACCAGTCTTGTCTTCAGGGCACCAGCAGTGCCAGTCCTCTTCCATGGCCAGAGAACAATCCACAGCCACGTCTTTCATTCTCCATGATCTTTCACATTACCTTCTTTTTTACCTTTCTCTCACTAGGATCTGCATTATTTTTTTGTTCTCTCTTTACTGTTTCTACTTATTCATGACCCAAGCACTTCTGCTTGGGCCGTGTATCCAAACTGGGCAATGGGAATTGAGACATGCCCTCAAATGAGTCAGTCTATAGACATTTCTATCAATATCAGCCTTATTTCAAGAGCAAGGAGGTTCTGTGGGCCTTTTGACACACCATTTGCCACTGACTGTAAGTGGAGAAAAAGCTTTTTAAAACATTTCCTTTCTCTTCTGTTAATAATCACCCTTCTCCTTTGCTTTCAGCTTTGGAAAGAAAGATATCAATGAGGCAAAGCAGAGAGGAGCTTATAAAACGAGGAGTGCTAAAGGAAATTTTTGATAAAGGTAAGCGTTCTTCTTTTCACAATGTTAAATTGACATCCCATATAGTTTTATGGCCAGATCTCACTTTGTCATAACATTAAGAACAGGGAATAACATCTGGCATGGCAGAACTGCACAGAATAAGGTCTCCAAACATCTCCTGTTGGATCTTGCAAATAAGCTTGAAAGCTAATCAGAAATGTAAAGCAGTAAATTATAAATCACAACATTGTGCAGTAGTCACCTGCTGCAAAACAGCAAGGCATCCAGACTGTGGGAAGATGGAATGGGTCGGTGCATGCATTTATTATCTCTGGTTGAGTCACTGTAGGATTAATGGTTGTGGAAAAGAGAAATGTTTTTAAGGTTTGGGATTGTGTGATGAGCATAAAACACTTGAAACAACTCAGAATATGTAATAATAATGTTTCCCCATTCAGAATTATTCATTTGTTGAGTTGGTGATGTATTACTTATGCAAAACACCATTATTTTGCACAGGTAGCATAACAAATAATTGATATCTATTACATATTTGTGAGTATTTAACTCCAGCTTTTATTTGTTTGCTGCTTCTCTTGTCAGTAACTAAGGCAATTAATTAAGCAAATTGTATTAAGGCATGCCAAGGTTGCATTTTAATTTCAATAGAACTTAGGTATGTGCTTTGATGCCTCATTAATTCCAAGTCTAGAAGTGTTTAACAATACCACAACAAAACCTGGTGAACGTCAATTGAAGTTACAAACTTCCAGAGTTTTTCTAAGTAGGATCTGTCTTATAAAATCTGGGCCATTTAAATCTACGTTGATCTAGCTTGTTGGGAAAGAAGAGATGATGTAAAAATTTACTAACCCAAACAAAATCAGTGTGTGTCTTGTGATTACTTTCTGTGGTTTTCATCCATAACCTATTCTAGATGCTTTTTAATCCTTTAAGAATGGCTGAGCTCACACTATGGCTAGCCGTCTTGAAAGTCATCCTCAATGCAAGTGCAGAGTAGAAACCACAACCGGCAAAATTTTCCCTTCTTGGTGCCTTGGGTTTCCCACTTTCTGGACTGTGACTTGGATTGAATATGCAGCCAGGTGTCTCCGTTGCCAGCAAGGCTCCTATTTCAGCACCCTGGGGAGCTTGGCAGTCAGTTTCTGGTCATCCCTACAGTCACCTAAAGGCATCCTCAATAAAATCTCTCCTGTGCAACCTGACCCTGTTCTCTGCCTTGAAACTCAGGGAAATTCTCCCTTCTCCGCTGCAAAGGGCTGTAGCTTTTTCCATGCAGTTAATCTGTAGTCTGTAATCTTCTGTGTCACCTGGTAAAGTAAACATTGTGTTGTCTGGAGGTCCTCATCATGAAAACAAATGAAAAATCTCCTCTTTGTAGTCATTTTTCACCTTTTCATATCAGAAAGACCTAGTATGAAATACATGCTGCCTTTTCCTATTTCCAGTACAAGACATAGAGACATCATACTTTCATTGTCAGATGCAATAAATGGGTAACTATCAGCCAACACAGATTTCTAATTCAGTATCTCCACCTTACTTCCTGCTAGTTGCAAACACAGAAAGCTATGAAGCTTTCAAGGAGTCCTTCCTTGAAAGAAGCAGAGCAGTGTGGAAGATAGTTGTGCAGAAGTATAGTAATGCTGATCACATGTGATGTAAGAATATAAGTAAGGCAAAATGTGTAGAGGAAAAGTAACATTTTCTTCATTATTATAATAGGACAAGCATAGTTCTCATAAAGGGTATTATATCTTGCTGTAAACCTTAAGCAGAAATAACATTTTCCTTGTACTTCCTGATAGCTGATCTTCAATACTTCATAGGCACTGCACTTCATAGCAGACAGCTTTATTTGGTGGTTGTTTCTATACTTTCTCTACCAGGAAGCATCTTGCACAGACAACAGGTGGAACCATAATGGTAAATCTCTGTCTGCCTTTCCAAAGAGGAGACCAAAGCTGAGGTCTCCTCTCTGAGTCTCTGAGGTCTCTGAGCTGCCTTTTTCTTTCTTAAACAGATTGAAGGAAACTATATGGATAGACTGACGTAAGAACAGAAATTCTGAAACTGCAGTGCATTTAGTGTTATTTTATCATCTGTGCTGAAAAAAAACAGAATTAGACAGTTTGATCTCCTGTTATTTAGAGTAACACTCTGACCTGTTTGCTTTGGGATTTGCTGGTTTTTTAGGTGTCTGTGTCATACAGCAGGTGAGAGTTAACAGAGCGCAGTAAGTCACCAAGGATTGGGATAAGGCTGAGGTACTTAATGCCTTCTTTGCCTCAGTCTTTAATAGTAAAACTTGTTACTCCCTGGGAACACAGCCCCCTGCACTGGTAGATGGGGATGGGGAACAAAATAAGCCCTGCATAATCCACGATGAGATAGTTTTGGACCTGCTCCGAAAGCTGGATGCTTACAAGTCCATGGGCCCGGGTGGATTGCACCTTAGAGTGCTGAGGGAGTTGTCAGATGTGGTTGCCAAACCACTCTCCATCATTTTTTGGCAGTCCTGGCTAACCAGGGATGTCCCGGTGGATTGGAAACTGGCGAATGCGACACCCATCTTCAAAAAGGGCCGGAAAGATGATCCTGGTAGCTACAGACCTATCAGTCTCACATCGGTGCCCAGGAAGATTATGGAACAAATTATCTCAGGAACTATCATGGACCAATTAAAGGTCAATGAGGGGATCAGGCCTAGTCAGCATGGGTTTATGAACGGTAGATCCTGTCTGACAAACCTGATTTCATCCTATGACAAGGTGACCTGCTTAGTGGATGAGGATAAGGCGGTCGATGTGGTCTACCTGGACTTCAGTAAGGCCTGTGACACTGTCCCCAATAACATTCTCGTGGAGAAGCTAGCTGCCCATGGTCTGGATGGGTGTATGCTCTCGTGGGTGAAGCACTGGCTGGATGGCAGGGCCCAAAGAGTTGTGGTCAATGGAGTTGAATCCAGTTGGAGGCCGGTCACAAGCAGTGTCCCCCAGGGCTCAGTGCTGGGACCGCTTCTGTTTAACATCTTCATTGATGATCTTGATGAGGGGATTGAGTGCACCCTCAGTAAGTTTGCAGACGACACCAAGTTGGGAGGGAGTGTTGATCTGCCAGAGGGGAGAAGGGCACTGCAGAAGGACCTGGATAGACTGGATCGATGGGCCAAGGTTAACTGTATGTGTTTCAGTAGGGCCAAGTGTCAGGTCCTGCATTTTGGCCACAACAACCCCAGGCAATCCTACAGGCTTGGGGAGGAATGGCTGGAAAGCTGCCTGATGGAAAGGGACCTTGGTGTGCTGATGGACAGTCGGCTGAATATGAACCAGCAGTGTGCCCAGGTGGCCAAGAAGGCCAATGGCATCATGGCTTGTATCAGGAATGGTGTGGTGAGCAGGACTAGGGAAGTCATCCTGCCCCTGTACTCGGCATTGGTGAGGCCTCACCTCGAGTACCATGTTCAGTTTGGGCACTTCAGTACAAAAAGATATGGAGGTACTGGAGCAGGTCCAGAGAAGGGCAACAAGGCTTGTGAAGGGCTTGGAAAATCAGCCCTATGAGGAGAGGCTGAGAGAGCTGGGGCTGTTTAGGCTGGGGAAAAGGAGGCTGAGGGGAGACCTTATTGCTCTCTTCCAGTATCTGAAAGATGCTTACAGTGAGAGCAGGGCAAGTCTCTTCTCACTGGTGATGGGTGACAGGACAAGGGAAAATGGCCTCAAGTTGCACCAAGGTAAGTTTAGGTTGGACGTTAGGAAACACTTCTTTACAGAAAGGGTGGTTAAACACTGGAATAGGCTCCCCAGGGAGGTGGTTGAGTCACCGTCCCTGGATGTGTTTAACAGTCATTTGGATGTGGTGCTCAGAGATATGATTTAGCAGAGGGTTGTTAGAGTTAGGGCACTATGGTTAGGCCTTGATGATCTTTGAGGTCTTTTCCAACCTGAGTAATTCTATGATTTTGTGATTCTATGATTCTAAGTCACAGTGTTCACACATTGGAGAGGCAGTGCATTCCAGCTGCTATTTTTGGGAAACAATAAGTGCTTTTATTATTTCGGTGACCCTCACACTTAAACTGTTCAAGTGAAACCACTCTAGACTGAAGTGCAGGGAGCTCCTTTCTTGGCAAGGTCCAGACTCATGCCCAAATAACTTTCTGCTCTTTTATAAGTTCTGTAACTTGAATCTTCTGAAAATGTATGCAAAGGTTACTGTACTTTTTTTTAAGTACACTGCATTTTTTTCAAATGCAGTATACTTTTAGAAAAACAGTACATAGAAGAAGTATCTGATTAGATGCCTGCTGTTCTAATAGTTTGTGGACTGGCAGAGCCAAGAGCTCAAACACGGAGATGAATAGGTTTGATTTTCATATGAAATTGTAACCATTTCAAAAGCAACTGTCTTTAGAGTTACCCAATGTGCTACAGTACCAAAGAATGAAACATACTGGTAGTATTTTGATACCTCTTCTTTAATCTGAACATAAACAAGTTTTCCTGTAGTAAGAAATTTCTGAGTGTGTATACTACTTGTTTGCTTCACAGATAATTGTGCAATGATTCCTCAAGGAGGCATGGGTGATCTTCATCTTCACATTTTGATATTGTCCATCTGAAAAAAAAAAAAAAAAAAAAAAAAAAAAAGAGGTTTTAAAACCCATATTTCAAATTATCTAATTCCTGTCAGGATTTGAAAGTGTTCTGTGAATGGTAAACCACAAACAACAGAGTTCAGTGTTGCATAGCCTAGGCATGTGCCTTCCTACCCTTCGCCATCAAGAATAATTTCCTAGTTGTTCTGACTTGAGAGGAGGCCAGTACTGAAGAAGACGACTGAAAATGGAAAGTAACATGGGAAAGACCTCCCTTCATCTCATCCACTAAGCTATGCCACATCTACATGTTTCTTGGACACCTCTGGGGATGGTGACTGCACTGCTCCCCAGGGAAGCCTGTTCCAATAATTGATTGTTCTTTCTGAAAACAACTGTTATCCTAATATTCAACCTGAACCTCCACAGCACAATTTGAGGCTGTTCCCTTTCATCCTATCTCTAGTTACCTGACAGAAGAGGTCAACCTCCACCTCTCTACAATCTTTCAGGTCACTGTAGAGATCTAGAAGGTCTCTGATGAGGCTTCTTTTCTCCAGACTAAGCAATTCCAGTTCTCTCAGCTGCTCTTCATAAGACTTGTGTTCCAGGCCCTTCTCAGCTTCATTGCCCTTCTCTGGGCACACTCCAGGGCCTCGATGTCTTTCTTGTAGTGAGGGGCTCAATACTGAACACAGTTCAGGGTACGGCCTCACCAACGCTGAGTACAGGAGGTCAATTTCTTCACTAGTGCTACTGGCTATAGTATTACTGATACAAATGCTGTTGGCCTTCTTGGCCAAGATGATCTGCTCCATAACCTTCCCTGATACCAAGGTCAGGCTGGCAGACCTGTCATTCCCCAGATCCTCCTTATGATCCTTCTTGTAAATGGGAGTCACGCTGACAGGTCTCCAGTCATCTGGGACCTTACCAGTTGACCAGGACTGTCGATAAATGATGAAAAGTTGTTTGTCAAGCACTTTCGCCAGCTCCCTCAGTACCCTGGAGTAGATTCCATCTGGCTACGTGAACTTGTGATAGTCTAAGAATTGCACTGAGCTGAGAGCTCAAACCCTCATCCTTCAGTAGATAAGACTGGTGCTGGGTGAGCAGTCTAGCTGCTAGGCCAAGCAAGCTCCCAGGATCCACCTCTTTTGAACATATCATCTCTGCATTTCTGAGCCTTCACCCCATATTGCTATTTTCATATGCAAAGGTGAACCAACAAGTCTGGGTAGAGTTTTCTGCATCGGAAAATTTTCTCTGAGGTTCTGCTTCTTCTGTGGCTTTTGATCAGCAGGGCAGCCTCCTTCATGTGCTCATTTTGCTCAAGAGTTCATGTTATTCACTTTGGTCCCTTCCAGATCAAGCTGACTCGCACTCCACCTGCTTTATCAAAAAACCTCTTGCGTTTAGGGAAAATCTTTCTCCAGTGAGAAACAACAGGCTCTGAGAAAACAGAGCAAAGGATTTAGCAAGTGTGAGAACAAAAGATTACGTTATCAATGTACAAAATTAACTTTAAACTCTTAGCCAGTTCCTTAAAACTAATTGATTCATCCATATATATCATAATTGCATTACTAGAATTCTTTTCATTTGCATGTCAGCTAACTAAAATAGCTTTTAGTGCTTTAAAAATAGCAATTAATTTCCTTTTATATCTGATTGTCAAGCATGCCTCTGATCCAGGATTAATTCACACTGAGATATTCTTCACTCTACAAATGATGATTTTATCTGTCTTTGATCTGTTTTCTGTGTTTTAGCATCTCCCTGCGTAGCTTTAAGCAAGCTCAGATTTAGGGTACATGTTTCAGTCATGATTCTGTGTCATGTCTGATCATTTCAGTCCAATCTGAGGATGATTTTTAGAGTCTAGATGAAGATTAGAGATCTTTAGAGGGAAGATTAAAATAGGTTATGCTGCCAGTGCAGAGAACTGTCATGCTTGTTATGATAAAAAATAAAAGTCAAAACTTTATCTCACAATTTGCTTTTTCTGCCAAAAAAAAAAAAAGAGCAGATGATTCAAATACTGACTTCTTCAGCCATGCTGAATATACCTTGAGAAGTGCAAAGCACATTTAAGACAGTAAGTTTTCACAGTGCTCAACATGTTACAATTGGTATCTCACTTCATTAAAATATGTAGATATCCTTCAAGAAAAGATCTTTCTCTTAGGTAAAAATAATGGTTAGATTTAGTCCTGTGCTGAAATTATTAAATACTGCTGGATATAATCACTGTCTCTGGTTCAAAAAACAGTTACTCTGCCCAGTAAATAGTTATGGTCTTTTGTGAAATCATGCATCTGAGATAACAGCAGTCTTTATCCTGAACACTGTAAAGGGGCATGTTTATAAAAGCGAGACAAATCAAGAACAGGATATATAGTATTATTTCCACCGAAACAACTAAGTCAAGAAAACATTCAGCTTAAATGTTGGCTGAATTGTTGTTTGATCTTTGCTGTCTAGGGAAATAAAATGGTTTGTATCGAATGATCGAAGCACCTACAGTGAAGCTGTGCTGTGAACAGTTGACTGAAACCTTCAGTTTTGATTAATGTTGCCACCTTTTGCCAGCTCAGTTGATTGCTCTGAAAGCTACAGGTAGAGTTTCGGTCTGCTATGATGTGACAGTATACAGTAAAAACTCAAGTTCTTCAAGAACACTGCAATATAACCAAGAACGTTAAGACCTTGCTATTTCTAACAATACCAAAATAAGCAATAGATCATCTTTACAGGTTGTACAGAAACTTTACAATTTACAGAAAATAATCAGATTTCTTTTCTTTCCAGACTTGTTAATTGCAGTGTCTTGACATCTAAGTGAAACTTAACATTTTTTATCTCTTCAGTGTTGTTTTCCAAAGCATTTTGCACATCTTGTCCCTGTGAGAGGAAAATGTGCGCTCACTTGAATGATGTACATCTCTGTTTGGTACAGTGAGCAATGATATGGCTAGTCACAGTTGCCCCAAAATCAAGAACTAGATCCGGATATTCTGAATTTGATTTTAAAAAATGGTAATTTGAATGTATGGTAACACCAGGCTCTCTTTATCCGCCTGCTGGGCTTTCTGCTTTACAGGTCACATTCTGGTTATATTTTCAGGCTTCCACTCATAATGGCAGAACACTTCATAAAACTGTAATTGAGATATCTGTGTAGTCTTTGCCTCTAGGTACCAGAGGGCTGTGCATAGCAAGTTCGGATATAAAAATCATGTGGGTTGATGCTGCAGAGTATGAGCTGATCCCACCCTTCTGTTCTATATGATTTCTAATGTGAAGTGGTATTTGACAGGAAAAAAAGCTAACAATTGCTGATCTAGAAATGTTTGCTCAAATTGATGTTATTAATAATGACTTTTAAAAAAGAGACTTCCAAAATGTAATCTGCTTTATCTCAATATCAAGACCTTCACCAGGCAACTACAGAAATTTTTCTTTCCTTTACTTATACTCTTGGTCTTGCTGGGAGACTTCAAATTAGTATATAAAATAGTGGCATATGTCTGTAATTTTGTTCATGCCCCTAATAGTGTAAAAAATGGTGGAAGGCAATAGTGTTTGTTATTATTATTATTAAAATATAAATCATGTATTGTTGTGTTTGTTGGTTTTTTAAAGAAAAAAACTTGATAGCTTCAGTTCCAGCCCATTCTCATTCCTCGGTTTGCATCTTAAGAAGAGACAGAGGGAAAAACAGATTTTATCACTCTATCAGATGAAGAGTGACCAGGAACCATCCAGCTTAGACCACATATCATAATAAATAATTCATACATCACATACCATATCACATAACAACCCTGTCAGGCAAATGAAACGCTGTCACACTTCTGTGAAACTGTTACAGACAGAACATCAGTCAGATATATTCAAAAATTATTCAACATAAGTTGTATTTTTGAGATCCAAACCATATTGTTTTGATTGTTATCCCTGTCTTCTACATACATACAATAGCTTAGTTCAGGTTTCTCACTCACAAACAATATGTTACTGTTAGAAGGATTCACTTTAAATTCTTTCTGCATCTTATTTATGTGTCTTCTGTTATCATTTTGCTTTCCTCCAAATGTGAACAGATGGGGAACTTTCCATACCAAATGAAGAAGGAGCTTTGGAGAATGGGCAGCCTCTGGGCTCTGGACAAGTGCTGAGCTCCAGCCAGGTATCCCTGCCAGCCCTAGCAGAACTGGAGTCAGGCTCAGCACCTGGGGAACCCTGCTCATACGAGGTGCTCCCAACCACAGAGATCATGGATGGGACAGGTAACATCTTGTTTTCATCATGCCATAGCAACCTTAAGCAGTTTGAAACAAGTTTTTGACCTCTAACCTTTGGTGTGTAGTCTCAAGAAGACCTTGCTGAAGACCAAGGTCTTCTGGTGGAGAAGGAGATGACAGCAAACAGGTTATCACTGAGTGATCCATAAACAAATTTTTGCTCTCTCAGCATAGCAATAACTGCTGCTTCTACACAAGTGAAGTCTACAAGTAAAGCAAACTCTCTGCATTTTGTGAACTTATAGCTGTAGATTTCTCTCCTGCTTCTTCTCAGGTGTGCCAATGAGCTCAAGGGGGCTGACAACATTTTTAAGCCCTGGGGTATGTCTTGTCCTTTACTTGCCACGTGGTGTTGGGTGACATTTACATCATACAACTTACAGTAATTAGCAGCCAGCTGCGCTGCCCTAGATGAGGCTAATCTATGGTTCGTTCTCAATCCCTAAAGAAAGGCAACAATCTGTACATCTAAGTTAACCCCTCATTCTGTGTAACAATGACAGTCATGGATGAAGATCAAGTGAGGAAAAGTGACTAGCAAAAGTGCCCATCTGTGATCAGGTGAACTGCACAGCCTCTTTGAAATAGAATAGCCCTTGTGAGGTGCTTTTACAGTTATAGTATAAATCTAAAATCCACCTGCTAACATATATGTTCCTGAGCAAGCTGTGGTGACAGACCATCTAGGATGTGACATTTTAAACATTTGTATTCAACATGTGGGAACACATCCCAGGCTGGCATACGGGCGCTGACTTCTGTCAGAGGTATGGGAAATTCAGCTGTTGTGTAGATGTGTGTTACTCTTTCTCTTTTTCTTTCTTTCCTTCTTTCTGTGTTATACAATGTTTGAGTGAAATCTATTAGTCTTAACCTTCATTCTTGCTCTGCTTTTCACATTCTACAATGGCTGTATCCGCTACTGCTTTGCTCGTAACGTTGTTGCGTCTATGATGTGGTTGTGTCCTCCAGTGTCTGAAGAGAGCCCCACATCCAATGAATCTGGAGTCCTCCTGTCCCAAGATCCTACAGCTAAACCAGTCCTGCTACTTCCCCCCAAAAAATCTGCTGCTTTCCCTGGAGACCATGAGGACACCCCAGTGAAACAGTTGTCCCTCCTCAAACAGCCCCCTGCCCTGCCTCCTAAACCTATTGCCAGGATTGCCAGCCACTTAACTGGTAAGTTGGTGTTCCTAGACCCTCAGCACTACCACTTCCCTTATAGGAAAAGCCTGCCCTTATAGCAAGGTGCTCTGTGTCCTTCTGTAAAGTTGTTCACCCATGTTGTTGTGTGTACTGGTAATGTATGTGTGTTGTACCTAGGGCAGGTATCACAAAGCATTTTCAGGCTACACCACCATCAGGGTTGCTTCAGGACTCTTCCCCTCTTAGACATAATTACCTAATGCTGGCACAGCATTTCCTTCACTCTTGTATATCAAGATGTACCATTGCCACAAAAATTACAGAATGTGCATTGATGGGAAAGGAAATACCAGGAAAACACTAGATATCTTTATCTTTAATCATAAAGAGCATTGGGGTTGAGAGGAGAGGGAGAATTTTGCTTTCTGCTGTTACTCTTTGTCTCATCTCCCCTCAACCACCATCTGGGCAGGTCCCACAGCATACACCCTATATTTTTCCCTGTTTCTCTTTCACCTGCCCCCCTGTCCTTACACAGGCTGTTCTATCCCATGGCTCCTTGCCATTTTGCCTCTCTGCTCACACTTCCTGCCACCTGCTTCCTCGGGTGTCTTCTGTCCAGTTTGTCATTTAGGCCACTGAAACAGAGAATTATTTCATTTACACAGAACAAAAAAGGTTCCCTAAGTCCTTGCTTGCATCTTTTGAACAGTCTGCTCATAGTTTCAGCCACTTCCCAGGATGTAGCGCCTTGAAATCCTAAGCTCAAGACGAGATGTGGTTCATCTCTGTAGTGGGGCAGCTCCTGGTGTTCTCACTGGGTTGCTCTTCTGGTGTTAATGTTACTCCAGTCTTTTCAAGACTAATGTGAAAAATGTTCAGGCTTCATTAATACATGCAGGGTACTATTTTTTTCCTGAAAGTTAATACTTGTTTTATGTAGGTTAAGAAAAATATCAGAAAAGAGCTCATTAGGGAACACATTCTGGTTTGCTCTCATAACTGTACATATTCTCTTCATGTTTCTGTTTGGATGGCTACACATTTTTGTTCTGTATAGTTTTGTTCATTTTATGTGGAATCTCTTTGCTTTCTTGCCTGCCAAAATCTACACATAATTGCCTTATACTGCAAACCAAATGGGCATTTCTGCAGCCTGGAAAGCCAGGTGGCAGTATTAATGACTTCAGGTTAGGAAAGTGACAGCTTCCTATTACCTTCCACTTCATTCTAATTACAAAAAGTGGCTCAAAAATGAGGCCAACATGAAGAAAATACTTAAAAATAATAAAAATAAAAAAGGAATAGTGTAGGTAAAAAAAACCAAGATGTAGGAAAAACCTCTGGTACTAAGTACCCATTGTTCATAAGCCTTCCTTTCATGGAAGATAGCAGAAGAATTGCAGGATGGGTGCTTCTCATGGTTGGGTTTTTTGCAGCTGGAAATTTTGTGTGAAGTAGAATTGGTCTCAAGCATAAAACAATGGCTTGATGGTGACGACTCTCAAAATGAAATACAACTGTGACTTCTCTTAGTTCATGCTCACAATAGCCTTTACTCATCTCTCATTCGATCATAACTGGTCTCTTGTATGTACATATGGACAGACTCTTGTACATGCAGGAGAAAAAAACTGAGGTTTAGATTTGGTTAAGGTATTCCTGTTAGAACAGAAAGCCGCATTGTACACACTTTGTAAGTTAAAGCATTAAGCTTATTCTTAAGGATCCATTTCCATTCATGATCTAAAAATGTGTTGTTCAGCACCTTGTGTTCTCCAGTGATAATCATATTAGCCATGTATAATTTTTGGAAATAAGCAGTCAATCCTAATGAAGCACCCTCATCAGTAAGAAGCAGAATTAAGGCTATTCTTTTACTAATAACCACAAAGACATCCTCAGTTTGTGTATGGGAAAACAGGTAAAATCTGAATCCTGGCATTTGAGGTGAAGATTATTCTCATTACATGCCCATTCTTCCACCAAATATTGTTTGAGAATATTGAAGGAAAGATTAAGAGATTCTGAGCATGACTAGCAGGGAGTAACAGTGGTTAATGGCCTGTTAGCTATCTCTGTTCAACAAGAGTGCAAGGGAAAACGTGGTCTTGTTTGAACACATTTGAGTCAGAAGTTACAGAAATGCCTCAACTTCAGTCTTAACATGTTTGTATGTATGCATGCAAATATGTATATATGCATAACTATTTAATGTAAATGTGTTTTATACAAACGTAAAAGAGAATGTGATATTATAAAATCACTAAAGGTATAAAATCAGTAAAATGATGTCCCTTAGTGGTCAGAGCTGGGACCAGTGCTCTTTAACTTCTTCATCAATGACAATGACATATGCAGGTTTGCAGATGACACCAAGATGTGTGGTGCGGTCAACATGCCTGATGGACAGGATGCTATTCAGAGAGACCCAGACAGACCCAGGGCCCAGGCTCAAGCAGTGGACCTCACGAGCTTCAACAAATCTAAATGCAAGGTCTTGCACCTCATTTGCAGCAACCCCCACTGTCAGTACAAGCTGGGGAAAGGAAGAAGAGAGTACAGTCCTGCTGAAAAAGTCTGATAGATGGCAAGTTGGACATGAGCCAGCAATGTGCCCCCGTAGTGCAGAAAGCCAACTGTATCCTGGGCTGCATCAAAAGAAGCATGGCCAGCAGGTTGAGGGAGGTGACTGTGCCCCTCTACTCTGTGCTGGTGAGGCCTCATCTAGAGTTCTGAGTCTGGATGTGGAGTCCTCAGTACAGGAGAGTTGTAGACCTGCTGAAGTGCATCCAGAGGAGGGCCACAAAAATGTTCAAATGGGTGGAACGCCTCCCCTGCAACAACAGGCTGAGAGAGCTGGGGCCATTCAGCCTGGAGAAGAGAAGGCTCTGGGGAGACCTGAGAGCGGCCTTTCAGTATCTAAAGGGGGGCTGTAGCAAATATAAATCACACAGCCGTGGCATGACTCTTCTGAAGGTCCAAGTGCCTTAAGAAGGGGATGAAACCATGTGGGAATGGAGGCAGGGCCAAGAGCAGTCACTGGCAGGGGTGCCTCTGCTTCTGCAGAAGGGTGCTTGGTACTTTTCTCCACACCATCTCCCAATGCTCTTGGTAAAGCTGCATCAGCACAGAGCATCCCTCTCACAGTACTGGGCATGGAAATGCCATCACAGCCCCTCTCTACTTTTTATACTGTTGGAATAAAGCAGAATGCCTCTCTTAATCGTTATTTGATTCCTTCCTAGCACAAGATAGGCAGACCTAGCAGAAAAATGCAATTCTTAATTGTTTTGATATCACTGATCCGCTGCTCTACATTTCCTGATGGCCAGTAGCCTCCTAGTGAGCTTCCTGATGGCTTTCAAATATGATCATTATTGGAGAAACCTCATGGGCAGAATTTCTTTCAATTTTCATTTTCCAATATCCACATGCAGTGCTCAGGCATTTAGGACAGTGTTTGCAGCCCCTTCATTTCACTGAATATTAAGGAAGAACTGAAATCATCACCTGGGACCAAATTTAACTGAACTGCTGGGATTGAGTCCCTAGATTATCATAAAATTTTTAATGCCCAAACATCTCTCTCGTAATTATGACACAGTTATTACTTAACCATGTACAGTTTTGAGTGGTCACAACCCTATTGGGAACCAGCGTCTTGCAAAATTTCTCATTATTATTGTGAGCATGAAGAATCTAATCCAAAAGAGATTAATCAGACTTGCACACCTGGCTTCACACAGTTTGCTTCTCTTCTGTCACATTAGTGTTTTGTGCAATGATTTAAAACTCTAGTAATCTTCTACAGAGAAGACAGTTATCACAGATTCCTTGCTCATATTTCTCCTTCCCAGGTACTTATTCATCTACAAATGTCAATGTCTGATGGATATTCCATACTGGAGACAATAAGCATTTCCACCTCTGCTTCATACATCACAAATATTGTGAAATTAATGAAAGAAAGAACTGTAAAATGCAGTCTCTTTTAGGCTTTTAGGCACAACGGACAAGTCATTCTGTCCTTTAATCCACAATGGTAGTGCCATTTCTACTAGCATGCCTGGAACTCATGGATTTGATCAAAGTCCCATTTGTTCAGTACACATGCTAATCAGTCCACTCTGTTTAATTTTCAGTGCAGGGCTTGTCACCATTACTGATGACAGTGAAGACATATTGATACATTTCTGTGTGAATGGATCAAACTTTCCTTCTGTTGCAGTCATTCTCCTTTTAGCCTTTTTTTTTTTTTTTAACAGGCACATATAATTCTCTTGAAGGTAGATGGTAGACAAGTGGATTTAATGCCTCTGGTTCACTTTCAAGGCTGCATTTAGACATCAGCAGCCCAAAATGCCAACCATATCCTAGGGTGCCTTAGGCCCAAGACTGCCAGCCGGGTGAGGGAAGGGGTTGTCCCACTATGCTGTGTGCTGTATGGCCTCACCTCGAGAACTGGGGGCAGTTGTGGGTGCCACAGTAATGAGAAGGGCATAAAACTATTATGGAGTCCATATAGGAGCTGCAAAGATGGGGAAGGGTTTAAAGGCCAAGACGTATAAGGAGAAGCTGAAGAAGTATTTTTGTTGGTTCAGCCCAGAGCAGAGGAGGCTGAGGGGAGGCCTCATGGTTGTTCTTTAGTCAGAAGCAAGGGATATCTGCAGTTGAAATCTCTTTTGAATTCACTCTGTATATCATGTAAAAAAACAACGGGGTATCGTGGCACAGACACTGTCAGGTGAAGACGTTAACTGAGCTACAGCAGAAATGAACCCAAAACTAACAGACATATCTGCACTTTTCAGTGTGGAAATGAAGATCTTAGGGTAATTTTTGTAATTCAGGACCAGCTCCTGAAGTGAAATTGCCTGGAGCACAAATGTATGAACACATTTTGTTACTACAAACCCCATAGGAGCCTTATGCTCTCAGGGCTCTATTATAATTTACTCCTTTTTCTTATTTATCTTCTATTGAAGATGAGGTGTTCTTTTCTGGAGAATACAAAGAGAAGATATACACAACTGCATATGTAAGTAAAACACAGTAACTTGGAGACCTATTTGTGCTTACAAAGAAAATCTTGCAAGTCTTTTTTTTCTACTGTACAGTAGACAATCTGCTTTAGTAGAGAGGACAGTGCCCTGTTGTTTGGCAGTCCCCTGAGTTAGATTTCAGCCTTGATGGAGCCAGCAGAATTTTTGCCTTCAAGAGAGGCAACACTGAGCAGATATCATGTCTGTCAGGCAAAGTTTGTGGCTGTCAGGCAAAGTCTTGGTGACTGGAAAAACGGAAATATCACTCCCATATTGAAAAAAGGGAGAAAGGAACACCCAGGGAACTAAAGGCCAGTGAACATTATGTTTGTACTTGGGAAGATCATGGAGCGGATCTTCCTGGAAGAGATGTTAATACTTATGCGAGATGTGGAGGTGATCTGAGGCAGCCAACTTGGCTTCACCAGGGGCAGATTGTGCCTGACCAATCCGATGGCCTGTTGTGGTGGAGCGATGGCATCTGTGGAGAAAGGAAGGGCAGCTAATATCACCTACCTGGACTTTTGCAAAGCCTTTGACATGGTCCCATACCACATCCTTATCTCTAAATTAGAGAGATATGGATTTGAAGGTTGGACTGTTTGGTGGGTAAAGATATGGTTGGATGGTCATAGGCAGAGGGTTGTTGCCAGGTGGAGGCCAGTCACAAGTGGTGTCACCCAAGGGTCCGTTCTGGGGCCAGTGCTTGTCAGTGTCTTTATCAATGACATAGACAGTGGGTTTGAGTGTACCCTTCACAAGTTTGCTAATGACATCAAGCTGAGTGGTGCAGTTGACAAACAGAAAGGCAGGATGACATCCAGAAGGACCTGCATATACTCAAAAAGTGGACACGTGAGAATCTAATGAGTTTTAACAAGGTGAAGTGCAAGATGTTGCACTTGGATTGAGGCAATCCCAAATAAGAGTACAGACTGGGAGAAGAACTCATTGAGAACAGCTGTGAGGAGAAGGACTTAGGGGTTCTGATGGACAAAGAGCTGGACATGAGCCAGCAGTCTGCCAGCACTTGCAGTCCAGAAGACCAACAGTATCCTGGGCTGCATTGAAACAGGAGTAACCAGCTGGGGGAGGGAGGTGTTTTGTCTCCCTCTACTCTGTGCTTGTGAGGACCCATTTGGAGAACTATGTCCAGGCCTGGGGCCCCCAGTACAGAAGGGATGTGGAGCTATAAGAGTGGGTTCAGGGGAGCACCGCAAAGATGACTGAAGGGCTGGAGTACCTCTCCTTTGAAGAAAGATTGAGGGAGTTGGGCTTGTTTAGCTTGGTGAAGAGAAGGCTCTGGGGAGATCTCGGGGGAGTTGGAACTGGATAATCTTTAAGGTCCCCTCCAACCTAAGCCATTCTGTGATTCTGTGATATGATATTGCACTGAAAACGGAACGACTTGGGTTCTCACATCTGTAACCATGCTACTCTACAATTTGCAAAGACCACTATCTGTCCATGCCTCCATTTCATCTTTGCACACCCTTTGCCTCCCTAGTCTCTTGAAAAAAGGGAAGGCTTGCTGTTTGTGTGGGCTTTTTTGTTCTAGTGTAACACCAGTATCAAATGGATACTTTACTGCATCCACACTAGCACTAAAAAAAGTCTAATACCATGAATGAACTTGGCCTTATGCATGGTCTTTTTCCACCTTACTGTCCTTAAGCATTTTCAAGAAGCATTAGAGCTTATAAGTGTTGGTATTGACCTTGTGCACTCTGGCTAGTAGATATGGATACTAGCACAAGCAATGTCCAGGATAGTCCATAAGGAGGGAAGGATAAAGAGATCAGGGAGAAGGGTAGTTAACACTAGAAAGAACCATCTGGAAAAGGACTTTAAAAATCAGATATTTCTCGGGAGACTGATGGCATTTGAAACTAGAGGAAGCAGCATCTTACTGCCAAGCTTTCTTGGGTCATAAGAAGATTTTGACCCTTCAATTCCTTTACCATGTTACAGCAAGAAGTGTGAACTGAAGCAACAAAAAGCCACAGAGCATGCAGAGCATTGCAGAGCCAAATGTCTGGGGTGGGATTCTATGCCAAATAGGGCTCGGCCTTCTTTCAAAAGACATTTACAGTTGCAGCTCACAATATATATATTTATTATCACTTTCTTTGCTCCTAGAAAGTTCTGTGGTCATTCCCCACGCACATTTTAGGAACTCCAAGCCTTCCCGTTACCTCTTCTCCATTTTGAAACCATTTCACCGTGCAGCTCCAAAAATCTGCATCCTGCAGCCTTGTCCAGGCAGAGCTGTTTGTTTATGGATTTCCCATTGACTTTCCATGGAAACCAGGGGAGTCTTTGCTTGGCAGAACAACTGTGATTCAGGACGCCTGGAGTTAAAAAGGTTAAGATTAGAAAAGTGTCTGCCAAGTCTTCTGTAAAAGAATGCGTTAATCCTATCATCTTCTACCCTTTACCATTGTCTCCTCCTGTATCCTTTATTTTTCCAGTTCACTCCTATTTAACATTCAAACCCTATCTCATTTCTCTCTTGCCCTTTAATGTAATTTTTTACTCCGGATTTTTTGCACCTTACAAAGCTGTAAGAAGGGTGACTTGTAGTAATTGCACTGAAGTAGCTGAGAAGGGTCAGTTATTCCTGAGCTTTCACTCCAGCAGTGATAGTGGTGAGTCAGCCCATAACTTCAGACTCCAAACTGTTCTCCCGGTTTAAGTGCCTGTTGAGTGGGAGAGGTTGTGCTTACTTCCCAGGGCTGGTTTGGAGGATTAGTGCTTTAAGGTATTGAAGTGTGCCACAAGCCTTGTTAAGCATCGCTTACTGTGTTTCTTAAGGGGCACGTACAATCCTGGGATGTTTTTATGAGACTCAGATGTGCTGCAAAACAACAGTCCTCGGAAAAAAAAAAAAAAAAAAAAGAGTTCTGAATGAAAGCTATGCAGAGCTGTCTGTCACATGTGGGAAGGGGAGCACACACCTGCGTTGATTAGCAACCTCAGTACCTGCTTACCGTGGCAGATACTGTGATCTCCACCTCACCGCTATGAAAATTAACACCAGGGCCTCTCTTTCTTTTGTTCTAGATCCTGGCGCTCCTGTGAAACTGCCTTGTATGCCAGTTAAACTGTCACCTCCACTACCTCCAAAGAAAGTCATGATTTGCATGCCTTTAGGGGGGCCAGACCTCTCCTCTCTCTCATCCTATTCCACACAGAAGAGCTCCCAGCAGCCTTTGACTCAGCACCATCACACTGTCCTGCCATCCCAGTTAGCAGCTCACCAGCATCAGCTCCAGTATGGCAGCCACAGCCAGCACCTGCCTTCTGGGTCCAGCACGTTGCCCATACACCCTTCAGGGTGCCGGATGATAGAGGAACTGAACAAAACACTAGCCATGACCATGCAAAGACTAGAAAGGTAATGGATCAACTTTTAAAATTATGTATTAATGTGCACTGTTTTCTTCCTAGCCTCAGTAGCAATATTAACACCGGAGTCATATTGGCAGTACTGGAATCAAGCCCCTTTTCTGGGGATTTAGCACCTTCAGAGCAGAGTCGCTGTTGGAGAAACAGAGACAGGAAGAGCTTTTCCAGGCTTGTTAGAGAACTGTGTGGCAGAAAGGTGAAAAAGGCCAAATTTCCTGAGCCCTTGTCCTGTCCTTGCTAGGTTACGCTGCTAGTGTAGAAAAGGCTCAGAGAACGTCTGGTTTGCAGTATATAATGCAGAGTATATAACTGCAGAGCTCCAGTTCTGTGGTGGATTGCTTAATAAATAAATAAATAAATAAAATTAAAAAATTAAAGGGAATGAAAGATTCAGAAAAGAGCATTAAAACAGAATGTGCCACTCAACCAGGGCATCTGATTAGTATTACCAATTAGCTCAAAACAACCTATGAGAACTTTGTACAAGTCACTTAGCAGGGCTTTAATACACTAAATTATTTCAGTTACTTTAAATTTAGTATTTAACCCACTCCACAGCAGCTCCCTTCTTATGCATTTGCATCTGGAGGAAGGTTGTACATTTAATCAGAAGTGCCTTACCCACCTTGGGGCTGTTTTTGTCACTTGTGAGCATCTCTGAATGCTGTTTCAAGTAGTCTGAATAAGTGAAGCATGTTGCATAAATGCAAACTGTCCTCATAGACTACTAGATCAGCAAGCTTTGGAAAAATTATTTTGACTTACAGATGAAAATTGAGCAAGTCCCAGAATAGGGAAGGTAGTCCAAAAATGACATTCTATTTAGTAACAAGGGCAGCTTTGTAACCAGCTTGTTCTAGGCACTTCAGATTGTCCTTCTGTTATATAGGAAGCTAAAATATTTGGTCTAACGGACAAAATGCCTAATGACTTGCCCCAATATCTCTTTGTGATAACATTACCTTCCTTATATTGCACAGATAAAAGGATTTCTATTAGAGATGGCAGATTCTCCTTGCTGCCACTAAAAATAGTCAGAGGAACAGAGGCTGTCCTCCTCTGTCAGCTTATTTCACTTCCAGGATACTGAGATCTCTGCAGTTAGATCAAGGGGGCTAATGCTTCTGCAGCCTGACAAAATTCTCTGCTAGGGGAAAACTATAAGGACAGTGATGGAGATTCCTGTTCCCATCAATAAAAGAGCTGTAGCAGAAGGATTAGAAGGTGCATCCACAATCCATCCTGTGCCCAGTGACCACCGAGTTACCTCTCACATTGCTAGCAGGGCTGGTCAGATGCATATGCATTGGCCCAGAGCATGGTGCACTGAGTGCAGGGGATAGCAGAGTCTCCCAGAGGCCCCTTTGTGGCAGCACTGCTAATGCCATCCCCACCACAGGTTGGATATTGACCTTACAGTCTGGCTCACATTGTGTGCAAAAGGCACAGTGAAATCTCTCAGAGTATGACTTCACTGTGGCATCTGTTGCCCCACAGTAACAAATGCTCCAATTTCTAGGCATCCATCAAATTTACGCCTGCAAGTATGCTTAACTGATTTAAAGAAGGTTATGCTGTTTGGTTTTAACTATTAATTTGAATTCAAAGCTGTGCTGCTTGTTAATAATGTAACAAGCGAGGATTCATGCCTTAATATGATGCAGTTGCATCCCTCTGCAGAAGAGAGTAAAAAAGGTTGTGGCACTGATATTTCACATTAAAAATTAAAATGAATACTAGTTCATGATATTACAGTTGGTTTTTCATAACCTTTTGGGGTGATTAACTGTTATTTCATTCATGAAATAACGTATTGGGTACTTCAGTTATTCTCCTTGTCAAAACAGAGAGAAAGCAGGAAATGACTGTTTCCTCTACTACAGCTATTGTTATTTCATAGTATTGACAGACAAAAGGGTCTGTGGAACTGACATTTGCTGTTAAAATCTTAAACTACTTTTCCAAGCAACGCTGTGGCCTGTGCAAATTTTTAAGATACACGCATCTAACTTGGGAGAAGATCAGCTGTACCAAATACTGCTTTTTTCCAATGCTTCTGACAGTACTTCTTTTCCCTTAATTGCATAAAATCTGGATGGAACCCGATGGAAATCATATTTCATTATCTCTCGTTGGACATTTCAGCCCAGAAATATTGAAAGCCTTTTAAAACTGCACAGATCCTAGATCTACTTTCTTCTGTTTAAAATTCAATAATGTGCTCACGTCTGTTGCATGCATAAGATAGGCAATGACATCCAGAGCTTTACTTTTCCTTCTGAGATAACACACTACTGGGTCACTGCTCTTGGGCCAAAAATCTTGAGGCATTTATTTTTGCTGATCAGTCTTTATCTGGAAAAAGGCCTACATGATAGAATAACAGCCTTTCTACTCCATTTAATATTAATTCCAAGTCTGGTGATTTGGGGGATTATTTTCCTTAATAAAGGAGAATCTCAAAGACAAATTCAGATTAGTATCCTGCTCTCAATTTATTTAGTTGTTTCCTATATTATTTACTCTCCCCTGTGTCTGGTTTCATTGTTCCCGATAGAGTAGAATCTCAAGTTTGTTAAATTCCATTGATATACACACCCATAAGCAGTTCATATTGATTCCACATTTTGTCCACTGAACTGATCTTATACTTCACAATCCTTCTTCAACCAGGACTGTGAGTGCAGACAGGATGGAAAAAAGAAAGAGTGAAACACCCAACTCTAGCAATCTGGATGGGGTTTTTTTTTGTTTGTTTCTTTTTTTGCAGATGGGGTCTCTGGAATTCAGATAGCCTAGCAGCATCAGAAGACTCCTATTTGAAATCACTGATTTGCCAATGCGCTACAGTTTTGGCCAAAGAAAAATGAGCTGTGTCTCTGTACCAGAAAGGAAGCCAGAAGTTATTCTGCGGTGTCTGACCTTGAGAAAGCTACTGAGCTTCTCTTCCTCTAGCTGCTTAAAACTGCAGTTAATTCACAGATCTTTTATTCAGTTTTATTGAAGACACTGTAGAGCATTAGGTTCATTTACATACTTTAGACTTTTGATTGCAAAAAAAATCTGGTACTTAAAACATCTATTTGTAACCTATTCTTAGAAGGGAAATCTACCCTTTGTCATAATATGATTATTAAGACATCATTTGCACTGCCAGCGTGCCTTCGTTTTCCCTGATAAATTACCAGATTTATGACAGATTAAGAAGAAACAGAGAGAAGTGTGATTTCCATATAACCTTTTTTTCTGCAGCCTCTGTTGGTAATTTTTACCTACTGCAAACAGCTTTCAGCTTCAACCCAAATTGTATGTGTTCCGCATAAATACATTTCTAGATTCTGGCATCATTTTTTTACCAATCTGTGATACATTTTAAGAGTTACTGAAACTTTTAATTCCTGCCACCAACATCCACCAAAGGCTTGATCCTCCTGTCTGAATTGAAATTGAGAGGAAGGACCATGCTCAAAAGGATCTCAGCAAAACGTAGCAATAGGAGAAGCTTTAGAAAGCCTCTTGTGCCATTGTAATATGTCTCTAACTTCAACTTAGTAGCTTCTTGACCTGAAATAACCTTAATTTCTTCCTTGTCCATAGAGTTCCTGATCTGACTGGTAAGACAACAATTGATTTCAATTACTCTGTGGACTGTTGTACAATAGCAACTGAATCAAGGCGTTAGTTTGCTCAGTGCATATACTGAAGAGCTGTTAAGTATCTGTATCTTCCTCTGGACTAGAATTGAATCTGTGACAGAAAAGTAAAAAATTGTGGTGTCCAAAAGACAGTTTGTGAAACCATTTCCTCTGGGACATACAGTTCAGCTTCAGACTGTACATTCACAAAATGAAATGTGTTTAATATTCCTGTCAATGTTGTGTAAATCTTATTAAATGTATTTGCGTCAGAAAACATTTATCTTCCATAAAGCTTGTCAAAATAATTGCTTTTTGTCTAAACTTCAGTATTGCCTAAGGATAAAAGCACATAATATTTATACCTCTGACTTCTTTCTCTCTGTCTCTCACATATACCCAAACAGTATAAATGTATATACAGTCATTTAATTCTTGTTTTAACTGGTAAATACAGAACAGTGTCCTGTGGATCAGAGCATGTTGGTAAGAGTGAAACTCTTTACTCCAGATCTAAGAGACTGTGATGACAGAGAAGTATGTGCTTTTTCCCACTAGATTTTACAGGAGACATTTCAGGGTTTTTTCTGTTTACATTTTGTCTGTAACATGAGCCAGTGATACACTTAAATTCTGATTTTTCATGAATATCTTTTCTCACTGGAAATATTGGAAGCTGTAGTAATGTACCATTTTTGCCATTTTGATCACATAAGAATGACACAACAGTAAGTACATAGTCAGCTATGAATTATTCAAATCTATGCATTAAGATACATTTATCTTTTTAAAACAAGTACGTGCTTAGCTATGGCTCTGTTCTCTAATTTTGTTGCAAAAGATGAAGCTGATTTAAAATGGACTGTTTCAAACAACAGCGTGCTCTGCAATGAATAGTGCTGAAAAATTTTGTGGTGTAGACCACCTTACTATGTTTCTTTTTGCTAATGACCCAGAGGAATTTATACTCAGTGAAGATATACAGTGACCTTGGTTCATCTTTCTTAAGTATGCTGCAATAATGCATGTATTTCACCAGTGCTTTGCTTAGACAGCTGACTTAATCAAAATGATGTGAAGAAGGCTGAGTTTAGTTGAGAAAAAACACAAAACATTAGGAAAAACGAGGGGCTTAAAATAGAAAATAGTTTTAGCAAGAAAATGGATGATTCAGAAAAATTACAATGAGATGAGAAGACTTCTATTTCTAGAGCAGTAGTTCAAATAAAGATCTAGTGTGGTAGTTTGTAAATCTTGTTTCCATTTGATACCTGCTTGGTAACCTACATTGGCGAGCCACTTTGATATCTGCTGCCCTACGCACATATGGATGAATCCGTAACCTACATACATCCTTCACAGAGCAGTGAAGCACCAAATGCTCCTGGGTGCTGAACTATTTTTTGCTGCTTTCATTTGCGTTTCCAGAAGGGACTTAGCCAACATGCACTTATTCTCTGTGAATGTTTTGTTTTCAAATTAGGTGAATTAATGATTCAGTGGTTGTGGTCGCCATTCTTTTAGCAGTATTAACGGAATTTCTCTGTTCTAATTTCTCCTGAAAATCCAGGCTTTTGAATTTCCTGCCTTTCTTCTTAAAGAAGCTACAAAAGTGGGTTACACAGCAAAATTATTTTTCAAACGAAATTAGTAAGTTGAAAATTTTTGAACCTTGGGAGTTAAAGTTTTTAAAGACTGCCATACATTTGTGTGTCATTAGGAGAATTCAGCCGGTGAGTTCTAATAGTACCGCTGCATTAAAAATATTTTAGGTCGAGCTTACTACACAAGCCAGCTTTTTGTGAGTTTTTCATGCACTGTGGTGTGAAACATAGAATATTACTAAGAAAATGGAGTTCCTCTCTTCAAGGCATCCAGTAAAGCTATGCAGCTTATTCTTGGTTAATCTGTGATAATAAATGTTGCAATTAACAAAACAATTCCTTAGAAGCTGAACGTGATGATAACAGCATGGTACGGTTTGCTCACAGGATCTGAAGCCTTTTATTCTCCTTAATCCCTAAGCTCATTGTGGCCTAGCATTATATGTACCCAAAAGTACATTTTTAAAACATTCTCTGGGATGTTATCTGGCAGCCACTTGAGAGTCTATTTTAAATTTAGATTAGAAAAAAAAAGAGAAATGTTTCAAGTTAACTTCATAGAAAATCATTGAAAGATAAAAATACAACTTTTTTTTTCCCCAAGATACTCTGAGTAGGCTAAAATACTTAAGAGAATTGAGGCTTCTCAGCACTTGGTAAGGTCACTCCCAAATTTGAGTGCTTCAAATGCATCTTGGCTGGCACATTTGATTTCACTCTTGAATTCTTGTGCAAAGTAAAATGAGAATTTGACACAAAGAGAGTGTTCAACAGGCACACGTTCCTCACCTTTCATGCACTTGTTGTTTCAGGTGGGACTGGGGAGGGAGTGCAGTGTCTCCCCACTAGGGAGTAAACTTCAGCAGACATCATTTTTGCCTATGGATCTCTCATTCTCATTTCGCACTAGAAAAGCAACATGAGTGATGTTTGACTTCAGTCTTCAACTCTTCGTGTTCCTGTTTAACTACTTGTATTGGCATGGTCCTTGTTGAAGGACACTGAAATCAGCACACAGGCAGAGCTAAACGGTAGCAGTAGTCATGACAGGTCTTTGTCAAGTTTCATGTGACAAAAGAAATATTAGTTTAGGTACTAATTCAGGCTGATGTCCAGCCTGTGGATGAAGTAAGCAGCAGAGGACAAGAAAAGGGTTATTGTTGTTGCAGAAAATAAACCTACCAGACTTTGGCGCCTTTCTTCATTATTCTTACCAGCTCCCAAAATCTGTTATCTCCAAGCCCAGTTGTGCATGGTCAGTCCCTTCTGCTTCATAGAGTCATGCCCTTGCCCTCATCTCAAGTTAATCAGCATCTTGCAACTGTGCAAGCCGTAGCTTCCCTCTGCCTGTCTACAATCCTCCTCTAAAATCCACCCTTTTACTCCACCTTTTACACTCAGGTGAGATATTTTCTCCTTCCTGCCCAGGTGGTAGTGGAGAGATCACACATATATCAAATTGGAGACATGCTTGTCACCCTAAGTAGCTGGTGCAATTCCCATTAAGTCTTGAAACTGTGTGTGCTTTGGTTCTTAGTCCTGGCTTTCTGCCTGGATACTGTCCTCCATCTCACTAACAAATATTGCACCCTAAATCTAATGTGTACTCGTTTTATCCCAGTAGATGTTGTGCAGGTCATGAAGATATTTCTGTTCTAGTTTCTTCTCAAAAAGGGATGTAAGACCATTACTAAATGCAGTGAGAGAAGCAACCCAGTCTTCCATTGCACTGTTTCCTTTTAGTTCATTTATTTGTTTTTCTTTCCCAACAGCTCTGGTTTACACACAGGTGACAATGTTACAAAAACAGGACCTGGAGGCCTTCCAGACATGAGACAAGTGCCAACTGTTGTAATCGAATGTGATGACAATAAAGAAAACGTGCCTCATGAAGCTGACTATGAAGATTCTTCCTGTCTCTACCCAAGACAGGAAGAGGAGGAAGAGGAAGATGAAGATGAGGATAACTCGTTATTTACAAGTTAGATGCATTCCATTTTTCCTTTCTTATTTATTGAAGTTTTTCTGAAATCTCAGTACACAAAGGAAACACACGGCCTGTGAATTTTCTTTCTTGACCATGGCTTTTGCTTTTCTCAGGGCTTGACTACATGGGGACGTTCTGTAAATTAATCGAAAATAACGAGGAGTATGAATCTAAACTGATTACCCGAATCCATGTGAATCCATGCGTGGGTAGTTCTCATACAGAATTCAAATGTCCTTTTTTGTTTTATCTTAGTTCGATTTCAAACTGACTTTCAGATTCACTATCCCAAGTGTCAGTAGTATAGAGAAGCCCTGACTTTGGCTTAAGTCAAGATCAGCTCAGCAGGGTTACTTAAGTGCCACAGATAGATAATCAGATCTTACAAACATTGTAAGTATTAAATCACATCAGAATCAGAAGTTTGCACATGCTTTTAAAGGGATCGTGATCAGAGAATAAAACTCCTAAATGGAGACCAAAGAGTAGAGGAAATAGTCTTGAAATTTCTGTACAAGAAGATATGAATAAAAAGTGGGGGAGGATCTTATTTTTCTTCCTAGCAGCACACCTACTTAAAAAGCCTGTGGTGTGCAATTTAAATCATGATTGTAGAGAGACCTGTGCAGATGATCAGTATACAGATGCTCTGTTCTGCACAGGAATGCACAGTTCTGCTTTCCACTCTGATGCATTTTACTTGGCAAACAGTGTGAGAGTATGTGTGGGAGTAAGTTGGTTTGTGTTTAGATCCCAGGTGTTTTTTTTCCCTCTGTTCTGTTTTTGTTCTTTAGTTTTTTTAATCTGTAAACCTGAACTCCTGGCTTACATAACTGAGGAAATGAATCTGATTTTACCACTCAATGTTTTTGCATGAGGATAACTTCTTTTACTTTTCTGGAGTCATTTCATATTTGCATCATTGTTACTCAAACTGGGAATCAAATTTGTATTCCCCATACTAACTAACTGCTGTGAGCAGTTCTGTACTGGTTTACACTCTGTTGAGGTGCATGTATCAGCACAAAATGAATATAAAATGCTGCTGCTGAGTTATGTGTGAAGTTATTCCAGTTTGATGTGGTCCACAGTAGTAGCAAATTGGGCTCAGATATGAATAGGTTCATTAACAGCTGTATCACAGCTACAGTTTGGAGGGACTTGTGGCCCCTTTCTGACCCCTCTGGGAAAAACAGCCGTCTTGGTGTGCCATCATAGGGATGTCTCATGAAGATGAGATACATTACTTTGTGTGTGACACAAAGGACGTCTTGCCATCCTGCAGTTTGAGCTGAAGTTTCAGGCCATTTAATTTTTTTTCTTCTGAAAACCATTAGCAGTACAATCACACCATTTTTAAAGCACACACAAGTTTCTAAAACAAGCATATTATTTCATCATCTCAGAATCTTACGTTACCTCGCAAGTGAAATCAGAGTCTTTTGTCTTAAATGAAGAAGCAAAGCAGAAGTGCATTATCTGGCATTCTCCTGATAAAGTCTAAAACCTCTTAGGGGCTTGCGGTCTGCTTGTGCCTCCCTACCCTGCTCAGTCTGCTCTGGATGAAAACCAAGGGAAGCAAGCTTGAGCCATGAAAGACCACTGGTTTTCACACTGTCTTTGCCACTGTCACTGCCTGAGAAGCAGCATCAGCTAATGTACTTAAAGGTCTATTCCATTTCTCATAGACTTTATTTTTTTTTAGTGCTAACTTGGATGTCCCGGTGTTACACTGTAAGAGAGAGATGCCTCTCTCTTTCCATATGCTGTAGCTCTGCTGCCCTCTCAGAGGTTTAATTATTCATTCCATTATGAATTCCGAAACACTACAGATGCTTCTAGAAATTATGAGACAAGCCTTTATTCTCTACTCCGCTGTGCAGAGCAATATTCTTTTTCCTGTGTAACTACAAAATTCATCCTTTCTGTATTATGGCATGAATTGAGGCTAACAGAAAACCAGATGTTAATTGATGCCCCTTTTCCCACAGTCCATACCAGTGTAAATAAGAATGTAGCACCCTCCCTTGCCTGCCACTTCCTTGCCTGTTGTATGCTGGAATGAAATCATGACACCTCCTTTGGCAGAGCCTCTCCTCTCTCCTACAGGTTCCCTGGCAATGAAAGTCTGCAGAAAGGACTCTTTAGCAATCAAACTCAGCAACAGGCCTTCCAAGCGAGAGTTGGAGGAAAAGAATATCCTCCCTATGCAGACAGATGAGGAGAGACTCGAACTTAGGCAGCAGATTGGGACAAAGTTAACAAGGTAGGAGATTAATGTTTTTCTAGCTCTTGTTTTTGGAAATACGTGGTGGGACACCTTTTATCTATATTCTGCAAACATCTGGGATCTGTTTGTTCACAATATTCAAGAGGAAAAGCCATGGGAAAAAAGACTGTAAGAATTAAAGCTGTGCTCTACTGTAAAATTCCATATATTTTCCTGGTGTATAGTACAGGATCTTTGGTTATGTAAGTACCTGTATGAACTATGTGGGTTTAGTTATTTTCAGTGCATTGCTGGGATAAGTTCAGCTTTGATAACATTTTGGATTGTAGCTATAGGTGCCATTTGATAATGTATTTTTTTGGCCAAAGGACAGAGGCATAACTTTCTCAGCTGACTGAGTGTCCACTGAGTAGGCGAGTCTTCTTCTGATTCAAAATATTTTCATCCTTCGGTGTTTTTTGTTGTATCAGGCTTGAACAGATTTACTTTTGTACACTCTTTCCTCTTTGTAACAGCACTTATTCACCAGCTGTTCTGTTTTCCTGTACTGTATTGAACGTAGAGGGGTACCCATTAATGAAACATTTCCATCAATGATTAGTAAAGCAAGGCCAGGTAGGAATGTCTAAGAATTTCCTGTGCTCCAGCCGTAATTTCTGCAGTTGATCTAACACTGTTATGTTATCAGCTCGGTGGTATGTAGGGCCAGTGAGTGCTGCTGGTTGCCTGCTGGTTTAACCAAGAAATTCACAAGGAGGACCAGCCAGTTTTCTGTTGGCTTTTTCTTCTTTTTTCTTTTTTTTTTCATGAGGTGGAGGAGCATTTTTTTTATTGCAGGGATGCAAGGACTCATTTATCTACTCTTTGAAATAAACTAACCACATTGTTCCAGTCCATCTTTGAAAGTCTTTCTTTGTGCTGAATCACGCTTGGCTTTCTCCAGAACCTGTCTAATTCTTCAGTATTTTCGTGAAGGGCTACAACAGTGGTGACCAAAGATGGTGCTGCAGTGTTGGTGGGCACCAAAATTGTTCAATCCAGTCTTTGTTCAGCTTAATACCTTGTTAAATGGATGTGAACCTCGTGGTCCAAAAGAGCAATGCAGGATAACAAGGTCCAAGTCCTGGTCTTATATAATTAATTTTGAACCCTTTGAGGTGGGTGAGGAGTTGAATTTTTTATATTTAGTGAATCTTGATCTGCATCACTTGAGCCTACAACGACAAACGGCATTTGTACCATGCTGCCCATTTGCCTAGATTATTTGTGTTTCTTAGAAGTTTTACTGCTCTGTCTAATGAAGGTAAATAGTGTCATTTGCAAATGTTGACTGTAGCTTACTGTGCTCCAGGTGATTTTTTTATTGTAAATATTTTATCTCTTATCCCTCCAAAACATGCTTTTTTCACCAATGAAGTATGTTTCTTCAGCATGTGTCTTTTGGGGAAGCTAATTTTTGCAATAACCAGAACCCTTCCTGTGTAAGCCACCTATTCTCACAATGTCATTGTTCGTTTCTCCAAGTGCATTTGTACTATTATCTGTGCTTATTCAGAGTTTGAGGTATAATGCTTGAGTTTGTCTTGTAGCATAGCTAGGACTTAGAAGTAATCACATATGCTTCAAATAATTATAACTGTGTATATACAAACATAATCTAGCTGTGCCATTGCTGGTTCATTCTCATTTGTTACCAGTGTAATATCACTGAAATTGGTAGAATTTCACTAGCCTTATCTGGAAAAATATACTTTTCACTCTGACCTTTTAATGACAAGTGTTTACCATTCAGTATCTCATCCTTTTGAATGGTCAAAAAATGAAAAGAGAAAACCGCTTTCCTCATCTCTAATATGCAGAAAACCAAAGACGTTTCAGCATCAAAAAGAGGGCTACATGTCTTAACAGTGCCTTATATCTAAATGTGATGTATCGATGTATACAAGCTGACAAATATTAGATTGAAATAGAGGGAATATTTCAATTTGGATAATATTTCTTTACGTCCAGACTTCATTACTCCATCTGTCTTTTGCCATTGCTTAGCAATTGTCCCACAGTAATGCAAATGCCAAGCAAAATTAAACTGGTGAAGCATTTATAGTCTTTAGAGAAGATGTGAGATTCAGAATATAATTGCAGATGACAATTTTGGATTTCAGAGGGATTTGTGCTATTCTACCAATGGTCCTCTATGGTTTAAAATAACCAGCCAATGAAATTACATATGCTACTTACAGAAGTAAAAAATGCAGAATAAAAACTTCAGCAAATAGTTATTGTCGTCTGTAATGGATCAAATAATTTTCAGCAAGAGGCTGATTAGGATACTTCAGTATTTATGCATAATCCTCACAGTATTTAGTTTAGAAGAGCTCATTAGCTGTACCATTTGGCAGATCAAAATTTAGTACTATAAAGAGAACGTCTTTTTAAAAAAAGACTGGCATATTGAGAGATTGAACATTGGCATACTGCATTGGACTAAAATCATCCCAGGTATAGTCCAGCCTTGTTAAGAGTTGCACCAAGAACCAACTTGGCTCAGAGCTTTTTGGTCATAACCTATTTAAAAGTAGCAGAAAGTAGCAGTAGTTGCAGAAAATTATTATGATTTTATAATTGCATCTGCCAGCTGGTAGAGAGACTCCAGAACTGACTTAACCACGTAACTGTTTCCCAAGTCAGGAGAATAGTGCCCTGACTCATACTGGACCAGTTGCAAAGATGAGGCTGCAGAGGCTATATCTTACAGCAGAATATGGCCCACTACACATCTGAGCAGCGCAGAGTCTAGTTGGAGGTCTGTAACTAGCAGTGTTCCCCAGGGATCAGTGCTGGATCCAATCTTGTTCATTATCTTCATCAGTGACCTGGATGCTGATGATAAAAAGCTGGGAGGAGTGGCTGACACACCAGAAGGCTGTGCTGCCATTCAGCAAGACCTGGACAGACTGGAGGGCTGGGCAGAGTCCACCGATGAAATTCACCAAGAGCAAGCGTAGGCTCCTGGGGAGGAATAACCACATACATCAGTACAAATTAGAGTCTGGCCTCCTGGAGAGCAACTGTGCAGAGAAGGACCTGGGTGTCCTGATGGATAGCAGGTTGGCCATAAGCCAGCAGTGTGCCCTTGTGGCCAAGAAGGCCAGTGGTATCCTGGGGTGCATTAAAGAGTGTGGCCAGCAGGTCAGGGGAGGTGATCCTCCCCCTCTACTCTGCCCTGATAAGCTTCATCTGGAGTACTGTGTCCAGTTCTGATTCCCTTGTTCAAAAAGAACAGGGATCTCCTAGAAAGAGTCCAGGAGAGGGTGACAAAGATGATCAGTGGCCTGGAGCATCTCCCATAGGAGGAAAGGCCGAGAGACCTGGGACTCTTCAGTCTGGAGAAGAGAAGGCTGAGAAAAGATCTCGTAACTGTTTATGAGTATCTAAAGTGCAAGAGTCAAGTTGTAGGGGGGACTGTCTTCGGTGGTGTGCAGCAATAGAACAAGAGGCAACGGACAGAAACTGTAACACAGGAAGTTCCATACTAACGCAGGGAAGAAGTTGTTTACTGTCAGAGTGACAGAGCACTGGAACAGGCTGCCCAGAGAGGTTGTGGAGTCTCTTTTTCTGGAGATATTCAAGACCCATCTGGTCATCTAACTGTGTGACCTACTGTAGGGAACCTGCTTTAGCAGGGAGTTGGTCTTGATGGTCTCTAAAGGTCCCTTCCAACCCATACAATTCTTTGATTCTATGATTCAGGTGAATGTATTGCTTCACTGACAAATATCCTGTTTCAAGGCTTAGCAAAGGCAGGCCCAAGCAAAATCTGATCTTATTGCAAAACATGCCTGTGCCATCGACTGTTTACTGGCAGTCCTTATGCAGCAATTGCAGCAACTAATTAGAAGACCTTCTCGTCTAAACAAACCAGAATGGACTCCTCCAAAATGTGGCACTTAACTATGAAATGAGAAGCAAAAATAGTGAATTAAGATGCAGAACCACATGACTTGGGGATAGGAAGCGGATGCTACAGACCATGTTCTTGGCTGTTAAAAACCCTTTATAGTTCCATTAACTTCTGTTCTGAAATGCAGACCATCTGCACAAATAAATCTTTAAGTGGGTATAGTTTTCTTTTTGTTCTGCCTGCAGAGGTTCTCCCAGTCTCCTCCTCCATTTCATCCCTCTGGTGCTTGCATATCTTCACAATCCGCACAAGAAGTGCAAATAAGTGGCTGTAAGCTAGAAAGGGTAAAACAGAAGGTAAAACAAGGCCCTGGATGTTAGCAAGCAGAGGGAAAAGTCTGATTTCTGCCTTCTGGCTGTCTAACATGCTGAGAAGCACTGGTTCCCAGTCATTCAGGTTAGAGCAGGATGGAGGGACTGAACTTTGCTTTCAGTGGAAATCAGTGAGAGGACTGTTGTATTTTTGGGCTATGATTGTGAAATAAGGATACAGATAGGAACTGGAATTGATCTTGGAGGCACTCCTGGTACAATGACAAAGTCATGGCCTGTCAGGAACCTCTGGCAAGGAGGAGGTCTAGCACTGATGGGCTGTGCACAGCAGTGCTGCATGTCTCCCAGCGACTGTGTGACTATCCCCTTCCATCAAGACAAGTGTTCCAGTGCCAGTCCCTGCATTTCTCTTTTCCGGAGGAATCATAGCAATGATTTTAAGAGATCACACAAGCTCCTTCTGTCGATGTATTATTTAGTAAGCACAAAAGCCCTATAGAGAAAATGTGTCTGTATATTTCTTTATAGTTATACACTGCGCTAGACTCTTCTGAGGACTCTGTGCTCCCTTGATCTGGCAAGACCTCATTTCTTTGCCTCTCTTTCTCATCACCTCTGTCATACCTTGAGACTTGTGTCTTTAGACTATCGGCAATCTGTCAATCATCCTATAAGAGAGGCTGTCTAAAACACCGAAGGTTTTTTTGAGCCTCTTAACCCCCAACTGTAGCAAAGAGGCTCATCAGCAGTTAGATACGAGAGTCTTGAAGCTGAGATTTTGGTCCACTGCTCTTGAAGAATGCATGGCATTGTCCTTATCTGCTCTCACTGAATTGCTTCCCTCATGGCTTTCCAAACCTCCTGGAATAAGGTCAAACAATTATACAAAAAAATCTGATAATATAGAATGTTATGCTTTACTTTGCCTAACAGTCAGAATCGGTGTTAGGGGAGCTTGTTGTTTCTTGAGATACTCTTTATCTTATCAGTGTCATGTCTATCTCATCAGTATACTCCTACCCACCTTAGGGCAGAGGACAGGTTGGCTGCAAGTCACAAGGCAGGGAAGATTAAAGGCTACCCAGGTGAGCAGTGTGTGTCAGGGGACTTCTGCTGATCATCAGCAGATGCCTCAGGCAATCCAGTAAGATTTTGCATTCTGTGCTGTGCTACTGTCAAGAGCTGTCAGTTGTTGGAGTCATATTTAACCATATCTACTGTGAAAGCAAAGAGAGATGGAATAGGGAAGTAGCCTTCTGCACATTAACTAACAAAAATAATTAAATTAGAAACAAATAAATAAGAAAGTATCTTCTTGAAGTTTCCTGGAATTACCTTTTGCCTCTTCTGTGTCTTTGATTGATGGACATCCAATTCCTGAGCCCTGTGAGTGTGTTACTTTTGGCTTTAAAGCAGTGAGTCAGTGGAAAGCCACACTGACAGTTATACAGTAGTGCACTGCATTGTTTATTGTATAGCCTTTGGTGCCATGATTTTTGCACTCATGATGGGATGCTATCTGTACAACAGCGAGTGGAAAATATCAATCTGAAGCAATATAAATAACACACTGCAAGTATCACAAGACAAAGAATAGGAAGTAGGAAAATAGATCAGACTGTCTCTTTATGCATCTGGCTGTAAATATGTATGTATGAAATACAGACATACCTGCCAGATGTGTTTATAGTCCCATTGATGCCTTGATAATAATTGCAAGACATCTATGACTTAAAAATATAGTGTGAAAAGTCATACGTCTTTGTTATGGAATGGCAAGTTTGACAGATGATGGTTGCCTACAATCTTGATCAGAAAAGTAATCTAATCTCCACACTCCCCAATCAATACTATGTCTTCTCCAGGTGTGCTGAAAAACACTGCCTAGAAACAAATGCAGAGATTAAATGAACTTGGTGAATTGCCACACATATAAAAAATTGACATCAATTTTAAGTGTCGTGTGGCTGCTGTGAGGTTTTTGCACTTGCTCACATTAGCTGCCAGTTATCTTTGCATCTTTCTGTGTGAGGGTGAGTGTGGAGGAAAAAGAGCATTGCAGAATGTCTGTAAACAGAAGAACCATACAGAAGGGTAGAAAATATAGACAGTATGGGAAAAGGATAGCTTTTTCAGAGTCACAGTGAAGTTGGCAGAGGTATTACCAATGTTAAGGAAGAGCTGATCTGCAAAGGTAGTTGGATCACTTTCTCCACTTGTCTCCAAAATCTCCTTCCATCTTAAACATAATGCTCATGGAAGACAGTCCAGTAGCTTTGGCCAGTCATGGTTTTCAGGTGAACAAACCCAAGTAAAGAGCAGCATGATGTTATCATTGTGTTACTGGCCATTCTCCTTCAGATGGATTGTTAGAACATGGTCTGAAAGAAACTGTTTGTAAAGATTACATGTGACTAATCTTCCAGTTCAGTAGCTTAAGCATTTGGTTATATCCATAAAACAGTCCCTAATCTATTGACTGCACCCATCACTTGTCAGCTTGCTGTCACCAGCCCTGTTACATCCATACACTGTGTCAGGTGTCAGCAGGCAGAGCAGGACTCCCCTCCCTGGCCTCCCATCCTGGATCTGTGGTGGCATGGCTGCTCTAAGTTTGCCTCCTGACTCTCATTTCTCATATCAACAGACGTGAGATCTTTTATTTCAGACAGAAAAAAAAAAAATAGATCTGAGATTGAGAGTAGGTCATGTATTGCCATGTGGAGGAAATGCTGAGACTGGCCATGGTGCATGGCCATGGCAGGGCACAGGCCACTGCATAGCACCACAGTCACAGCTCCCTTGGATGCTGGATTGTGAGGTACCTGGCCTCTGGAAATGCAGAGCAGTTCTTTCAGAACCTTGAGGAGAATGAATAATCCAAAGTGATCTTTTTTTTTTACCAAAATATTCTGTGGTGAAGAGACTCGGCTCTTTGACACGATTAATTATTTAGACTGTGTAGCCGTCCCATTGAGGGGAGGCTTTATTCAGCCAGATGATGGAAACAAGATGGCCCCTGTTAGGGCTGGATCTCCTAATGGCTGTTCATCCAGTGCTGTGGAGAGCATTTTGTTCCCTCCCCATCTCAGAGTCATTTAGGGATAGAAAGAGTGGACAGACAGTAGGATTAGGCTTTATTCACAGGCCTTCTTTTGTTGGGTAACATGAAATAATTTCTTCCTAATTACCTCTGACGTCTACAATTCTCACATTTATTGTTAGCTTTCACTAATGAGAGAAAAACAAGTGCCTAAAGCAAGAGCTCATCCCTAACCTCCAACTGCAGCGTGTGTTGTGTGTTGCTTGCCTCTTCACACATCAGGTGCTGGCGATAAATCACACGGAAAATGGGATTGTGGTAAACAAGCTCATCTAAATCCTGGATTAGAGGGGAGGATCAACAGCGATAGATGCATGAATGGGAGTGACTGGAAAAAGCTGCAGAGGGCTGAGCCTGGCTTTTAGCTGTGTTGGTAGCTAGGGAAAATGGTGGTTATGTACCCTTCTATTAAACTTTGTGAGGAAAAATTGTCCTTAGCACCAGAGGAAGGCAGCAAAAACAGGTGATTATCTGTGGGCAACAAATTGAAACTGAGTTATCATTACATATTTGCATTTAACACCAGGAGTAAATGCAGTCGAACTGATCTCAGTCCTGTGCAGGGGTTTGGATGAGATTAACTCTCAACACCCTTGCCAGCCCTATTTTCTGTTATTGTTATCCTGGTGAGCCGTGTTGCCTTGTAGTTAAAATGCTCTGGAAAGGCCGTAACTTCCACAGTCTTTCTGACCTAAGGCAAGAGACTGAAAGATACACACACAGACATGTACGTAACTATGTTTAAGGTATGCTGAAGTCTCCAAATGTACGTATGTACCTATGAACTTTGGAAAAAAACAACTACTTGACAAAGTCTCATTGACAGCAAGTTTGGTGTGCTTTCAAAAAAAACCACCAAGATGTCACGATCTTTTTAGACATCTAATGCTCCATCTCAGTAAAACAAGGATCCTTATTTCTGAATATGGTTCAGACTTGTTTCTGTACGTCAGCAGTTTTCATAGGTAGCATCCATCATGGAAAACCCCAAGTCTAACATCACAAATGATTCTATTGCTGTTGTTTTGATGTATGAGTTCAAACCATAAACAATATGAATTTGCTTCATCTGAGTAATTTATGATTATGATTTGCTACAGCAAAAGGTCAGTGGAGCAGTCTGGAGAGGGGAAGGTGGTGCTGTCACCACAAAACACATCACCCTTACATGGTCCCTTGCATATAGGATGAATGGTGTCCTTGATCTATGGGCCTTGGCTGTGTGACCTCTCCTTTGTAGCAGCTCCAACTGAGAATGAGATGCATCCCTGTCACCACCAGTTTTGCTCAGCCAGGGCCTTCTATGCATCAAAGTTCTGCAGACTGGATACAGTCTGGCTGGTTGTAATCTCTCCTTGGGCAAACGTGTCTCTTCACATTAAAGGTGGGGCACCAAATGTGCAGACACAATTGATTAATGTTACTATAGAGGAGGAGACAGTGCTGAGGAGAGAAATGCTCTTAATGGTAGGCAACAGGCAGCAGGAAGCAACAACATTGGAAGGCAAGGTCTCCCCAGAGGCACCCAGGTGGCCACTGGGGAAGAATGGACAGTGTTCATTCTGCATTTCAGTCAAGAGTTGTAGCCAGTCCAGGAAGGTATTTGTTATTCCTGGGATCTCTCACTACTCCTATTCTCTGCTCTTATAGAAGCAGTACAAGTCACTGTTTTTTCATCGCAGCAGCTGTTTCTCCCATCTTTTCTCTGCAGAATCTAAACCAGAATGCATTATGGAGTTACAATTTCCTCTTCAGACTTGCCATCTACTTCAGCCCCCTAATTTTTCCTACAGTCTGTATTCAAAATCTAACTTATTCTGTCAACAAATATATTTAGTCTACTTTTGTTTCCTTTCCAGATTCAATGGAGGTGTGGCATCCTTCATTTCCTGTCCTGAATTGATTGCAGTGTTGCTTTTAGTTGTCAAATCACTGTCAGCTTTTACCTCAGAGGAAGCCACATTTCTCTGCTGGGCAAACTTATTCATGGTGATATATAGTGTATATATAATATAATGAAAGCTTGTGGCAGTAACAAGGAAATAGCTTATGTCAGTAATAGAAATCATCTTTTATTTCTTCAGTAAACAAAAGGCCACGTAGAGTCCACACAGTGCTCTTTTGACTGAAAGCATGACAAATACTAATAAAAATTGAAACAAACTAGGAAGTAATTTCAAGATGTTATGTTCTGGCTTTAGAAAGATTATTTTTTTTTCTTTTGCTGTTTAATGCTGACAAATCCAGGGCAGCTTAGCTGGGAGTTATACATGCTCCAGTGTGGGCCTGGTGCCTTCCACCACCAAGCACCTGTGAGAAAAGCCAGGCTTTGTCTTCTTCTACATGCCCAGTAAGCAGCTACAGCAGCTGGGAACACTCAGACCCCCCTCCCACTTCTTTCCTTAACATTGACCAAAAGCATTTCTCTCTGCCTGTCCTGGGATGCGGGGTTCCCTGGACCCTCCCCAGCCCTGACAGCCTGATGCCGATATCTTTCCTGTACTAGGAAGACCAGGAGAGGACACAGGAAACCATAAACAGATTCTGGAGTTCCAAAAAAAAAAAAAAAAAAAAAAAAAAAAAAAGAGAAACACTAATTGCTTTTTTATGGTTTTGTTTGTGTTTTTTTATTATTATTATTATTTCCTTTTTTTTTTTTCCCTATTGTTGTTTTAAATCAATTATTGTCTAGTGTTGAAAAAAAAGTCTTTCATGCTGAACTTCAGCCTTCTTCCTATCAGAACCAAAGTCATCTACTTCCCCACAGGAGCAGTTGTCTCTGTAACTTCTGGGACAGATCCTCCAGGCCCCAAGCAACTCGGGACCAACTGCTGGACCCCTCCTGCTACCCCAGTACAGGCACTGTTTTCAGTCACTCAGTGAGCGGTGTTCTAGCCACAGGGTCCCCTTAGGGCTCAGAACAGAGGACTGTGAGATGGCAGGTGACATCAGGAGGCCACCGTGGTATCATTCTGACAGTGTTGCACGGTGCCCATAACATGGCAGTGTTAGCACTTGGGGCCTATGGCCTGTGAGTTGCCCCAGCGTTGAAGGAGGAGGAAGGGCATAGGTACTGAAGGCCACTTTCCAGGGGATGGCTCCCTTGTGCCATTTTGCTTGATAAAGAGAAAGGAGACCTCATTGTGGCATTCCAGTACTTAAAAGGAACTTATAATCAGGAGGGAGACCAACTTTTTACATGTTCTGATAGTGATAGGATGAGGTGTAATGGTTTTAATCTAAATGACGAGAGATTTAGATTAGATGTTAGGAAATCTTCCCCTCAGAGGGAGGTGATGCGCTGGCATAGGGTGCCCAGAGAGGCTGTGGGTTCCCCAGCCCTGGATGGTGTTCAAGGCCACACTGGATGGAGCCATGGGCAGTCTGATCTGGTGAGTGGCAACCTTGCCTGTGGCAGGGAGATTGAAAGTAGATGATCTTTAATACTGCTTCCAACCTAAGCCATTCAGTGATGATTCTGTGACCTTGTAATTTCCATAAAGGAAGCAAACCTGATGGTATAAAAGAAGAAGACTGACAGGAACAAATTTCACTTTATAGGCTGATTGCTGTAAAATGGAGAAATTTGCTTTTTCGGCATAATATTTAACATGTCTCAGGAGTTACTGTTTGTATTTCTCCCCTTGTTACATCCTATTTGACAATACATGTGCAGGAGATTAACACTGGTAACCCACTTCAAGGAACCAGGCATATAAAACCAATTTTTCATCCAGACTCCAATCTTTTTAAAGTTTTTTAAAAAATCTTTTAAAAGCTTTTACAAGCTTCTAAATATATGTGTGCTTATGTATGTGTACTATAATTATTACTCTGAGTACAAGCTGGACTGCTGGATGCATGGTCATGTCCACATGCAGAAACATGGGAATTTTATACTCAGCATCTTGCATGTGAGTAAATAGAACTTTCTGAACAACTGACCATGTAGTTAATAGAATATAATGTTATACACATGTGTTTTATGAGATTAAATGTCTTTTGGACAAATGGACTAGTGTCAAGAAAATTAATTAGTTAATTAGTTTGTCATTACACTTGGTGCAAAGTTTGAACTTTGCATGCTTTCCCTAATACATTGTATTAACACAAGGATCACTTGGAAATGAGGAGACTTTTTGCATACATGCAGGAAAATTACAAGTGGTTTTCTAAAGGTGAGTGCAGATGAGAATTATGCTCATATTTCAGTGCACTGGAATTCAAAGCCTCTGTGCAGACCATAAGTGGGGATTAAAGTAAATCCTTTAGCCTCAGACCTGACCATGTAAAATTATTATTTATGTTAATAACATTAAAGAAGAGGAAGTGTTCACAATTTCAGTAGACTACATCGATGTATCTCTAAATATGCTATCTTTAAAATTTATTACTTGCCCTTCTGATGAATAATTTGCAAACCAGCAAACTACAGCAAAAGCATATTTTAGCACCATGGTAAATTCAGCTACATGGTTCTTCATTGACATCTCTGAATTCAGGAGGCAGAACACTGATAGCTAATGAGTAATTAATAAAATAACCATTCAATATATTGTATTTGCTAAATGAGCAAGCATCTGTAATGTCAGGCTGGACAGTTTATCCTGCAGAGTATCTGAGTTTGCTGGCACTCTGGAAAGGTTTTCACCATTCCTTTTGTTGCAGTAATCAAGACAGGAATCTTCTTTCCTCCCTGTAATCAACTGATTTTGATATAAAAGCAAGCCTTGCAAGCAGCAGACCCTGATCTCAAACAGCAGAGGCTGCAGAGACACCAGACCACTCCTTCAGCAGGGCCAGTGAATGCTGCTCAAACGGGGCTCTCATCTCCTTCATGTGTGCAGGGCCAGATGCTGATGCTACCAGTGGGGATGCAGAGGCAGCATGTTTGGGAACCTTGATCGTCTGGTGGGTTGGCAGATGGCAGTTTAGTTGCACCCAGACCTCGCTGGGGAGCATCCCAGGTGATGCAAACTTCAAGTAAATGCTATCTTCAGGAGGTATTTGCAGAAGCTGAAGGGAAAGGTTCTGGGCCATCTGCCATGAAAGTTTTTTCATGGCCCAATTAGCTGGTCCACATCCAGCTAAGCCCACAAGCAGTGCAAGCAATGAGCTCATTTGGACTATTTGGCTGCTCTGGGAAATGGGATCATCTGAATTGTGATCTCTGCCTTTCCTAAAGCATTCTCTGCCCCACTGTAAGGACTTCCTCATCCTCATATCCAGTTTTTGGCTGTAAAAGGAGACAGCCTGCCAGTCAGCTTGTTTTGAGTCAGGCTTACGGCTAGGTTCAGCTTACCTCATCTGCACATCACTCTCAAGGCTGGGAGCAACTTCCCTGGTGGGAGTTCAGTTCCTTCTTGAATGTTCCCACCAAGGCATTCTCCAGCTGCTCCAAAAACCTCCTTTTCCTCTCTTAGACAAAGAGATGCCAGATGTCCTAGGGGCTAAACCATCCCAGAAACTCCCTCCCTTTCCCGTTTCTGACCCTTTGCGGTCTCCCTTAACCCTTTTCTCTTTTAGGCATTCATATATTCTGAGACAGAGACAAGTATCGTAAAGTTATATGACACTCCACCATCAATTTCTTCTTCTCTTGTAGACTACTGAATAGTCTAATATGCTACTGCAGATAGAAAAGCTGCCAGTGTTTTACACTGCACTAATTCTATTGCATTAAGGGCCGCATCATGTTTTCAAATGTAATATGACAGCTGAAAGGATGCTCTGCGGCACTGAAAAAGTCTGATTTTTGCCTCCAAAATCTACGATGTGTGGCCCATTTTTGGGAGGTACTTTTATTCCCCTCTCTATTGACTAATTCTTCTAAGACTTTATTCTGTCTTATTTCTCCTCATAGTTTAGCTGTGCTAGTAAATCCACCTCCACCCTCTGGTTCAAGGTACTGTAGAGCACCTGACCTCTGTCTGAAGGTTTCTAGAGCACACATAAATAGAGCAATGAGGAAATGCAAGGCATCAGTGGAGGAATGAGAGTCATGCCAGCTCACTCGTCTCAGCTTCCTCGCTCATTGTCGTGAGCCTTACTGCCTCAGATTTGGTTGTACCACCTGCCTTTCATTGTATCTTGTCTTTCTCTGAGTTCTGTCCCTTTGTAACTAGACATTTCACGTTTTAAGAATTAAGGCCAGGGTTAGAACTTTCAAGAGAAGGAGGAGTCCAAGAAAGCTGCTTAATATTCAAGGATCACTTCCTCAAAGCTCAGGAATGTCAAAAATGCCAGGAAGCCTGCATGGATAAATGAGGAGCTCCTGGCCAAACTCAAATACAAAACAGAAGCATACAGAAGGTGGAAGCAGGGGCAAGTAAGCTAGGAGGTATACAGAAACACTGTCCAATCATGCAGGGATGAATTTGGGAAAGTTAAAGCTCAAATGGAATTACATTTGTTTGAAGATGTCAAAAGATATGTTAAATTTGTTCAAAGATGTCAAAATTCACACCATAGTTTACAAAGGGAAATGCTAGGGAAAATGTGGGACCACTGCTTAATGAGGCAGTGGACCTAATGACACAGGTCATGGAAAAGGGTGAGATGCTCAGTGCCTTCTCCTCCTGTCTTTACTGGCTAAGCTTGCCTTCAGGAGTTCCAGGTCTAAGAGACAAGTGGAAAATCTGGAGGAAGGAAAATGGTGGAAGATGGTCAGTTCAGGGAATTCTTAAGCAAACTGGACATGTTTAAGCCCTAAAAGGGTTCACTTACAAGTGCTGGAAGCTGGATGATGGTATTGCAAGGCTATTCTCAATCATCTTTTAAACAAACAGGGTGACCAAGAGAAGTTCCCAAAGACTGGAAGTAAACATCCCTCCTATCTCTAGGAGGACCCAGAGAACTACAGGCCTGTCAACCTCACCTCACTTTCCAGGATGGTATTGGAGTCACTAATCCTGGAAACCAGTTCCAGGTACATGAAAGGCAAGGATGTCATCAAGAGCAGTCAGCATGGAATCACTGTGGAGAAGTCATGCTTGATCAACTTGATAAACTTCTATGATGAATTGACTGGCCTTGGCAAGTTTGCCTGCTGCACAAAACTGGGAGGAGTGACAGCTACTGCATAGATTCATGCTGTCATCCAGAGGGCCTTGGACAAGCTGGAGAAATGGGCTGACAGGAACCACATAAAGTTCAGCAAGAAGTGCCGAGTCGTGTACCTAGGGAGGAACAGCCACTGCATGCTGATGAGCATGTAGCCAGAAAGCAGCCTGACAGGAAAGCACCTGGTGATCCTGGTGAACAAGTTGAATGTGAGCCAGCAACACGCCCTTGCTGATGCTGAAGGGAAACAGTATAGATGGGGGTACCATTAGGAGGAGTGGTGCTAGCAGATCGATGAGGTGATCCTTGCCCTCTCTTCAGCACTGGTAAGACCACAGCTGAAGTGCTATGCCCAGTTCTGGGCTCTCCAGTAAAACAAAGACACAGAGCTCCTGGATGGATTCTAAAAAAGGGCTGCAAGAATGATTGTGCAGTAGAACGTTTCATGTATGAGGAAAGGCTGAGAAAGAGGTGGGGCTGTTAGGCTTGGAGAAAAAACGTCCTTATCATTGTATATAAATCCCTGAGAATGCAAAGAAGGTGGAGCGAATGCTCTTCTCGGTGGTGCCCAGTGGCAGGACAAGAGGCAACAGTCACAAATCAAAACACAGAAGGTTTTATCTGTACATCAAGAAACTCTGTTTTACTGTGATGGAAACTGAGTAGTGGCAAAAGTTTCTAGAGCTGGTTGTGGAGTCTTCTCCCTCAAAGTTATTAATAAGCCATCAGGACTTGGTCCCAGGCAGCCTGTTCTGGGGGGGTCCTGCATGAGCAGGCCCTTTAACCCTAACCATTCAGTGATCATATGATAACGTAAGGCATCAGAAAAAGATGCACAAGTCTTTTGAGTGTTGGCAGCATCTTAGCCTTTTGAAGCGTACAGTATTGCTGGCTGATTTTTGTGTGTGTGTGGCAGTGCAGAATGGTCAAATTCTGTCTCAGATCTTCCCAAATTCTTAGTCTCTGCTCACTCCCCCACTCTAAGGTTACTGTGAGTGTGTCTCATGAAGCTATTCCAATACAATTCCTGACAATGTTTTGTTCTGCTTTAGGTTATTGCACAATGGCTGTGCCAACACAGACAATTTAGCCAGGTCACAAGCTCTGACAAATGTCTTACTATTACATGCTCACAATAAAAGTCTTCAGCTCACTTCAGTTACAAGAGAGTATTGGGTTAGCTCTGAAGACCAAAGTCCTCATGCTTTGCTGCATGGAAAAAATGACCAGAACTCAGTTTCTAAACAAGAACATCTCACAGATGCACTGTGTTTGCATGGAAATCAACTCCAGATGCCCAACTTCTAACAAACATTTCTCTCAGCCCTGCATCTCCCATACCCTCAGTCCCTCCCTGCCATTGCAAAGTCCCAGTTTCACTTCCAAGGGATTTTCAGTTTCTTTGTATATTTTACAGCTTTTTATTTTATTTTATTTTATTTTTGTCTTGTCTGACTATCCAAAGCAGAGTTTTGAAACGAAAAGGTAATCAGCTTCCAAACTTCCTGTTCCAGGGACAACAAAACCAGCAATTTATTGCTCTCTGTTTGGGAAAAGGGGTTTGTTGGTTTTGGAAATGTCCCAGTCTATTACCTTTAGAACAGCAAAGATCTTCAGAATAAGGTAATGTTCTAATACATCTAATAGGAAGTAGGACGGATAAATCTATTTGATACACGTTTTGTGAATAACACTGTTCAAACCAGTTTGACACTGTAGTAGCTGTGAGACATTTTCCTCTCTCTTTCTTAGCAGCTGGTGTTCATTAGCTGGGCTATGCAGAGCACCACTGCCGTCAGGCAGGAGCAAAGTTGTTATTAGCACAAGATAATCTCCAGTCGTGAAAGTGGGCTTAACACCCAATAAACTATAAGGTACAGATGTGAATTTAGTATGCTTGTAAAGCAGAAACCAAGTTCACATGGCTTTGACCCATAGAGGCTGGAAGGAGGGGCTGAGCTCAATGCCAATGCATGAGAGACGGCACATTTTAATGATGAAATCAAGCGAAACTAGGAAGCAGACACTGTGTCTATTTGCACAGACCATCCTAGGCAGTGTGTTTTAATACCAATCTGCAGCCTCTTGCAGCAGTAAATGCAGTTTCCAGTTTTACCAACATGTTGCGTATCATCAGTACATGTTCAGAAGGGATTTTGTCAAGATAATTGTGCCAGTTTTCCCTCTGAGCCCCCTCTCCTTGCCTTCAGCTGGGTATGCAGGAAACAACACAGTGACACGAAAACAGAGTACTGGAAGCCTAGGACAGAATTTTATCAGTTCTGGCATCTCTAGTCATCTGAGAGTGCCCTGCAGGGAAATCTAGGCCTCTCCTATGGCCTGTCAGCAGCCATGAACAAGCATACTTTGCTTAACTGGCATACAAAGCACTCTAAATAATAACCCTCTTTTGCCCTTCTGCCTGAATGATGACTGCATAAGCTATTTGGATCAGTAAGGAGCTCAAAAAAACCAATCTCTTATTTAAGACAGGAATGAGCTTCTCTCCCATGTTATATAAAGAAGAGGTAGCTGGTTGTTTCTTCCACTTTGCTCAGCATCAGCTCTAACTAAAGAGAAAAAAAAAAAAGAAGGCCACTGCTCTCCCATCAGCAGCTAGAATGTGACAGTCAAGCAGGTTTTTACTTTGATAGAGTGTTGCAGGGGGCTGAGTAATATGTACACACACCTGATCTTAGTTGGAAAACTGACGCTGGAGAAACTTCAGTGGGCACTGAACCAATCCCTTGAAGCTTCAGGGGAAAAATGTAAAAGCTGATGTTGCACTGTGCATAAAAAGAAGAAAGACTGCAGCCTATTCAGCATATCACATGTGTCCCCCTGGATGTGTTTTGGTTCCTGGGTTTGATTCTGTTTGTTCTGAAGTAAAGAGTATCTGCCTGGAAAGAGGATCTGTGTTACTTTGGAGATTATTGATTCCTACTGCTAATTCCTTATTCAGTGTAATAAGCTTCTTTATAACATTCCATTTGTTTTGCTGTGGAAATACTTATGAAGCAACAAAAAAGGATGATCACTTTGTGGTCCAAATTTAGCCTCACGGCAATTATGTGCATCTCAGTAATTGCAAGAGAATAAAATGCAGATGGGACAAGGCTTCTCCCAAGAAAAACAAAGGTCATCATGGTTTTAAGCCACCAGATTTAAATGTAAAGGTGATGATATAACTCTGAGTAAATAGTGTCTGATACCTTGTCAAAATCGCAACCATGCAGTTTCCTAAAGTGTGTGTTTTTAAAGAGTAGCCAGGTGAACAGTGTCTCTTTTTTTTTTTTTTTTTAAACCAGCCATTCTTGGTATGCAGTTTGTTTTCACTGATGTTTCAGGAGATGCTGCTATTTAAATATGTACATATATATTTCAGAGTTTTGCTAGTGCGCAGGGGCAGAAGTAGACCCTGTAGTTAAGGTGTTAAATATACACCATCTGGAAGGGGATAGGTTGTGTCCTTGAACAAGGCAGGAATTTAGAGGATAGGAAAATGTCTGGGTAGGGTGATGAAATGTGGTTACCTGGAAAGATAAAAACTGAATTCGCAAGCAGCGAAGCAGATACAGAAGAATCAATGTTGTAAAACACATGCAAAGATTCAGTCTAATCAGCAGGTAGCCCAGATGTAGATGTGACCGTTAAATGGACAGGAATGACCCAGACATCTGCACTGCAGCTGGCAACGCTACCGCTGGGAAGAGCCAGCCTTGTAAACTGCTTCAGTAAATCTGTGCTTGTAATTGCTGTCACAGTTGCTGTAAGAAGAGTTTTGTCTACTGAAGTTGGCTGAATAAGGAGTTTCTCGCATTTGGTACTCAGCTGGAACAAAATATGTAACAAGTATGGGAGAGAAAACAATAAAAATAGCACAGTGAGGAGTTAAATTTTTGTTATAAAATGAAAAATACCATTTCAGGCCAGTACCAAACATTTTCTCCAATGTATTTTTAATGCTTTTTTAAACTCTTTTGAGTAGTGTCCAGTAAATTGTTTCCTCAGCTGAAACTATTCACCAAGTTTGACCTCATCTTGTAGATAGTTTCTGACCTGCTGGAACTCAATTTTTGGCAATTTTACTGTTTGTCATAAATGTTTGACCCAGGCCTAATTCTTGATCTCCAAGTGAACGTTTTGCAATAATTCACTGCTCTTTATAAGCTAGCCTGCCTTTTATATAGTCTGGGAGACTGAAATGTCACTGACACAATATAGTTAATCACTCTTAAAGCTCTCAAAATTGTTAGAGGAATTTTCCACTTCAACAACAAGACAAAGTATGGATGCCATGCTATTTCCTATGCATCCTTTCTCCCAGAAACAGAATTGTTATGGTTTTGAATTACTGGTACAGCCAACTTCTATTATGAAGGTGTTTCTTTAGAATTCCTATATGGTGGATTTTCCAAGTCACTGAGTGTTTTAGATTGTGATTCATTTCTCAGAAAGTGGGTAAGTTGCTTTTTTTTTTGCATTCCCATACTCAAAGTGTTTGGAGATGAATTTGATTTGTGCAGTAGTGTTTATTTGCCTTTCTTCATGCTGGTGCTGGTAAAGTGGTCTTTAACAAAACAACACAGTACCTAAGTCTTCTGTTTGTTTCCATTCTTTGAGTGGTCTGTAGTTGGTGCAATAACTGAGGAAACTTTTTCAGGTTAGAGGTGTTGGGCCTGCCATCAGCGAATTGGGAAAACTTTCCTTGCAAGTTTCCTTCATTAAAATCAACATCTTTTTGTATTTTGAATTGAATTTCATCACTAAATTCACAGATTATTTGGACTATCAAGCAATTTTGGTTGCTTGCACGTTTTAGCTCATTCTGACTTGGTGTTTTTAAGATTGCAGTTGTGCAAGTGGCTATATAAATTAGAAGATAGGTTGCTTTCACTTTTCTAATGAAGTAAGTTACATACTTACAGTATCAGAAGATGTCTACTAATGTACAGGTTATGAAGATACAATCATCGTGTTCCATATACAGTCACCACATCAACATGGTAGTTCACAAAGGCTCATCAGGAGGTCTCACTTTCATGCTAGCTAAATCAAATGTGTAAAAAAGATGGTTCTTCTGTTGTGTGCTTCTGTTCTCAGCGCTTCCTTGGAGCCAGCAACTACTTCTCAGCGTAGGCAAAATGTAAAGCCTGTGACAGCTGCAGATATCTCGAAGGAGAAATCTCAGAGGAGGAAAAGATCAATGGGTCTTAGAGGAGTTTTGAGAAGTCAGGCTGTGCTCCCATACTCATCCCAGCTTCACAGTTCTCTTCACTGAACCCACAGATCTCCCTGCCTAAAAAACTGCTTCCTATCCCCATCTCTAGGCTAATACACATTGTACACGAATAACTGCTTTATTCCTGTATCAAGCCTTGCTCTCTGAAATGAGCTTCCCTGAGCATCAGGAGCCATGACAAAGGGACCTGTGAAGGTGGAAGTGGACTGTGTTACTTAAGCTTTTCCTTGGAGATGAGTATGCTTTCAAGAGTAACTTTCATGGGAATAAGCAGTCAATGACTGGAGACAAGAGGGAGACTCCACATTCATTCAGTCTAAGTTCCTAAAAACAGCAACCAACAAGTTCGTTGGGTGACAGAGCTGAAGGGATCTGGGACTCTGTCAGGTCTGCTGTTTGTCTGAATGGTCCTTAAGATAGTCCTAGAAGGTCTTCAGCTACAGAAGGTGCAGGACAGCTTTTCAAATGCATTAATGGGATCTGGTCTTCTACAGATTTTCCAAGTACAAAGGCTACACCTCAAAACTGAGAAAGTAAGTGCCAGAAGGTAGCAGGAGAAGCCTCCAAACACTGGTCTTTGGAGAAAAAGAACATTAAATTTGATGTCTTACGAGGAATAAGGAAAATAATGTTGCTAAGATTTAGCCCCCCAGTGTTTCCTTTAAAAAATGCATCTTTAAAGACTTTTTGCTATGTTTGTTCACAGACATAAAACCACATAACTATAGAGAGAAAAGATTCTTAAACTTAAGTAGCCACAGTAATGCCTGTAGATAGCAAACACGTCTGTTCAGGCTGATTTTCACAGTGCCATTTTATTTGATCAAGTCGTTAATGGTTTGACCTTGAATTGTGAATTACACTTTGTGAAATCAGCTTTCAGTTGAATATTACTACTTTTATAGAAGCAAATGTCTTTTCTCAAAGCTGCACAGGAGGACAATCACTACCACTTCTGCATGTTTTTTTTCTTTAGCCTTCTGCATTTTCAGTACTCAAAAATACCCAATTGTTACTGTTCCAAAAATATGTTCTTGAATTAGATATGTAGTAAGTTCTCTCTTCTAAAAAAAGAGTGTTCTTTGTTTCCTACTACAGTTGCACGTTTTGCTGTTGGGGTTAGGGATAAGAGATTTGAGAACTAATGCTATGAAACTCGTATCACAGAATCACAGAATCACAGAATCACCAAGGTTGGAAAAGACCTACGAGATCATCCAGTCCAACCATCCACTCATCACCAATAGTTTCTCACTAGATCATGTCCCTCAACACATCCAGATGTTCCTTGAACACCTCCAGGGTTGGGTACAACTGTTTTAATTCCACCATGCCCTTTTTAAAAATTAAACTTTCGTGATGGTGTTTTATGTGAACAGCTAGCATTTGGCTAACAGGTTTGATGATAATGAAACAGTATGATAATGAAACAGAGGAAGCTCCATTTTAGAGCTCAAGTTGTGAGATAATCTTGTCTGCTCTTGCAGTGTTCAAGGTATCAGTAGGTGTTTTGCAGTTAGTGTTACTGAAAAAGGAGCCAAAGTCTGAATTTTTGGCAATACGTGGCTTTATCTTGTGAAAACAGTAAGAAACTGATAATCAATTCCTTGGCAAAATGCAGGTCTCTGCATTGTGATACTGCAGTCCCTTTTGTACAGGGAGATTCTCTGGAAGCTCCTCCTGTGAATCTTATGAAAGATTGTTGACTTGGATGTGTCATTATTAGGTATATAACTCTGTTTCTTCTCAGAGCTGTTGGACTATCTAATTTTTATTATTAAATAATATTTATTTAATATTAATTTTTATCATTAAAGAAATTTTAATTTCTTAACAAAATGCAGAGTTCACAGACCAAGATGATTCTGCTTTATTTAGGTATTTTGTGGAAATGTATTATGTGTATGATAGATAAGATTTTAACTTAATGTAGGCCCAGTGGATTGTTGAAATCTACATTTTGAACACGATTCTCTTTCCCCAGGAGACCTAATCTGATCCAATGTGGGCAGCCTGTTGTTTTGTGGGGAGCTTGTAACTTCCCAAGAGTAAATCAAACCAAAATAAATCAATTCCTCAATCAGCTTAAACAGAAAAGAGTACGTTGAGCAATGAGTCTAGAATGGATTCACGAGGGCTAAAAATGAAAAAAAGTTTTAGACAAAGTGCCCACTTGGTTTTATTTTCCACTATTCGGATGCTTGAGCAAGCAGAAAAATTGCTGATAAATTTTCCTTAAGGTCTTCACGGCAATCTAGACTGGGTAGAGCTTTAAAGTTTATACTGATTGTGTTTCTTAACACAAAACAAAGTCTGGAATAAGCATGATTTGAGGAGCAGAAGGAGGCTGCTTAGAGCCTAAATTAAAATCTGAAAAAAAAATTGTTGAAAATGTTATCTTCGTGCAGAGCCTTTCTAGGTGCATGTCTGCAAACGTGTTATAGGAGTTGTCATTCTGTTGTTTCATGTGCTGGACCACTTGGTATTTCCTGCGGTGTGCTCAGAAGAGGTGCTAAGCCAAATTGCCACCGCTATCCTTCAGGACATGGGACTGCTCTAGATATTCTGGACCAGGTGATGCAGCCCAGGGAACAAGCTGAGATGCGAAGGCAACATCAGGAAGCACTTAGATCTCCAACTGATATTTTGCAGTTGTTAATTTATTTTTTTTTTAATTACTTTATTTTTTTTCTGTAAGCAAGCATGTCCTACCAAAATTTCCTAAATAGTTCTTGCTGAGACTCTCTCAGTGGTGCTCCATCTAAGGGTGACCAGGAGTCTCTGCCCCCTGTGGACTGCTCTTACCACAGGCCTCTTTTTAGCTGCAGGAGCACTACAGTCTCCAAGGGGCTGAAAGCTTAAAATCAACGGGGAAGTGAGGAGTACTCATTACATGGTAACTGAGTCGTGGCAAATGCTCCTTATGGTTTTATTGCCTTAATTTCTCAAGAAAAACAGTTCTAAAGAGTGTTATCATGACAAATACCAAGAGAGTTGTCACACGAGGAAGAGAGCTTAAAGGAGGAGATAATGCATCCTACAAATTAGCCAACATCTTAATGGAGTCTGGTACAGAAATCATAATGGTGTAGAAGTCTTACATTTTCCTCTTTGGGTAAGGATTTTCAATTTAATATCCCTTCAGCTTATTCACAGATTGATAAAACTGTTAATCCCATTTTATAAATCCTGTTAGGGGAAAGATAGTTTTCTGTAGACTAAGTTAGCTAGACTTAAGTCTGGCTGACAGTATCTGGGTTGACAATTCAGAGAAGGTGAGCTGCTGAGCTTACGGATATTTTTTGCTCGTTGTGCAGTGGCATAAGGAAAGGAGGTCATTTTTTCTCTCGCCCTTTGCTAACAGTTAACTGTCACAAGCAAATAAAAGCTTTTCTTCTCATCCATTTTCATCTTCCACTTTTCTGCATTTGTCGTGGGAGTACAAAGAGCCCCTAGTAAGTTATCCTTCATCAATATTGCTTTGCTATCAGCGCTATTATTGAGAAAGGCAAGCTAAATTAAGCAATAGTAAGACTCTTTACTGCCATTGAATTTTCCTCATGTTGAATTATATAGCTGATTTAAATCACCTCAGTTCTGCTGGCTTCAGTCGTGCTCATTTATGCCAACTAAAGAGCTATGCAACAAGTAGTTCTTTGTAGCAGCTGCCTTCTCATGTGCCCCGCTCCTCTGTTAGAGCAATCTCTAGGGTGGTATGAACCCAGATGCACTTAAGTAAAAAGATTTGCTTCTAGAGAATTAATTTAGGAGTTACTCCAGAAGATATAACCCCCTGCACTCAGAAGTTACTTTATATCTTGGTAACTTATACCATAGGAACAGACTGTGAGCATGGGTGAGCTCCAGAATATGTTGGTAGTGGTGTGGGCACCTCACCATACTTCTGCGTGCTCTGTTGTGACCACCTGTGACCTGTTTGCTGCTCCAGGGTCATGTCCATCAGATGTCACCATTCCAGCTCTGGAGAGACGCTGGGTTCTGCCTCTTGTATATCTTCTAACTCTTGGAGTTAACAAGCCTGGCAAGTAAATGAGGTGTCATTTTCCAGCAAGCCATGTTCTGGATCCAATTCTTATACTTACAGATGACCCCACTGTAAGCTCTTACATGTTCTTGCCCTCTGAGAAGAGACAAAGAGGGATTCTACACATCTAAAAGCCACCAATCCAGCACCATACATGAATGACATTAACCAAGTCTTCCTCTGAACTCATGCACAGCACTGCAAGAGATTGTGGAGATAAAACTGGTAACACTTAGGGAACAGCCTAGGCAGTCAGGAGTGCCTTGCTTCGGAACTGTTACCAGACAAAAGAACTGTCATCTCAGCAGATAGGTGGCCACTGTCCTGAGAGCCCTCTGGACATGACTACACTGCAGAGCAGTCTAAGCATCACTGTGCAGACTCTCAATTTGAGTGTTTGGTATTGCCTGGGGAGGTGTACAGACAGTATTTCCTTTTATTGCACATTAATCATAGAATCATAGAATCACTCAGGTTGGAAGGGACCTCAGAAGATCATCAAGTCCAACCACAGCCTAACCATAGTACCCTAACGACCCTCTGCTAAATCTTATCTCCAAGCGCCGTATCCAAACGACTCTTAAACACATCCAGGTATGGTGATTCAACCACCTCCCCGGGAAGCCTATTCCAATGTTTAACCACCCTTTCTGTAAAGAAGTGTTTCCTAATGTCCAACCTAAACCTACTTTGGCGCAACTTGAGGCCATTTCCCCTCATCTTGTCACCTGTCACCACTGAGAAGAGACCGGCCCCGCTCTCTCTGTAAGCACCTTTCAGGTACTGGAAGTACCTTTCTGTACTGAGGTGCCCAAAACTGAACACAGTACTCGAGGTGAGGCCTCACCAATGTTGAGTACAGGGGCAGGATGACTTCCCTAGTCCTGCTCACCACACCATTCCTGATACAAGCCAGGATGCCATTGGCCTTCTTGGCTGCCAGGGCACACTGCTTTTTCATATTCAGCCGACTGTCCATCAGCACACCAAGGTCCCTTTCCATCAGGCAGCTTTCCAGCCACACCTCCCCAAGCTTGTAGGGTTGCCTGGGGTTGTTTTGGCCAAAATGCAGGACCCGACACTTGGCCCCATTGAAACTCATGCCATTAACCTTGGCCCATCAATCCAGTCTATCCAGGTCCCTCTGCAGTGCCCTTCTCCCCTCTGGCAGATCAACACTCCCTCCCAACTTGGTGTCATCTGCAAATTTACTGAGGGTGCACTCAATCCCCTCATCAAGATCATCAATGAAGATGTTAAACAGAAGCGGCCCCAGTACTGAGCCCTGGGGGACACCGCTCGTGACCGGCCGCCAACTGGATTCAACTCCATTGACCACAACTCTTTGGGCCCGGCCATCCAGCCAGTGCTTCACCCAGTGGAGCGTACACCCATCCAGACCATGGGCAGCCAGCTTCTTCACGAGAATGTTATGGGGGACATTGTCACATCAAACAGGAACTTCCCATTCCAAGTCTTGAGTTGACTGTGCAGACTCCAAGCAGTAGCATCCATCCTTGAAAATGCTGTCTTTCCTCCTTCTTACTCCCTGAAGAGACTGTGTCCCCACCAGCCAATGCTTTAAATTGAGAGCAGTATACTTGGCAAGTGACTGTTCCTCCTGCCCGCAAACTCTTGGTCATCCACCATGACATGCTCAGCCCTGACCAGAACAAGTTCAACAAAGCAGAAAGAAAAAAAAAAAAAAAAAAGGATATGAAATAATAAAAACACCATGCAAAGGTCTTACTCAGAAATGAGCACTGTATAGTGATAGCACAAGGACTGTGGTGTGTTTTGATCCTGTAGGGAATTAATTCAGAAAATTAGTTTGTCATCATTTATTTTTATGAATCTGAACAAACTTTTATTTTTCACTGACAATCTCAATTGAATATTATATTTTCAGTGAAATCTTAACAAGGCTTTCTTTACGTCAACAGAAATCTCAAGAGGGTTTGATTTTTATTTATTTTTTTGGTAGGGAAATCTTTATCAGTGTATTTATAAAACCACTATTAACAATACCACAAAAACACATGAAGTGTAAAACGGACAACAGTGCAGAGCACAGATTCCAAGAAGCATGCCTCCGTATCGTCTTGAATGCCTGATGTTTATTGCAAAATAAAAAGGATGACATGTTCACACATGGTTAAGCATGTTTACATGGAGGTCTTTCTTTAAATACAGAAAGAAGTGTTGAAAGGCTAGTGCTTTCTAAGGCCTGTCTTCCTTGGTCAGATATCTACACTCCTGCAGCTCCACAAAACAGAGTTCCCATTCCGATCAATAACTTGCATCCCACTTGATTCTGGTAGTTTTCATAAGAAGTTCCTTTATTTGCTATTGCAGGAGGTCTGCAACCACATCATTTCTCACCTCCTTTTTCTCCTGTTTGTTCTGATTGTGCTGCTAATTAGACGCTTGTTTCCTGACCTCTGGCTTCTTGACAGCCTCATGCAGCCCCTGCAATGTTAAATGAAAGAAGGCACAGCAGCAATCCAGCAATCAAACCTCTGAAATCAGCCTCTGCGATCTAGGTGGGCTCTGTTAATATTTTTATTCTGCACAACACAGGAAGGAAAGACAAAGAGTGGAGTTATCGCATCTACTGTTTGCTAAGATCACAACAATGCGCTGGAGATGGTGCACGGAAATTAGGTGTGGAAAAAAAATGTATCTTTGCAGCCACAATAACGAAGCAAGAGCTGCTAACATTTATTTATTTACAGGATAGTACCTAGTACTGAGATGTTCAAAAATGTTAACAGCTGCCCAACATATGGCAGACCCAAAAGTTAAGAGGGAAAAAGTAAAAACTGAAAGATGGCTTTTCGGAGGAGTTAGTGGAGTTGTTTGTAGAGTTCAGAGATAGTTTTGGGATGGAAGTCACTGTGGAAGCAAAAGAAGAAATGAAATGAAAAGAGCAGAACAAGAAAAATAATAATTGTGAGAGCATGGATAAGAAGGACTGAGGAAGGGTCTGGTTTCACTGATTTGCTCATCAGAGAAACGAACAATGAGGGAGCAGGCCCAGTCAAACCAAAATGAGATGAAAATGGGAATGTAGCAGCAGTCCATGAAAATCAAGAGCAGACATCAATCCTGGAGGCCAGGTACTTTCAGAGCTGTTCATTGCCATCCTCACTCTCCACTGCTTCCACTGTAAAGACTAGTCATGATTCATTAAGCTGTGAGGTTATTTTATTCCTACTGCTCAAGTTTTGCTATTTACAAGTTCTTGCATATCTAAGAGTCCAGAAACTACCCACAACCTATGAATATGAGCAGCTCTAGATCTCTAGACTGTATCTACCAAAAATACCATCATCCCCTTAGAACAGTGGTCATCATTGAGGCAGAAGAACATTGCAGCCTGAAAAAGGTTTTTTATGGGATCTGTACAATACTTTGATTCTTGATAGGGAACACAGGTGTTTCTGGATGGTTTTCAATAGACACCCTACCAGGAATCTTAGGGAGGAACTGCATAGTGTGTAGGTCTCTAAGCTGCACAGGAGATGGGGATACATGTGTAGGGCACACTTGGAGGAAATCCCTCACCTGAATGTAGATGCAGTGACACAGTGAAGTAAAAACTTGGTTTAAATTCATCTACTTTATGGCAGATACTGAGAAGTAAATACATGGAAGGCTTGCTGTTTTACATAAATCATTCACATAGATAGATAGACGAAACCTCTGCCTTTTGTTTGAAATGGTCCAGTGTGAACTGTTCTTGACAAAAGTGTTAGCTGAGTCTTTTAATCATCTTTTTCTTCTTCTGGAAGAGGAGTTCTTCGGAAGCCTTCTTTTCAGAATGACATCTCCTTACACTTGTTGTGTGATGTTTGTTTCTATAGAAGTGCTGCATACTGGGTGGATTGAGTCTATCCTGAATGTTCATCCAATGCTTCCTCTTCAGAAACATCACAGTGTGGTGGATTAAAAACTTCACATAACTCAATTCCTGCAGATACTCTTAGTGGAGCTAAACTTGGCAGCTTTTTCTCTTTGATTCTCTACTGCTGATTGAAATAAAGTAGCTTTGATTTCTCCTTAATACTGAGGTGAAGTATTCCATTAGCAACAGCTACTGTATCTTAAAGATGGTAATAGCAAGCATTCGAACAGCACTTTCATCTTCAATGTACTTTGTAGGTGTTCTTTACTTCTGAATTATGGTTGAGTTTTTGACCCTGTCGACACTTTTTCAGTGAGGTATATGATTGATCTACCATGACAAAGAGGCAAAGCCGGTCACTCCAAATTCTGCACTGGAATAGGGCCATGTTCTGTCTTAGTGATGGAAAATGGCCCCAGAGGCAGTATAGCTGGTATCATCCCTGATAGCAGAAATGTTTAGGCTGTGTAAAATCAGGTGCCCAAACTTCTGCCTTCATACAGAAGGTGAGGCTCCTACCCATCCCATGCACTTCAGTCCTGTGCACCATGTGAGGGCAGACCGGAGGTTGCTGGCCGAAACAGGGGTATTGAACTAACTGATGCAGACATGATCCCCTGGCTCTGGAGATGGCCCCTGTTGGGTACCTCCCTGAATGACCACGCCTGAGAGATGAGAAGGCGGTGTCCTGTCACTGGCAGCACCGACAAAACTCCCATTGAGCCTGGTGAGAGCAGGAGCAGGCCCAGCAGTGTTGACTTGTGATGTCATCGCAGTGGTTGTCTTTGTTTTCCCTAAGATTCCTTTGTGCTTCTCTGCTTTGCTTTGTATTCTGAATATTCAGATTGTTTCTGCACTCAGGGGCCCCGTTTGTATTTAGATTGCCTTTGTTGTGAATCTGTCCTACAGGTTGACAAGCAAGTCATGCTGATCTTCACTGTAAGGTTTAATACAAGCCACCGGAGGAGGAGGGGAGTGGAGCTGTGGAGGAGGAGTGCCACTATTGTTCGGCCCTCAGCACTGCCAAACTGTCCCTTGTTTTTTCTGCAGGCTGCCTGTGTGTTCGGATGCTGTTTGAACAAGCCTGGAGGCTCACAAGAGGGCAGGGAGAGGGTTAGCAGGGTCTCAGCTAGAAATGCGAGTCAGGAAGCAGGCATGGGAGGAAGGAAATTAAGTGAAGACATCTGTGTAGCTTAACTCCCAGCAGCTCTGCCTGGGGTAGGGGTGGGAATGCTGTGCCTAAGATGACATAACATAGTTCGTCTTTCGTGGGCTGAACACAGAGAAAACTGCAAAAGTGAAGCATGGTCTGTGTCACGCATGGTCCAGGCACGCCAAGTGCATAATGGAGCAGCGATGGCGCTTTCTGCTCTGCCTTTCACACCTCAAAATATCTCTCAAAGTCAGTGAGCTGAGGAGGATGTGATATGGTCCAGAAACTGATCTTGGACTTTTTTCGCAGACGGCTGAGCCAGAGGCCGACAGCTGAAGAATTGGAGCAGAGGAACATTCTGAAACGTAAGTCCTGATACTACTAACATTTAATCTGAAGGCGGCTAGTTTGCATTAGTTCAGATTTATGTTGTGTGGGTTCTTCTTATAAAGCATCGACTGTTCCATATATGCGTCACAAATAACAACAAAGTGCATTATAAATGCAAGTAAGCGTGTAAGTCTGCAGCAATGCTTAGAGCTGTAGAAATAATTCATTAAAATCGTAGTCAGTAAATTCACATGAATGAACAGCCCTTGGGAATGAAAAAAACACCAACACGGAATCTTTTTTTCAAGTCCTGTTTCCAATAGAGGGTCATTCTGAAAAGCCTTTCTGTGCTGCTCTCACGCGGATATGAGCATCCCATTATAAGCTGGTAAAGCCATTAGAGCATGGCTTGATGAGTTTTGCTGAAAACCTCCACAGCAATCTAGACTTAGGTGGAGCCTTTATTTAATTCAAAGAAGAATCCTGTGTTTCTTGGGATGATTCCTGCGAAACGTTCCCCTGAAACTCTTCCTTTAAATCAGCCGAAAACTTACTGATAGATCCTCAGATCATTAAAGTAAATTTTAAAGAGACAGACTACCATTTGGAGAGCCTGTGCTAAGTTAAGTTCCTAGGTATGTTGTCAGCAGTTCCAAGAGAAGCAGGACTGAGTCTTGCACAAACCTTGTAATCTTGTGAATGAATAGGAAAAAAAAATGACAGTTTCATTACTCACATTGAAGTGTTTGCTTTTTAACAGGAACACAAAGCTGTTCATCTCATTATTGTTGTTACTCTGGAAATAGGGAATAGAATAAACAACTTCTTCCTTTTTTAAGGTAGTAAATCCTTCATTCTAGGGAAGTTTTAAAAGGCAAGAGTATTCCTAAAAGGTACCTTAAAAGAGCATGATAGGTTGGTCCATTGTATATCTTCTATTGTTGTTCAAACAACAGACTTACACAGCATCATAGAAGTGTGGTAGCAAAAGACAAATTCTCTGGAAATTAGCAGAAACAATTGATTAAATTCGTCAGAATCAAACTCCTAACATGTTATTCATCTGTTCACGTTGTCATGCATGGCAGACAAGGAAAGACATCATAGACACTACTATCAGTGCAAAGAGGAGCAAAGACTTGACAGCAAAGGCAGTGCAGCAAGCCCAAGGCTGCCAGGAAAGCCATTTATTTGGGGGTCAGTCCCCTGTGAAAGCCATGCGCCTACTATTCATCCCTAGCTCCTGTGCCAGCAGCTGGGACAATTCAGTCTTCAAGGGGGCAGAAACTGGAGTACTGGTGGCACATCCCTCTGTGATTGCCTTGGGGTGGAGGCTGTCAGGACAGCTGGAGGAGGGGGAACCTGCAACATGACCAACAATGAGCTCAAGCTAATGGGGACAGAGGCCAATTCTCTCAGCAACTCGTGTTGTCATCCTGGCTCTGGCTGCCAGCATGAAGCAGCGCGTGCCACGCAGCACCTGGCACTGGTATGTGACCAGTAAACACCGCCCTGGCATTTGTGAGGGTGGCTGCCAGGGGCTGTGGGAAGGTACGGGGGTCTCAGGCAGCAGCTCTGGATGAAGTGTTTGAAGCAGAGAAGTGACGTGACCAAAGCTGGGGTTCTATCAGAGATTTCCTAATCTCTCCCATACAGTGACTTGAGTTGTTTTGTTTTTCAGGGGAATTATCCTCTGAGCCTCATCAGTTTCCTTCTGAATTTAGTAAAGGTTCCTAAATGACACAAATGTGCCTGAAAATATTGCTGTGAATCTAGAACTATACTTTATTTCCTAAACTGATTTTTTTTTATCTTGATTGCTAAGCACACATCTGTCCAAAACCATGTCTGTCCTGGTAGAAAAACAACACCATAGACACAGGAAAAGCTAAGGTGGTATTCCCAAGGCATCATAATTTTTTTGGTGAAACAATAGGACAAGGAACAAATATTTAAAAATAGTTACATGATTTAAAAAATACATAAAAATAATGTTCCACTCTTAAGCAGGTAAATATAGTGTCTGTTCAGTACAGAGTTACTTTATGTCCGACAATTTTGATAGATTCGGTGGAGCCTGTGGAGAAAGAGACATAGGATGCAATAATTAAGACTTTTAAGCTCTCTGTGTAAACAGCTCAAGTTGCTTGCGAAAGCCCAGTTCACAGTACACACCGAAAAGAAACCCCAGCATTCTCCCAGGTGAAGTAAATAGGATTTCCTCTGCAGTTAAAGCCGACGTTTCCTAGATGCAGTTGTCTTACTGAGTATCGTTATGTTCCTGTGATGAGTAACTACAATATTGCCAGTTCTGATGGGAAGAAATGAGGCAAAATGCAGATGTGCATCCATTCCCTATAAGCAAAGTGATCCCTTCCTAGCTCCATGCTGCAGGGATATTTATGAAAGTATTGTCTTCGTTAAATTACAAGAGTCCATTACTTGCTTGTAGCAGCAGTAAGATTACAGCAGCCACAGCAAAGAAACTGAGAATAGGGGAACATGTGTTTGACGGGTCTTCCACTGACATGTACCCAATGCAGCGACTCTTAAAGAAATCAAAGGCACACAGTGCAGAGAAGTACAGATCTGTAGAGTAAGTGTGAAGACTAAACTACTCTTTTTGCAATTAATACTTGCAGACCGTGTTAATTTACAAGGAAGGATGCCTAGATGCCCCAGTACAACTTCTGTGGTGGATACAAATACTTCACTTGTCAGTCTGGCACATCAGGCTTGTATAAATTCCTCACAAAAACTTGTGTAGCTGGGGTCTGATGGTCTCAGAACATGCCAGGGGACATTTCACACTAGCACAGAAATGAGGCCTGAAAACTGTGACCCATTAAACCCTAAAGAAACAGAGCATCTTTTGAATACATAAAGCAACAGTTCTGTAGATCAGCACTGTTTAATTGAAATTCAAGAAATAGTATTTTTTGTTTTCAGAGGAGAATGTATTCCTAATTCTCAGCTTGTACCTGACCAAGGTTTTCAGCCTGCCTGGCTGTCTCTGAAGGTGGGTAAAAGGGCTGAGAAATGCGGAGAAAAGAAAGGCATTGTATGCGAAGTACAAAAGTGAGCCACTTTGTCTCAGTTTATACATAACTCCTCATATACTTTCAGTTCTGCCCAGGCACCATGTGGACTCCATTTACTGTTCTCTCTGGCTTAATCTTAAAGGATTTATTAGTGGCTCTGCTTCTGCGAGTGGCTATTTGCAGTCCTGGCTTCTCCAAATTTGAGACACAACGGGAAGAACAAAACTGCTGGAAGAGCAATTGCTAGACCAGAATCCAGCCCAGCAGGAAGAGAAACCATTGAAATATAAAAGTATATGTAACAATATAGGTATTCTAGTTACCATTTAAAAACCTATTTGTAAGCCCATGGTGTCTTCTGATCTTTTTGCTCCAGTATCAGCTTCCTTCCTCCAGACAATGCAAGCAGTGTTTTGGGGAAAATGACATTTAAAGGTAATGGGCGTGTTATAAACCATCATACAAACCAGTGGTGGGCTCTTTGTCCACTTTGGTGGAGAATTCCCAGTCCTGATGAAGTCAGTGAGCAATCACCTTGGAGTTGTTGTCCTGAGCAGCAAAAAAAACTGGTGCCCAGCCCTTCTTCTTGCTTCTTGTGGGATTTTGCCCACACAGTCGCTTGAACCTTATATCCTGTTCTGCTACTACCACTCTGCCAGAGGTGCCTGCTCCCCTTGGATTTATTTTAGACCAAATTTAAGTGATTTAGCTCAAGCCTCCTACCCCAACGTGGCCTTGGATGTCTGTATCTTCCCTGCAGAGTTATTGGTGCCTGAGTTAGTTCCGTCTGAGTGAAAACCAAATCACACAAGGGGCACAGGGTACTTGTAGCTGAGTTGCATTTGCTTTCCTTTGGGCTTGATTTTAGTAAGGAGCAATTCAGGTATCAGCGAAGCAGTAAAAATAGATCCTAACTGACTGCGTAGTGGAGTACACAGAAACCTGTGATTTTATTGACTTTCAGTAAAGTTCAGTGCCAAGACATGCATGAGAGCCTGTTCCTAAATTGAAAAGAAAAAAAAATGGTAATGTAGACAGATCTTACTGCCCTCTCGAGAGGTAATGGTTGAGGCTTACCTTGGTGAGAATTTGTAGCATGTGATTTTTTGGCTTAATGTTGAAAGTGGATTCCCTAGGATATGTTTTTTACACTCCAGTACAATGCTGTGAAGGCTCATGAAGGAGGGAAGGAGACTCTCTCTTCACTCTACTCAGGTCATATGAAGTTGCAGATATTGCCTAACATCCCTATTGTGAGTTTTCTATCCATTTCCATTCTACAGAGGGGAAAAAACTATACGCATGTTTCTTTTTCAGCTGTTGACCTCTCGGAATCAAACCATATCATAGCTGAGCCCCCCACAGCATAATGGCTCATTGCCTGGCCCTTTGACAGAATGGCACACATGCAGAGTGCCAGCACAGGGAAAGGAAGGTTGTGTAGATGTTTATTAAGTGTGCGAAGAAGCTATGGGTCAGGCAGGTTCACCAGTCCCAGAGGGGCATGCTGTGTATCAGAGAGGTCCTGAAACATTAATATACTGATGGACAGGCTTATTTGTTTCATACTGTGCGTATTTGATAAGTCTGCAGCTTGAGATTATTGTATATCTATCTCTTACAGCCCGGAACGAGCAAGAGGAACAGGAAGAAAAACGAGAGATAAAGAGAAGATTAACACGTAAGGTGAGGAGCAGCTTTGATCCTATTATGGCATTACCATAACTTTCTTCCTACTGCACAACTGTTTGCATTTTTTCTTTTCCACAGCACTATTTTCAAAAGTAGGGTATGAAACCAGTCTTGAAAGGAGTCTTCAAAAGAAGGCATCACCTCTGCTACAGAGTTTAAGTCCATGGACAGAGAAGGGAAGTGCTGTGCAGGCTATTAACAGTAACATTTTGAAATTGGCCAAAGGAAGATCTAGACTTTATAACAGAAGGAGCTTTGGACTGTGCAGGATGCACAGCCTAGCGTTAGTCTAACTCTGGTCTCTGTAAATGGAATGGCTTACAAAGCTATTACAAGGAGAGAGCAAAGTTAAAACAATGTTGATTGCATTTTAAAATTCCACTTTAAAAAGCAGTAAACTAGGAATAAACTTTTTCTGGAAGGGGAGATTGTCACTTGAGGCATTCCAACTAAATAGAGACAAGCACTTGGAAAATGGTGTATAGAGCAGAAAACAATCATACAGTCTTGTATCAGCAGGGAAGGACAAAGTAAACAGGATAGTTCGGTTTTGGTTTTCCTCCCATTTGAAAGTCATTTGCTCTTAAAACTGAAGAACAGTAATTTCAGATACACATGTTCAGATTCTCAGCTGGTGTAAATGTCTACAGATGCCCCAGTATACATAGCCAACAGTCTGTCCTGTTATTGCAGGTAAACTTTATTTCACCACTCACTTCTATTTCCCTCCTACAGAGCAGGAGAAAGTCCTCTAAAAACTCACAAGCTTATGGAGCAGCACCATTCTTCTATATGCTTTTAGGTGGCTTACTCTTTCTGGCATATGTGACTGCAAGCTTTTATGGTGCAAATAATGACACAGAAAGGACTGTGAATACATATGCAAAGCTTACATTCTGACACCAAATGGGTGATACTGCCTTTGTCTGCAGGAACAAAGAATGTGGCCCAGAGAGCTATAATATTATTTGAAAGACTCTAATTCCTGCCAACAATGGCAGGGATGCTCTTACATCCCCTTATAGCACTGTCTGAAGGAATAGAACCTAACTGCATTGCAGAGATTTTGTAGGACTTAAGCTCAGTGCAAAGGCTAGAAGTGCTGTTTTACCAGTCTGTCAATTTCCCTGTGCACTGACGAGTAAACATGTACAGGAATCCAGTCCAAAGCTTTATGCCATCTGAGGAACAACTGTAGAAGATAAAAAGCTACCTGTAGCTAATCTGCTGCCTTAGAAGTGGGGGCTTGCTAAAGCATCCTGCGCTATATCTCCATATGCTCTGTTCCTCCTAGAAGAGGTACACAGCAAATGAATTATCTGTTAGAGATAGAGGACATGGCTACAACCTAAACAAAAATGTCCAGTCTGCAGCAGGACTGCTCCCTGAAATCTCTGCACATTTCTGTGAGCTTTTTTCCCCTTTGTCTTGTTTGCACTTTTAAGCAGGAACAAGCCAGTCCAGGTCCTTGGCAGTTCAATGTTTGTTCTGACATTCCAGGCTATGCTGCTTATAGCCTTTTCTTTTTCTTGGGGTGGGGGGGGCTTTTACCAAATATTTTCCTTTGCCCTTAGCATGTTTGTGAGATTGGTAGCAACGTAACTTGTATTGTTTGATTTTGCCTGCTTGTTAAACGGTTGTAAATTGTTCTAGGACTGGATGATCTTAGCAGTCTTTTCCAAACTTAGTGATTCGATGATTCTAACCACAGGCTTGGTCTAACAAGGAATTTCATTCTCAGCTGCCAAATGTGCCGTCACAGAGGCTCAGTAATGTCTGGAGGAAAGAGTTGAATAAAGTGTGCTAACAGCTAGATGACAACTAGAAATGCCAGGTGCCTGGTGAATCCTGCAAAAATTGTTATTCCCCAGCTCTGCCTTTCATGAACATGTCCTAGATGTGTCGTGTTTGCATCAGAGTGGCAGGCTCCTTCTGTCGATTTGTACTGAAGTCTTATTACCAAAGGATTTTAAACCTCAGATCAAGCAGAAATTTAGTTGAGCACGTCGAGAGCGTTGCCCAGCAGACCTCTCTATTTACACTGAGTTCTCATGCAGACGTGCCCACAGGGTGAATTCAACATAAGCAAAGTATGCCGTGTTGCCTTCTTGTGTCCGTGTCTGGTTGTAATGAGAAGGGGTTCTGCAGAAGCCACCAAAAAGACTTTTGACTTTGCACTGTAGTAATTGTTACTGTTCCCAGTTTCCAATGGCGTGATTCCAGCTCCAAGGGTACAACCCATTTCCTGATCCATTAGAAAGCTGTTCCTAAAATTCCTTCAGCAGTCACACTTTGTTACAGTATGATGATGATGAGTTGTAACGTGACATGCTGTAATAACTAAAATTACCTTACTAGGTCTAGATGTCTTATTAAAGGCAGTAATAAATATCCTCTTGAATTTATCATATGGACAGGCAATTTCTAAAAAAACTTCAAGAAGTTGGGTAGCCTATAGCAAGCTGCGCATTTCATCCTCTCAGACTTGTCTAACTCCAAATTAACTAACTGGGGATAGGAAATAGCTGCCATTCAGAGAGTAAAAAGTAGGCAGATAGTGCTTGGGGCAGTTTCTCAGTAACTTTTTTCCCTCCTGCCAGAGGAGGGTGAGATATTCGCCCCCCACCTGAGTGCCCAGGGGTGGGTTCTGCACATCTGCCCCGTGCTCTCTCCTGTGCAGTCCCACTGGCAGCTTTGGTCACCTGGACTTCTACTGTGTGAACTGAGGAACGTGAACATGAAGGGGATTTCTCTGAGTTCTGGTTGCAGACACCTAACAAGCCCGTTCCAGAACTGTGAATGTGCAGAGATCCTCTGGGAGAACTGTTGCATCCAGTTTCCTTTCACGAGGAGATCTGGGCCTCCAGAAACTACAACTAAGAATTTATCCTCTCATAGCTGTAGAGAGTTTGGTGTAGCACCAAGGCAATTAACATGAGCCTGAACTCCCCCTGAGGTTTTCCACAGATACAGAGTTGTAGCCTGAATGAACCGAAGATATTACAGATTTGCTTGTGAAGAGGAGTAAAGCTCTGCTTTTCCTGCCTTCTCTCAAATAGCCTTATTCTCCCTGTTCCCCAGAGCTGTTCACGGCTTCCTGTCCCCCCACTGTCAGTAGTCTTTCACTGAGGTCTGGCTACAAGAATAAAAATCTCATAGCAGTAGAAACAACCAAAGTGAAGAGATGTGGCTGTTTCTTAAAATCTATGCAATGGTCTGAAGTCTTTGTTCCTGTTAAATTCCTGCTCCAGTAAAACTTAAAGCTTCTATTCACGGGAGAGCAAGCTGGAGCCTCCCCAGGAAGTGTCTTGCTGATAAGTATTTTCTATAATGGACCTCCCCTCACCTGCATCAGCACGGGGTGTTTGAAATAATGAGTTGTGTGGCAAAGCAGAGGGAGGTGAGAGGAAGGGGGAAAAAAGGTCGGAAAGCAGTAAAGGTTAGCTGCTAATTTGGATAAACAGCATTTATGGTCAAAGAGGAAAAAGTGCTTTGGGGCATTTCAGTCACATCCTGCTCCTATGTCTTAGCACAAGAGGTGGGGAGCAAAGAGGCGAGGAGGTTGTTAGCACTGCTAGTTAGAGTCTGTCATTTTTCACTTCAGTTTCTTCCATAAAGAACGATCGTAACATTTTAATGTGGTAACAAAGCAAACAATGAAGAGACAAGGTAACAAGCTTCATTTTGTCTGAAGTAGAGCAAACTCAGCATTTCACATTCTACTAAATCCCACGACCAGACTGACAAGATTGGTTTTCCCTCCACTTTACCTGGTGACAGTACTTCAGTTTGCTTCATATCCCATGCTGAGAACACGGGGATTTGAGTTAAAACTTTCCTTGAAAATTAGCTTACTATCAAAGCTTGTGATGTGCCCATATTTATCTCTAGTGATCCAGAACATCCAGAGGAAAACTTGGCCTTCCATGACAACAGTTTCTGTTCACATTCACACTAAAATAATGTGGTGACTTGCCACTGAATTGATATTCTCCCTATATGCCAAGGTGGTACACCCAGACAAGACACACATGGACATCCCTGTAATTTTAGCATTGGTAAGAAAAACAGACAAACAAACCACCCTTTGTCATACTTGTAAAAAATGCCAGTCCTCATGCGATCTTTTTAAGAAAACATCTGCCTTAAAAACCTCCCTCTGATACTCCTGAAAAGTTCCCAGATGTCTCAGTGTCCCTGAGGGCTGGCTGAACTTGTAGGGAGCCATGGGGTGAGCACAGAGAATGAGACCCCTTTTCCCCTGCTTGGAGCAGCACCTCTTGCTGTAAGCAATTGCATCGTGTCCTTGAATGTGTCCTTTCTGTTTAACTTTCAAACATTCTTGGTTCTTCCTTTCTGTTAGAAGAAGCACAGCTCATTTTCAGATGTGGTCCATGAAGGATTGTGTAGCATTAAGTAATTTTGACCCAAGAGACCGTAACTCACAGGTCATTAAAATAAATGCCAAGGTGAGATCTCAGGTGAGCTGTGCCCTTGTCACAAACTGACACTGAATGGACGCTTACAGAGTGTTCTGCAAAGCTGTCTGCCAGCTGCTGCTGCTCTTAAGATTTAAGAGTGCTCTGCATAATGCAGACGTATGGAAAGAGCTTAGCAGTTCATGAGAAGCCTCTGTAATGGCATGAGAAAGAGGCAGGGTAGGTTGTTAACAGTACAAATAATATAGCTTTTATTGCTGTCTTAAAATAATTGTCCTTTTCTCTCTATTTATTATGATCAGATCTGTGCTTTGGCTTAATATATTGAGTATTCTTGTGTGTGTGTGTGTGTGTGTTTATGTATGTAAATATATGTAGATTTATGGCTGTACATTATCCATTGGATTTAAGGACAGTTTTTCAGCCAGAGCACTGGCACAGGAGCAGTGCAATTCATGGTAGCTCAGAGCTCTGCCATGGGGTTTTGGGTCACCCTGAGCTGGTTGCTCTGTCTCTGAACATCACTTGCCCCAGCTGCTCAGTAGGGATGGGGACACAAACCACCACTGTAGTGGGGTGTACAATACCTGACATTGCAGTGGTATCACTGTGGTTTTATGTTTCTGAAGCAAAGTCATTTGCTGATGTCACCATACTCCATGTCCTAAAACATTTTATTTGAAAACATAGTCAAAGTATCATCTGTGCTGCGTCCTAAAATGTTAAAAGCTGAGAATTATACAGATAATACTGGTGATTCACCCTTAATTCAAGCAGCTGTGATGATAGAAGTAAAGATGGAGTCTCACACCCTTATCTTATCTTTGCAATATTTGGCTGCAGTCATAATGTTTTTTCACTATAAAGATCTTCTCTGTTCCCACTGTCCAGGCATAGATGTAAAAAAAAAAAAAAAAAAAAAAAAAAAAAAAAAGCGAAAGAAAAATTCTGCTGTGCTGTCTCATTAGCAGTGCATCAGTGCTAACAAAGCTGCCAGCTCCCAGTAGCAGGACTGTTAGAAAAAACAGTGATTTGGAATCACATTCCAGATGAGTTGTGGGACAGAGAGAAGCCTCTGAGAGCATAACTGTGGTTACACTCCAAGGATGGTATTGTAGAGTGTATTTAGCTTGCAGGTTACTTAGATGTAGGTATCAGGGCTGCAGGTTGAAGAAGAAATTCTGCTGTCTTGAAGAGTGAAAAAATACATGTTTAAATGTATGCACATTTCTGTCTATCTTGTGCTTTCTGGCTCTTCTGAGATAGCACTCCAGCTCAGAGATTGATTTTTCCTGTTGTGTAAAAGAAGTTCTGCCTGCTGTGTGTGCATTTTGCTTGTAAAAAAGTGGTCACCAAAACGTGGAGTCTACGCTGGGAAAGGTGTGTGTAGCAGAAATGCTAAGTCACAGCTTGAAGCAGTGACTTGAGCACCTGGTGGGAAGGCAGGGCCAAGTCAGGGGAGTTCAGGTGCAAGCAATGCAAGCAATGCACCTGAGTGACCAGAAGGGGTGGAGCCAGGATCCGACCCTTCCCAGACCTCATTTATGGGTTGGCAGTGGAGGTAAAGCTATCTTACTAGAGATCCCTGCCTACTGGAGGCCTTCAAAGGGCAAGGAGGTTTTCTTTCTTTGTTTCTGCATTTGTGCTGCTGCATTTGGGCTTGTCCTTGTTTGCTGCAGCCTAGCATTGTGCTACTCTGCTATTACTGCTGTACTTTCTGTCACATTATAGTATTACATTGTGCTCCTTGCTGACCTCAGCATGTCTGTGCTTGTTGGCTCGCCTGAGCACAGGTGTCTAAAATGGGGCTTTTCTTGGAAGGCTTTTGGAAGAAGTAAGAGGAAGTTTTTACGTACTGACTGTTAAACATAGGCAGAGCAGCTCCTCCCATGAAACGTCATGCTTGCCCTGGAAGAAAAGGAGCGTGAGAAAATTGTTTAAGGATAAATGCTGCATTCAGAAATGTTTAAGTTGGCCTTTTTCAATGTGTTTGTTTTTTTTTTTTCTCCTGTCAAATATGATTTCACCCTAAAATGACTTGAGAGACCACACGCAGACCACCGAGCTGCAACTTGATGGATGCTGCCCTAGACAAAGGCGTGACATGGCAGTAAAGATGTGTGCTTGGTTATACTTCCTTCTGTGATTTCTTTCTCTTCTCTGAGCACAAATATCTCAGCTGCAGCCAGGAGGGGTAGAACAGGATTCCTGTCCTCCTTAACAGCTCACAGATGGAGTATTAGTGCAGTTTTGCAGCCTTTCCACAGGTGATATCTGAACCTACTTTGTGAGTGCTGAGGACTGTCTGTGTCAATAGAGCAGCACCACTGTCACCTCCATTAGCAATGCTTTCTCATATAAGGGAAGAGAGAGGCAAGCATCCTCCAGGGATGATCCAAGGATAGTCACACAGGGATTTAAGTGCAGAGGTGAGATGGGATGGGGGAGCAATCCTACCCCAGCAACTGGATGCTGCAGAGATGTGAGCTTCTTTCCTGTGATTTCACAGATTTTTTCATACTCCGCTCAGCATCCTCTCTGGTTTGAATGTTAATTCTCCTTGGGAGATGAAGTGAAAGGAACTGGGATGCTTAATTTGGGAGGTAGATGGAATTGCACGTTAGGATCCAGGAGCCTAAACTCCTTCGCAGAAAAGAGTCTCAAGCATTTTATGAAGTACTTAACTTTTCACTGGTCACAAGAGTGAAGTATTGCAAAGCACACTTATTTCTAGTGAGTGGTAATAGCATGAGATACCGTCTAGCTAAATGTTAGCAGTTTATGATTATTTTTCCTCATAATATCATTACTATAGTTGTTTCACTAATGTAGGATTAGCAGCTAATGCACATCCACATGCACAAATCTGTTGAGTCTTCTTCAGAAACAGTCATATAATCCCACTTGATGTTAACCAGCAAGCTGAGCATCTAAGGAGAACTGATCTCAAAAAGCCAATACCTGTCCTTGGCCATGTAAGTGGCCAAACAATACATGGATTTCCAGAAAAGATTTGTGACTCTAACTAACTGCTCTCTCTGCTGAGAAGTTTGAAAGAAATGGCTTTGGACAGTGAAGAGACTTTCTTGACACGATACAATCTACCCTTGCAATTTTTTATTTAGCTTGTATGCAGTGTAAGCTGTTAAAGTCAAATTTGCTGTGGCATAAAATTGAGCTGCAGCACTCAGTGAAACATTCAGTGAGCAGTAGTCATCGTCCTGCCCAAACAGAATCACCAAGGTTGGAAAAGACCTACAAGATCATCCAGTCCAACCATCCACCTATTACCAATAGCACTCCCTAAACCATCTCTCTCAATGTAACATCCAAACGTTTCTTGAACACCTCCAGGGATGGTGACTCCACCACCTCCCTGGGCAGCCCATTCCAGTGGCTGACCACTCTTTCAGAGAAATAGTATTTCCTAACATCCAGCCTGAATCTCCCCTGATGCAGCTGGAAGCCATTCCCTCTAGTCCTATCACCAGTAACACGAGAGAAGAGGCTGACCCCCAGCTTACTACAACCTCCCTTCAGGAAGTTATAGAGAGCAATAAGGTTTCCCCTGAGCCTCCTCTTCTCCAGACTGAACATTCCCAGCTCCTTCAGCCATTCCTCATATGGCCTGTTCCAGACCCCTCACCAGCTTTGTAGCCCTTCTATGAACACGCTCCAGGGCCTCAATGTCTTTCTTGCAGTGAGGGGCCTAAAACTGGACACATCCCACCATGTCTGGAGGTAAGGGCAGGTCTGCAGTATGGCAGAATGGTAAGGGAAGTTGTCGCCTTTTGCAACTAACTCAGGGCAGGATCCACCCTGTTCCTGTGCATAGCCCTTCCCAAGCAGCACTAAAGCACCCACAGCAGCTCAAAGCAGGGGAGCATATGGGAGACTGTGAGGTTATGCTGTAGTCTTCATCTCCTCCTGAGACATCACTGTGCCAGCTGTCTTTGTCGCATTACATCTGATTTCTGCCAGGGATCGGGGGCTCCTGCCACAGCTGCTTCTGCTTCTCAAACAACAGCATTCTGCTCCAGCAGCAAGGTGGGATGACAAACAAGGTGCTGCAGCAAACAACAGGTTATCTGTCTCCCAGGTAGCAGTTCTATGAAAGTCTGATTAAAAACAATAGTACTGGCAATATTTGATCTCTCTTATTATCACAATGGTGGATGCAGTAAAACTGATCCCCAGGCATCACACTGCAGGGAAGAAGTGAAGTTCTGATGTCTTTTTTCCCCCACTTCTTCAACCATGCAGCTGAGTCAAAGGCCCACGGTAGAGGAGCTGCGTGAGAGGAAGATTCTCATCCGCTTCAGCGACTACGTGGAAGTGGCTGACGCGCAGGACTATGACAGGAGGGCGGACAAACCCTGGACACGACTCACGGCTGCCGACAAAGTAAGTGGAGTGACTTGGGGAGAGCCATGACCTGAACAGCTAGAGCATGTCATGGTCAGCAGCACCCCTCAGGTCCCACAGCCACCAGGGAGAAACCATCTGAGCTCTCTTCCCAGTTCACCAGGTTTGTGGTTTGAGTTATACACCTTTGGCAAGAAGGCTCCTGTGTGTGTGGGAACGTAGCAGCATTACACCATTTTAAAAGAGTAAGATCCTTTGAGGAAAAGCCTTGATAGTAGCCCTGTGTTATTTATTCATTGTGGTTTGATGGGTTTTTTTTTGGTGGGGGGGAGGGGCGGGCAGGGGCTCACCACGTAATTCTGTCAGTTAAGATGATTGCCCACAAGTGATTTTCCACAAGACAGACCTAACAGAGCAGCACCTGCCAGAACTGAGCAGGCCTGGCTGCTACTCTGAGCCTGGTAGGTGACTGCTGTGCCTTAAATTCACTCTCTAGAGCCCTTGTAATTTTGAAGACATTCAGGTACCTGGATTTAAGTCCTTCATATATCGTTGCTGAGGGCCTAATGCAGTGACGGAGACATGACCATGAAATCAAGTGTTTAAAGGAGCTAGAATTCTGGCTGTGACAATCACCTGTGGTGCTCTTGGTTTGCTTCACAGAGGAAAGGACAGACAGTTTTACTTACTTGTTTAATTGTGAAGTTTTGTAACCACTAGTTTTCTCCTCAATAGAGGCCCTTTTCAGCTTACCTTTCAGTAACTTTCACCTAGTATAAACTGATCTGAACAAAAACTCTTTCTCTGGACTTTCTCCAGACCACAATACAGGGCATTAAATTTGCTTTTCCCATTTTATGTTACCACGTTGGCTAAATCAGTTGACTAAAGTCTTGTCACATCTATCTATTGGGAGTTACATTCTCCCAGTAGGTGAGGGAAGGAATAAATTTCCAATCAGTTCTTCTGCCTTTGAGAGATCTCTGTGCGGGATGGACAGTGTGGGAATAGCTCATCAGGGAAGAGAAGATGAGGTGTCCAGAGAGGTCTTTTCTCACCCCGTGTCTGTGAAAAGAACAATTATCAAATATCTCTATGAATCCTAGCCTGGTAAAGAGTTTGGTACAAAAGAGAAGTCCTTTGAGGTCACCTTTCCTCCTTTATAACACATGTGCAAGGTCAATACGCAGATCAGAGGACTCATGTTCTCTAAATGAACCTTTTTTTCAGCAAAGCAGAGGAAAACAATACTCGTCCTTCCAATATCAAAGCCCCTTCTGGCATAATGAAAGAAATACATATTCTTCATGTTTGGGTTATCTGGGAAGTGTTCTGATTTCTGCCATTCAGGTCACCTTCTTTTCCCTACCACTATCCTCTGCTGTGGGGAAGAAAAAGAAATAGCCAAATTGGAACCAACGCCACAGAACCTGACAAAGCTATAACATCCTATAATAGATTATTTTCTTCCAAAAGTTCCGATTCAATAACTGCCTCCATTGGTCAGCACGGACTAAATTTATTGCAAAAGTAGATTTTAGTAATGGGCTTTTCTGTTTCTCAGTAAGTCTTCATCTGTGTTCTGGACATGGGGAACTGTGTTCAGCCCGGCTTCATCTTTACTAAAAGTCTGACTGCTGGAGAAAGAAGGGCACTTCCACATCTCCCCAGCGGCTGAGAGATGCAGGAGGTGATAGATCCCAAACCCTGTGGGAGGTAGCAGCCCATGAGACCTCCTTCACAGTCACTTGAGCAGCAAATGGGTCTGCTGGTCTGCTAAAGGTAGAGGCCCTTGAGCTGCTGCGTAATCAATCATCTCTCTGCCCTGATATGCAGAGGCTGAGCCTAACAAACATTTCTGAAGTTAATTAAAAACAAACAAACAAACAAAAAGAAAAAACAAAGCTGTGTAGGAAGAGCACAAGAGGCTTTTTCTGTAGATCATATTCACAAGGTCTGATCAATGGTGACCAGATCAGTGGCTGCTGTGGAAGCTCTGTTTTGGGCTGGAGCTCTTTATCCTGGTTTAGATTTACTTAATCAAGAAAACATTCTTGACAGCCACAAGTACCCGTAACTGCAGTGGCTGTTTCCAGCCACTGATGCTCCCAGCGGTGGCACACACCTGGGGCTCATGGGAGCACTTGGCCACACTGGCATCTGGCACATCTGTTCCGTATGACCATGGAGGGATCCACTTGTGTGCTACAAATATAACAGCACTATCAGAAGTCTGTGGTGCTGGGCTAGAGCTGTTTTTTGCTGAGAGCCCTCTTCACCAAGAAGCTGAGTCCCTCAAAGTCAACCTTTCTTTTTCTTCTTCAGTATTCCCCTTCCCATCATTTTCTTTCCCCCTGTGGGCTAACTACAGAAGCTGAAGGTTGACCTGCTGAAGTTCTCCTGCTGAAGTTGATCCAACTACTTAGGGTTAGTTGGGATGGGTTTTGCAGGTGAAACAGCTGGGTCAGAATGGAGGATGAGGGCAGAGGGGCATGGCCTGAGGTAGAGAGAAGGGCAGGGAGCCAGACCAGCTTCTTTCACTCTCAAGTAAGCTCAGCCAGATTAGGTGGCTTCACCAGAGGGAATTTAGGACTGCATAAAGGGGAGAGACATTTCAGATGTAATTCTGGTGAGATCTACCAACACTAAGTTTACTCACAGTCCAGCTCCAAAACAGAGCACAGGGTTTGAGAAGCTCTGGTGCATGATTTTGTCTCATACTTATGCTAATTTGGATTTTGTATATGGAAGGGCTTACACAATAAACCCAAGTTGGCTTTTGTATCAGCATTGTCTGCATTTTCAAATTGATCCATCCCACTGAAGCATTTGTTTCTTCCCTTCATGCAATTTAGACCATTTATCTCTTTTCCTTTTCACGTGTTGTTGTTTTTTCTCTCTAATAATGTTATTTGCTTCACTTCTAATATAATGTTTTGAGAACAAAGTGAGCTTGTTTTGATCTCTGTCATTTATACATTTATGAGTTTATTTGTCCTTTGCAGGCAGCCATTCGTAAAGAGCTTAATGAATTTAAAAGCTCTGAAATGGAAGTTCATGAATTAAGTAGGCATCTAACAAGGTAAGTTCATTATTTTAAGGATAGCAGTGAATACTGTTGTTTTTCCAAAAAAAGTAAAAAACCAGCAACCATTTCTCAAGCACCCTATGAACTCCTGACCCCACTTAGAATTGCAGGCTGTCAAAGAAACACGCTGATGAACTTGTGCTGCCCTATTACGTGGCTGTATGCAGGCACGTGCCATTCACTGTGTAACCTTTTGTTTTAAATCATCATGTTCTGGTGTCAGTTCTGCTGCTATCAAGAATAAGTAGCAATGAAGAGCAGAAGGACAGGGAGCTTTCCTAGAGTAAGTACATAGAAAAGGATGAATGAGTGTAAATCTCTCGGTCCTGTCATCTACATCTTGCATTGGCCATGCAGAAGGGGAATAGTTACTCAGAATTGTGTGTAGTGCCATAGAGCATTGACATGAATAAGGTGTGGTTCTGAAGGGATATTTCTCTGGTAAGAGGGGGCTTATAGAAGTTTGGTAAAGAGATGTGATCAGATTTCTGTTTGAGCTGAATGTGTGATTGCAACTCTATACATTCCATTTGAAAATCTGCAGTTTTTAACGTATTTATGTTGACTGAAAAGGGAGTCACAAATATAGCAAAAAGTTGATGTTTCCTTTCAGTCTTGAAGCTCATTTTCAAGTTCCTTTATCAAAACAGGAAACACAGCTGAGTATTTTTTGCTGTTCATAGGACCATGTTTAGCCAATGTGTCGAAATGCACACAATTATTCGCCATCACTTGGGTCAGCACTGCACTACACCCTCTCTGTGTCCTGGTTTCAGCCCAGACGGTGCTGATAGCACACTGACGCATTCATCAGATGGGTGGTGGTCATAAAAAATGCAATTAACGCTTTTAAGAAAAATACAGAAAAGCTTAAGGCAAAATACTTTTTTGTCCTAGGGGATTTTTGGGGTGCATAAATTATTTATTAAAATTCCCCACATTTATTATGCATGTATCCCTTGCTGTAACAATACACCTTGCGCTTCCTATCACGTGCCACGATGATGCACTGGGCTTTGTAATGATGGAGTGCTGCTAAAGACAAACAAGGAGCTGCCTTTGAGCCATGAGGTCTGGCCAGGTCTGTCAGCTCCAGTGACTGAGGCTTTGAGGGACACTTGGCTCTCTGAGCCCATCTAACTTACAAGCCATGAGGCTGTGCAAAAGCAGGTGTTACATCAAACAGTTGAGCTCCAGTAACTTCCTTGAGGCACTTTAGCATCCCACAAAACTATAGGCTAGTTTAGTCTTCCAGGAAGCCTCTCTACCCTCTTGGCTTTTGCAGGTCTCAGAGCAGTATTTTGTTTCTTTTCTATTGCTGGGGTGAGTGGTCACCCTTTGAGTTATGCTTGTTTGCGTTTGACAGCTACCACGTGGCTTTGACCCATTCAGGCTTGGGTCAGGCAAACTCCCAGCTACCATTAATACAGTGGAAGTTGGCACAGGGGTTTGAAGTTCAGCAGGACTTGCTGGTTTGGCAAATGGCCTCAGGAAATACACACTTGAAGGGAGCAGGCTGAAACAAAGGAGAGTAATTCCCTTAAATAAACTTAGATAAATCACCATTATAAAATCATTAGCAAGGTAATGACCTATTCATGTCATTAAGCAGTGGCATGAGCTGGGCTGAGTGTCAGTGCTGCTTTCCTAGTGGGACAGATTAATTAGTTCAACAAAAATCTCACATTCAAAAAATCAAATCTTAAAAAAAAATGCATTTGCACAGCTGATAGAGCACGAGCCTCCTGCTGCTGAGCTCTTGCAGAAAGGGTGGCCTTTTCAGCCCTGCTCCTCTCTTCAGACCTATCAGAAACACGGAGAAGCTTCTGATAGATCTGACTGCTAAATGCTAACACCTGTGAACTGCAAGTCCAGTGGTGGAAGTTTCCTTGTCTGTTCTGATTTCCCCCATGCCAGCATGGTGATGTCAGTACTGCAGGAATCCGGCTGCATAATTTTGTCACTAATTTGTAGCAATTAGGTCTTTTTTTTTTTTTTTTTAACTGTGTACCACATATGTGAAAATAAATATTATCTTACTCCTTCTCTCTCTTCTTTTTTTTCCCCCTCCCTTGCATTTTAGGTTTCACAGACCGTAGCAGTTGAATTCTACCTGACTACTATGCTGTCTTCAAAACATAACAAAAAGGAACCATAAGTGCTGGTATTATTCACTTCCCTGTTATGTACAATGTAAATCTTACGAACTGCCTTTCTTAAGAAAAAAAAAAAAAAGTAGATGAATATTTAAAAAATATAAAAGAAAATTGTATGTACATGTGATGGGTACTGCAGCATCATCAGACCTGCTGGCTCAAGCTTCAATGACAGAAAATACCCCTGGTGGGAATCGTGCCAAGACACAGCATTTACGTGTAAGACTTTCCTGGCATGTGGATTTGCCATGCGTGTTCAAGCCCAGCTGGTGGGGCATCCATTAGTTCATCTTCAGGTACCCCTCACCCTGCTAAGCCTCTGTCATCAACCTGAGAGAGCACTGAGATGGTGTCCAGGGAACCACGGGCCTGGGTGAAGTCTCCAGCAGACCTGCGCCTATGGCACTAAAGCACCTCCTTATACCAAACACTCCTTTCAGTCTGCGAGCACCTTACAAGAATAGGGAAGGAGCAGAACTCCTCCGTGGGCCACCTCATCTGCAACCATCATCTGACTTGAACCTGCTTGCTTGCCTACTCTGGAAAAGCTTATGGCAATGGTTGGCTCCCAAGAAGAAAAAAGAACTCCCTACATGGTCACTGCATGGCATTCTCTCAGCCTGTAGCTTGTTTTTATGCTCAAGCCTGACGATTGTGTGAGGGCCAACAAACCTCCAGCAGGAAGAAGGGCTGGGATTGCCACCTGTGCTGCAGAGGGCACACCATGGGAGAACTGGGGGTTGATTGGAGACAGCTATCCTCCCTGTATCAGGTGTAAAGAACTGATCCTAAACGTATACTGAGGAGAGCATGAGGGTGTGTTAACTAGTTTAACAAAGGAAGGCTGTTGCATTGGTATGGATGGTAGGACTCCTCACTGGTATGTGCAGCTGAAGCATAAGGACAGAAATCCAGGGGCATGCTGCTGTGTTTTTATTTAATTCTACCATAGAAGTTTAACACATGAACTGACCCCAGCAGGGCTCAGAGAGCTGGATGCTCTGGGCTGGTTTACCTGATTACTTGAGCACGTGCTTAATGCTAAACAAGCATGCAGAAAGTCTCACTGAAATCCAGACTAGGTCTCGCAGTCTTCATTGAAGCTGAACACATTTAAGGGCTTTTCTGGATGTAGGCCAACACCTTTCAGATTCAAGTCCTTAACTAGTGTAATGCCAGTAAGCATGGGCAGACGTTGCCTATGAGTCTTTTCTAGCTCTCACAAGAAGCTATTACGCTGTTTGGGTCAGTGATCCAAAGCACAATAGCAACGTTACTGTAAATTCCAGATTATTACTTCAGGACACCTTTTTGCTTTCCTAATGGCTACTGTGCTTAGAAGATTTGAACAGAGAGGCCAGAGTTTAACTAAAGCATTGTTATTTCTGTTCTCTTTTCCTTTTTTCCCCCCCTTTCTGTCTTCCAGTATCTATCTATCTACCCCTCTGTGCTCCCACTTTGCCTCCATGCTAACCTTGCCTTTTACTGGTCCAAGAGGCCTCTCTCTTGCATGAGCATTTTCTGGCCAGTACTGCATCATGCCAAGCACTCCTGCCTCATCTCAGGCCTCGGTTTCATTCCTCTGGTGCAAAAGAACCTGCACACAGCCCATGGAGTTGCACTCAGCCTGCCCAAACAACGCTCAGACTCCATTTGCACTTAGTGGTACTCAGTACCTCACAGATGTGCTCCACTGGAGACAAGTGGCAGCATCTCAGAGCACTGATAGCCAGACAGACACTGCTTTGCAGTTGTGTTCCTGAAAAGCTGGGGATGATGATTTTTAAATTTATTCACACGCACCTGTAACGAGACTGCAACACAGGCTTGGAAAAGGGAAAAAAAACAACAACAAAACTCTGGGCTTTTAACCACACACACAGCAGCAAGAAGAGGCTCTGCAACATGGTTGAGGAGAAACAAGCCCTCCTCTTCCCTGCATAGAGCCTATACCACCCTGGCTTCGTGAGCCTAGAGGTTTGGTATGAAAGGGAAGGAGAGCACTTCAGGCACAGCAGTGACAGAAATCAGAGGATGGAGTAGGCTGGTGGGAGGGATAAGAGATTTTTTGTTTCTAATTTAGTAAAATGAAGAGGAAAGAGGTAGAAATAGCAGGCTGTTGTCAGTGTTAAAGGGCAACGGGTAGTCTGTGGGCAACATGGCACACTGCTACTGACCCTGACAGCACCAACCTCTGCCAGCTGGTACCTTAAACAAACCCTTCAGCAGTGGTTGAGGGGCATAACAGTCAGATCCCAATAAATGCTGGTCAGTCCCCAGCCACCCCGCCTTTGGCCAGTGGGCCCAAGGCAAGTCCCTGCTGACCACTGAGGAAGTTGTCTGCCTCTGGCTGCCTCAGGATTCATGTTGTCCCTAGGGCAATGCTTTTATTTTATTTTTTAATTATATTAACTTCTAACAGTCCAAGCAGACACAAGGAAACAGTAGAAGAACTGCCAGATTTCCCCCAGCTCATAAGTATAGCCTATTACTGAAAAGGAGAAGGAAGAGGAAGAAGAAACCATTTGAAGTGTTAGACACCAGTAAGCATTGCAGAACTGGCACATCCTCTGGCTTTAGCTCCAACAGTTTGGAGTATTTTGCAAAGTTACCCTACAACAAGGCATTCTTCAAGAACCTGTCAGTACCTGAGCATCACAGCATGTCCTCAGTGGGCAGACCCAGCACTGTCATCCTTGGGAAGTTGCAAGTAGGCCAGGGAATAGCTAGTCCATCGTTTGAACCTGTTTTCTTGAGCACTCAGTTTTCTCATCTGTGAAAGCCATCACTACCACAGCTGTGATTCTGCTGGGAGAGGGAAAAAGTAGTCCTAATTCCCCCATCCTCCATCAAGTTGGATTATGTGAAGGCAATAAATAAAGACAGCATTCCTGCTGAAGACTCGGTTCATTCATATTAGGAAGAGATTAACAGTAGCAATAAAGAAACTACATCACATTTAGAGAATGGAAAAAGTCAACAGAACAAAAACTGGTATTCCAGGGCTGATAATGGATGTAATATACCAGAGTCGAGTTTTTTTTTAATTATCTGCTGAGTTGTGGGTTACTCATGCTTAAAATGTACAGAGTAACAAGACCTGTCCTAGAGCCCATGAAAAGATGAGCTGGAAGCAGAGCAGGAAGGAAGAAAGAATGGAAACAGCAACTGCAGAACTTCTAGATGAAAGTTCTGTGATTTGGAAAAAAGCAATGGCAAGGTAGCACAACACTGGCATTGCATTCCCACCCACGCTCTTGCCAGGGGTGGACTACAGGGACCTGGTGATGGACTCAGGACCAACGGGGAAGGTCGGTGTTGTGGCCTTTTTCCACCTTAGGCTCCATTGGTTAAGTACTTGCATGCTGAAATAGTTTTAGGCTCCAGGCTCCCTGGGTTAGGGCTCAGACCAGCTTTTGTGTCTAGACAATTCCAGGTGCACGTTCTAGACTTTACTGAAAGAGGAAAAAGGAGGAAAAAATAATATAATAGAGTTTTTATTAACAGTTTTATGTCAACTGAAGTAAGTTGGTAGTGAGCCCATTACACAAATACATTTCAGCCTAAGGTTTACACGTAAAACCACAGCACTTCACCACTGCAACTAGCCACCAAACCCACTATCCACTATTTTTTACAGTGCCATCTGTACAGTGGAAACACTACAAACCGAGTGGGAGCACTTCAGCCTGCCTAGTTACATTAACGCTTGCACTCACACAAAAAAAGGGCAAGATGGAAAACCATAGTTACATGTGTACAGGGGCCCCCTAACGTGCCTGCGAATAACATCACTTTGTATGGCCATGGGAGATGACTACGCTGATAAAAATCAGGAAAGAAAAAAGGGGACAAATAAATTTTTCCCAGGTGTTCAGCCTGCTTGAGCTTGGAACAACTTCTGTAAGCAAAGAGGAGGTGACGGGCACACTACCTGCTTTCCCATGTGTCCCAGTTACTCCTGCACCAGTTGCATTTACCAGTTGATATCCAAGTGTATGTATATAGTTTGTCTTTGTATAGGAGTGAGTGTGGTGGCTGTCAATCATGTGCTCTTCCAGTATTGTAATTTAACAGATTATGGCTGTATGAAAACAATGTAAATAACTAGGAAAAAAAAAAGAAATGAAGCTGGATCTCTATGTCCTAGTTTTTGTACATACTGAAACTGCATGCTATTTAAATTATTGTTTGTCCCTGATGTATGCAGTTTCTTAAAAAAAATTCATTTAAAAAAAAAAAAAAAAAAAAAAAAGCATTCAAGTGTCTGTGTGTTTTCTCCCACTGTCCCAATGACTGGCTCAGTTGAAGGCAGCAGTCCACTGCTCCCTGCATGGCGGAAGAGCTGGCCTTACCAGGGCAGGTCCGTGGGTTGTTGCAGTTGTGTTGGCTGAGCCTCTCGGAGCCTCTTGGTTCAATGAAAGTGGGCAAAAGACGACGACTCAACTCAGCTGCCAAAGCTGTACCAACACCAGGCTAATGAAGAAAGAACAAAATCAGCAGTCTGCAGTAGACACGCACATATAAATCTAAAAACATCACAGTGTGAACAGAGTGAGTAGTACCAGCAAAGCAGCCATACCTGCCCATCCCACTACATTCATATGGCCTTTCCATTCTCCAGTTCCTCCAATCCAAATCCCAGGAGTAGTTTCAATAGCTGGAAAGCATTACTTTAACTGACCAAATTCTGCTGCTTTGTGTTGGTGGCACAGATACATACCATGATCAAAAAGGTTGGTACGGTTTGCTTCCATTTGGGCATGTTTTCACTCACCTCCTTCCAACTGTTTTTGTTTGCGTGCATTTCCATTCTAGAAGCCAACAATTCTGTAGCTATCCTGGGAGATGTGGATGAATAAGTTTAAAAAAAAAAAAAATCATTGTTTTTGACTAAAGATCCCCTTCCCCCCAACTACCTACTGATTCCAAAGCAGGATCATATTGTGTTTTGGTTACACACAGTAATATCCGTGCATTAAAAATATACATATTTATTGGTAGGGCTGCAACATACAAGGAATGTGAGAAGGTAAAGGCAACCTCTTGCACAGGGATCCCTACACAAGGGCTGTGTTTTTACATTTTGACTTCAGCTTTTTGTAAAACTAGCCTAAGGAAAGAGGTGTGTTCAGTGAAGTCCACTCATTACCCGCAATCAGATTGCTATCTAATGCCACCTGCAGGCAGGAAACTAAGAGGAGGATTGAAAAAGAATTAACTCTCTATCAAACACAGCCTCTAGGAACCAGCTCACATTTATCAGCTGCTTCAAACCACTTTGAGAAATGTGCCCTCTGATGGTAGGCCCACAGAAGCACCCAACAGCAAGGCGCAGCTTGCAGTCACTCTTCTCTGACATTGATTGTTACTGTGATGTGAAATACAATAATCTCCATTTTAGCTTCTATTTGATGAGCATCCAAGTTCCACATACATGGATTCATCAAACCTGAGAGGTGGCAACTAGAAGCTAGCTTCAAACACACACAGTTGATCTTCAGTATAAAATAATGACCACTACACCACATTTTGGAGGCTGGGGAGAAACACGCTAGGTTCATAGAGCAAATCCTGCCGAGGCACTGGAAGCCCCCTACTGCTAGACAGCAGCCCTGCACAACACCAGCAGAGTTAGTTTGAATAGATTTTCAAATTTAGCCCCACAAAAACTAGACTGGCTCTAGTGCACTCAACATGGCCTAGTGGGCATGATGGTGACGGGTTGATGGTTGGATTACGTGATCTTTTTGTCTTTCTAACCTTAATGATCCTGTGGTTCTATGATAAGTGTGCAATCTGCTCCACTAGGAGAGCCAGTCTGTGACCCCTCATTTGGATGGTGAGAGTCAGCCCCTAAGAAAGAGGAACCTGGACATCTTCAGGCTGTGAGGTGCAGGAATTGCAGCCCAAGGTGAGAAGCATTTCCACCTCTCCTAATGTAGACCACCGCAGGGAAGCAAACTGTTCTCCAGGCAGTAGACAGCACTGGACAAGACACAAAATCAGGCAGATTCTGCTCCAGGTCTCCACCTACAACCTGGATTAACAGCATATGAAAGAGGAGCAACTCCATTCCTCCACACTCTTGTTGTACCAAAAGCCTGACTAACAGAGAGCATTTCAATGCGCTGCTCAGCTGGGATGGACTGGCTTTTGTGAAACCCATTATTTGATACCAACTTGCGCTGTCCAGTGAGACAGGACAGCATGCAGGTAGGGCTCTTCAGGATGGATTTCCAGCCAGTAACAACAAACCTAAACACCACCAGGACACTCAGGCCTGCATAATTATTTTGTAAAGGTAACTACATTGTGAAGACACCCCTTATGCAACTACAAGAACCCCATTTTTACCAAGTGATCTCCTACCCACAAATACCTGATGTATCACTGTTACTTCACGGATCTCTGAGTTATTATCTCAGACACTTAACTCCACACTCTCCTCCATTTCTTTCCATGTTTTCAAACCCATCACTAGAGTTCAAATTACTCATCATTTCGAGTACATATTAGAAATAAATTCTTTACTGTGAGGGTGATGAGAAGCTGGAACAGATTGCCCAGAGACATTGTGGATGTCCCTTCTCCCTGGAAGCATTCAAGGCCAGGCTGGATGGAGCTGTGAGCAACCTGGTCTAAATGGGAGGTGTCCCTGCCTATAGCAGGGGGTTGGAACTACGTGATCTTACAAGTCTCTTCCAACCCAAACCATTCTATGATGGTTCAAGCACCATCCTCTGACATCTGTCATTACTTTTCTTGTCTGGAATTTCCATCAGATATTCGGACTATAACTGAATAAGAACTGGTGCACGCAACATGGGAGAGCACAGATGTGGCATTCCTCTCAACCTCTCTGGAGGGAAGGCATTGCTTGAGGGGAGAACTGGACTAAAGCAAGGTTATTTTTCTTGTTTGCCAAGTCCACAAAGATATTTGGCATGGGAGGAAGAGGGAGGGGCTTCCATTCTCCAAAGGGAATGCTCCAGTGTTGTTTCTATTGTCTCTGGGGAAAGAAAAAGAAAAAAAATACAACTTAGCTGCTAGTTCTATATGGAGAAACAAGTGGGCAGTAAGCAGTCACATACTCAGCCAGTCAAGCAGAAATAACGTAAATACAGAAAAAAAATAATTTTCAAGGTTCTCAGGAAAGAAGAAAAATGACCGCCAGATGACTCATCAGCACGCTCCTGTGAAGACACAGTGAAAAGAAAACAGATTTGAAAGCTAATTCTTTTCCTTGAATTATTTAGCAAGGAATTTCAGTAGGGCGCTCAACTATGTGAAACTGAAACTGTAACAATAATAATCTGTAGTAGATAGGTGACCAAATTGGGATTGTCCACTAAAAATCCACATCTAGAAACTGCATTTATTGCAGTGCTTTAGTGCAAAAGGATGAAGAGCAAATATTAGCAGCATATCATAGAATGACAGAATGGTTTGGTTGGAAGGGACCTTAGAGACCAGCTAGTTCCAACCCCTCTGCAGCGGGCAGGGACACCTCCCACTAGACCTACCTTTATCCAGCGTGGTCTCAAACACCATCCAAGGATGGGGCACCCACAGCTTCTCTGGGCAGCCTGTGCCAGAGCCTCATCTCCCTGTGAGAGAAATTTTTCCCTACTTCCCAAAGTCAGACTCTGTTCTAAGCTGGGACTATAAAGACCCTTACTTTGAACTCAAATCTGCTCATTACACGATGGGAACAGTGACAACTTGCATTTTACTGTTCTCCCATTCTCTTAGGAAGTAGGCTTCAAAACTAAAGTACAACATTCAACTCAGCAGACATCGCCAAAAACAGATTAGTTAGCCACATTCAAACTTTCAATCTTTTAAGAAGTCAGTAAGGTTTGGGGTTTTTTTTTAGGATGAACTATATGCCTCACAAATCCCAAGTAAAAGCTGCAGATTAAGTTACACACAAACATCTTCTAAGATCAGTGAAAGCAGCATGGAGATGAGCCATTGTTTATTCTCTGGAGAGCTCCCCTTCTTCAGCATAGGCCAGAATAAAAAATGCGTTTGGTTATACAAACAATCCTGCTATTTCTTTGCATAGAATGACAGAATTGCTCAGGTTGGAAAAGACCTTAGAGATCATCCAGTCCAGTGCACAACCTAACCGTACTACCGTAACAAACAATCCTCCGCTAAATCAAGTCCTGCTGCAGTCCTGTCCAACCTCAGCCAGTCTGTGATTCCGTGACAACGGATCTTTGTCTGTCTCGTCAGAGCAGCTCCGGGGTCTGCCCATTGATTGAGAAGGTTTCTCTAAATTAAAAGCAAAAAGTTAAATAAAAAAGTTTGTAGCCTTCAGTCCAATAGTGATTGGAGGAAAACGCTCTGACTAGTCTGAAAGCGCTAACACTGAGTGGCACTTCTAATCTTGATTCAGGGCTTCTCTCTTCACAGAATATGAGTTATCGATTCCCTTTCAGCACTGAAACTGCTAAACATCTTCCTGTGTCATCAGTGCTTGGTTTTTGTTTTTTGTGTGCGTGGGTTTCTTTTTTTTCTTTTAAGTAATCTGCAGTGTAAAGGCTTGAATAATGAATATGTAACTTATCTTTTCTAAGATGTGCAGCCTAAGGGAAAAATGTTCAAATAAGCAATCTCTGACTGTACCACTGCTGATCATCTGAAAAATTTGTGCACTGAATGGTACAGAAAGAAGTGCTGTTGTTCACAGAACATATACACTCTTTCCTAACCACATTATTCACCTTTCGCACCTACTCTAGAAAACAAGCTCCTTTTTGAAGTGAGCTGAATGGATTACACTATACTACAATGCAGACACAGCAGTGGCTTTCAAAGCAGACACAAACAAGCTTTTGCTGAACAGAGTAGACTCGGAGCACTAAGGGCAGCATCTCAAAATCTCACACAGATCACCTCACCAGATTCTTACCTATAACCTGAGCTCAGCTCCACACTTCCCCAGCTAACCTGTTGGAAGGTAAACCTGACCTACTTTAAAACAGATTTAAATGCCTAAAGCATCTGAAGTCCACCCTGAGTGCAAGCTAAATACACTCTTTGAGGAATAGCAAATATACTTGGCATAGTAAGCACCTCTGAGTCAAATAACTACACAATGCACTCTTATATATGATTCTGTGGCCTATATGAGGTGTAGAAATGTAATTTTACACTTTCAGAGGATTAGTTCTCCAGCAACCTGTATCTGCGGTCAATCACTCTCTGCTTTTGCCTGCATCATGAATTACATTTCTGTATACAACTTATTTTGAAAACTAAACCAAACAGGCATAAAACTGCAACAAATTCAAGGCACAACAAACAAATGCAGTAAATACAAAATATCTGTGTAGTCCCCGAGTCATGTACAGTGGTATTTCTTATTACTTGCCTGTAATTTTGAACTACTCCTTTCACCGATTTCTCCCATACTTGCCTAAAGTTACACTTCAGTATAGGACAGACCACAGGGTAAATGAGGCTGGAAAGGACCTCAGTATGTCTCCCACCCAACCTTCTGCTCAAAGCAAGGCCAGCTAAGGGATAAGACCAGGTTGCTCAAGAACATGACCAGTTGGAACTTGGAAATCTCCCAAAGGTGGAAACTGTACAGTTCCTATGAGCTATGTCTACTGCTTCACTGTCCTCATGGGGGGAAAAATCTTTTCCCTACAGCTTATCTGAAAACCCTCTCATTTCAGCTTACATCTACAGTCCTGCCATTGCTGTATCATCTCATAATCGACACACACTCACTCCGGTTTCATCTGCAAACATTAAATGGAATAAGCACTCTATCATTTCCTCTACATCACTGATAAAGAAGCTGAATAGGACGGCTCCCATTCAAGACACAACCTCCCTTAGAAACATTTCCAATCATGAACCTAAATGAGATCTGCACTTGCTGGCCACATCATTTTGCCATTACAAAATGAGGATGCTAGCAGGTGGCCAAAGCTCCTGCTTTACACATAGCGATGTTTTCCTTTCAAATAATAATTCTTTAGTACATCTACTGTCAAATATCTAGACACTCCAAAGATACCTCTCCTTTGTCAAGCCCTAGTATTGCAGCATTGACTACAAACTTAAGAGAAAGAAGAACTCTCCATTATTTGCAGAGTAATATTTAATTTGGACGAACGACTGAGCACCTTTCCAGAGCATCTTTCAAAGAGCACAGACAAACAAAGTACAGCCATAGACAGCTCACTGGCAGACAGGAAGAAAGCACTTTCAAGATACCTCAGAAAAACACGTCCCACCTGGTCACTGTGATGTCTTTCTCTGTCTCAAATTTGTGATGCCCCTCTTGCATTTACCTGCAAATCTATGGTATTGATAGAGTACTTTTAAATTTCCAGCAAAGGATGTATTTTGTTCACCAGTGAGTTCCAGCAAACTAAAAGATGCAACAAGTTCACCTTAAAAACACCTCCAAGTAGTAACTAGCTCTATCAAGTATAAGCTGGCATACAGAAGTATTTTCTACAAGTCAGTCTGCTTACCTTGCTCCAGGAGTTAGATTTACTTCCCTGAAAGCCTTAGAACACGCTGTGCAATCAGAATACTGTACCTGGCTGGATTAAAATGCTCCAGGCATAGTCATATCACCACACAGTATTTTCACTCCATCCATATTTATTGAAAAATATTTACACATCGATCGCCACGCCATGAAATGCTTTAATAGCATCTTTGCATTGGAGAGGAAATGAAGAACATTATATCACAAAAAGGGAAGAACAGTAAGAGGAAACTTTTTAAATGCCTTTTTTTCCAAGCTGTTCTAAGTGAGGAAAGTTCTCAGACCGAGTGTGCTGGAGTCCCACAGTGTGTGCGCCACAGATCTACAGCTTTGCTGACAATAGCATCAGTGTTATCTTGAGGAATCTACAAAAGATTGAGTTAAGATGCCTTGTCAATGCATTTTATGTGGACTGTGTTATTTTAAATACAGATTTTAAATCTCCAGTTCAAGTTTCATCTCTTAATACAAAGAGAAACTGCAGTCCCATCTCCCTGCCCTAGCATCCCTCACATCCTACAAGCACCACACCACCCCCCAAGTTTTAGACACAACACTTACTTACAAAACAGGAGAACCCAAGGATCTCTTACTTAACACCCCTCATCCGTAATCAAACAGGACTTACACTGGCCCATCCATGACCATAAACGCATCCAATACAGCTACGCTAGGTCATGCGAGGATCCTAGAACCCTGTTGTCACACTCATGCCTTTCCTCAAAGGGAAAGTTCAGGGCTAGGTTTAAGATCCCAACACTACAACAACAAAAAGCATGACCTGAGCCTACAGGCTCATGCCCAGAAAAGGAACAAAAGGGGTGCAAGACACCAGTCCTGGCAAGAGGTTCTGGAAAAATAAATCCAACTTAATCCATGCTTATTTTCACAGGAAAAAAAACCCTTTTATTAGGAATGCTGTCAACTCGGCACAAACATAAATAACGCATTACCCAGAGCCTACAGTCCTTTCATTCTATGAAAGCCTTACCTCCTGACAGAAACTATTCCTCTCATCCCTTCTTACGGTATGTCTAAAGCAACAAATGACTGAGGCCAAAAGACATTTTTATGGGCCATGCGAGGTAATTGCACAGCACGGAGTATAACTTACATTTTCCAAAAACTGGGTGATCTTTTCTGCAGTGGTCAGTGCGATTATCTTCATTTTAAAGGTTAACAATATCTCCAAAGCAACAAAAACGAGAATTTTGCAGGATCCACTAATAACTTTGTCCCAAACCCTAGAAAAAGAAATGAAAAAGGAATCACTAAGCATTACTGTAGTAATTACTATACTAGAGAATTTTTCCTAGTGCAAAAAAAAGGAAACAATTTGCTAGCATGCTTAATAATGAGATTCTTCAAATAGTCAGGTAACTGAACATTCAGAAGAATGAAATCCTCAATCACTACATCTCAAGCAGCTAAAAAATCCAAGTCATTTCTCTAGGAGATATAAATATATCAGCAAGATACAGTCCATAATGTTTAATTGTTGTTCCTTGCACCAAACTCATGTTTTGCAACTCATTCCACTGTGCACATACTCTCTCAGAACTACAAAGCACTCCTACCACCTGTAAGAGCTAGGCCTGGACCTTACAGTTATAAGGAAATCAGAAGACCAAGCCTTCACAGAATGCACGTTCTTTAGAAACAGAACCTCTACAACTACTGAAAGAGATTCACAGTACTAAAACAGCCTGCAACAATTTGAAACCACCCTTCATCCAGCAGCTCTATTTCAGGCCCAACTCAACAGAAATGGGATGAAAGATTATCCAAAACCGGTGTGAGACCATCTGTCAAATGGCAGCTTTAATATTCCTGTATTATTTTCAGTTCTTCACATTTAAGAGCCGTGTCAGAAAGACTTTCTGAAGATTACCTTTCTTTAATCCATGCATGTATTTGTGAGAAGTGTTTCTCTTTTCAAATAAAACCACGGGAGACAGAGATCACACACCATTCTCTATAGTCTCTGAATATAGTAACTGGAAAACATCTTCTACAGCCCACCTATAAACATGGATCTGCAGGTGTGTTTCTTCAAAAGACGATTCAATTTTGGCATGACCTTTTCCCTTGGAAGAACTTGCACTTCAACCTGGAGTGCCATGAGAACACAATGCAGGCATAACGAGCTTCAATGGCCAGATGAGAGTTCCTATCACACCTTTAAGTAAAGCCTTTTTTAATTTGCAATATGGAATGTTTGCTGCTGCTATACAGTATCTATTTTTTAAACTCTGACTCAAGTCACATTTCTGTCAGTTTCATCAGGGCAAGCAGAGCAAAAACACTGCATAAGCTGAAAGGAAGTTTCTACATGAAAGCTCTCTACATTAGCTTTCCAAATCCACTTAAGATAAATTGATGTGCAATTTTTCACCTATGGTAAAACATAGGAATGTGCCTTAAAATAGTACATACACTGAATGACAACGCCTGTCAGGAATGCAGCTGGCATTACGCACACTTCATCTCACCATTACTGGTGAAAATTTCTGTATAGCGTACACAAATCTTGTACATCTTAGAAAAGAAGGATGAAATTTCAGTTTTGCTGCCTGGCAGAGAGGGCTACAACTTAGACAAAGCAAGCAACCACTCTAAGAAATACAGTATTAAATCAGAAGTTAAATTAAATCATAAAACACCGAGCTCAAATCAGCTGTCACTTGAAAAATTAAGTAAAACTCGCAGGAGAACTGGGGAGCTGTTTTCAGTTCTCAGCAGTTCTAATACTGCCATTTGGATGCATTTCAGATAAGCATTCAGGCTTTCAGATTCTAATCCAAACTGAATCTCCAAGCATTAATTAAGTTCATCTGTCACACGTTGCCCACAAAGTATGTTATTTCCTTAACAAATATGGCCATTTTGATTACAACTGAATAATTTAGAAACCTAAACTGGCAGAGGCAAAGTGCACATCTATCATGTTGTCATACAAATTGTTGGCAAATAGAATTGTTGTGCCATCAGAAGTTCCAATGCTCTGATTCTGTAGCTAAAACGCGAGTGGAAGTTTTTAACCTCCATATTACAGAGCCACAATACGGAACAGACTGCTTACAGGTGCTTGGTGGGCAGAACCTGCTATGTAACAACAAGCATGCCACACACAGGATAATGCTGAAACTGCAAACTGCAGAATGAGGATTTCATGAACCTAGTGATGTTAAACGTGCCTTAATATTTTTTTGTTCAAATGAACATTACCAAAATCTATTTCATCTGATAATGACATAGCATTACCATCGCTCCCTAAGCAAGGATTTCAGTTTAAAAGCCTGAGAACTGCCTCCCTTCAGCTACCTATCACTAACAGGGGACTAGGAGTTTTAAGTCCTAGGAGGTGAGCAGTGCCTAACAGAATAAATTGCTATATTCAACTCCTTCCTTGTTAAATTTCAACACTAGAAGTGATCACAAACAGCTTATCTTGTATCAGTAACAAGTAGAATGACACAAAATTGCGTCATTTCCAAGTCAGCAATAAGGCTAACTCCATAACTACACGACAGGTAAAATGCATGTGGTAACAACAATTTGTAATTACTATGGACTTACAAACAGAAAGAAAAAAACCATCTTGCCTCTGTAAACTGGACTCAGGTAAACAACCCGCAAAACACTTCTTAAACCAAAGATCATAAGGGAGCTTGCTCATTGCAGCACATGCCTTCAGATGCATCAGAAGCCTGCTATCTTCGATGTTCAAATACTGCTCCAGAATTTTTGGCTGAGAAAGGAAGTGCAAAAAATTCAGATAATTCCCATCAGAGTACCCTGCTGTCCATTCTTACAGAACACGAAAAACAAGAAGTACCTTCAAAATCCTGTAATCATAGAGACACATTTTTAAACAATGAATTTGCATTATTGTAACTAAAGCACGCTGTTCCAAAATACAAGTATTGTTGATTTCTGAAATTAACTCACTAAATAAACTCACTAAATAAACAGCCCTGGGTTCCTTAAATTGCTGACCACCAGCAGGACTTCAGATATATACGTGCACTCTTCCCTAATGCAGGTGCTTGAGAGCTTAAGGCAATGCAGAGACTAATGCTGCACTAATTACTGCTGTCCTCACAAGTAACATTGTGTTTCATCCACCTTGAAGCTAATCACCTTAGCACACATCATAAAAACCTACCAGTAACATAACCATCAAAAACAAGAAAATCAATTCTCAGACTAAATCCCTGCACAATAAATAAAAAGCTGGGTGTTTATTAGTTGTTTAAAAGCACGATGTGTACGGAAAGGGCAATAGACGAGCACACAAGTAGGCTTAAATATGTGAATAATTATCATTTTGCTCAAGCTCTAATGTAACACAACACCCATTTTCATAAATCCTAGAGTGTCTTTACACTTTTTGTCATAATAAGATAATAAGGAGTTAATATAGCTGTCAAAGAAAAAAACCACCTCCTTTATCCGTCAGTCTTGGTACAATGTGTATATTACAATGAGAACTTAAGGACACTGCCTATGAAATTGAGGCACATACTTCGTAGAAAAACAGTTGTGCTTTGCCTCATTATCACCCAGTGAGCAGTATTTGACTCTCAAGGACAAAGCCAAAAATGCAGCAGGCACGAATCTAAATGTTCTTAATTTTTTTACATCTTTAATTGTTTTAAACAAAACTCCAGAGTGACTGAGAAATGTAACTCATCTAAATACAATGTAAGCTTCAGCTAAGCTTAAAAAAAAAAAAAAAAAAGAAAATGTAATTGAGAAGTACGACATAGAAAATAAAACCCATCTTTTCTAATGTTACTTCACACAAAGTATCCTATCAGATAACACAACCACAATTCAAAAAGCACCGCTCCTTTCTCATAAAACTGTTGCCAGAACAGAATCCGCAGGCACTGCCTCTGACACTCCAGCTGTCTCTATACATCGTGACTACCACAATGCTCAGAAGGCATGCTTTCCATAACTTACTTCTTTCCCTCTGACAGTTTTCCTCTCTCTATCTGTCTCACACACACAAAAGAGTATTTTATCCTTACTAGTTGTTGCAATGAATCTTTGTGCTTGCTGTTAAGCTGATTCACAAAGCAACTGACAAGCCAATAGCATTCTATAGGATCCTCCACCATTTCCTCCATTGCCTTAGCAATCGCAAGAAACACTTCATCTTCTGGTTCCTGGAAAATAAAGTGAAAAATGAACTAACTACACACAGCAGAATTAGACCGCACAACTTCAATTATTTGTACGTTCCTTTTCCCTGCTCTTTGCAAAAAGAGAATGGAATCTGAGTATATAAAGAGAGATGCCAGCTGTGCTGACATATTTATAAATAAAGCACTGGGAAACAGCTGCATTATGGTGACAGATATCTAATAAAGAAGAAGCAAGATTTGTCTTGTTTTTAAAACAAACTGTACAACAGGAGTTTGGATCAACTCTGATTCAAAGTTCTCACATATTCTCAAATGAGAATTCATGTCCTGATGGCATTGCAATATTCCTATTTTTATACCCCACATTTCTAACCAGCTGATTTTTTTTTTTTCCTTTCCCTTGCTAAACAGGCCCCTCAAACACCATTGTCACGGATATTAATTACAGAAGAAAAGAGAGCAGCCATGAGCTATATCCCTACCTTCATCTTATTTATTTAGTTTGAGACAAAACACCTTCCCAGGGACAAATAAGCAACTTTTCCAGATGATGAGAATCTTATTCCCCACAATACAAGTCTAGAAGTGTGTGATGGGCACGCTATCTTACTTTCTCCAGAATAAAAGATCCTTGGTACAAGAAGTATCAGGATGTCTAAAACACAGTTACAGGCGTAACTGCACACAGGACAGAGTTGAGCTAACTATCTATTCTATAGATATACTCTATTCTATAGATGAAGAGTAATAAAGCTGGGCTCGAGTGAGCATGGAAAGTGAACAGAAAATATAAGGTAATGTCTGCTTCAGAAAGTCCATGGTTCCTTTCATCACCTCTTCTTTTACAGAGCCTTATATATGAAGCCCACATACTTCCTATCATCACACTACAGACACAAAATACACACCTGTTTACCCACGTGTGAGCACACTGTAAACTAGAGAGTACACGTGTTATGTGGCAGACCCAGATCAGTTCAGACTAACAGAAAAAGGAAGACAGAATATTAATATCTGGATTTAAAAACAAATTATTTTAAAATTATTTAAATTATTTAAATGAAGTCCTGTGAGCTATGGTTTAGTAGCTTAGAGGGTAGTAATGATGATAGGCGAACGGTTGGACTAGATGATCTTAGAGGCCCTATCCAAACTTGTGATTCTATGACTTAAATACTATTAGAATGGGAGCTTACCAAAGGATAAGCCAAATTTCGAGGCAATTTTCCTGATTCCAGTTGATGTATGCGGAGGAAAACATCTACCTGTGGGGTAGAGTCATTGATAAAACGGATTACATGAAGAGCATGGTGGATATCCCAGTACTGCTCCTTCCGGTAGTTCATCACCAAAGCATGAGATTTATGGTGAGGAGGAATAATTCCTAAAAAAAAAAAAGCAATAATAATAAAGAAAAGAAAAGGCATCTGTAAAGAGAAAAAACCTCAACACTCTCGTTGCAAGAGATTTGCCTAATTTCAATTCCTACTAAACTCCAGCCTACAGAAATGTAGGACCTGGCAGAGAATATACATACAGTTAACTAATGCAAAGATGCTATACATTGCAGTTTTACTATTTAATTTGATTTTAGATCTCTGCTGGAAACACCTTTGTGCACCACACTACAGAAATTCATCCTCTCTAAAATCACACCTAGAAGAAAAATCAACCACATGGTTGAACCAACTGCAGATTAGAATTTAAGACTACCATCCAAACAACTTTTGATGTAGGGCTTTTGACTTTCTCAGCACAACATACATAGTTTCTAGATGGAGAAAATAGATACATATATATCCAAGTAGAGAGGCAGAGAAAACAAAATTGTTTCTGACATCCAGAAGAAATACTCAGCATTTCATTGCTTCCTTCTCCTAACTCAAGGCTGAATCTTGCAGTGCTCACAACAAAGCTGTCGCTGGCTACAGGAGAAAGAAGATCTCAGAAACATCGAAGCAAAAAAAAAAAAAAAAAAACACCCAAAAAACGCTATTTTCATATCACCAATGGAGCAGAATTCTTGCTGTTGCAGAAACCCATGAGAACAAAACATTCTTCAAAACTCAGTCTTAAAGCGGGCTACCTACTGCTTTCATTCTTCATTTAAAGGGGAAAGGGGGTGTGGGGGGAACTGCTGTCAAAGTGCTAAACCATGACATGGTTGAGGTTTAGAATCAAGCACAAGAGACAGTAACTGATCTTTTATTTCCCAACTGCAAACTTATTTGCACTGCAAAAGCTGGGACAGAGCAAGATATTTTTATGTGATCCAGAAACAGAATTAACATCTGTGTTATGTTACACACTGCCAACTGCTTTTCTTAAACAGAGAGGACTCCTTTTGGCAGACAGAAAAGAATCTTAACACTGGCACGTCTAGAAACTATTTCAGCCTCAACGCCATCCTAAGTCACACCTGAACAGGAAGTCAAAAGAGACATCTCCGACATACCATGTCACCTGGGACAACATCAAGATGTACTGTGTGTCTGAGATGATTACGGTGAGAGGACAGAATCCCTTCTGTTAAATTTGTATCATTATTTAGAGATCCTCTTTTCTAAATACTCACATATTGGCTAGGAGACTGTATTTTGCTATTTACAATTATGACTGAAGGACCTTGTCTTAAGTGTCTACCTACACTATACTTCCTACTACCAATCCTTTAAAGTATGCTCACTATTTAGCTGAGGCCCAGGCAACAAGATTCTTTTTCATCCTAAAATTAGTGCTCTAACTGCAAAAACGTTCATCAGGTAGGATTATTGCCAGTCCTGTGCTCAATACTGAGAATTTCCATTTCTACACTTTAGGTCTTGCATCTTCCACATGCCTACCATCTCTCCCAGAAGAAAGAAAGAAAAAAGAAAAGAAAAAAAAAAAGGCTTACAAATCCAAATAATCACTAATATGAAGGCATGATGCTTAAATTGCAGGAAATTGGAGAGGGGGGAGGAGAAAACCATTTTGAAAGATTGTTTAAAGTTCAGATAAAGCTTCCTCATACATTATTTCCAGCTCCATGGCTCCATGCGTAGTGGTACATGGACACCAAGAACAAAAAGAAGACATACTCAAGCTTTTCAACAGTGGTGTGATGCTCAACCATCAATAGTGCAGTAGATCACATTTCTCTTCCAAAGATTCAGTCATGCACCCGATCTCACACTCAATTTGGTAGTGTTTCTTACACCCAGTCCTCTAAGGGAACCTCTCCTGATCCCTTTTGTGAGTCAGAACTCCAGGACCCTCCACAATCTGCCCTGTCTCCAACTGTCATGGTCTCAAATCCAGTAAATTCAGCACACTCGACCACTGAGTGAAAAGCCATTAGCGCCTCTCAATGGATCATATGACAAACTCCAAGGAGAATAGAACCTACACATGTTTGGTGGGTGTTTGTTTGTTGTTTTTTTCGTGGTTTCTGGGCTTGAAGTAATCTTCAAACCAAGATCTTATAGAACACAACTTCTCCAAAAAATAAACATACATTTGCATAGCTTGCTCAGCTTCTTAAGCTTAACCACCGCTTTACTCAGTTGCCTTTTATTTCAGGAACAGATCTGAAAACCCTATCAGGTATCAGTGACTTACAAACCACCTTCTAAATCCATCTCATAGATTTACTTGGGTAGCATTACAGGCTAAAATACACCCTTCTGTGTATGCTTCTGCAAAAGTTCTCAACAAGTACACATGGAATATTCAAGTTTTATAATTACTACTGTGCATCCTTGGTGAATATAAAAGTAGGCTACATATGTATCAGTAGAAAACAGTACAGAATCCATGCTATTAATTAGGGGTGGAGGGGGGCATTCTACATACTCATTTCTCCAGAGAATCACAGATGATGTTGTTTCATACCTAAAAGAACCTTCCACACCAGTATGCGATACATGGATGGGAGAGGGAACCTCTGGCTGAAGGTGCAAAGCTTCTCAATATCTGTAGAGAAATAAAAATTTAAAATAAAAAAGTTTTAATAGATTAACAGTTTTGAGTCCCTGCTTACCTGAATATGACAAATACTTAGTTGCAGATCAAAATCCACACTTTCACAGCATATTATTAACAAACGCTTTCAGTTGAGAGTAGAATGTGTCTAATAAACTGCAACAGTATTTCCTCTGAAAAAAAAAACACAAAAAAACATGCATTGACTTGACTTACAGTACAACTAAAGCTACCCTAGGTCTCACCAGGAAGAACCCACCAATTTTATAAGCATTTTGTAAACTGTGTTGCTATCTCAAAGCAATTAGGGACTTTGCTAAAGGGACATCTATCTTTCCATTCCATTAAAGACGTGGCACTCCTCGAAGACCAGCATCAATAACAAAATCATCACTGTTCAGAGGTTAGATGGAATTAACAGCATGAGACAATGTATTTTCAGATGGAAACCATTTTCATCAAAAAAACAGACTTTTAGTTTCTTGAGCACGGAGAATGAGAGAATTAAAAAAACAAGCAAACAAAAAAAACCCACCAAGCATGCAGATGTTTGATACGCTTTAAAAATCAGGTTCTCAAATCCTTGAAACTCAAGGGACTGCTTGTACTGAGCGATGAAAGGGGAAGGATGGAAAAGGATGGAAAAAAAGAATCCTTGGTAAAGGCGTAAAACTTCAACGTGCACTAAGCACAGCAGCAATACACCATGTATGACTCTCCCCTCTGCCTGATGCCAAATCACCAAAGTTATAGAAGAAACATTGAAATCAACTTGCCCAATCGGTCATCTTTTAACAAAATTTCCAGTGACTTCTTTTCTTCAACTCCACGAAACCCCACTTTTTCGTAATAGACCGAGCGGAAGTTTCTTTGAGAGTCATCGGCCATGACTGATTCCTTTTGGAGAAAAACAGTAATTCCACTTATGAGTTACAAAATCTAGGGTACAGAAACCCAAACTGCATACAGCTGTTATGCAGAGAAGTTACAAAATCATCAGTTTCCATACTCACCAGACGAGGCAAGCAGAGACAAGGGCCAACTGACGCTGGCCTCAGCAGCACAGAGGTGGCAGGAAAGAACAAGGCAATGTACTGAGCTCCCTTCTTAAACTGCAGATCTGGATCAAATGTTCATGTCGCTATCAGACACAGGCACAGTTTTGAGTTTATCCTTCCACTACTAGAATGGCATAACCGTCTCATCCCTATACTGGAAAGAATGGTAAATTGCTGCAGTGAGTACCACGTCTTTCCTAGCGTTTCACCTTTTAAATATCAATTCTCAGTTCTCCTTTGCAGGCTTGCATATATAACAGAGTTCTACTTTTTAATCCAAAGGGTTACAATGAACCTTAACCTTCAAGCACAGCGATGGCAGCAATGCTGGCAGAAAACATGGCAGCGAGGCAGGCGAATTACAATTTGAAGAACTTATCTTGTTAAACTAATCTACTCCCCAATACACCAAAATGCACCAGAGGAACAAGGCATTTGCAGACATCAACGAAGACCACGTTTTTGTAACAAATAATCAGACTTAAGTCTGTACATCCACTAGGCCTAGTGGGCACGTAGGGTTTTGTTGTTGTTGTTTTTCAAATTAAGTAAGTCCTTTTTCAGTGCTTTCTAGGACCAAAGCCAAGACCGGCCAGAAACCATAAAGCGGCGGGCAGTGCAGAGCCGAGGCCGGCCGTCCCCCCGCGCCCCTGTGCCCGCACATATAGGGACAAGGACAGGCTGGGAAGCACGGAGACCCAGCAGAGAGGAGGCGCGGCTCACGGAAGCCGGGCGACGGGGGTCAGCCGCCGAGCTGAGGCCGAGTGCCCGGCGAAAGGAAGGGGTTCGGGAAGGGGGACGCGAGCCGCGCACTCAGCAAACACCCACCACCGCCCCGCAGCACCTACTGCAGCCGGACCTCCTCAAGGCGCATGCGCAGGCACCTCCCGCTCAGGGGACGGGTTGCAGCGCGGGAGGGGCGGGTTGGAGCTCACAGGGGTGGAGGGGGGGTTGCTGGTTGTGGCGGCTGTGTCCTGCTTCCCCTGTGCCGCACCCCGAGGGTGCTTGGGCGCTTCTAGGGGTGGTGGCTCCGCCACTCCGCTGGGCAGTCCGTTCCAGTGCCTCACGGCTCTTTGTGAGATTTTTTTTTCTTTATACTCATCCTGAGCCTCCCCTGGCACAACCTGAGGCCACTCCTCTCGTCTTGTCGCTGTTAGCCGGGAGAAAACGTCGACCCCCGCCTCGCCACAACCTCTTTTCAGGGAGCTGTGGGGAGCAATGAGATCTCCGCTGAGACCCTTCTCCAGGCCGAACCATCCCAGTATGAAGTGGCCTGTTCTCAGGCGGACAGGGTGTCCCTCTCTTTATCTTGTATCTTCACCGATGCATTTAAATGCTGCAGAAAGGACGGGCTTTTGTTGAGTCCAGTTCAGGACGCCAGCGCAAGGCCTTGGCAGATGTGCTCACTGAAGTACTCACGCAGCAGCAGCAGATGGCAGCCTGGTGCCATCTTTGTGGGTTTGGGCTTTTTTGTCTTCCATCGCTAGATGGCTCTTCGGAGCTATTGGAGGCTGACTAGTATCACGAGAATGGGGCGCAGATACTGATGGTCAGTTATAGAATCACCAAGGTTGGAAACAGACCTTCAAGATCATCCAGTCCAACCGTCCATCTATCACTAATATTTCCCACTAAGCCATGACCCAGCATCCTGGTCACTGTGTGTAGATTGCTAGGAAATAAATGATTTCATTCCAGGCCTTCAAAATACAGACGGAATTAAAGCCACAGGCCTAGCGTGAATTACTAATGATTATTTTTATGTGGTGACACAGATACAGTGGGAAAAAAAAATGATGGCTAAGCTTTTTGATTATTATTATTGTTTTAAGACAGCTCTATAAAGAGTTGGTCCTTCTTATTTTAACAGCCTTATTTCTTTGTAACTTCTACATACACCTGCACTGAAAATGGCTAAATGGCTCCGTATGCTGTAAATCAGTGTTGCCAAGCTCACTGGTAATGACATGACTTATAGAATCATAGACTGGCCTGGGTTGAAAAAGACCTCAAAGATCATCCAGTTTCAACCCCCTGCTACGTGCAGGGTTGCCAGCCACCAGACCAGGCTGCCCAGAGCCACATCCAGCCTGGCCTTGAATGCCTCCACGGATGGGGCATCCACAACCTCCTTGGGCAACCTGTTCCAATGATGTGTCACCACCCTCTGAGTGAAAAACTTCCTCCTAATATCTAACCTAAACCTCCCCTGTCTGTTTAAGACCATACCCCTTGTCCTATCACTATCCACTCTAGCAAACAGCCGTTCCCCCTCCTGTTTACACACTCCCTTCAAGTACTGGAAGGCCACAATGAGGTCTCCCCGGAGCCTTCTCTTCTCCAAGCTAAACAAGTCCAGTTTCCTCAACCTTTCTTCACAGGAGAGGTGCTCCAGCCCTCTGATCATCTTAGTGGTCCTCCTCTGGACCCTCTCTTTCAGAACTCAAATAAATGACCTTTTTGCCCTTTGGCTAGAGACATTAAATATCTTCATTCCTATCAATGGAATCTATTTGTTGCCATTGTAAATGAAAGCAGAATTTCATCACAGATAGCTGCAGGTGTCAAGCAGCTGAACGGAAGACTTTTCAGAATAAAATCAGTTGACTAGTGTATCATATCTTCCTAGGCATCTCTCCAAACCGTGATAGCATATATGCTGAATTTTTGGAGTGCAATAACGTAAGAAAAGGTAGCGCACGTGAAAGATAAAAGCAGTACAGTTTTGGAATTGGCTTGGAATTATTGCAGATAGCAAAACCAGAATAATTATTTTCCTGCTAACATACTGCATCACTCGCTTTTATCTCTTACTTTGAGTGGTAAGGTGTTTGTTTTACGGTGATGTGTCTGTGTTGCACAGGTGAGTTAATCACTGACATACAAAGTCACATGAGAGAGAAGACAAATGGGCATTGCGGCTTTTTTCTTTCAAAGTATGAACTGTATTGTGCCCGCGGTTCTTGAAAATCAATGCTTTTGCTATTAAAGCTGGAATAATTACGTGGGAGTGGTGTGCTGCTGAATATTGCAGCTCTTGGGAAGTATACCGGGCTTTGTTCTCTCATGTATGACTGATCTATCAGTGGAATTACAGATAATCACTGGAAGCATACCTTGTTATGTGAATTTATCAGAAGAAGATGAAAATGCAAAGCAATGGAACATTGATTTTACACAGCACAGAGGTTCACATTTTCATGGTGTTACAATGCATGGTGTTACCTACAAAAAATAAACACAAGTAGCACACTTGCCTGAGAATATCTTCACTGGATAAGAGTAAGAAAAGCAGTGTATACTTTCAGCCTGCTGAAGCACCATGTTGTGTTCCTATTGCAGTAGGAGGTGCTTAATGTTTTAGAAAGGAGCTATAAGTTTGTAATCACAGCTTTCCTAAGATGGGATTTCTAAGATGCTCCTGTTTCTTCAGAAGCATGAACAGTTGGTGAGTAGGGCTGTGTTAGTGGAGTAGAACTGTGCTAATGGGAAGGACAGTTTGCTTACACATTCTCATAACTTTTTCATCGTGAACATCAACAGATAAGAAAAATTTGGCCCCATTTTCTGGCCAAAACAACATCATTTTCTGTTTACATTCTACCTGAGAGAAAGAATGCATGTCAGACCTATAAATGTTCCCAACTTAATCTCTCAATGGAGACGGAAAAAAAAACAATAGCACTCAAGGGTAATAAAAATATCATGAAACTCTTTGGCAGCAAAAGGGAGTTTAGCCTTTCATTTCAGCATGGCAGCGCAATAACCAGGTCTGTCTCCAAGCAGACAAAACTCTGACTCTGTAATCACGATTTCCTATCCTCGAATGGCAGCAAGGAAAAGGCCCACGGGGCTGCAAACACCACGATGAGTGGCTGAACTTGGAACGCTGAGTGCACATATGTCCTACTTCTCTGTTTTCTCATTTCTCGTAGGGAATGAGAGCGTTTCAGAGGTGACATGCTTTTGTCTGCAGACACATAAGTGAAACGCAAGACAATTACTAAGAAAGTAGCAAAACGCAGTTGCTTGCTCCAGTAGTAAATGAATTTATTTAAGACTGTGTTAGTGATTTTTTAGGATGCCTTCTGGATTCCAGACATAACTTGGATTTGTTACTTAACATCAGATACACAATTGTGCACGCCCTGATTCTTCTTCTACCAGTCTGACTGGTAGCTGAGTTAAAGGGACGTAATTGATGTTTTTGACTGAAAATGTTGTGAGTTTTTACATAAGACCAAAAACATGCTTTGTAGTGTCAGCATGCGTGGCACATTTGGGTTTCCACGTGATAATAGTCTCAAATCATCTTTCTTTTGCTTTGTTGCTCTTTAATTGAGATGTGACAATGAGATAACAGGGGGAAAAGTGTTGGTCAGTTTAGACAAAGGTTGGGAAAATTAAGTGATAGGCCTTGAGAGTCATAATCAAGAGGTCATGCATATGGATCAGGTATTTGATTTGACTACGTATGACTAGAGATGGAACAAATCCTGTTGCCTTATTGCAAGTATTTGCCCTAGGCTCAACAGGGAGAACCTAAACCAGTGTTTTCTCTGGATCGCTAATGAGGGGTGAAAGGCTCAGATCTCACCAAAGCCGTGCAGCACAGCCAGCAGTTGTACCCCCAAAGAATAATTTGTCACATAAATCTCCTCCTTTCAAAAGGACTGCCTACCAAGGGGGAGGGCGAGCCTTGTGCACAAGCTGGCTTTTGATCTCGGTGGAGCTCAGAGGGCTTTGTTAGTGCATTCGTTTAAAAGATTGAGCAGCAACTAATTAATTACTCTAAATTATATCAGTCATGGTTTCCAGGCTTGTTTTAATGCATGAAGACAAGCTGTTAAACGGGAACGGCTGAGCGACATTTGTTTTGTGATAGGACAAAGTAGTCTCCACCTCTCTCCTGATCGTGGTTTTCTATACTGGCCATCTAGGTCCATGTTCCCATAGTCATTAAAAGTACTGCCAATGTCCCGCTGCCTGGTTGTTGTCCTACAGAATAATGGAAAGCTGGAGAAACACAAAGCAGTTTACCCCATAAATTCCCAAATTGCAGTAGGATGATTGCCATCTGCCTCTCCAGGTGATGATTTGCTGCTGTTAGCACTGAGAAGTTGCCAGCAGGAAATAAAAGGAATTTTCTGTAAAGGTTCATTTTTTACAGGAAATCTTTGCCAAACGGAGCAGTGTGAACCACAGGGTGCAGGCAAACACAGTCCTCTAACACCCTTCCTTGCAATGTACAACAGAATTGTGGAGTGTCTTGGACTGTTCCAAGCCAGTTGATTATTTTAGTGATTTCCCGGTGAGCACATAGGTTGCTGCTAATTTTATAAGCTTGGTTTTAAAATCAATGCTAGGAGAGTGCAGTGTCTCTCACTTTCCCCTCCGTAGACAAGGTTAGACAAAATGTATTCACTTAAATAAAGCTGTTGGCATTGGCTTTGGTGTTGCTAGCACTTTTCTAAACTGATGAATTTGAACTTAGGCTGTGCCGACCACACTAGCTTATTTGGCATTCACGAATGGCAGCAGCTTATTAGACATTAATTATATATGACTAATTATATTAATTATAATGAATGAGATTATATTAGGCTTAAGAACTATTTAAATCGAACTAGAAATTAAAGCAGCAGGATTTAATACCTGGATGTCATGGATGTGCTCTGTGTGGCCTCGAACAACACGGAGCGCCATTTTTTCTCCGGTTTTCCAAAAGACAAGGTGAAGATAATGAATGGTATGAGTTTCCTTTGTAAAGCCACTGAGCTCCTGCCATAAAAACAAAGATCACTGTACGTGTTTTAAAACTGCAGGCTGCAATTTCAGTCCTTCCAGATCTTTTTTTAGTGCTGAACAGTTCGGACCAGTCAGTCCATAAAAGGAGAAAATCCCACCAAAACTGCATTTCTTATGCGTTTTACAAATAATATTCTTTGCAAGAGTATTTCTAAGCAAGCAGGAATTTCGTACAGACCTAAAGTTGTACCCTGTCTAGAATGAGAACTTCAACCTCGGGCATTTGGAGGGGCCTCTGACAGTGATGTTTCAATAGATGGGTGCAGCTAGTGGGGGAGGGAACGTCTAATTCAGAAGAAAACAACACCAGGTAGTTGAGAGAAAAGCAACGTTCGTCAGAGAATGAGCTCACCAGCTTCTCCTCTGCCTCTACCTTGCCAGCAGCCAAACTGAGATGATCACACAGCTCATTCTGTGGGGACTCGTTCATGTTTACAAGGCACTTCAAACGCGTGAAGCAGTACAGACATTTGCCAAATGTGGGTGGATAGCTTTGTCTAATCAGCAAGTGACTCAGTCCCTTCTCCTTCTCCACGGAGGCCCCGTTCCTCCTGTAGTGCTAACAGAAATTATTCCTAGCCAGAAGTTTCTGAAGCCAGAAGGGCAGGGTGTCCCACTGCAACTTGATTCTGCTGTTTTGGAACTGCAAGCAGAAGGCTCAGAAAAGTGAATGGTAAAATAGTCCATTTTAATCAAAACGCATCGTGCTGAAGCAGCTCAGCGCAGCTTATACCTGTACTGCCTCACTCTGGGACAGAGGTAGACTCATTTTTTAACACAGTAGTTTAGTAATACCAATGTCCACCAATTGTACCAACTCTAAACCACATCTACAGTGCCAGATGAAGTGCCCTGGACCACCACCTCTTGACACCAATGTTAATTGGTGCAGTTGGCCCATCACCCTGTTATTAACTTCATCGCCTCCAAAAGTGGGTGGTTATAAGCAACTTGCTTAGTGGGAATAGTCTGCGCTGTGTGCTAACTTCAGACTGTGCCACAGGGAGGATACAGAAGAACATAAGTTGATCTTAGCCAAAAATCATGCTTGGAATGTTCCTAAGAATTTCACAGAATAGAGAATGTCTATAGAGCACCCAGGAACATTCTTGTTCCCTGCATTGCTTGTGAATCTGCTGTTTGCCTTGCTCCCATCTTCTGCTCTCTGAGTACCTTCCTTCATGGTCTGGAGAGCCTGCAACAGTTTGAAGCGTTAGTCCTTTTTTTTTACCATAGACAGAAACAGAACCACCGAAATGTGAAAAAATAAAATCTAGCTATGTAGGGACAGCAGTGGGAAAAAAAGGCCACCAAACAAAACATCGTGTGCTACAAGTCAAGCTCCATTTCCAGCTATCTCTGTATTCTTGAGGATTGAAATGTAGGATTGAGCTTCTTCAGGCTGAAGCGCTGTGCAAAACGTGTTCGTGCAAGCAACAAAGCCGGTTGCATTCAGAGGCAGTCATGGTTGCCTGGATGTGACACGGTAATTTCTGCGAAAGCTTTTAGTCTGCAAGATGTGATTAGCTGCAAAAGGCAGAGTTAATAAAACAGATTGGAGCAGGCTCTGAAAGGTTCTCTAACACTGTGCATACACCACTTCTGCAGCACGCGTTACTGTGCATCAGTGTCTGGAGGAGGGGGCCTCCACTCCCCTACAAAACATTTGCTTACGCGTACATCCTTCCTTGTGAAAATGCAGAGCTTAAAACTGTTGTCCTTCATTCATTCCTTTTCTTTTCTTTTGAAATTGTTTATTACTCTACAGCTAGTACACTCAATCTTTGATCCAGCGGGGGGAAAAAAAAGCACATTTCTGGCAGTCAAGCAACCTGCTTTCTATTTGCATTCTGCTATTAAAGCGATCTGGCATAAATTGCTGTCGACAGTGGATCAGATGAGGGAGCAGATCTGCCTAAAAACTAGTCCAGCAAAAAGCCGCATTTTTGGTTTCCAGCTAAATGAAAGCACATGAAGCATATGGATGCACACACGCTCCCTGGTGCCAGCGCCCACGGATGACAGGAACGGAGCTGGGGGCAGGAGTGAGGGCTGCCGCTCTCCATCTGCCGGCAGCCCAGCCTCGTCCTGTGGGCCTTGCTCACAGGGCTGTAGCTGCAAGGAAATGACCACGGTCGTTCATTTTAAGGCAAAGATGGGGTGCCACACCGTGGCTTGTGGTGCTGAATTCACTAGGTGGAGCATTGTCAAGGGGAAAACGTATTACAAGATGTGATGTATGCAGGAGACAAGTAATAGCTAGTACTAGTGAGCCTCCCGAGGGCCTCTTCTGGGGGCTGTGTGATGGAGATTGCTTCCATCTGCACTGAGTCTGACAGCAGCAGCAGCAGCCAGCACAGGCACAGGTGCTTTGGGTGTTGCTGGGCTGTGGCGGCCATTCCCCAGGCTGCAGGAGGCAGGGTTGTGCTGTCTGGCCTCTAAGGCACTCTGGAGTATCACCTGAACAGAAAATGCCCCGTTGTCCTGTCCGCTACGTATGTTGGCACTGAAATGCAGCTATTGCACTGGCGCACTGCAAAGCGCTCCACAGATACCTGACAGGAATTAGTAATGAAGGCATTTGGTGCTGCTTCTCTTTGGCACAGCAGCACTTTTTAATAGCCCCTTCCCCGGCAAATTCTTCAATCCCGAAGAGAACAATGCAGTGCATTTAACATACCTCTGCTTAATATTTATGGCTACAAGCCTTCCATTGTTTTTCCTGCATGGCTGTTAATCAGCAGGGGATCCAGAGAACAGCAGAACAAGCCAGTGGGACCGCAGAAGCCTTGCATGTTTCAAAGCTAGGGAAAACGGCAAGAGGTTTCCCCCCTCACCTCCATTTTCATGTTACCTACGCTTAATAGCAGAACTCTTACTTTGCTTCATAAATCTACACCCCGGTGTCTCACTATATTGACCCACATTTGAAAAGGTTTACCTTAGCATTTCTATAGCCTCATTAGCGTGATATTTTTATACCCACTGCTGCATTTGCACTTACCTGTACAGTTAAGTACTGTGTGCTGGAACCGAGTGATAATAATTCCACTGTATCCCTGAAGCGTCCTTTCATAGGAATGATTCCCCTCGGGGCTGTTTTCCAAAGATTTCTATGTCTTAACCTTTGGAATGGAAGCAGTCTCGGTTTTACTGTTAAGAATATGTCATAAAGTTTGACCTTGTTTTATTTCAGTGGTTAACTGATCAGTTGGGACGCTAGTCTGGAAGCCTGACTGAGCTGCATTTGCCTAGGCACCAGTTCTCCCTCACTCTGCATGCTTCTCTTCAAAGAAAACAATGTGTATTAAAACAGATCAAAGTGCATTTTATGTGCATATAAACATTGATTCATCTTTAAAGTAGTATAGGTGCAACGGTAGTAGTGGAAATGAGCACTATACTGCAGTTCTGTGTTAAAGTAAAAGCTGTAACCACTGTGTAGATTTTTGTATATTACAGAGATTTGCAGTTCACAACACCATGTGATCTGACGGAGGTGGGTATTGTCAATGGCTGCGATTTCCCATTCATGCACAGCCTGCTGCCTCAGCCTCACCGCACGTTCTTGGTGCCTGAGAAATGGGTGAGTACCGATATGAGCAGAACCCACCATCTTCCTGAGTGCTCTGCTGCAAGACAGACAAAACGGCACAGACAATGCTCTGGCCTTTTTGCAACATCTTAAAAGCATTAAATCTTTCCCACTGCTCCTAATTGTCACAGAATGGCCTGGGTTTAAAAGGATCACAAAGCTCATCCAGTTTCAACCCCCCTGCTATGTGCAGGGTCACCAACCACCAGACCAGGCTGCCCAGAGCCACATCCAGCCTGGCCTGGAATGCCTCCAGGGATGGGGCATCCACAGCCTCCTTGGGCAACCTGTTCCAGTGTGTCACCACCTTCTGTGTGAAAAACTTCCTCCTAATATCTAACCTAAATCTCCCCTGCCTGTTTAAAACCATTCTCCCTTATCCTATCTCCTGTTTTGCACTTGATGAGGTGTAACAGAGTTGTTACAAGGGATGAGATGAGGGCTGTGCAGATGTAGGTCACTGGAAGGAGCTGAGGATGAGGAAGGCATCCCAGGACACACTGGGAATTGGGAGGAAGTGGGGAAGTGGGAGGAGGGCCCAAGGGGGGACTCCAGGCTGTGCCCAGGAGAGGCGTCCTATGTCCTGATTTTCTCTGCTGCCAGCCACGCTGCCTTTGGTGGCACCCTTTGGCAATAAAACCAGCTGTCTCCCTTGAACACGTGGCTTGGCAGCCATTAGCTCAGGCCTGGCAGCAGCATTAAAACCTCAGACAGGCCAGTGCTAAACCTTCCTTCCCTCTCTTCTTCCACCAGAATCCCCACCCCAAGCACAATGCCTGGGTGTTTTACTCACATATGTTGAACCTACAGGCTGACCAGGAAATACAGGTGAAGGTGAGGGCAATTACCCCACTCCCTGAATACGTGGGAAAAAAACGACAGCTGGGATCACATCCTTTTATGTCTTTATTTGCCAGTTAAGATCCTTTTATTCCATCGATGCAAATATGCAGAACAACAGGAAACCATGATTTAAGCAGCACATACCAGTTGGCTGAGAATAAACTAACTACATTCCCCAAGCAATGTAAAAGTAACAATGCACATCATCTTCCAGAAGAAGAAACAAACAGATATTGCAGCCGAGAGGCACAGCAGGCAGCTTCCGTACAAAGTAGTTTGGCTGTTTAAAATGCTGGAACCGGCCCTCACCATCCCTCCAACCCCCCCCACCCACCCCACCCCAAAAAGTCCTACTATAATTTAAACACTTTTTTTGTGGCTTTTTTTTTCTTTTTTTTTTCTTTTTTCTTTTTTTTTGCTATCTACATAATATATAAAATATAAACTCTGTTGACTTATAACACTTACTTTTCTTGATAAATAGCTCTTTAAAATATCTACTGTACATATGTCCATGCGTTGACATTTTATATATATATATATATATAGCATTTATATATATGTATGTATGTCTGAAAAACAATAAATATATACTTAATATTGACACAGCAACAAACTGAACATACTCTCATTTTCAAACTCAAATAAAACCAGTACAGAGAGAAACAGTGAGTGTCATTTGTGAAGCACGGCACAGCAGGGAGTTTTGATTCCTGCCCTAGCGGGGGCATCGAGTACACCACGCGCTTGAGTGGTTGTGCTGTTAACACCTTCTATAATGGATTTGTGTCAAAAGTTACTTCAAGTCATACATTAGCCACCCTGTATGCCATGTGTAACACAGACTGGGAGCAAACTCAGGGGGGAAACAGGGAGACCCGCCTCTTGACTCGCAATGGAATGAAAGAAGGGGAGGTAAGCGAGTCTGATGGATGGTGTAAAAAGAAAAGAGAGTAATGGATGGCTGCAAGGTCATAAATAGCCACAGTAAACACATTAATAGATTTAAGTGCTTTTAGAGACGATGGCTGGCACTGCTGCGAAGAGTATTTTGATTATCTACAGACAACACCGTGTAATGAACCAGTTTTCCCTTTGCCACAAGATACAAATGAAACCCACACGGCCGAATTCAAATGCTGGAAGGGGGTCACTGCGCGACACTGCAAGGGTGCAGGTTCAGAGCTGGACCTGCCCTTGGTATCCACCAAACAGGTATGGGTTTTTTTTTTAAGTGTGAACCTAAAGCAAAACAAGAAAAAGTCACAACCCCAAACTGTTAATTTCACAAATGCCAAAACATAATAAAAGGGATGTTTTGTTTAAAACTTCATTTCAAAACAGCATTCCTTAGAAATGGAACTCAATCCCAAAAGCAAAAATAAAAAAACAAACAAACAAAAAAAAAACCCAAACTCAAAAAACAAACAAAAAAGGGCCTTCTGCATGCGTTGTGTTCAGTTTTGGATCGACCACAGCTATTTTGTTTGTTCATTTAACAGAAAAGGATGAATAAAAGCTATTTCAGTTTGACCCACGCTGATATCCATCACTCTCCAACCCCACTGCTTTGATTTGGCAGCTTTGAAAAAGTCATTACTTGCCTGGGCTCTGGCTTCACACAGTCAGTAAGTCATGAGGTTATGACACTGGTTCATGAACGCAGCGTTATGTACAGGCCTGTCTACTGAAAATTTCTTCTTTTCATGAACAAATGGAAGTGGACAGTTATTGTGAAGGGGAAGCTGTTTTTACTGGACACAATCCATCCAGCAGCTCAAGAGAGTGGAAATTTTAAAGCAGATACAACTGCCAATGATTATTCAGCCATACGTCATCTCCAAAATTTACAAGCTTTGCTCCCCACAAGAAACAACTTCAATAACAAGAAGCTGCCATCCTGAACAATCCTGCCGTTTCACAACCGGTCCTAAATACCCAGAGAGTGCTGCAGAGGTCAAACAGCCCAGCGCTGTGCTTCGTATGTACTTAAGGGTACATCACTGGGCCACTGGACCGCCAAGCCAACGTGTTAAGTGTCTGCACAAAGCCAAACATCTGCTGGGCGCATTTAGACCTTTGTCAATACACAACAGTGAAGAGACTTCACAATTTGTGATACTTTATACTGAAGCTAAGAGAACGAAGTCAAATTTAAACATTCCCAGAAACAAAAAACTGTCATCAGTAATTTCTGAATCTCTGCAAGGACACCATCAAGCTACTACATTTATCTTTACCCATGAAATAAAATCAGCTTTTTTTTTTTTTCCTTTTTTTTTTCTTTTTTGGTAGAGAATCGTTTTAATTTGTCTGGGTCTTTTCCACTTTTGTCTGCACGCGGAAATAAACAAGGTAACACAAATTGATTTGTCTTTGTGCTGTGATCGCACACAGCAGAAAAGCCTCCTTCTCTGAATGGCTGAACTCCCGGGACAGCTGTTCACCTGCACAGCCATCATGATTTGAAAGCTATTCAAAAGAAGGAAACACGGAGTGCAAAGTGGAGAGTGCCTCTGATTGCCCCGTGCTGGCTGGGCAGGAATTTCTCATGCTTTCAGCCAAAGCCAAGGATGAACTCCGCAACAGTCCATCCTGAGCCTAAACTTGTCTATGCAAGCCCTAATTCTCTGCCTTATTGGCTGCATGGGTAAGGACATACCATCTCTACTCAGTATTTTTTATCTACACCGCTAAAGTACTACTAATTTAACACATGCACAATATTAGATACAGGAAAACCCAAAGCTCTTGCAGAGGTCTTACACCTCCATGCAGGACTTCACTTAGGTCAGCACTGAGGCTGTGCACGCATCTAACACAAGCACAGGGACATGGGGAAGGGTTGCCCTACTACCCCTGGTGTGGAGCCCAGTCTGATTCCCATTGAAAACAAGGCATCATCTTTCAGCTGACCATCCCAGCACTGGAAGAGACTCCTACAAAGCAGAAGAGAACTTCACCCCGGAACTCCCCTTTGGCTCTTTTCGTCTTTGGCAACAGACCATAACGTTCAGTATCCTATGTGCACAGGTAGATGGCAAAGGAAAGAGCCTCTCAACAGCAGCCCCAGGAAAAAGGAATTAACATTTATCATCTAGTGTATCAAAAAGCTCATTTGGGGGCTACTGTAAATTCCAGCAGCAGCCTCAGTTTGGCTATTAGGCCTGCACCAATTCTAGCAGCGTTCATCTCACACACTGTGGCACAGCATTAAAGAACAGCATTAGAAGTGCAATTCCAAATGTATGTTCCCTGGTGTGGTACCGCTTTTGAGTTCAATCAAGTACATCTCTTCTAACTGCTGTCCAAATTCTCTAAGCCAGCAGGAACTACAGAGACTACTTAGGGCAATCCAATGTACTTTTCAGCTGTACCAAAAGAGCAGAGGGCTTCATACTGCCAAGGAAGATCCCAGACTGTAAAGTAACATTTATTTTTAGAACAGTAGTACATATTCTATAAATAAACCAATTCTTGGCTCCTCTAAGCCAGGTGGAAGTTAAGTATCTTCACATTCGAAACTACAGCATCTTCACCTCCTAGAGAATGGAAAAACTGTCATACAATCCTGAACGTATGCAGTCGCTGCTGCCATCCCAGTTAGGTAACAGTTCACCTCAATCTAGCCTAAGATGTGTGCTGCTGTCAGAAAAGGAGGCCTCCTCTGCCCCTGTCCCTCCTCACCCTGGCTGCCCCTCTAGGAGCTGTGGTCACACAGCAAGATGCACAGGATCCAACAATACAGGACTAACACAAGTATCAGGTGGCTCTGTAACCAAAGCATTACAATTTATTTCTGCTAAGCAGCAAGTTCTGAATTGCTAAGTCTGCACAGAGGGTGGATGATGACTGTCACTGAAACCTCATCCTGATCCAAGATAGAACAGTTAAGGTCAGGACCTGTCCCTGTTCCTTGTGTTTCACCTGCTGACAGCTCGCTGCAGGGAGGGTTGCCTAGGATTCCAGGGTATCTTCTTCCAACTGGCATCACAAAACCCAGAACAACGCAGAAAAAAAGTAAAATGCGGGTGGGAAAAGCTGTCCATATTCATGAACCAAAATAAGGTGCAAAGACATGAGCAGCAATTCCAGCACAAACCACAAAGAAGCAAGATTCACAAATATTTTGGTCCATGTTTAGTTCCAACTTTGGACGATATGTAACTAGACACGGTTGTTTATCTACTGTGTTTACATTCATGACTTGAACTTGCCAGTATTTTCAATAAAGGGTTTCTGCCTTATTACATAAAAACTCTCTCTTGATCCCTTTCAGGCTAATTCCATTTTTCAGAAGAGAGGGATGATTTCTTGATCAAATTTGGTCTGTATTTTTCTGTGCATTTTAAAGGGCTAAAACTATACATCATGGTGTACCATGACAATTACAATAGGAAATTCCTGTTGGCACGGACACTGCTACAGGAATTCTCGGATAGATCGTTGTAGGAAAAACATTCAAATTTGTCAAAAGCTTCTTCCAAGAAGGAATGATGAAAGCTTGCCTGAGGCCTCTGCAAAAGCTGACCATCCCGGACACAATCGCTAAGACTGGCAGAACAATATGGACAGGAACAGTTCTCTGCTTGGCTGCAGTTTTGTGGTATTACATTACTCCACCATCAGTCATGCTCTCACACTTTAGGGAATATTTCAAGAAAGGTCACACTTACATACCCTTTAAAAATCAAGCATGCAGTAATAATTTTGGGGCGGGATTCAAGTTTCTTAACGTTAGCGACCTAAAAATGCAGAAGCCAAGATTCTCTGCGCAGACAAAGGAGGAGGACTGGAGTTTCCACTAGGCACCTGCTTCTATCTTAATGTGAGGATGAACTGCATCACACTTTGGAGAGCTCTCTCTCTACTGACAACTATGTCCTTGCAGAGCTGATGGGGACAATATACCTGACTCTTAGCCGGCTTGCGTCAGATGAGATGAATCACACTAATGATACCCTCCCGTTCAAAATCATGCAGCACTATAACTGGGAACAGGACAGGCAGGAGCACACAGCAATCAGACAGCCTCATCTGAAGGAGCTCTTCAGAAGCCCTTAGCGCTCCTAAAAATAGCAAAACTGTAAGTGCTTTTAAAAAAATCTGAATTTTTCCAATTGCACTCTTTCTAACCCCAAATGGCAACACTAATCTGGAAAGAGGGTCATATTTTCTTCCTTACTGTTCGTCCAAATGTTCTTCTCTTTCCCCTAGACAAAATGAAGAACAAGAATCCCGAAGCGGCTTTTATCAAGTTTAATACAATTTAGTGCTATATGCTTGTTTTCTTCTATTTTTTTTTTTCCTATCTGAAGACCTAGTGCTATAAACACATAAGCCCAGGAGCAGCTTTAATGCAGAAAAACAGCATCCCCATTTACTGGGGTAATACATGTGCCTTTCACTATATTTTTTTTAAGAACTGAAAGAATGTATTCCTCCAAGACTGCAATCTAAAATATTAAAAAAGACAGGATAAACTTATCGAGAAGGTTCGTCCACCCCTGCACTGATGACAGGGGATGATCACTACAGTACCAGCAGCTAGCCACTTGAAGCAGGTAGAGAGGTGGGGTTCTTCTTCCCACCTCTGATAGGTGATGGTAATTTTTTCCCTGGAAATGACAGGAATTTTTCTCATCCCTTTTTATTTTTCACTCACAAGCACCATTTGGTGGAGGTGAAAGCATCCGGGTTGAGCTATGTGGAATTGATTGCTGGTCGGGATGTCTCAAGTGCGACCTCACAAAGGTTTAGAAGAGCTGTGTAAGCATCGCATGGTTTGGGGTTAGATTTCTACAATTTTGTTATCTACCTAAAGCCAAAATGTGAGATGAATTCACTCAAAAGTGAGTCCCGCACACAGGAGATTGTGTGTAAACCTTTGTGAGACTAGCTTGAGTTCTGCTGTGTAATAAAGCCCACCAGCACTTTTTCATGTCACCTGCCATTCATGAAGGTTTTTCACAACCCATTTCGATCAGCAAATCTGTACAGTAAACACTGAAGCTTACCATGAGCTCGCAGAAGACCCTCCCTCCCTCAATAATGGGTCATATGCACTGCAGTTGAGGGCTGCTTTTTTTTTTTTTTGTAAAAGCTACACATTTTCCTACGTAATTGTGCTTTAAAAGAAAACGACAAAACAATTAACTAAACCAACACATAGAAGCTCCTAAAAAGCTGTATGAAAAGTGAGCTGCCAAAATTTTCTGCATCAAGCAACACTTTCACACCAAGTCCCATTGTTCTGTGTGTTGGTTGGAGGTGTAGTAGTACAGCATGGTGTCAGCTGTCATGGTAGGAACCATTCATGTCAGACACTACAGAAAATTTGATGACATGACAGTACCTTCACAGCCCTCTGGTAGGTAAGGAAAATCTAAAAGGATCTTCCCAACCTTTCACAGTAAACACAATTGGATAATCTAAAGCACCTGCAAACAGGAGACGAGTCCATGATATATATTTCCAATCACCCAGATAATACTGTTATTAAAACAGGTAAGTCAGCTCTTAACTCTCCTATCCATTTTGGGCATTTCTAAGGACCTTTCCACTTTGGTATTTAGCCACCAACAGATTTTCTTGATCCAAACACCCTATTTCCTTCTCCCCTATCCCCACAGCTGTTTGCAAGATGTCCAAGCCCTTCAAAAGGGCTGAATTACCATTTCCTTTAAGAGCTGTCTGGTTCCTATTCTTTCCTAGAAGCTGAGTGGAGCTAGCAGTACAGAGACATCCTGCTCTTCCGCATGGCTTCACTGATTAAGTATGCTGGGCTCAGTTCTGGCTCCTCAGTCATGATGGAAATGTTCTGCCACTCCCCCAGCTGGTTTGACTTTTTAATGGTGTCCACCACACACAGGGCATACAGACAGTCGTCAAAGGTGGCAGCCATTGTGAGAGGCCTCCCGTCCCAGGTCCTCCTGTCGTCCTGGTCCTCAAAGGCCTGCCGGACAGCTTGGACCATCTTAATGGTGCCTCGGAGGTACGGGGAAGGGATGTCACTGAAGGCCTTCTCCGGAAGCAAGGAGTTGCTGACCGGTGTGGAGTCCTTCAGCAGGAGCTCCCGCTGAGGAGAGTTGTTGCTCTGTCCGTAGAGATCAGTGCCAATGACAATCAGCCGTCCCGCTGAGCCCACCACGATAATGTCTTGTTTGAACTCCCCGGGGACGTTGAAGTTGAGCGTCACCGTGCAGCACACGCCACCTTCCAGAACCATCTGAAACGTACAGAAGTCATCACTGGTGATCTGCCGTATCCCCTTGATGTGGTCCGTCTGCTTCACGAAGGTCTTGAGCAAGCCATGCACCTTCACAGCCTTCTGGCTGGTGAGGAATGTCAGCAGATCAATGATGTAGGTGCCAACCGAGTGCAAACCTCCGCCCCCCATCAGGTCATCACAGCTCCAGTTGTACTTCTTGCCCAGCAGGCTTCCACTGTGAACCTGCACCTCGCAAACCAGCAGCTCCCCCACGTAACCCTCCTGGATCAGCTGCTTCATCTTCACAAAGGCAGGCAGGAAGCGCAGCACGTTCCCCATGATGCTCATGAGTTTTGGGTAATAATGAGCCGCAGTCATCATCCTGAAGGCATCCAGCGGAGTCGCTGTTCGGTCACAGATGACATTTTTTCCAATGCCTGAAAAACATTCACAGAAAAAAATCAACAACAAAAATATATTGATGAGTAAACCCATCGCCTCAAACGAAGCCAAGGAGAAAGGCTCCCAAAAGAAAATATTTCAATACTGTGCTAAAGACACAGAGATCCCCTCTGGCGTGCATCTAACAGTTTCTTGAGCACCACAGTGAAAATGTACCCTTTTTGTTCTTAAAATGTGATTATTCCTCAAAGTAGGACGACAGTGACAGTCTGGACAGATAAGAAAGTAAGCTAAGGTAAAGTGGACTACTACCCCACATTTGCTACCTTCTGGGAACAGACACAAAACCAACCCCCTCAGCTCTGCCATCTCACTCACATCTCTTCCGTCATGCCCTGCCCGTGTGTGGGCTTTCAGGAGCTGAAGCTGAGCTTCCAATTCAAATCCCTACGGCACATGAGTCACACGGCCTCGTGTCCGCAGTGACTTGAAGTAGGTGCACTGGGCTTGTCTTATCAATGGCCTCGTTCCTTCATCCTTCCCATTCTGACTGTTCAAGGTGCCCTCACCAGAGACATGGAAAGTACTGGGCTTGCTGCACAATTTAGAATGCAGGAGTTGCTTCTCACAGAACACAACGCTATTCTGAATAAGGCAGGCTTTTTTTTTTGAAGGAGCTCTTGAGAGATGTCAACAACGCAACCACAGTGCCAAGGGAGAGCCACAATTGCTCTAAAACAGGTCAAACGTAACTGTGACAATCTGTTCCCTCCCAGAATTGCCCATATGTGCACAGTTTACTAGAGCTTGCACAATGATCCTGTTTTATCTGGCCATCAAGGTATGCAGCTGAATGCAGCGCAAGCTGAGATGCCTAAATAATGGTTTTCATATTGATTTTTCCTTGTCAAATACTTTCTCTCAATATCCATACACATAAATAGTGACAGATGAACAAAGTAACAGGCAGAGGCCTACAGCAGAAACTCGTCTGCAGGGAGCAACATGAAGTGTGACCAAGGGAAGATTACTTTCCACCCTCCCACGTTCAGCATGAGATGGCTGGAGGCATATGTCACAGCAGAAAAGAGCGGTACATTTATATAAGGCCTGCACCTAAGCTTTTGACACAGGATCAAGGAAGAATAAAATTCTTTAGGGCTCCATTTTCCTTTATAGTCACATTCTTGGACATGTTTTACGTTTAATGAGCAGTATTAGGTGAGCTATATACAAAAACACCGTATAGCACTAAATATGAATTTTGCCTTGGGAACCCAGGGCTATAGCTGGGTCTGGCATTTAAAAGAGCTGAGTCTGGATCCTGTCTGCTGGAGTCCAGATGAATACATCCAGTAAATCACTCCCTCTCCTTGTGTTTTGATTCCTTTTCCCTTAAGACAGGACAGAAATTCCTTTTTCTTTAAAGAAATGTTGTGAGGATAAAATTTTACATGTTTTGGAGCTGTTTGGATGAAGTCATATAAATACAGACAGATGGCAAGGATCTGCCTGAGCCCGCTTACATGAATATTTAACAGTCTGACTGCAAGAAGAAGGGGGTCACAGTCCAAACATGTAATAACCGGCTTATCCACACCGCCTATTCCCAGTCTTTGTCAGCTGCTATTTGAGTAGCTGAAACTGGAGGGAGGGCTGTCACCACTGAGGTGGCAGTCGCATCTAGTAACAGCCAAAAAGGGAAAGATTCCTCCAACTTGACCTATTTACCTACTACACAGTCAGGTAAGCACAGAGGGACTCATTTCCCTCTCATGCTAGCTAGGAATCCTCTATTCAGTGGCCACAGCCTTCCTTTCTCACCTTTCTCTCTCATCTTTACAGACTACTACCGGTGAATGAGTTGCCATTTCCAACTTCATAGCATTCCTTTTCCTGCTTCTGAATAATATTTTTCTGCATGCGTTTCTGCATTCATCCACCTGGCCTATATTCCTCTAACTGGTAGATCCAGCTGTGCCACAATACTGATAACTAATATAATAGCCCACCTTGAGTCACAGACTCTTTGCAGAGAGATTATAGTCTGGCAAGCTGGTAACAAGATAAAGGAAGCCAGTCAAAACTTGCCTACAGTGGAATCTTCCTAAAAAGCCATTTCTCCCCGAAGAACCCATTGATACCACCTCATGATCTGACCTCTTCATCACTATTTGACAGGTCTGACTTTCTGCTCCAGTTCAGCTTGTGTCTTCCAGCCTCTCTGGTGTCTGTCTCATTTATCTGGGGTTTGTGCAGGCGCTCACCTCTAAAGCTATGCAGCTCTACATGTGCATGTGAGGAAAAGGGTTTGCTTTCATTAGGCACTGGAGCCTGGGGACAAACTTCTAGCTGTGTGCTCGGTGGCCAGGCTCAGTGGGGGTTCAGCCATGACTGAATGGGGGCAGGAAACAGGGCTGTCATTACCTATGTACCAAATGATGATTATAAATAAAGAAAAACTTAAGAGTTTCCACATTCCTAATATTGAAGAAAAATTGTTGTTTAGATCATAAGTCAGGCACACATGTAACAAAAAGGGAACAGCCCAAAATATTTGTATGGAGACAGGGAAAATGTGGAGTCTTACATTTACTCCTTCCACCATTTCAACCTTTTTGGAAAGCTTGAAGCCTTTTAATTACAGCAAATCCAAAATGCAAATGTTCCTAGAGCCTGTGCATATGCTGATAATACATGCTGTGCTCTCATCCCTGTCAGGGATTTAAGCAGATTTCTGGTTGGCGCTCAGAAAGCTTTTGTACTCCATTAAGGCTCATCCAAGCTCTTCCAGCATGACACCGCTCAGCACTTGAGCCTGTGCACACTACGTGCCTTTGTCTTCTCTCTAGCTGCAAATCTGCAAGCAGCCACCTTAGCTATCTTGAAACAGGGAGAGAACATAAAAGGTTTGCTTAATTCAATTTACAGGAATGCTCTGGTGTGTTTATGCAGCTAGAATAAGAAACTGGAGGATCAAAACGCCGTCATTTTCCGCTCTTCTCCTTTTGCTTCCCTTGCAAAAGGAAAAGGAAAAAGGGCACCTTTCAGTCATTCTCTAAAGCAGCAACATGCAAACAGAGGGCAGTGTGGAAGGAAGACCATCCTTCTCAACACTGACAGTCCTGCGCTTCTGCCTGCAGGCTCCGAAGGAGCACTCTTGGGGAACTGACCTATACACAATATCCACTCCCATCCTCCTGGTGTAGGCTCTGCAAATGTGGGTTGCCATTTCACACATCCTTGAAAATCACACCATGGCAGTCAGCACAAACTTCTTTGTTAGCTACATGCCTCAGGCCCGCTCCATCCCACTGTACTCCAGGCACAGGTGGCCAGAACTGCAAAGATTCTGCGTAAACAGCCACTGTCCTGTGCTGACAATGAGTCAGTGTGCCCACAGAGGAGGGGCTGTGAGATGGGAACTAGGTTAGACCCAATAGCTCTGCTCCCCCAAGCCCCTCCAGCAGGAAATAACAATGGAGGAGATGGAAGGAATCCATTCATTAGACAGACCGAATCTGTAGGCCAATGACTGAGGCATAATGAGCTCCCGCTGTCCTCAAAACCGTGTAAGGACACGAGTTTAAGCAAAGCGATACAAGAGAATTTGACTTACGGGTTTGTTTGCTCAAGAGCAGAAGATGACAACATCTGATGACTGCTTGGTTCCTCTTTAAAATGAACATTACAAAACTACTACTAACATTAGTGTATTCTCAGTGTTTTACAAGGGCTGAACGGCCCTCCTGGACTGTTCTGAATCTTCCAAGTAAAACCTCAAAAATTTAAGATACCAATCTGCGCTTATTTTAAGAAGGTTATTTAAAAACAGAGTCCTCTGAAGGAATACGTGTCCAAACAGATCTCTAGAAGCAGCTGAGGAAACAGAAGAAAATTGTTTATGCTATCATTCTTTTGAATGAAGATTTCTCAAGCACCTTATGCAGAAAAGTCACATTTTACCAATATGTTTACTAACGGTTTGTCAATCACCTCACAATAATAAGTTTTGTCTGGATGTCACAAGATATTTGCAAACTTCAGCCTTTGCTTTAGAAAGTCCTGGTGAAACGGAGATAATTTTGAAAGCCAAACAGCCCACGATTGACAGCAGAATCACAGAATCACAGAACATCCTGAACTGGAAGGGGCCCACAAGGATCATCGAGTCCAACCCCTGGCTCCACACAAGACCACCCAAAATTCAAACTCTGAGTCTGAGAACACTGTCCAAACACTCCCTGAACTCCAGCAGCTTGTGGCCCTGACCACTGCCCTGGGCAGCCTGTTCCAGGGTCCGATCACCGTCTGGTGAAGAACCCTTCCCTATCCCTCAACCTGACCCTCCCCGACACAGCCTCATGCCGTACCCTGGGGTCCTGTCGCTGCCACCGGGGAGAGAGACTGTATCTACTTCTCTCTAAGAGAAAAGTAGATGCAGTCCAGGTCAGCAGCATTTAAATTTTTTTTTTCTATGTAAATATAGAGTAATAATAGTAAGGAGGTGGAGTAAGAATTCCAGATTTTGAAATGGCTGAGGTCTGCGGTTCTTCATTTACAGAAGGCCCTAGCTCCTCAGTTACCAGTAGCCCAAGTGTCCCTGCAATGCCCCCGAGCTGCGCACCCTACAAAGGAGAGCAGAATTCCTGGGCCAGGCCTCAGGGAGCACCGAGGCCTCAGTGGCGGCTGTAAGAGGCACAGCCTTCATCAGCTCTGGAAAATGCCACGTCAGCGTGTTCCCATCTGCTCCGATTGCTTTCAATATGGACAGACGCAATTTCACAGTAAAATAATAATTAAAGAAGAGCATCCACCGCTGAACTGTGGCAAGACTACTTCTCTATCTGTTCAGCTTGGGACACGACGCCTCAGTACAGTATTTTCTCCTCCTCCTATTCACAAGAAAATAAAAAAGAGCTTTCTTTGGTGTCTGGGCACATAACCAAAACCCTCACTGACACCAGAAAGGTTCATTAGTTAGCAGTCACTACCTTAGTCAGGATGGGGCTGAAAGGGAAAGTAAGGCTGTTATGGTTTTGTGTTTTGTAATTTTTTGCTATTGGTATTCCACATCACAACATCATGTGGAGCACAGAGAAGAAGTACTACACGTCCCAGGGGACCTCGCGGCCAGACAGGGAAAATACGTCACGGAAGCGACGCTCGCTCACTCTCTCTCACTGCCTGGCAGCGGGTGTGGGTGTGCTTCCAAGCCGCGGCGCCTTCAACTTCAAAGTAGGCCTCTCGGTGTTCGGAAACCTCTCTCTCTCAATTATATTTGATTTATTAGTTTCAATTCTAATTATATTGTATTATAGTGTGTTATCTTGCATTCCGATATCATAGTTAGTAAATAAGTTTTACTCCTCAGATCGTTGCCGCTGTTCCGTTTGTTCCCTTGAACTCCCATCTCCCTACCCCTTTTCCCTTTTTCCCTTTTTTTTTCCGAGGGGGCCGGGGGGCTACGGGCCTACTGCCCCCTCCCCTGTCACGGACCCAGATTGATCTTGATAACCCCGTGACAAAGGCTTTGGTGGCCTAAGCTAAGTTGGTCAGGAGAAAAACACACTTTTAGAGGTTCCAAAGGTTACGGGGAGCTGCTAACACTTGAGTGAAATACAGGAGTTGTGGAAGAGCACGCTGACCAGCTTCAAATAAATGATTTTCAACATCTATATCAGATGATAGCATCTTCTTTAACTGTTGTGTTTTGTTTTGTTTTAAGAAGCTAACTCAAAATTGCATTCCAAATGGTGGCAACCCACATTACCACTACTAGGAACTATTAATACGACTTCAATAAATAAATACAGACAAAATTTCTTCTCGGACCTTGACCATTACGGCTGTTGTTGCCTTTGGATCCTATGCAGAATCAGAGATAATCACCTTTGGCATTCAGCTCTGTTCTCAGCTCATAACACATGTTGCAGCGACGTGCTATATTATTAGTATACATATTAACAGTTGCAATCAGATCACAGTTTCATTCCCAATACACTTTGACATGGTTTAAAGATGCACAGCAGTATCATCTAACATATGAACGAGGAGTATCTCATTTACATTCTTCCAGCATTGTAACACCGACTAATTAAGCTAGGATATACAGCTGCTTTCCTAAATGTGCCCACCTCAATAACAACAACAAAGTAGCAAATTTAGTTTAAAATCTCTACTTTGCTGCAAATTGGTGATTTTGGCCATATTGACCAGACCAGACCTTGGCCAGACCTCTCCTCGGGGAAATATAAAAAATCATAGTCAAAACAGAATCAAAACAAAACGACATATCAGAAGTCACTATTTCTCATTCGGACAGTTTACTTGCAGCAATTTCCTCTTGTGCACAAACATGCACATATTGCCAGCTCTGTGGTTTTGCACAGAAACTATCTCAGAAATCACGTGAGGCGCCAGGAGCCGGTGCACAGTTCCCTGCAGTTAAACTGATGTTTGATATAAGCCGAGCATCAGCAGAGCTGTGTGTTTTGCATATTCCCACTCTAGACAGAGATCTGTTTGCAGTATTAATCATGCCAGGGTACTGTGCTGATGCAGCCCCCTTAGGTATTCAAAAAACGCCTTTCCATTTTGATATTGCATAAAAATTGAAATGAATTCCGGTGTACACCTACATGGAAAAACATACAGAATCGACTGAAGGTAACGACTTCAGAAATCCTCACACCTGTATGAACCATTGCCTTCTATCCTTTTCTTTCAAACCTGAAAATGCAGCATTGGAATGCTGTCATTTAGCCAGGAACCCAAAAAGTATTCTAAGCTATCTACAATGACTTCTGCCTAAGAGAAAACCCTTAATGAAACCAAGGGTTGGTAATTAGAAAGTTCTTTCCTTCCCAAATCCATCATGCCAAACCCCAAAGACAAGGGTAGTGATCTGAGCTTTAAGTGCCCTAAGCTGCCGCCTGCAGGGGCCGGCCCTCAGAACTGAGAGCAGATGATGCTATTTTTTCTGTTTCATATCCCTCCTTAATGTAACCTCAGAGCTGTGCTCCCTTTCATCTAAAGCTGGAACAAACCAGTTCAGCATTGCTCTGCATTTCTAGCTCAGGTGTACTGGAGAGACACATGATGTTCAGATTGCCTTTTGAAAACTGTGTGCTAATACAGAGTTTGGGAGCTGTGGCTCTTAACAATGCTTTTTATTAAATGCGAGTTCTGATAGTTTGGCTGGCTCTTCAGTCTCTCAGAACGTAGCATGCTATGAGCCATAAACCAACCATTAGCACTGGCCAACTACCACTTTCTGGTCTGTTCTTCATCTGCTGCAATGCTTCTTGCTGAGCACTCACCCCTCTTCATCGCAACTCCGCAAACTGCCTGGTGCCACTGCTCCATCCCCACCAAGCTGCAGGGGATGATCACAGGGACACTTTGCCCCTTTGCGCAGATTCTGTTGTCCTAAGTGGGAAAGGGATAATGTGCCAGAGGGAAGGGAGAAGGGGACAGGGAATGGAAGGAAGAATGCTACATGGAGGAAAGAAGGACATGAAAGTAGATGGGAGTTTGCAGACACCAGCTTAGAGAAACACAGCATACTCAGCTGGCACTGGAACATCCCCAGGCCTCAGAAGCATATCCCTAAAGGGTCTCCTTCAGTGCAATGCTGGTGTGAGCCCCGCTAGCATCTTTCCTACAGAAAAAATAACAGTGAAACAGGAAGAAAGAGACTGTACCCTCCTGGGCAGGAGGAAGGAATGATGGTTAAAGCTATCAACTTTAAAAAAGTAATGTGAGCGCTACTTAAGCTATTGTCCAACTCTACATCACACTAGAGGAACGTAGTACTGGGGAAGGCTGTGCAATGGGGCTGATACTCTTTTCTGATGTATCAAATTTGGAGATGAATCACATACTGCAAAGCAACAAAAAGCTTTGGAATCTCTCAGAAAAATGGTCTGAATAAATATGGGTATGTACATTTCTAGCGGGAGCAGCAGAGAAAGTACTGGATCGTTGATCTGCTCTTGGAGTGCATTATGGGCCACCTCATGACAACAAGCAAACTTACTGTGAGGTGATTCAAGTGCTTTTTCACACAGGACATTGATTTCTTCTTAGCACATACGTGTGTCTCTGCTCTTACTAGAGGCTGCTGCTGTCAATACTGTGATACAGTAAAACTTCGAGTGACAATAATAACAATGGTTGTATTTATCATATTCAGCGCATGATCTGTCATTCAATTCCTTAAATGGCTCAGAAAAAAAGCATTTATTTCAATCAATGGATCTGGCAGGGGAAAATTGATGGCAAGACGATGTTTCTTCGAGGAAACCTTATTTAAGAAAACTTTTGACAAGGAGATAAATCTGGGTGATGAATGCCTGCCTAAAAGATTGGCATTCGTCACAGCTCTAACACTGGCTAAGACAATCTCTGATAATCACAGATATATATAGCGGCTGCAAAAAATCAAGTTGCTATAGCATACTGAGTCATAGCCCACGAACTGATTCATATTAATAGGGCATGTGTGTGTATTCCTCGTCTGCTCCAAGTGTGAGGTAAAATAACAGCGACGTAAGGAACAGATTTCCCTTTGCAACTGAAACAGACTGGGGAGGTGCAAAGAGGGCAATACACCTCACTGCTAACTAGCAACAGCTCATTTGGCCATAGTAAACCAATTGCTTCTACAGATTCTACATACCCTGAATCTATTCCTCTGCATCAAAATATTATGATGTAAATAAACACTTGTACTGTCATATTTCATAGTCAATGGAATGAGATGCACATCAGAAATATAAGATGAAGGACTAAATACAGTAAACACACACATACCCAAACAGCCCACACCACCACCACCAAAGCGAGGGGCTCAGCTCATCTACCTTAGAATCACAGAATGGTCTGAATTGGAAGAGGTCCCTAGAGGTCACTTAGTCCAACTCCCCTGCAATGAACAGGGACGCCTACAGCTCCATAAGGTTGCCCTGAGCCCCGTCCAGCCTCACCTTGAATGTCTTCAAGTGTGGGGCTTCCACCACCTCTCTGGGCAATCTGTGCCAGTGCCTTATCACTGTAACTGTAAAAAAAAAATTCTTTATATCCAGTCTAAATCTCACCTCTTTCAGTTTGAAACCATTTCCCCTTGTCCTATCACAACAGACACTCCTAAAGAGTCTGTCCCCTTCTTTCTTATAGCCCCCTTGAAGGCCTTCTGAAAGGCCACTCTCAGGTCTCCCCAGAGCTTTCTCTTCTCCAGACTGAACAGCCTCAGCTCTCTCAGCCTTTCCTTATAGGAAAGGTATTCCATTCCTTGGATCATTTTTATGGTCCTCCTCTGGACACGCTCCAACAGGTCCATGCCTCTCTGGTACTGAGGACTCCACACCTGGACCCAGAACTCAACAGTGCAGAGTAGAGGGGCAGGATCACCTCCCTCAACCGGATGGCCACACTTCTTTTGATGCAGCCCAGGGTATGGTTGGCTTTCTGGGCTGTGAGGGCCCACTGCTGACTCATGTCTAGTTTGCCATCCATCTGTGCCCCCAAGTCCTTTTCAGCAGGGCTGTGCACTTTCATTCCTCAGCTTGTATAGATAGTAGGAACTGTCATGACCCAGGCGCATGATCTTGTACTTGGCTTTGTTGAACCTCATAAGGTTCACCTGGGCCCACTTCTGGAACCTGTCTAGGTCTCTCTGGATGGCATCGTGTCCTTCAGGTGTGTCGATGGCAACACAGCTTGGAGTCAGCACTACACAGTTTGGTGCCTTCTTCTAGCCCCAGTGTACCATGCTGTGATTCCAGGTTTTAGGTTTATCCTT